>OX421882.1:52946855-55446855 GCA_949128085.1 Cetonia aurata | reverse complement strand
AGTGATCGTACACACTATATAACTATATTACACGTATATTGAGAAGAATAGATAATAAAAATAGTAACAGCCGACGTTAGCGTTAGTGATGTTATGATTATATTGAGTTTATAACTAAAATAAATGGTGGTATATGAAGATACAGTAGGTATTATTTATTTTATTCGCACTTCGCAGTATACATTGCACGCTTTTCACTCTGGACTGGAAAACTGTATGAATATTAGATTGATAAAAATAATCTATTTAACGCCTATGCTCCAAATTAAAAAAAGTCGATTACGTTCCGTTAAATACCAAAAAGCCCTTGTTATTTGCCATTTATGAATACCATGTTCTTATAATTCCGTTTATAATGGTATCACCACGTATCACTAAACAAGTACTGAAACAAGAATTAAGAGGTATAAGCAGGATTGTGGGCGTTTTCCAGGACGAACTGATAAATCAGTGATTGCTGAATATGCCCGGCAGGTTGGAAACCTCACAATTTATTTCCAGAACACCGAGGTTTCGTCCAAAGCACCGCAAAATTATGCTTGCCTTCATTAACATAAATGTATATACTTAAACATGAAAGGAAACTACCCTAAAAATTTAAAATAGAGGCAGAAGAAAAGCAAACAGGTAAATTATCGTGACTACTATTAAAACTGATGACGCTAGACGAAGTTAGGAAGACATTAACATGCTGTAATAACAGATGGCAAATAGAATACTTGAGGCTCCCGCAAATATGGAAAAAAGGCAGACTGGTGATGATCCCCAAAAGTAAGAAACCAGAACAGAAGAACGTTTCTTACCGGCCTTTATGCATTCTTAATGTCGTGGGGAAGCTATTAGAACAATTACTGCTTCTGAGACCGCGGAAGGAAATTGAGGACAAACTTTTGTCTTTTTTACATATTTTGACTACTATATAACCTTTTTGTCTTTCCTAGTCTCTTTTCTTACACACCCATTTACACTAATACAGCAATATGTTACAAACAGATGTCAACAAAATCGTTAATGGAAAGTGAAATTTTATAATAATTTTTTTTTAAATCTAAATAATGATGATAAAACTTTCATTTGAAGAAAAGATGAATATGGTGTATTTATTCTCAGCAGATATCTACTTATGCAGTTATTTATTTATAAGTTAAATATGCCATGTGTACCTAATTGTTTAGTTCTCCCTGTTATTAAACCCATATTATGCGTTTCCGGCACTAGTAGGTAAATCAATTTACAGTTCCATTGACGATGTAATCCACTTTAATAAAATGATATTGACCCATAACATGCAACTAAACTAACGATTTCCCGGCAGAAATGCGCAAATGACTCATTATTGCCTAACCGTTCATAGAGGTTAAAAATGATACGGAAACTGCTTCCTGATGTATTAACACAAATTCACACACATTTCCTCTGTACCATATTTGAACACCTTTTTATACCATAATGATACCATAATGATTTGTAGTTTAATTAAGGTGCCGTTTGTTTATTTATTTAATATTAAGTTCTTGCGTAGGTAATTACTACAATAGATCTAGGAAATACGTGAAAGTTCAAGCTCGCCTGTGATTTCTTTATTTTTTTGTGGCCTCATTTTACTCCGCAATTACTGCTATGGTCATAACGGCAATGGTTTTTAATTGGTTTTTGTAATTTATAATGAGATGTTCAGATTATACATAACTTGATTCAATTTTCGCAATCGAGTAATGTTCTGCACTGAATAAATGATTTAGGGGGAGCGGGCAAATTTGATTGTTTTTGCTATTCTTTTTTTGTAATATTTGAAATAAAATAGAAATCAGGTTCCATACGTATTGAGCATGTGGGTAAAATTTGTTTATTATCAAACTGGATTAATAACTTTGTCTGGTCTGAATTTTATGAAATCTGTACCAGGAATATTGAAATAGGTTACTATACTTTGGAGAGGATAGTTGGTTGTAGACCAAAGATTGCAATTTTATTATATAATAATAATTTTTTTTTTTTTTTTAAATATACAAACATATTACATATAATAATAATGCATTAGTTTATACAACCATTGTTCACATTGTTGTTATAAATACTCATTGATTAATATTATTTAAATGAATTATATTTAATCCAGCACATTTGCAAATATAGAATACCTTACTATTTAATAATAATAATAAAACTTTAATAAACCAAAAATAAACTCTAAAAACAATAACAAATAATAATAATGATAATAATAATAAACTATATTTGTCCAACAGTGTTACACTACTTACAGGACAATAAATAAATGCGAAACTGTGCGTACAAAACGAAATAAAATAAAATTGATTACCTAAATAAACTTACAATAACACTAACTACGAAAAAGCAAACACAGAAAATTGATATATTACAAACGTAATCATAAAAAAATTAAACAACAGAATTGGTGAAGTGTACAACTCCAAGCAATAATAATAATCAAGATAGCTGTAACCAAATAAACTAAACTGGCGCATTAAGCTTAAAAAGAAAGAAAGATACAAAATAAAGAAAAATACAAAATAAAGATAAAGCATTGCAAAACAATATTAATCATAATATCTATATTGTGTTAATACAAATTAATGTCCATACTGGTAAGCAAAACTTGATCGAAAAACCGATTGACTCTTAGTCCCACCCCCAGTAGTTTTCTTGGGCATATTAAAGAAATGTTGGTTTGTCGGTTTATATAGAGGTTTGCAAAGTCGCAGGATAGTGACCACACAAGAATCTGATATTGAAGTTGTTGGTGTTCCAGTAGGTACTGGAATATAGGCACTACACATCGGTAAACTATTTTTTAAATATTTCGTTAGTTAGTTTGCTGGATGTTGACGTTTCAGCTTTTACATTTGAAGTCTGTTAGATACAAAACACAGGGTGCACTATTAGGTTTTTGATCACAACGCTAATATTACTATACTACACTCTAAGGAAGATAACGAATAGGTAAACCTCCTGTACCGTTTCGGGGCAATTATATTACCCCGAAACCGTACATGAATTTTACTAAATCTTCGTTAGAGTGTAGGTTATGTATTATTATAAATATATATTACAGGTAATTTAATAAATATAAAAAAACAATGCTTATAATAATATTAATAACAATAATACATTTAGATGGTACTCAACTGTTTCATTAAACTTGTAAACTTTCTTTTTCGAGTGTAAAAAAAGGCTGGTTTTCGTGTCGACATCAGGATGCGTCTTCATGATGTAGCGTTGGAGAAACTGCAACAAACAACTGATCTTTCATTATTGATATACTTACAAGATCGTAAGCTTTGATGAAAAAAGAATGCCTAGATATCAATTAGTATCTTAGTATGCAATATGTAATGTGTGTAAAATATAGGTTTTAAATTACCTATTTGAAGAGAATATAAAAAATAAAGTATGAAGAGGACGATATATTGTGCATTCGAAATTTGGTAGAAGAAATCATTAATGTTACTAAGCGTAAAATAGTTATGTGCTTGTTTAGTTGTTATACCTAAACGCTTTCTTAACCATAAAAACAAATGTATAGATAGTTGTAAGATAATATTCTAAGTATAAATAGACAAGTTGAATAATACATTCATAACCTCTACTTCACAGTAACAATATGAGTGCAATAAACAATATCTATAACCATTTACTTTAACATTACGGTAATACACAAACTACAAATATATTTTATATACCCTGTCGAGGCATATTACTGTGTTTTTTTTTGGAACACAATTAGGTGTATTGTGTGTTTGTATATGCACAAACCTATATGTTTCAACGTTTGTAAATTATGAAAATGCAGCTGCAGGTCACCCTCAGTAGTATGAATGTATTATTTAATTACTAGATCTATTTTAAATTAGTCACTGACCTAAATATGCCTATAGATGAAACAAAAAGAACGACCACTGCCACTTCCGTGCGTGCTATGTGCTATCTATCTGCAAATTGAACCCATAAAATTGAGCATGCGCGTATTGTAAGTATGTATTTGGTTTCCTAAGTAAATTTCCTAACTGTGGATAAAATCACGAAGTAATTTGGTAAAAACCTCTGGGACAGCATAAAGAATTTAGTAATATTATGTTTTTACATAGGATTTTTACTTACAAATGAAAAATACTGGTCGATATGTGGTAAATTTCCAAAAGTGTAGGTAATTTTGCTAAAAAACGGAAAATTACTCAGTTTTTGGTGATTTTCCCCCAAATGGTACTGGAATTTGTCGGAGGAATCCTGGTAAATTTACTAAAATTTTTTAGTGTGTATCCTGGAATAAAGGCTATCAACTGAGACCTATTGAACGCTAGCCAAATCTCTTTATAATTATTGGAGGGACTTGGTGTAGAATTATCTAAAGCAGTTTTGTACAAGTACAGTATCTAATGGCAAAAGAAGTGATGATAATCGTTTCCTGAAATCTCATCAAATAAACAAAACATACGTTGTTTCATGCTTATTGTAACACCCTGTATATGAATAGCTATCGGCAAAAGGGCTATCTAAACGGTGCAGGTCCACTATTGAAACCTTTTTGTTTTATCTGCCACCGTTTAAAAATTATTTTGGATAAACGAAATTTGTTCCGAATTTCAAAGTCAGATTGCATCCGCTAAACTTGAAATTCCGCCGCAAGAGAGAGTGCCCTTGAATAACACTATATGGAGTCTACAAAGTGACAAAGTTTTGTCAGAATTTGCGACTAACAGTGCTTGAGCATTCCTTGTTGGAGGTCCACAAATAAGAAGCATAGAAAACTGTAGCAATTGAATTTTCATATAGTAAATTATAACAAAATTAGAAAGTACGAATTTTATTGCATTTACCCCTTGCTTAATAATATACCTAGTGGTGTTATGGAATGAAGCCAATACACAAACAGCAACATATCATAATATAATCTTTAACGAGCGTATAATAAGGCTTATTATTTACGTGGGCAAAAATTCCAATACGTCAGGCGAGTGTTGTTCTATTTAATAGACGAGCATTTATTGTAAAAATTGTTGATAATGTTACATATATTCGATTGCATAAAATATGCGTTTAATTTGATCTACATACAACAGCATTGGATATATTATACCTTCATTGTGGTCCATTAATTTTTCTAGTTCCCAAATCCTGTGTCAGTTATTAATACCGAGATAATGTTTACATACTCCCAGAAAATGACAGGCAACATTTTTAAGATCAGTTAATTACTCAACCTGTTGTCACAAATTCGTAGTCGCCGTCGTACTAGGTAATAATTAATTGTTTGAAATAGGCGATGTCTATCAATTAAATATCTTATTTGTGAGAGCAAGAGTACTACTAGTGTAGATAAGAAGAAAACAACTCCACATAAGGCGGTGATGTGTACCGGTATCTCTTTTAAAAGTTAAACAATCACGATGTCATGTTTTATTACATGCGGATTTCGTTCCGTATAATCTCCAGCTGCACACAGATTGGATGTTTATCTTATTATTATGTTCGTGTGTGAGTTACACTTAATTTGTGTCCTACAATGGGTAGGCGTACAAGACGCCCGTACAATGTTCAGTACGAAATAGGAAATCAATTATTTCGACACAGATTAGTATCACGTGCCATTCTTTTGTGTGTAGACCAAAATTGGTCTAATTGCGTGCTGACAAATTTGGTACATCAATGACAAATGCAAGAACATGGACTTATCGCGCTATTCGACGAAACGTTCCGTTCTCGTTACTTGCGTAACTGTATGGAAATGTCATTGATATGCCTAACAAGGCAGGTATTTGTTATCTGGTTTGAGATTAGTATTTACATATACTCGTATGTACGAAACGTATTTATGTATTTCTTGAAGTTAAACAAACTAACAACTTGGTACTGTTTTATTAACGAATTCTTCTGAGGATTTTGAACCTTGAAACATTACTTTGCAAAGAATAAAGAGGCCGGTAATATTTGCATTTAAGATCTTGGATATACTATCCAATCCTTTGTTAAAATCCATATCATTTCATACTGCCAAATACTTTACAAAAGATATTTTTTAAAGATAATTGTTAAGGCGAACAATTTTTTTTGTTATGAGAACAAAGCTTAGTTTCCGTTTACTGTCAATTCAAAAGCATTTTGTTCCTTTAAAGGCAATATTCACGTGTACAGTATATTTCTCTTATGAATCTATTATGACTAAAAAGCGAGAGTTTCTGACCAAATGAGTGGCACTGGCGAAAGGAGGCGAAGATTTGGAAAATGTACATTCAGATGTTAAAATTGTCAATAAATCACCTATAACTTTAACTTATTTTAAATGCAAATAAAGTGACATTGAAACTACATACAGAAAAGATCATTTATTCTATTACAACAAGAAATTAAAATAAAAATATAAAAAATAAATAATCTAAAATTGAGTTGCAAATGCAGATTTTGATTATTTAGAGAACTTCAACGTTAGATGCCTGGACAGGCTGAACAAATATTAGATTAGTGGAGATGAGAATAGAATAACTGACCGCGGTTGGAAAGAACAGATGATTGCAGTATTTCTGCGCAAATTCCAAATCGCCATTTCAAAAATCCGAGTAATCATTCGAATGGTAAGTCATTAAATCATCATTAAATTCGATTGGATTTTATCAATTTATAACTTTTCATTCTGAATAAGATTTCTTAGCAACATTTGACGTACTTGAACGGGAAAGTTAAGTTTTCAAGATAAGCACAGCGGAACCTAGATGCACCAAACGTTAAGCAACCGAACATCAGTCATCAGAACTCCCAAATTCGATCAACTGTTACTATCTTAAGTATGTAGTTACCTGCATCTATTCGTCAGAGAAGTACAAACATGGACCGCGTTAAATAAAAGTGCCGCTATTTTCTTAGATAGCCAGGCAACACTTAAAGCGATCAGTTCCGCAAGTGTTGACTCTAACTTGGTATGAGACTGCGTAATCGCCCTAAATGAGGTTGATACACAAAGAAAATTAATATTAGCCTAGATACCCAGCCACACGGACGTGAAGGGAAATAAGGCGGCGGACGATCTGGCCAGACGAGGTTCGTCTGCGTCATTCCTTGGAGGCTTTGTTGGCTCTCACCAGCAGCATTCCCAAATCGCGAATTGACAAGTCCATCAATGAATAGATACATAACAAGTCTAAGGAATGGTAGCAAAAGTCACCAAGACAAAAGAGGCAAAGGGGTTATTATGGGAACACAGGCCTGAATTTACTGAATGACCTAGCAGATGACGCTTTCTGTAGAGTCTGCCAAGACGAGGAAGAAACCCCAGTCCATGTGCTGCGCCAGTGCGATGGCTTGGGGAAGACAAAGTTTCTGGCGTTGGGGCTACCTGCATCTATTGTAATATAAAGAATTGAGATACATTAGATAGAGAGTATCATCAAACTGCTTGTTCGATTAGTAATCAATTATGCGAACCATTCTCATAACCAAGTGATTTAGATAATTAACACTATCATACAGTTATATTTTTTAACTATTTGTTTCATGATACATATATTCACTAATGTATCTTGAGCTTGGGGCTGTCAAATTGTCAATAAGAACAGCTTAATTAATGTTTGATTGTTTTGACACTGCTCCAAACACTATTACTATTATAAATCCACCTTTCTTTCAAATGTCAAGTCAGGAGAAACTGAGAAAAAGATGTGGGATTGTAGAAATACACGATGTTCATGCAAACTATGTACGAAATGGGTAAAATTTCGATTTTCAGAGATGACTACTGGCCCCTAGATGATCAATAGTTAGTCATCTCATTACCTTTAATGCGATAATGTACTGGCACCCATACTAGTATAACTTCTTTGGTCATAGCCAACCGCACTATATTATTTATGCACTCCCATTATCAGTCTAGACTCAAAGCTATTTGCTGTTAGAGCGTTCAGCATAGCCTGGTTATCAGTGCACATATAGCTTTCTTGGGCAAACATCTACGGCATATATTTTGTTTGAAAGATTGTTGCGATTTGCTCTAAAGCTATCAAGAGATAGCTCAATCACTCTGACTTGTTCCATCTTATATTCGTCTGTGTACCAAACTAGGGATCTTATTCCAAATTTTCGCCCTCTAAGCTCCATTCTTCACCACTTGGAATCAGTACTTAGAATGGTTGCCTAAAGTTTTAGTTTAAAGGGCATCATATCAACTGGCATCTCTGGTGAGCTTACCTCAGATTTGAAATTGTATAGGAAAGTGAGGAGTTATATGGGGTCGCCGTCTTTAAATTTGTGCGTCAACTTTAGCCTGCAAGCAATGAGAACCGTCATCCTCCTAACTTGCAGTTTAAGGGAGTGATATTTAGTATCATCTCGTGGACGTTGCTCCTGTAATTCCCAAGTAGGCCATCCTCTGTAATTCCTGTAGTTTAACCTGTGGTGCAAATTGCAATTTTTCTTACAGTGTGAAATCATTATATAAATGATTTTCTGCTTAAACTGTAATTTTTAATATGAGGAAATTTTTTTTCCCTCATATTAAAAATTACAGTTTAAGCAGAAAAGCATTTATTTAATGATTTCACACTGTAAGAAAAATTGCACTTTGCATATATGCCGTACTGCCGGTTTCACATAAGATCTGTATTTGAGACATATCAAATCGCATTGGAACAAGTGCCTCGTTAGCTCAATTGCCCGTCCGGCAAATGGGAGGTGCCTGGTTCAAGTCCGACACGAGGTAAAGTTTTTAATATAGAAAAATTTCCTCATATTAAAAATTACAGTTTAACCAGAAAAGCATTTATTTAACCTGTGGTGTTTTTTTTTTTTTTTGTTATGGCCAGCATACTATGGAAGCGTAGATAACCAAGGCGGCTTATGGTAGCCTAATATAGTTAATAGATCATTGTTGGCTGTAAACCCCAGGTTTCCCCGAAGAGACCTCGAGTATGCTATTGTTTGTTCCAAATTTGTCTCGCGCCGTGTATATGATATTTGACTTCATTGGGGTATTCTAGTTGGTTATCTTTCAGGAATACTTTATCTAAAAATGGATTCTCTCCACTTGTGAATCGTACAACTACAATTTGGTTAGCATTTACCTGAAGTTCTTGTTTCAAGCATCATTCGCTAACGATATTGACGGTCTTCTGCAGATTGTTGGAGAAGATTATAAAATGCCTAATTACAATGAATAGGTTCCCCTGAGGGCATCCACCCTCCGACCCAAAGTTATCCCGCCATCAAAATTACTACCCTACTACGAGCATATTTTGTGGCTTTTTAGCATGCAACACATCCATCTGATAGCAAAGGACTCAAGTCGCCTATATTCCGTAGCTTTAGTAATTAATTCATTGGGAATATGCTCAAAGACCCCTACGTCATTGAATCCACACAGGGTCGCGGAAGGCCCCTTTCAGAAAGTTAACCAGTTTATATATGGCCTTCTCAGTGGATTTATTTGTTGGGTAAGCATATTGGTGTCGGTAGAGTAGCATTCGTACGAGATGCATACTTCTAATATGATTGTCATTAATCTTCTCCATTACCTTCAACAGAAATAAACGGTAGACCGATGGGACGGTAGGATTTTATTGTCTTCCTTTCTGAAACCCATGTTGATCTTTTCCTAGATGAACCTTCTGGTAAGGACACATAAAACGGTTCGTTTTAGATCGGCTAGAAAAAAATATACGCTGATTGAAAAATGTTTCTTCTATTTAAAAGAATGCCACATTTAAAAAACGGATTTTTTTTTTGTATTTCTAATAACTGCGTATTTGGTGTAAATAAGAGTGCTTTGAAATAAAATAAGAGCAAAAGGAATACGGAAGTAGTGTTGTGTTAATTAAGATTTTCAATCATGATTTATTCTACGACCCCCTGGCAAAATGTTTGTTTTGCTTTTAAATACAAAAGCACTCGATATATATAGTGATAAGCGTAAAATACATTAACAACTTAACTACCCAACGTCTTAAGCAATAAAAATATGAATAAGGAAGTTGAGCTGAACAACGAGTGCGATCTAAGTAGTACATAGTCGCTATAAGAGGCAGTTCCATCACATATTGGTACACGATGTAATTTAGTTCTTCCGTTCGTTAATGAGATCGAAGTTTGATATACGCATATTAATGCACTTACGCGAACATATATGGCAGTACTATAATAAGTAATTTATCGCTATCAGTACATTTCTATAAATGCTAATGCTTAATTCTCTACAGGTAGTCGGCTCCTATATTCTCCTTCATCTGCCATGCCGGCAAATTCCAACTGTGCTTTAGGTATTAGTCAATTCTAATGCTATTATGAGAAATAATGAAAAGGCACAGCTATTTTTTAAATTGCTTTGATTAGAATGCAAATGTGATATTAAAACGCTGGACGTGTTGGTATTAGTACTACATTTAATTTGCATAACCAGTTTTATCTTTTAAAGAACTGCCTGCAGAGGAATAAAAGAATGCTTGGGTTTACTATTATGATCAGTAAGAGCATTAGACAGTATTAGTTCTGTTGCCAGGGATTTTCTATAGGTTATAGCCGTGATGCCAAATAAGCATATTTTTCAAAAGAAGAAAATTGACTTACATTTGTGTACCTATCATTTAATTAGTGTTTGTTTGTTTGCCTTTGGTGGTACATTCTACGTATTTTAGAACCTTTGTTTAATGCTTAAATGTACACTAATTACTAAACACTATTCAAACGGACAGTGGATTGACTGATTTTGGTGCTGTTCCTATTTCCTTATATATGAAAAGCCTTTTGTTTTTTACATACATGAACTTATTTCAGTTAGTTCATCACTTGAAGAAGGCGCGTAAAATATCAAACATACATGGAGAAAATAACGTTCATAACCTAACTGTAAGTTCATTTAAATATTTGAACTTATATGAGTTGTTTCATTCAATCAATCCTTTATTATTTCTAACATACATTGTCAAATCAAAGCAATATTTATTTAGTATTTGAAATAAACGATTCAGTTGAGCACAGTACTTTGTTTGATTAAAATTACTGGTAATTATTTGAATGGAATCTTCACATGTACCATTTAACAAAAAATATATGCTTGAATTTTGGTTTTGGCTGGGAGTTCCATTGTAAAGCGAAATAAACAAACGCTTTAAGCAGAATAAATAGTTCCTTGCTTAAAATAAATGCCAGTAATAAAATATATTTTGTAGCGTTGACTTTTTCTTCATGAAGTAATATAATAGATTTCTTTTTACTATTAGAATAAGGTAAATTCTTTTTAGAAACTGGTCTTAACATGGCTAACAATCCTATAATTTATTTTGAGATGCGTCACATAACCACTAACTATGGCGATAAATCAAAAAATCTGCACGAATCAGCAAAACGTAAGGTTCGGTAGCACGATATCCAAAAAAGTAGCTTAAAATTCAATTTATTCATACAAATTTTTGCAGGTAAATGACAGATTGTTAAACATGCTGAATCTATCTCCTAAAAAATACCATTTTTAGAAGCAAAAAGGTTTGCCAGATGTCCGTCACTGTAGAAAATAAATTGGAACCAAATCATTTAAAACGCTCTACTGAATATCGTTATATAATTATCGCAGATCATTACAAATAAAAGACAAATAATTAATTTTCAAAATTGGTACCCTAAGAAATATTGAGAAATAATTTTATTTGAAAGCGTACAAACGTTACATAAATTCAAGAAGATATTGCAAATAATTCAAAACCCAGCAAGTTTAGAGTAGAGAATCCTAATACAAACTGATACAAACAAATAATGTAGGAGATTTAATACATCAAAATTGCACCATTCTATTGAAGTTAAGAAAGCTTCTATAAACACTGTTTATACCGAGGGTAAAGTTAAAAGTATTTTCCTGAAATAGATCGTAGTTTCCCATGATTATTTTGCTAGATTCGAAAGCAAATTCCAATGAGAAATTCGAAAAACTCTGTTGAACGTATGAACGTCCCCGGATTGGGTTTACAAGAGGAAAAAATTGTATTTTTGATTTTACAAACAATATTAACGGAAGAACTTTTCCTGATTGACTTGAAACACTTATTTGTACAATAAAATGCTAACTGAGTCTTTTTTAAAGCGAAATTCAAACGCGATTAAAAAATTACAGATGATAACTTAATAGATTGAAACTATATTCTAAATTCCCATATCAATTCTATGCAATTAAAGAGCGAGCTGCTACCCAAGGGACGCGCACCTTCTCTAGAGATAGGGCAAGGCGTATCCACTTTCTCTAGAGGGTGCTTTCTAGTTTTTAACAAAAATCAAAGGGATTTCTAATATTTATCACCTTCAATGGAACATTAACAAACTCAATACCCTGGATACAACAATTGCGTAGTTAGGTAAAACACATTTGAGGATTCAATTATTTGTTGTTGAGTTTGAACAAAATACTTAAAGTTTTGTTTAAGACGTTTCGACAGTTTGATTTGCTATCCTCATCAATTTATTCAAACCCAGCCACATTTCTAATAAACAAAGGAACAATTTTCATAATATCTATATTTTCTTAAGAGAGTATATAAAACCTTTATTATTTGCATGTCTATCACAAGAATTTGGAGAAAGAGGTAATTTGTTAAGAATATCTATTATTGGAAGAAATGTTAAATAATTTTTGTTTAAATTATGGCTTAAAGCTTGTTTGTCACTGATCTGCGTGATTCTTCATACGCGCAATAACGGTGTTATATTTTTTATTTATGGGATGATCAACATAAAACTTGATGAATCTATCAGATGAATTTTTGATACCAATCAAACATTGTATTGTTTTTTGTTCTTATATCTTTAGTGTCTAGGAAAGGTACATAATGATCATTTTCCAGTTCAGCAGTAAATGGTAAAGGTTATTATATGAATTAATTATATCTGTAATGTCAACCATACCATTATTTTTATTACTTATCATTATCCGATGAAAACAAATAGTTTGGCCGGGTATACATATTTGCCATACACTTCAAAAGAAAAAAAAAAAACAGCTTAATCACAAACTAAAAATAAAAAATTTGCGCATCCATTCGCAGCGTTTACAAGATCGTTTTAACATTACTAAACCCATGAATTTACGTGAACTAATTTAGATTAACTTATATATCTTCCGAGATAATTCAAAGTTTTAGTGTCCAGTAGCATAAGCGATATACTAAAACTGTCAGCGGAAACACGAACAATGGCTTTGCGTTCTCGTGGAAGAATTATTCCAATCACTGATATTTTGCATTTTCATGCACGGCATTGCCTACGCACGTATCCGGTGAAATGCAACGGAAACCGCCCGGAAACCGCGCGCTATCGGTGTATTCACCGGGGCTTTGAACTGATCATTTCCATCAAATATTGCGATACCTTCTGTACCCTGCTCGGAGTATGATTACACAAACGGGCACCATATTTGTAAATATTAAATGCGGTTTATATAAAATATATGAACTAATTATGCGTATTTCAAACTATGTATAGTAGATGTCTGTGTTCTATAGATATATTTATTTCAAATAAAATCGTGTGTAGAAATATTTACTCTAGCCATATAAGTGACTACTTTTCTTTCATGAAGGAATTAACTAGCGCCCTGAAGCCAGATATGATGTTATATTTTATTTTAAAAATGAAAAGAGCCGCGTTTGCATAGTGTACTCTAAGATCTTGCTTAAAGAGGAAGTGAGGAAGATAGGTCGGTTGTTAGACATCTCACTCACTTCATTCTTTTTATGTACGGGATAACTAACGACATTTTAAAACATTCAGGAAAAATATCTCCTTCAAAGGAACTATTAATTAAATGGGTAATTGCGGTGTTACTAATACATGTTTGGCGTCTTTAAGTATTTCCACAGATATTTGATCTATGCCGGGAGAGCTTTTGCTCTTTAATTTGTGAAATAGAGAAATTGTTTCAGGTTCTGTAAACGGAAACAAAAACAAACTGCTCGGATTATGCTTAATGTGATCTTGTATCAGTGGGATATCTACTATATGTCTATTCAAAGAATGAGGCATTTCTACAAAAAAAAACATTAAATGTGTTGGCTATCAAATGAGGTGAAGTAATAGTTTCAGAATTAGTTTGAATTTGAGAAATATTAACATTTTTCTTTTCTTATCATTTAAACGATTAATGATATCCCAAGTGGTTTTACTTACGTTGTTCGACTGTAGTATAATCGTGTTATAATAAACCTGCTTAGTAGCCACAACTAACTTATAGGAGAATTTTGGCAATTTTACCATCGTCGGATTTAAAGATAGGATTTGTGATTATTAAAATTAATTATTTTAAAATTATTCTCCAGTTTCCACTACATTTCAATCTCTTCTCTCACTCTTGCTTCTGCTCTGATATAAATAGTCAAGGGAGGTAAAGTTAGCAGGTGATGCACAGGCCTCTGCATCCTCTGAGTTTTGTAATGGCGTGTGTAACCTTGGTCCAGCAAACCAAGCAACTAGAAGTTAACATGGGTGTTACCAATTCTGTGTATACCATGCTTGCCCTTAGAATTCTCATAACTTTTCAATTGTTTTGCTGATTCTCATTGAAGTCTCTTTGCATTTGTTTGTCATCTTTTCCAGATGCTAGTTCCAGGTTTGTTCCCAGTCAAGGACACTATCTAACAATTTAGCTTCTTGATTGAATTGCACTGCTTCATTTTGAATATTTGGTGGTTTCAAGTCAATCGAGCTTGTTGCTCTTCCATAATTTTACATCACTTCTTAAACGTTGCGTCAGAAATTAAGTATGCCACATTAGTGTTACCAGCACCCTAACGTAAACGTACAGCTTTGCGAGATTAATGCCATTTGTTCCACAATTAATGTAATCCTTCTATTAGGCAAGTATACTATATTAACAATGCATTTCTACGCTTATAATAATATTCTGTTCTCCTTGGGAGTTGTTAATTTGGTCTGTTTTGAATAAATGAATACAAACGGTATATTAAAGTCACATTTATACAATATTAAAGTTAATAAAGAAATAAATAAAGATCGATATTACCTTCTTTGTATAAATACTAAATGTAAACAACTACACTAACATTTCAATAAAGTACCTAGTCCTAGAAAGAAACGGGATATGTACGCCTGGAGGCGCTATAAATCGGCATTACGGATTTTAGTATTCCTGCAGCTTTTTCAATACCTAATAAAATTATTCTTAATCCAGCGCCGTACTCGTTCTTTTACTTCTGAAGGTAGCCATAATAATTGACACATACATCAGGGCAATTCCCTACTGCGAACAAGTTATTTAAAATGGATGTTGTTATGTATATATAGTTACACGCACAAACGCGTAATAATGTTCTAGTGAAATTAGAATTGTGTAATTAATTTATTTATTTTTATGAACTAGCCATACTAATACAAATAAAGGCAGCCTCCAAAGGAGAGCAGGCTGGTCTTATGTAACATCCAGCAATCAAATAGGTAACTTGGACATCCAGAATTATTCCAAAAACTCACAAAGCGATCTATTATAAGCCCCCAAATTTTTATCTGAAATAATAAGAAACTTACAGAGATGCTCATAGTCACCCGGTATAGTCAGGGAGTAAAAAAAATGTTTTTTTAATTTAATCCAAGTTCATCGGGCCTGATTTTACAAATTTGAAAATTAAAATTAACAAAATACGTAAAAACATACACTTACAAAAAAATTTGTAAAAAATCTACAAGACGAATAAAATTTATGCATTTATTTACTTAAAATATTTTGACTTGAAATCTACCTATTTTATAACTTGGTTGATTCGGATTTTTGATAATACGAAGTTTCAATCTTTATTTGTGCGACATTAAACTTTGATCCAGTGTTTTTGGTTTTCTGAGCTGGTGTTTTGATCTAACCCGCAGTTGTCACGAACTTTTTCTTTAATCTCTGTTTCAGAAGTGTCTACGATACTCGATTACCAAATACCGCCATTATCATTAACTTTAAAATAAAATAACAAATTAAACAACAAAAATATATATAAATAGGATTCCGTATTAAAGGAAGAGGTAATAGAAATTACTGTAAAACGTCTTTATAGAAATAAGAACTGACGTATACACAGCAATAAAAATGTTGTCAAAGTTAACAAATTCTATTATTCCAGAAAGTCCACAAAAAATTGTTAATGTAACAACTACCCAAAGTTGTTACCGAAAAGCTTTATACTTTGTTAAATGTTAACAATATTTTCAGTTGAAACACCAACTTTACATTATATACGTTGCTAATTTTGTGAATGATTTTGCTAAATTGAGGAGTTTACATATATTAAGAAAAATCTACTTAACGAACCTTGTTTATGGTAAACATAGTTCGTTAAGTTACCATCATTTTACCATCATATTTTACTTCAACATAAAAATTTTTAACTCTAACAAATCACTTAACAACGACTTTTATCTTACCGTGTGATTTTTTTTCCTAAACTGATACCTGCAGTATTTTGCATTTAGGATTCTGCCCATAAAGAACATCTAATGAACTGGGCGTTCCAACAACGGGACTACTAACTAATATTCATGCGAAAATAATATTTGAATCCAATTAATGTTATGGTGATTATCCTACATTTCTTGCTCGCAATACTACAGCAAGAAATTAACTCTTGGCTTTACATGCGTATTTAAATTTCATGTAAATATTTTAATTGCAAAAATATTTCATAGATAATTATTTGGTTATACATGCATTATATATCTACTTCTAAGTTTTAAAAGTACAGAGCGATGTAAAATTTACAAAAGATGATAGCTAGATAAACCCTGTTAGAAACATGTAATCTTACATCTCTAGAACAGTTGTACTAATTAATAATTATTACAACTAATGGGTAGTACATTTACATATTATCTGACGTTTATATGGCTAAAAAAATCATGTTAGGATCTAATTTTCAACTCACCTAAATGTCATAACGAATTTAAACATACATTAGTGCCAATAAAAAGTCGGATAAATGGCTTCCCTTCTCGTAATAGCCCCATATTTTATGTTTCAGAATCCAACAGCAAGCTTGATTGTAGTAGAACGCGCTACCCCTTAGACAGGTTGACCTTGAAATAAAGTATAGTTTACCCCGGGTCTGTTACTAGACCAAGACGAGACAACCTCCCACTGGTATTCCTCTCTAGAATTAGATACTTTCACGATGATGGTTTATATATAATGACACACTTTATTTTAAACCAATTACACGTTGCAGACAATGTAGAGGAAGCCAGTTATATTCTTACAGACAGAAATATAAAAGTAGTGGTTTAAGAAACGCATACTTTATTTGGTGAAATATTTTTACTAGGGCATACACGTTCAGTTGTTTAATGCAGTTATTTTGTACATTCACTACAAAAACTCGTGTTCAAAATACGAGTATATGATAGCATAAGAAGTGTATAGAATATTTTAGCATAAACATTTTAAAACTGAAGATGTATATAGAAGTACCACTGCGAGTAGCAATTAATTATGCACAGCTTGTTGATTTCATTATAGTACTTGGACGGATGAACAAATAATTAAAGCTAGTTTTTTGAAAAATTTATATTAATTATTGACGCAAGTAATTACCATCATGTATGTGTAACATGGCTATAAATGTTTTTATTGCCTACAGCGATAAATGTATGGAAAATTCAATTATGCTTAAAATATCTACTGACGTTGATTCATAGAACGTTAACTATAGTAATTACAGGCTTACTAGCTATTGTATTATAATATCACCTCATAAAATGACAAAAATTCAGTATAAAAGAAAGAAATTTGATTAACTGAATGCATATATGTTGTAAAGATATTTAAAGGGCCTTCTCCAAAATATATTTGACGGTATGCATTTTTCCATTCTTTCCAAACTGAAAGCTGAATTTTATGATGGTAAAGTATGCAAAAAGATACAGACAAGATTCGGTGTACCCTTAGACACGTTTCTGCTCGAGTACTTCGTCGTAATACAAGTCTGGAGTGTTATGCATACGCTCTTCAAAATGTCAAGTGTCGAAAAGTCTGAGGTCAGACCCTTTGAATGTGCTATCAAGATGCGCAAAAAACATGCCCTCGACACAGGCAGACTCCTTAACCGAAGGATAGAGAAAATAAAATATTAAGATGAAAGTAGAAAAGCTTAATAACCACCTTCATTGTACCAGTGAAGGGTTATAGTCTTCCAAAATTGCGTACTCACGTGTTTATGTGCTACTGAAATAGCGAATTGTACGCTCCAGCCCTAACGATGATAGATTTTGCATCGTCGTGCTAATTACTTATGAAGAATCACTTATTCATGACAATATATAAATATTTATAACTTTAAGATGATGTGAGAACGACTACTGCTAATGGTGTAAAACAACTCTTTTCTTATTGCTAAAAGAAAAAACATTTTATTGTCTTTTTTTTTAATATTAAAGAAAAACAAGTTGTTTTTTTTTTAATATAATTTTTTATTTTTAATAAAAATTATTATTTTTCTAGATACACTTTATTCCAATGAGATATGAGAATAAACAATAGGAATCCATAAAACATTGTTTCTTAATTACAAAATTTGTGAAAACGAGTAGAAACACTAATTATCTGCTTTTCATAATAAATAATAATAGTAATAATAATAATATGTTTTATTTCTTCTAGTAATGACAACATTATATTCAGAAAATCAACAAAAGAGCATATAATAATTGACTGTAATCAGAAACAATTGAAATTGGATTTTAAACATTCGTAAAGCGTAAGGAGAACCTCCCCATAAGATAATACTGTAATTGACTAAACTAAAAGAATTAGCATAATATAGCGTTACCGCTGTTTTCGTATCGGAATATCTTTTTAATTTACTAGACATATATATTTAATTTTTGGCATAGTTTATTCATATGACATTTCTAATTGAAATCAGAAGTTAACATAACACCTAGAAGATTAAGAGAACACACATTACCTTGCCCCAAACTAAACCTTATTTTTGTGTTTTACCCTCATTCAATTTTAACTTATTAGCAGCATACCAATTATTAACTCGTGTAATAGAAATTTCCTCACTATCATTTAAGCCATTTATTGTACTTTGATTACTGATGAGAGTGGTATCGTCAGCAAATATTACAGTACTGCAATGATTCAAATTACAGGGTAAATCGTTGAGGTAAATAATAAACAGGATTGGGCCAAGTTTGGATCCTTGTGGAACCCCTAAAGATATTTCTGTCGGACAAGATAACGCTTGCTCAACTTCCACAATCTGCTTACGATCCTTTAAGTAGGTTTTGAATAATTGCAAAGGTACACCTCTCACACCGTAATATTCTAACTTTTTTATAAGAACATCATGGTCAACACAGTCAAAGGCTTTACTTAAATCTAATGAAGTAGCAGAACATTTCTCTAATGTGTCAATAGCATTCGTTATGTCTTCAATGAGTCTTATTAATGCCTTAATAGTAGATGTATTCTTCCGGTAGCTGTATTGCTGAGAACAAAAGAATTTATGTTTTTCGAAAAAGCCAATTAATCTATTTTTAAGTATCTCTGCAAATATTTTTGAAAGTACATGTAGAATGGCTATTGGTCTGTAATTGTTTAAATCCTCTTTACTGCCTTTGTTAAAAAGAGGTATCACTTTTGCAAATTTAAGTTGCGATGGAAAAACTCCTTCTATAAACAATTTATTGATAATATCGGCAAGTGGATAAGCAATGACTAAACTAACTTTCTTTAAAACCATTAAAGTTAATCCATACACGTCTTCATAATTACTATTACTCGAAGATAAAATGGGCTAATGGACTTCTATTTCATTCGTGGGCATTAAATAAAATGTGTCAGTTGTTTATTCTCACATTCATCAAGTAAGACTCCGCAGAAATAGGATTTGAAGGAATATGACTTAAAATAGATTTGAAGAACGAATTAAAAATTTCAGCTGCAAAATTATGTTCATTTTCTGATTTAGATTTTAAATTGAGATTAGCGTTAATTACTTAAACCATGAAGCATTGCTTTTGTTATCGCAATTGACGATGTAATTAATATTAGTATGTTTCTTAGCTAGTTTTAATTGCGTTTTATAGTTTTTATTGAGTTCGTTATACAAACTTCTACATTCTGCTGTATTAGTTACTTTACATATGATATCCAAAGCGTCGAGTTGATTTTTCATTTCTTTTAACTCAGCTGTGTACCATGCGGGTCTCTTAGTCTTATTGCTAGAAGAAAACATCTTTCGTGGACAATTAATATTAAAAGCAGTTATAAAAGTTTGAAAGAAGTGCTATATTAAAGGGAAAGCTTGTTCAAATTGCTGTCGCCGATATTATGCTTGTAAGAGGTTTTTTTATAACTTCTGATTTTTAATTCTAACTCCACAAAAATAGGTTGATGATCAGATAATAGTAGATCGGCTACCCTCACGTGTATATTAGAATATATAGAAGTAAGGAAATTATCAATGCAAGTAGACGAAACAGATGTAATTCGCGTAGGGATAAATATTTGTTGTATCATATTAAGTTATGTTGTATCATATTATTAATACTTTATATCTTGTTCAAACAAACTTATTGTTTCCCGAGGGCTAAAATTTAATAATTTTACGGTGAAAGAATAGTTTTGAGAAAAACAATTTTTGGAAAACAAGAAGATAACTCTGGTTTTTTTTTTTAAATCGTTTATTGAAGAAAACAACTCTATTAATATTCAATTTCCTGCAAAGGAAGATGTGCTGCCCTTAGGCATATTTGAAGCAAAACATCAAAATTTCCACCTTGAAATACGTAACTATAGCACAATAAAATTATTTCCGGCTGGCGGAAACCCCGCCCCCGTGTGCAGCTTACGTCACGAGCTCGAAGAGGCGGGCAGAGCTCGCTGAATGAATATATACGATAAAACTGAATTTTTTATTTTGTACGAATCGCGTGCTTATTACAACGTTTCTCCATATTTCTTCGAGTGTGTCTCACTCCATTGAGTATGCCCTCCTTCTATCGCGTATCCTCCGGTTGAAAATAATTGTGTTGTAGTCAATATACTTTAGCAAATCAGTATTAACCTCTAACGGTACGAATTAACTTATTATTATTGAGTTAATAAAATTAGTTAATTAAAATTGTTTTTGTTTTGAAATTTTATTAATTAGCAAGTTACATGCTGTACGTTATCAATGAAAGAAAAAGTAAAAGTATATTAATAAAATTTTCAAAATGTTAACGTTTCTTAAGATTTCTGTATCAATACTCCAAAAGGCTTCTCTTCTTTCCACCATATCTTCTCGTGTTGTTATCAATACTTGATACACACGATCTTTTATGTAGCCCCACAAGAAAAATCGTTTTTGTCAAGTCCGCGAATCGAGCTGGCCATACGACTGGTCCTCCTCTTCCAACCCACCTGAGAGTGAGGAAACGTTGTATCAAGGTGGTTATGGATTAATGCAATGTTATGAACCGGAACTGCATCGTAGAAAAACCACATTCTTTGACGTATATTCAGAGGCACATTTTCCAAATATTAAAGTTGTGTTTATTCACGCTTACATTTCTATGAAATGTTGTTCCATCTCCAAAAAGGAGACACTCAACGAAATCTACCCGATTATGGATTTGTTGTTGAGCCCATCCGCAAAACGTAACTCTACGGGAAATATCTTCGTCCAGCAACTCTTGGTGTAACTGAATGTGGTATAAACGGTATTTGTGCTTTTTAGTATTCTTTGAACGACCCTTCCGCTAATATTCGTTGACTACTAAGGTGGATTTTCTATAACGCAGTCTATGACATTAAATTAATTTTCCGCGGTACTGCAAATTTTTTCCCTTTCAGGTTTTGCGTAGGTACTTTACTGAACCAGTACGGTTGAAACGGTCGATTTCTGTTTTCTTTTTTTGACCGATTCTTGAGAGTTATATCGGTTCATACTTTTTTTGCAAGAACGCAACAACATTCTCGCAATATCCAAATCATATTTGTTAATTCCTCAACTTTAATTTGAAATATCTACTAAAGTCAAGTTAGGTACAGGGGATGGTTAACAAAAATGAAAAAGCCGATAAATATCTGTCGAAACACAGTAAAAAATATAGGATGTTCCATTTAAGTTGAATGAGAAAATTAAGGGCTCGAGTTTTGACTCACCTTGTAAACAAGAATTTTTTTTGTTAAATCCTCACACCAGTGAAAATAGAAGACGTATCCAAACCATGTAATGGGGCGAAAAAAGTCGTATAATTTTTATCCAGCCTGAACTAACCCTCTTGATACAGCTTAATTTAGACTTAAAAATTGTCATAACTTTCTAAACACTCGGAATAGATGTGGCAGACCTCATATGAGGAGGCTCTCAAAAGTAAGCAGATTTCAAATACGCAAAAAAGTATAGCATTATATTTAAAAAAATATAAGTTAGATCTGGCACACAGCGTTATGGAACAGCCTGTATATGTATAACTCATGTTAGAATATGAAGCTTAAAAATGCCTGCACCTTTTCTTAATATTTTTTTTTGTATCTTTCATAATACCGGATATATTGAGCTTCCACAAACTAATGAGCAACCATTTTTCAGTTTAACGTTCTTTTTTTTTTTATTTGCTTTTCGAATCTCGGTAGTTTTTCTTTAATTGCTCTAATTAGTTAAGTAGCTTTCAAATCTATATTTCTATTACATTAGCACAAATGCTCGTTCAGCAAGATTAGCTTTTCAAACTTATATTTTTATTATTTATCTCCTTAGGCAATTCAATTCTTTGCAGACAAGTAGAAAAGGTAAAACCGGCAAGTCTGATAATACTACTATTACGCTATTCTAACGTAATACGGCCTTCGTTTGAGCATGTCATGAAAATATGAAAATATAAATAATTTGATATAGAAAACGGTATATTCCTACGCATTGGCCTAATAATAAAGTATGAAAAATAGTGACGTTCCGAATTTTAATTTATATTTATTATAGTTCCACTAAGCCTCCACTCAGCTTGTAATAAATATTTGTCAAAAGTATGATAAATTACATTTATTTAATTAAACTGTGTAACTGAAGCTGACGTGAAATTTAATACTATTTATTACACAAGCGCAATTGACTGAGTAATGATCACAATTTACAAAGTGGCTGCACAAAAAAAGAAGCAGTAAATATATATATGAACAACGTTTGACCTTACATGTGGTCAAATTTTCACCTTTTTTTTTTCTTCAAGTGTATGGTAATGAAATGGCTAAACGCCAACTCAACATCAATCAAGACTGTTCATTTTATCATTTGATTGAAAAGCAGTAAAGATTAATTTGAGTACCTACCAGGAACAATGCAATAAGTTCTATAGTGCAACACTCAATCCAGTAAGGTTAGAATCCTGCAACTTTACCTCCAAAATACATTAACATATGTTTTTAGCGCCGTTAAACACGTATAATAGTACCAGAAATACATTGCTCTTCTCTATAAACGGTTTCAAACATAATTCTAATGAGCTGTATAACACTAAATGCTAGAACGGCATAGATTTGAAGGAATCTTTATAGCACTAAGAAATAATATACGTTAAATATGTACACTTAACCGCAAAGAGGTTGACAGATAAAATGCGCGTGCCAAATTGCTTACCAAGATATTTGAGATATGCTAATTGATACTAATTTTCTACTTTTCATAGTTATAAACTAATACATACACGTAATTTGTATTAAACTAACACGTTAAACTAACTAGGTTATTATACAAGCTTTTTGCCATTCTATAAGAATGTAATTTACAATATGCAAATTGCTAGAACCAAATTTCTGTTTGCTAAGAAAATATACTTAAATAGTCGAGAACAACTTAAAAAAAAAGATAGCAAACTTGTTTTGTAGATATAAAAATCACATAATTAAAACTATTCTTTATTTTTTTTTTCATTTTGAATTTCATTATCGAAATAGTTCTTTTGATACATTGTTGGTTTGCCAAAAATTCTTTTTACATCAGTGTCTCGCATTTGCACAAGATGTGGTTTGCAGTTTCCGCTACTGTAGAAAAA
Source organism: Cetonia aurata (assembly GCA_949128085.1). Taxonomy (NCBI): domain Eukaryota; kingdom Metazoa; phylum Arthropoda; class Insecta; order Coleoptera; family Scarabaeidae; genus Cetonia; species Cetonia aurata. Next base: position 55,422,837 of record OX421882.1, on the reverse strand, counting down.
TGATTCCTGCTAACCTTTATTAGTACTTCACTTTTTCCTTAATGATCTCTCAGATAAAATCTTGGTTGTACCATTCCAATGTTCTTTGTATTTCTCTTGGACCCAAACGCTTACTCGTTCTCATGTTGTGTGTTTGAACATCCCTATAACAGATGTCGGAACGATGGTCCTTTTCTTTTTAAATGACTGACTTTCTAATTTCCTTCTATTCCTGAATAACCATATACCCAAAATAAAGTTCCAACGGTATATTTTCCTAGTGGAATGGCAAATTTGATCAGAAATTTCTGTAAAAAATAAATAGGTATGTCGACATCATGTGGTCTGATCTGATTTCCAAAAGATTATCTTCCATGTGATGTGATAAAGGTGCCTGGGAGACGTTCTATTGCTGCCGAATGAGTAATTTGCACTGCTCCTAAATACGTAAAACTCTGTACCGCGCTGAGTTCAGTTGCAGTAGTTTACAGATGCATCTTTAACCACCATACAAGACACGCATAAGTGATCAAGGATCTAATCACTGTGATGTATGTTCAATATATGAATGATATGTATATGGACTTCATGATCTTTGCATGGCCTCTTTTGGTGAACATGAATATCGTCCACGCTCATTCTTTTAATAGGTTTCCAAAGAGAACCGTTTTCGTATTTTTTAAATATGTTTAAACAGATTCATTCCTCGTTCATAATCTGACAGTAGAATACTTTTAGTAAAAACCGTTTTAAGCAAACTACAGCTTACTCTTTGTTAAAACGGTTCAGTATAGTTAGAATTATTAACTAGGGGAGATTGAGTATTTCTTTTTTAATTTAAATGACGTATCCATAAAGGGTGCACTGTAACGATACTATCTCATGCACGGAAAACAAATCAAGAAGAAACATGTCCAATTATGAAATCCTTCATCATTATAATTTCCCGCTGGAAATGTTCTCATCCAGAAGAAATTTCTGACCAATAAACGAATTTTGCTGTTAGATCACTAGTCGATTATTTAGAATTAATTGAATTTAATTTACTTCCATACTGTGGATACGCAAACAAAGACGCTGCTTTATTGATGGTGCTAACATATGATGATCCACAGAGTATCAAGAGGTTGATAGTTGGTATACTATGAAGAATATGTACTTCATTCTTGCTCATACGCGAGATATTACTTCGCCACAATTTCTCTACTGGGTTGCATCCACCTCAGTTATTTAGATATGCTAGGATAAATGTCGCATTTTAAAAAATGGTTCATTTCATCATTATAATTTTATTTCTACAATATGACTTAGCCGCTAGGAATGGGTGTATCTTACGATGTATAGAAGAGGGGTATATATTGTTGGAAGTGACAGGTAAGGTATACAGTTATAGAGCAAGCTACATTGTTGGTACTAGCTACACTATTTATTAACAATACTGCATAAAATTGGCGCGCTATTTTACATCGACGAATAATAGCAACCATGTCCTCAGTTTTGTCTGGACAAAGCATATTAGTACACCTACGAAAAAAAAAACAAGTCTTTCGTTTTGAGTAAGAGCGAAAACTGTCCGAGTGAATCATGTCTATTATATAATATTTCTAAACTTATAATGTAAGTATTGTAAATAAATAAATACCTGGAATTCTAAGCGCGTCGCTCATATATTTGGAAATACATTATCTGGAGTTAATGCATTTTTATTTTAGTGTATCCTAAATTAGGATGCCTATAAAATTTTAAATAAATTTGATTTGATCGCATTATATTGCATGTTGTATGTATAAAGGTACGTCTCCAGTTTGGAGTAGGTTAACCGCATAACCCACTAGCCTCTGCAGTTGGCAATCCGCTCTTGCAGAAATGATTTACTCGGGCAGTTTCGATTTTAGGGGTTGTTGCACGGAATATAGCACCTAATCTTCGCTATCACGCAAACTGGCTAGCTTGTTTTTTCCGCAGGTGTACTAAAATAGAATTAATAGGTAATTGTGCTTGACCTAGGCAACTATAATCCATGAAAATTACAATATCTATATATTTTTCTATCTGGAACATGTAAACGTAGGAATATCATCTCATACTGCAGGAAAATTACGCTGATGTTCATGTCGTATCTCTTATTAGTAGTTTGTATGATTATTAATGATTATGCTCCACCTTACTATGTGACACCCACTAAGGTACGGCTAACAAGAGAAACCTTTCTACTTGAAATTAGTAAAAATAAAGTTTAGGGAATAATTTGTCATCACCGGGAACATACGTTATTAAATAAGCGACCAAAAGTTGTCCATAACTCTGAGTACAAAAAGGAAAAAATAGCATATTACAACCATTTACCATTTGCTACCAAAATATGTCCGCAGGGCTTTATGCTATTTAGTTGTATTAACATAAGCTATTATGGTTTATTAGAGTTTAATCCTCTTAGATAAAATCAGATAAGCAAAATTCAAAATGCAGAAGTGGTTGCCTATACGCCAGTAAATATGAAACAGACATTATAATTTATGTTTCAAACCAACCAAGGCCAAGGAGTAATAGAAATATTATACGAATTCAATACAAATTAATATAAGCCGTAATACTATTATTGTTTACTACCTGTTAATGTTATATTAGACCGTACAATATTTAGTTTATTTTACTATAATTTTGATTTTGCGACCGGTTTCGGTTTAAAGCTCTCTCTAAGCATTACTCAAAACCATTATAGTCGAACATATAAAACTAATAGAGGCAGAAAAGTGCATGTGTGTGTTGCAAAGCGGGCAAGCTCTCTCCGACGTCACACATCTTCAAGTTAGGGACGGGAATACACTACAAGAAGATCAGCTAATTACAGGATAAATTTGTTCACAATTGATTTTTCAATCAAACTGCAGTGAAATAGAGATGTTTGATGTAATAGAAATGAGACGATAATTTGTAACAACGTTCTTTCTTCCTATCTTAAACACGCGTAATCCTTGAAATCTTTGAGCATTGGCGAAAGTGTTTATTCCTGAGCACCAGATTAAAAATATATAGCAGCGCATCTAGGACAATAGCAGCACAATTTTCCTACATGGACATCTTCAGCATTAAAATTATTATATTCCTGTATTACTGTTATTATTGCATGCACTGAGATCATCATCATATTCAAGGCAAATTCTACTACAATCAATGCCAGATATCACAGCAAGATATTATTTATTTCTAATATGGCATCCGTAACGGTAAGTGTTACTTTCGTAACAAATAAAGAATTCACAACTAATTTAAGTATAAATTCCGGCTGTTTGCATTAACAAGAATAAGTAGGTATAATAAAATAATTTGTCGTATAATTAAAAGGTGACGGTATTCAACCATATAATTTATTTGGTTTGTTAGAAAATAGTCTACATGTTCATAAGTTAACATAACGGGAAGCACAAATTACCCACTTTACGTTAAGACGTTTTATAATTTTAAAAAAAAATCAAATAGGTGTGTTATTTGCATAAACAATTTTATTCACGGAGAGGTGCGTACGACTTATGTGAATTGGAAATTTACATATTTACCGAAAGTTTATGTTATTGCTGCAATATATTTCGGTAAAACGTTGTACTAACGGTTAACGGTCGACGTTATGAATTAATATGAAGTATTGTATTGAATTTCTGTCTGCAATGTCTACATATACGTAAATACATATAGGTATACATGTTTACAAATAAATACATACCAAAATGAATTTGTGATATTTTGAATGATTTTATTGGTCGTGCGTCTACTCAGTTATTTTTTAATACTATTTTGCTTAACTATATTCGTTGAAGTATACAGTTAAGTACACTTATTTCCTTAAATGAATTACTATATTTTTTTTAATAAACATCCAGTGATAAATTTGGATAAGGCCCAACACAAAATGGTTCGGTAATTAATGTAAACGGAATTTTGCTATATTTTCAGGAAAAAACACCCTATATGTCTCCTTCCCATTAACGTAACAACTGTGAAGAAATAAGCATATTAATAACTATCGAAAATGTCGAAAAAATATCTAACTGTCATGGCGATTATCGCAAAGGAAAAGGTGTGAAAAATTCTAGTTTTACACTATGAGATGCCGAATACATTTTCAATACCTACGTTTTTAATATTACCTATTCAATATTTTTCTTTCTTTTGAAATTCTTGTGTGTACGTGCATGTTATTAATGCGATGCATAGAAAAAAAAACATTTGTAAATTATAGTTTTTCTCTTGGTAACTCTTTTAATTATTTGAAATTATAACTCCAGCAGATGAATGAAAATTATATATAAATATATATATAAATTATAGACTTTCTTCAATGAAAAAACATACCTTATTGCCAAGGACGAAAATGTAAACCAGAGCCACAATCTGTTGAAAACTTGATCAGAAGTAAATAAATGTACCTAAATTTATTTGTAGTTATTATAAAATAAAAGGATAGATCAAGAAAATATTTTTAAACATATTGTTCTCCTTTGACAGTATTGAGCCTTACCCCAATTGATTTTGTGGTTCTCATTGCACGCGTGCTGAACTATACCGGATTTCTTGATTTCACTAAACCTTATCAGTTGTCTGAGTTTTTTTTTTATCCTGATGTTGAGTGGCCGCTTGGAAAAACTAACTAGACGGAAACTGAAGAAGCCATCTAAAGCAATGCAACACTTAATACTTTCAGTGCATTAAGCCTAGAAGCGAAAGACATATGACTTCCATGGTAGGACAACATCTTAACAATAACCGAGGTTACAACAAAAACAACATAGGACTCCACCAGGACAATTGACCTACATACGAAGATGAACGACCTTAGAAATTTTGCCTGTCAGATGGGTGCGAACTTTTGAAGACTGACAGAATTTCCTCAATACTTAAGATTATCTGTGCTTCAAGCTTCAAGACTACATTGAAAACGGTCGCCGAATGCAGGCTGAAACGTCGGTGATAAACCACAAAGACCATGGAAATAGTTCAAATGGTATCTCTAATGATGAACCATCGTCAAGAACATTCAGAAGTCAATTAGGAATAAGACGATCTGCTATCCGTAGAAATACTATAAAATCGACGTTTTTGCAGCAATTTTCAATACCGTTTTGAAGAGGCGAAAGTCAGACCCACATGAAATATTTATAGTTAGTAACATACTGAATTTACTTTTGGTGTAAAATCCCAAATTTCATAGAAAAAAAAAACATTTTCACAAAAAAAAAAAAGAAAACCGCATGCAAGACTTTTTGCTGAAGTCTTTAGCTCTAAATGTTGTTGGATCGGTCTGAATGTTTTATACCTAAATTGATGCTCTGGGGATAAAGAACTGAAATAGAAACTTAATAAAAACATATTTATCAAATAGAGAACAAACAACAATAGTTAACAAAATAGAAAGTCTACATCTACAAGCAGAATATGGAATCCCCCAAGGAGCAAATATACCACCGATATTGTACATAGCATATACAAATGAAATTTGTTTGCTCAAGCAAGAACGACGAACAGTTGCAGCAACACATTTTAGAAGATGTGGAAAAAATAAAAGATTGATGCTATAATAATCTAATAACGATCAATGAGAACAAAACATAGTACATGGTATTTACAAAAAAAAAAAAAACATATAAGTCCACTTTTAACATCAAGATTAAAACATAAACCATAACTCAAACCTGTCAAATAAAATATCTAGGATTAACCATACAAAATAACCTAAAACGGGATACCCACGTAGAAAATTGATAAAAAGAAACATCATGATTATAGCAGGAATGCAGAAAATTAAAGACATAGTACCACAATATCTGAAGAAGTCTGTATATCACAGTACATCTACGTCCTATATTAGTTATCTAATAAACATATGGAGCCATACAACTAAACAAAATTTAAATAAGCTACAAAGACAGCAGAACAAGATAATAAAGACACTGTATAACATGGACAAATGGACACCACCAAAGGACATTTACGAGAAGACACAAGAACTAAATTTACAACAATTAATAACATTCAGAAATCTCCTTACAGTATATAAAATCGACAACAAATTAATGAAAACTGATTGCAAATTCACACCTAATACAGAAATACACACACACAAAACACGACGACATTCACACCTAAGAACAGAAAAGAACACAAGTTACAAATATAAAAAATTTCTAACACCTGATGCGATCAAAACATACAATAAACTACAAAAACACACAAAGACACTAAAACACGTTAATTTTAAAAGCAAGATAAGGATGGAGGTATACCGGCAGTACAACATGTAGGAAAGACCAAACGACTAAACCAACGACACCTTCGATACCGTTAGTTCGAGAAGAGTGCACCATCTCGTATGCTCGGATGAAGAATGAAGGCGGAAAAACAGTGCATGGCAACGCTTGCTATACGAGTTTCAATTTTTTCTTTTTGTGTATATACATACCTTTTGTAAACTGTATAGTTTGTGTTTGTTTAAATAAATAATTGTTCAAAAAAAAAAAATAAAAGTAAATTAGACATCTACAGAGTTCAGACATTTTTATTTCTGAAAATTTATAGAAAAAATATACACAAAATCTATTGCAGAAATTTAGTCTACGGAAACAATAGAAGTATGAAATAACAGGTATACATTAAATCGTATACCTGCTCTAAGCTGTAATATATTTATACCTGTTACCAAATAACTGTATTTAGTATTAACATCTCTATCTTGAGAACTTTGGTAGTGGCAGACTTCCGATATTTTCTAACAAGCTAGGCAATATTATTTTATTGTACACAGGTTTGATGCCTCCTAAAAAATTATTTATCTTCCCGTAAGTTGCTATGCTGTATAGTAGAATCTGATTTGTTAAAGTATAACCAACACTAGCATTAGCTGTTGATAATATTATATAATGTAAGCTTTTGCTGTATTTGAGTGATTTGATAATAGTATATGCAAGTATTAAAAGATGTGAAGCAATTTTATTGCAGCCTCGAAGAGCTTTATTTTTTTTAATTTTATGAATGCATAACCACCATTTTAAAATTATCAGTGGATAAAATAAAAATAATTCTGGAATTTTAATGATATTCCTAAAACCAAACGTGAGTCATTTACGAAACCAGTGTCGAAATTCCGTCCAGAAACTCGGTGTAGTTTCACAGTAATCCAAATCCGGATATATTTCAAAATCATACGGCAACTCTATACATGTCCCGGTAAGTCCTATGGTCAATCAATTTATTTTATAAATAAAAGCGCATTTACCGCGGCAGCATGTTGTACGTTTATTTTCCGAATTTATGTAAACAACGCCAAAGAACACGTTCATCCTGTCAAATATATCGAATGAGAAAAAGAATTAAGAACACCTGCGGTTATAAAATAAATTATTGTAGGTTTGTATATAATATAGATGTGCAACAAGCCGTATCATATAACATTTAATAAAGATCGGAGATACATTGATGATATCAGTGACATGTTTGTCGGGTATATGCCCTGGGCTGTGACGGCAATCGGTAATATAATTTGTAATGGTTTTAGCTGTATAAGCAAGCATGTAAAGCTACAGACAATATATGATGCCAGCATTTTTAAACGTAGAGTAACGGACTAATCGGAAAATTATTACTTTGAGCTCATTAATCTCAGCGGTTTATGACAAGATTTGAAAGCGGCCTTTTTCTTTGTGTGTATGTATTATGTTAGAATGATTGAAGATATTCCCTTTTTACAGTCAGCATTTCTACTGTTTTCTGTTCATATCTATACCTCTGTACCTCTGTTTACTGACATTTTACGAAGAGAAACCGACAATAGTTATATTGCGTTGAGCGTTATAAATCGCACCGACTTATTTAAGTTCTGGTCTTGATACTTGTTATTTACTATTCACTAAGATAAAATATTTTTTCAGCTCTTTTGTATTAAACGGCTATTCGACGGTATGATATTGCTCAAACTCCATGTTTAGTAGCAGGGCACTTAGCAACTTAATGTAATCAAAATTTCAGTGGAGTTAAAACGACAACACGCAGAATGATCAGAGAAGAAACCATTCAGCATAGGTCATAATCGCTCTTCTGGTGATGAATGGACCTCAAACGAGCTCGGGATAACATGACAAAAAAGTTTATCTGTGTGAAAGAATTTACCACAAAGATTAGCTGCAAGAACTATTGAGAATAAGCCAATATCTTAGAACTTATTAAAGATACCATCAAATGGTATATAAATGGCTTCAAAACAACAAAGGGAACTGGAATATGAACATATGTGCCTAGAATTAACTATTTAGAAAACTTGGACAAATATCCAAGCATCTTTCAAGCGGACAGACGTTATTGAAAGACGTATCCAATTCAATGCCAACAAAAATTACCGAAAAGAAAAGATTATCGTAAATGTTTGATAGTCAAGCAGCCATCAAGGTAATGTACCCATATAAAGAACATACAAAATCGATTTTACAAAATAAAATAAATGTACTTATTTTTTGTACGTAGCATATCGGGAGCTGAGTTTACTTGCCTATTTTGGTCCACCATTGACCATCCATTAAGATAACGCGGAAACCTATGACATGTGACAATGAATATCAGGAGAACAGAAATATCCGTATCAAATTTTGCTTTACTTGGACTTGCCCGTTGACTTCTCTAAGACCTTTGAGGCAGTAAATCGATCACTCGCGGCTCTTTCATAAACTTGAGAGATATGATCAACGGAATTTGCCTTAAATGATTTCAATCATACTTGTCTGAACGGATGCAGACAGTGATTATTGGTGGGAATACTTCCGGGGGTGGTGATGTCCATTACGGTGTACGACAGGGTTTCGTTTTGAGACTAACCCTGTTTCTAGCATTTATCGATTACTTTTCCAGATGGCTAAGTGATAATATAGACTCTGTATTACACACTGATAATATTAATATAATAATCTCATCGAAGAAAAAGGATAAACTTTTTAGGTTGGTTGATAACGCGGAAACCTATGACATGTGACAATGAATATCAGGAGAACAGAAATATCCGTATCAAATTTTGCTTTACTTGGACTTGCCCGTTGACTTCTCTAAGACCTTTGAGGCAGTAAATCGATCACTCGCGGCTCTTTCATAAACTTGAGAGATATGATCAACGGAATTTGCCTTAAATGATTTCAATCATACTTGTCTGAACGGATGCAGACAGTGATTATTGGTGGGAATACTTCCGGGGGTGGTGATGTCCATTACGGTGTACGACAGGGTTTCGTTTTGAGACTAACCCTGTTTCTAGCATTTATCGATTACTTTTCCAGATGGCTAAGTGATAATATAGACTCTGTATTACACACTGATAATATTAATATAATAATCTCATCGAAGAAAAAGGATAAACTTTTTAGGTTGGTTGATGGGACTATAGCAGCTACTGGTCATAGGATAGCGATGAGTAGACTCCTAGTAACAAGGAAGAAACACTGTGCATGCTTTTTCGTAATGTCGAGAAATATAATATTATTAATGTTATAGACAACGGCATTCATACTAACTTAACTGACAGCTACAGGTTGCTGGGTGTTATTATCGACGAAAATCTAAAATGGTCACAACATATTGATGAGCCACGTTCCTACTAGCAACTTAGGCGGTCCTGAAGCCGGCCCATTCTCGAGTTATTTTGCTACAGCGACTTTTATTCTCGGATGTAGTACGGCATTGTGCATTGGAGCTCAGATGCTGATGCTAATCGCATCTTTCTGCTGCAAAAACGGCCATTGAGAACTCTTCATGATATGAAGCGACTAAATTCCTGCAGTAAATTTTTCAAAGACCGTGAGATTTTTACTTTTTACGATGTGCATATTTATGCGGTGATGTCTTACGTTTTCAAATACAGAGATGAATATGATTTAGTTGTAGCACATCAATACAGTACTCGAAACCCCAAATATCTCCTACCCCTTGCCAACAAAACAACTTTGTCGGTGAGAGGTCTAGTGTATATTGAATGCAGGTTGTTTAATGTGCTTTCCAATGAAATAAAAATAAGTTTCACATTCAATATCTTTAAAGCAAAGTTAAAAGACTATTTATTGCAGATAAATGCTTACAGTATCCAGAATTTTATTGATTTTTTTTTCATGATTATCAATGTTAATTGTTCTTATATTACTTATTGTTCTACATAATTAAGTATATTTGAATTTCATGTTTCTTGTACAAAGCTGTTCTGTTGAAGTACTAAGAAATAAGACGCTATCCTATTGCATTCCAAATTTTAGGATCAAAACCTTTTAGTTGTGCTTGATACACACGGGGTCATATATAAAGAAAGAAGCCGCTATTCCCAATCTAAATAACAGCACAAACGCACAAGTAAACGACAAGTAAAAGACCGTCTAAGTTCCATCTAATTATAAGTTATAAATGGATTCTGTGATATGGTGATGCTCAATGGCTTCGTAATTATAGATTTAATTAGTATCATTTCCTACAAGTGTTCTAAGGCCTTTGAAGAACCGAAATTGGATTAAGTTTTAATAGAATTTCATGCTTGTACTATTGATTAAAGGCGACTTCATTATGAACAACTCCTTATACTCTCACATACAGACGTGGTTACATATGTAGACATTTTTATACAAACGCATGGGTAGATTATAATTACAGTAATGTAGACAGATGTATGTAGAAGGTAAAATTGGTTTTAATAGATTCACAGTTGGGCCGCTAGAGTCTATTATATCTCAATAGTCAAATATTAATTTTAAGCGATATAATGAAAAGCCAGGAGTTATTAGAGGCCTGAATTACTGTTGTTGACAACTATTTTATTTCATAAATATAGAACTCCCATCATCAATTTTCTGCTTCTAATTTACTTAAAGAAGATTATGTATGCACATAATTTTGTTTTATTAAAGGAAAGAATGCTTTTTCTCCTATCACTGTAATTAAATTGAAAGGCAATTTTTATATGGCTCAATTGGCAGAGTGCTCGTCCGGTAAACAAGAGGTGTCAGGTTCAAATCCTACACGAGATAAAATTTTTTCCTATAAAAATTGTCTATTAATTTAATTACGGTGTTAGCAGAAAAAGCATTATTTCCTTTAATGATTTCACACTGCAATAAGTGCACAAACTGCATAATTACCGTACTGCCGGCCATCTAAATAACTGTATTTGATGTGATCAAATCCTAGGAGCCTGTTGATTTCGTTGGCACAATTGGCAAAGCGCCCGTCCGGTAAGCGAGAGGAATAAATAAATTTTACAGATATTTTTAATCTAGACTGCCTAGTAAACATTACTTTTATTGAAAAATATGTTTGTTTTTTTTTTTCAAGTAGGTTTTGCAAATAGAAAACAACGAATAATAATAAACAACACAAAAATAATTAATAATAAATAAATAATCAATATTTAATATTAGTCAATTATGAGAATACTATACAAAACTACTACTACTATACAAAACCTACTAAGTACCTTCGATGAATGCTATAAAATTGTGAGAGTTGAGATATATTATAAGTTTTGGACTACGATTTCCACTTGAATGCAGAAAACAAAACGAAAGTATTATAATTTGTAAAAAAATTATGATTACTGAGTAGTTTAGAATAAAAAGTATTCCTAAAATGTATTTATTTGTTTTGGATACACTAAAACCGAGAAAAAATTGAAATATGTAATTTATTTCAAAAATATTTGGAGAAAATGTGATTTTTAGTTTTTCTTAAATATGTCTACAAAAATGTACGTGCGTGCGGTCTCAGAATTGAATACTAAGCAACTTTTTGAAATAACCTTTTTGATAGCATGTCATCTAACCTCACTATTCGCCAATTCATTGGACATTTTTTAAATTTCTCGCCAAACCATTGCGTCACGTGACGGGTGTTGAAATAAATTTTGGGGCTCTTACACATGGTGAAAAAGATTTTTCCATATTTTAATGATAAAAAAATTCCCTATGTTGCAACATTTATGCCGGTGACTGTAGATGTTACATGTTCTGAACCTTCACACACTATCCTTAATAGGTAGTTAAAAGTTAGCATACACACTAAAAAAATGTTAGTAAATTTACCAGGATTCCTACTAAAAATTCCAGTAACATTTGGGGGGAAATCACCAAAAATTGGGTAATTTTATGTTTTTTAACAAAATTACTCCGACATATCGAATAGTATTTTTAAATTTTAGGTGAAAGTGCTACGTAAAAACGTAATATTACTAAAATTTATACGCTTTCCCCGGAATTCTTATTAAATTACTTCGTGATTTTATCTACAGTTAGAAAATTTACTTAGCAAACCAAATACTTACAATGCGCGCATGTTCGATTTTATGGGTTCAATTTGTAGATAGATAAGCACATAGCATGCACGGAAGTGGCAGGGGTCGTTCTTGTTTTTATCTGCAGGTATATTTAGGTAAGTGACTAATTTAAAATAAGTCTAGTAGTTAAACTGAGGGTGACCTACAGCCGCATTTTTATAGTTTACAAACGTTGGAACATAGATTTGTGCACACATAAGCACACAATATACCTAATTGTGTTCCAAAAAAAACACGTTAATATGCCTCGACAGGGTATATAAATTCTATTTGTAGTTTGTGTATTACCGTAATGTTAAAGCAAATGGTTATAGATATTGTTTATTGCAGTCATATTGCTACGCCGAAGTAGAGGTTATGAATGTATTATTCAACCTGTCTATTTATACTTAGAATATTATCTTATACCTATCTATGCTTTTGATTTTATGGTTAAGAAACCGTTTAGGTATAACAACTAAACAAGCATATAACTATTATACGCTTAGTATAGCATTAATGATTTCTTCTACCAATTTTCGAATGCACAATATATATAATACAGTTAGCCTTTTTCATACTTTATTTTTTATATTCTCTTCAAATAGGTAATTTTGAAACCTATATTTTACACACATTACACATTGCACATTAAGATACTAATTGATATCTAGGCATTCATTTTTCATCAATGCTTAAGTATATCAATAATGAAAGAAGATGAGTTCTTTGTTGGAGTTCCTCCAACGCTACATCATGAAGACGGATCCTGATGCTGGCACCAAAAGCAGCCTTTTTCAACACTCGAAAAAGAAAGTTATAAGTTTAATGAAACAGTTGAGTACCATCTAAATGTATTATTGTTATTATTATAAGCATTGTTTTTTATATTTGTTAAATTACCTGTAATATATATTTATAATGGTATTGCAGTGTCTATGTTAATCCTATTCCTTGGTTGAAATCAGATACTTACTCGATTTTACTCGTGGAAAGGTATGTCTTTTTTATCAGCATTTCCGTAGTACTGGAATTTGCAAATAGGAAAGCAAGTGATTTACAAATATTTTCACATTTAGGACAAACAGAATTTGTAATACACGAAGTATAACATTAACGGAAAACTTGTGAAAGAAATTCTATATGTTATAAAGAAATGATCTCAGCAAACTATTTTCATAGGTATGGATTTTCCTACTTATAAACTTCAGTAGTATCGGAAGAATACCTATACGTAGTAAACTTCATCGGTAAATTACAAATTTTAGGAATATTCCTATAGAAAATTCCTTTATGTATGTTTAGGAATTTTTCTAAATACATAGTAAAGCTCCATATAAAATTTTCTTGCTAAACGATTTTTACTAGGGATCTTTTTTTATCGTATTTACCCAGTAAATTTAAGTTTATTTAGTATTTTTCACATACTAATAGTAAATTTCCTTGGTGTATTTTTACATCAAAGTAGTTTTACTTGCGCAAGTAAAATACCAATTTTACCAAATCTGGCCAATTCCTTATACAAATAAAGTCGTACGTCGTCATTTCATCTTAACAACACATTCTCTATTATCATCCAGTCTACACCCGTATATAGCCATTTAATAGAATAGTTATATAGTTTAATACAATCATAACTCACTTTTTCTAATCTCCTTGTTTAATCTGCAGTCGTGCGAAACTATATTGGGTGTCAGATAATTATTTATCCAATCACGAATGCAACAATACTTTATATTAGTTAATAAAAAAACCTAACACAAACAACATTAATTTTTATATGTGGGTGCTACGAAAATAGCACGCAGATGGTTCTAATATAATTATTTACTAAGTATTCTTTAGCGACGGATAATACGATTCGAATTCTACACGGCAAGAGACGGTCACGAGGACCCTATGGCGTTACCATATTTCCCAGAAATTTATATCATCATTATATGTGTAGCTACTTACATGTAACGTAATATATACAAATAAACGCAAACTGAAGACGTACTTCCTTTACCTTTTCTTCTTAAAACTGCAAATACCTGGAGCAATAAATTAATAGCGTTTATCTGTTCTAGATAATCGTTATTAACTCTTGTTTATATAAATATCGCAAGACAAGATTTTCTGTTCGTTTTTTCACCTTCAGTACTTCTCGCGCACATTATTTATGTGCCACCAATCCTCATAAAGTGGTCTAGGAACATGAAAGAACCAGGTAATTATGTATACCGCAATTTTGCTGTCATTACTAGATACTTCTATAGAAGTTAGCAGGAACTAAACGCAATTTCTTTAATTATTTTCAGTTTGTAAATGTTCGCAACTTCATCTCTGTTGTAGAAGCACCACAATAAATATAGTTAGTAATGACGATTAAAAGCAATGACTAAACTAGGAGTTTAAGTTATGATACAATAAATTCGAGACAAATACATATGATACGTATAATTTTAAGATTCTGCAAGATTCGAGGTAGCACTTAGGTGTATTAAGGGCATCACTAAATCTTAAAGCGTCGAGATACCTTTTACGGCCCATTTAAATGTATGCTTTTTTATGGTCATTGCCTGCAATAAATTTTATTTTAAAATGGACTGACAAAATTTCTCACAGAAATAGACGTGTAAATCTTTTAATTGCAGGCAAGGAACGATCAAAGTCCAAATCCTCCATAAAAATAAATTATATTGTAATTTAATGGCTTGTTCCGTTGACTGTTATAGATACATTAACGGTATTATGGGTTTGAAGGGGTACTTTGGACTTAAAATATATTTATTCTCCTCGAAGACACCGTATTTTTGAATTTGTGCTTTTACGTTTTTGCCATATGTCTACTGAGGATCCAATAAATTTTATACATATAAGATGTAAGACAAACGCTTATATAATTTTTTAATACATCTATCTATAACTGTTGAAGAATGGTAAGCATATAGTTATAAATACAAGCAGCTGATTTGTATAGTAGAATATCGACAGAATGTTGTTACAAATTTATACTGTAATTCTGTTATCAAAAATTACTGTATATGTACTGCAGTAAATAAAATATACGGAACACCGTCTTTTGTGACTTATATTAAAATCAAGAAAATAATAGAGTGACAGAGGGAAAAAATCGCTTATAAAAAAGCAGTAATTAAGATACGTGTCAAAGCAGTAATGCCATAGATAACTAAACGTTAATGGAATGTTTAAAAAGCAAATTTCTTTTTTTTTTTAATATTGCTGGACGATGCTTCCGGTTTTGTAATACATCTTTATACTTCTAGCCACTGACATCTATTGACATTTTATACCATCTTCTCTGAAATTTTGCCGAACCCGAAAAAATTCCAACCTCAGGGGTGCCGTTCTGGTAGTCACTTTGCAATGTTTATTGCTTCAAGTGAAATTTTATTAACACCAAGACTTCTATGCTCTTTGACTTTTCATGCTTGCAACTGCACATTCCAGCTCTGTAATTGTGGAAACCTTTACATTAGATTCGGTATTTTTAATAGCACATTCCTCCTCTTTAGGTGGGAAGAATTCCGAAATAACACACGGGCAATTCCATTATACTTTTTTACATGCATCGCCCCATATATCTTTATAAATTTTGTCGCACAAGCTACATATATCAGCTATTTTTTTTTTTATTATTTGTTATTTGTTCCTACTTTTCGCACGTTCTATATGTTTCTATTATATCTACAATATTTTCGTTCACAAGATTTACTATTTTGACCGCTCCTGCTCCAGCAGCTACAATTCCTTTTATTTGTTTCTTTCTTGAATGCATCTCTTGCACTTCAAACTAGATACATCTATATTTAGTTAAGTGCTTCCCGATAATGCATAGTCTTTTAGTTGAGTAAATATCCAGTTATTAACAAAGTAACATGAAGTATTATACACCATCATATCTAAAGCGGAGTGCCCTTCTATTTAATATTTTTCTTTGATTTTAGTAGCAAGATTGTTGATATTCTACAACAGCTATGCGCTTAACGTACCCATTCTAATGCACTTTCCTATGTTATCGTCTGTTTGGCTGGTTTCCCTTGTTTTCCTCACTTGTTTATTGTTTGATAATCTTTTTAAAGGATAATATCGTTGTTAATTACTTTTCTGGGAAACATCAAATTATTGCTAGAAATACATATTCCGGCATTGTATAGGTGAGTTGCATACCTTAAGATCATTCATGCCACCTAAGCCAGATTATTAACTTTATCTTACCTACCAAATCTAGACTTGTTTACCATCAATCAGCACATCTGTTTAATATTCATGGATTGACATTATCTTGATATATCCTTTATTTGGTGCTCTCGTTAATTTTTTTTTTTTTAACCTGGCAAATGCTTATTAACTGCTATCTCAAATTCTGATCTATTTAGTAACTTTGAGTATATGTACACACGGAGAAATGCAAGCTTACCTTAAATAAATTTGCCTTCGACCAAATAAATCTACTTTTGAATATCCACAAGACAATAGCAAAAAAATATCTTAACAGCATAATCTCGACGTAAGAGGTTAGCAGTCTTCGATGAAACTACTTTTAGCCTCCACTTAAGAATATCGTTTATTTGCATTAAAAGCATTAGTCTTGGAGTGAAATGTTAGAATTCTTGAATTAAATCACTTTTCATATCTTTTTAAGACTAGTAAAACTTTTCTTAAGATCACAACGCTTTATACAAGGATAAATATTTATGGGTGCATCCTAGTTGGCTCCGGCGGTCAATTTTTAATCCTCTTGTGAGAAAAGGTTACAGGTAAGTTGGCTCCTAAAACATTTGCTAGTTGGCTCCTATTAATCCTTTGTTAATCCTTCACTAAGGATGAACTTAAAATGTCATTAAGAAGCAATAGGTACCTAAAACTTACCATGTATATAAGATAATAATATCGGGATGGTGTTCCATAATTTCAATAACGTAGTCAAAATATATACGAATCGTTTCAGTTTATACCAATCCGTATCAACTTGAAGTCGTACCACAGGAAGTCGCTTGATACAAAATCGTATAGGAATTAGTAATATGTTACTTATTAGTAGTATGCTAGTATCATATTGGTATATACAGGCTGATTCATTTTCGATCTTCACCGTTAACATCTTGCTTATTATTGAAGATAGACGATAGGTTTAAGTTTGGCAAAGTTGCTGAATTTTGTAGTTATTATATATATATATAATCAAAAACTCTGTATACCCGAAGGTGTAGAGTGTTAATTAATCTAATGCTTGTCTCCATATACGAATTTTGTCCATTTCTTCCTGTCTTGCGCTACGTCCTTAGCACCCCTCCTATCTGTTCCTCTTTCTTCCAGCAATGAGTCGATGTTTTGGTCCCAGGTTCTTGTCGGTCTTCCTCTCATCCGTTTCTGATGGCGCCTTGCTTCCCATACCCGCTTTACTGGTATGTCATTTCCCATTCTTATTAGGTGTCCGTACCATCTCAATTGGCATTGTTTAATTTTTTCTAGTATGGGTTGTACCTTCAGCCGTTCGCGTATCTCTTCATTTCTGATTCTATCTAGTCGTGTCGCTCCTAGAACTTTCCTTAGATATTTCATTTCAGTGGCCTGAATCTTGTTCATTAATTTAGTTGTGAGTACCCAACTTTCCGCACCAAAAGTCAATAGCGGTACGAATACGGTTTTGTATATGGTCAGTTTTGTGTTTCTGGATACTTCCTTTTTCCCAATGAATGTATTCTTAATATTGTGGTACAATCTCGTTGCTTGTTCAATTCTTTTATTTATCTCAACTTCTTGATCTCCTCTGTTGTTAATGTGGACTCCTAAATATTTAAAATTTTCTACTCGTTGTATTTCGCAGTTATCTATCTTAATGTTTGTTGATTTTTCCTCTTTCCCACAAACCATCACTTTTGTTTTGGCGGTATTAATTTCCAGGCCCTTCTCTAGGAGTTTTCCTTTCCAGACTTTTAGGTTATGTGCTAGCTCTTTTTCGCTCTTTCCAAATAACACCAGATCGTCTGCAAACGCACATTCTGTGAGCCAGACCGGTTCTAAATTTCTGTTTGTGGTTATTATGATCCCGAAAAGAAAGTAGACTTAGGGCCGATCTTTCAATCTCCTAATAAAGTTCCTAATAAAAGTTATTAGCCGAATAACAGAAATAACTGTTTTTCCACCAACTAATAAAAATTATGTAGCTAATAAGCCGATTTATTCTCCTAAAATGTTATTAGGTGGTTGAAGTGGCCAATAAGTACTATTAGAACCTTAATAAGCTCATCGAAAGTATCTAAATGTCGCCAACATAACAAAAAAAAAAGTTTGAAATTGTTTGAGATTATTTGTAAAGGAGGAACATGGATATTTTTGAAGATTTCGAGGAGTTTGTGGAAAATGATTTGGCCAAGCTTGTTGAAGTAGTTAATCGTAAGAGACAGTATAGTATTAGAGAGCCTCATATAAATTATTTAAATATTTGGAACGATGAAGAGTTTGTTAAGAGATTTAGATTGTCAAAACGCAGTGTTCAGTGGTTACTAGAAAGAATTAAAAATAGATTAAAATATACCACAGAAAGGTTACTAGTAAATATGTCAATTTTAATAGATTGCTAACATCTTTAACACAAAATGGCCGCGTTCAATACACGTAGCAAGCGGTTTGGGACCTGTTGACAATTCGCCTCAACAGATTAACGCTGCATGAATAACATATTAGGAAGCGATCGCCATTTTAGGTAGCGGATATAAAAACTGATATCCTTTTGATATGTATCAAAGAAATACCCTTCCGTTTCTATTCATATTTGTATAGCGCTGTCATTTATTGCTTGTTGTAAAATCTTATTGGATATTACTAACATAAACTAGGGTTATGAAAATGCCGAATAACTATTCACCTAATAAATAGTCGTTGAGAAACGGTCTGTTTTTATTTACCTAATATATCTTCCTTATAACTTATTAGCTAAATTGTTATTAGACACATTTATTAGGACATTGAAATACCAGGCCGACAGCTATTATTTATAGGGTTTATTGTTAATTTATTGTTAAGATTATTTATTTTCAATATTGTTTATTGTTAACATTGTTCATTGTTAATATTGTTTATTATCAATATTGTTTATTATCAATATTGTTTATTGTTAATATTGTTTATTGTCAAAATTGTTTATTATTAATATTGTCTATTATCAATATTGTTTATTGTCAACATTGTTCATTGTTAATATTGTTTATTGTCAATATTGTTTATTGTTAATATTGTCTATTGTCAATATTGTTTATTGTTAACATTGTTCATTGTTAATATTGTTTATTATCAATATTGTTTATTGTCAAAACTGTTTATTGTTAATATTGTCTATTATCAATATTGTTTATTGTTAAGATTGTTCATTGTTAATACTGTTTGTTATCAGTATTGTTTATTGTTAATATTGTTTTGTGTCAAAATTGTTTATTGTTAATATTGTCTATTGTCAATATTGTTTATTGTTAACATTGCTCATTGTTAATATTGTTTATTTTCAATATTGTTTATTGTTAATATTGGTTATTGTCAAAATTGTTTATTGTTAATATTGTCTATTATCAATATTGTTTATTGTTAACATTGTTCATTGTTAATATTGTCTATTGTCAATATTGTTTATTGTTCACAATGTTTATTGTTAATATTGTTGATTATCAATATTGTTTATTGTTAATATTGTTTATTATCGAAATTGTTTATTGTCAATATTGTTTATTGTTAATGTTATTTGTTGTTAATATTATTTATTGTCTATACACTGTGCTTTGATAATCTAAACCTCTTGATAAATCACGATGAACTATTTTAATTAGATTGACCAAACCCCTTTCAACCAAAATTCTCGAAATCTTCAAACATGTCTGGTTCATAAATAATTTCAAACTTGAAAACATAACCTTCTTTGTTGTTTAACAACTTTCAGAGATTTTCGATGCGCTATTAAGCGTCTAATAATTTTTATTGGCTACTTCAAGCACTCAATAAGATATTAGGAGAATAAACCAATTTATTACCTACATAATTTTTATTAGTTGATGGAAAGACAGTTATTTCAAGTTCAGCTAATAACTTTTATTAGGAACTTTATTAGAAGTTTGAAATACGTGTCCTTAACGTAAAAATACTCGTTGAAAGACGGTCTGTTCTTATTCACCTAATAACTTATTAGCTGAATTGTTATTAGATACATTTATTAGGAGATTGAAAGACCGGCCCTTAGAACAAATGACCTTTGCGATTTTTTTAAAAAACGGAAAAATCTCTAGCACTTTTATTTGGCCTTGCGGAGAAAAACTAAAGACACGTTCTCAAGGCCACTTTTAATGTTCTCTGCAATGTTGTCCTTAAAATTTTTATACGACGTTTCGTTTTCTTCTGGTCATCATCAACTTTCTTATTTCTTATGGGCGCCATATTGAATTTTGACACCGTTAGAAAGAGTCTTTCTTTCTGATTTCAACCATGTGCAACATGTTGACAAAAGTGATTCAAATCGGTCACCGCTAGTACAAAGAATCATGAATCGATACGAATCCTTTACGATCTTTCGGTACGAATCGTTTTATACAAATATTTAATTTTAGAAGTCATTGGGATTCGAAGCACTAAAAAGATTCGAATCGCTCTTTACGAAATAATTAAATAAATGAAAAGAATCTAAATGTCATGTTCATCGCGCCAGGGATACTTCCAAATTTGTAACAGTTTTAATGGTATTATGGTATACGATAATACATTAAAACATATAGGTAGATCCCATTTTAATATGCTCAAGTACACAAACGTGCCTACCAACGCAAGTGCAATATTTAACAAGTGATAAATTACTTCAACTTCAGTCGCACGCACAAAGAATACGACCAGTTAACAGCAGCTGTTTCATTTTTAAGTATCACCTTAATTTATGTAATACGGGTACTTAAAGTAAATTGTGAAGAAACTATAACTCTACGTCAGATGGCGTAAGTGAGATGTAAGACGCCGCGAATTATACTATGATATATTTTTTTATTTTAAGCTTAAGTTGTTAATGCTTATGACGGTTCCGTTTCTGGATTGTGACAGGTAATATATTTGAAAATACCTTCAGTTGCTCATACATGTGCAAGTGATAATATATTTTTCAAAGAGATGTACGTTTGTCTTCTGTTATGAGACGGCATAAGGGATTAGCAAAAGCATTGCTAGCAATTAATATACATCTGCTACATCTGTGTGCATTGCGAATAAAACAAATTTTGTGTAGCAGTCGCATAGAAGTTCAAAAGGTGTTAGCAAAAGAATTTTAACTGGCAGTATACAACTGACCCTAATTAATTTACTCGTTCCTAAGAATTAGTAAAATTTATAACAAAATGACTATATTTAAACACAACCCTCTGTAGATCTTATGATAATAATCAAAGGGTAAAAGTGCAATTAATACTAAAATAGTATTAATTTACGTAAAGGTTTGATCGTTGTTTTCATTTCAGAAATATTTTAAACGCCACCATAACTTTTTCATAAGTAGAGGCTATAATTATATGAATGCTTTTCGAAGCCTATATATGGTTATGCATGACAAATGTAGATCCTTATCTCTCTCTCCTCACGTCACATTCAATCTTGTGTTCTTTCTTTTAAGACGTAACGGTATGTGCAAGTTATCGGCTTCCCCAATATTTTTAAGTAAAGGACTCGCTTGATCAACCCGGGCCATTATTACTGAAATAATAGGACAATATACTCACCACACATTAGTTTTACGGTTTATTTAAGTATTTAAGTCGAAGCTTTACAACCAGCGGAATTTTATGGAGCGTCGTAAACTCGACATTTCCTGGATAAAACGAATACGTGCAGTTAATAAGGTAGGACAGTTTCGACAAATCGCATGTGCACACGTGCATTTTAGCATGTTAATAAAATTCGATCGTCAGACACATTCAGTAATAATTCCATGTCGGATGGGTAATTGTCCATTCTTTACGGCAGTGTTTATTATTAGTTCGCAGTGCTTACTTAATCGACTGGTAATCACGAATGCGTGCACGTCAGCATGCAACTAGGAAGCAATTAAGAGTGTTTCTGGTACATTGAAATTTTACGACATAAGGTGCCACAATGTTTCGCATGCTTGATGTATGCGTACGAAATAATAAAAATAAACCGACTTCTTATTAAGCTTCTGCAATAACCAATATACTTTTAACTTTACCTTTCGCACAAAATTTTTGCAATGCAAATGGATTCCTGTAGAATAAATTATGTAAAATTATTATCTGTATACAAATCAACATTTCTGTGCTCAATCCTGAGTACAGATATGTTGTTGGCGGCAAGAGTAAGTGCTGTCACCTCTGTTTGGAAAACAGGCAGCCTCAGAAGTGGCCAAAATTTCTTAGGGTGGAGTTCCGTGGAGTGCATACCAGCTCCCGTGCGTTTTTGTGTCTTGGATCCGTCCGCCTAGATTGACATTGAGTCAACAGCGTGAGCATTCCTCGTTGAATATGGCGAAACATCGTAGGGTCTATCATAGACAAATACGGGAGATATACTATCT
Organism: Cetonia aurata; assembly: GCA_949128085.1. Classification (NCBI taxonomy): domain Eukaryota; kingdom Metazoa; phylum Arthropoda; class Insecta; order Coleoptera; family Scarabaeidae; genus Cetonia; species Cetonia aurata. Next base: position 55,399,984 of record OX421882.1, on the reverse strand, counting down.
CCCGTAGGCAGATTCTAGGACGGACACTTTTTTCCAGACGCCCCTACAGAGTTGACGTAGATCGCCCGTAAACCCCACAACAATTTTCCTATTAATGCTAACCGACAGCTGTCTAATCAAGGTTGCCAACACCACCTCCTGGACATAAGGTCCTAATGGCGGCAGGCACAACATAACTTCCATGACTTAGTGCACCAGTAATACCTAAACATGCGGTTCGTTGGATTTGCGTAAGCTTCTTAAAAATTGTGATCTTTCTGGTACTAGAGCAGGCAATTGTACCGTAAGTTAGCATCGGCCTAATTACAGCAGTGTACAGCCAGATCATTATGCTAGGACAAAGACAGCATCTTGCGGTATTGCCAAAACTCGATTTTAGCTTTGTTTATCCTTTGATGCATGTGTGAGTTCAACGTGAGCCTCTTGTCGAAGGTAACACCGAGGTATTTAACGTCCGGACTAAATGTCAGTGGTACATTCATAAGTTCGACCGTAAGATTTTGCTCCAAACACCACATTTCGATGCCCCTTGGGGCAGTCTACATTCGTTCACATAGAATGCTTTCAAAGTTCAAAGTTTATTAGTATTGCCAGGTCGTTCGCATAGGCAGCGACTCTTCAACAAGACGGCGAACCAAGCCATCGATGACCATATTCAACAGCAGGGGTGGCAACACACCACACTGCGGTTAATCCCCTGACTTAGCGGGTCTACTCTTCGGGTATACTCTTCTTTTTATTTAACGACAGTGCAAATTTGCTTTAATGTTTTAAAAGTGTTACGCTTTGATCATTCTTGAAGCTGCTTATTTCTCTATGGCTCCATTTTCTTTGTTAATACAATTCCCAAATAGCAAATCCTTGTTTCCTCCTGTAATCATTTCTATTTCTTTCACTTTATTATCATTCTTTCTTTGTTTTTTTTTTGCTACTTTAGCTGTTCTTTTTTTTTTCAACATAACTTGTTCACAACTTCAACATAACTTCTCTGAAGCCCAGTAACCGTCATTGGCGAACGCCTAAGAGCATTCCATCTTGTTCCTGTTTATCATTTTCTCGTTTTCCTTACTATAAAATCCATCAGTAACATGTTTGCTTTGCATTGACTGTTATAAAAGCCCATGTAAAGCTTATAAAATGACTATAAATTAGATATTCCAGGATTACTTTAATTATATTCCTCACGTACTTATATGGTTAGCCCATATTCTATTAGATCTCTTCACTATCCGATTTCTATAATAAGTCATCTCCAAGATAAGATGGAGTAAAGGTATTTTGGGCGAAAAATTTTCAAAAAGAGCTGCAAACTGTTGGACATGATCTATAAGACAATTGGGTTTTGATTTATACATTATATTAACGCTTGCAATTTCACGGTTAGGCTTCAAATCTCACACATTAAACTCAATAAAGCTTTGTCCTAGCCAACTTCATTCAACAATCCATCGAATCTTAATGATAAATCTTTTCTTCTGATTCACATATAAATAACAAGACCTTACATGGCACGGTTTTTATCTTTTTTAAGAAGAGGAGGTATTCTCTGGACTTGCCACAAAATCGTATGGTATGGCCTTTTAATTTAAATCACCAGCGCAAAAAGTTTCTCTTACTCTAAATGTACTAACCGGTCTAGTGTTAGAGATTCGGACGATCTTTAAGACTTAGATTTTTCGTGGAAAAGATACTTTAAGAGAAGAGAATGGTTTGAGCAATAAGGCAATGGAGAATTAATGAAGATTCTATTTGTATAATGGAATATTTTCATCCTGTATTGTTCTTTACCTTTTGTATTACTTGAGCTCTTCATATGTTCAAATGCATTGTGAGGAACCAGCCATCAGTATAGACATTGGAATTACAATTTTCGTGCAAGTGAAAAATAACGCAGAGATGCAATTTTATATTATGGATACATTAAGAAACTTTGCAATTTTAAAAACGGAAAAGTGTGATAAATTATTTCTGCTTGTGTGACTCGAAAGAGAACCGTTGTATATTAATATTACCATAAAACTTTTGTTTCTAGCAGCTACATTAATGTATGTACCACGACAAAGTCTTATCTTACTATAATAATATATTCTTATTCGCATTTTATAATCTTCCGTATGACATTAAAACTCCACTTCCTCAGCATTATCCCTTTTCTATTTATAGTTTGATTTAACAGTGTAGAATAGGGAAGTAGTGACTTTGTCGAAATAATTAAGACAAGTGGAAAAAATAGTTGTTTCGCGGACTGGTATTTTAATAGTTACCTCTACTATTATATTATTTTAACCGTTAGCTACACAAGATACTACGACATTAGGAGATGCAATATCTATGGCGGAAAAATAAAGATGTAACAATGATTACCTCATATAATTAATATGATGATAATCACCCAGTGAGTTTAACCATTAGAAGAGTTAAGTGGAGCTAAACACGTAAAAGCTTACATGATACCGCTGCGTAACTGATTTACACAGGCTACTATTAATTATAAATCAACCATGAAACATGTAGAAACCATATCATTATGTTAGAGAAGAACCGATTTACATAAAACCTACATAAAGCTATACGTTACGAAATATTTCATAAATTACTGTTCATGTATAACGTATATCTTTTTGTTTTTTTTTACACCTATACGGAATATGGTAAGCTAACATCTGCTTTAATAGTCATGAATTTGAAGTACGGGTAGTAATAGTAAAAAGAAAGCAGAAGAACAGAAGAGAATATTGTCAGAAGGCCAATTATCTCAAAATGGAAAATGATATTAACTTCACAATTTTGTTATTTTTGTTATCAAATACGACTATAATTTTATGATTATAAAAGTATAGGAAGTAGAAAATGTCAATCATCTATAAAATACAGAAAAGAAGCAGTATTTTACATTATTTTCAGTAGGAGTATTATATTTCACCTCCAGCTATGCTAACACGACATCGTGTAATGCTACGGAATCATTAATGGAAGTCCCTATAGCCTAAAGCATTTTATACGCTCAGGGAGTTGTTGACCGTTAATGATAGCAGGGGCTCCAAGAATACGGACGTAAGAACACTCTCTCGGTCCACACTTTAATCTGTTGTAGTTGTAGTCTGCATCTCTTTCAAAGGAAATAATTCTATGACAGTTGTGTTTTATTAAAAAGAAGGAAAGAGAAAGAAAAAGTGAGAAAAGAATAAACTACACCCATTTAATGCACCCACCTAAAAATAAACATGACAAACTTAGCTCTAGAAGGCTCCAGGAGGTGTAGACGGCAAATTTATTTTCGGATGTCGTAATGAATAGTCGCCTGTCGCTATATATGCAGTTTAATAAATGCCTAATTATGTATATCATTAAATAAAACCAATAACCACGTAATTTATCTGTTTATTTAATTTTAATTTCTGAAATATATGAAACGTGGTAAATCTACGTTGATAAAAAAGATTTTTATAACAAACACACAATTTTAGTTCGATATATTTCTTTGTTTAAGAAATATAAGCCAAAAATTTCAGTCCAAATTATTTACTTCATTGAAAATGCGATGTTTTGATAAAAACTCTTGCCTTTATCATAGGTACATATTATATGTATCTTTATTCTTTTGTCGAATTGTCGCATTTTAAATAAAGTAAATAATTTCGACTGAAGTTGCTCAATTTTGCCCGCATTTCTGGAGCACTAAACCCATTTTAATTAAGTGGTTTACATTCTAGGCTCCTTGGAGGGATGCATAATTTGCATTATGTATGTGCACACACAAAATTCTAGTTTAGACGGGTAGATCAGTGGTTCCCAACCTTTTTGAAGCTATTACCTATGAAACGGGTTAGATATTAGCAAATATCCCCAAGAAAGTTTAGTTTAGAAAACAAATTAGCTATGGCATTTTTTGAAATTACTAAAAATAAATAAAATTTTTAATTAATTTTAATCACTCAAACAAAGAAAACGCCTTGTTTTTTTAGCGATTTGTTATAAAATCAAGAAGTGATCCATGAGACAGTTGATATTGCTTAGTTCTAATAATTTCAGTATTTGGTGCAGTTTCTGCCAATGCGCATCGTAGATCGTGCTCCATGTTCAATCGGTTCCTTGGTTTTGTTTTTATTGCCACCATTGCCGAAAATCCACTTTCGCTAAATTGTTGCTAGTTGTGTGTTTTCGAAATCTATTTTCAGTGTGTTGGTTTCAAATGTGCTTTGGTTGATCTCAAACATTTACCTTGCGATTTTCCAAATCAAAACATTATTTGCTGATGGAATGCTATTAGATTAGTTAGTTATTATATCTGTGAGTGAGCATTTTCCATTTCCAGCATCTAGCACCATCGTTAGTTCTGGGAACATCGAAACGTCTTCAACTCCAACTCCGCGTTGGAAAAGCTGCAATTTGCGAAGAAAACTGGCAACCTTACCTTGAGCTGTTAAAATATTCATATTCCCTTGCAAGCTGAGGTTAAGCCTATTTATTTTCCCGAAGAAATCTGCAAGATTGCCAGTTTAGAAATAAATATATTATCTGTTATTTTGGCATGTAACTCTTTCTCCAATCCCATTTGACACCTTTGGGGGTAATTACCCCCAGGTGGGGAACCGCTGAGGTACTTCAGGTACCATAAAGTAATGAACTACATTACTGTTATCACGTGGTTAAGTATAGTAGATATTGTGTGAGCATAGAAAAAAGCACTCAATATTTATTTCTATGCTGCAGGCAAACAACACAATTAATACTAGCTACATAAAGTATGTTGTAATATGTATATACAGCGCTGCCGCTCACCATCCCGCATCCTCGCCTCGGGAGCTTCTATCTCGGGCTAGCGGTGTTGAGGGCCTCCTAGCAGTTTCTTCCTTCAAGTACGGTCGTGGTTTAGGTTTTAACTACTTATTAGTTTTTCTTCCTCAAAATCTGTTTTATTTCGCTTTTAAATTTGTGGTACGGTAATTCTTTTATTCGTTTCGGTAATTTGTTGTAAATTTTTATTGTTGTTGTAGTTAATGTTTGACTGTAGTTGTGGTGTTTATATTTTTCAGTTCTCAAGTGCGATACTCTGCGAGTTTTGTAGTCATGTATTTCTCTATTCGTTTCTAATCTTATGTTTAAACAAACATAACCTTATTTCTAATTTTGTGTGGAAATAATATGTTATTTAGATTTATTATTCCTTGTACGTTTAGTTCTTTTGTTTTTTCATAAACATGTATTGATGGAGTTCTATAGTGCAACATGTATATTATTTTTAGAGCTTTATTTTGTTGTCGTTGTATTGTGGATAGATTTTTTGTTGTTGTGTTTCCCCAAATGTTTATTAGGTAGCTGTTTTTTTAAGCAAATAGGGCATGGTATAGTGGTTTTTTAAGAGAAGTAGGTATTATATGTTTAATTTTATTTAAAGCCGCAATTGTTCTTGCATTTTGTTCAATTAGTTTCTGTGTATGTTTATCCCATTTCATGGTATTTTGTAATTGAAGCGTTCAATGCAATAACAAGCCAAGTCCATTAGAGTAAATTTTCGGGAGAGCAAAAAAAGTGCTTGTGCAATAACTTTTGGTTGTAAAATTATCAAAATCGCCCTGTTGGTAGCACTTCACCCATTAGATAAGTATTACACAGTATCAAGTAGCTTAAATATTTTAAACGCTTTTTATACAAAAGAAACTGTTGGACTTGGCTTGTTGTTGCACAGTATATGCAAATTTGAAAATTTTATAAATTAATTCACAAGAATGTTCAAATTTTTTGTTTATTTAAAGAATAGATAATCAATATTTATAATAAGAGAACTTTCAAAAAAGTATTTAGATGTATTTTATGCTTCACTGTCACTGGCAAATTCAGAAGCAGAGTTTTCACTTTCTGCCGCTCTAAACTGAAGGTGATATTCTCGAATTTCATTATAATACCACTGGTCATTTTTTGGAACATAGTTGTTTGCAAGTGCCATTACATGATCGTATTTCTTCTGTTTCAACGGCCTGCGCTCCTTGTGTAGTATATTTTCGACATTTGGTAAAGAAAGTGGCTCCAAGTATTTCTTGTTTAGTATTTCAAAAGGTGTGAAGAGTGGAAGAGAGGTACTTTCGCTGCACTCAAGTAGGGTTTCTAAGTCGATATTTAGAAAGAGTAAACTTCTTTTTTTTCTTTGATGGATTTTTTACAAAAAAGGGTTGGAAATAATCTTTAAAATTTAAAAACATACTTTGTGTAACACTCACCACTTGAAAGCTTTTACGTGTGTTAGTTATAATATTGATGTAATCATTAGGCACATATATTTTATCAAATTTGCGTTTCTGCTGTTCTATGGCTCCAAAGCTACGGTCACATGGCAGAAACGAGTGACCTGGCTCTGGATACCTGTGAAATGTCCCAGGTGTACAAGGGTGTAGAAAAACTGAACCAACACGTTATTTTTATTTTGGGAGGCACAGTTGTCTGTAAAAATATAGATCTCAGTAACTTCTTTCCGGATATAGTTACGCAAGAAATAGAGAAGTATACTACAAACTTCATTTTGGCCTTTACTGCCTTCAGTTTCATCGTATAAATAAAAGAAGCTCTTTCCTGTGCTTCCAACGTGTATACACATATTATACAACCACAGTTGTATTTTATAAAAAACGTCACCACTGGGTGATACTGGTAAAGGTAAGTTTTGCTGAAAGTCAAACGTCAGCATCTCTACATGTGAATTATTATTGCTTTTGACTAAATTCATTGATTCCTTCATTTTCGTGTAAAATGTTTCTGCCTTTCTAAGGTGCAGAGATTTTTCCTGTTCTAGCTGCCTCTTCTGTTCCTCAGACTCCGCGGAATCAATTTTATTCATTATCTTGTCACAAGTCTGACAAGTGTCAGATTTGGGTTTACCAAACGAAAGCTTAAAATTTTCTGAAAAGAATTTCCAAAAGTATTCGTATTTCACCAATGGGTTGACGTCCTTTCCTTCTTTTAGAAGATCATACTGCTCTGGTTCGTGTTTTTGCAGGTACAACTTGTGCATCTTTGCCACATTCAAATCTGGCGAAAGGTAGTAATGCTTTAGGTTTTTATTTCGACTATAATGGGATTTGTATTTTGGGAAGCTAAGTATGTGTTCCCGTATTTTTGTATCGGTATCTTCAGATATTTTTGTTGGTCTGTTGTCGTGCTTTCCTCTAAGATCTGTAGGAGGTGTGCTGTTGTTATCAATCAGGTGCTTTTGTAAACGTTCAAGGCGGCTTTTTGTGATTGAATGAAGAGAAAGTAGTGCCTGCCTGCATATTTTTTGCTCCATGCCCCCACGACGAATCTAAAACGATTTAATTCCTTCATGACACATGTAATAATAAATTTGATGCGTAATACCTACCACGTATGCAAAAGATGCACTTCTTGGGAAGCCATCTCCAGAACGAGGCCGACATCTAGTTATCGATTTCTTCTTGATAAGACCGTAAAGGTAGGAATCTTGTATGTCTTTTGAGGATAGATCATAGAAATCATCTAAAATCTTTTTACAACCTTCGGAACCTATATTTTCAAAGCACTTCAGCTTACATGTGCAGCTTTCTCCTAAACATATTATTCTCGTAGCATAATAGTAAACCCATATTGACTACATACCTAATACTTTTCTTTGAACCGTAGCACCAGCAGTATTGATGTACACCTTTCAGTTTTCAGGATTATAATCTTCGTCACTACTTGTGTGAGTACCTTCAAAAGGTTCCTCGAGCTCACTTTCACCTTCAGATAACATGATTCACGATTAAGCTTCGATCTGATGCCGAAAAACTAAATTAACCGAGAACCGCTAGTGTTAGTCACAACTCCGCGTGACATAAACATCATTACAATACCATACAACTTGTACGGTGCAAGAACCGGCCAAGTCCAGGACTTGGCTGGTTCTTCCACAGCCTAATATCATAGGCAACCACCAAATTGTGCATTGATAGGGGTATTACATGCATTCAGAGCCAGTTATTGCACAGGAAGGTGCGGCAGACCGAGTAGGACATGGCAGCGTTGCCATCTCAATTTATGCGAAAAATGGACTTGGCTGGTTCTTGTATTGGACGCTTCAATTGTAATCCTAAGTATGTCGTTTCACTTACTTCCTTTAATTTCTGATTGTTTATTTGTATATTTATTTCTTGCTTTTCCTTTTTTTTGCTATATATCATATATTCAGTGTTTGTTTCATTTATAGTTAGTAAGTTATTAAAACACCATTCCTCCAAGATTTTGATATCTTCCTTTATTTTCATTTCCATGGTTTTTGTACAGTTTGTATAGTTTAAGTATACAGGTGTCGTCTGCATAAGCGTATAGGTTTCCATGGAATGGTTGCTCAAATAGGTCATTCACGTACAATGTGTAGAGGACTGGTGGAAGATTTCCTCCTTGTGGTATTCCGTATTCTGCAGTCATAGGTTCACTCATAATGTTATTTACTTTTGTCCTTTGTTTTCTGTTGGTGATATAAGTTTTTATTAAGTGTAATTGTTTTTCCTCAAAACCGTAATATTGTAGTTTTCGAATGCCTTCTTCATATCAATATATATCACTATTACTGTTTTTCTGTGATCCAGTTCATTTTGGATAGTGTTTGTTAGGTCGCTGACATTGTACTTGATTTTGGCTGAAACGCGTATTGACTATAATTTATTATGCTACTTTCTTGTACATGTTTCATTATTTGTTGGTGAATGCTTTTCTCGAGAATCTTATTTATTGTCGATATCAATTAGATGGGTCTGTAATTTTCTGGTTTACTTACATCATTTTTCTTATGTATGGGTATTATTATTGTTGTTTTTAAGTAATCCGGGTAAGTACCTTCCTGGGGTGTTTTATTAATTAGTATGCTTATTATGGGTGCAATTTTAGTCATATTTTGTTTTATTATGTTATTTGTAATTTTATCAAACCCTGGAGCTTTGTTGTTTTTTAGAGATTTTATTATTTTTGCGATTTCTTCTTATGTGGTGTCTTCAAACTTGACCATGCTTTCAATTCTCTAGTCAAATATGAATCCAGTGACTCAGAAGATTTAACTCCTTGTTGAATAGTCACATTATATTTTAATTAAGTATTCGGTAATAATTATACATCTATAATAAAATAAACACAATAGTTTGAAATAGTAATTTCATTTATTTATTTATTTGCATATTGAAGGCAAAAACGTTAAATGTCAAACAGAATTCAGTTGTTGGTACTTATTTCTTTGTAATGTAAATAGATATCTGTACATATATACAGTCATTTGCAAATTTCAGTCAAAATCCTCTCGATAAAATTGTTATAATGTGTTCGCACACATTCGGACTTCTTTGAAAATTTGAGTCAACTTTCTGACAACTGTTCATTGGAGATTTTAACTTATTTAATATAGCCAATACTAAATCACTAAAACTGGTATCTAAATAAGTACTTGAGTCGTTCTTACAAAGTAGTAATACCATTAGCATTATCGTTTAGTACTAAACCAACATTCCTAATTTTTTTGGAATTCTTGGCATAAAACGCAGTCGATTTACCACGTTCCCCAAAGAATCATTACATGATGTGGTAGGAAGTTGTTTTTATAGACAGCGAGTCATAAGGATGCCTTCATAAAGCTTACTTTGGCCAAAATCGATATCTCATATCTACCTGTCTTTGTAAAGTATTTCTATCAGCAACATGTACGCATGATTCTTTCGGAAAACGCAACTATACAATCAACATTCTCTTCAAATTAGTCTTAGACTAAATGCATCTTAGCCATCTCGATGGTTGAATGGTTTCTACGTCAGAACATTCTTCAAATTGGATAGAGAGTAAAGCCGTAGGTCTCGTGAGAATGCGATGTTTTTGGCACATAGAAAATCCCTACCGGAGTTTGCAACTCCATCGGATTCGACAAAATTTTAATGGGGATGGTACAATAAGTTAATAGATGTCAGTTGTATCAAAGTGTATTTAACAATCCGAAGCAAAGTTTCTTTAAAACTATACAGCTAGATTTTTCTAGTTATCAGGGTTTAGATTCTGTTGATGTTCTTTTGTTGCCTGATATGTCATTTTTAAGCACAGGTGATTATTTCATCAAATACATTGCAATTAGCTTCTATTTATCCATCTATTTGTCATCTATAATAGAAAAGTAAAGTCTTTGTATAATTGTCTAGCCAGATTCTTATAGCGGTTGTTTAAATACCTATTTTAAATAGCGAAAACATCTATTTTATATACCCGCATTTTTTTTCTGTTAGCGGAATGTTTTACGGTAAAATTTAATTATTTTCTTTGCTATTGTATTTAATAGCTATTGGCGCAGCTTACAAATAAACCGTCAATAGCACCAGCGTAAACAAATCACTTTTTCTCTCGAACATTTGCAAAACGTGCATCACAATTTAATGTTTTCTGAAACCACTGGTTGTTATGTGTTTTTGGGGGACAACATTATTTACGTCGTAATATTCAAGAATTAAGTATTACCACATTAGTGATTAGTTTTTTGTATGTTCTTCGTAGTTTAAGTTAAACAGATTTAATATCAAGTGCAAATTTAGTTAATTACTAACATAATTAACAACGATTTTAAATCAGTACAGCCTCATTCTAGCGCAACTAATTTCGCACTGTTCAAACAGGGTAACCTAATTAGAAATCTTCGTTGTCGTTGAACAATAACCGTGTACATGTCGCCAAGAACAAAAAATCAACCGTAATTAAAGGATCATCAAGAACATCTCCGTTAATTACTGGCAAGATTTTCCATCTGAAGTTCCAGTACTCGATAACCCATTCGACTGCACACAAAAGAATCGCAGAGTCACTGTTAATTATTCTGTTTGTACTAGCACAAACTACCTCATTAACATCGGCCGCAAAAAGTGAAAAAATAAAGAACGGTAGGTGAAAGAAAGAATAGTCACCGTTCTGCGATAAGCGCAAGGGAAATGTTAAACGAAAAAGATGCGGCGAATTGATTTAGTGCGGATAAGATATCTCGGATGCCAACCGAAGATTAAAATGAAACCGCAAAACAGGCGCTATAAATTCTCTATCGGGTAATGTCAGGAGCAAAACTGCTTTGCAAGCAGTGAAATTACACAGGATCGCCTATTTGTTACCTTTACATTAGTGGCAGTAATTTGTGGATGTATGTACACATGCCGCAGCTTTGAATACGTCCGCATAAATCTATGCCTTAATCTTAATAGTGATGTTGGTTTTGTACAGAAATGTATTAATTAAGTATATGTACTATAATGAAGACAGTAGCTCAGAGAAAGAGTAATAAATACAACAAATTTCTGATCATATACACTCACGTAATATCAAAAACAAGTTTTCATTTGCTTTGGCACCAATAATTCAAGCAATTACTTAATAACTGCTTTCGCAAAGTAAACATACTGCTTGCAAATTGATTTTGCAATGCCTCCAGTTAAATCAAAAATTGCTATCTTTATATTACATAGGATGTTAAGAATGAAAAGCTCTAGGAAACTGTTATTACCTTCCAAGCCCTAATCTTGCATAATTTCGATATATCTGATTGAAATAAGGCCTAAGTATTGGGTTAAACTGTCACGATCACAATTGATGTGAAAATTTTCGAAGAAATTTTATTATAAAGTATTAACAGTAAGTGAATGTTAGGTGTTGCATAATACATAAACGGATATATTACCTGTATAAGTACTGGCTTATGTAGTTTTCAATTATTATAAGTATGCATTAGAAGGTTCCAGTATATTTTAATAATCGTAGTGTACAATCTAAACAAATAGAAGTCTAAATTTACTATTGCATGAAGGACACTGGGTAATCATTAAAATAAATATAATTTTGCTCTGGCTCATTTCACCTTGTATTTGAATTATAGTAGTCGATATTTTTTTTTATTCTATGTGCAACATAAGACAAACAACGCTTAGCTTTATCAATAGTGGGCTTCTTAGGTGTACACCTTCATCACATACTTGGTGGCTTACTTTGTTTGAAGAGCATTTAAAACGGGAATTTTGAAATCTTGCATGCCTTCTTTTAAACTACGTAGCAGTTAAGGTGAGTATCATTTCTGAGTATGTGTTATTGTTTTACTGTTCCATAACGAGTCGTCTGCCGACTCAGATCTCTACTATAAAACCTTAGAAAGCTGAGTTTTCACTAGCGAATCGCTCACTTCAAAATGCAACTGTGATTTTAGGTTGTCCGTTACTAGAATCTTTTGATTCCCTCTGAGACGCAATATCTGTCATTGTAATGTTTCTTAACTACCAATGTAAAAGAAATTACTAAAAAAACATCTAAATTTCTACTATATTTCTTCAAATATCTTACGACTGAAGAGTATTTGCGAAACGTGGTTGTCACCACTAGATTTCCCAAGATGCATCTTTTTAGTACCTATTAGAACATAGAACTAGTTTTTCAAGTATTATCAGAATGCAGTTATCACTATTAGATATTTCGCTATAGCGCTTTTTTTGTTGGTGCCCATTAGCGATTAATATGCAAAAAAAAGATCGTTGGAAAGCATTTTGTAAAAAAAAGAGGGGCAGACGCAAATCCATTATAGTAAACGCAGCAAAATCTTCCGTTTAAGTATGAATTAATAAAGTTTGTAAATCTAGAAGCAAAACCCAAAGATGATAATTTCTTAGTAAGTAGGGAATAACTAATCTTGCCAAAAGCTCTAAAAAAATCAGTGAGAAGAATATTCACCTGCTGGCGTTTATCGAGTCACTCACTAATAAATTGTGTAATCTCCACTAAATTGGTCGTAGCAGATCTGCCAGTTGATGAATCGAGAAGAAATGACACGGACATTCAACTTCATAAATGTAAGTATTTCAAAAACTTTGCTACAACTAGAGTGTATTGTAATGGGCTTGTAGTTCTTTAAGCAACTACGATCGCCTTTCTTGTGAACTGGCGTAATACTTCCAACTTTCCAAAGCGAACCGATAACACTAGGTTGTAAGGCAAGGTTGAAAATGAAAGTGAGAGGTTCACTAAATATAGGTGCACGGTCTCGAATACAGAAGCATGGTAAATTATCAAGTCCAGCAGTAAAGCTGGCTTTGAGTTTTCTTATAGCAGAAACAACGTCATCAAAAGACCAAGAATTAACTACAGGTGGTTCCGCAAGTACTTCATTAAAATTATCTGGAAACAAATTGGAAAACATGTTAGCAAAGGCATGTATGATATCATCAGGATGTTAAGAGTTTCATTGTTAGATCGAATGCGTCCAGGAATACGAGAAGAACCTCGTTTGTGAGAAATATATTGCCAAAATTGAAATATTGGAAGGCCAAACGTATTTCAGTCTTAACGAGTGACCTCATTCTCAAAAATTCATTGAGGTAAGTCGTTTCTCATTTCCAAAAATAGTGATTTTTAGGCTTCAAATGGGAAATAATACCCTTGTTGAATCAAGGTGGAAAAAAAACGATTAGAACGACCAATAGCACAAATTGGTGTATAGAGGAATACAGCAAATTATAAAAGTTAGATTAGTAACTACATATTGAAATACCACTGATTTGGATGCGTTGCCCAGCTGAGGCGGACCTCTTGCGCACCCAATTGGCGTGCATTTTGCTAAAATTATAAACCCACATTGATTGTAGCCTTTTCTGTCTACATTACAGCTAGAAATTTAGATAGTAAATAAATACTTCGACGTCATGTAACATTTGTAAGGTCACATAGTGCAGGTCTCTTGGCTGGCCGCTTCAATCAACGTAGTAGTACTAGGTATTCATCAAAACGCATCTTTTAGGTATTTAAAGATAGATAAAATCCTTTTCTACATTAACCAAACCTGCTTTCTTATTCTTGAAGAGAACCAATATCGAATATTTTTTTAAGCTTGAGAGATGTTCAAGGTTTCAAGGACTGCTACGGAGAACTGTCTGCATCATTAAAGAAAAAAACATTTTAGTCGGCACTTTTAGTTTCTTGGTTGTTCCTTTGTTCTGGCACAGTTACCCACACAGAAAAGGTAAAGGTAACGAACAAAAACTGGTGCTGAATATTTTTTTCTGTACGATGGATAGCGAAGGAGAAGCTCACAGAAAAGGCTAAAATCGTGTGCTTAATGAAAAAGTTAGTTTTCTGACACCTACACTAAGAAAAATTTGTGTATAAATGACATATTGATGCATAACGCGTCGAAATTTTGCGTATCAAATCTAACACTAAAAAATACTGTTGATAAAACCATAAAAATTAATTTGACACTGTTTCCAATTTTTATACAAATTGTGTCAATTTTACGAAAAGAAGCGTTGAAAAAAGTAATTTTGATATTTGATACCCTCCGTGTATAATTTTGACACCGTTGTGTGTATCATCTCATGTGCAATATTTTGTGTCCCAACATTATCGTGTTTGATGGCATTTCTTATTGTAATGTTATAATAAGAGTACCTACAGGTGAGAGTTTGTTGCATCTTATCATTACTTTTATTATAAGAAGTGCAGTTACAATAGAATACAAAGGCACAGTGAAATGAGCTCTGATCTCGGGTCTAGTACGTTTCAGCGCCGCCGTTTCATCGCCGCCGTTTCAGCGCCGCCGATTCAGCGCCAGGACATTTCAGCGCCGGGACATTTCAGCGCCGGGACATTTCAGCGCCGGCCTATTCATCGCCGCATTATTTAATGGTTAAGCTATAGATAACCTGATGATTTATTCTCACTTCTTATTTTTTTTTACCATGTGTATTTCGTGGTAAGCTACATATGCAATATTTTTCGAATTTATTGCGATTGGTAACACCCCTTTTCTGTCTGTAAACATAGTCTAGCAACTAAAATTTAAGTAAAATAATGATGCAGGTAGCCTCGTGAGCTTCGATGAATAGAATGATGTTTTAAGGAAAAAAAAACTTTTCAGATTACATCTAAAGGAAAAACACCAGATAAAACAATTTCTTCTCTTATTGAGTCAAATATTTAATTTAAATTGTGTATTTATTTTTGCAATTCATATAATAAAAAATTGCTCTCTTTGAAGTAATACTGTTTGCTTGATGAATTAGATATTTAATATGTTCATTACAGGTGATGTTATCGAAGGAAATATACTGTATTTTTAACACCATTTTCTCTCTAATAAGTGCTTCTGTACATATTTTTAAAACACCAAGTGTTATTAACGTAACATACAATGCTAACTTAACAACAGTGAACATATAATAAATGAACGTCATACTATTCATAGTTTTTATTCAAAGTAAATAAATGCCTGCCGTCACTTTGTGCAGTAGTTTACGGTAAACGTATTTTTTTTCACGCATCCAAATTCAGAATTAAGCCCGTTATATTATTGAATTTAATTTGATATTTGAATGCGTATAATTGATTTTAAATGCTCGGACGTTTCTATATAGATAGATATTTATCTTAAAATTGAAACAGACGGTGCCAAATTTCTACGAAAAATAGATAATGATTTATTAGATTTATTTACTCATCATTTTTATGAAATCAAAAAATAAATAGGTATCCTTACTAAAGTTGATTTTTGCTATCTCTATGTAACAAATGTGTATTGTCTAAAAAAAATATTGTTTTGAAATTAAATGCTTAATAAATAATAAGTGTAGTATATTATATAAATTACAGTACAATTTAGGAAACAGAAGTTAGACTTAAAAAATAAAGAGTAAAATGATGATAATAATAATAATATGTCTACTACGAAGAATATAAACTAAATATTAAAATTTAAAAAAATGATTAGGGTTGCTAAAATGGCGTTACATTACTAACTGTTAGATAACGATCAATATAACAACATTCAATAAAGTTTATTGTCGTTATCAGATGTACTCAGTCAACATTCATCAACAACAACCTTTAAAATTACTTTCAATAACTAAAACGTTGATGAATACATAATACAAACATATTAGGAATATAATATAACATACAAAAAGGTCCGAGCATTTAAAACCAACTATACACATTCAAATAGCAAATTGAAATTCAATAATATAACAGCGTTAACTCTAAATTTGAATATAAAATGTGCGACAAAAAATACGTTTACGGCAAACTTCTATCATGTTCATTTATTCTGCGTTCATTGCTGTTAAGTTTGCATTAGTAAAGGTGAAGGATGTGATGTTAATAACACTTGGTGTTTTAAAAAATGTACAAAATCTCTTATTAGAGAGAAAATGATATTAAAAATACAGTATATATTTCCTTTGATAACACCGCATGTAATGAGCATATTAAATATCTAATTTATTAAGCAATCAGTATTACTTTAGAGACCGCAAATTTTTATTATATGAGTTGGAAAAATAAATACATACATATAATTTAAATTAAATATCTTACTAAATAAGAGAAAAGTCTGTTTTATGTGGTTTCTCCTTTAGATGTAATCTGAAAATGTTTTTTATCCTTAAAATAACAATCTATTCATTGTAGCTAGTTGCTAGACTATGTTTACAGACAGAAAAGTAGTGGCAAGAAAATAAGAAATAAGAATAAATCATCAGGTTATCTATAGTTTAACCATTCAATTAAGCGCCACTAAATCGGCCGGCGCTGAAATGTCCCGGCGCTGAATCGGCCGGCGCTGAAACGTCCCATTCCGCTGATCTCCGAGGGTACGCTGAAGAAGGTTAAATTAATCTGTAAACACTATACATAGATATTCATAGATACCTATTGCATGCTATTAAGTAAATTTCTAATGTCGGAATGCAAAATTTTAAAATTGTGTATCACGTGATATTAGCGCTGCATGAATATCTCCTGATTTTCTATAACGCTAGAATTTAGAACTTGAAAGTTTTAAACATCTGCATATTAGCTAGAACGCTTCATTTTCCCTTTCGTACACTACTAATATTGCGTATCCTTACAAGAAAGACCCTCAGCGAACTAACAGCATGTTGTTGAAGTTAGAAACTTTTCTAATACCACAAAGTTTTGATATACATACGACCATGCTACGTATTATTAAATGAGAAATTCTAAAGTTTCGTTGATCCGAGTGGGGCCACTTATCTCAATCAATATTCACGGCACGCTAGTGATTAAGTAAAATTGCTCCTGAGATTCGTTGCTTTTTACCGATATTAGTTGATAATAGCCGAGAGCTTCCATAATAGATTATTAGATTGTGAGACTTCTTGCTGTGTGGTGTCGTGGTGTATTACGGTTTCGTATTATTAACTATTTTTTTCCTTATTCAGATCGTCGTCGTTGTGTGGCTATCTTTCTTACGTCTGTTAATCATTATAAGGATAATTCTATTGCGGAACCGATTTGTAATATCGATTTCTATGGCGTCACAAATACTGCCGCTATTTTATGGTGCACAGAGACAATTTGAACATGTAATTGTGCTTTTGGGAAGCAATGTTGATTACCCGAATACTTAGCATGTTGAAAAACATTCTTATATCAAAGCCGTAATTTCGTCCAGCAATAATATAGCCAAAGAAGATAACTGCTTTCACAAGTTCTAATTCGATTAAGTACTGAGCCGATAATAATAGAAAGCCGTGCCTGAAAAAAAAAATAGCAACGATAATTTGATTATGGTCGTTCACTTTGTATGTAATTGTATCTTGGCGATCTATTTCTTGATAGTAACGTTTTAATTAAATTTTATTCTAGCAGAAATCAAGAAAAGAATTTAAATTAAAGTTTTTTGCACAGTCAGTATTATATGCTATACGTTTATTTGGAGTTCTTAGAAATTTATCTGATTGAAAGTATTTGCTGCACAAAATATTCAAATTATAATTTTATGAGAAAAAAAAAGTATTATAAATACCTACCTGTTTTTTTTTTTACAGTAAATAACTTTAAAACTATTCCTGCGGTTGTTCTGTCATAACGGGATTAAAAACATAACATTTAAAACGAAAGCGCAGTATAACGAACACACAGAATTCTCACTCTAAGTCGACATCATATCTGGACGTTATCTTGTCAACAACGATAGTAAAGTATAAGCAAAAATAGTAGTCATTTTACCACCGTATTCAAGAAAAAAAAAAAAAACAAGGAAATGTGGCTTTGTTAATAATTTATTAGAAGTTTAAAGAATAGTAAGATGAATTACACCAAAATGCTTTTATTTCATGCAAATTTTATAAACCTATAAAGATTAATAATAAAGTGTGGAAATGGAATGTGTTTGTTAAAAACCATTATTTTAATTTGATTTGTGTATTTACAGATGTTAAAATAATCCATAAGCATTGCCTAATGTAATTCCAATTCAAAACTAGATACTGTCCTGAATAGAAACTATTTTATGAATTTCAGAATAGAAATCGCTATAATATACTGATTTTTTTTGGAAAAGAAGCTATGTTAAGGTACTCGTGTAATATTAATATAAAACTTAAGCAATGTAAACAATAGAAGAGAAAAAAACGTTTAGAGTGAACGATATCAGCTGAACTCTATTTTTCACGGATAAATAGACTATTGTAAATTTAATTTTCAGCAAACGTCATTGCACTGATATCGATCACCAAATTGTTGTAGAAGACGCGAAAATATTGAGATTCATAGGAAATTTCGCTGTTTTTCTATTTTATTTATTAGGTTATTAGTAACTACATTTGAACGGACCGCTTTTCCAGGGAATGGATCTAGAATTAGATGTAGGCGAAAATACTACGAAGAAAATCGATGCATTTTAATACTTAGCATTATTATAAAAGTTTCTAAAAAAAATATTTTAATGAGACCTATGTAACGATAAATGAATATTAACACCGGTGTGTGTCGAAATCAATGACATTAGTTTTCCAAGATTAGTTATTTATTAAAATAAGAAAAATACATCAGCATGAAATCATGGTTATAAGACAAACGATGTGATTCATGGTTCATAGCATAGCTAGATTGAGATAAATGTACCTTGACAACAGTGGATTAAATTATTATACATACATTACAAACACAATATCGTTTTCACTATATAATATCGTACGAAAAACCTTCTAGGTAGGTACCCGTATTTACCAAAATTAAATAGGGTGTGTTTCTTTGTATTGCACGCAGAACAACAACAGATTGTAGTCGAATTAAAAATTCTAAAGTTAGGGTTTGTGCTCTTGGTATTTTGTAGTTACTTCAGCCCAAATGCAATTTGTTACGTTGCTTAATACAAGTTCATATATACAGCAACAACTTCCACTTTTCTTACACTAAATATGTTCCGTACAGTACACAAACACACCTAATGATTTGCCTAATGAATTGCAGTATCCGACAAGAGGTTATGTTGACAGGTTTTCCGATATCGAGAAATCCGCATCCACTTATTACACCTCCCGAAAATAGCACAAATATGACAATATGCATCTCTTTATTGATCGCCTATACTGTTAGGTTAAGTTATCTATAATGTAACATATCGCACTTGATAGTAATTATGATGAATCACTTTTATTGACCTCTGGCACCAACCATTCCAGCCAGTCATTAAAGTGCCAGCAAGAGACTGTAAATACGCAATCAGGAGATCGTATTAAGTTCTTACAGTTACAGTTGTATTCATATCCAGATTTGCAAGAATCGTAAACATATACAATGGGGAAAAACTACCCGTTTTCAAAATTTTGTTTTTTCCAATTTTCTTACAGAACCCTTTTGGATTTATTGTTGCAATATGCTTGTTTTAAAAAAATAAACCGAAAAGAAATCGACAACCTGTACCGATAAACTATAATTCATTTGGAAGGTATACAATAAAAAGAAAAATGAGTTATTTGTCAATTCTTTGCATACTCTTATTCCAGAGAACAGCGAAAAACAAGCAACCGGCCATACGCTATAGTTCACTCTTAATATCGCATTGTAACAAGCCTCTCACGCTGGTCGAATACAAATAACATTGCAATAAAGTAGAATTATGGATAAGATCATGATGGATTTCTAATATGCAATGAGAATTCTGCTGGTTGGCTATTCTGTGACAAAAGCTTGAATTACCCAAAGGTAGCTTGTCTAATACTACGAATAATCAATCATAATGTAATAAACAGTTTTACATTGCAGGTTCTGTACTATTATCAGTAATTACTATTTGCTTCAAAGTTCCTTTAATGCACTTTGGTTTCCAATACAGTTATAATCACTGCTTAACCCTCGTGCAGGCGCGCAAAATTGGCCAGCGTTAGCGGACGCGCGGCGGCTTTTGTACCGCTCTTGGTTTTTGCTACGTTTGAAATACATAAGCGCTCGTCTACGTAGTAATTTGAATTTTCTCAGTAAGTAACAATTAGGTAAATTAAAAAACCTAGTCTTTCGGCAAAATAAATTAACCAAGCATTTTAGTGGAACACATTATTCATATTGGGAAAGCATAAACTCGACATTACATCGCTTTCTTTCGAACGTAAGGAACCCTTATAAAGTGACTAAACGTCTAAGGGAGAAAAAAAAAACAAATACAACTCTAATATAAATAGTAAATAAAGGTAAAATAACAACGTCAAATTAAACTTTTCTTCGTACATTCTTAAAATTGTTCTTGATTTCCTGCTGTGCACGAGTTGCATTGGACCGTTTTATATGAGTGTCTTTTTACAAAGATAGTTACCACATTGTGACCAGGTTGTAAACATTCTGTTATTTTTCTTTTTATCGCACAGAACGCATACCCGACTATGTGACGGAGAAGTAAGTTCTGCCAGGGCTTGTTCGTATTTTTCCAAAACACCTTGATATCTCGAGGAAGAGTTGCAATTTTAGCTCAATATTTCAGATTTTCCTCCATTAGTTCGAGCACTAAGTTGAATATATTATATATATTCTTCGAACAATGTTGGAATCGAGATTATTGGTTCAGAAAATCTTGAAAGAATTTAAAGCTTTTAAGTCGAGAAGACGGAAAAAGATGACTATTGGCTACCCACCGGTATTTCTCGATGTGGAGAATCTGACAATCATCAAATCTATGATGTCAACTTCGATTCTGGTGGGGTTATTTGGTCTGGCTTACCTGTATGTTCATCGGTGACGTTACCATCGTGATTTGATGACAAGACAAGCACAATTTTTTCTTATTCAGCGCCATAAATACAAGTCCCATGTTTGGTTTGGCGTCAAATTGATAACTCCCAGGCCCCAATTTACCATTCTGGACAATGAATTCTGGAGTTATCTCTTTCTTATTTTTATTTAGGGTGCCTGAAAGAGTCAACCCGATTTTCAATAAGTTTTCAGCTAGTACATTGGTTTCTATTAGTTTGTTTTTACAGTGTCCGTCAATCTGGTTACTATTTCGTGGGGTCTTACAAACCCCTGGGCCTAGGGCCTGTGTGTGTTTCTGCAATATATTTCTATATTATTCATAAAAAGGTTCGTGAGTCGCACAGAGCGTATATTTTTAGTCCATATTTTGCTGGTTTTTTCGCCATGTATTAAAATTCGCCAAGTGAATAAGATTGGTGGGAGTTCAACGTATCTCGTATCGGAGATAATTTGTCTTCTTTTACCCTGTCCATCCTGGTTCTAATATCATCAAAGTTATACTAGATCGCCTCCCACTGAAATTGACGTTTAAAATCATTAGACCAGTCCCATTTGATATAAAAAATTCGCACAGGTTTGTTCGATCACCCCTCTTCACGGCCCTCAAAAATAAGGTTCCGAAAAGTTTTCGCATTTCTTTTTGATCTGTAAATCCCATGTCACAATCTCTGTCATCAGGGTTGGCAGTTTTTCTTGACGGAATGTAAATGTTGTAAAAAAGCGATTTTATCGATCATATTCGATGAAGTAATTTATGAAAACTGTCGATTTCAGTTTTACATAGACGAGCAGCTACTTGCGGACCAGAGAAAGTCTTCCCAATGTTTTTTAACTTCATTTTTGAATTTTTTGCAACTGGTTCATTAACCCGCAACATCTCACCATCCTTACCGATAAAAAAAGAAAACCTTGTGTTTCCGGTAGATCTTTATCCATTCCCTCCTTCCCTGTATCCTCCATTTCTTCTTCAGCAAAACTGTTATGATCTGAATCTACAACTAACTCTGGCTCAAAATCAGGATCGTCCGAATCGGAGTCGAAGTCAGCAAGTAGAATAGCTGCTCTTCTTCTAATTCTTAAAGGATCCGTTGAATGTTTTCTGGTCTTCTGTATCGTTTATTTTGCAGTCGTTGGTCCCTAAAAGGCACGGACGAAAAAAGTATAAGGAGAAGTAGGAATAGGCTTAAAATTGCATTGTAATATATCTAGCAAAATACAGAAGAAGAAAAAAGGTAATATTTATTTCATCGCAAAAAAAATCTAATTGGTGATTACCTATACAAAAGCTATTTAATACAATAAATATTTGGAACGCGAGCCTGAGAATATGTAATAAAAGAAGAAGGAAAACAGTTAAATTTGTTCACCGATTGGCGTGCGACGACTTTTACACCGCCACGAATGAGCTTATCAAGTTTCAAACCGAGGTAAAACTAGCAGACGTGCGTTTCTGTTATACTGACTCTTCTATCCTACACCTAACATAGTCATTTGGCTACTAATACGCTTCGCTGAGGTTAAACGACTGGGTGGAGATTTTTCTGAAATGGCGGAGTAAATGCCGCCGGCGCAACCATTCGGAGGTAAAGAGAGTGTAAAAGTATATATGTGTGAGTTCTTTGATTTATAATTAACTTTGACAAATGATACCAAATATGATTCTAAATAAGAAAAAAGGAAAATTATGTGAACATACCTGTCTCATCTATCTTCTTCGTCTTGCATGTCTAGCTCATGTGGAGGAATCATTTCTAAAACCGAATTTTCTGTTTTTCTTTATATCGGAATGTCTCGTTCAAATTAGGTATGTCAACATAAAATGTAACTGAAAACATATTTTCGATAAGACCATATATGAAAGTGTTTCACCCTATAGTCAGACGTTCCGTATTAATACCATATTTAGCATGTAAAAAATCCCTACTGGGAATTGGAGCTCCTTCGGGTTCGGCAAAATTTCAATGGGTATGGTACAATACGTCAATAGATATCAGTGCCTAGAGGCATCAAAGTGCATTTCACAGAAGTTTTGCCCAGCAACAATTAAACAAACAGATACATACATTGTCAGTTGTCAATTTGACACGGTATATTTGAAAACAAAGGTGATTTAAGCAAAAACATTTGTTTCCGATCACAACATTAAAAAGAAATAATGTATGAATTCAACTTTTTGGAACACATTCCATAACAAACTGTATTTCAGTCTTTTATTCCATGGATAGTTTCTTTAATTCCTACTGTGCTGGGTATAAACTAGAATAAAAGTTCATTGAACTACACTGTAGTACGGCGAAGAACTGTAATATTTGTCAACGCTACACTGAAAGAGTATACCTGACAGACATGCCAGTACACACCCAATGTTCATTATACCTTTTGTTTTTTATTTTTGACATTTTGTACTAATTATTTCTTTTTCTTATTTTACTGTTATCTAATTTGTAATAAATAACAGAACAATTTCTGTTTTATTTAGATACTGCAATATCCTTTATTTCTTTATTACCTTGTCAAACGTACGCAAGTTGTCATATATGCAGTGGTTCATAGTAGAAGATTGAGAGAATTTTGAACCGCGCGAAATAATATCCTTTTCTATGGCCAAACCCGAGCAGAAAAAAGAATAAATGCTTTTTTCCCGCTCCAAGGCTAGCGATTTATTTGTCGCTGCCTGAAGAGTTACAAAGACGTGAATGAAAGGAACGTAATAGCGCACAGGATGCTTTGCGATCCCAGATCAAAAGACTACACAATTAAAGTCATCAACGGGTGAAACACTTCCAGTCTCTCAAATTCAAGTGCGTCTCCTTACACTCTAACAACTACGAGACGTGACTGGAAACCTCGCCGTAGATGGTTCCGAGTGCGATTCTCTTTTAGGAAGCCATTTTTTTCTGTTGCATGTTTCCGTCATTTTCTATTATCTCTCTCCCTTTACGTACAGTGTTATCATAAATTCTGTGACACTGTAGATGCCTTGATAACTGTGCCAGAAGGTATTTTTATTTGCATTTGTAACTTACCTTAATTATTTATGAAAAGAATATATATAAAATTGATTTTTTTAATGTTTATATAGGCTATTTTTGACAATATTTAAAATATTTGCAAGTTGCAATTTTTGTTTGACTTCTGCATACGTCTTGATTTACATTTAAAACTTCGGTGCTTGTGTACTTTTTAATCTTTTATAATAGATCAGCGTAGATTGTTTATTCCTTTCTACTTGTTAGTTTTACATACAAACATTGCTATTATTCATCGCTAACAATAAAAATTAGTAAACTTTCTTACGTTAAGTGTTCGTATTGCTTATTTCAATGTTGGTGAACTAGGAAATTATAGAGGTGCTGGGTTTTTATATTGGTATAAAAAAAATTAGCATCCATCGCTATAGAATTTAAAAATGATTATACTACCTTGTTTCATTAATAAAAATGTTGTCAAACGAAAGGTTCCATCATAAGCTTCTGCTGTTTGCTATACTTATGGGATATAAATGCACATT
Organism: Cetonia aurata; assembly: GCA_949128085.1. NCBI lineage: Eukaryota > Metazoa > Arthropoda > Insecta > Coleoptera > Scarabaeidae > Cetonia > Cetonia aurata. The sequence continues at coordinate 55,375,449 of OX421882.1, read as the reverse complement.
TTTTGAAATAGTCAATATAGCTTTATCACCTTAGTCTCAACTCTTTCTGTTTTGATTCAAGATAACATTCTGCTGCACTATTTTTTTCTTTACTTTTTTTATCTAGACTGCTTCGACGTTCTTCAAATACTTAATTCTGACTGCAGAAATATGATAAAGCTATTTATTTGCTTTTTGACCAAGGGCGGTAAATAAATGCTTGGAGATAAAAGTTCCTGACTCTGACTTGACGCGAGATAGAAATGATTCTGTAAGTCTGATTAAGTTTTAAAATCTGGTGGAAAAATGCAAAACTTCACTAGAAGTCAATGACTATTTTTCTTTTATTTTTTTGCTTCTAAAATTATAGCCAACCAGCAATTGAACTTTGAATAGTAATCATTTTTTGTCCACAAAAAGATGTTTTGGTGATATAAAATAGCAAATTATCCAGATGTGAAGAAATTAACTGATGTCTACTTGCTTGCATTAAATGGTAGCAATAACAGCAATGGCATATCTTTATTACAAACAATAAATCAAGCGAAAAAAGATTTCTATGTAGAAATAAATTCAGCAATATACATATGTACAAATGTTCTGAGGATTTTGTATGAACATAAACAACCATTAATAACAATATCAAATGCTAATGTTTTCCAAGGTAATCACTTAAGAACAATATTGTAATTGGTTTTGCAATAGTATTTTGAGGAGCACAGATTTTTCTGTACCATTCTTTGCACAAATGAAAGTCGACTTATAAACGTGGGCATGTTTAATAAAAAAAATATTTTCGGGAAAACTGAGATTTCAGTTCAAAAAAATTTACGTTAAAAATGAAATGTTGGTTAGATCAGGCTGTTATAAGATCCATGGTCACCTACGCTTCCATAGTGTGGTGGTCCAAACTAAAAGAAAAAACAGCACAAACCAAATTGCAAAAATTATAGAGAATGGCCTGCTCAGTGATATTAATATCATACCCCTTCATCTACCTGTCAGGCAGGTGGTAGTCCCCAATGCATACAGGCTCACGTTGACACACAACTTTAGAGACGGTGACCTTATACGATCTCAAATCAGAAGTAAGGTCACTAAATATGTCAACGGACATTATGCCTATTAAACTAAGCTTCAGCAAACCATTCAAAATACTGGTTTCAAGTCGAGAAGAATGAGGATTATAGGGGCTAAAGTTTGAAAGAGAATCCCTGGTTTACTACATAAACGGATCCAATATAGAATAAGAGGAGGTAGTTGGAGTTACTGGGCCGAACTGTCGTAACTCAATACCGTTGAGCAATTCACAACCATCTTTCAGATATACATATATATGCCCTGATAACCAGATCATGCTGAACGCTCTAAACGCAAATAATTTTGAGTCTAGGCTGGTACGCTAGTACACACAGACAAATAAAATCACACTAGTATGGGTGCCAGGGTATTCTCACATTAAGAGTCACGAGCAGACTAGTCAGTTGTGTAAACGAGACAAGCATCTTTGTGGACCAGAACCCGATCTGTGTGTTTACAAAACACAGATCAAGTGTGCGCTTCAACAATGAGAGCATAAGAAAGCGATGTTCTTTTGGAGACAAACTTTCAGGCAACTCGTAGCTAAAAGGCTGGTCAACACCTTTTTAAATACCAACAAAAACGTATTTAGACTCGGCAAGCCAGAACTTAGATTAATTACTAGCCTACTTACCTGAAATTTCCCTAAGATCTAAGATCTGAAAAAGATGGGTAGAGCCGAAACTGCCATGTGTCGGTTTTGCGAATGTGAAATCAAGAAAGCTCTGGCACCACAAAGGCTGCTACATTACGAATAGGAGACAATACCTCCGGAATTTATTAAAATAACCAAGTGCCAAAAAAAAAAAATCAATTCGTTGGTACTTATAAGCACTTTGTTAATTTTAATTTGGTTGTGCCGAGGGCAGGGTAAGCTTTAATAACCGCTCTTCATCTGGCAGGTACATCTGCCGTCCCATCTACCTAGGCCATTGCTATTTCCATCCCATACCGATTTGAAATCAGCAAGTGTTGACTGACTTTTAGAGACTGTATCGACGGCTTCACGTAGGTCGATTTCTCACGCAATGCATTAGATTTATATAAATAATTAGATGGCTACATAAGCACAACCTAAGCAGTCAAATCTTCTCCAGGTTAATTTCCGGGATAGATCGTCCAGGATACAGCAAGGTGGATAGAACTGTGCCCTGCGGCCAATCCGCTGCTGCGATAGTTAGTATGATAGCTTCGTCAGTTGTGGATGTAATAAACTTTATTTTCGAGGCAGCTCTCATCTATTACAGGAGCTTCGGTGGGACGTCATTTTTCCTTAGAAAAGCAGTAATACCTCATACACTCATACAAGTACAGCGACCACAGGGGCGAAAAATCGGTTCACATGAGTCCGTCATCGATGCACCTACCATACATCTAACTATCTTTTTTTTTTTTTTTTCATAGGCAAAGACCTTTCTTGTGGAGCTCCTCCACCCCCAGAACACACACAGTACTACAATCGAGATTCCACGTAGGAGAAGTAAAACATTCAGAGAGAGCGTAATTCTACGCAAGATCTTAAATTTCTCATGCCGTAGTAAGCCGAACAAAATTTATTTTCTAAAGAAGAACAATGCTGCTCGAACTTCATTTAGCGATCAGCAACCAATCTCAGAAACTTTATGTATACACACTCAGGGGTACATCTGTTTCCATACCGAACACAAACATTGCTGCCAGCAATTGGGCCCGCGCGGAACTGCAGCAACCCCGTCTTCTCACCATGGGCAGCTCATTACAATCACACCATGCACGCATAGCACACCCAATCTCAGTCGCCCGCAAAGCCACATCGCCGACATCTTTGCCAGAAACAACGCATACTGCCATACACATAGGGGAATTGTGCTTAAGATGACATACTTTTTGTTCAGAGGCAACGATTTTAAAATTTAATGGTGTTAAAAAATAAAACTATGGTTACCCATTTAAAACGTTTATTCAGAAAACACAAAAATGAATTTTGAAACTATAGAAACAATAATAAATCGAAGAAAATAAAAAGATACCAATCATGTTCATGTGGGTAAGATGACACACGTCAGTCTAAGTTGACATGCCGTTAATTTTAAAACAATATTCTAATTATCACTGCACAATTCACATTGAAAATGCTTAGTTTTTGGTCTAACGCCAGCACATAGACTGTGGCACCATCGCTTACATAGTTGGCAGCATACCCAATGCTCTCCCGACCTCGATCTGCTATATAATTCATTACAATAAAGGCATGCAGCATCGGAGTCATCAGTGTCTTGAGTAAAATTTTCCACAGGTTCGTCATCTGACAATGGGTCATCCTGGAGGACAGCACGCTTCACCTGCTTACGAGCTCTAACGCTTTTACGATTTTCCTTCTCTTTTTTATTTTGGACTTGGTCTTTAATTTCGTCCATACAAGGAGTGCTTGTCAGAACCTGAGAGCCAGTGATTTTCCTTTTCGTGTTTCTTGCTTGTCCCGTAGACTCTGCTTTCGGAAATGGCGAAAGTTCATTTAGCATCTCCTGGATGGAAGACGATCCAGCAACGCCTTGGCAATTACGCTGAACTGGACCGACTGGTATAGAATCCATCATATGCTTCGAAGTAGAAGGTCCTGCTACATATTCAAGATTTGGCTGCAACTGATCAGCTGGTGCAAGATCGTCTTGAAGATGCTGTGTGAAACCAGTTGTCGGTCCAGGAAGTTCTACATTTTCCTCGTCGCGCTCCATCTCAATAACATTTTCGGTGACTGCGCTGGGCAGAAACAAATGATCCGGAAAAACATATGCGTTCAACGGATAAATTCCGGTTTTTTCGAAGCCACTCGTTATGTTTCCGACCGAAGCAGCACTTGCGTATGCTCTCCCAAAAATACCGGCGACCTGGTAAAGTCCTACAGTTCTACCAGGGTGTGTTTTTAGCCAGATGGTAATCTCTCGATTGTAATATGCGTCGAGCGGTCCGAAAAATGAGACGTCAAGTGGCTGCATCCGATGGGTGCAATGCGGCGGCAGACACAGTAATATGACTCCATTGGCCTTAGCAAATTCCAGTGCCTCTAAATTTTTATGGCTACTATGGCCGTCGAGGATCAGAATAACTTTGTTTGTAGGGTTGCAGCCAGTGGAGCCGACGAAATGTTTCATCCATTTGACAAATAAATTACCAACCATGTAACCACTATCATAACATAGTTGCAACGTTCCTGGAGGTGCACCATCAAAATATTCTGGTTTAAAGTTCTTTCGTGGGATAATCATTGCAGGTGGAACAAAATTCCCAGCAGCATTGGCACAGACAGCGATTGAGATGTGCTGGCCTCGTTCGGCACTTGTCAATGCACCGACTTGTTTTTTCCCCTTCTGGGCAAATATTTTTGGTGGCTTTTGGACGGTGCTGAGGCCAGATTCGTCCATATTATAAATTTTTGACGGTGGAATATTATTATCAGTCACCAACGTCTCTAAGAGCTCAAAGAACTTCATCACTTGAGGCTTATTGAAAGCTCTTGCCCTTGCTGCAGAAGTGGCTTCAGGAGCCCTCAACGAGATGGAGGGGTTGCGCCTCCGAAACCCTTTTAGCCAATCCCAACCTGCCATTTGTGTATCTTCGTTAAATCTATTAGACAATCCGGCCTTTTTTGCAAATTCATATGCCAATTTCCTGACATCGGTTGTGTTAAACCCAAAGAATCTCTGTTCAAAATAAAGTATATGTTCCACTAACCGGTTTTCTATGTCAGAATCAAAGGTAGGCTTGAAGCGACCAAGGTTTACCGGAACATTTTGGAAGTGACGTCGAAGTGTTGCCTGCGGCACATTGAATGTTTTTGAGGCCTTAAGCCACCCCATTTTATTTTGTTGGATGCTCTCTATAGCCTTCGCCATATCTTCTTTCGACCATGAAAGTCGCGCAGACTTCCTCTCATAGTTGCCGGGCATCCTGGCAAGAAAATAAAATAAGATTTTCAAGTAATCTACATGTTAAAAAACTCCAGGGTAAGATGACATACATCTTAAGCCGACGGTTGCTGTGTCGTCTTACCCTACGAGAGAGAAAATATTTGCCGCCTTCTGCGACTAAAACCTTGAAGGTTACTTTGATTATTATTCAGTAGTCATAACCCATACTAATCACAGTTCATATTAAAGTAGTCAAACACAAGGAAAAACTTACTTGATACAATTTTATCGACACAAACACATCAAAGAAAACAATATTTTCGAGTGACGAAATCAACACATTCGACACTACATGCAAACAACGTAAGCGAGCAGTCACATATTGTTTGAGTGGTGATGCCATCTGTGAGCCGATATGTGGGCATCGGTTAGGCGTTTGTGGTACATATATTTAAACGGTTATAGGCACTATGTCATCTTACCTGAGTATGTCATCTTAAGCACAATTCCCCTACATCGGTGCAAAGACGCATTCAAATTATTCACATAGATAAGAGATAGAGTAGGTCCAAGTATAGAGCCTTGGAGTACGCCGCAGCTAATAATTACCATGGGTGACTGGTATTCACAGTGGACATGGCCACGAACAACAACGACAGACATTCGGTTAGAAGAATTAAGCAAATCATAACCAATACCGCGCCCACCGTAGCAATAGATACTAGTACAGTGTCAAACCCTTTCGATAAATCAAAAAAGATACACATTGCTTCCGACATCAACTGCTTTATAAATATTTTTAACTGGGTATAAACCTATGAAAATAAAATATTCGCCAAATAGAACCTTGACGGTTGGTATCATGTATCAATGATTGATGGGTATGATACTGAGTTTCGACGGGATACCTTAACCTTTATTATACTAATTGTAAGTATAAACTTATAGTAAATGTTTACTCAAGTATTTTATGTTGTTAGGAATGTGATAAATAATACTAACTATATTGACAGGATTTACAAACCAGCATGCCAGTATCGATGGCATGAACAGATAATAGTAAATTAATTAAAAAGTAGTTTAGAATGACCATATATCTATTTCCATTTTGCTTAAATTAATAGTTGAACTCGTAATTCATAAAATTATCTTAATTTTTACATTTATTAATACTAAGGACTCGAAACTTGCTTATGCTTTGAACATCTATTATAGTATTCCACGATCTTTTTCTGCCTTAGTTTATTCTAGTTGTATTTTATATATTTGCTTGGGATTATATCATCCCACAAATACATCGCTTGGCTCTTGGAACATACACAACTGCCGCGATGAACGCATATGCGTTCCTGCTCATAAAATTTCTAACCACATACCAACATAGATATTTAAGTATAGAAAATAATAAATTGCGGAACATGTAAACACGCAAAGCAAAAAAAAGGTTTTACGATTTCCGCCCTATGCTAGTTATTAAATTCATTTAGTAAATGTATAGCCTCGGATCTGCATTCACATGCACACAATCATATATATCTTTGTTTATTCCGTTTCTAAAACGACGCTTCTCGATTCTACTGATACGATTAGTTTTGTTAAAATGGAAAAGCAGTGTTGTAGTAATTGTTTACTCTCTATTCCGATTTTTGAAAATGGGGTTGAGTCACATAACAAACATATCGATAAAATCCTGTGATGGGTGGAGACTGTGGCTTGAAAACTATAACAAAAATCCCAAAAGAAAGGTGAAAAATCATCGATAAAAGATAAAAGATATATGTAGGCATTACTGTACACAACAAATGCAACAATTATAATCACAGTCGATCGTTCCCGTTCGAGTAATTTCCACGAGCACTCGATAGGTTGATTGAGTGATTTATGGAAATATGTTTAAGTGACTTCGAGTGCAACAAATCATTATTTGAACTGCGGATACCGCCGGTTCCGCATAAATGCCCTTCTAGGTCAGGACCAAATTGAGCAGAATTTAATAATGGAGAATCTAGTAATAGTTTTGTAAGTTATGTATTGAATTTACAACACAATCTCCCGCAGTTGTGTTACACTGTATTACCCGAGGGCGGCATTTTAATGACAACTATAATTTTACGATTACTGGGAATTACGGCTTTGTTCAGTTGGTAGCGATTATTTACTGGCTTTACTTGAAACGGATGTTAGAAATTCACTGGAGATTAATATAAATCAGTTTGTTTATGTAGATACGCTTTAAACAAGAATAAAAGGGTTTAATGCGTTTCAAACATGCTCTTATTATCTTATCCTTTTTCTTCCTTTTATTAAAAATAGAAACTAAATTATAAAAGGAAAAACTTACATAGTATTAAAGTAATTACATACAATCACTTATGAATAATCTGGTTGCAGTAGGCAAATATGATTTACATTTAATAGTACTTAATTCTTTTTACGTTAATTAAATAGAAAACAAGTAGCTCATAATATTATTTCTGCAAGCACAAATTCAAATATCTGAGCTTCATTTTCTCAATTAATGTTCTTATGAATTCCGCAGAATTATACATATATAATCTATAACAAATTATATATGTATCATGAAATATCATCTCAATAATCTTGATCTTTTTTTGGAATTGTCTAAAAAGTATGTGTAACGCAAGGAAATACCAAATTATTATTATTATCGTCTAAATTCGATCGTGTATGATAGTGAAATATATAAATAATATAAAGCAACGTGCGGAGATGATTAATTCTTATGCGTAAAATGTAAATGTATTCTGTACGCGGTTGTACTTACCACTACACATTCACATAATGAATGCGTATACCGCCTAAAATACACATATAGTTTGCAATTTTAATTAAAACAATTTAAATAGATTCATTACAATATGAATGTACATTGTGTGTATTCGGCAGTAATACACAGCAATAGAGTTGCAAAACCCTATAGGAATATTAATGGGTCATAAAATTAATTCTTCATTACCGCATAAGTACTTACGGCATACACATACGGGTCGCTGGAACTGTACAAGTGGCACCTCTGTCAGTAAATCTACATAAACATAGATACATAGATGTAGGGAATAATATAGATAGGAAGCCAGATGCTTTACCGTTAAATGTCAACTATACATTTAAAAAAATATGCGTCTATATACTAAGTTCAACAATGAATACACACTTATATATGTGTATGTACTTTGAAATAAGAACCAATGTGAGTATTATCAGTTTTAAGCAATAGGCTAAGAGAATTTCAACTTTGAAAATTATACTTTCCACTGTGTGACATTGGTTGTTCTTGTTTCAAGGTATATACTTTACACATTAAATGGAAAAATAAAACTATTTAAATTTATCAAATAACTTTAAGTTTTAAAACATACACAAGCACAGAACAGGCTTTAATCATGTTTTATGTTTATTGTGTTGTACTGTACTCGATAAGTTTGCTTCACATAGTAGATTAATTTCTTTAACTAGGCTCAATAGTCTATGAAGTAAACCTTTTTCCGGGAGATTTGTGGGTGAATTAATTGTCACCAATGGTGTCAATTTTTGCTGGTGTAAATCGACACATTCACAAATAACATGGAAAGCTGTTTTCTTATCCTCGTTACATAATCTACATATAGGTTCATCATTAAGGACCCTTGTTTTATTTCCTTCCACAACTAAACTCTCTTAATAGACATGTCACCGTTCTAAGCTGTGTTGAGTGGAGAGCCCACACACTTACAGTCAGAATTAGAATTAGAATTGTAGGCAGTAGCACTGTTGCCTTTTGTCACTGCGACCTAAATAGATTTATTGTAATGTTGTCCTTCTGAGTGTTAGAATAATTGGAAACTTTTAATAAACCTTAAAATTAATCAAGGATTTTCTACATTTCAATAGGCGTGAGAAACCGCCTACTGAAGTGTTAATGTCGAGTACGACTAACGTTCCTGTAGGTCACACAAAAGGTGTTTTGCCGGCTATAGATATTCTAGACATAGACGGCAGATTTGGTCCTCAGCATTTTCCGAGTTTGTATAGATGGTATTTTAAGGCTGCATGACCTATCAAAAATCCTGCCACGAGTCCAAAATCCCCTTTGCTGATAAATAACACGATCTTTGCTAACTTTGGCGACCCTGATAAAAGTGCCTTCGCCTTATTTTGTCCTGGCGGGTTCTGCCAGTGGGAGGCCTTTCTGTTGTCCTCCCATTTTTTAATTGCTTGTTTTAGGTGGCTGTTTTGCATACCACAACAGGGATTAAGTCCAATGAAAGGCATTTTCGTTGTTTCTTTGGCAACCTTATCTGCCTTTTCGTTCCCTTAAATCCCTTGGTGGTTTGCTCTCTAATGTACCCAGGCTTTAATCCCTTAAGTCTACTGAGAGATAGGGCACTTGATATAGCCTGTTTTTTAATGTAGATGTGCAGTGGTTTGATTCCCAGCAGGACTTTTAGCGCTTCAGTGGGACCGGTCCGGATCACTCCTGTAATATTTAGACAAGTAAGTCTCTGAATTAGTTGAAGCTGTTGTTGTGCAGCCCCCCGTGTTATTTTTGGCCACCACACCAGACCAGCATATGTGATCATAGGATTGCCGTGTATAACCATAAGATCATTTGAAGTTTGAGACCCCAAGACTTAACAAGCATCCTTTGGCACACTAGCGATGCCTTTATACCTTTTTCTGCAAGTGATTGATATGGGAGTTCCATAGCAATTTATTGTCAAACATAACCCCCAAGTACTTAGGTTCATCACTGAAGCTGATACTGTTTCCCTCTATAAAGGCAGGTTCGAGACAGATCTTTCTTCTCCTTGTAAAAGGGACGATAATAAGTTGTGAAATGATTCTATCATGCCTACCACAGACCATGATCTGCATCTCATATCTGTTGCTGGTTAGGTTCCTTACGAGATTATCACCAACAATACACCAGAGCAGAGGCGGTAAGACCCTTCCTTGAAGGCAGCCTCTGTTGACACTGACCGTAGTCGTTTCTAATCCCAGGGTAGCGCTTATTCATCGACTTTGTAACATGGCTTTAATCCATTTTGTCATCGACGGGTGAAAACTTTTGACAGAAGCCGCCCTCTGTATGCTGTCGAAAGAGGTGTTGTCGAAAGCACCCTCTACATCCAAGAAAGCGCAGAGGGTTTCTTTTGCTATAAGTGGACTCCTCCATTTTACTTCTGATGTGGTACCGATATCGTTGATTTTGCCTTTTGGTAGATAAGTTGGTAAGGATGAAGGCCGAGGGTCGAAGGTCGCAACTTCTCAGCTAGAGTGGGGAACCTGGGGTCCTATACCCTTTCGTCTCTGACAGAGCGACACAGAGAATCCATTTAATTCTGTATTATATTAAATCATTTCATTAGTTGTAATCGTGTATTACATTAATAATCTGGGTTGTATTGGGTTGCGTTTTCTGTGTACACGCCAGAACTAACTTTGACGTATACGCATGTGTACCCTACATATATACCTACATGTAGATAGATCTTAGGAAACAAAACCATATAAAATTCACTTTATGGATAACGATGCAGAAGACAGAACATACCTTTGTAAGAACATACATATGTAATACTTTGATTGAAAATGATGCAATGCATACCACTACTAAATTTTTCTGAGATAACGTGTTTCCTACTTAGTGCGTTCTCATATCGCTACCAAAATTACTAAAGCCCAGACAATCGTTCGGGATGATAAGTATAAATTGAAAAAAGCACGATGTAAGATCGAAAAAATCAAGCAAGAATTTAACGAGAAGTTTAATTGAAACGTCAGTTAAGATGCCGACGTTTAGACAATTGTCGAATTATGTCGGGATGCGATTAGTGAAGGAAACAAAAAAGCAGTGAAGAATAAGAAGAAAAAAAAATACAATAGCGATTAAAGCGATTAAACCTGTAGCCGATGTGAGAGTGAGAAAGATAACACTCGCCGAATGGAGAGAGACGGGAGTAAACAATAGGGAACGAAGATACCTAACAATGATATACAGAAGCGACAGTAGGTCTCCGTTTCATTTGTGTCACAATAAACGCCGAATTTACGAGACAAGTTGAACATTCATAAGCGATACATCAAGATACAACTTAGTCAGTTGCCACGGTTATGGCATAACTATGGGCCAGTTGACTGCTCTGCATTGTGCAGAGGATATGTGTTTTTCATGAGATTACCGTGTCGTTTTTGTTTTCAACTTGTTTTATGCGTGTACATCGTTTACTTGCGATGAAACATGTGTTCATGTATCCATGAACAACGATAGGTAATTGGTATATAATTAGTACTTGAGAAGTGAATCAGCTAGTAGTGTAAGTTTTACACATCCGAAAAATCCAAAAACTCCAACAAAACTAAGTATCTAATTAAACATATCCAACCATTCTAATCTGTTAGAAGTTCTAATGAAGTAATGCTGAAGGATTGAAAAAATGTGATTAGCATTAATCGATTTCACGAAATTCTTTATCGTGGCCAGAAATATTTGGAGACAACAGGTAATATGTTGCGGATAAGGAAAACTATAAAAACGCGGGAAATAAAGTCAGAACATATAACTAAACATCGGAGTCATTAATGAGTTTCTAAATTCAATTTCAGTTTTTTTTTTATAAATCAAACACAAATTTTCAGCATTCGACCAGTAATATTTCTCAATATTTCGCTAGTCGACGGTTAGACGCCGCGCGCCGCACTCTGTATATATCCTTCCCTAGTATTATCACGAACACACTCTTTTGTTTTTTGTTTTACTGTTTTATTATTATTATTATTATTCGTTGCATTTTTTTTTAATTTACATTCTTTTACATCGCAGAATGTTCAGCCTAGTTTGTAGTGTTAGGCATTCATGTTTGTGCAGTAGCGTTAATTCTTTTTTTTTACACACAAAGAAATACGGTGTTGGATTAAACACCGATTTCTCACCGTCTGGTAGTTCCCTCGCGACCAAATGCACAAGTAGTTAACCATGACGGAGTTGTGTAATTTAATACTAATATCCGTGCTTCGGAGTTAAATTACACTTTTACGTAGCTAAAGTTTCACTGTACGGTGTAACATTTCTTCTGTGTGTGAAGTTGGTTGACATCCTAATGGAGTTGAAATTATTTGATTTTGGAGTTGGCTTTAACCCGAGGCGGTGTGATCATTACTCTGTTGCAGAGTTAAGATACCCTTATTTTCTATTAGCAGAACTCCGTCACAGAGTTGGATAAATTCCTTTATGGAATTACAAGCACTCCGTTACGGTGTAACGTGAACTCCGTGTCGCAGTTAGACGAACCCAGTTGTGGTGCTGCGTGAACACCTTCACAGTGTTAGGTTAGGGAATTAAATGTACTCGGCTTCGGTGTTAACTAGATTCCACTACGGAATTCATACTACTATTTTATGGAGTGAGGATCACTATTTTATGTAATCCAAAAGGATTAATAAAAAATTGATTTTATAAACTGAAAAAAAAATGCTTAAAATGGGAAAGTCAAGCATAAAAAAACAAAGTTTCTACTAAAGACATAAACATGTATTTCAATATGTGCTTAAAATACAAAACAAATTTTAGTTTATATACATATAGATGTATGGTAAAAATACTTAATGGCATCAAATTGGCAACTTCTTCTCCCTCTAGTTTTCCAACTAATGTAACGCCACGTTGACTAAACCATATAAAATGGACTAAAAATAACAAGCTTCATCAAAATATAAAATTGCCGAATTTATCAGCAACTACAAGAAACATACACTACAAATTACTAAGCTAACTAATAAGCAATAATTAATTCCGAAATTAGACCTTTGCGCCACAAACAATCTCAATTTCTTTCTGCTTTGCATGTTGCTGCAGCTCGTAGGAAAATCCAGCTTAAGAGCAGGTCTTATGCGTTGCGTACAACACAAAACACTTAGAGTAGTATACCATCCAGTCAGCCCAACTAAATAGTTGGCGCGCGACACCAACTATTTTGTTGAATTTGGTGAACGGCGCAATGCACTAGGCGCTTTGCGTTGTATGCGACGGATAAAACCTGCTCCTAGGAAAATCCAACTTTAGGTTACATAATCATGAGTCTACTGTATAGATAATAACGAAAGAGCGTATATTCATCCTGAAGTTTTGCATACTTACATTTAAAAACTGTTATTAAGTTTTGCATAAATAGCAAATGTTTTAGAAATATCTAATTGTCTTATATTTTATGATATGCAATATACAATGACTCTTTCTTTAGTAATTCCTTAAAGGTTATCTTATACTTATTGCCCAACCTTATGAATTATAAAGGCATGCATATGTGCAGCATATTTCCTAATACCATAAACATACTATAACAGTTAGAGAAAACTTACCTGTTTTGTTAATAGTATTAACATCCATGTTTACGTTTGTTATCTTTATCCACTTTCTCAAGTTTTGGTATTTCACCCTTACAAATAATGTATTTTCCATTGTTACCTAGTACGTCACGTATGCAAATACCTTCTACACTGATTGCTACAGGCAAATACAAGGCGCTTGCGCTAGCTGCAATCCCACCCTACCTCAAAGCACTGAAAGTACCGAGCACCCCTCAATTTTACCTTACATAGCATTTTCCGTTTTTAACAACTAGGGAATTAACCTTCACTTTTCGGAATTCTTCTAACAACCTTACGAAATTAAAATTTCAATATAATGATTTATTAATTCACATTTTGGTGTTGCGTCAATTCTCTGCCGTTGCTAAACTCTTTATCAACACCACAAGTTGGTAAATTGTTTTCCGATTGGTGTTATTATTATCTGAGTCTGTTGTTAAACAAAGAGCGACACCGTCGAAAGATATTATATTTCCGCTTCTTGGAGTTGGAAATTTCTAACTACATGAGGTATAGTTAGAAACATTTCCGAAAAGTGCAAAATATTTTTTTTTAATGTTATTTTAACAAATGTTTAGTGACAATTTAACTGTTTTCAGGAAAGCTACAACTCCGTTTAATTTAACTCCGTAAAATTTGTATGTGTGTATATACATTTTAAGGATATAGATTAAAAACAGAGGGTAGCGTTATGTTACCTATCTGAACTACTCCTTAAGGTTCAGCACGAGCTTATAATATTTCGTTTGTTTATTTGTTAAACTTGTTTTTCTATTTTTGTTCTCTAACATGCTGAATAAAGACAAATTATTATTATGATTATTATGTAAGACTATATAATAACGTGTAAAATTAAAACTTATGCCATTGTATTATCTAACTATATATAGTTTTTAACCACACCTACTACTCTTAGGCAAACAATTCTACATCTGACCTCTTTTCACAGCTATTTCACGACATCGTCGTATTTTCCGTTTTGTAAAAATCTTCAGTGACAACTATTTTAACGAACACAACACGCCCGATAGTGTTACATGTGTTTAAAACTTTATGACTTGCACATGCTCACCAGAACACGTACAAGAGTAATCCCTTCCCAGTGGGAAAGGTTGAGAAGAATAAGAAATTTATTTTGTCAGTTTTAAGACCAAATTTTATCACGTCGGATGCCACCTCATTATCAAAGGGAACCCAGTGCTCGCCGTTGGGCGTGCAACTGAGTGGCCGCAGGAGGATCGAAAGGTACCTTGTACCGTCGGAGGTGCCACAGAATTCTAATTGCGTGTAGCCTTCTTCGGGACATTAATTTGCCGCGGGTGTATTCTTCGTTGTGTGGTGGTACACAGGTGGTGCTCCCACGGTCTCTCGGAGCAGCTGCTACGACGGAATCTATCAGCTGCCACCTTCAACACACATTCGTCGTATCTACGTAAGGAACATGTACACACGTATGTGCTTATTTTCTTGACCGATAAAAGAGGGTACCTTGTTTAAATTTTCTTAATTACCGCTAAAACACGGCAGACATAAAAACTAACAACCGCCATTAATGCTTCTGTAGCTCAGGAGGCGAATACTAGGTCAACGCTTCAAATGGCTTTTTTAACGATAGTTTTCCTTCGTGGTAGACCATTTGTAACTCTAACAAAATTGGGCTAGTTTATAACCCTTAATCATAAGCTTCCCTCAAAGGGCTGTAAATTGATTTCAACTGGTGATCGATAGCTGGTTGAAGAAACAGATAATTATATCCATGTATCATTCATTTTAATACCTTAACGATTATTTATACTACAGAGTCGTACAGGATGTAGGTCTATTATAACACTACTTCAGGGAAGTAGTAAATTATCGGAGAAATTTAAAATGTACTTAAATTAAGTTATTCGCAGAGAATGAAATGCTGTTTTGCCAAATTGTGGCAACTAAATTATTTTTATACATTCATAAACCATATTTTGTCCTCTTGACATCAATATACAACTTGCTTGGATTTATTTCGCAAACCTATGAAAGGAATTAAAATTTTTATTCCAAATTTACTTAATCGGTTTTTTTTATCACCATTATGTAGACATATTCACCCTGGTGACAAACAATATTTGATGTTTGAAGTGATAAAGGGTTTTCATAGCCAACAATTTTTAATGATTGCTATTTTTTTCGCTCAATTTTTGTTAAAAGAGAATAATTCAATCATACAAGTATAAAGTCGACGGGCGAGTCTTTCAGAACTATAGCAAGCTGACACTCGCCACTGCTCTTAAGCAGTACACAGAAGATCACATTATGCTGGGAAGCCTCGGGGATATATAATATTTCAAAAACAACTCTTCTTTGCTATGTTAAAAATCCACAATGCAAACAAGTAGGGCAGACAGTGTTAAGGCCAAATCAAAAACAAAGAAATGCTTTTATATTTCCAGTGGTTGAAGATTATTTCAGAATTACAATAAATCAAATTTATTTGGAGACTTCCCGAAACCAACCCTTTTAGACAGAGTTGGTTTGGCTTGGGTAATGGGTAAGGTCATACAATAGCTGTAAAACTATGTCTAATCCTACAACACTTTTATTATTGTTATTTATTCTTTGTTAATATGAATTTCTAATGTAAATAGATATGTTAGAAACCCTAATTACCAGATTAAATATTTTATTATCACATTCATAAAATCTTCGCTAAATTTTATCCTGATTGCCCCTCAGTAAAGGCTACTTGGTTTGTTATTATTTTTTTTAAAAACTAAATCGAAATGTAACACGACCGCCCGGCGTCCGCGATGGCAGTTATTTGTTTGTAACCCAAGGAAATTCTCGTAGTAGAATTTAACATCCTTTGCCGTAAGTGCCGTAAAAAGTAATATTATTTATTGATTGGTGAACAATTCTGCTTTTGATTCAACACAAAATAGAGTTGAAATAACAGATAACACTTTTTCCATTCAAGAGTCTATCTTGGAATGCTATTTTATTCTGAAACAAGAAATAACTCAAGCTAATATAAATGAAACAAAATTTGTTTCTAAAGAAGTAAATATTTACTTCCGTATATACAAAACAGAAATTTACTCAAAACAAAGATAATATATTTAGATTAAGCAAATGATTTTTAGGTTATAGGAAAACTTTGTATTGGAATATGTAATTTTTGTTTTTTTTTTAATAGAAGCAGTTGTAACTCGAAAACTACAAAACAAATTTGATTTTAGCAATCGTTATTTAGGCACAGTTGGTTTGGTATCTATGATACTTACTAGTTCTGCATTATTGGTTAAGGTTGATCAAGCTAGAGTAGCTAACAAGTTTCTTTTTCTTTTGGCTTAAAACAGAAGTATTCAGACATTTTATTTCAGCAAAATTCATAATACCTACTGCTATTGGTGGAAAACTCCTACTCAACTAAAATTATAACAAATGAGTTATAAAATGTCTAATATCCTTCTAACGGTTAATTTTTACTGGGAACCTCAAACTTTGATTTAATTTTTTAACACCTTGTGTGGTGTGGTGAGGTACACTAGATATAAGAAAATAGCGGTATATTTTCAAGGCAAAAATAAATAGACTGTTATTTAAAAGCTTTTGAAAGTGCAATTTACCTCATATCGTTGCTAAATTAATTATTTCTGTCTACAAAGTATTAATAATGTACAGTTTTCCTTTGCTTGACCGCTTTCCGCATCCCAATACCCACTCCCATATACGTAATCGTCCCACTGTTATTACTGACCGTTATTAAAGTTGGGTATTAGTTAAATTCATCACTGTTCGATAAAATAAAATCTCATTTTCTCATTTTAATCTACTAATTGAGTTTATGAGAAACATATTGCACGAAATTGATTTACTCTACTTCCTCTGTGCATGCAACGCATGCAAAGGGTTCCAATGAAATTTCAATCGCATAACAAGGAAGGGACCGTACACATTATTTATCTAGTAATGCAGGTATACTTTAAACTAGAATCACGATAAAGCATCGACCTCAGCTAGACCGCAATGATTACGGAGTATTAGATATTTCATTCCTCTAGGTAAATTGAACGAGGGGAAACAGTAATCTTCCTTTAAAAATGATTGGGCGAATAAATGAGACAATCAGGTAGATAGAACTAATTGCTGCATGAAGTTCATTTACTACAATGTAGATTTTCCTATAGAACAAATATTCCAATGACAGGTATAGTATTTTGAAGTCAATGGAATTAGAAAAGCATTATGTAGTATTATTATTATTTAAAATGTATTGGCTATTATGTAGATATAAAGCTATTATTCCGACAGTGTTCATATATGGACACCATACAATATAAAATATGCAAAGTAGTATTATATAAAATGGTGTATACGAGGGTGGATCAAGATGGCGGGAAAAGTGAAAAGTAGTCATGGGATGAGAATACGTGGTCTCATACTTTAACAACTAGCGTAGCCCTGACCACATCCACGCTATTTTTTTTAATTTCAGGATAAGCAAGAAGATAGTACCGTAGCATAACGCATCCTAATTAACTTTTTGGCGAACAAAAAAGCAATAATTCTAGTAGAATTTGACGAAGATTGTAGAATCAACAGAGAGGATCAACATTTTCACTAATTCACTTCAAATTTCTCCCAATCACATACCACTGCCCCAGCACAAAAAAAAATCCAAAATGCGTTGGACTATTCTCGAACGTCCTTCATACAACCCGGAATCCGGACCTCTCACCATAAGATCAATATATATCTGATCCAGTGAAAGTTATACTTATAGAAGAACGTTTTGACGACGATGCAAAAAAGGAACAGCTTATGTGTAATTGTTTTGTTGTTACATTCTCAAATTACTTTAAATGTACATGTAATTAAATTTATATTTTCGATTTAAATTGTCCTATCACTTGTTACAAAATTATATATTCTTGTTTTGTAGGCTCTTAGCTGGTCTGATGATGTCCTGGTGAGGACGAAACCGATCGTCTAATTTATTAAAGAATCTGTGAGAAAATAGTCGATCTATTTAGCATCCACCTTCGCCTATTATATTTACTCCCACAGACTCGCAATGGATTATACGGATTCCTTATATAAAAATATTATTCTTTTTGTGTAATAACCACTAAATAGAAAGTTTTGGATAAAATTTGATGGGCTCTCGTGTAACTCGTAAGGTGAAGTAACACAAAAGAAGTAAATAAGTAAGTAAAGTTTATTTATGTAATAATATATTGTACATAAATTGTCAAAAGAAAAACAAGCATGAATAAGAAAACAATTACAATTCAATAAAGAAAATAAAAAATACAACATTATTTTTAATATAGTTGTAAATATGCACAAAATATTCCGTGAAACACATGGATACATTAGACACAACGTTATTATTAAAATACATATATGAAATACATGCATATGCTGCGTGTTTTTCGTTTTTTCTGCTTGTTTTGACACGAAGATCAAAATATTATTGTAAACATGCATATATGTATAAGTGCGTCGTCGCTTTGAACGTCTATTACCCAGTGGTGCAAAGGGAAAAAGTGTTTATGATTGCATAAATTCGTTTAAAGTAGAAAATTTGTTGAAGGAGATAAGCTTTTAGTTGTTTTCTGAACTATTTACTATTAATAGACCTTTTAATGTTATCCGGTAGCTTATTGTAAATGGGGACTCCCAAGTTGGTGGCCCCAATACTGGTTACATTAATAATAATAATAATAATAATAATAAACAATCTTTATTGTCCAACAGCGTACCATTGACAGGACAACAATACATTAATAAAGAAAAATCGTATGAATAAATTAAAGTAAACAAAATAAACAAAATAGGCAACCAAAAATACAACGAAGC
The DNA here is from genome assembly GCA_949128085.1 of Cetonia aurata. Lineage (NCBI taxonomy): Eukaryota > Metazoa > Arthropoda > Insecta > Coleoptera > Scarabaeidae > Cetonia > Cetonia aurata. The sequence continues at coordinate 55,356,295 of OX421882.1, read as the reverse complement.
ATATATATAAACATAGAGATATATATATAAACACAGGGATTCAACTTTAAGTCTATTGGAAAACATCCGGCAGATACTTGTTTGCGCTTTTACACATAACCGTAACTGGAGCTCTGGCTAGCACGTTTGTGCGTGCTGTCGGAAGGAAAAATGTCTCACTGGATCTGGCAGCCATTCGTGGCACATTAATTTGTATTTTTGATAATAGGTAAGTGCAATCAATTTTATTAGTGATTAATTTCTGTAGGAATGCTGCCGCTTGACATTCACGCCTAGACGCCAACATCTCTACATTAATTTCATGCATAATATTTTGTAGATCGGCTCCCCTAGGCGGATATATTCCATGCAATCTACACGATATAAATCTCAGGAATCTGCGCTGAATCCGTTCTAAGCTTTGGATGTGTGTAACGTAGATAGGATACCATACTATACTGGCGTACTCTAGTTTTGACATTACAAAGGCAAAGTAAAGTGTTCTTATGAGAGCGATATCAGTAAATTCCTTGGAGTTTCTCATTACAAAGCCTAAAGCTTTTGATGCTGATTTACATACATCTTTAATATGTGGCACAAAAGACAAACAAGAATCAAAAATTACACCAAGGTCACATATTGTAGTCCTTGCCACCAAAGGAATGCCGTCAATCATGTAAGTATATATGTTTTCGTTGGTTCTTTTTGTATAACTCACTTTAAAACATTTACTAATGTTTAGACTAAGTTTGTTGATCTCACACCATCTAGATATTATATTAAGATTACGTTGCAGGGCTGCGGCATCGTCAGGGTCCTCTATTGCTGAGTAAATTTTAAGATCGTCTGCGTACGCCAAGGCTGGACAGTCCAACAAGGTTAATAAATCATCGATGTATAATAAAAATAACAATGGGCCTAAATTCGATCCTTGGGGCACTCCAGATGTTATTTTATATTCAGAAGAAAAAAATAAGAGTGCACTTGGGTGTATTAAGGTGATCTTTAATTCTGGTATTGTGTTCGTGGACTTCATAATTGTGTTTGTGACCTTATTTATTTGCGAACACATAAAACACATAAAAAGAAAAAAACATTTGCACTGTATCAATACTAAATAGATAATCTTTCAAATTTAACACGCAGGAAAGAGCGACTATGTTGAAAGAAAAACCTTTCTTCGGATCAAATTGCCCATTGCTTCTGACTTGATGAGGTGCATAATCATATCAAATCTATTCCATAAGTTTCTGCTTTAATGGACTAATGAACTCGAAAATCAAAGTTACAAATACCAAACAATACAACCTAAAAGTTTAAAAAGAACAAACAGTTAATAGTCCAGTAATTGGGTTTTGGAAGCTTTGGTGTAACAATAACTATCACACTGACAAAGTCAATGCTAGGTTTTTCCACTATCACCAAACAACAATAACTTTGTTGTTTGGTGATAGTGGAAAAACCTAGCATTGACTTTGTCAGTGTGATAGAAACAGTTAATAGCTTTGTTCTTTCTGTGCCGGTGGATTAAAACTCTAAATCGATGCATAAACGCAGTAATGTTTTCCTGTTAAATTTTATGTAATATTTAGAAAAATACTACTGCGTTTGCATGTGCCTCTCGCGTCATGATACTAGCGCCAATGAGAACAAGCACTATAAAAACATAAAGAACATGAAAAGCCAACGGAAGTATGCCAGAAATTTGTCTTGCATTCAAATACAAGCACTTTTATTTCTTTTCATAGTACAAAGCATATGAAACATGTCAAAGAAAAGTAAGTAAATGAAAATCTACCTGAAAATTCAACTTTGGAAAAGAAATTCTTTATACTGTACTAGATATTTTTTACACATATGTTTAAATGTCTCTATCGAGTCCTATCTAAATTATTTGCGTATGTTGTTATATTTTGGAATACCTTCTAGCTTCTGATCATTTTGGAAAATATTGCTTGACTTAGAATCATAATATTGATTTTTTTTGCATGTTGTGGGGCTATACTTCTGATTTATTTCTATTTCTGTACATAATAGTAAAAATATTTTTGTTTATTGCGAAAAGGATTATATTATTTTCCTTACTACCCTTTTGCATGGCTGTCCTTTTCTTGGATAGAAGATATTTCTTGAGTATGCTTTTTATGTTATAGAAACTTAATCTGCGGGTATTAGGCAAAAAAAAATCTGTAGGACAACTGGATTCTTACAAACATAATATACTGCTAGAACTGCTTCTGCATATACCTCAGAATAATATTTGAAAGTACGTATCATATTTTACTAATTGGACTTATTCTTTTTTTGTTTTATTTGCAACCCAGGTTTGATTAGTTTCCACAAACCTATTTGCAAATTTAATTAATTTTGGTTAATTCGTAATTTTCAATCTCTAATTCGTTACTACATGGATTTTGTAATGAGCAATTTTAGTAACTCCCTGAAATGCCCCCACAGCACCTTTCTCTTCACACCAGTATCTAGTTACTCATTTCCATGAATAAGTGACTGCTCAGGTAGCTGGATTAAGAATGATATATTATCAGCTGTACTCAATGCACTTATTGTTAAAGTACTTGGCATTTCTGCATAAAATACGTAAATCGTGTTCCCAGCTTTATTTTAATATTAACACAACTTTTTCACTACGTTTTTTGTTCCCCCTTGTATATTACAAGTTGCTTTTATTTTATTTGATATAACTTATTATGAAAATGGATGATATTTGAAGCAGGCATCTTCGTTTTCAAAATATTCTCTGCTTTAAGACTAGCCGTAAATCATTGAATAGTTGTTCTAATTACGCGTAGAGAAGAACCATTTCCTGCACCGAGATACAACTTGTAATTGTAACAGGGTGTAAATCACACATTTAACGACATTGTCATTATGTTGTCACTATAATTCATTTGGTACAACTATATCCGTACTATATCCTTCGCGGTATTTCTCGCAAAACATTCTACTGCATATTCATTACAATTTCTGTTTTATATTTTAGCGGGACCATAATTCTTTACACTTGTCTAACGTGTTCTTAAATAAACTGTGCAACAGCAAATAAAATTCGCTACAACGATATTACTGTCCGAATCGCAATCGTGTGAAACTAATAAATTTGATCTACTATAAATAAATGCTAATAATATTTAACAGTTATTCCTTCGATTGGGCAAACATTCATGACAAATCTACATGGATTTATTTACGTAATTGATTATTCTTAAACAGAAATAATAAATTCATTATAATTGCTTGCATTCGTATCTATATAAATACGTACATTTATGACTATGACCATGGAAATGTTTCCGACCTACTAGCAAGTTTTTACAGTGTACAATTGTGTTTAGTTCTAGTTTGGCATATTTTGTTTTTTTTTTTAATTGATATTTGGTTTCCACAGCATTTGAAACTTTTAATATAAATCTATACAGGTTCTTTTAAGTTAAGTGCGCACCATTGCTAACTTCGGTATTATTGGAGCTACGAAGTCGGTTAAATGGGCATATTTCTGGGATTTCATGTGGCGATTGTAGGTGTAAAAACAGAAAAACAATTGAGCTAAAACTCCTTTTTTTTAATGAAGCAGCCTGTATATTTCATGTCAATTTGATTAAAAATTTAATTGTGAACGAAAGAGTTTTAATAAAACACCACGAAAAGATAAAAGAATAAAGAAGTTATAAGTTCATATTATAATAATTGTTCAGAAATATTGCTTTCTTGCTCAACACACTACTCTTAGAAGTAACTACTTTTCTACAAACGCTGCGAGTTGCCTTTAAAATAGTTTGTGGATCAATATTTCTGATAATATTTAGCGTTTCATATAGTGTCTTGTAGACCTCATTTTTCACGTGTCCCCATGAAAAGAAGACCAACGCTGTCATGTCTGGTAACCGTGCAGGCCATCGAACTGTCCAGTTTGTACCAATCCAACGATTTCCAAATAATCTATTCAGTAATCGCTGTGCACCATGATAATAATAGGCCGCGGCACCATCCTGTTGAAAATTGGCAAATGGTCGGTCTAACAACTTTAAATCGTTCAGAAAGTTTTTTAATATTTCCGATAAAAAAACTCAACATAATGCTGTCATGTTAAAGATCCAGGATAAAAAAAACAGGGATAAAATTTTGGATCCGATAATACCACACTAAATGTTTACAGTAAAACGAGTTTGTGTCTCATGATGAACAAGTAAAAGATTTGTATTACTCCAATAATGCTGTTTTTTTTTAACATACCGCCATTGGAGATATTACGTTCATCAGTTCACAAAATACCTACATCTATAAAAGTTGGAGATTTCCGTGATACGCATGTGAGAATTCTGCTTTCGAAATCACCAGGTTGTAAATTTTGCGCTGGTTAATATTTGTAAGAAACAAAGTTTTTTTTTAACTGTGTGGATAATGCTTAGGGAGAAACCCACATCCCTTGATAAATCTCGAATAGAATTACGTATGTGGATATTCTTGAAAATAATTAGATAATTAATAATATAATAATTAAATACCAATTTCGGTTTCCTCATCCAATATAAATTGCTTTTTGTCTTTTTTTCTTGAAAACCTTTTCATTTATTCTAAATTTTCTATAAACCTTAAACAATATCGACGGTTCGGAATGTTGCATTGAAGATATATTTCGCTAATGGGCATATCACATTTTTCTAAAAGAGTAAACAGCATTTTTATACTTGAAATGACAATCAGCATCGCTTAAACACTATCACAGCAGTGGTATTCTATTTACCACTTTTATGTCAGATTCTTAGCTCACTTCACCTTTATGAGCTAAGCTAAGAGCTACTCACGACAAACTCAGCTAGTGGAATGGTTTTGTTGTTCGTAAAGAGTAGGTCTTAGCTTAATTCACAGAACTCAACTTAAATGCGAGTGGCTACTACGCACGATGCAAAGATAAGCTGAACAAAACTAATTTTATTGACGAGTTCAATTATTTCATAGCTTCGCTTTGCTTAGCTTCAGTTGTCGCGTCCTCTTAAAGTGACATTGAAGCTAATTGGTTCAGATCAGCTTAGCTTTGCATCGCGCGTAGTGGCCGCTCGCCTTAAAAGTGGTAAAAGAATGCGACTTATGTCAGAATCCTTTTTAGCTAGTACTGACAGGTATTAAATAAACAAATCAAATTGCTATTCCATAGCCAAGGTTGCTTTGGTTTTACTTAAACTAATGTATTGCGTTGATATAAAATGTCAAAATAATTTCTTTAATTTTATATTTTTTCGTAGTGTTATATTAAAACTTCCTTGTTCACAATTAAATTTTTAATTAAATTGCAGTGAAATATACAGGATGTTTCATTTAAATAAAGATAGTTTCAGTGAATCTTTTAGTATTTTTCGCCAAGATTGTGACTTTCTAGCCACTGGTCTTCAAAGAGAAGGGGACGTTTTGTTTGGGGTGAAGCAGGATTTCCACTGTGTAACTGTGGACATCTCAGTGCTTGCCGATGCGGTTCCTGCTGTAGATGTTCTTGGTGTCAAGATATTAAGTACAGGTAGTTCAAATTTATAATTGTTCTGTACATTCCTCCGTCATTGCCATTTGCTGATTTTTTGATATTTTTGCTACTTTGGACTGTTTGATGCGCAATGATAGATTTAGTTCAGTATTAAATAACTTCAAAGAATTTAATAATGTTTCTCAGATTAATACTACATTTAATGATAATGGCCGCATGTTGGATTTGATATTTGCTAGTGCTGCTCATAAAGTATTTCGTGATTACGACCCACTTGCTGCTGATGATGTACATCATCCTGCCATCTCAATTAACTTAAGACTTGGAAAAGAAGTGAGACCATATTTCAATATGAATAATAAACTTGAATTATTTAATTTTAAAAAAGCCAATTTTCCACTACTGTATGATACTTTACTTTCAACTGACTGGTCAATATTGAATGGTACTAATGATATCGATCATGTATGTAATGTTTTTTATGGTATCTTAAATCAATTGTTTACTGCGACCGTTCTCAAATTTAAACCTTCTGTGTGCCAGCGTAGGCATTATCCTCACTGGTTTGATAAAGATATAATTGAGTGTTTGAAAACTAAGGATTATAAACTTCAATACTACAGAAAGTATAAGACTTCATTTTATTATGACCGAAGTTAGCAATGGTGTGCACCTAACGTGGAACACCTGTATAGTCGTTCTATTTGTCAACAGAAACAGTGTTAAGAATCATTATTTAGAATTTTTAGTTAGAGTTCGAACTGATAACTTTTAAAATAGTTAGTAAATCTTTACAAATTCCTGTCCTGAAACAGATACCTACTTATTTAATTAGCTTATTCTACGTGTATGATTCCACATTATCTATAATTTGGTTCTGGTGATCGGAAGAATGATTGCTTGATCAAATACTTGCTTTCGTTAAGAATTATGTTGCTCTTTGTGAGCTGTTCCATAAATAATACATCAAACACAACTTCATTTGTCACCCATTTGTTTGCTTCTTTCCTATTTGCTACTAATAGGTTACATTACGAAAGAAAACTTTGCGGTCGAATATCTGACTACTATTTACTCTACTCTTAACGTTGAAAACTGCAAATGTTCGGTTTTAGGTCGGAAACATTTATGTGGCTGTAAGTGTACATGCAAGTTAGGTATGTACCATTAGTAATCAAGGTAGCATTCAAGGATTTGTAACATATATTTAAAAGAGGTTCAGTGTTCTTCTCTCTAGTAATGAGTGCATCTAGTCGGTCGTTAGGAATAACATTACAGATAGAGAAGTAGTGGAAGGGATCTGAAGACCAAGAAGAAAACAAGTGGCACATGTGTACTGTAAATTGCTGGTAAAGTCACTTGACATGGGTTCGAGTTATTTCGAGCCGGTCAGGGCGCGGTCCATCAATCTTCATCATTCCCGCTCCGGTCCGTTTCACAGCTACACCGTTTAATAATAACGACAATTTAAAATCTCTATTTTATAGGCACAAATAGACATTTATATTTATGGAACCCATCAGTGTTTACGCTTGTATGTACTTATCGATACAAATACAGATAGAAAGAAGTAAAATATACCGTGCCCATACATTAGTAGAAATTAGAAATATACACACACACACATTACGTACACGAAGACAATCGTGCAGGCAGAAAATGAGCAACCTAAAAACCTTCATGTATTGAGAAATCGAAATAAAAAGCTCACTAAGTACTGATTTATAAGACAGGTTTCTTGAAGTTAGAATTAAAATAAGCATGTACTAATATCCTTATTTTCGCAATTTGCAATTAAAATTATCGCAATCTTTGATTGCCCACTCGCATTATTAGCAACACTCTTTTTACATCAGTCTGCTTGAATAGAGAATCCTTCATAAAATATGGTTTAAAAGAAGTGAATAGCACATAATGTATTGACTCTTTCAATAAACAAACATGAAAAAACCCAAAATATGTTAAATATCAAAAATTAAAAAATATTAATCGGAATCCGACAAATCTAGATTATCTATGGCTTTGAAAATAGCACAATGCTCAGAAATTAAATAAAAGTTGTTTGAAAAAAAAATATTAATCCATTAATTTTGTAGCATTGTGCTATTCCCAAACTCTTTTTTCTTCAATCATCTATGTGCCTCAATAACTTTTTAGCGTAAAAATCGTTAGTCCAACTGTAAATAAAAGTTAATATAACCGAAGGTTGCATACACGCGGAAAAATGTTCTTATATTAATTAACAACATTTTTGAAGGTTAACATTTATCATATTATAATACGAAATCTATACTTCATCACTTGGATTATTTTGCTATATTTTATTTTTTTCTAAACAAAATTTAGCAAGTGATATTGTTGAGAGTAAATGACTAGAAACTCATCTATAAGTGAACCCTCAACCAAGTGAATGCCATACATATTCGTCAAATTAATAAAATGAGGTAATTCGTTTTTTTTTTTAATCCATGCTAGTCAAACGTGGAGACCTTGCTGACCAATTTTGTGCTCCACCTCTTTCTATCCACTTCTTTGAAAAAAGAACATTTAGCTGGGGTCGAACATTAGCATAGAAATATGCTGAGGACATTTTTTCTCTTACAACTAAAGGAATATTTTCCGAAAGTTCTTGTAAATGGTAGCACAGAAATCTTTACGCTTACCATTAAAAAAATTCACTGTTCAGTTTTCATCCTACGATTCCTCCTCATTCGTTAAGAGACCATTGGTATTGGTGGTCTAAAATCCGGAAGAAATGCGGATGTGTCGGATTTGTCACTATAAAAAGGAAAGTTGTATCTGTTAACAAAACCAATTTTGTGAAACAAACATTCATCCGAAAATAAAACAAATAAGCTTTAAAATCTTCATCTTTACCGCACTTGCTAATGCATTCAGATACGATTCGGGGATTATGCAATTTTAATAATCCTACAACAGCTTGTTTGGCTGTTCTTCGGCTCTCGGGTTCTCGGCCGTGTAGGAAGTTTGAATTACTTGACGTTTCGATCATCTTGTCATGATCTTCTTCAGAAGTGAAGTGACTAGTTTATCCTGGCCCGGGATTAATATATCGTCATATGTCCTTTGGTGCGTAACCATGAAGAATGATTTCCAGATACTTGGTAATTGTAGTACGTCTCCTCTGTTGATATTGTTCGGATTCTTCTGTATTTCAATAGCTTCTCTGTACAATCTTCTCCAGTAATGTGGTTCCGTTGCTAGTTTTTTACATTTGTCAAAGTTGATTCCGTGTTTCGTGTTTGTTGAGTGTTCTGCTACTGCTGATTTGTCTGTGTGTTCATACTTTGTATCTCACATATGTTCTTTTAACCTGACATTGATTTTTCTTCCTGTTTGTTCAGTGTATACTTTGCACCGCCACAAGTGCAGGGTATCTCGTAGACTCCTGGATTTTGGAGCGGCGAGGTACGATCTTCCGATGAAGGTAATTTCGTGGATAGTTTTTCTGGAGCATTTAAGATTACTTTGTGTGTCTTTGAGTCTGTAGTCGTTTTGTCGTAGTGTATTCTTGAGATGTTTAAGTTCTTCATCTGATATCGTCTTAGCTCCTTTATGGAAGAATTCGAAGACACCGTCATTGCATCAAGTGAACTAAAACCGAAATGCTGGTATCGGTTCGTCGACGACACCTTTGTTATATGGCCGCATGGAAGTGACACATTACTAAATTTCTGTAAAAGCCTAAAGACTACTTTAACATCTTGTTTACTTGTTCCTGCTTTCCAGGTAATTCTGCGCTGACTGCTATGAGGATTTTCCATAATAGATCCCACTACAAGAAACTCATTCCTTCATTTCCTACAATGGGTTTCAGTTGATTGGCTTTCTCCGTTTCAAATTTACCGAAACGTTTAAAGCATACTTTCAACTGCAATTTTTCTTGGATGTGATCTATTCGGGTATTTTTATGCGTACACTCTTGATGCAAGAAAAGTTTCCTTTGCATTCACCAATTGCAATTGCAATCATATCGATTTTTCATTTTTCTTAAACGATTTTAACCATAAATTACAGGTGAATTAAAGTAAACTTTGATTGCTGTCAAGTAATGATAAATTGTTCATTTGTTGCTCTGTCCAAGACCACTTACTTAAATAAAATGTATGTAGTCCTTGAAAAAAATTAAGTGCTAACCACGACAAAACTACTAAGTTAATTAGAGGGAACCCAACATATTTTAGAAGGTAATTAAATTCTACGTTGGATTTTTCACGAACACCCTGTATAATTGAAAATAATTTTAAACTATACATACAAACGTCTAGCATTCAACTAAATAAAAAGGATTTCAAAAAATTCTATACTTTTCCATATAAAGCCCGCGCGCTATATGAGGTGGCCCGCCCTATGTTCTATGTATTAAAATTGAACAAAAAATGTATAATTGTATATATTTTTTTTTAAATACCAAGTTAATATTTAAATAACTAAAAATTTAAAAAGAGGATAGATTAAATATGAAAATTATGAAAACAAGAAGAAAGCAACATGCTTGACAGGTTGAGGACGAAAATATACCAATATGTTTTTCGAAAGTTAGGTCAAACATCTTCTATAAAATTAACTTGTTATGATATATATATATATATATAAGCGAAAGTAAGTATCGACCGGACTTCGTTAGGGAACAGCGACTTAATTAATATCAGGTAATTCGGACTGTTAATGATGCACTGACTGTTAATAAGCATGATGACTGTTAATGAAAAAGTTATATAAGTTATTTTTGACTTCATCAGGAGGTACAGAACGGTAGAACTATAAATTACACATTATATAAATAATAAATGTAGGAGAAACAAATTGAAATCTTAAGTATTTCCGATGTAGAATTGAAATGATTACAAATATAGGAATTATAAGTAATGTGTTACTTTTCTCCAGTTAAATACGAGAAAATAATCGGTGAAGATATATTCTGGTAGTTTGTTCTGCTAATTTGTTTTGGTGTATAAACATTTAAAATGCAGAATAAACATATGCAAAGTACATATTCTCAGTCGCTATTGGAATTAGTTCATACGTAACGATGTAGTAGATTCAAAGATTACATGTAAATACTATAAGCCGATAGTTGCTTTAGAGAATGTTTGTAATATGTTGTAGAGTTTAGATCTATGTTGAAGGTATTTGGTTTTCATTACTACTATAACCAGTGCTTGTTTTTTCAAAAAAGTTATAGGCAGTAATTTAATTACCTGTATGAAATGTATGCAAAAGGATATGCAGATTTTATTGATGCTAAATATCACAGCTGGGTCCTATATTTCTAACCGTAGACGCGTATATATTGTGCACGTTATCGAACGGTAGGTGTTGTGCAAGGGAAATCACTTAATAAATTATGCAGCTCCGGTAGATATCATGTATTTATCTTAATAATATAACCAAACGCGTCTAGATAACGACACAAAATATGGGAAATAATTTAGAATCCCTTCTTCCTAGTATGCCGACCGGCGTCGCTCTAGCGGGCTTAAAAAGTCCACGATCGTGCATTATATAAAATAACACTAAATATGGTGCGTTTTAATTGGAGGCAGTGTTATCTCGGGGCCGAGTCGCAATATAAGAATGTCTGAACTTCGGTGAAGAACTCGAAAGCCGAACGTAATGGCCTTTGAGAAAAGCATTTTTATCGGGACGCGACTCAAAGTGGAAGATATATTGGTTTTGTCTTTAAACGCGGGGAGACATATTAAGCATATTTGCACTTAATTCCCGCGATTATGTATTCTGAGAACTTGGCTTAAACATTAGTCCGTACCATCTTCGTGACGTCCTGACGATGTACCGCTTGCTTAGATAATAAACGACGCAACAATCTTAATTGGCATCTTTTGTTTTATTTCGTACAATAATTTTATTTTACTATTTTACTTGGCATAAAGAATACAAATCTATTAGCGGTTCTATAAGACATTCATTCGTAGATATATATATTGCTACTGCTAGTATGAATTTTTATCGCCATATTCTGCTTTAATAAGTATAGAAGAAAGCGAACAACACTTGTTATAGAGCCGTCTGCGTCTGCTGCAGACATTTCTGTTATCATGACGTTGCACGTTAAAAGAAGTGAGTTAACCGAAGACCCCTTTTTATCTATACAGATGAAATTGATCACTTGGCATCCAGTATGATAATCGTTAGTAACCAACCCTTTGATGTGTAACTCTTTGTATTTGAGGATACGCCGACAATTTATATCTGTGAAGGAAGACTTGGTATTGCCATGGGAGCAATTTAATTCAAGAGCCTCCCCTCTAATATCTTCTTCTTCTTACTGTTAAATAAACGTGCACAAATGCGTACATATACGCATATACACTTTATCTCTTTTATTTCGTTGTGCACGTGAAAACAATAAACTTTTTGTATAGTAGGACATAATGAATAAATTTTTAATTATTTATTTAAAAACCAAAAATACAATAACTACATCAATTTTGTTCTACAAATACAAGAATAGTGACACTAATAACAACATACATTATAACAATGATAACAATACTAATAATATGACAATAACAAGAATAACTCCATTAACGATATATAATAATTTAAGAAAAAACATCATTTGGGAGATATTTTCATTACTTTTGCGACAATGCAAACAGTTTTATGATTTTCTAAACTTTTACTAACTTATCCAAGATTAATGAGTGGAGTACGTTACTTTTGCCATAACCCTCGTGTTCATTTTATGGTTTATGTTTCTTAGGAAAATATGTCACATTGCAACAACTGTCACATCTTCTAACCAGTGGCATATTTACAGTCAATGCCGCCCCGAGTTACTTAAATCTGGCTGGTTCTCGCCCGATCCATCAGTGCTGGGTGTAAACGGAAATTATAGAAAAGAAAATCCAAAGTGTTTCAATACTTAAAACACATTTTCGGACTGTCATTTACTAAAGAAAAAAAGTACCAAAGAAATATTTGTCTCCCCAACAATTTTGCCGCCCAGGGCTGTAGCCCGTTCAGCCCATATGTAAATCGGTTATCGGAAAAGTAACGTAGATTTTTTTTTTGTTGTTGTTATGGGAGCCGTCTGACAAAGTCTCCGGTAATATTGCAGCCTCTTGGCTTTCTGTATTATATCTCCCATTTCTTTTACCTACCAAATTATGCCAGCCAATCCAAAATCTTGGTCGATTGAAATAATCCTCTGGGCTAATGTTTGACTTGCCAAAAATTGCCTGTCGTTTTGCGTCTAGAGCCTCGCATTCACATAGTTTGTGGTATGCGGTCTCTGTTATTCTAGTGCACAGTCTGCATTGGGTATCTGCGGTGTTGATCCCCATTTTCTGTAGGAGTCCTTTCAGTGCACAATGTCCTGTTACGAAATCGGCTAGTATGCGGAGAATATTTTCCTACTAAGCTTCAGCAGTTCTTCACTCTTCTTCTTTGATGGTCCATTGATAAACGTTTTTTTTCATAAGCTTTCCTGCTTATCGTGACACAGTATTGTTTATGTTTCTCTTGGACCCAATTTCTTACCTGCTCCAGTGCAGTGTTTTTGAACACTCCTAGAACAGGTTCTGGGCCTATAAATGATGCCGACGATCCATTCCTTACCAACCCTTCGTACAATATACAATCTACAATATACAATATACAATATACAATACTTACATATATCATATACCCTCTTTCCTACTCAACACAAAACTCTAATAGAATATTGCCCCCCAATTTCTTTAATACCCGTGCCTACCTGATTTTTCGAAAGCGATATATTATTTCTTTATCCTTTTGGCTAATTATATAATATTTAATATCACATAATTTTAACTGCATTTCCAAAATCAAAATAAATCTCATAAAGCCTAACGACTATCATTTTTATTTATGTATCATTAATAGGGACTGGTGCAAGTATAAATTGCATGCATATATTGGCAACAAAATTAAAATTAACGACATGTTTTAATACTATGCCAAGAGTAGCCAACCAGAACCCATTAGCTTAGTTTTTCTATTACTTCAAACTAAATATTTATCATATAAAATTATTATTGGCTGCTGTATGCCATAAAAAACCTATCGGCGGCATACTTGATTTAGTTTATGGGTAATATCCTCAGGTTCTTAGATATTGCAAATATTTTAACCACTCATTAATTTATAGAAAAGTGCCGTCATTAGTGTAACCCTACTGTATGAAAATGATTATTTCCTTAAATATGGCAGTGCGATATGTTGGGGTTCTCTCTTTTGTCTAGTCAGCTCTCTATGGGAGCCAATTGTTCTGAGTTCCAATCTCTCTTTACCACTCCGACACGGCGCAACCCTCTTTTCGTATGCATGCTGAGATTCCTTGTTTATATGAACAATTTATACATTATTCGTTTTGTTTGTTCGTCGGGTACGATGTCGTATCGCGGCGTTTGTCCGTCGTCGTAGTCGTCAAACGTATACTACTACGCGCATATACACATCGATACGCACGCAAACAGACGCACAGCGAGGCCATTGTTCCTCTGTTGGATGTTGGTTGCATTGCGGTACAGAAGTATTCATGTTCTTGATTGAAACCCGCACCACCGAGTGAAAGCTCTTTCTGTTTAATTTAATCGAACCGGAGACTACTGATGAAGATAGGAGGTGGATCAACGGACGACATGTGCGTTAAATAATGGCCTTTTGTGGGTACTTCAAATGTCCCGTCGTCGTCTCCTGCTTGGAGAGGTAAACAAACAAAGACGGCTTGAATTATGGCTATAAACAGATTTGACAGTTATGTTGTATGTAAAACGCGGAAATCTGCCGTTATATACAGGGCAACTCGATTTAATAAATGCCCTCGAATTGTCGTAAATACAAATGGAATGAAAGCATTTAGAATTCAGTATTTTACGAATATCATGTCGGCATAGGAAAACTTGCATTAATTAAATATAAGTAATACATGCCGCTAATAGTTTTTAGATTAACTAAAACACACCATATTACATCAAAGTTTGTGAATTTTAATAGAGTCTGTAAGTGCTATAAAGATTTGCTATAACGGTTCCATAGTCTTTAAAAACTATAGCGAGTGAAGGTGAGATATAGCCCATCTAGGCAACTAAGCGTATATCTTTTTGTATTTAAGAAAAAGGACCATAATGCGCGGAAGTGATAGAGATATTATTCTACATTATTGTACATACAAATTTTTCAAGCAAGATCATTGAATAATTTTAATAACAGTAAATATTAGTAACCTTTCCAGCTTTACCTTGACGATGAAGATTAAAGATTAATTTAATCAGGAACACCCATGGATAATGTAGTGATTTTCAGAATGCGTTATTAGACTTGTAATATTATCGATAAATAGTAGGGTATAGATTATACCCGACTTTTCCGTTCTCTCTGCCTATCCATGCCGAGATGTCCTCAATTATTGTATTCAACCACCTTCCCATGGTCAGCGCATCACAACACCTCTGCCAAAGTCGTTTGGTATGCTTCCGCGCTTCAGCTCACACCTCCTTTTCCCATACTTCTGCTCTGCTATTACAAAGGAATTGTTTCTCTATTGTCATGGAATCAGTTAGTGTAATTCCAGCTATTACTAAAACAGTTGTCTTTGAAGCTGTTAAATGAGCGCTTACTAATAAGAGGGATTCTCTTGTTCGGGGAGAAGGACTTTCAAGAAATTAAACAATTTAAAGATACCCAAGACGTATTAACGGATGCTAATGCTATAATTGACAGATGGAGAACGTATTTTGCAAATTTACTGAACTCCGAAGAACTAACAGAAGATAATGAGGAAATAGACTTACAATCAGCAATGGAAATCATATAAATGTGGAAGAAATCAGGGATGCAGTTGCATCGTTAAAAAATGGTAAGGCAGCAGGACACGATCAGATCACAGCGGAGATGCTAAAACATATGGGGGAAATCGGTACGAAACTGTTGGAAGACATATTTATAACAGAGCCTGGTAAGAGGGAAAAATACCTAAAGACTGGGAAGTGGGGGTCATCCTTCCAATTTACAAGAAAGGGGACAAGCGAGACTGCGGTAACTATCGTGGAATAACCCCACTCAGTGTGCCTTCGAAAGTATATGAAAAAGTTATGCAAAAACGGCCAGTTACAGAAGTGGATAAGCAACTGGAGGAAACACAGAGCGGATTTAGGAAAGGTCGAAGTATCAATGATCACATCTTTACAATAAAGCAAGTCATCGCAAAATTCGAAGAAATAAACTTAGATCAAATATTTATAGACCTTGAGAAAGCGTTTGATAGTCTATCAAGAAAAACGATAAGAAAAATATTGGGAAAGAAAGGTGTACCACTATCGCTTACAAAAGCAATAATGAGTCGCCATAATAAGAACCGGATGTATGTAAGAACCGATAACATGAAGTCAACTGAATGTACTATGGTGTTTTAAGCCCGACATTGTTTAATTTGGTGATGGATGACATTACCAAAGAAACCAGAAGTGAAACGAATAAACTATACATAGGACATAAATACCTGAAACCAATATATCTACGGAATCAGCCTATTCGCTGATAATTTGGTCATATGTGCAAAGAATGAGACGGAAATTAGAAATAATGTAGAAAGAACAAAAGTAATGATCTGTAGCACAAAAGATAGAGCAATAGATATAGAAGTAAATAACAAAAAGATAGACAGAGTGGAGAACTTTAAATATTTAGGAATATATATTAACGACAGAGGCCTACAAGACAAAAAAATGTATTTTTTAAATTTTCAATCTAAGAAAAGGAGGCCGTGAAACATGAAAACATAATCGGATCAAATATCACTTAGAAATTATTCTTTCCAGAATATTTGTGTATCAGCACTGGCTTCATTTACTAATACTGAAAATTTTGATATGCTGGGTTGTTATATTCTTTGTCATAAAAACAGTGTAGAAGCTGCACTGATGTACTTCAGACTGTATCCTGAAAGAAGGCAGCACAGGGGCGCTTTCGAAAATAGGTGATACAAGTATAAGGTATGTCACATCACTCTCAAGCATTCAAACATTTCTATTCGCTATAGCATTCTACATGGACTTAGAGACGGAAATCAGAAGAGAAGAGTACAATTTTTCCTATGGTATGTTAACCAATGTGAGGTTAATGGTGATTTTCCTGCTACGATTTTATGATCTGACGAAAGCAGATTCACAAGTATGTCTTCAATAGACATACTATTCACTTTTGGGACAACAGAAAGTGAGGATTTCCTCACGTTCTTAAGGAAAGTCGACAGCAAGTGAGATTTGATTTTAATGTCTGGTGTGATATTTTAGGCACTAAACTTATTGGGCCTATTTGTTTCTTAACGAAATACTAAATACTAAAAGGTATTTGAATTTACTAGAAAGTGATTTAGAAAATAGACTTGATTTGCCATTGACTGAAAATATTAACATCTACTTCCAACAAGATAGCGCCTCACCCTACAATTCAAACATAATTGGCGAACTTAATGTCTTAATAATCGTTTTCTAAATTTGTGGATAATCCATAACTGATTTTATGGCCACCTGGATCTCCAAATAAAACCGCTTTACTAGTCCTTATGAATAATTCGTCTAATCTAACCAATCTTTTACAATAACCAAGATCCTCATGCTGGAAATGTTATCTGGGATAAGTTGTATATGTAGTGATTCTTTTTAGCAAAAAAGATATTGTTTTGTCTTCAGTGGTATAATAGTGTAATACAGTTTTGCTTATTACAACTAATATTATTTTTAAATATATTGCCTTTTCTCGTTTACTGCTTCTTTCGCTGTTGCCTTTCTAATATTTTTGGTCGTTGAAAATCCAAACCAGTAATGAATTTACATTTTTCATTTTCTAGTTTGTCTTTCAGGTAAAATTGATTTATATTTTGTATTCAATACCGTATTTTAGAATGTTTTATTACAATACGTAAATACCTATAATATTACAAGGGATATATTATTTTTTAAATTTCAATACCTATACATGTCAATTAGATTAATATATAAGCATTAATATAGATAGCTGGTCCTTTATTAAACCTTTTCGCTTCCTGTCATACTTAAATTCTGTTCATACAGGAAGAAAATACGTTAAATTTGATTTATTCCTCCGTTTAGATGTGTTTTAAACTAATATGATATATTTGCAATAAATCTGGCGAAACCAGACAGAACGTATTATCTACCTAACAATATGATTAATTTCTACAAGCCCGCATAAATCACTCCGAGTCGTACATTACACATATTAACATGGATTTTAGGCTTTGCGGTGAGTTTGTATGTGTGGAGGTATTGGTCTGGCCATTGTAAACGTGAAGAGGTGTTGTGACTTGTTAAAAGGGGGAGACCCATGTTACATTGTTCGTGAGGGTTCACTTCGAGTCCTTCGATCGCTAGTGCCGTTATTGACGTATCGATGAGCATTATATCGGCATTACTATTATTGTTATCGGCCGAGTATCGGTTCATCTGTTGCAGGATGGGTCTATTACTCTGGCTTTTCTGATTTTTCCCTCGTTTCACTCTCCTTAATACGAGGATGCTCTTTTGTTACTCGAGTGCATTGTTAAAATCCGATATAGCTAATACGCACATAAAAAATCGATTACATCTATATTTTTCGTGTATTAACCACCTAAAATAATATGTATCAACAATTAGTTTGTAATAAATTATTACTAAATGCAACACGAAAATTCTGAGAAAGACAGTGGAGCGGACAGTCAAACTGCCTATTCAAAACTAATTCTGATTATCTGGTTATCACGCGAAAAATCTAAAACCTCCAGGCAATATAATAAATGCTTGTTGAAAAGTTTCTTCAAATAAAACATTAGGTGTTCTTAATCACGAATTATATACTTACCAAAATTTAAGATTTTATTTTGTTAATGCTAGAACATAACAGAAGTTTCTTTTAAAAACGTCATCAAGTTACCTGTGAGTTTTTGATAGAACTGCGGAAAAGGGAAACCGCAACTTGTCCTTGTAATTGTACACTTGACAATTGTCAAAATAATTCGTTTAGGTAAGCAAAGTAACCTGTTTTAGCATTTTGCAGACGATTAATTGGACCAATATTTTTTTTAAATAACAAAAAACCAGAAATTTTAGAACCATTTATTGTACACCTGGATGATATTGAACGCCAGAATTGTTGCTTTTAACAAGGTGGGAACAGACCCCCATTGTATAGTTGATGCTGTGGACTTGCAAAGACAATTTTGTGACGATCGAATAGTTAGTCGGAACACAAATGTTCTGTGGCCTCCATGTTCATGTGATCTGACACCATGTGACTTGTGTTTATGGCCTTACATAAAAACAGCATTTTCGAAACAGCTGTGGATAATTTAGCTAACTTGCAGCAAAGAATTGAAGAAAAAATTGTTGAAATTAATCCTAATCCGGCGTTGTTGGGAAATGTTGTCAGCAACTTCCATCGCAGAGTTTTAAAATGCATAAAAGCAATGTTGCTCTTATACGATTTTGGGTTGAGTGATTTGGGATGTATCATCCGTTTCTTTTGTGTATGGGGCATCCAATATCAACCTAAGTATTTATTGTCTTTCGAGAAAAATGGTAAAACATAGTCATTTATACAAAATACATATGTGTTCACATGATATAAATGCAAATACATCATATATGATTTACTAACGACAGTGTACAGCAATAAATCACGCTACAGAGACCACGGGTACTTATAATCGGAAAGGTTTGTTGGTAATGGATTTAGCGCTGATAATTTATCATAGTTTAAAGGCATGCTAATTATTTATACATTTAAATGTACAAAAACACCACAAATTGAATATACTGAAACTTATGTTCAACTTAAGCGTGGATAATCTACAATATGTGTTGCCAATATGTAAAACAAAGGTATTTAATAATATAATTGCAAATATAAAGCTGATCTTTCTCTTTGCAATATAGTTGTCAATTGTTGAAGAGGTTTTGCATGCAATTTTCGTACAACTGTGACTGTATTTGGCGAATAACAGTTTGAATATTGGCTTTAAGGACTGAAATTGTTTGCGGGGCATTGCTGTAGACTCTTTCCTTCAGATAAGCACAAAGAAAAAGCCTAGTAGATGAGAATCGCATGATCTACTGGGACAATTTATGTCAGCGTTTCGCGAAATAATCCGCCCAGGAAACTCTTCGCGCAGCATTGCAAGTGTTTCGTGGCTTGTGTTGCTCGTAGCTGCTGGAAATAAAAGATGTCCATATTGTCCAATATAGGGCAAAAAATGCCAGGCAGCATTCTACAGTAGCGACCCTCATTGACTGTAATCGCAGTACCATCACCATTCTCAAAGAAAGTAAGGTGCGATAACTCTGCCCATGCAGAAACCATGCCAAATACCAACACGTTGGGAACATCTTAAATTTTTCGATTAGCTTTACAATGTCTTTGAAATAAAGCGATTCATACCGACCAAAAACACGAACTCTGCAAATTGTACTATTTTTTTTTCGAATCGTATACTTTTCATTCAAATGTCAAAAACTCAAAGCTTGCTATTCAACAAATCAAAAATACTGCGAAGTAAAATGAAACTTCTTAATGGAAAACTGTGTAAAATACATGAACTTGTCAACAATCAAACTTCCTAGTACATGATATGTGACTCGACAAACGTTGCCATAACCATCCGCAACTGGTTGCTAATGCTAAGTTACTATAAAATGCACCAATACCAACTTATATACTTGTTGAATTTAATGCGTACAATGATAATAGCCCATTGTTCCTTCCAAATGTAACAGAAAGAAGTCATTAAAATATCAACTAACATTCTAATGACAGAAATACTCAAAACTATGGCACTGATAACGCTACACACTTTAAAGCAGCTAACCACAACTTCACTACATTGTCAAAGGCTTAGAAACAAAAATTGGTTTTACTTGAAATCTGAGAAAAGTAATACTGCGGTCATTTAAAAAAGGAGATTATTTTGATCGTACCAATACCCTTTCGCGCAAGGTTCTTAGGTAATGCTAGCTAAAATTCGATAAAAAGTGATTAGAATGCAAGAATATTGTTAGTGATAACTTAAGATATAGACTAACGGTGAAATGTAATGTTCAAGATACGTAAACCAGGAAATGGTATGAGACCCATTGTCTCCAATATCAATAGTACAACCTACTTGTTATCCAAATGACTGTCTGGCAAATTTAAGTACTTACCTGTGCAACCTCCGAATTTAGCAGTTAAAAATTCATACGCGTTTATTGAGAATATTAGAAACATCGAGCTTTCTGTTAATGCAGTTTTAGTTTCGTTTGATGTGAGTTCACTGTTTCCCAGCGTATCTCTTGCTATCACTTTGGTTTACTTAGAAGAATTCATGAAGGGTAACAAGTCGGGCAATGATAATTTGACTGTCTTGGCGAAACTTTATCTTTTACCAACAAACTGATCACCCATTGCCGTGGTAACAGCTTAACCTTTCATAGCTAACCTCTTTATAGGTAAAGTTGAAACTGAACTTAAGAACACTTTAGCATACTTTCCACGGGTTTGAGTTAGATAACTGACGAAATTTTTTGTGTTTTGGATACTAGTAAATGTTTCAATGAGGGATTTTCTTGAACAGGTAAATTCAAAATTTACATTCATTGAATTTACCTACCCATGAAGAGGAAACAAACAATAGGATTGTTTTTCTCGATATGTACGTTTCAGTAGTTTATAATACCATTAGAAAACATAAAAACAAAATGAGAATTAGAAATTTAAGCAAACAAGCAATTAATGAGTAAGAAATATGTTAAATTACCAATTCTTCCAAATTACACAAAAGGTATACAATTTCTTTTTTGTTTTTCTAAATTCAACCTCGACATTGTTCCTATTTCAAATAATAGTCTTAAAAGTATTTTAGGTAACCCTAAAAATCAAGTAGATAACGCAGGAAAATCAGGATTTTATGAAATATTTTGTAAAAGTTGTAATCATGTATTTATTGGGCAAACTAAAAAAAAACAATTAAAACCCGTTACAAGAAACATTTGACCCATCTTAAATTTAGAAGTTTCTACAAATCTAGTGCAGCCCTACATATGACTGAGGAAAACCATAAGGTGGACAATACAAAACTAGTTAAGTTTAACTCAATCTGATAAATAGATTAGAAACAAAATATTGTAAAAGTCGAAAGTTTACAGTGGGCCAACTTCTATTCATGCAAATGTATAAAAATGAACATATTTTAATGAATTCAGATCAAGGACCCTTCAATTCTAGTACTTATAATTTATTAAATGAAGATAGAAGAAATAGATTAGATCACGTCAGGATTAATGATATGTTAAGCATGGCGGCAGTCAAGCATGAATGTGAGCACTATACCATTTCTTTTTTAGGTATAAATTAGTATAGTTTTAGGGTGGTTATTCAGTTTAGTTTTACTGCTGATAATAGCTTTGCTATTGAAGCGTACGTCCAGTGTAGTAAAGTTTGTGTTGATGTCTTTTAAAGTGTGTAGTAAATATTCTAACATTTTTGATTTCCATATACATGTTTTCCTTTAGTTAAACCAACCGCAGAGGAAAGAATTTTGCATAAAGGCAGCTGAAAATATCTTATCCTCCAATTACGCAACACAGTGAATATCTAACATACCCAGATATCCTAATCGGGTGTTAAAGCTTACGGTCTCCTGGTGTGGTATTTCAGAGATTTAAAGAGTTTTCAAAAAATGTATGCATGTCTAGGTGTACATCTCCCGCCTGAAATACGCTCACAATAAATCACATTCGCACATACAACGATAACGCCGCAGCGAGTAAGAACCCATAAATAAAGGAATACCTAAATAATCGTGAAAGTACTTAAGATAAGTGGTTATATATTTGTTTAGGCTTCGCGTAGCGCGAACCGTGCACGGAGATGCGGAGGAAAGGAAGAAGATATGTCATTAAGATCAATAATATACGCAAGGGAAACGACTGCGAACGAAGACGAGAAATACCGCACAAGGAGGAAAACCGGGGAAAGGAGAAAATATTATAATATAGGGGTGTAGGGCGTAGGCGATTCTGGAAATATGAAAATGAAGAAATGCTATGCGGTGAGCGCGTTCGTCCTCCTGCGCTCCTGCGAGATCTAACACAACAATAGATGTCGCTCACGCTAACCGAGCGCGCTGGGGTCTCTCCGCCGCTGTCGCTGATGGATTTCAATTTGTTTCGCCTCAGATATTGTGATGGATGCCGCAAAAATACACCTCGACCATTCCCAACCGACTCCGACAAACATATTAATGTATTATTTGTTTAGTGCTCTACGCGAACCGACAGAAGCTTTAGAAAAGTTTCGGCCGGGCTCAAGTTTAAACATTTGCATTTATAATGATTTATTTATTCGCGAGAGGAAATCTTCAGAAAATTTATATGTATTCTTTAGTACCTACATCAAATTAAGTATTAAACGTTAGTGTGGGGATGAAATCGACTACAGATACGTTCCTAAATAAACGAATTACCCAGCATTATAACAACTGCTCCACATAGTGTTCTAGTGTAAATCAGTCCTCACTATAGAACTGAAAACCTTTCAAGTACTTCTCTTCATCCTTTTATTTCGGGTCCAAAATTTCCTGTATATATGATTTTAGTTTTTGTTCCGCAAGGAGCCAGCTCTACCTTCATTAAATTAGTTCTTATTAGGTCGCCCTATTGTCTCTTCTTATATAACCTCTTATATATGTAGTTTGCAGGTGTGTTAGTTCGCATATGGTCACTTTTTCTTTTTTTTTCTATTCTTGCTATAGATTCTGTTAGACACGTTTTGTTAGGCAACAGTCGGGCTCAAAACTTGCTCGTATGCATCATAACTTACTTGACCAACATTGTAAGTCAGTGCAGTGGCTATGACTTTGCTTCAAGCTGCCAATAACTCCTTTTATTTATATATTATACATCGAACCTCAGGCCATAAATGTCTTGCATAATGAACGTACTCAATTATCTACGGAAAAGAATTCCTCCTTAAAATAAAGATCGATATACAGACATGAACGGTCCTATTCTGCAAGTTGGTTTCAGATCTGGTTAGACGAGAATTGTCAACGTTTGCCAACAAATCATCAGGAAAAAGACACGAGGAAAGGTGACTATAGGAACAAAAGTCTGAATTTACAATAGACCTCCCAAGTAAAGACTGAAAAGCTGTCGAAATGATAGTAGGACTACTGACGGATCATTGTAGATTAAATAGGCACATGCATAATTTAGACCCGACAGAAGATAGCAGTTGCAGATTTTTCCAAGAGGAAGAGTCCACGTTCCCTGCCAATGCATTGGCTAAGCAAAGCCAAGGTTTCCGTTACTGTACATGGAGGACTCCAGATCAGATATCTATGTGACGATGATGAATCTAATTTAGAAGAGCATGTCTTCTGAAGTAAACGGGATTACAATAAATCTGAAAAGGACGCGATGATATAAGTCTTTATAATCACACCAGTTCTGGTATAATCTAAATGTACAATAGAAATACAAAAGAGAGACAGTTATTACAATTTTCCAAACTGTATTTTACTAGTACAAAGTATGCTTATTGCTATTTTGCTATATTCCCTATATCATCCTGGATTGGTTGTGCCTCCAAACTGAAATAACTTACACAACTTTTTCTAGACATACCAGAACATCGAGAAATACCTAGAAAATGCCATGAAAGGTTAAATTGTATAAACAAGAGATGTTTTCAGTAACTGTATAAAAATTGTATATATGTATAAAACATGTAAATTTCCAAATTGAAACAAAAGAGAACTGATTTTATCAATAAAACAAAAATTTTGTCAATTTTTTGCTATTTAGAGGTATTTGCTATTTGTCTCTGTGAAGAAATTTTAGCAGATTTTTAATAAGTAGATTAATATAAGACACATCCATAAAGGGAAATTGGAAGTTATACTATTAAATTATTTATTCCATTGCAGTTTCTACACTTTAGGTTTTCAAGTAGGTACTAATTATTCAAAAAAAAAATGAGTTCTAATTAAGTTAAGCAAAACATGCATAACCCCCATACATAAAAACATTTTCGGGCCTTAAAATTCTTAAAAGTTGATCGGCTTACATTTATAATGTTTTTTTTTCAGAAATCTGAAAAAAATCTTTTATGATAGGAATGTTTGTTTTTTTTGCAATTTTTATTCAACAATAATTTAAATATCAATTTCACTAGATTATCCAGCCTTTTTGTTTGGGATAATCTCATTCTAACCTTATCAAAATAACTTCAAAGACTTGAAAAATAAATATTTGAATTGATTGAATTTTTAAATAGACTTTGTTGCAAATTATGCCATAATACTTACCAACCTTTTAAACAAAAAGAAATAAAAAATTATTTTTGTCCATTCCAGCACTCTTAAGTATTGTATCAGAAAAACAATAATGTTTCTATAAAATAAACCTAGAAAATTATCACAGGATTACAAATTGAATAACAAAGTACAAGGCAATTATCAAAACTGTTTCAGCATTTAAATATTCTAATCTTTCTTTCAGAAAGCTTTTATTAATTTACCAACCAATATCAATTTTAATAAAACCACCTTGCTCATAATCATCACCTATCTCTTTATAAGAACGTAATGCATATTTTTATTGTCTAATAAGTACATTGATCATTTCCATGTGAAAAAAAGCTACCGTTATACATATTGCTGTGATAATTATGAAAATGTGAAATATTTAAAATTAAATTAATGCTTGTGACCAAATGTCTGAAATTAATTATTAAGTTGAGCGCCAACTCTAAAATAGAGTAAAAATTGCTTGAAGAGCATGGGATTCAAAATCCCAGTGGTCACCTTCTGAAGGTAAACCTTAAGAAACTGAAAGTGGGTGTAAACTTGACCACGATGTGGGGAAACAAATTAAAACAACAAAATTTGAATTATGAACTTAATTCGAACTTTAATAAATAAAAAAACAAATAGGAAGAAATTTAAAACCTTAGATTAATTAAAATCCAGGCTTAAAAGAAAACTCCCTATATTTAACGTGAAAATAACAAGATTAAGAAAATTTAGAAATATAAAATTTTATACACCACGTGTAAATCGCAAAAAAGGCGTTCTCAGGTGAACGTCTTTAACCTTAAATACTCAAAACTGCTCAATTGTAATCAGCTATTAAAAAGCAAGGTAAAAATACCTTCAAAACAGTGAACTACTAACAAATCTAAAAGAAAAGGGAAAAGAATGAATCAAAAATTAATTAAATATCAAATAAAAAAAAATTGAACTCTCAAAAAGTAAAATTAAATCAGCTATAACAAACTATTTGGAATTCCAAATATTATACAAAGAAAATTAACTGAATTGAGTGTAAGATGCCTCTACTAAGGTTAGATTTGTAAAAATCAAATGACACGCGGACACAAAATGTCTTCAACCGACATAAATTTACAGCGCTCAGGAAAATGATCTTACCTTCGCAGAGTCTAATTGTACACTGCCTTCTCTCTCTCGCAACCGAGCACTCGCCGGCCCCAGAGAAGCGCACGCAAACAGCGGCGAACTTACACGGTAACATGACTTAAATTAAGGAAACCAACATGTTAAACAAAAAACTGAGCTAAAGAAAATTACAAAGCGGTAAAACAAAACTAAAAATGATATTAATAAGAATTTTCCAACATGTTTCAAAGTGACTTAATACTAACTTAACTTTTACGAAAAATTTAGTGTCTTTTAAAAATCTTCTTCAAACAGCTGACTTGGACGAAGGGGTCAACGCACTCCCGCACAGTTTTTCATCCCCTTTTTCCACAGCACATCTCCCGATTATAAAAGAAAAAATTTGCACTTGAAAAGTGTCATTGTTTTGCTTTTGAAATCGCACGTACACAAAAGAAAAAAACAAAAATTGACAGTCCGAACAACGGAAAATAAAAAAAAATTAAAATCCTGTCTCCGCACACAGGGGTGAAAACGTCACTTCCGGGCGGCGAGCTACCCGGGGTCGTGGTGAAAGTTCTGGAGGGCAGAGATGTGGTACCGACCTTTGTTCTGGGTACCGTCCAAAGTGTGCAGTTCGTAGGTGACCCCATCAAACACACGGGCCACTCTGTACGGTCCAACAAACGGAAGTTCCAGCTTTTGGCAGGTTTGCTGGTCACGTCTTCCCAAACGATATCGACGCACCAGGACTTGGTCGCCGACATAGAACCGGGTACGCTTGGTGATCTTGGCATTTTCTTGGCGGACATAACGTTGTCCCCTGAGTTGAAGCTTCCTTCTGGCTTCCTCTGTACGTGCCTCCACGTATACATCCTCCTCGAGAAGGTTCCACGGGCGACTAGGCAACCTTCCATACATTAACGTGTATGGGCACTCCTCCGTGGTGGTGTTGGGAGTGTTGTTTATCCAATTTTCGATGTTTTGGACGTGGCGGACCCAATCAGGATGGCGTTGATGGGTTTGCATCCTGAGAAACTTGACGATTTCCTGGATGTATCTCTCGCAAGGATTCCCACAAGGATGACGTATAGAACAGAAAGAAACATTAATATCACGCTCATTCATGGCGTCAACAAAACGATGCGTGTTAAAATAAGTGGCATTGTCAGCAAGAATGCGGCGCATTTTCCCTTGATTTCGTATAAAATTGTCAATGCAACGGATTGCTGTATCAGTGTTGTAATATCTGGTGGGAAAGAGTCTTACGTATTTGGTGAAAACATCTACCATGACGAAAATGTTGCGGTAGCCAAAATTTCCAGGAATGAGGTTTCCAAGAAAGTCGACGGCGACGAGGTCGAGTTTGTTCTCAACAACGATGCTCTTGATGACATTCTGGCAGGTGCGGTTCTTTGATTTTCCCAGTTGACATTGAAGACATGTGCGGACGATGGATTTGGCAATGGTCTTGTCTCTTGTTGCGAAGAAAGCTTCTCGGAAGGTGAGCCAAAGTTTGTGACCTCCAATGTGTCCAAGAGATTGATGTAGCTCCTGCATTGCTTGACGTGCGAATGACTCGGTGAGTACGACATTGAACTGGTCTCGTATCCTTTTCATTAGAATACCATCTCTGATGACAAAATCCTTGTACTCATCCTGGTGGACTAATGCCTCTCGTATTCGAACGAAACAATCATCTTGTTGCACCTCGTTGATCCTGACAAAGTCAAACAACCCCTCGGCTTCATACATGTTGTATGTGTTTACCTCAACATGGTTGAAATGGCTTTTCAGATTGTGCATACGAGACAAAGCATCAGCTGTTACATTCAAATCTCCTCTTATGTGTCTTATCTCAAAAACATATTCTGATAATAATAAAGACCAACGATAAATTCGGTTGTTTGAGAACCGAGTTGACATTAAAGATGTTAATGCAGCATGATCTGACTCAATTATGAATTTCTTGCCTAGTAAATAAAATCTTAACTTGCTTACTGCATGGACTACAGCTAGCATTTCTTTTTCTGACACAGTGTATTTTAACTCATAACTTTTCAAAATTCTGGAGACAAAACAAATTGGTTCTTCTCCATTCCTGCCAATTTGAATCAAGACACCACTGATGGCTGTGTCACTGGCATCGACACGTAACAAAAATTCTTTACTAAAATCTGGCAATAATAAACATAATGATTTGTGAAATTCAGACTTTACATTTTCAAATGCTTCTAATCTTTCTTTTGTCCATTTAAATTTTTCATTCTTTCTCAACAATTCAAATAAAGGTGCACTGATGTGCGCTAATCTCGGAACAAACCTTTTGTAGTAGTTGACTACACTAAGAAAACCTCTTAAAAACTTTATGTTGCTAGGTCTAGGGTACTTTTTGATGACGTCTAGCCTAGATTCATCTACTCTGACATAATTCTCTGTTAAATCATAGCCTAAAAACTTTACTTCATGCTTTACAAACTCACATTTTCCTAAATTCACTTTTAAACCATTTCGTGCTAAAACTTCAACAACTTTGCGCAAATGCACTAAATGTTCATCTAAACTCTGACTAAAAATTAAAATATCATCGATGTAATGAGCTACAAACGAATTGTATGGTTCTAAAATCTGTTGCATTGCCCGTATCAACGCGGCAGCCGAACTACTTAAACCATAAGGTACAACCTTAAACTGATACACATTTCCATCAACCATAAATCCACAAAACTTTCTAGATTCTTTGTTCAACGGTACCAACCAAAAAGAGCTCTTTAAATCTAGCTTTGTAAAATAATTCGCATTTGTACACCTTGCCAACAATGTTTCAACCGTGACTGGAGTTTCGAACTGCGGTCGTGTGCGTTCATTCAGACGTCGGGCATCAAGACACAAACGGATGTCTCCATTCTTCTTTTGGACGACGACTAAAGGATTGACGTACCTTGTTCTTCCACGTTCTATTATCCCATCTTGAAGCATTTGGGATACCTCAACTCTGACTTTTTCTTGCATGTTTTTGGGAATTGGATAGTTCTTGATTTTGAAAGGTTTCGATTCATCTACTTCTAAAGAATGTTCATAACCAACTGCTAAACTTGGGAATTTGTCTACTAGAGAAATGTACTGCTTTAAAATTTCTTTGACTTTAAATTCAAACTTTTCATCACAATCAATCTTAAATTCATTTAAATCATCTGGGAATTCAATCTGGGAATTGTTTGCTTCTAACTCTACTACTTCATCAACAACTTCTTCTTCTTTAACCTCATCAACTAATTCACTACCCTGTATACTATCACATTCAACAACTTTTCCATAACTCTGTATATCATTCTTAAAACAATCATTTTCTTTCTCTTTTCTTATACAATTAACAATTTTCTCCTCATTAGGAGTCTCATCACACCAATTAACTATCTCCTCTCCTATCTGAATTAGTCTCTTATCAACATCTACAACCGCTCTCATCTTGTCTAACAAATCAATCCCAATAATTCCATCTCTTTTTAAACCTTTTAATGAAATAAACTCTCCCAGAAAAGTTGAATTTTGTAATTTGAATTCTACGACAAAAACTCTGTTGATGGCAGCAATTATCTTTTTTGTAGCAGTAATGATTGTAATTTTTCGAGTTGGAATGAATTTCCCTACTTTTTCTT
This sequence comes from Cetonia aurata, assembly GCA_949128085.1. Taxonomy (NCBI): domain Eukaryota; kingdom Metazoa; phylum Arthropoda; class Insecta; order Coleoptera; family Scarabaeidae; genus Cetonia; species Cetonia aurata. The sequence continues at coordinate 55,326,720 of OX421882.1, read as the reverse complement.
TCTCTAGCATTTTTACTTTCTCTTCGTCTAAAATTGAAACCTCACTTCCCGTATCTACTAAACATCTTAAAACATTCTTTCCAAACATTGCATTTACATGTGGCAAATCTGAATTGATCGATCTTAAATCATTTTGTAAAATGGTGTACAATTCTTTCTTTTTGGTTGGATTTTCTAAAAATCCTGCCCACGAGCTTCATCGAGTAGTTCTTTCGGCTTTGTTTGACCCTTTTGCTCATTTAAATTAGACCTAGTGTCTTTGTGAATTGCGCCAGTGCTGTTTGATATCTGATTTGTTTGAATTTGATTAACGTAGCGATTTGAATTCCACTGCACAGAATCTCTAGGCAAAACTTTGTCAGCTGACTTATTTGAATTCCGATTTTGTGGGGAAGCCACTTGATTGACGTTTGACCTTGTCTGGACATCGTGACGGTCATTTTGGTGCGTTGTGGATACCTGAGGCACATTCTGATTGTTTGAATTTGGACTCTGACGTCCACCATTTCTAGGAGTGAAAGACTGTCTCCTGTTGAAATAGGGAGCTGGTCTCGGATTTACATTAGCTCGCGAATACTGTTGACGGTTGAAACCATCATTACTCGAACTGCCAGTTGCCTGACTGCGGTTGACATGGCCTTCAGGACTTCGCGAATTGCTAGGATTTACCTTGCATTGTTCCGCTTGATCTAATCTCTTCATTAGTTCCAACAATTGACTAACAGAGGTTATATTTTGCATCGCAATGGCTTGAGTGACCTCAGGCTCAAAATGCCTGGATAATTGCGTGATCAAATCAGATTCCAAAACGGGTGGTGTTAAAAATTTGAGAATATTGATTTTCTTTATGACATAGGCTTCTCTACTATCTAATCCGCACTTATTATAAGAACCTAAGAATAAATTTGTTCTCACCCTTTGTTGAATCGCTTGACTCCAGTATTGTCGTTGAAATACATCTTGGAAGTGGTCCCAGGAATTGATCGTATCTGCGACGAAGTCAAACCAGGATCTCGCTTCATCCTTCATGGCGTTGCGGGCGATCCGCAGCTTGTTTCTTTCTCCCGGTACGGATTCTAAAAATTCGTTCAAATTTCTTAGAAACGCCATTGGATTGGGCGTTACCGAACCAAAAAATTTCGGTAACTGTTCCATTTGAACAGGCATTGACAAAATACTGTTACCAAACTGATTGACATTGGGAATTTCTTGAATTGATGAAATTTTTCTGTTTATTTGTTCTTCTGCTCTTTCCACACTCTCAGCAATCTTTTCCTTCACTTCGCATTCTATTTTTCTGACTCTTTCTTCAACCACATATTCTCTCTCATCCCATTTATTTTTCATTCCTGTTATCTCTTTCTGACAATGTTTAATTGCTATTTCATTAGCTGTTGATATTATTGTATTATCTAATACTTTATTCTCTACTTTCTTAACGTTTTCATCTACTCTTATGATTTCTGATCTAAAATCACTCCTTATCTCATCAATCTGTCTCTGTATCCCTTTTGTTACATTCATAATCTCATTAAACATCATCATCACATCTTTCATTCCTATACTTTCCTCAGTTTTTCCTGTCTCACTCTGCTCCAACGTCTCGATGTGGGACTCCCTCACATCCGTCAAAAGTGCTTGTGGAAGCTCCATCTGCTTGCTCTCCTTTTCCTCAGGAAATGAATCCTCCGAATACGTCTTGTCTAGCACGGTTGCCACAGATTCCTCGCTCCTGTACCTGGATTGCTCCCTCCAGGTTCCTTCTGGGACGAACAATTTGTCCTGTGCTTGGTTCTCTCCGGACATTTCGACGATTTTCAAAAATTTTGAAACACAACAGGTATTAGTTTCCCCGAAACAGTTGAAAAATTCACGAAACCTCGTGCAGGGAAAATTACAAAGTAAATCGTGGCCAAAAATGAATCAAAACAACAATGAATCGTGAGCCCCACGTTGGCAAAGCCAAATAATTATGCTGTGATAATTATGAAAATGTGAAATATTTAAAATTAAATTAATGCTTGTGACCAAATGTCTGAAATTAATTATTAAGTTGAGCGCCAACTCTAAAATAGAGTAAAAATTGCTTGAAGAGCATGGGATTCAAAATCCCAGTGGTCACCTTCTGAAGGTAAACCTTAAGAAACTGAAAGTGGGTGTAAACTTGACCACGATGTGGGGAAACAAATTAAAACAACAAAATTTGAATTATGAACTTAATTCGAACTTTAATAAATAAAAAAACAAATAGGAAGAAATTTAAAACCTTAGATTAATTAAAATCCAGGCTTAAAAGAAAACTCCCTATATTTAACGTGAAAATAACAAGATTAAGAAAATTTAGAAATATAAAATTTTATACACCACGTGTAAATCGCAAAAAAGGCGTTCTCAGGTGAACGTCTTTAACCTTAAATACTCAAAACTGCTCAATTGTAATCAGCTATTAAAAAGCAAGGTAAAAATACCTTCAAAACAGTGAACTACTAACAAATCTAAAAGAAAAGGGAAAAGAATGAATCAAAAATTAATTAAATATCAAATAAAAAAAAATTGAACTCTCAAAAAGTAAAATTAAATCAGCTATAACAAACTATTTGGAATTCCAAATATTATACAAAGAAAATTAACTGAATTGAGTGTAAGATGCCTCTACTAAGGTTAGATTTGTAAAAATCAAATGACACGCGGACACAAAATGTCTTCAACCGACATAAATTTACAGCGCTCAGGAAAATGATCTTACCTTCGCAGAGTCTAATTGTACACTGCCTTCTCTCTCTCGCAACCGAGCACTCGCCGGCCCCAGAGAAGCGCACGCAAACAGCGGCGAACTTACACGGTAACATGACTTAAATTAAGGAAACCAACATGTTAAACAAAAAACTGAGCTAAAGAAAATTACAAAGCGGTAAAACAAAACTAAAAATGATATTAATAAGAATTTTCCAACATGTTTCAAAGTGACTTAATACTAACTTAACTTTTACGAAAAATTTAGTGTCTTTTAAAAATCTTCTTCAAACAGCTGACTTGGACGAAGGGGTCAACGCACTCCCGCACAGTTTTTCATCCCCTTTTTCCACAGCAATATGTACACCTAACATTAATTTCCTGCAGTACTCTAGAAGAAAAGCATTAATAACGATAATTAATGCAATTATTTGGCGCCATATACGTACACCACAAAGTACTTCTTAAGCGAATGCGGTCATGGATATGGATGAATTATTTCTTCAATTTAAACCAACCTGTGGAATTTATTAATACAATAACCACGCCACATTATGTAACATGTAAGCATTAATAGGTGTGGTAGTTCTAAAATACGGAAATATTATAAATTGTTGAAAGATTTGTTTCTAAATTGAGATAATGAAAGAGAATTATTACACTGTGTTCCTCAGTTACTGAAGCAAGAAAAAGTTAACACTCACCAAGAATATAAATTCAACATCTTATATTTTATACGCCACAATTTAACTTAATGCATTTTTTTTTTGAACGATCGTTTTTAAATTAACGCTATAACGAAGCTTCCATTCCTTTTACGTTTATGCAATTCTAATACACGATGTCGTCCTCCTAATGCCCTCTCCTAACGAGGGTGTAGTCATCGAGAAAAATAAATGGGACAGGAATTAGAAGAAGATATAGGAGGACAACCGGGAGGTTGTAAGAGTTAATAGCGAATCGAACGAGAGAAATGTTCCTCTTTCTACGGCCTCGTCTAATATTCCTCCTCGCGACAATAATGAAATTATTGATTTTTCACCAAATTAGGGGTAACTTGGATGCCGAAGCAGGGAACATATTAAAATTTTAAGTGGATGTTTTCCATAGGGATATGCCTTTGGAAGTTTTCTCGAGATTTATTTGAAATTCTTGACTTTTTTCATAAGAGAGGACGGGTCCTTTGTGAGGTCGTATAGGTTCAAGTAGAACTTTTCAACGTTTTTGCTTCTTACTTCTCGTGCCTTTTCTGTTCACTTTCGCTTTCGCTTCCGTCTATCGCGTTGAAGCTTACTATTCTACTTATATAAAAAAAAGTACGGTTATGCCTATAATACTCCAAAGTAAGGCGCAATTTCAAATTATACGCTGTAAAATTAATAATTTGTAATTACTCAAAGAGAAATAAAAACGCAATAAGCAAGAATTATTTAAATTACTTAAATTTACTCGCTCCCTCTAAAAGCGCCTTGAATATATACGAAATTGCAGAATGGAGTTTCAATTTATCACTTATTTTTTCTTTATTTTTTAATTTTTTTTAACGTATCTTGCTTTGGAAAGCTTGACGCTGAAAAAATATTTATTTTTTCTTATTTTTTTAAATTTTTTAAGTTGTTTAATTTTTGTTTTTTGTAAACAAATCTCACTAATCTAATTTTTTTTTTAATTTTTTGTAATTTTAGTAGACAGAGTGGAATTTCTGTGCAATCTTTATCGTATCTTATTTTTAATCTTAATTAAGTTTCTTTCATACAAAATGCTATGTATAAAGTTATGTTGTTAAATAAATGTTATGCCTAGAAATACACTGACACTACAGGTTAGTATAATATAAGTTAGTAATTTAAAATCACACGAATCCTGAATTATAACACAAAAGTGCATGCAATGATCGTCCAACGCAGGCTAAACCTTAAGCCTTGTCATTTTTGATTTTGACAAAACCAAATTGGTTTTTTGTTTACATTAAATTTATAAATTAAACCAGAAATTCCGTTAAAAATAATTATCACCAACACTTGATAACATTTAATGTTGTTTGTTGCCGGGCAAAGTTTCTCGTCGTGTAATATACTTTGACACTTTTAGGCACTGACATCTATTGACGTAGTGCAGCACCCCCATTGACATTTCGAAATTATTTATGGTACTGGTTTTGTAAGTAGAATTGGCGACAGGACAAGGCTTCCAGGTATTTTTGCTTTTCCTAAATTGAATTAATCCACAGACTGCTTAGTAATATCATTAATTAATATAATACAGTTGAAATTGATGTATCTACTCTAATAACATTGGCTCCAGCAATTGATATTACGTTGAGCAAGGGTTGTTTTTACTATCTTACCGTACGTGTTGCAAATATGTATATACCATCAATTATCAGTATTGATGATTATGAGACATTTTTTGATGCTCTAGGAATCGTTCTTCTAGGGAAACCTTGCATTGTGATTGGTGATTTCAACGCACCTGAATTTTTTGACTCAGCCCTGGATGATTTAAGATCTACAACTGTTAGAAACTTCTTGGAGACTCTGGATTTGCGCCAAGTTAACAATATTACATACTCAAACGGACGTTTTCTGGATCTTGTTTTGACCAACATTGCCCAAGAAGTAATAGTCCTACAGGGTACAGTACCGCTTGTATCGGAGAGTGCTCACCATCCTGCTTTAGAGATTACTATACATTTGCGAGATACGATGGAGTCACCCTCCTTTCCCTCCAGCAATAACATCCGTTATAACTTCCGTGCAGTAGGTATGACTATTCTGCGTTCAAAATTAGTTATTATTATTATTATGATGATGTTGATCAATCGGTTGATGAATTTTACAGCACATTAGGTAGTGTTATTGATGCCTGCGTGCCAAGAATTAAATCATCCAACCGCCATTGTCCTGTCGGGTTTGATGGGCACATACGACGGCTGCTGCGTACAAAAGAATTTTATTGAAAAAATGGAAATGTGCTAAATCTTTGGTTTATCTTAATGAGCTTAAAAGATTGCGACACCAACTTAAACTTCACTCTATGAAGGCCCAGAAGACATACCAACATCGTATCGACTCTGACATTCTTAGAAATTTGAAGGTCTCTTGGAAATTTGTTAACGAGAAATACATAAACTTAAATGACACCGAATTGACTGAACCTAGAGACATAGTTAACGGGTTTATCCTGCAACTTTCCCAAGCGTATTGTCCAAGCACAGCCCCGCCTTCGTTGTTATTTGGAGTTGGTCCGATAATGGAAGTAGATGTTCTATCCAGTTTATCAAAACTTAAAACAGGCATGACTTCTAGTAACGACTGCATACCTGGTGTCATGGTGTGTGAATGTGTTACTCTGTTGACTCGTCCCCTGGGGAATCGTTCATTACTGTACTTTAAGTTATTTGTCAAAAACGTAGTGTCGGAGAAGGCTCGCCCGCGGCTCAACGTATCACAATTAATGTTAGTTTTCCATGTTTTATAAAACCGACTATTATATGAAAGGTATAAAAACTTAGTTATTATTACTGTTTCTTGCATTATTTATGTACCATAATTTAACAAATACTTTTAACAAATTTTATGTTAAATTTGTAATTTATATTTAAATTGTACCACAATTTCAATTCATATTTCTCTCGATTAATCTACTACCCAAAATTTTTATTTTGTAACCTCAATTTTATTATTATTTTCTTTGACTTTCATGGGCAGGTTTACCCCGCAAGGTAACTCCGTCATAAGACCTATTGTGCCCCCATGATGTCTTAGCCCTCTCGACCTGGTTGTACTCGAACAACAAGCTTCACAAATTGGCCGAGAGTAAGTTTACTTAGATAGGGTTTGTCTAACCGAGCGACCCCTAAACAACTCCGTCTGTGGTGCAAGGTGGTGCATAGGAGTTTCTTCTTCTCTCCCACAGTTTCTACACAGGGGAAAGTCCACTCGCCCCATGCGGTGCAAGTGCTTGTTTAATGAGCAGTGGCCAGTTAGGACTCCCGTGAGCAGTCTCAGTCTGCTCCTGCTCATAAAGACTGCCTTGCGGAGTCTTTCGTCGCCCGGACGGAACCCTAGGATTTTGCAATGTCTGAAGCCAGCTAGTCTATTCCAATAGGAGTGGTGACTAGCACCTAATTGAGATCTGACAAAAGCTTTGATACCGCCATAAAAACTCCCACGCGACGGTTCTGGACCTGTGAATGGTCGTTCACTGGCGTCTCTAGCTAGTTTGTCAGCAATTTCGTTGCCTCTGATTCCAGAGTGGTTAGACACCCATCTCAACGTAATGCTGTGGTGTTCCGCCAATTCTTCGAGCTTCCTATGGCACCCCAGTACCGCCTCGAAAGCGAATTTGACAGCCCGCAGTGCTATAAGCGCAGCCTGGTTGTCAGAAAAAATTTCGACCGACCCATTACTATACGGGCAGTTTAAGATACCCTCTGTGCAGGTCTGGATTGCTATTAATAATAATAATAATAATAATAGTAATAATAATAGCCTTTATTCACCATAGTATCTGTAAAAGATATCGGTTTTGTCACAAAATCAACGAAATAGCACAATACAATACATAAATGAACATTAACAATACTAATTAAATAAACATTGGATAACTGAGATTCAAGCAGTAGCCACACACATTCAATTTAAAAACTCTGATATGTTATAGTAACATTGTTCTGTAAAATGCTCTTTTACCGCTCTTTTATATCTAAACATATCTAACGAGCGTAGTTCATGCGACAATTTATTAAATATTTTTATACAGACATACTTGGGACCCTTCTCGTAACGACTTGATTTGTGAGTTGGTATTGAATAATTGTGTTTGCCGCGAGTATCATAAACCTTATTAATATCGTTGTTGCACGTAAAATAGGCGTTGTGCTTTTTTGCATATATAGCACATTCATATAAAAATAATGACGGAAGGGTCATAATGCCATACTTTTTAAAAAGAGGTCGACAAGAATCGGTCCTCCGCATCGAGAGCACTGTTCTTAACAAACGTTTCTGCATAATGAAACAACGATTAAAGTCCGAAGACTGGCCCCAGAAAATAATGCCATAACGCAAACGAGATGTAATATGCGCATGATAAAACATTAAGAGTGCATCAATGCTGGCACAGTCTCTAAGCCTGTACAAGGCATAATTCAACGAACATAGTTTGGAGCACAGTTCAGAAATATGGTGACTCCAATTGAGGGAGGAGTCTACCCGGCAGCCCAAAAACTTAGTGTTGGGTACAACGGGTATTGTCACACCATGGACACGAATAAGTGGTGAAGAATCCACTACACGTCTAGTGGTATTAAACTGCACAAAGGATGTTTTACCCTGATTAAGAACTAAACCATTTCCATCACACCAAGTCGACATCGCATGGGCAAACGCATTACCAACCGAAGAAACACCACTATCGTCGCCCCCCGACACCACCACAGTAGTGTCATCCGCGAACTGACAGAGAACTCGGGCAGGGAATAAGTTGTTCAAGTCATTGACAAACAAAATGAACAACAGTGGCCCCAAAATAGATCCTTGAGGTACACCCTGTGATACATGCGAGACGGAGGAGCAATAATTACGACCACCCGCACATATCGAGACACATTGCGTGCGTCCACTTAAATAGGATTCAATCCATTGATGACAGCGTCCCCTCAAACCGTAATGAGATAGTTTACGCAGCAAAAGACTATGGTTCACACTATCAAAAGCCTGAGTCAAATCAAAAAACAATCCCCCAACCCTATCACCGGCCTCCAAAAGCTCATAAACAAGATCAAGAGTGCGAAAAAGTGCACTCTGAGTTGATCGCGACTCAACAAAACCGAACTGACTTGGTGATAAAATATTAAATTTATTTAAGAATGCCATAATACGCGAAAAGACTATTTTTTCAAAAACTTTTGAGAAGCAAGAGAGAATTGATATCGGTCTATAGTTAGAAGCCAATTGCCTGTCTCCCTTTTTATAGACCGGTACCACCCTTGCAGCTTTAAGAATGGCCGGAAACACACCATCAGACAATGACTTATTAACAATAAGTGCAAGTGGAGAAGCTATAAATTCAGCAACATGTCTAATTATATCACAAGGAATACCATCCATCCCTGACGATGCCTTCCTCGATACAGATAAAATAACACCAAAAATTTCCCTGTCATCAACCGGACTAAAAAACAACGAGTTAGGATTATTTTCACCGACATCACACACATACTGCAAATCATTAGTCTGAACATCCTTACTTTTGAATTGATCATTAAACAATGTACATAAAATGACAGGATCGACAATCAAATCATCGTCGCGTTTCAAGATAATGTCTCCACGGTTTGACGTACCCTGAACCTCCCTATTAATTATATGCCATGCACATTTAGATTTATTGACAGCTTTTCTCAACAAGTTATCATTATATTTCTTTTTTGTGTCAATAATAAGTTTGTCATGAGCTGACCTCAGCTTGGTGAAAACATCTTTAGTTATAACTCCCAAATTAAAAAGTCTACGCCAGAATCGCAATTCTTCAGAAGAATTACGTATTTCCCTTGTCATCCACGATATACTAGCTGACTTGACAAAGGTTTTGCGAAATGGGAAAGCTTCATTGAAATAATCGCAGAACAAATTAAAAAAATACTCAAAATTTTCATCTAGACTCAAATCGTCAGACAACCCATACCATGATTCCACCGACATTAGATCTACGAAACGCTGCATATTAATCTGCGAATAATGCCTCCTGTAGACAAAGGACCGACTCTTGGTTTTATGGCACTTATCATTTAAACCAAAGCAACAGAGCTGTTGAGCATTGTGGTCAGATAAGTCAACATCTAAAACCGTGGCTGTGAAAAACTGCTTGTCAAGGTTAGTGGCAATATTATCAATTAAAGTACTAGACGTACAAGTTACCCTAGTAGGCTCGTCAATACAGAAATTAAGGTTGAAAGAACAAATAATGTCTCTAAACCGATTAGAGACATCATCATTCCTGAACAAATTAATATTAAAATCACCACACACGAAAATAATATCAAATCTAAGAACTAACTTATTTAAAACATCGTCAAGTTTTTTAAAAAAGACTTCATTATTAGATCCAGGGGATCTATAAACAGTTACAAGAATACAAGAATGACTAGAAAATTTGAATTGTGCAACACAATATTCAAAGTGTTTGTCAATACATTCCACATCCAGCGACAAATCAGCAACCATAAACGCATCTTTGGCAAGAATCGCTGTTCCACCAGCTAAGCAAGTTTGTCTACAGGAGTAAGTGACTAGTTTATATCCCATCAAAGAAAAAAATCTACACTCATCCTCACTAAGCCAGTGTTCACATATACAAAAAAGATCAGGTTGAAATTTATGTAAGAAAAGGTCAATTTTAAGATGTTTATGACGAACACTTTGCATATTCAAATGAATGATTTTGAAATCTGGAGCGGGCTGATAAACTGTTTGAGATGTAATATTATTAATAGCTAGTTTAACATTATATGCCGCCAAGTTATCATTATTGTAACAATTCTCACCTATAAAAAAGAAGATGTGGTCAAATTCTCTGCTACAATTACATATGTCAAGTTATTAAAATTAACAAATTCATTAATAGCGTTCAAACTAAATTTATCAATTAATTTGGTGATGCGCGAATAGACATTTTCCTTATTACTGCGTGAGAAATGAAGTTGTCGTAAAGGTTTCTGCAAAATTGTGTAAGTATCAATATACTGTACAAAGTTAAGATTATAATTGCGGATAACATTAAATGCTAAGCTATTGATCTCATAAGCATAATTGTTGAAAACATATCTATTTCTACAATACCGCACTGATACGAAAATAACGTTAGTATGAGATAAAGAAGATAAAACGTCACCAACGCAGTCTGCACTAGGAACTGCACCCCTCAGCGCATCATTTGACCCCGCGCAAATTATCACAGCATCACTTTTGGTAAAATTTCCAGCTAAATTAGCAATATCACTAACAACTCCTTACTTCAGGCTGGAAAATGGAGGTGGAGCCCCCTAAACTTATAGCTTCGCCATTCGGTTCTCCATCTCTCCAGATTCCAATGCCTGTGCCATTTGGCGTCTTCGGGGCATCCACAAACCAGCGATGAGAACCTCGCCTCGGTTTGCCGAAGTAAGCTTTGGAGGTCTCACTATTAGAAATATCTACGAGGTATTTCCTAGTAGAGCTGAACACGGGCGGAATCTTGTTCGTCATTGTGGATAGTGGTACCGTCTGTTCGACGTAGTTGAAGATGCTGCTATGATACACCCGCTACATTTTACTCTATATGCTGCCAGAGTAGCTTCTGACCGCAACACCAACTGAAGCGGAGGAGGCCCAAGATTAGTCCCTATGGCCGCAGTTGGCGTCGAGGACATGGCTCTGTGATGCCTAAGCAGGTAATCCTTTGGACCTCATTGAGCGCGTTTACCGCGTAGCTCAGACTTGCTTTATGCCACCAAACTATCGAGGCGTAGGTTATAGAAGGTACATTTCGTGTACAACCAGGGCACCATTGCAGGTTTTAGACCCCACGTTTTAGCAAACATTCCTCTACAGGCCCAGAAGGCCCTCGTGGCTTTATTCGTCACTTGTTCTAGGTGAGATTTGTACGTCAGTTTTGCGTCCAAAATAACACCTAAATATTAAACGTCTCTAGATACCACTATGTTCTAGCCGAAGATGGCTGGACACTGGAGTTTTGGAAGTTTCCTCCTCCAGGTGAACGGAGCCATAATCGTTTTCCGAGAGTTTACATTTAGTCCTTCAAGTTGACACCATCTCTCCACCAGCTTGAGCGCGACTTGCATGCTCTCGGACATCACGCCCTCAAACTTTCCGCAGACCATGATGGTGAAATCATCTGCGTAGCCCTGCACGTGGAAACCCGCCGTCCGTAGGTCAGAAAGCAAGCCATCGACTACATGGCACCATAGGAAGGGTGACAGCACTCCACCCTGTGGGCAGCCAGCTGCGACAGTTGCCCTTATATTACAGAGGTTTTATTATTAGATACATTTTTAATTTTTCTCACTGATTATATACTATATTTTCATTATATTTTATAATACCATAACAATATATATACAACGTCCTCCGTATTTTATTACAGCTATTAGCTTTTCATGCTTGTTTACCTGAAGATGCTATAAACATCGAAAGCTGTAGCTTACACATAGTAAGAATATAAATAAATTACAAGTAGGAAGTAGGCATTTTTATTATCATTTTAAATCAAGAACCTAATTATGGTGTTACGGTTTTTTTCTTCACCTACCTTGTGTAGTACTCGGCCAGTCTTTTCGACAAGCTTTCGTATTTTTTTTATTTCCTTTTTCTATCTGCCTTCTAATTTCAGAGATGCTTTTATGTATTGTTTTTCCTCATCGGGTATTGTTATCGAATCATTTTGGTCCTTTCTTCCCTCTTGATTGCTAGAATTTGAGAATCTTTACTTTCAGTTACCTTCAGATTTTGTTTCACTTAAATTTCGATCCTAATTTCGTTTATTCCATTCCAGTAATTCATTTTCTATGTTTTGACAGTTGTTCAATTTTTAAGGTTAGTTCTGTTTGTATCATTCATCCGTTTATAGATTTCTAGGCATCGATTTTCTATTGATTGCTTTATGTTAGATCTTCATATTTTGTGTTCACATCTTTTCGACGTGAGATGGCACCTCTTGTACGTTGTCAGTTTTCAAATTTTAATTTCCTATTTTCCGATTGGTCGTGTGACGTATTCTCCCGCTTGGTTTCCTGTTTCCGGCATCATCTTCGTTTTGGTCTTGAAAATGGTGTAAGACGTATTCTCAAGAGTAAATTCTTCCTGTTTTTGGAATTTCGGATATTTTCTCACATATGTGGATTTAAATGGAAGTTTACCGAAATTAATCATCAACCGTATCTTCGCTTATGTTTGGTGTGGAATTGTGATTACCACGGCTGATGGATTCGATTTATTCGAGATAATTTGAGAACCCACGCGTCTGCAACGCCATTTTGAAATTTTTCTTCGCTACATTGGAAAAGCCCGTTTCACCGAGGTTTTATCGTCGTATTATTTTTGGAGTTTTGGAATTATAACGTCGTTTCAAGTGAGGATCCGAATACCCACGTTTGGCTGAGGTTTTCTGCGGCTTTATTTGTTCCTGTACCGCCCTTGGGGAATTCAACGGACATCTCGCTTTCGTTTGCTTACCAAGTCGAGCCCGATCACGATTTCTTCGGATAGGACTTCACATCCAAGCCCCGTTACCACCGTCTGAGGGACCCAAGCTAAGTGCACGTTATATTTTTTTTTTATTACTAAATTCTTGCTGCGAATAAAACGTTCTTTCTTAATTAATTACCCCGATCAATTAATTTTTTTTTGTTTTAATGTTTTAGTCAATAATTCTAGAAATTTTGTATATTATAGATCGGAGGGTATACTTGAAACAGTTTAACCGTTTAATTCTGTAATATTATATTATAACATCAACCGATTAGTTATCGGCATGTGATATACAGGGTGGTTTATTCACCGCTGGTATATTTAATTCAAAATTTCAATTTTGTTTCAATAAATTCTATTATTTGGTAACTCTAAAACTTTTCAAAATTTAATTTTAATTCTTAGGATAAGATTTTCCTTTATATTATTGATGTGAAACTGATTGCGTTGGCCATAGCGTTCGGTGTTGGAGTCCTATCGTAGGGCTATCTGTCACTAATTCTTTTTCTATATTTAAAATTGCATATATATTTAACTTTTAATTGCAATAAACGCTTAAACGAGTTACATTTAAATCTGTCTTTGTTTTTTTTTATCTTTGTTTTTTTGTATTGACTTGCAAACTGCTTTACCCCTTGGTACTCGTTAACACCTTGGATTCCTGCTTATCTAGGGGACATGACAGGGTAAGTAAACCTAAGCAGGTGGCGCCGAAATTTTTATTCCATCTTGGGTTTGTTCGTTCAACCCACTCCCTCGCCGACGAGCCGGCTGGCACCCTGCATGATTGTCAACTATCAACCCACTGAGTCTAAGGTTTGTAAAGTGGTAGCGCAGCAACTTTTTGGTTTTCTTTTTGATTTCACTCGGTCACTTTCGGTGCCGAAAATTTTAGGTAACAAGCTTTTGGCGCCCAACGTGGGGCCTGACATTTTTTTGGTGAGGTCCAATATTTTTTTGGTGGGGTCAATTCCTTGTTTTTCATATTTTCTTTGGATTTTGGACATTTTCTTGGAACTTATATCTCAACTATGGACTTTAAATTGGAAATTAATCGCTTGAGTCAGGATGAGTTACAGTATGAATTACGAATTAGAGGGGTGACGACTCTGGATACGGTAGATTCTATGCGCAAGACTCTTCGAGGTCTCCGAAAGGTAGAAAAGTTAGAAAGTTTTAAGTGGCCTAATTATCCTTTTACATTCGAGGAGGACTTGATAGCGCTTACCGATAAGTTGAAAACGCTTGAGGACTTGGTTGGAACTTTTACCGGAAATTTAGCCTCGGCAGATTTTTCTAAGATTTCTTCTAAGTTAGCTCATGCTCTCGGTCGAGTTAATAGGAGTGTGCCTGCTACCGATGATGAAAGGAAATCGCGTTCTGAATTGCTTGTATCTTTTGTAACTCTCGCGTCCACTCTGAAATCTAAGGTTAAAAAGTTAGTGCGAACTTCGACTTTGAACCAATCCGTAGTTTCGTTGTCTCAGGTTGCTGGTGGGTCATCTTCTCCTGTCCCATCGTCAGAGGAATTGAGTGATGTTGAGGATGCGCCTAAGGTTGCGACACCTTCCGTTCCAAAGAAATCAGTACCAGTTATGCATTGGAAGTTGAAATATTCAGGAGATAATAAAGAACTTTCTTTGAATTGTTTCCTAGAGCGAGTTGAGGAACTTATGCGTGCGCGTAATGTGTCGAAGGAGGAAGTTTTTGATTCGGCTATAGATTTATTTTCGGGTAAGGCTTTAATTTGGTTCCGTGCATCACGAAAGAATCTTTCAGGTTGGGATGAGTTGGTTGTGGCACTGCGTGAAGAGTTTCAAGCCCCAGATTATGACGAACAGTTGTTTGATGAGATTCGTCGTCGCACTCAGGGTCCTGATGAATCTATGAGTTTGTACATCTCGACTATGACCAATCTTTTCTCTCGTTTAACTATCGATATTCCTGAATCCAATCGTCTGCGAATTATTATGAGAAATTTAGCACCCTTTTATCAGAGTCAGTTGGCATTAGCGGAAGTTCGGACTCTGGAGAACCTTCGTACCTTGGGTAGGAAGATGGAAGTTCGTAAAGCGTTTGTAGAGGCTTATGTTCCCCCGCCTCGTCGTAATCAGTCTTTGGAACCGGATCTTGCGTGTGTGTCAGCGTCTTCGTCAGTTTCGGAAGTATCCGCTCCACCTATTCAGAGAAAATGCTGGAATTGTGATGGTGAAGGTCACTTAGCTGCGAATTGTAGTCAACCCCGTCGCATGCATTGTTTCAAATGTGGTCAACCTGGAGTTACTGTTAGGAATTGTCCGTGCTGCTCTTTAAAACTTGCGTCGAATGAGTTAGATAACCGGCTCGCGCATTCTAGTCACGTTTCTCCGGTTGCTGATCCTAATAGAGCGATCATTGATTTCATTCTGGGTCACGCTAACGATGATGAAAGACCTTATCTTACCGTCTATGTCTTTGGTATTCCGATTCAGGGTTTATTGGATTCTGGAGCTTCTAGAACCATTGCAGGAGGTGATGGGTGGAAATTACTTCAATCTTTGGGATTGCGTCTTCAGAAAAATTTAACTACTTGTACGGTGGCTGATGGTCGTTGTTGTCAGAGTCCTGGTGCCGTTTCGGTTCCCTTCAGATTGCAGAACCGTGAAAAGATTATTGACGTTATTATAGTTCCCGACGTTTCGTCCACATTGATTTTGGGTGCAGACTTTTGGAGAATAATGGGTATTGTTCCTGATTTGCGCAGGGGCGAGTGGTCTTTTTCTTCTAGTATTCCGGTTGCGCAGGTTGCTGCCTTGGATGTTGATTTGAAGGAGAGTCAGCGTGAGCGTGTTGAGCAATTAACTAAGCGTTTATTTGAGGGAAGAGATCCCAATGTTATTGGCTGTACTAACTTAGTCGAACATGTCATCATTACGAATAGCGAACCTATTAAGCAGCGATATTATCCTATTTCGCCAGCTATGCAGAAACATGTCAATTCTGAGCTGGACAAGTTGTTGGAACCGGACATTGTTGAGCGTTCTAATAGTCCCTGGTCTTCTCCGATACTTTTAGTTCCCAAAAAGGATAGTAGTTATCGTTTTGTGGTGGATTATCGTCAACTCAATAAGGTGACGCAGAAAGATGCATATCCTCTCCCTTATATATCTCATACTCTGGACAAATTGCGTGATGCCAATTATCTGTCATCATTGGACATTAAGTCGGCTTATTTTCAGATCCCTGTTGCTGAAAAGTCGCGACCTTATACTGCTTTTACCATCCCTAACCGTGGTTTGTTTCAATTTAAGCGTTTGCCGATGGGTCTATCTGGAAGTCCAGCGGTTTGGCAGCGTTTGATTGATAGAGTTCTTGGTGCTGATCTTGATCCCTATGTCTTCGCGTATCTGGATGATATTATCATTGTCAGTCCCACTTTTGAAAAACATCTAGAAATTTTGGAGAAAGTTATTACTCGTATTCATGCGGCAGGTCTTACTCTCAATCAGGAGAAATGCAAATTTTGTAGAGATGAACTTAAATACCTGGGTTATGTTGTTAATCAGTCAGGTTTGCATGTAGATTCTGAAAAGATTCAAGCCATCCTTAATATTCCCACTCCTAAGAATGTGTCTGAGGTTCGACGTATTGTAGGCTTAGCTAGTTGGTATCGTCGCTTTATTAGAGACTTCTCTACGATCGTGTCTCCCATAACGTCACTTTTGAAAAAGGGTAAATCTTTTCACTGGGATATAGACTGTGATAGAGCTTGGACTAAGATTAGAGAAAATTTGGTAACTGCCCCTGTTCTTTCGTGCCCTGATTTTGACCGTGAATTCGTCATACAGTGTGATAGTTCGAACTTTGGTTTAGGAGCTGTTCTGACGCAGAATTTTGATGATGGAGAAAAAGTCAGAGCCTATATTAGCCGATCTCTTACCAAACAAGAGCGTAACTTCTCTACTACTGAAAAAGAATGTCTAGCTGTGTTATGGGCGATAGAGAAATTCAGACCGTATGTTGAAGGAACACATTTCACCGTGATTACGGATCACTACTCTTTGTTGTGGTTGAATAGATTACAGAATCCATCTGGACGTTTGGCTCGTTGGGCTGTGAGAATTCAGCAGTATGATTTTGCCATTTTACACCGTAAAGGCAAGGAGCATGTAGTGCCTGATATATTATCGCGTGCTGTACCTGTGTTAGAGTCTGTTGAAGTTGCGGATAGCCGAGACAAATGGTACGATCGACTTAAAGATGGAATTAAATTGTCGCCTGATAAATATCCTTCGTTTCGACTTATTGATGGTGAACCACATAAGCTTGTGCGTAGCCCGTATCCTGATCTTGTTGACGAGCAGTCGGAATGGAAACGTATTATACCTAAGAATGGACGAAAAGAAATAATCCGCCAATGTCATGATGAACCTACTAGTGGACATTTGGGTGTGTATAAAACAGTAAATCGTATTAGTCAAAAATATTATTGGCCTGGCATGAAGTCTGATGTTTATCAGTATATTCGAAAATGTGAGGTTTGCATGAGGACAAAACCCTTACAGCAAGCTCCTGCGGGTAAAATGGGAGGACATTCACTTGTTTCGCGTCCTTGGGAGATTATTTGTGCCGATCTTGTAGGTCCTTTGCCTAGGTCTACTCATGGCTACCAATATATTTTTGTGGTGTCGGATTGCTTTAGCAAATACCCTTTGTTTTTCCCTCTTCGTAAAGCTACGGCTGCATCTGTAGTGAAACATCTGGAGAACGAGGTATTTTTACAGTATGGCGTCCCGAAGGCCATCATTACAGATAATGGTGTGCAATTCCGATCCAAAGAAATGACTAAATTGTTGAGAACCTATTCAGTAAAGCCTTTGTACACATCTTTTTACCATCCCCAAGCGAATCCATCGGAACGAATCAACAGAGTGCTGAAGACAATGTTAACTTCTTATGTATCTACGAATCATCGTAAATGGGACCAGTTATTGCCTAAGGTGAGTTGTGCCGTTCGTACTGCTAAGCATGAAGTCACAGGTTTGACACCCTATTTTGTGAATTTCGGTCGTGAAATGATATTGACCGGTACAGATCATAGAGGCACGGTCAAAGATAATCAACCGATAGTCGTACCACCTGACATTAAAGAAACTTTTGAACATCGATCGGAAGGATTAGTTAGAGTTTATAAGGATGTTCGTTTGCGACTCCAACAGGCTTATGACAAGTCAAAGGCACGTTATGATTTGCGTAGGCGTGAGGTAGAGTTTTTGCCTAATCAAGTAGTATGGCGTAAGAATTTCGTGCTTTCGGATGCTGCAAAGTACTTTACCGCGAAACTGGCAGACAAATACCTAGGTCCTTTTATGATTCACAGAAGAGTTGGTAGAAATTCCTATGAGCTGAAGAGTTTGGATGAGAAAGTACTTCTAGGAACTTGGCATGTATCGCATTTGAAGAGTCAACCTACCGATTAGTGTCGTTTTGGCCTCCCCTTGGGCCTTGTACAAGTGTGGGGTCGGGTTGGTTGGGATTTTTTTGGGCTAGGCAGAAATTCTTTTGGATCTTGGACATCTAGATCATTTTAGGCTTTGCTTTTCTTTTACCCGGATTTGACTTTTATCTTTCCCGATTTTGACTCCTTTTTTAGGCATTTAGGATTACGTTCGTTGTGGGCGCTGTCCCCAATCCTGCCTTCGCTGAGACCTGGCAGCTTTTTGTTTGATTATCGCTAAGTTTGTGTGTTCCGGGCATAGGTTGGATTCTTTTTGTTTTTTTTTATGTCGTTGATAGTTGGATCAGTTTCTTGTTGAGCCTGGGTTGTGGTTCGTCGAGTGCTTGATCGTCAATCAGATTCCTTTTTCTGCTCCTTTTCTGTCTCCTCCACTGAGCCGCGTGTCCGAGGGTTTTGCTTTTCAGCACTACCGCAGCCACGACTCCCTTCCCTCTTTCTTCTCTCTCTACTTGACCTGTTTATTTTCTTGACTACTTTCTTTCCTTTCCTCGAACCCTTCATCTTCATTTTTATAATCTGATTGTGACTTGTAGTCGTGCGGAGTTGCTCCCAGACTTGGCTGAAGTTGATTCCCGCTATTGTTGTAGTTTGTGTCTACTTCTTTTCATAAAAAAGACACACCCCTTTGGGTTGACTGTTGTCCCCGTTTTTCCGATTTGGTCGGATAGTGGTTTACTGGTTTTCACTGGTTTTCTTTTGTATGAGCTTTAGAGCTTGAGTTTTGGTGTTTTTTTTTTGGCCTTCAGCTGTTTCAGTCCGAAGTCGCCGTTCGAGACTTTAAAACTTCTAAATTCTTATCACACTTAACGTTTTGGTTCTTTTGTACGCATTGTTTGTTTGGCTGTTTGACCCTTTTTCCCTCGGTTTCTACCTCTGCCTGAGCTTTGAAATTTTCGTTGAAAATTTCTTATGTGGGTTAGGGGGGAGTTGTTACGGTTTTTTTCTTCACCTACCTTGTGTAGTACTCGGCCAGTCTTTTCGACAAGCTTTCGTATTTTTTTTATTTCCTTTTTCTATCTGCCTTCTAATTTCAGAGATGCTTTTATGTATTGTTTTTCCTCATCGGGTATTGTTATCGAATCATTTTGGTCCTTTCTTCCCTCTTGATTGCTAGAATTTGAGAATCTTTACTTTCAGTTACCTTCAGATTTTGTTTCACTTAAATTTCGATCCTAATTTCGTTTATTCCATTCCAGTAATTCATTTTCTATGTTTTGACAGTTGTTCAATTTTTAAGGTTAGTTCTGTTTGTATCATTCATCCGTTTATAGATTTCTAGGCATCGATTTTCTATTGATTGCTTTATGTTAGATCTTCATATTTTGTGTTCACATCTTTTCGACGTGAGATGGCACCTCTTGTACGTTGTCAGTTTTCAAATTTTAATTTCCTATTTTCCGATTGGTCGTGTGACGTATTCTCCCGCTTGGTTTCCTGTTTCCGGCATCATCTTCGTTTTGGTCTTGAAAATGGTGTAAGACGTATTCTCAAGAGTAAATTCTTCCTGTTTTTGGAATTTCGGATATTTTCTCACATATGTGGATTTAAATGGAAGTTTACCGAAATTAATCATCAACCGTATCTTCGCTTATGTTTGGTGTGGAATTGTGATTACCACGGCTGATGGATTCGATTTATTCGAGATAATTTGAGAACCCACGCGTCTGCAACGCCATTTTGAAATTTTTCTTCGCTACATTGGAAAAGCCCGTTTCACCGAGGTTTTATCGTCGTATTATTTTTGGAGTTTTGGAATTATAACGTCGTTTCAAGTGAGGATCCGAATACCCACGTTTGGCTGAGGTTTTCTGCGGCTTTCTTTGTTCCTGTACCGCCCTTGGGGAATTCAACGGACATCTCGCTTTCGTTTGCTTACCAAGTCGAGCCCGATCACGATTTCTTCGGATAGGACTTCACATCCAAGCCCCGTTACCACCGTCTGAGGGACCCAAGCTAAGTGCACGTTATATTTTTTTTTTATTACTAAATTCTTGCTGCGAATAAAACGTTCTTTCTTAATTAATTACCCCGATCAATTAATTTTTTTTTGTTTTAATGTTTTAGTCAATAATTCTAGAAATTTTGTATATTATAGATCGGAGGGTATACTTGAAACAGTTTAACCGTTTAATTCTGTAATATTATATTATAACATCAACCGATTAGTTATCGGCATGTGATATACAGGGTGGTTTATTCACCGCTGGTATATTTAATTCAAAATTTCAATTTTGTTTCAATAAATTCTATTATTTGGTAACTCTAAAACTTTTCAAAATTTAATTTTAATTCTTAGGATAAGATTTTCCTTTATATTATTGATGTGAAACTGATTGCGTTGGCCATAGCGTTCGGTGTTGGAGTCCTATCGTAGGGCTATCTGTCACTAATTCTTTTTCTATATTTAAAATTGCATATATATTTAACTTTTAATTGCAATAAACGCTTAAACGAGTTACATTTAAATCTGTCTTTGTTTTTTTTTATCTTTGTTTTTTTGTATTGACTTGCAAACTGCTTTACCCCTTGGTACTCGTTAACACCTTGGATTCCTGCTTATCTAGGGGACATGACAGGGTAAGTAAACCTAAGCAGGTGGCGCCGAAATTTTTATTCCATCTTGGGTTTGTTCGTTCAACCCACTCCCTCGCCGACGAGCCGGCTGGCACCCTGCATGATTGTCAACTATCAACCCACTGAGTCTAAGGTTTGTAAAGTGGTAGCGCAGCAACTTTTTGGTTTTCTTTTTGATTTCACTCGGTCACTTTCGGTGCCGAAAATTTTAGGTAACAATGGACCTTAAAACTAATTAATAAATTACATTGTTTCATTTTGGTGATTGTTATTGTAATATTTCTCTAAGTGATGATGAATTAACTTCTATACTTTTACAATTTTTAGTGAATTTAATCAAACGAGACCTGTTTTTGAAAGCAATTTTAATTGTGAGTTACAATGGTAAATATTAAAAAGGAAAATACTAGTTTGATTAATTTGCATGAAAACTATTCCGTGTCGTCAACTATACTTACATAAGTTCTGTACGCAGTTTTATATATTAGTGTTACTTGTGTCTTTTCAGCGACATTTTTCGATAAAGAAATTAAAATTAATTAGTTAATGAGTCTCCTGTATGGTGCGAGAGCAGGCCAATCTTCTGCATTTGCATCCAATTAAGTTAGTAACACATAAGAAAGATAACTGCAACTGCTCTTCCGCCTTAAATTCAGTCCGATTTACTCATCTATTCTGAAACACATACATATATGTAAAATTCAGCACACCCCAAAATGGAAAAATCCATACATCCTATGAGAGCCCGAGCTCTTACGAGTATTTGAACAATCTCCCGGAAAAGGTGGGTACGATATCGAATAGAACCAGCACATTTCAGTTCCAGGGAAAACAATCTCTCTCAAACACGAACAGCCTCTCTCCGTTCCCTGCTCGTTTTTCTCCTTCTTCCACGCGTTTTTCCGAACTGTCCGCCCCTCAAAAACTTATCACACACTCACATACGATACGCCGAGATGTCGGGGGTGGGATTGTCGCCGCCTTCGCTGTGCTCTCCTTCTTGCGGAGAGAGTGTGTAGCCGGCAACCAGGACCGCTTACTTCTTCTGCCTTATCCCGGGAGCTTCGATATCTAGTCAATCGGAATCAATACAAAAATGGCGTACGCACGGAACGGAAGAAATTTAAAAAGGACATCTTTTTTTGCTGCCGACTCTGCGCTTCGCCTTTGTTTGCTAAGTGTGCAGGAAAATCGATTGTGCGACGTACGAGGCACCTAAATGTCAATAGCATACATGGGAGAGTATGAAATAATGAGTTTATGGAAAATCAATAAGCATCGGCTTCTATTTTGAATCTTATAATATTTATATGCTGTTAGAAACTGCCAAAAGATGGTGCAAAATACGTTTTTTTTTTTTCTTTCAAGGTATTTGGACGTCATCAAGAACATAACAAATGTCATTGGATAAAATATTTACATTTATTCAGAACATTAACACAAAGAATGTTCCAATGAAAATTGTACCCAACGAAAAATGCTACTGTCGCTTGATATTCTAAATAACCTATAAAAGCCGATGAAATGATATAGTCTTACTCAACTACACATTAATATTTACTAGCAAAACGATAGGGAATGATTTATGATGACAAATTATGATGTTATTCTTTATATGAACATAAATCAGATTTTTTTTGTTCCTCTATATACTGAGAGTTATTTTATATTTTTGAGTTGACTATATATGTCCACATTATTTCAAAGATGACGGAGAATATTGTAAAAATCAAGTAAAATAGATATATATATATTTAATTTCGTATACAGGATTCTTGTTAAGAAGCGACGATTGTAGAAATGGTAATTGGTTAACATACTCATCAGCAAAAAAAAAATGCGTAACTGGTTTCTTCGGCACTACTTTGTTTTGGGCCAACACAATGTTTTATAATATCGAATTAATCCAACCATCTTTCTTGATACAAAAATTCAGGCAGGGGTTGATTAGATAAATCATTCAGATGTTATAATATATTGTGCGTCAAAATTGCATATGAACTCAGCAAGCTATTTCAAATAAATATAAAATCCTATTTGGCGTTATGTTATACTTTGTTCCAGGTAATGAATCATAATATTTAATCTTTAGGACACTATATCACTGGAAAGAAAAAATCTGTCTTAGAATGGCATCAGCGTTTGTTCAATATAGAGATATTAAGTTCATTTCACGCTATTATCTTATTTTTGAAAAAATATAAATACAAACGAAAAAATAAATTGCAAAAGAAATGCGCACTCATTCGGTACATCAGCCAAAAATTTAATAAAAAAAAAACATGAAAACAATATAAGACGAAGCGTAATCATTCGGCATTCAATAGACCGTGTGATTTAGTTTGCCTTACTAAATATTTATATAATTTCTTTCTTAGAGACACATGGATGTCTGTATTTTCTAGTAAAGACCATTCCTGAATATAAAAAAAAAATGCACTGAAGCAATTCACCCGCAACACAAAATAATTCCAAATTAGAAGCTCAACAAATGCATTACAGGAATTACATTAGCTACAACAATAAGTAACTTTCATTGTAAATATTCATGACGTTTGTAAAAGCACTATTTATTGTTATACCATACTATCTAATTATAACATTTACTCAAACTTAGTAAGTATATTGATGACATAGTAGGCATTCGGGAATTGATAGGGACTTCTTTGAATAAAAATATTTTTTTTGTATTGATTGTATTGTACATTCAATTATTGGTTTCCATTGTATTATTCACCAACAAGTGTTATATGCCAAGCCAAGTTTGAAAATATTGAATGATATTATGAGCTTTGTGACAAAATTAGTCAATTTTATACTAGCACGGGTGGGCACGGGGAATTGTCCAACGAGGTAAACTCTTCATAAAATAGCTCAATTATTTGCAATCATGTATGATAGTTAATCCGCGGAAATGTTTTGCAAAGATTGTAGACTGTTTAGAGGAAATTAGATTATTTCTAATTAATGAGAACCTAGCGAAACAGTGCTAAACTATTTATCTTACTAGCTTATATTTTCAGTTAAATGAGTTAAATATCAAACTACAAGGTGTTAATAAAACCATCATTATAATATTTGACTTAAACAAAGCGTTCGAAGCAAAATCACAGGTTTTCAATCGCGGTATTCTTTCAAACTCATATATTTAAATATTTTTCAAATACATCAAAAAAATTGACACTGAGAGTCCTAGAACAACAAATCATGGGAAACTAACAAAGAAAAAAGTCTCAGCGATAATTCAATCCCTGATCCAGGAATTTTCTACACGATTTACGCAAAACAAATTTTATTTTATATCCCGGTAAAATACCAATTCAATTTGGTAAAATTCGTAGGAAATAGAATGTAATCACCAAGCCCCATATGGAACCAAATATGTGTTGATTTAAAACAAGAATTGGAAGTAATTGAAAATAATCGATTATTTGATATAAAAAAATGTCGAAGACGAAACTCTAATCGTACGGAATGCAATACCTGAAACTATTATTTATTACTATTATTTGCTTAAAAACAAACACTGCAAAAGAAATTTTATCAATATTTTCATCGACGTAGACATGTGAACCGCAATATTCTGAAAGGAATTTAAAAAAAAATCAATTTTAAAATAGGATGGCGGACGAATCAAGTCCTTCATATGTACTTTTAAAAATAATAAAAGTATAATCCATACAAAAAATCCTTAACATCTAATATGCAGCTAGGAAAATCGCATTTAACAACAAATATTTATGTGTATTTTGTAAAACATTAAATCCACCCTTAATAAATTATTAATTATATATTTTAAAATTGTATAATATTAACACAATTATTCGATAAAACATTTTCATTCCTTGTTTATTTCTAACTTTTTCTGAAGAGTGAAAGGAATAAAAAGTAAGTGTAAAATGAAAAAGCGAAAAAAAGAAAAATACAAAAATTATAATTTATGTTAGACAATTTTAATGTCTAAATAAATTTATTATGCACGGACAATAAAAAAGGTTCACTCTTCTCCCTGGTTTAGGGTACTTAAAATTCGAACCAAGTCATCAAAACAATTTCGTAGAATTCAAAATGTAGCCGCTATACTGCTTTAGTCTCTCCAGTAAAATATATTTTCACCAATAATATTAATAACTTTACGAAAAAATTATTTTGTTATAAACACAAACCTTTGACATATTTTATTCAATACCTTAATAAACTATTTTAATTTGCAGATATCTGAGGATATGTAGGTGTTATTCTATTTCTATATTGCTTATTTCTAGCTATACAATTTTTTGAGCTTTTATCAACTTAACTGCCATGAAAAGTTCTCTACATTTTACCTTAGGAAGCCATATCGCATATGAGTTCTCCTATTTAATAGCTCTAAGTTTTTAATTAAAATTTAAGCAGCATGTCTCTCTCGGGTACAATAAACAGCGCTAGCTGCATGTCCTTATATAGTTACTAAACTACGGCAAAGGGCAGCACTTTCTTCTTACTTAAAATCATTATAAACACAGTCAAAATTGGTAGCGGTGTGTCGACAATTACAACGTAATAAGTAACAACAAAGGCACTGTATGTATCTCCATTTTTCAACAAATAAGATTTAATTTATACGAGATGAAGAAAGAATGAAGAAAGTATTAAAAAAAGGGATAATAACAGATCGATCCGATATCAAAACAAATCAAAATAAACATTTTACAAAGCCGCGTTAGTCACCGTCGCGAGAAAGAGACAGCGTCATACCGGGAATCGCCGAAGTAGACAAGGAATATCGCCGAAAGGAAGTTGAACTCTACAACATCCCTCGGTAATGAATGGTGACCGTTCGGGGTTGAGGATCTTGACCTACCCCAAGTCTGTCTAATTTCACTCTTTAAAATACTTTCCCTTGACTTCGTTTCATTCCACCACCTCCTCCTTCTCTTCGTCTTTCTCCACCTCCACCCACCTACTGCTCCTCGTGCCACGGCTTGCTCTTCCTTTTCCGTTCATTATTCCCCCTTGTGACCCAGTGACGCTCTTTAATAAGCGACTACGAGGACTTCGGCGATGACGCCAGAAACGCAGGCGCCGCAGCTTCAATTAGTTGCGCCGCGACGCTTAATTACCTCGGGGAGCGTCGGTCTAGGGCAGGCCAACGATGAGGAGAGAGAAGAGGAGTTAGAGGTTCAAGGCCACCGAGGTTACTGGCCCACTTTCACCGGTTTCCAATTAAATCTCTCTCTCTTCCCTAACTAAATCTGTATGCAGTATAAATTTCATGAGGAAGGAGCGAGATTAAGATCATCAGTTTGTGTACCTATTATTATACCCTTGATTAACTATTAATAGTACGGCTTGAGACCTGGATTTATTTATATGTGTGATACGTTACGTTTCATATCAGTAGTATCAATGTGAAGAAAAAAACATTAATTATTGATTGTCTAACGAGAAAGGCAATGGGATTTCATCAGCTTCAACACATCATGTTACAGGTGTTTTTAAAACCTAATAAACATTTTGTACTCCAATTAAATCTGACATAGTAATTTTGTAATTTATCCAAAACAAGCAAATCATATCTCAGAAGTGCTATAACGGATAGAAACTGGATTTTTGTAAATTGTACAATTACTATCCATATTTGCTCACTTTAAATCCTAGGTCCAAAAGTTATGTATCTTGACAGAATTTAGCTTTCCTGAAATTGGCGAAAATAAAACATAATTTTTAACTTACTAATAACTACTAATAACTTACTAATTAATAACTAACTAATTAAAGACAGGAAGTATTAGATTTAAAAATCATAGATACAACTTCTCTCAAGTTGAAGAGGACTACGAGTTCATCTTCTATGCCATTGTGATGGCTTGACAATGACAAGGCTTCTACTACTAGATTCGGATAATTTTAGAGCACATAACTGCGCAAAGGAGAAGCCCTAGTTGGGACAATTTCTAAGCGCCAAATTTTGTAACAATTGCGTTAGTTTGGTGCATATGAGAAAGTACACATCAGCCAATTATGCCAGAACCCAGAAACTACTTCGACTATGGAAGTAATTGTTTCCGTTTTTACAGATCACAGAAAACTCAAAAAGCGTCTATACAGATTTAGATTCTCTGATGAAACTGTTTTTGCAGGACGAGAGGATATAAACCACATTTTCTGACACTTCGTAGTCGTGAAAATCAATTATGTGATCTTTAGGAAGGTACGGTTTCCCATGGAAGATGAACTTTCAAATAACATTTACCTTACAATAGGAATGTAATGCGTGAATGGATCAGTGGATGGAATGAGAAATCGAACCATGCGGATGCTATATTTTTTACTGGTACTTGTAATACAGGAAAGGTAAATTTACAGCTCACTTTCTAGCATAAACAGAATCGCAATAGACTTAGAAAGGTCACCAAAGAAGAAATTACCACCCCTAATCTAATGTAATATAGATTTTTGTAGGGCAATAAAGATATATAAATCTCCCAAAGAAGAATTTGACATATGGCACATCATTTATAATCTGAGAAACGATTTTCAACATAATACTGGACAAGATTCCTAATTTCCAATACAATGGATCAAATCACCTCAGAAGCCAACTAGCCTTGTAATAAATACCATTCAAACATTTGAAGATCTATTTTTAGCGATAGAATTTATCGGAAAAGAATCATAATCAAAGATGATAAGCGATATTGTGCTTGCTATGGATCCGTCAGCGTTTTCGCTACGGCAACCTTCCTCTCTCTACACAGAGCATAAAGGGCTAGGTGTTCGAACGTGAGTCGAAGACGTAATGTGCGAAGCTCTCCGGGTCTCCAACCCCGGATCGATGGACGTGTATAAAGGGTGGGTCGCACACACACGCATACACTGACGCGAGGCTGCTGGCACCGCCGCCTCCCGGGGACTCCACCCGAATGAAAAATAGCGACCGACCGTCCTGGATGTGGATGTAGAGATGCAGAAGGAAGCGAAAGACAAAGACGGTCCTATGCGGAGAGAAAAAAGCGCGCACAAAAGCTCACACGCTCTCTCCCGTATTCCGCCGTCCTCGTTCAACCGTTTACCCGTTTGTTCGCTCCTCTCACTTTATGTGAACACGGGGATATTTTGGGGAAAGGGAACGACTCTCCGAGAATGGGGAAGGAAGGGGGGAGGACATGTAACGATAGAGCGGCACGCAAGCGCCATCTACATCGTCAATACTTCACATTCGAACACCTACACACGCCACAGGATTGGGCGGTTTCCTTTTTAGAATATTTTATACGGGCACAAAACATATATACGTGTATTTATATAAAGCGTACTTATCGGCGAGCTTTAGTGTCTAGGATCGGGAAGGGAGAATGGAGATTCGGTATAATTATGAAAGGAAATTGAACCTTGATGTAATGATTAACGTATTTGCAAACTTACCACTTAAAACTTACCAAGAATATTGGAACTTAGTTTACCAATTCTGAGCGACCAATTCTGGGCCAAGATTTACTAGTTTGCTTTAACAAAACAGTATAAAGTCTTCTATATTTTACTATTACACTGGTAGACTGACTTTTTTTCGTTCTATCTTTTATTTTTACAAACTACTCGATAAACAATAGGCATTATGCAGAAAATTACCGAAAGAAACTTTAATCCTACACTGGCAAAGCGACAAAACAGCGTGTATTTTTAACGGCGTATCCAATAATATTGTTCCTTCAATTGTGCTATCCACTGTTATGAGCACTTCACGTGTGAACCAATATCTGTCAAACTTTTAATGTTTAGGCACAGTCAATTCTAGATACCTACATGAATAAAACCTTATGTCAATAACGCAAAATCCAAGTTTGAAAGGCTTAATTAAGGAATATTTTTTCCAATTTGCAACAATCAAAAATGTCAGAAAAATGTCAGTGATATCAGACAAATACAATTAGATGAACCAAAGCTTTTTAAACTTTCTAAATATCTAGATTAAGCACTTCATGCAGTAACATTTTTTTGAAAAATACCCTTTGTTTGAAAAAAAATATTTGACTCTATTTCCTTGCTAACGGGTAATGGTCTTAAAACGTTTAAGTGCATATCTATAATGTAGTTAGAGGACTGTCTATTTTTCACATAAAACAAATGAAACTGTATTTGTCTCTCCTATAATGGTTTTCTGCTTGGATCAACCTCTTGTATTCTAAAGTTCCTTTAAATTAAGTAAAATGAGCAGTACTATTACTGAAGATGAATTTCTAATTTTAATATTATACACCAAATGGTAGAAGAAAATATATGTAATGGTATCTTAAAAATGTAGCTGTATTCTAAGAAAAGAAGCTTATGTAGCTGATTCAATGTGTATTTCACCTTATACCCTAAAGCGTTGGCGGTTTTCCTATAATATTCTTTAAACAAGCTTTCGGGTATTTAAGTATTCCGATTATTATCAGAAACTTCTACAAATGCTTACAAAGTTTGTACAACCTGATTCAAGTTGAGTTTTCACTATTGTTATCTCCATTATTATTGATGCCACCAAGTTGGTTATATTGACAAAGTGGTAACATTTTTCATGCTTAGGAAATAGAAAAGCAATGGACTTTATAACTGTCAAAAAGGTGTTTTTAAAGCGGGCTACCGGCATAGTCTTTCCTAATATGTGCCCACACCATTAAATTCGCACGGCCGTAACAAATATAATAGTGAGACTATTTCATAATTAATTAGTTGTCTATATTCACTTTCAGTTACCTTTCACTCCCCATGTTAGCTAGTCTCACGGTAGAGGCAAAGGAGACGGGACTACAAGTAAATGTGGCCAAAACTTGAGAGATGCGTATAGGAACTACTCCAAATGAGAGGACATTGATAGGAATGAAATAATACGTGTTGAGGCGTTTTGTTACCTAGGCAGCTTGCTGAGTACGAAGGGTGGTAAGATATGGAGATCTAGCCAGACAAGTGGAAAAACTAAAGTCAACCTATTTAACAGTAATATAAAATCGATGTTATTATATGGATGCGAGACTTGGGCGTTGAAAGCACTACAATGAAATCCGAACCATTGTTAAACGCAAAATCTTCAAAATCTGCTGGCCTAACATAGTAATAAACAAGGAACTATGGGAAAAGACAAAACAAATGCCTATCAAGAACAAAATTAGGAAAAGAAAATGGAGGTGAATTAGATACACCC
Organism: Cetonia aurata; assembly: GCA_949128085.1. Classification (NCBI taxonomy): domain Eukaryota; kingdom Metazoa; phylum Arthropoda; class Insecta; order Coleoptera; family Scarabaeidae; genus Cetonia; species Cetonia aurata. The sequence continues at coordinate 55,296,503 of OX421882.1, read as the reverse complement.
TAAGAAAACCGACAGGAGACATAACAAGAAGTGCCATTAGCAAATGGTCATCGATGTGTCAACGTAATTGAGGGAAGTCGACTATATCATGGAAAAGAGCGGCCCAGGACGAACTGAGGAAAGAGGGAAAAGTCGCAATAATGACGAAACATAAACAACATTGGAATCGCTTCGTGGAGACCCTGTGCTCCGAAATGGAATAAAGGAATACTTCCTCATTACCTATTCTCTTTACCATTGGTTCAAAAAGTTTAAGCCTTTTTCCTTCCCCAACAATTAAGGTGACACTTTCTATTAAATATGTCGCTTTTGATAGTTGTCTTGATTTTATTGCTTAGCCTCTTATTTTTTAGAATCCTCTTATAACTGTAAAAGGCCTTATATAATCTTTGCATCTTCTCACTAAGGTCAATATTTTCTTCTTTTCTATAACGTAGTCCGAAGTAGGTGAATGATTGGAACTCCTAAAAAGTAAACCTTCAACATGAAAGGTACCTAATCGGTGTTACTTTGCGGTTATTAAATAGCTTGTGTTCGCTTCCCTGAGCATTATCCATCTACTTTATGCCTCCTCACTGAGAGTTCTTATTTCTTGCTGCTATACCGAGAGTACATTACTTTTTATTGTTGCATCCACCTATTAGCATTGCTTTGAATATGTAATTGTTCTTTTCTAATCGATAATATGTTGTTTCTTATCATATATCCACCGCGTTAGATGCTTTCATGTTAGGGTTTTTTATGTTAATTTTTTTTCTGGTGCATTTTTTTTGCCTGTCGTTTTTTCTTTATATTTGTCTTTCTGCTCGTGTAAATAAACAACCTCTAGGTGTTTCTTTTTTCTTATTTGCACGACAAAAAAAAACAATTTAAAAAGCCAAATTAAAGCAATGGTCAAAAGAAAAGAAAACCAAATAGGTTAATTTATCTTTCTAAAATAATATGCCACGAGTTTAAATATAAATTATGGAATAGCTAAATATATGGAGTAGGATAAAACATAGAAAAGAATAGGTATTAGATAATTTTAGAAGATCATGAGCAAACGAGGGTGAAGATAAAAAAGTAAACAATTTTATTGATTTGAGATTGGTACTAACAATAAGTAAGAGAGGCGCAACTGAGGAAGGTATAAAATACGGGATTTGCATATGCGGGAGCAATTACAAGATTGAGAATAATATTTAGGCCTGTTAATATTATGATATACAAACGACGATTAAACCAGTAATATTTAAAGCAAAGAAAGAGCTGGACTTGTGGGAAAGGAAGATGCGTAGGAGAATATGATATGGGGAAGGAGAACTAACCAGGACATACATATATGCATTACAGAAAAAACCAAAGTTGTCAAAGGCGCAGAAAATTAAGTGCTTTGGTCATAACCCAAGGAAGGGAAAAAGTTGTACGATTAACGATACTATAGAAGTGCAAACAAATAAGCTGAAAGAAATAAGTGGAAGAGGTGCCGAGAAATCAAGACGTAAAAAGGTAGAAAGAAATGGCTGAAGACCGAAGAATTGGTAATAAAAAGAGAAAGTTGTAAAAACTCTAATGTATGAAGTGACGATTCTCCTCCCAAACTTGGACGGTAACAGTCAAATCCCTAAGGATTAACAGGTCACATTACTCATACTTTTGGTAGCTTTGTCAAGAAAAAGTATCGAATATGTGATCACTACAATAAAATATGTACTTATAAGCCTATCCTGATATTTTCCATTACCATTTACCAAACTATGTTCTATTGTATATGCTCTTTAATAAAATTAGTGTGTGCCTTCTTCAACCTCACTTTTCTTATCACAACGTATTTTGTTTCAGAAGAGATGCGTCCATTCAGGGTGTAAACTAAAGCATCGCAGAAAAGGGAAGAACCTCCAGAACGCTTTCAAGCGATAAAGGCATCCCGTATATGCCATAAAACTAGCAGATTCCGCCTTCTTGGCGACTTCTCTCGGTCGAGTTGTGGAGCGTAAGTGATCCCGTGAAGTGAGGGCGGCACAGTGGCATTGGTGGCGGCAGGGAGCGTTTATGGGAATGCGAGCGTCTTCGACGGAACGCAGGCATATGCTGATAAAGGGCTATTTGTGTTTTATGGACCAAGTAAATAACGATCCCTCCCCCGGTTTTTACGGTCCGACATGTAATCTCTGTCTACGCTTCTTTCAGCGTACGTAGTACGTATACATTCAGCCAGTACGTATGAATGCCCCGTTTGGTTCTTGGGAGGAAAGATCTTGATTATACATACGGTTATAAAAGTTCGATAATAAAAATGAACATAAATTTTAGGTGTATTCACCCTTATCTTTCATACTTGGAGCATGTATACTGACCGATTTTTTTTTTTTTTTGTATAGACAACATGAATTTTAAAACGAAATTACATGCATCTACCTTAGTCTACCTTAGTTAACTCTTAAATAGGAAATACACACCTCTTATAGCACTAATTATGTAAGTACTACACAATAATTTTCCGCATTTCTTGAGATAGTCCTAATGTACTCATAAAAAGTAACTCTATTGAATTCTTCATGTACCTAGATTTAAAATTTGAGATGTGCCCAAAACGCGCAATATATACAAAAATCAATTTTGACCGTTTTTAAAATAAAAATTGAAAATTTTAACTCGGTTTGAGATGAGGAACACTAAAGATCTAATATTTACGTTTGTATAAGCTGTCTCCTCCACCCCCCAAGAGTAAAACAAAACGTTGAAACTTATTTTGAATCTAGAGGCTGTTTAATCGCAGTTGACAATGTGGATCGGACCAGATATAATTCTGGTAATGAATTTTGCACATACTCGCTTTACCATCTCAAAGCCTTTGGTATCAACTGCATTGACTACCAGCACTGAACATGGGTCAAATGAATCCACATTGTCAATTACTGATAAGAATAAGGGTTAGGTGCTACAAAATATTGTCCGCCCATTTAACGCCAACTTGTGCGACGATGGTCAGCATCATGGGACGTTTTGATGATCATTGAACACTATCTGACACTGGATTCCAAGTAAAAAGAAAACGCACACGCAAGGATCCCTAATTGTTTCCAAAACATTATTCCGTGGAACCACGAGGCAAATGTCAGAGGTTTTTTTTTGTTGTTGCTACATTCTGATTGTAGAATATATTTGACACTTCTAGTCACTGACATATAATGTATTGTGTATCATTCTGATTGAATTTTTTTTGAACTGATTTGGTCCAGCTCATAGTCTAGTGGCTTGCACGCTTGACTATTAGTAATGGAATCGCGAATTCAAATCTCCTATGGTCAATTGCGATTATCGGTTTTATCCGTGGTCGTAATGATCATTACAAGGAAAATTTCACTCTGTCGAGTGTCTGATAAGCATCAATTGCTTAGGCTCTATCTGCCGCATCAAAAAAGGAAACCCAATAGCTCTTCCAACCACCGTTAGAGATTCCTTATATGCCAATCTTTGCATTGACACCAAACCTACAGTTTTATTTATCACGAATATGTGCTTCATATTGTGCTACTCTCTATGCAAAGAGCAAAATATAAACACATGTTTTACCTCGCAAAAATGAAACCTTTAGGGTAACTCGAAATATAAACCGAACCACAATAAAAGGTCGGGTATTTATAAAATACAGGCCATAAAATTAACGTCGAGAATCTTGAACTATTGAAAAATGTAACATCTTCAAGGGAATTAGACGTTTACGAAACCATGCATAAGAGGAAAGAATCTAACAATTTATTGAATCGGGAACATGGTCCTCTGCACCATTCGGTGTTGATTGATCTATTGGGGTAAACACTTTTCTTTTTTGCCGTTACATACTTCTCTGAATTTTGCACGTCAAGTAGGTGTAGAAAAACACACTTGTAGTTATCGGTTTTAGAGTAGATATAACGAATCATGTTTAGATATTATAACTTTTTCTTAATTCATTCGGTCTTTGATTGAAAATGGAAAGCCACGAATTTCGGCAGATATAGTTGGTGGCATACCGTACGACTTGGGTTTCTCACTTACATGCAAATGGTTATAATTTGATTTTTGATTTACAAATGTTCTACTAAATATTGTTGGTTAGTTTTATTGGTGAGTGTCACTTTAAAGAAAGCCCAAATATATATTTAATTTTGAATTTCAAAATAATTTTTTAATGTTCTTCATTAACGATTTTTTTAAAGGCAAAATATAATAATATTATAATATGTATTTGTATAAAAACTACAATTCGATGTCTAACGAATGGGGGCCATTTACTTTAACTGATTATTTGTCTGAAAAATTGGTTTGCACACATAATTTTTTTCGTGTCCGACTAGACCCTTAGTTGAAATGTCAAATTTTTAGTTTATTTGCTTTAAACAATTTATAAAATAAGGAAATACATCAACTTTCTGCGGTGATCATTTTTGCAGTAATTCCAATCTTCTTTTCACCATCGCTTCCAATTATTTATTCTTTTCTTATAAATTAGAAAATACCATTAACTCAGAGGATATTTGCATATCTACGTTTTTGTAATTTTTGTTTTAAAAATACTGTGTCAAACCGCAACAAGTAATTTGAGTTGGTATTTTTTTTATTATGAAATTAATTTTAAAAGCATTACATAATAATTTAAAAAAAAATTTGGGAATGCAGAAAATGTTAAACTGTGAAACTTTTACTGTTGAACGCATTTGTGCTGCCGCATGACTCTCGTAAAATCCAAAACGTATCGTGCATGACAACCTAACGCACATATTGCTGTAACAGATACTTTAATTTACGAGAACCTTAACTACTCTGCATTTCAATAAAAGTTCAACGTATTGATATAAATTCTCACCGGCAACAAAGGCAAAAATTCGGTAACGATATACTTTAGGTTGCATTACCTCCCAGGGTATATCCCAGTCTGCACCTTTTAAACAGTAGTCACTCCATACATATGCATAATAAAACATAAACCCTATTTCGGGCGATTATCAATTTGATCGGATATTTCGACCCTAGGAAGAATATCAGTTCGAGAGCGCATATATTTAAAAATTAATTTGCATTCCATAAAGGAAGGATTTTGCGGGAACGCAAGCGTGCTCTCACTAGAGAGCGATGGTTATTGAGGCAGCATTCTCCTGTCATCGTCTACTTGTGTGCGTGCATGTGTGTATGTATTTACATATGCAAAACTTATTAAAAGGGCAGACCGCGAATTTCAATTTGTATTTCCGTTTTTATTGCATGCGCCGAAATTATAAAACAGAAATATCTGATCCAACTGCAAAAGTGACTGTCAAGCTACCATAAATATCTTTCAGGAAAAAAATTTAATGAACATCATATAATCTAGATGCTATTAAACAAACTGATACACAACGAGCGGATACTCAAACATAATATATGATGTATGATTAAATCTAGTAAATTCACACCTCTCAAAGAAGCAAGAATAAGCTGAGTATTGGAGAAAATAATGCCCTACTACATTTCCAAATATGGTTAAATGATATAAATGAAATATTTCTTCTATTCAATAAGTTGCATTTACTATTTGTTTTTTTTACACCATACATATAAAGTTATTGTTAAGATATGTAGACAACGCATTTGGCTTGTGGGACGGTATAATATAAATGATATTAATGAATTTTTATTATACATCAATAGCATTCACCAAAATTAAAATTTAGATTTGAAATGGAAAATAAAATATTTAACTTTTTAAATATACAAATTTATAGAAGACATTTGAGTACAGGTTATAACTGTGTTTTGGTTCTCACTCTAGACGGTTCTATTACAGTTCAAAGTAAACGCCCGCGCGGGTAGTAAACGATTTCGCACTATACTACAATATCAAGATTGTTATAGGTCCACTGCTTTGGACGGTAATAGAACCGTCCGAGGAAAGAACCAAAACAAGCCCTATATAGAAAACTACAGCAAATAATATTATACCTTTTAAATCTAAATAAATATAATAATAATACAATAAAGCAAACACAAAAGGTTATTCACCACATATTTTAGAATTACTAATTAGAAAACATAAAATAAAAGAAGATTCTATAAGTGAAAATAACAATGATAAAAATAATATAATATACACAAATCATTTACATGTAACAATTAGCAAATGATGTCATTATCTTTTTTAAAACTGCACAACATAACATCAATTTTTAAACCAAAGTAGACCATACATAACATTTATTGTCCAACAGATAAACCACTAATAGGACAATGAATACAAATCAGTGTACAGTGCAAATTAAATAACTACAATAGCAAAAAAAATAACAAGTAACTAACAAAGAGATACAAAAAAAAATCATAATTTGTCTGAGGTAATATCAAGGTACTTTCGAAAAGAGAAAAAAAAAAAGAAATAAAAACAGATAAAAGAAAATACTGCAAAGAAGTGTCTATTAGGTAATTCTAATTTTAACAAAAAGGGTTTTTATATAAAGTATTTGCATTTTTTCGGTATATGGCTTAAAGGAGCTTTTTTAATGAATTAGATTTTGCTCTGGGTATAGTAAAGGTAGAGGTGGTATGTTAAAGCAGACTTGCGATAACAAAGGTGGTGAATCAACTACATTATTTATTAGTTTGAGCAAGAATTTGGCACTTGCTTGCTCTCTACGTTCGTTTAACGATGCAAAATTATGTCTATTTAGTAATGTGTTGTATCTGCTCCTCGTGAGGGATATACTCCATCCGCTTTATAAGAAAGATATTTTAAAAATCGTTTTTGAATTCTTCCAAGTGAAATTTGTCGGTATAAATACACTCCGCCAAAAAAGTATCGCATAAACTAAAAAAGGGCATTTATGAACCAAGATATTTTTATATGTTCACAAAAAGTTTGCCTCGTGTATGTGAACTATAAAAACACTAACAAAATAATGGAACTTAGCGTTTTTACTTTATTTTTTTCCTAAAAGAACACATTTAGAAAAATGCATATGTGTAAGGTTTGCTCAGTTGTTTATTGAAAGTCTTCCTATACGGACAAATTTTAAAGTGCGAAGTCAGAGTTCTGTACCAACGCTTTTAAAACTAAAATGAGCAATTTAACTTCAGAACAAGTGGCTGCTATAGTTGCTTTAATCGAAGATGGACGATCTCAAGCATACGTTGCTAATTTGATGAACATCAATCAGTCAAGTGTTTCTAGAGCCGTAGCCAGATATAGGAAAACAGGCATTTACAGTAGAAGACCTGTACCAGGTCGTCCAAGATGTTCTACTCGCCAAGATGACCGCTATTTACTACTACAAGCATTACGTCGAAGACATGTAACTGCGAGACAATTGCAGAACGACTTGGCTAGAGTCAGAAATACTCGTGTGAGTACTCAAACTATTCGGAATAGGTTACGACAGAGTGGATTAAGAGCTAGAGTAGCTGTTACAGCCCCTCGTCTCACTAGGAACCACCGAGTGGCTCGCTTAAGGTTTGCCAAAGAACATGTAAATTGGAACATTAATGACTGGGCCAATATACTCTTCACAGATGAGTCAAGATTTGGTCTTTACACCTCAGATAGGCGTATCTCAGTGTACAGACGAGACGGTGAGCGCTATTCGCAGTGTAATATCAGACCTAGACCTAATTTCGCTGGTGGCTCTATTATGGTTTGGGGAGGCATCTGTTTAACAGGTCGTACAGAGTTAGTGCCAGTAGACAGAGGTACACTGACTGCCCACAGGTATATAACGGACATTTTAGAAGAACATGTAGTACCATATGCGCCAATTATAGGAAACGAATTCATGTTAATGCACGATAATGCACGACCGCATGTTGCAATAATCGTCCAGGAATACCTTAACGATGTTGGTATTCCAGTTTTAGATTGGCCTGCGGTAAGTCCGGACATGAACCCTATCGAGCACGTGTGGGACCTCCTTCACAGACGGATACGAACCCAAAATGTTGCCCCAGCGGACCTGCATGGACTAGCAAATGCTCTCCGTGACGAGTGGGAGAATTTGGATCAGGCTTATATACGGAGGTTAATCGAATCTCTGCCAAACCGTATGCGAGCGGTCATAAGAGCCAGAGGTGGCAATACTCAGTATTAAAAGCTACTATTATGACATTTTTCTTTCCAAAATTATAATTTCTTGTTTTAATAAAAATCTCAAGTATGAGTTCTTGTTTTTATTTGGCCTGTATTTTATTTAAACAATCATAGAAATTATATCTTAGAACGCATTAAAGTATATTTACAACTTTATGCTACAAACAAAGATTATACGATACTTTTATGATTCAAAACTAAATTATGCGATACTTTTTTGGCGGAGTGTAGTAAGAGTACCATACAATAGAGGCATACTCTAGTTTAGGTCTAACAATAGTATGAAATAATAAAACTAGAGCGTGCGTATTATCAAAATCCTTACATGAACGAATTAGAAAACGTAAGGACTTAGAAGCAGAATTTGCTATAAGAGCAACATGGCTGGAAAAGGATAAATGGGAATCAAATAGTACTCCAAGGTCTTCAATCTGCGTTTGTCTGGGAATGGGAGAAGTCTCAACAGCGTAAGGAAAAGTTATACCGCTCTCACATCTTGAGTAAGATACTACTGCACACTTATTTATATTCAAATTTATTTTATTCCTTGAACACCAGTCCTTGATCACATCCAAATTTCTCTGAAGAATCACACAGTCTGACGTAGAATCAACTTGCATATATATTTTTAAGTCATCTGCGTAGGCAGCAACCTCATAATCAAGGGGATCAAACAGTCATTCATGTAAATATCAATAAGTAAAGGACCCAAATGGGATCCTTGCGGAACTCCAGTAGATGCCACAAAGGAACTAGATGTGAAGCCATTATAGGTCACGGAGCATATCCTGTTAGTTAGGTATGACTCCATAAGCTTGATCACGTCGTAAGAAAACCCAATTGTATACATCTTCCTTAACAGTATTGAATGACCAATGGTGTCGAAAGCTTTCGTAAAATCAGTATATATAATATCTGCCTGTCGCCGATTATCAATACTCTCACTAATAAATTGCGTTACTATTGCCAGATTGATTACTCTTGAGCGACCCGCAACAAAGCGATTCACTGCTAAATTAAAAATATAAGCTAAAAGTTCGCATAAAATGATGAAATATGTGATAATTACAATGCATTATATATTGGGGAAACAGCAAAAGAACTAGAATTACATGACACACAAGTAATAACAACACCAATATGAAATTACTCCATAAATGCTACAACATTTATTAGTTAAAATTACTTGAGGCTTGAGGCACAAAATTGAGAAATGTAGAAGAGACAATAACGTAAATTTAAATGATCAGTTACAATACAACACGATAACGCTTTTCACATTTGAAATAATTTTAAGGAATCTTATGTGAAAGGAAAAGTAGAACCAATTTCAACATACGACGTATAACAATATTCACATCTACTATAATAATAATAATAAAGCAAATCACTTTTACCACTTGTTTCATAAATACCTACCCTATACAAAGCATGTGTATGATGACGATCTTTTTGGAATCAGTGTATTTTGTTCTATATCGTTTCTCACTTCCTTTTTACTTGTTGAAATCACAATTTTTACAACTTCTATGCAAAATAGAATTTCCCATGGAAATCAATACTGCCGCATAGTAAGGAAAAATCTGATAAATCTTTAGCTATCGTTATGGCTTCTGGTAGATTAGTTATGATTATATTACGTAGTTCTTTATTACTGATGATCTAAAATTTAGAGAACGCCCCGATCTAACCCATATGATTTGGATGTTATTCAATTTTTAAATCATCACAACCAATTTCACAAAAAATTAGTGTTATTATTAGTTTAGGCTGATAGAGCTATAATTTTAACAAGTCCAATTTTTAAAACAAAATAATTACCCAAATTACTTTATCTATAAGATATTCAAAGAAAGAATATTCCGTTTTCATAATAAATCAACAAAAACTATAAAAGACAATCAAACAATTACAAAATTTAAAAAAATTCTTTATGTAAAACATTTATCTGAAATAAATCAAATTATCAACAATAATAATAAATTGCAAAATCAAATCTACATGTCATATGTAAAATATCTACATAAAATAAACTGTCAAAATTGTAATAGTGTCTATATCGGTGAAACTATGCAATATTGAGAAAAGAGAATAAAAAGACACGAATACAACAAAAAATTTACAACCTTAAAAAGACACGAAATAACACAAAATCATCCATTTGATTTTAACAACCTATTAATTTTACACAAAAACAAAAATTGAAAACCCGCAATATACTTGAAATAATTTAAATTTATAAACACAAAAATTCAGTAAACGACAAAACAGGCACACAACTTTTCATTCAAGTTTATAACTTAATTCTATAATAATTGAAGTTTTAGTAAAAATTAATAATGTTTTTCATATTTAATCTTGTGGCCATCAAGTAAAATTGTTAATGGTAGGCTTAAACATCCAGCAAGCCAAGAATTGGTTGACCAATCAAAGAGGACGAAGTGTATGGTTCGAGAATTCTATGCAATTTATATCAAAGTGGACACCCGGTATACTTCTCTCTAAAATGCATGTCTAGACAATCCTATTTGTTTATTCCAAAGTAAATGTTATTTGCAACAGACATATTTTTAGTTTCCGGAAATTAAAATACTTGTTCTAAATATATAAATGCCAAATATACAAGTCATTTGGACAATTTTTCTCAGTGCACATTGTATCTGGCAATGCTGAATCTATCTCAATTTTCATGAGCAAAGCAACAGCACTAAAGTACAACTTAGCACCATGTATTTTGAAGAAGATACTCAGTCTATTCTCATAGGTAAGAACAGTATTTATTACATGAGATATATAGACTTGTCTCTAAACGAACTGTTACATAGGTATAACAAAATTAATAAAGAGGTACTATGCATGAAATAACAAGTTACCACTGCCTGTAAAAAAAATTATTGATTTAAACGTTAAACTAATTTATTCCCTCTTAGCTCAATAACCTCACAATTACCACATATAGTCTGTACATTGGGAAAGGTATGTGCGATAGTTTCGTTTTATGTCGGCATATAAACTGCAGTTCTTCACTAAAGCGTTTATGGCTAAACAAACGATATTTTAAGTGAAATGAACAAAATAAAATTGTATTGCATAATTAAAGTAAAGGTAATAATGGTAGCAGTAAGTAAATTATTTTAAACGAGCGTAGGTATGCGTATTGAAATTATTCTTAAGTGAGATTTTAGTATCTAACCTAAATTTAATTAAGAGAAGCACAAGCAAGCCAAATATATTATTTCTTCTTAGTTATATTTACATACATTTTATTACATTTTCTTACGAAATAACTTACTTAATTAACATTTAAACGCCAGCAGAAAATAAAAAGATCATAACTTGGAGTAAAAGAAAGTGTGCTATAAAACTTTTACAGTTAGGGTTTATAATTTTTTTAACAATTATGTGTAATTTACAACTTCGCACCAGCATCCATTATTTCCTACACGTACATGCACACATATGCCTCGGGTACGTACGAAAAACTTCGTATACTCATATAAGGAATCCATTAGAGGTGTATTCAGCGAAGTGTGAAAAGTATCAAGTTTTTAATGTCGATTCAGAAGAGCGGGCGGGAAGTAGGTAAGTGAAGACGTCATTGGGAGATAACGGGGAATGGTAGAAACATGCTACGGAACGGAAAAGAACGGCGAACGACCAAAAAACGAAGACTAAGAGCACGAAGAAGAGGATGACGCAGAGGAAGGTTGATGCCGCAACGGTCGACCAACTTTGATACAAGAGAAACGGCGCGGCGTTGCTCTAACCTCGTTACCGCTCTGCGGAGCTGGCAAATTACCCCCCTGAACCGAGAAGAAAACGACTAAAAATAAGGCTAACACGTTTACGTACTCTGCGCTATGAAATGGAATTACGTTTATTTGTCGGATTATTAAGTAAGTACTTAACTGTGTAATGTTCTGGGTCCTACTTCATTCGGATACTCCACCGCACGGGTAGAATGAGCTAAAACGCCTAACACCTAATTGTATGACGTTCATTACGCTTTACAAGCGAGAACTCTTGGAGGCGTTTCTCTTGCTTATAGGGTCAACATATGACTACTGATATGCTCATTTACATTTACTATAGATGTAGAATGCTCGTAGGTAAAACGGCGAAAAAAACTCAAGCACAAAATGTTTTTAATAAATTCTAAATGTTTATGAGGTCAACGTTTCAGTGATTACTGTCACATTTTCAACGCTAAAAATGAATTATAATAGTACAAGAAGTAAGAATCAAAATTATCACAAACTCGCTCTAAAGCGTAATAGGATTAAAGCACGTTGATAAAAATATCAAGTTTACGCTTTGGTTAAACTTCTTTGTTATGATAGGTTCCACATTATTCCCTACAACAGCAGTGCTTTTTAAAAACATATTTTTACTCGTTTAAAAGACGAAATATAATCGATGTTGATCTATATCCTATTTGATACATAACTTTGAAAATATTAGCAGTATTGACCCATTTGTATTTTTGTATTTTATTTTATTTAAAAATATATTTTTTTTTATTATTAACATTGTTATTTAATTTAACTGGAGAATTGTCGATTTTATTCCATCTGTACATATCAACCAAGTTAAAATTTTATAGTTTTATACATTGTAAAAGGAATAAAGATAAAAAACATTGTTCTCTTGATTTGCACCTTAAATATTGCATCACTCACGTTTTATCTCTCCATTGTTCCTTTTTAAAATTTAACTGTGTTGTCTCCATATATTATGTTTCAACTTCAATTTACTTGTAATAATCAATTTTACTAACATGTTTTTCTGCTATTATGTTTTAGAGTAAGTTTGTCATAATTATGATTTTTACTTATTATGCTATTGTAATTTGTAATTGATGTTTGCAGCCTTGAAAAAGGCTTTGGTAATCACTGACACGTTAGTCTTATAAACTTTTGAATTTTATTAAATACATGTTCCGGCAGCGCCGTAAGCAAATTGTAAAATCCTATGAGAATAGCAGACCTAAACTCAGAATAGGTACAGTAAGTGTGTAATAAGTAAACGGTTAAAAAACAATACAATACGCAAAAGTACTCAATTATATTTGTGATATGTTACAAATAACCACTTCAATAACTTTCAGTTTTGACTGAAAGTAGCCACAAATTATTTTCAGAACGCTGACTGCTTTTGAAGATATTCCAGGACTATTCAAGCAAATATATTTACAGTTTTATTCTCTATTTCAGAAAAAAAAATCTTTCCTGAAATCCTGACTGTTATAATCGCAACATCTATTGAAATCCACAAACATCTGACTGTGATGACGGACATCCCCTACATGACATCTGCATCCCGCCAATCCAAATAAACTAACCATAGCCGCCACCGTTACCTATACGTATAATAATATAGGTCAACAGCGACAGGAGTAGCAGCTCTGAAGATGTCACATACAAGTGAGGACAAAATGTCGTTCCAAAGCAGTTCCAGGACGTGGTTTCAATCCCGAAACCTAGCAATGTGTAGCATGAACAACCAGCACGGAAATTTACGTATTAGTTTGTAATGAGAAAATAACGCAAAATTCGCTGCAAATTATATCGTATTTTCCTAAACATCAAAAGCGCTTCATTATATTGTTGCTCCCTAATTTTCACACAGAATTGAAATGTAATTCATACAGAATTTCATACATTCTTTCGTCAACTTAACAGGTTTTATACGTTGAATACAATAATAAACTTTGCAGTAATTCTCTATGGCTGACCTGCCTGTATATAAGCTGATTAAGTTTTGTAGTCGCCCACCGGCGAATTTATTACTTTTGGGAAAAAGTACAACAAACCACACATGTCTATTCGTAAATTCGATGACAAACCTATTGGGTGGAATTATCAATATACTTTGTGGTGCCGGAACCTGCTCTTCCTATTTCGTCGGCTACATTCAACACCATGATAACGCAATGGACTGCCACTCTTCACGAGAATAGATGGAAGTCCATGACCACCTGCCGTCAAGAGCGTGAAGCCATCCCCAGGCCATTACCGAAGACAGCAAGATATTGGCCTGCAGATTTCTCCCAGTAACCTACGTCAACTTGTGGGGCTTTTGATCGGCCACTGCAAGCTAAACAAATACATCCTGCATGGGCTTGGCTATCAGCCCACTGTGTCGGGCATGTTACCAAGAAGACGAGACACCGGAACACATTTTATGTGACTGTCCGGCGCTTGTCTAACTCAGAGGTGCCATTCTGGGGGAGTACTGGCCCAGTATGGCCGATTTTGGTGACGCCTTGCCTGCTGCTCTGCTCGAGCTCACGCTCAGTTTGGGCTAGCTCGAGTAGGATGTGGATACCACACCCTACATTTATTCCCCAAACATTTTGAAAATTGGCTTTCCGGAGCCGAGTGAAGATTACATTCGGAACAATAGTGGCGATTCACTTTTCCATTTTTATGAAATCGAACTTCGTCTGACCACTTGATAAGATATAAAATCCCAATAACGCGAGCAAGGCTATGCCAGATTATAAAATTTACCCGTTCTTCGTAGTCTATCGAGGAAGCAAAGCAAGTGAATTTTAAACGGATGCTAGTTTGTCATTCTAAATCCATTGAATGGACGCAAGGAAAATATCTGTTTCAACATTTAATTCAGCAGAATTGTATTGTCCTCATTTCTTGTATGAATGCGTTACGTGTTTATCAACAATAAAACGTATATAATTTCGAATAAAAGTACAAAGTCAGTATCAATAATATTTATTGGAATTATATTTTATTCACATATAAGTATTCATGGAAAGACTTGGAAGCATGTATATTTCTACTTTTCCTTAACAATTAACCCCAAATTAATACTAAAATTTATAAGTTAATTGGTTTAAAAGAAATCTGAACAAATGGAACCTTAAAACAAATTTCTTCATTTCAATTTCTTAATGAAACAAAGTGTATTGTTAGTAGGTGGATAGGTATACATTATGTTTGCATACTTTATAATAATTCTACCAAACACAGGCCTCCAACCTAAACATAAAAAAAATTAATTGCTTCAATATTTTAAAATGTGATATTTATTTCAATTTTGCTGACAAATGCTTAGAGTCATTCCATTTAACCCCCTATTTCTATACCGTTCAAATTAAATAATTAGCTTTACACGCAATTCCCTATTTCTAAAATAAAGGCCGCATAAATAATGTATGAACTATTTTAGTCGCGACGCTATTGGGAGGCGATAAAAATTCAAGATGGCACCGCCAAGACAGGAAAGCGCCACATACGCACATGCATGCACAAACACACACCCAGATATTTTTATATATGTGGAAGACGTTGAGGCCGCGCATTCGCACTTCCGTTTCCCTCGAAGGAAGTAAAACTTATCGAAACTCCTCCCTCCAATAACACGTTTACATGCAGACCGTCTCTCACACACACGCAGCAAGATATAGTGCGTGAGTGGTGTAACGTAACTTATAGCCAACCCGGAAAAAGTGCCTGCTGAAAAGTTTCGCCAGAAATCTCTTTTTTTGTAAGCAAACACCCCCTTCAGCGCGTTAAGTTCGAGCACGGAAAACCGGAAACGTGCACAAAAAGGGACAACAAAAATCAATAAGGTGGCACCTGTAACTTTGCCGTGTCTGCATAAAGAGCTGCAACTTAGGAAAGTAAAAGAAATGATATTAATTACAGTATAGTCAAGAAATGTGCATAACGACATTGAATTATAAGAGACGATGGAACTTAGACCAACTATCAAATATAAATTAAACTCTTAGTACTGTCCCACTCGCAAACACTTTAGCTGACATTTTATACTGCGCTTTAATTAATAAAAGCAAAATCTGGAACCAAAATAATAATATAAACCATGGAACTCTGTTTGTCCTTGTTAATCCAAATCTTTAATGAGATTGACCCCTGCCTAATTCCCACCACATCGGATTAACAATTGACTGTATATAGATTTTGATCTTTTGGGAATGATCACCCCAATAATGTTTATGTATAGTTGTTGTTTTTTTTAAGCGTAAATGTACAAGGTTATCATAAAGTAAGGGGTAAATTTCAAATTATTATACGATAAATTAAAAAAACAACCAAAGCCAATGGAATTCCTTGAATAATAGTATTTCTTGTAGGATCAAAACTGTTCAGCACAACCGTTCAATATTATATTATATAATATCATACTATTTATTACCAATTCATTCATTCATTCATTCATAACGTTAGGGTGGACACCATTAGTCCAGGCACTTGAGGTAGGTACTCATTGTACCGTCCCTATTCAATCTCTTACTTCCACTCAAGCAGCTTGGTGTTCTCTATAAAGCCCAGTATCTTGCCCAGTGTAAACTTGAGAACCTTCGCGGCCTCCAATAGATCATTCCCGAAATGTTTCTGCCGGAGTACTTTCAACTCCTCACATGTGCAGAATACATGTAAACTCGTTTCCTCCTGTAACTCACATCTTCTGCACCACTATTCGCTTACTGGACCTGTGTTGTATAGATGCTTTTACAGGGGACAGTGTCCAGTTACCAGCCCAGTAATGGTTTTAGCTTCTTTCTTGCTGCGTCTATATAGGTTATCAGAGAACTTAGCATCCCCTATTAGCGCTTTGGCATAGAGTTGACCTTCAGTTGTCGTCCATTTATTTGTACTTTCTTTTGTCTAAGTAGGTCCAAATCTTTCTTTTAGCAGAATCCTTAGTAATCCCATATACGGACTCTGGAGCTATGAAGTGTCTTTTAGAGTCCTCCTTGACCAGTTCGTCGGCTATTATATTGCCCTTTATATCCTCATGCCCCGGCACACAGTGGTCAATTTGTGAGCGTATTCCGGACATTTGCACAAAATTTGACTTTTTTTGAATTATGCTGAAACGATTATATTATATTTATCTACCTGTTCGCCTACTTCCCTGAAAATTGTGGCAGTTTTCAGTAAACCGGTAATAAGTTATGGTCCGCGAACTAGTGCAAAATTCCATATTTTACATGAGTTGGTATTTAAGGAGAAATTAGTGCGATGTTTAATAGGCCTTGTCTAGCTCACCTAAAGCAATTAGTTGAAATGGTTTTACCAGCAGGTAGTACATTTCTTCCTTTACAATTTACCCTAAATATACTTCGAAATCCGATAAGCCGTAAATTATTCCGACCTAATATATTTATCGTTGCATTTTTCTTGGAATTTTGTAAATAAGCAAGTTTTACGTTATTAAGGACACATCAGGACACTCGAGATTAAATTTATTCTTAATATTCAAAGGCTTAACTATGCCATAAAATCAACTAATCTCTCGGAAACCCTCAGAAAGTGATTACAGACGAAATATAAGGAGAGAGTGCACTTATAAATTCCATTCGCATTTTGGTCACGTACCAAGTAACGTCTCGTGAGTGATATTCTGAGAGCTTATTGTTAATTATTCTGTTGTATTTAGTGTTGTTACAGTTGTGTTATCAGTTGTTGTTAAGTTTTTCTTCGTAAATTTTTGTTAGTGTGTTTTTCGTTATTGTTCAAGCAACAATGGATTTTTCACCGATAACTCGGTTAGATTTGCACAACAAAATGTTGGAATATCCTAGAAAAACTATTACTGACCGAAAAAAACACGTGTTGGAGTACCTTAAAGAACACTTCGCCACTAATGGAGATGAACATGCCACGGAAGTATTAATAACTTTTACAAGGGAAAGTTTTTTCTCGCCGTACCTTAAACGATGGCAGAAGGTTTTCAGCAAGAACGAAGTTTTCTTGGCTCGATATGACGATTGGCTAAGAGAGGAAATTGTATTTCCTGAGCTATTAAAGAATCGCTTAACACCAACTTCGTCCAATACGGAGCCTACTCCAGGGCCCTCGGGTACTCAATCGACTAAGGATTTCAAGCAGTATTCTGAGAGACATAAACGTCGAAAAACCGAACAGTTAAGGGAAGAAACATCGGCAGCTGAACTAAGTTTTGCAACGTCAATGAAATTACGCGACGAGGGTGACCAGGCTGCTGCGAAATTGTTGACCGAAGCTACGACAACAACCCCAACACGTGCTAAACGCATATTTCAGAAATGGACCACTTCCGATCCAGAACAACGGAAATATACTCCAGAAGAAGCGTTAGCTTTAATTTTAGAGCTAAATTTAACCCGGGAACAATACACAAGACTAAAACAATCGGCTGATAGTTGTGGACATGATTTATATCCACCCTATTATAAGGTTTTAGAGGCAAAAAGGGATTTCTACCCAGATGGCATAACCATCACAGAATCTAACTGTGAAGTCCCACTGCAAAGTTTATTGGACAAAACTTGCGAGAGCTTAGTGAAATGCATTTACTCTGCCAGTGACGATTCCCAATCTTTAAAATTAATTTGCAAGTGGGGCTTTGATGGAAGTTCCGGCTACTCAAAATTTAAACAAACATCAGATTTTACTTCCTCTTCAGAACTCCAAGCTGAGGGAAACCTTCTTGTAATGTCGCTTGTGCCGCTCCGGCTTGTCAAGGAAAATAATGAACTTCTCTGGAAAAACCCAAGACCATCCTCTAAACTGTTCTGTAGACCAGTGAAACTACTATGGATAAAGGAAACCGATGAAGTTAGTAGACAGTTAGAACAGGACATGAACAACCAGATTAATAATTTAAGGCCTTGTCAAACTGAACATGGAAAAATATCCTTTACTTTGTTATTGACAATGGTGGATGGCAAGGTTTGCAATGCAATCACTGAGACCACAAGTGCTATGAGGTGTTTCATGTGCAGGGCGACAATATCGGAAATGAATGACATTGACGAACTACGGACAAGGAAAGTACAGAAGGACACACTTAAATTCGGTTTGTCTGTCCTTCATGCATACATTAGGTTTTTCGAATGTTTACTGCACATTTCCTATAGATTGGAAGTGAAAGTGTGGAAAGTAAAGAAAGAAATGAAAGAGGCTGTAGGCAGACGAAAAAAATATATCCAACAGCTATTTCGGGATCGCATGGGTCTCCTTGTGGATGTTCCTAAGCAATCCGCAGGAAATACGAATGACGGAAACACAGCCAGACGCTTTTTCGGCAATCCCACTTTGTCTGCAGAAATTACAGGTATTGATGAGGATCTTATTAAGAGATTTTCCATTATTTTAAGAGCCATTAACAGTGGATATGACATTGATGTAAATAAGTTTGAAACTTACTGTTTTAAGACTTCAGAAAAGTATGTATCTTTATATGGGTGGTACTACATGCCAATTTCAGTGCACAAAATTTTACTGCACGGAACAGCCGTAATCCAAGAGGCTGTGGTGCCAATTGGTGAACTATCTGAAGAAGCCCAAGAAACTAGAAATCGGGACATTCGGCGCTACAGGGAACATCATACTCGAAAAATAAGCTCCCAAAAAGTTAATTATGATCTTTTTCATAGATTGATAGTAAGCTCCGATCCATTTCTTAGTTCCAAAAGGGTTGGGGCAAAATTACATCTACCCAGAGAAATAGATGCGGAGCTTAAAACGCTTTTAATCGTCAACCCTGAAAATGTTGAAACGGAGTTGGAGAACATTTCGTCCGATGATAACTTTTAAATGTTTAACTGTTACTCTTCTTATGTCTGTAGTACTTCTACCATTTACTGTAAAATAATGTAAACATGTGAAATATATAATTTCCACAGTAAAAAATATTTTTTATTATGCTTATCCATGACGAATCGACGTCATTTCAAAAACTTTAAAACTGAAACTTTAATAGTTTAAAAGAAACAACCTGAAAAAGTAATAATTAAAAACTTAAATTTAAAAAAAAATTTTTTTTTTAAATTTTCAACTCTTAAAAAGAAAATTAGAGCCGATGTCCGGATTTGCTAGGTATATTGACCACTGTGCGGCACCCAAATCCGCGACACCGTGTGATCCTGTGCCAGTGTATTGAAGGATTGTTTGCAGTCTCTAACTAGTTTTGACCTAGTTACAAGGTTCGAGACTGCCCTGATAGCAACCTGGCTATCAGTCAATATACTTATTTTCCTCCACATGCAGCCCCCAATTGCATTTTATTATTTATTGCCGATATTACAAACCTATGAATATGCTATTAAACACATGCAGAATTTTTTTAGATTTAGGTTACAAATAGGCATTCTTGTTTTATTTGATTTCATTTTTCTCTGTATTTGGGATTAGTTAAAACAGTTACGAACTGAATTTCGCCCTGAGATTGTTGGTAGTGTTCTTTACTTTTGTAACTTGTTTTATTTGATTTACTTATTTTGTATTTTTTTTTCTTCTTTCTGTAATTGGCACTGCAACAATAAAGACAATTTATTATTATTATTATATTATTAAATTATTGGTCCTTATATCTTCTAAAGCATCACTTAGCGCTATCTTAGAATATTGAAATCCCTTATACTGCTTTGCTTCGTTTTCCATTTCGTTTCTGCCATAAAAGAAACTAAAATAAAAATTATGCGGTCGTTCATTTACTGATATCTGCAACTAGGCATCAGATCCCAGTGCATGAACAAAATGATCATTTATTGGGGATAACATTCGCACCAGGAATTGAACGAATTTTGTGTTTTACACATTAAGCTGTAAGTTTGGAAGATATATCTTCAACCGAACCACGTAAAATGATCACGATGCACCCTTCACGGGGCGGAACAAGTACACAAAGTTCTTAGTTTAGAATTGCTCATTTACTGGCGCTGTTCATTCACTGGTGCTTCCACTCTAATATCGCAAAAATTACTTAAAAAAAAGAAATCGGTTAAACATTGTGTCTCCTACCTTTTCCAAGATTTCAATGCTGACCGATTCTTATCTTGGACAAGCTGTAAATGCAGCTAATCTTGATATTGTATATTGACATATCCAATATACAGCTTTAGTATTCAGAGTAATTAACGCGCTGAGATATCAATTATTTTTCGACAGAAGATTCGCTCTATTGAAAATATAATTGTTGCCATGTACTGAGCAAAAATAAATATCATGCATAGAACCTTTCGCCTTGCAGCTTTTTCCCGAGATACGAATAAATCAACATTTAATCATTTCTGGAGCGTTGCCGTTGTTCCCGATCCCTGGAACCGCTCGTATCCAGTGCAAGCTTCAGCGCTCCAGCGCGTTCTCCCGCACTCACTCCATCGTCACCTTATTCTTCTCTTTTTTCGTCCGCCCGGTCTTCGGTGGCGTTCTTCTCCACGTGTGATACGTCGGCTGATGTATATATACGGAGAAGTGAAGCGAAGGGTGCTGTCGCAGGCAGCCCACCCCGCCCTAATGTGAAAGCGGGACTAAGGTTTGAGTCTACCCGGTCGCCTAGGCAACCCGTTTCCCCGCAGGTTAAATCCTTATTGGATATGTTCATCGTTTTATTTTATTTTTCCACTTTCTTCTTTCCTTTCCGCATTTACATTTTCCATCTATGGCTTCCATTTTCCGAAAGGCGCTTTTGCTCGCCGCCTCGGATATTGTATATCGAGGTGAAGACCGGCGGCGGCGGGCGCAGGGAAGATTGTGCTCGTTCGCTAGCGTCGCTTTAGCTCCGCTGGGTGCTCTCACGCCTTGACGTGTATTGCCTTCTCATCGTTCGGCTGTACCTTAACGCCGCAGTCGCCGTCGTCTTGATTGCTTGTTGCAGATTTAGCACCAATGCCGCTGCTACTGCTGTGTCGGCACTACGCTTTATTCAATCAAATCATTTTTCTTATGCATTTAGAGTGTCTGTTCGCGGAATCGAGAAATTCCAGTATTTTGCGACCGCCCTCTTGACGAATGCGCTTCGCCTATAAGTTTTCTTTTCCTGCTTTTGCTTGCTGTTCTTTTTCTAGTTTGCTTTTTGCGATAGTTATTCTGTATACTTTGAAATTGAAGTCTCTAATTTAAGCCATAAACATTTATAAAAGATAGCATTTCTTAACTATAGATCAAGTTATAGGAGTGAATATAAACTTAAGGTTGTTTGTACCACTGAATGAAAGTTCTGTTACACCAAACCGGCATAGTATCGGCTCGTTTTAGAACACGAATTGCACCTTCTACTATCATCCTACTATTTGATAAAGGACCTTAGACTTACAAGGAAACGATCACGAAATAAAAAATTCAAAAAAATTATGAAACTTTGGGAATATGCAGATTATATATAAATATGTACTACGCAGTCCTTTTTCCTGTGGAAAAACAAAATGAGCGAAATGAATTTTCGCAAATTGAAAATTCCCCATTCTGCATATGCACATAGGTAACTCGCTAACGGTAAGAGGGTAAAAGTTTTAAGACAGAAATTGTTCGTTTGAATGAGTTTTATTAAGCAGACAAGAATAAATGTTAAATATATGGAGATTTTTGCATATATTTTTTTTCGACAGACAAACATGTTTGGAATTAATAATAGGTAAGGGTAAGTTGATTGTGTAACATACCTATAAAGTGTTGAAATTAATTTTAGAACGTGGCAAAAAATTGATAACTACATCGTCGGGTGAGGATTAGAGTGTCCAATATCCAAAAACGTCACTTTTGGAAAATCGACATTGAATATGTAAAATCAGCGTTTCTCAACCTTTTTGCATTTCCGACCCAATTTTCAATCACAATTCTCATCGCGCCCCCTCCTCTCATTTCACTGAAATTAATAATAATAATAATAATAATAATATATAGTTTTATTCTTTCAGATTATAACACAAAAGCATAACATGACAATAATAAAAAAAAAAAAGAGAACACTAAATAAGTCAAAAATCAAAAAGAAATCACAAGGCGTACTTCAAATGACAGCATAAGCTGTCCTTGCTCTACCAGTACACCTTGAAGCATTTGATAAATATATAAAGAAAGTGAAACCTAAACTACCTTACTACCTAATATTCTGCATGAACCCCCACCACATTCAAAAGCAAAATAAAATTAAAAGCAAAAAAGTAAATATGCAGTTAAGCAGCACAAAAAAAAAAACAAAAGTAATAAGCGTTGCGAATGGCACATGAAACAATCATCGCTCCAAAAGATATCGTTTAAATGCAGATTTGAACGCAGACACACTCAGCAATTTAAATTGATCGGGTATCTTATTATAAATCTTTGCTATTTGATAAGTGAAGAATCGCTCAAATAGAGCAGTACGATGAGTAGGGGGTGTAAGCCTACCCCGAAACCTCAAATTCAGATTGTGCACGTCAGTACGAAATGAAATTTTTTGATACAAATAAGTGGGTTCTTTATATAAAATAATTTTGTGGAATGTACAAGCGCTCATAAGCAACCTACGGTCATTCATATGCCATCCCACCTCAGGCAACTTATGAGAAATTCTTTCATATTTCCTTATACCAAAAATTAAACGCAAACACGAATTTTGAACCCTCTGTATACGTGCAGAGGTATCCGCCCTCAAGCACGGTCCATATACCTCACAACAATATGATAAATGTGACAACACTAATGTTTCACAAAGGATTTTCTTTAAATTAACCGAAAAACAGTGACGGTGTGGATATATCAGCTTTAAAGCTGCATAGGCAGATCTAATGCACCTCGAGACGTGATTATCGAATCTAAGGCATGTCCGCTCCGTTTATTTGCAACTTCATTGAATTTCTAAGGCAGTCCACATGGTTTTTGCTACCAAACAGTAAAACCGCTGACTTACCCGGATTAATCATTAATGAATGACAGGCGATATTTTGGCAACGGCAGCAAGGTCACTACTAACATTCATAATACCACTCTGACTGCTGGACAAGTGAAACGCATGAGAAAGTTGCATATCGTCCGCATAGAATTGTAATTGTAATCTTAGTTTCTATTTAATTTAATTATATTTTGACGCTAAAGCCATCCTACGATCTTGTTAAACCATAAAAATTACCACAAATGGGTAAATTTATTGATATTTGGCAACACCGATCCGCTGCATTGATAAAATCAGAATCGATTACTCTCTGTCTCACGTACACCATATCGGACATCCTCGCTGCTTCGCGAGAAGTTCCGATTTGTCTCGAACATTCTAGACTGCTTGCGCGGCGTGCATAAAGCTATATCTCATTCCACCCAATCTCAGTCGAGTCGATTCTTCTATCTGTACCTCTACCGTGAATGTGCATGTTGTGATTTGCGTGTTTTTTGCGCAATTTAGGATATTCAAGTAGCTGTGGAATTATATAGTGTATATATGCAGAATCATGGATACATTTTTAAGTGGGCGTAAGCGAGCATTAGACGATAGTGAAGCATCAACAAGTGCACAGACGAAAATGGTTCCGAAGATAAAATCAAGAAAATATTCTCAAGAATACTTAAATTTTGGGTTTATCAGCACTGAAGTAAATGAAAAAGAAAGGCCCCTGTGTGTCATTTGCTCAAAAATTTTGGCAGCAGACAGCATGAAGCCGAACAAACTTAAACGACATTTGGAAACGCTTCATAGTGAGTACGTTGGCAAACCCCGAGAATTCTTCGAATTAAAATTAAAATCGTTTGAAAAGCAAAAATTATTTTTAAAAAAAAACTCTGTAAATGAAAAAGCTTTACTTGCCTCTTACAAAGTTTCATATCAGATAGCCAGAAGCACAAAACGTCACACTATTGGTGAAGAGGTTATCCTACCAGCTGCAATTGAGATTGTAGAAACTATGTTTGGAGATAGTTTTGCCAAACAGTTGCAGTCCGTACCTCTATCAAATGATACTGTTGCCCGTCGAATTGATAATATAGCTGAAGATGTGCAACACCAGCATTTTGGGAAATTGCGTGACAAACTTTTTTCAATTCAGTTTGATGAGGCCACAGATAGCAATAAAGACGCTCATTTAATTGCCTATGTTCGATTTTGTGATGGTATGTCAGTAGCGGAAGAACTATTATTCTGCAAACCAATAGAACTCAAAGTAACAGCACTTGCATTATCTTCTATCTCAAATAGAAATGTTTGCAAATTTGGATGAATGTGTCAAAACTTACAAGGCTGGAGAGCAACATATAGCAGTTGTTTTGGTAACCATTGAAAATCATGTAACCATGCTGGCAAAGAATTTTAAAAAGTGTTTTCTTGCTGACCTCAACTGGATAGCAAGTTACGAGTGGGTTAGGGACCCATTTCAAAATACTCCCGGAGGTCTCTCAACTGCCGAAGAAGAAATCTTTATAGACTTCACGGAAAGTGGCGAAATAAAAAGACAGTTTAGTAATAAATCACTCTTTGAATTTTGGGCAGGGTTGGATGATTTTCTGCACTAAAATCAAGAGCACTGCGTATACTATGATGCCCACAGGTTGAGAAACTCTGTGTAAAATTGAATATAGCATATTATTTTGTAAATTATGACAACAAAAAGGATGTCATTGTGAAGTCCAGTGAAGTTTTTATCTTTGGTGTTGCATATAAAAGGCATACTTACTAACTTTTATTTCTAATTGTAGATATTAATTTAGCCTAATCTGGATATAGAACACAAAACATACATCCCATTAAAATAGCGGGATATGGAACAAGAAAGTCACAAATTCATAATTCCTAGTTAGGTATTATTATTTTTTTAATTTATTGGTTTTTAACTAAAAATAACCAAAAATATTGAACAAGTGAGGAATAAATAAATATATATATATGTAAATATAAATTTTATTAGTGCCTGAGAATGAAATAGGTACATATCAAATACGTAGTAATGAAGAAGGCATTGCGTATGAACACGAGGAGGATTTACGTGAATTTGTTGTTTTAGCGATTTCTTTTCTTGACGGTAAATGCACGAGCCGTCTTAATAGCTCTATTTTTACTTTGAGCTATGGCAGTCTTTTGATCAGACGTTTTCGTTTCGTCTGTTCTGCATGGTTTCTGATTTTTCCCCTTGTTGGCATTTGCACAAAGTGTTCTAGTAGAGCTAGTTTGACCTACCTTATGCTTTTGACTAGTCGGTATCAAGTTGCCGATTATAGCATCAATATCATATTTTTCATCAGTATCTTTGGTCTTTCTATTTGTTTTTGATTTCATTTTGTCACTGTTTATGATAGGTAAATAGAATTCTTTGTAATGATCAGGCATCTGTGGTAACATTGCTTTGTAATACCTGTGTTTGTTTCGAGCAGAGTCGGAATAACATTAAAAATATCTTTGCAGCTCTGTTGTGACTACCTTTTTTTGCGTAAAAGAACTTGCGATTTTTCTGGTCCTTCAAATGTTGTAGCATATTTTAAAACAAACACTTCGTTCAACTTTTTATCGTATATGAGTTTCTTAACCTGCAAATAAGGGATTTGTTTGTATCGAACTTTTGATGGCGACTTTTGGTAATCCAAAAAATTCTTCGGCTGCATTTGTAATACTTTGAAGTCCTTAAAATTTGTGGGCATATTTGACAAATTTCTAACCAGTGAAACGGGAGACCAAATTTCCAAATTTCTAATATAAGCTTCAATTGCGCTATGAGTGGCGTCGATTTTTTGTATTGTACTTTGCCCAGGCTCCAAATATTCGTGTTCGATTATCTGCAGTTGTTTAGCTTCATTCGAATTTAAGAAACTTTGAATAGCGAATGATAATATTCCTATTCTGTGGAACACAGCTATCTGTCCACAGGATTAGTCTTTCCAGTTCGGGATTATCTCTAACAATCGCTTTCAGGATTTTTATGACAGCAGCTGCCAGATGATTTGCTCCTCTACCGCAGATGTATTCGTACCATATTGTGTTGTAAATTGCATTGTTGTTAGAACAATGGCCAGTCAGGTTCTATGTGTTGAGCTTACTTCGATAATAGTAATGAGAAACATTAGCTTTTGACTTCTATATCCACGATATAGAAAAAATTGACATAAGAGTGATACGCAGGTAGACCAATATAGCATTGGATAATGGGCTAAAATGGTAGCCAGTGGTAACATTATCTTACTATGAAATGTATGTTATATTGCACAAATTAGCTCTGAAATTTCTTTTGGAGATATAGAACATTATGTTACTCAATTTTTCATGGATATGGTATAAATTTGCACCAAAATCTTAGCTATTGAACAAGTTAGCTTTAAATATAAAATGGATATAGAACAAGCAACTTTTACTCATTCCAGTGATATACATAACTCAATACGCCCCAGAAACGGATATACAACACTATAATCCTCACCCGACGACATTATAAATTATTTTGCACTACAGCCTACAATAATACATCAGCATCATCTCGCCAATTTAATATACCTACGTTAAAATAGCTACCAACATATTGTTTTTATATTTAAGATTAAACATAATGAATTATTTTGCACGGTAATGAAACTCCTCAAAATAATGTTGAAAGCACAAGAATTTACTACACCATGCAAATCGTATCATCGCTATTACATATGGAACAACGAGGAGGATACGCAGAATCTTGTTGTGTGAAAGCAACAATTATTGGATTTTCAAACTCATTCGGTATTTCGTCAACGTATCCGCTTTTGTACCAAGCGCAAGCAAATATATCGTATAATTTTGGCACCGAAAGGCGATTATGAATAAAATATTTTTAGTAATAAATAATTTACTCTAGTAAAAGCAAACCACAAGAACAACCTGCATCTACACTGGATAAGAAAATTATTATGCTTGCCACTAATTTAAACTCTCAACTTCAGCTAAAAATATACATATATAGAAATGTTGATATGTTAAACTTTTTTCTTGGCTCCTTAATAAAACTCATTCAATTTTAGTTTTAAAACTTTTTCTCTACCTCTTATCGTTAGCGAGTTAAGCGCATCTGCAGAATGGAAACTTTTTCATTTTCAAAGATTTTGTGGGCCACTGTAAAATGTGGACCATGCTGTACAATCTCTTTCCAGCACGGATGGTTTACAGAGACGTATTCATTACTTTACTATTTTAGAATAATAAACTTTAAATTGTAACCGATGGATTGGGTAAGACAACCTAATTTTTCCTAATACGGCCCATTACCTCATTTACATAATTTCTCTAGACCTACCTTCCTTTGCAAAATTTGTATGGATACGTCCAATAAACTGGTTTAACTCTTTCACTTACTCTGCATAAGCTTTAACAACTTTGCACAAGGTTAACCCGATGAAATAAATATGAAATATGTTGCAGATTATATTCACCACATATATTATTCTATTGTACCACTAATTTCGATACCATTATTTCTTATTTAGTGCAAAAATATTGTGACATATAATTAATTGCAAATAAATCTCTTTTTATACATTTTCCTACACATATAGCATGCAATTAATATCTGTAATCTAGACCTTATGAATATAAATCGTATGTTATGCCTATTATATGTATATATTGGGGCCTCAAACGCACTTTTTATCGACTTGTATTTGCATATTTGTACAAATTTGTAATAGTTCATATGAATCACATTTACATAAGTATAAACAATAATTCTACACCGATGTTTGTAGTGTTGAATATTACAATATCACAAACAATTATGAAATACAATATGAAAATGGTCCGTCCACTGTTAAAATACTCAGACCGGATAGATAGCGATACACTACAGCACTTCAAATACTGAAATTGTTATTAATGAAAATAGATAAGCGAACATGTTTGTTGGTAAAAATGAAAGCATAGGATTTCGGATTATTTTACATTTTACTAAATCGTAGCTTGTTAAAATTTAAATTCCAAATTAGCCGGGCTCCGGTACAAATTGATATTTTACTACCTGCGTGATTTATATCGGCACTCACCTGACACACTTCCTCTCGTATAAACTGATACATGGGGTCTCGCAGTCGGTCCACGGTTTAATTTTTTATTCGAATGCTCACATTTCAGCGATATATTTTCGCTCAATTAACTTTGAAATTCAAACTTTTATTGCGCTGGATTCGTTGGTCTAACTCATTGTATAAATCAAACGCCACATAAACATTCTCTATTGCGTAGGTCGGCATGTAATAGCGGCACGTTTATTTTATTTAACTGTTTATAAATTATCGAGAGACTATATCTATACCAATGCGAGGAAACTGGATATTGCACAGCACAACCGTAATTACCTTTATTGGAACGTTATTGATTGATTTGATTATATAGTTTGACAGAGTTTATAGAAATACGTACGAAGTAAACGTGTTGAAAATAAATGATCGCTATAACAGTATAAGGATACGTGCAAACGCCTATAAATTATAAGAAAGATCCCGCTGTGATTAACACATTAACATCAGGGAAACTACACAGATCTAATACACATCTAACTTAACCTAACAAATGTTAAAAAGCGTTCGTTATAGTTAGACGCCACGGATAAATAGAGAAACCTCTTTCTTCGAATAGAATTAATTATTTAAAAAATACGCTTTACCTAAAATTAAAAGCATTCAGCCAATGTGAAAACTTTTATTTCGGTATAAAGCACACACACTGCGGTTAAGCGTGGAACACAATGTCGAACAAATATCCTCCACGACCCTGCTGGCAGGCTCTTGTTCTTTTTACGAAAAGCAACACGTCTAATCGCCGCCTGCAGCTCAGGAATTCTTCGTGGATTATTGGCATACACACGAGATTTCATGTACCCCCAAAGAAATAAGTCGCACGGGTTCAAATCGCAGGAGGTCACATGATTAGTCCAGGAAATTTTTCTCGCAACAAATCCATCGTTTCGCGTGCCGTCTGCCACACGGCACGCGAAACCGTCCTATTGAAACCGCATTCTTTCGATATCCATTTCATCCAATAGTAGTCACACAAACTTCCTCAGCATGTTGCGATAGCGTACGCCATTCACTGTTACTGCTTGTTCAGCGTCATTTTCGAAAAACTAGGGCAATATTATTCCTCAAGTCCAGAATCTACACCAGACACGGTCTGCATGCAATGGCTCTTCATGAATCACTATCGGATTCTCCTCGCCCAAAATCGGACAATTTTTAGTGTTCAGGTGCCCATTAAGTTGGAAATGCACCTCATCGCTAGAGATGATTCACTTCGAAAAATCATCGTCCTCTTGTTGGTTTTCCAACACCCAATTAACAAATTCTTCACGCTGCCCATGGTCCGCTGGCTTGAGTTCTTGTAAGAACTGCGTCTTGTACGCGAGCATATGCAGATCTTTGGTGAGTATTCAATGCAGAATACTTTTGGAAATCTCTAACTGATGAGAACGACGACAAGTCGAAATTTTTGGATTTTCGGTAACACTTTCACGCACTAGTGTAATATTCTCGAGAGATCGAGTGGTACGACGACGTACGGCTACATTTCTGTTACAGTTGAACAAGTTTACTGGAATTCTTAATTAATCTTCGAACTGTTGATAGATTTGGTGCATTTTGTCAACCGAAAAGTCCACGAAGTCTGCGAACTGTTTCCGCATAACATTCTCCATACTTATAATGCGTTTTCATAACAATAACGCCTTGTTACGTCGTATAATGCTCCATGGTGTCATTTTGAAGGTAATTTTGCAAGGAATTTGCTGATAACATGGAGAGCATAGGTTCGATTTAAAAAAAATCGAAAGAAAGGCGTTTCAATATCGATAAATGTGCCACAACCTCGAAACATATAAAGTGTTAGCCCCCAAACTGATAACAAAAGAATAGCGCGCTACACTACAGCGGTTTTTGGTTAAAAACTGAAAATATCAGAAGCAGCAATTGTAAAAATTTTGCAATGTCGCCTAAACTAATTGTAGGAAATGCACTGAGTATACAGCGTTACTATAAAAGAAATAGACACCTTTGGTATTGTATAAAACAAAAGTTATTTGTGATATCGACATGCATTTTGCGCTGTCAGGTTGAGGAACTGTAGAAGTTTCGATAGTACAGTTGGTAGTACTGCGCAAGCATAATAGCTACGATGGTTGCAAACTCTACTGAGAAAGCATATTACGTGCTCGAATTTGCGAAAACGAACTCCGTAACTGTTGTCCAACGACATTTTCGAACACGTTTTCGAAAACCACCACCTACTAGACAGTCGATCTACGATTGGTACAATAAATTTGAAACGACAGGGTGTTTATGTAAAAGCAAAAGTCCGAGAAGACCTCGTATGTCAGAAGAAACAGCGGAACGTGTTCGTACTGTTTACCAACGAAGTCCACAAAGTCAACAGCACGAGCAAGTTTGGAATTACAAATTCCGCAACCAACTGTGTGGAAAATTTTACGTAAACGACTAAAACTGACGCCTTACAGATTGCAGTTGGTACAGCATCTACGTGAAGATGATTAAACGTCAAGATTTCTGCAATGAAATGCTGCAACGTAATGAAGATGAATTTTGCGAGCGGATAATTTTCAGTGGCGAGTCAACGTTCCACATAATTGGCAAGGTGAATAAACACAACTTCCGAATATGGGGGACTGAACTTCCGAGAGTGTTGGTGGAGCATTTGCGTGATTCTCCAAAAGTGAATGTGTTCTGTGCTGTATCTCGCACAATGATGTATGGTTCTCTCTTTTTTGAAGAAAACACAATATCGGGAGCTACATGTCATAAAATGTTGATCAATTGGTTGATGCCTCAACTGCATGAGGACGGGGGGAACTTTATCTTTCAACAGAATGGAGCACCTCCTCACTGGCACCGTGTCGTTAGAAATTATCTGGACGAAACACTTTCACAGCGCTGGATAGGCCGTGCAACAGCTGACAACAGCGTTCTCGTACGGCAGCCACCAAGGAGCCCCGATCTTACACCGTGCGATATTTTTCTATGGGAATTTGTGAAACGTCTGGTTTACGTCCCTCCGCTTCCTAATGATTTAGATGAGTTAAAACAACGCATCACGAGAGCTGTGGATAGTGTCGATGCAGATATGTTACACCGGGTTTGGAATTAACTAGACTATCGCCTTGATGTGTGCCGTGTGACAGGAGGAGCCCATATTCAGCACCTATGAGTTCCCAAAGTAAACTTTAAGAATCACTTTATAAAATAGTTTAAACGAATGCATAATAACGTTATTAGTTTTGGATTAATAAAACATTGTAGGTGTCTATTTCTTTTGTAGTAACTCTGTATATCATTGCAAAGGTGTTTTAGGTGGCGATCGAAATAATTACTAATCTATTTAAAATAAAAAGTTGAAAGTAAGAGAGTTTGTAACACCCTGTATATTTGTGACTAATTTTATAAAATGCGCATTGATATACTGTATACATACAGAAAATCTCAC
The DNA here is from genome assembly GCA_949128085.1 of Cetonia aurata. Classification (NCBI taxonomy): domain Eukaryota; kingdom Metazoa; phylum Arthropoda; class Insecta; order Coleoptera; family Scarabaeidae; genus Cetonia; species Cetonia aurata. Next base: position 55,264,273 of record OX421882.1, on the reverse strand, counting down.
TCTCCTAACTTTAGTAATTTTTGTGCTAAATGCCGCCGACACACTAATGGCGCACCCGGTATACTTATATTCTTAATTTGAAAGTATAACTACTGCAGTCTATATAAAAGCAAACAATCGATCAAAATAAGCAAGGTGTTTATTTAAATAAATGTTATACATCTTTTATCGCTCCCAGCACTATAAATTCAAATGATAAAGTAATAGTATATAGTAGCGGATCGCAGATCTGTGATAAAGATAAAAGATACCGCAATTTTTCCTTGCCCAGATTGACTTACCCTGTACATCTAAATATACATGCATGCATCTAGAACAATATGTTGATGAATTGTGATCCCGCACATATATTTTCCCTTAGACGTAAAGTTTCTGGCTGAATTTAATTCGAAGGGGATGACTTTTTCAGGTTAAATCCATCATTATACGGCGCGCAGACGAGAACCGAGAAGGAAAAATAAGAAAAAGTGGAAGAAAAAGAAGACAGAAGAGTGCTGAGGGCGAGTATCCGGCCCGAACACTCTACACGTTTCAGAACAATAGGATGTGAAGAGGCACGTATACAAGACACGAGGGTCCCCATCAACAATACGGGAGACAAGAAGACATTCTCCAGCTTTTGCTTACTCTTAACTTTTGTTTAGGGTGGAATACGGGGGAATGCGAGCGAGAGAGAGTTCGGCTTACCCGGATGATAGCTGGCTTTGTGCCGTAAGTGTATTTCACAATGGGAAGGGAAGGAACATGGGCACATGTTTGGGCGTTATTCAAATAAAACCGTCGCCGCAAAGTTTGTGTGTGCGATGGAAATGAGTTGTGTGATATTCGAGCATACTTGGCGTATAAAAAGCTAGATTAAGGAAATGGATTTATGGTTATTACGATTTTAAACTTAATATCATATTTTTTACCATAAACAGTTACGGATTAGAGAAATAATATATCTAATCATGTGCAGACGTTTTTGAGATTTTATGTTCCAATTCAGAAATCATTAATAATAATAATGATAATAATAATAATAATACACACATAAAAATTTTACGGAGTTGAATTAAACGGAGTTGCAGCTTTCCTGAAAACAGTTAAATTGTCACTAAAAATTTGTTAAAATAACATTAAAAAGAAATATTTTACACTTTTCGGAAATGATTCTAACAACACCTGATGTAGTTAGAAATTTCCAACTCCAAAAAGGAGAATTATAATATCTGTCGACGGTGTTACTCATTCTTTAACATCCGACTCGGATAATAATAACACCAATCGGAAAACAATTTACCAACTTGTGGTGTTGATAAAGAGTTTAGCAACGGCAGGGAATTGACGCAACACCAAAATGTGAATTAATAAATCATTATATTGAAATTTTAATTTCGTAAGGTTGTTAGAAGAATTCCGAAAAGTGAAGGTTAATTCCCTAGGGGTGTTCGGTAGTTTCAGTTGTGTTTTAGTGCTTTGAGGTGGGGCGGGATCGCAGCTAGCGTAAGCGCCTTGTATTTGGCTGCAGTCAGTGTAGAAGATATTTACATACGTGACGTACTAAGTAACAATGGAAAATACATTATTTGTGAGGATGAAATACCAAAACTTGAGAAAATGGATGAAGATAACAGACGTAAACATAGATGTTAATACTATTAACAAAATAGGTAATATTTATATATATTTATAGTCATTCATGCTCTTATTATTAAAGACCTAAAAACCAAGAAATAGAGAAATGAAATATATACATGGTCAAGATTCAAAGATTTAAAAAAAAAAAAAAAAAAAAATAGGTAAGTGTTCTCTAACTGTTATAGTATCTTTATGGTATTAGGAAATATGCTGCACATATGCATGCCTTTATAATTCACAAGGTTGGGCAATAAGTATAAGATAACCTTCAAGGAATTACTAGAGAAAGTGTCATTGTATAAGTATTGTATATCATAAAATATAAGATAATTAGATATTTCTAAAACATTTGCTATTTATGCAAAATTTAATAACAATTTTTAAATGTAAGTATGCAAAACTTCAGGATCAATAGACGCTTTGTCGTTATTATCTATACAGTAGACTCACGATTATGTGACCTAAAGTTGGATTTTCCCAGGAGCAATTCAACAAAATAGTTGGTGTCGCGCGCCAACTATTTAGTTGGGCTGACTGGACGGTATACTACTCTAAGCGTTTTGTGTTGTACGCAACGCATAAAACCTGCTCTTAAGCTGGATTTTCCTTCGAGCTGCAGCAACATCCAAATGCACAAAGAAATTGAGATTGTTTGTAGCCCAAAGGTTTAATTTCAGAATTAATAATTGCTTATTAGTTAGCTTAGTAATTTGTAGTGTATGTTTCTTGTAGTTGCTAATAAATTTGGCATACCTGATGATAACAAAATTTTTTTTGAAGCTTGTTACTTTTAGTCCATTTTATATGGTTTAGTCAACGTGGCGTTACATTAGTTGTAAAATTATAGGGAGAAGAAGTTGCCAATTTGATGCCATTAACTATTTTTTTCTAATCGGATGTTACAATAAAGCTAAAACAAACGACGACGCAGTGCTGAAATGGTTATTACCGCACGCTGTGCTGTAATCAGATATTAACGTACTGGTGAGACGCTCACCGGAATGTTGTATGGGCGATTAATGTGCAAATTAGAAAAGATACTGTAAAAAACTCGTGTCACAATGACTTTGTAATGCTCCTTCATTTGATCACTCGCCGCTCCGCAGCTCGTTATTATATTATTATATACTTGTACTCGCATTACATAAACGTCATTATGACACTTGTGTTTTAAAATACTATTACCATACATCTATATGTATATAAACTAAAATTTGTTTTGCATTTTAAGTACATATTAAAATACATGTCTTTAGTAGAAACTTGGTTTTTTATGCTGTACCTTACCTTTCCCATTTTAAGCATTTTTTTTTTCAGTTTATAAAATCAATTTTTTATTAAATTATCGATAGAACAGTAGTATGAATTCCGTAGCGAAATTTAGTTAACACCGAAGCAGAGTACATTTAACTCCGTAAGCTAACACTGTGAAGGTGTTGACGCAGTATTATACTTTTCAAGTAACTATTTAGCAATACTTTCTGTTTCGTTTTACCTATTTTTCAGGCAAATGACATAGTAAATTAGGGCAAAAGAAAATACAAGAAAAGAAGAATTGAAACACCTTACGTATCCACTAAAATCGTGTAATACTTCAGCTCGATAACATCAACCGTTCCTTGCAAAAACGCAACATTAATTTTGCAACACTTATATACGTTCCCTTAAATAAATCCTCCTCAAAGTTTATTTACATTTACAGGTTTTGATAGAAAGAAGGATAAACATCCACTTGGATCACTATTTTTGTAGAAATATCAATCTTCTGCTGAAATACAGAAGTCAGAACAACAAACTTTATATCTCGAATTATATGTTAGATCATTTTGTGTACTGTTAACAAACCCATATAGTACAGCTTCTTGTTTGTATTAAATTTCAAAAGATAAACAAACACCAAATATTACAAACTGAAGAAACAAAACATAGATGTATGTATGTATATAAAATTAAGTATAATGTTTTTTAAATGTAATTTGATATTTTCATTATGAAAGGTACAGGTATTTTACCTATGTGCGTATTATTTCCCTGGAAAGAAGTGATAAACATCGACTACATTAAATTCTCGCGGATGAATGGTGCCGGCAAATCAAGGGTGTAACAGACTGGAAGGGTTTATGTGTTCCCACTCTCCGGGCAGGAACCCTTTGTTGCGTCTACAAAGCCCATGTAAACTTCTGTACGTATAACGAGCTCACGGGTTCGAATATAAATAAATTAAAACTCAATCCCCAGATAAAGATAACGCAAACGAAACGAAATTCTTTGATAGTGTTGAATTTGGGTTTTAAAAACGCTACGAGAATAAAATTATGCTTGAAAATACTTTTCATATATATTTACAGATTATGAATATTTCCGTGTAATAATAATTGTGAAAGCTTTAATTCTAAAATCAATTAGGAAAGAAACTGCAATGGTACACTTTCCTTAAGTAACAAGCCACGTCACCAGTTTGATAATTAAGTAAATTATTTTTAGGTTGAAAGAGTAAATTTTAAAATTTTGGTAGCTCAGACAAAAGTTTTTAATAAATTTCCGATACGACTTTAGGGTAATTTTGTGTTAAAATTTTCTAAGTTTTCAGTTCCGTTTTAATATAAGTACATATATATTGTAGCATAAACGTGCCTTGTCTATCTAGTTGGTGTTCTATAGGTGTTCTTTCGGCGTTGCTATTAGACATCACTTTTTTAATTTATAGTTTGTTTTTTATTAAAATGTGTAAAAATTATTTCTGGTTTTGGTGTTTTCTGACAATTCAGTGACCTGTTAAATACCAACAGTTTCTTTGATACTTTTATGGTCAAGTTCAATTAGTTTCTTGATTCTGACATGGTTTGCTGTGTATGCAGCCGAACAAGATCAAAACGAAACCATATTTTTACTTTAAACGATCTTCTTTGGTTGTTTATCATTGGACTACTTTCGGATTTGCCCAGACACTGATTTCTTGTTTAGCTAATGTGATGCTATGCTAATGGCAGGTTCTGGTCCCTGGATTTGCTCCTTGACACCCTTTCTCGCTAGAGTCGTCATTTCCAGGAATGAGTGAATGCGCAAAATATTTAAAGTATTTTTACAGCTCTAGAATAGCTTCTAGCTGTATTTATGTGCCTCTAGTTCTTTCAGAACCGCCTGACTGTCGCCCAAAATTTTCATTGATGTTTTTATCCAAAATCTCATAAGCACACATCTGAATGGCATAGATTTCAACCTGAAAATAAAATAAAATTATTATATATTTGAAAATATCCAATATTCAAAAACAAAATTTATTGATGTGATTTATTCTATTGGTATCTGATACTTTATTTCATTAAATATTTACCCTGGCCTACTAAAAATAGCTTACTATAATTTGTTATATGACGAATTAACGTATTAAATTCCTTTCGTGAAGAACGTATTATTTATTAGTTTTATATTTTGTGAACTGATACTGTCGTATACTATTTACTAATTTGTGCCGTTATTCAATTGTGTAGTGCTTATATGCCGAATCGACCCGAATTAATAAGAACTCAGAAGAATATGAAATTTTGTATGAGGAATCACGAATGTTTAGTATGAATTGAAAAGGGTTTTCGTAAGAGTTAATTTAGCATGAGTGAAAATATATGATGCTACTTAAAAAAAAATCAAGTTACCTTAGACTAAAGTTAGATAAATCTTCGGGATTATAGTGAGTATATAATTACATGGATTTTAGTTTCACTGTTGTATCAAACAAAGTATGTATGTTTCGCTATTCGTAATAACAATATGTGACATATAACAAATGTGCAAGAAAACTACCTACCAACTAATCCAATTAATAAATAATACAATAACAATATTACAGGCAGAAACTTAAGAAATCACTAATGCCTAAGTAACAGCAATAATTAAGATTTGCCACATTTGCCACGTTTTGTTGTTTATTTGTTTTGGTTTGTCAAAGCGTTCGCCCGATAGGTAAATACACTAGATCAAATCGAAAACAAATAATTCGCGGTTTGTAATGAAAAATTGAAAATAACTTTGAAATTATTGGGTTATTCGGGGTGTTCCATTTGAAATAATTCAGCAAACGCTCTTTGACAATCGCCAAATTAACTGCATCGTAACAAATAGCCTGTATAACAAAATTAATGTTTAATCATTTTGTACGTTCAACACATGCGTCACTCAAAACCAAAAACCCGGGGATCGTTGAAAACACAATTTAAAGCAGATAAGAAAACACAAAAAAATATACAGGGCATTTCGTTTAAAAGAAAAAATTTGGAATGTGCCCCGCTTTAGGGCATCACCCTGTATACTTATAATAATAATACCCTGTATAATTATTTTTAAAATGTGCGTTTTTGGTTACTGTACCACTTTTCATAAAATAAATTCCTGCAGTTTAATTTTTAAAGACTATATTGGACTTCGACGCATTAATGAGCAACCCTGTATAAGGTCATACTGCTTCTGAATTTAAAAATAGACTAATATATAGGTTGTTTCATTTAAAATAACGGAACAAGCATGCGTACCTGTATCTAGGCACTTGACTATGAAATGGTATACATTCTAGTACAATATTTCAGCTAGCGTACGCGGATTTGTAGCTTTTTCATACTTCTCTGTAAAAGGTTCGACATGTAGGAGTAAGAATATGACAGGATATTTTATTTATCTGACAAACGCAATAAACAGTGTTCAATGAATCGTGAAGCGTCTGTATTTACGTGTTTATTTCGAATGTTTCTCCATTTTCGAATAGGTACGCCACCGCTGAACATACGTAAAATGGAAGCGTAGCTGGTAGAATATTACATTTCTTGGGAAACGTTTCGCCAAACATAATAAATTTTAATATTGCACAATTGAATGGGAGGTATATCAGAGGGCGATATTACATTCCTGCTACGAAATTGGAATAAAGGAAGGCAGCAAAAATAAAACGCAAAATAGCACGGAAAGCTTGAAGTGCAAACGCAAAGACGTAGCGTAAAGATATGTATGGGATAATAAAAGTGATGTCGGAATTTTCAGCAGCATGATAAAATTAAATTTATAAAATTTAATCAGGTGAGAAAATTGTCATTATTATTATTATTATTGGCCTAGTTTAATAAAAGAAAATCTACGTTATGAGTACACATACTTATAAGCAGATGGTGGGTTTTCCTTGGGATATATGAATAAATCTGTTCACTCAGCTCTGAATAAAACATCATACAAAAGGCAATATTTGCTTATTGCTTATTTTTTATTCATATTATCCATTATCAAGCAAACAATCGAAGCATTAATTAATCAATACAATAACATATTACACGGTACACGGATGAGATATGAACCACAATTTTAATTTAGATTTCGTTGTGCTAGCAAAACATTGTATGCGCAAGTGTTTTGTGTTGTTGGCTGTTAAAATGCAGTTATATTATATCTCTTTGTTTTTGTAGCGTTTGTAAATATTAAAAAAAAAGTTGAAGTAATTATAACAGCTGAGAAGCTTGTTCAATTGAAATTCTGGATTAATTTGAGATACCTAATTTATTTCAACAATTATTGTACAACTTTACATTCTTATCTTCCGTAAAACGCTGAGGAAACATGGCACTTATTAATCATAATCACACATATCAATAATTAAATATAAGTAATAAATAAGTAATTAAAAATAGAACACCCTTATGTTTTTGACGTCTATTAAGATGTAACAAAGTCTAAACTGGACTTTTTACAGTGTTTTCATAGGCTCCTTTTTTAAATAGAACATCATAAGATTTTTTTGGGATTGTGCATATCTTGATTATGGTGCTCGTGATTTTATCTTTTCGCCTTAACGCATTCATGAATATGTTTTCAGCGGAGGCTAACGCAATTGTAAAGACTCTGCATTATGTGGGGCACATAAATGCCGAAACAGTTGCCATTATGATGGATTTCCTTAGCTTTTTACAAACACTATTGAGAGAACGTGGTATATAAAAGTCCACCCTTAATATTGGATGTCGTATTGAATTACGCTGAATTGGAGGAGCCAAACAGAACAATTAAGTTTTCTTCTTGGTAAAAACGCATGTGAATATCACACCTAATGAGAAAGTGATTTGTTTGACTAGGAAGAAGATAAGTAGCGACGAACCCGTAGACATGACTGTTTGCATTTTAGAGAGGTTGGTGCCACAGTTCTGAGCTATTTTCTGGTTGAGAAATGAGAACAGAGATAGCAAACAACGTGCAAAGAAAGATTCACGCAGTACACCAATATTCATCAAACTGTCTTTCACTCCCACTGGCATTGTGGTTGTGTAGTTACCCGATATTTTTACTGCACTATTGCTAGGACAAAATTTGATTAAGGTACTTTCCTAACACATCTACGGAGGTTAAGAATAGTTGGTTCGTTAACCTACTCATGTGTACACGACGTGGTTGATTTAAATCATTTGTTCTTGGAATGCCCAAATTATGAGGTACTTATTAAAGCAAGAAAGGCTTCCTATAGCTATAGTATCAACCCTTCAATATAATAATATAGGTGTTTACAGAGTGATTATGAATTTATTTAAGAAATATGGATTTTAAATTTAATGATTTAATTTCTATTCCAAATTAAGGTCGCTTGTCAATGTGGTTGATGGGCTATGATCCCTTAAATGCAAAAACAAATGTTGGATATATCAAAATGTACATTAGGAGAGTATTTCTATGTATAGTATAAAAAGGAAAGCTGTTGCTACTTAAGCAATACCAGAAACGTTGAATAACCGTTTATAATGCAGAAAATAATAGAATAAACGTCTAATATTGGTTAATGTTTAGTATAATACACGGAAAAATATCTCATTGAAATATAGTCTAAAATACAGGAAAGATTGGTATATCATAAACTGTATTTCAACGTTTATTTAACTATATTGACATTATAAACGGTTATTCAGCGTTTATGGAAAGGACATTTGACCGTTTATTATACGATACTTAGTGTTGCTTGGGTAGCATAAAACAACAGCTACAGATGCAATAATTTACTCACTGCATTATTTATTAGAGATTCGAATATATAATAATCAAAATCATTACTTTCACTTTGAATGACGTGTGTTTCCTCATTTTAGGTTTTCTATTTTTTTATTTGGAAAATTTTGATATCTATATTTTCTGCATCTTCAGAACACTTTTTTGTTTGTATACTGTCGTTGCTAATATTAATTTTGTATTAGAGGGATTCTCTACTTTCCAGCAAAATTTATGCATATCTTATTTAAATATATTCTGGTATTATAATTCACAGATTGATCATCAGCGCTTGTTTTATGTCAATAATTGGTTACTTTGTTTAATATTGCTTAAAAATATCTCTTAACTCATATTTCCTGTACCTACTTACTGATGTAGCTGAAATTTTCGTTTACTTCCATCGTCTTTTAATTCGAGTGCCAAGTGTTTGGTATAGCTTGAGTAAGCAGCTTTTTTTTTCTTTTAATTATTCCAGAGGAAAAGGTCGAGGCTTTTATTTAGAAAAAAATTATTTCTTATGAAACAACTGTCAAGGTGTATTAGTTCTAGAAGGCGTATATGCCAAGAGAGTGTAATAGTTTGGTGGTACTTGACAGCTAGGAAGGTTTTCATATATTTACGGTACCCTAGATAAAAAAAAAAACAAAAACGGATTCTTGGTAACAAAAAAATCAAAAACTAACAAGTAATAGGTTTTCAGACTGAGGAAATTAGGATAAATTCAAAAATGCAAAAGTATACAAGAGTACCGTTTAAAATTACAAATTTGCTAGTATTACCAATAGAACCGGAAATTATAAAAAATAATAATATAGTTATATAATAATAACTAATTAAAAATACATAATAATACAAAATTTCGAATTTAATTGAAAAATATCTATAAACAAAAAAGTTATGAGCCTGGATATATACGGGCTGAGATACCCAGTACAATGTTGTTCGATTAAAGATGGGAATATAATTATCAGTACTGACAAATCTGGGCCAGGAATAAACATAATAGGAACAGAAACAGGACAAGGCTAATAAGACAGACGAACAAGATGGAGTAAGTAACGAACTCCTATACCTTCACTCTGCTTAAGTTGTTTGCTGTCAAGTAATTGAGATGTTTTAATGCGTTAATTATGCAAATAAAACAAGAAGGATGTTTGAACAAGTTTGTACTGTACTATTTTCTAGGAGACGAATGAAGTGTATTCAGTTTTATTATAGTACACTTTAATTTCACATTTCAGTTGTATAGTTAGTCAAAAAAAATGTAAGCATAGTATGTGCCTACACACACGCAATGCACATTTATATTTGGATATCTCTATACAGCTTCCAAATGCAAATTGTGTGTTCGGAGTATTTCAAATATTTCACATCGCAATCGAGAATTATGTCAACTCCATTCCGTATACATTTATGCGATTAACTTGCAATCTAAATACAATCAAATTCAAGGAATGGAGATAGATAGACCGCTACAATGCCGCAACAATATCGGAACGCGAACTTAATTAAAAGTTCTTGTCTCAACGATGTCTTTGCCGCGTAAATTGATTGTAAAATTGGCGTCGCTTGCGCCAGAACTGTTTAGTTAACAAGGCCGTTTAATTATCCAGAAATATTTCTGGGTTGGTTTGAAACTCGAACGTGACCGAGAATTCCGGGATAATTTAAATAATTTTGAAATACCTTCACGGGTTTTACGTTAGTCGATGTATAGTATGGTACCGTAATTGGCTGTGTAGGTTATAGCATCTCTGTTGTTAAATAATGACTATCTGTGTAGTTAGTTCAGGTTAAATAGGCAATTTTAGTATTATTTATACATTAGAATTTTAAATATGCTATTTCCTAAGACTGACTGGAAATTACAGTCAATTAATTCCTAATGGGATTTTTAGAGCTGCGAAAAATAGGAAATTCCCGGACACCTTAATAATACTGACAATATAAATTCCATCTTTAGCTCAGTTTGTAATTGTTAAATTACTCTAAGTAGTGATATAGTAAACTTTAATAATTCAAATGTAAAATCAACTGCGAAAAATCTTCTTTCTTTTACGGATGTAACCGAATCAGATGTCTTGACTGTTATGGCCAGTATTAGATCCAATGCCATAGACTATGATGGTATATCAATATGAAACTTATAAGGTTATGTTTTCCCTTAATCATACATTACCTGGAACACATTATAAATTATTGTATATCCAATACTGTTTTTCCAAGTTCTTGGAAAGAATCACTAGTTATCAACATATTATTGTTATCATCTGTAATCAGAATGTTTTACCTAAAATTCAATAAGGATTTAGAAAGAATTATAGTTGTGAAGCTGCTCTTATACGTATTACTGATGATATTACTGGTGAAGTTGGGAAAAATAAAATTACCATCTTAGTAACTTCAGATTTTTCCACGGCATTTGATACTATTAACCAGCAAATCTTGTGTGCAATACTTCATTATGTTGGATTAAGTGGTGATGCAATACGCTTGCTTAAGAATTATTTATCTCACAAAACACAACGTGTAAAGATCTGTAATGTTGTATCTGAACCCCTCCGAGTATTACCCAGCGTCCCTGAAGAGTCTATTCTAGGCTATATAGTTTCCTCTATTTATACTCCGCTTTACCATTCCTCTCATTGAATAATAAAGATAAAGCGCAACAGTTTTGAACATCTCCTTCTAAAACTTAATTCATCTAAATGCTCTGTCAGTCAGTTTGGTAGATGACATGCCCTACATATCTTCACTGATGTTGCAAGTAAAATTAAAGATACACTTTTGCCGGTAGTTGATAATACTAAAGTATTTCTTTTGTGTTCTTTTTCTCATTGGTGTTATCGATTTTTAGTTACTCTTCTTTTGTTTGTGGGACGAATCGTATGCAAAGAGTAAAAAAATCATTTAAGATTTGTGTATGGAATTAGAAAAAGAGAGAGAATCTCTCACAGTTTGAAGTGGCCAAATGGATGCGCATGAGCCAAAGCCGTGCCATAGATGCTTCTTGCCAATACTTTAGGATTCTAAAGTCTTTGACTCCTCCTTACCTTTAAGAGAGAGCGTCCTTCAAACCAGATGTGCACAATATCCGCTACAGGTGCAAAGGAGGGGCACCATTGGCACTATACTGAGATGTTCAAGAAAAGCTTTTCTTACCAAATTGGCAGTCTCATAAATTCTGTTGCTTTTATCTCTTCAATCAAACAAGCTATTACCAAAATTGTACACGTGCATTTTCAAGTAGCTTTTATTAGTATACCTAGCAACTTCAAGCCATATGAAATGTAAACGTAGATTGCACACTTACTTACATATTTACTTATTTCTCTCAGGAGTTATACCTTAATAACACACGATGTCTAACGTACTCCATTTTATGTATTTTTCGTACTATTTTTGTGTGCTGTCACCACTCTCAATATTCCCTTCGGTAATTTGGAAAACATCACACTATTTATTTACTAATTTAACTAACTTACGTTTCTATAAATAATTACAGCATACATTAGTATAGATGAATTAGCTTTCTTGCATTAATTTCCTTAGTTACTAAGTATCAAAAATCAATAAATATACAAGACAGCAGATATGTAATACGAAATACAAATGAAGAAAACGATGAGACGTACCAGCAGTGGGCACTCCTGAAGTACAAAGGCGAAGGAAACGTGAAAAACGAGCGAGCTAAAAGAACTAAAAATTCTCTCTTTTGTGGAGCCGAATAATAGGTACAAAATAATCATTAAAACGCTTCCATTGTTTAGAAGGCTGCGAAGAACACTTATACGCTCTTACAGTAGAAAAGAGAGGGCGTATACACGCACACACAAGCGCATACATACATAAAATACAAAGACACTTGAAGGAAAGCGAGATTGATCGGGAGAGTTGCTAGTAAGCAACCGAGCAAGCAGACAACAGAGCGGGCGGGTAGAGAGGCTGCATGAGCTACAGACATCCACAACAACACACGCACGACGAGCTACAGCTCTCTCACCCTTTCCCGGTAAAACGCCCAACAACACAGCGGTTCCCTTGGTAACGGACGAGCTTGTGGCCATTTGGGACCCTTTATCCTGCGGTATTCATCTTCGACAATTGAATGAGTATTCGAGTAGATAATGATATTTGCATGCTGATGATCTAAGTGGCCGCTTAATCGATGTTAGTAATCCGCCCGGCTTTCTCTTCCTTATTTTATTTTCTACTTTTTATTACCTTTTTCTTATTACTGCATCATTTTTCGACTGGATATTTTAATCAATAACTAATCGTTACTACTTATATATTATAGTCAAACTGTTGTACACACAGAAAAGTGTTTTCTATTGCCAAGGACACCTATTTTCTTAAATATTTTTACTAAATCTAAGATAGTATTTTCTTTAATCTAGAGAATGTACCAGATTCAAATGAATGGCCGTACTTCAATATAATAAACCATTTTCTTGACACTTTACTAATTTCAAAACAAAATGTACTTCTAAGAAATGTTGTCTCTCTAAATATAAATAATTCTATGTTCTTATGAGAAGGAATTCACTTCCTTAGAATGTTTTTAATTTCGAACAATATTTCCTTGAAGTAAGTAATATAATTTCTTTTATTGAGAAAGCAAAAAAGTAGGAATGTGGAGGGGTTCTTACACGTTGAAACTTGGTTATAGATAAACAATATGACGTACGGGATTTTATAGCTTTTTCGACTTATTGCACTTTACGCGTGGAAGTATATCTATCTCCTTTACTAATATTATGTATTAAAATAAGATGAAAATACAATCAGTGGATAAAAGTGCACTAAGTCAAAAATGCTATTAGTTCACCTTGAAGCCAATAGAGGCGTTATTTTTCATACATTCGGATATGATTGGGATCAGATACGGATGAATTACTGTTAACGTTGGGTGAAATAGTTTGATTTAGTGTTCATTTGTAGTGATTGGAATGTATCTATTTTCTTTTGTTCCTGTTGCATATAGTATAGCTCACAATCTCTATATAAGTAACAATGTATAAAAAATGTAGGAAACAATGGAAAATATGAATAAATGCAATAAAATTACAGGTTTAGTCGTGTTGGTTGTAAATAATTCATTGACGTTTCGCCAGTCATGTTGCAGGCATCTTCAAAATATCTGACTAGTTAGTTAAATTTTGAAGAGGCTAGCAGCATGACTGGTGAAATGTCAATCACTTTTTACAACCTACACGACTAAATCCGAAATATTGTAATTTTATGGGTAAGTACACATAATCTTATTGATTTAAAAAAAAAGAGTTCCTCAGTTCAAGTATACCGTTCTCGTATTAAAGATAATACTGTTTTGAATTAAGAGCATTAAGAGGTCACTATTAGAAAATCGGGGACTTGTGTTAAGTTAACTTCGTATTCATTTGAAGGAACCACATGGTTTATATGAAAGTCAACTTTTGTCATATCAAGTTTATCACGTGTTTGACTTAAACCGGGAGAATTTCTTGGAACTAGAATTTTTATTCATTTGTTTCAAATAACTTACTTTCCTATGTTTAAGGACATAAAATTTCTTCATACAAGAAACTAATTTCTTGATATTTTGAGAAAATTATGTTCTTCGTTCAAGGAATTATTCATTTGCTTATATATGAGTACGAGAGGTACTTCAGTTAAGGAATTCTCACTTGGTTCTAGAAATAACTTTTCTGTGTGTAGTAAGCTGGTATATATGTGTGATAATCAAAAACTATTTCTGATGCAATCTAATTAAAATTGATTAGGAAATAATAAGTAAAAGAATTATTCATTTGTGATCGTTAAAGATGAATGAAGTGGGGATCGGAGATTCTGGATCGAATGTTAGTGACCCTTCAAGTTTCAGCGTCACAATTTGCGTAATGGTGTTTTGTTTTCCACCAACAATATTAATCATTGTTTACATATAACATACTATGCCTTAGGTTTCACCTCTACTATCATAACAGAGTCTTTATTGTTTAGTCACACACACATTACAAGGTTACAAACAGTTACTATAACAATATTGCTTAGGTGTAAATATGTGAAGACAAAAGGGGAATGCAGAAATAAACAAAAAAGTACGCAACAAACTGTTGCTACATAAGCGTAGCATGTAAAATACTTAAAGAATTTGAGAAAAAGCGATGTTCACTTATGGAATCCAAAGAGGAATATGCACGTTTGATTAAAAATAAGTGTAATATATTCTGTTATCTATACCTCAGGGTGCAGCAGCTTTATTAATCTCTTATTTCAAAAGGAAAATAGCATTTCGGTTTCATTTCAACACTGTTAATAATATTACAATACTTAGCAATTTTTGTTTAGAAGCATTTACAATGCCCTATAATACAGCGACCCACCTTTTTTTCAATTGATCTACAGATATTAATACAATTTTGGTCTCGCCTCGGTGATTCGTAGTCACATATTCCTTTAGAAAAAGCTGGAAATAAAAAATCAAAACAAACCCAAATGCATATTATGATTATTATAAAGCATACTTCGATCCATTAAACGTGAGGAATCTGCCGTCCATGGCATGCACAAAAATGCCAGAAAACCTAGGAAATATAATTTACACAGCGTCATTTTTGATATACTTTTGCAACAACACCAAACAATGAGCCTATCTATCGCTTTATGCAACTACTGAGAAAAATTTACAGCCTATTGTTATTATTTTAATGATATTAAAATACCGAAACATAATAAAACTTTCCTCTTATAACATATAGGGTGTCTAGAAATTAGTGATATATCAAAGAATTGTTGTAAAACTATTTTTTGTTGTAAATAGAGTACTGCATGTTTTTACATTGTTTAGTATAGAATTGAATTGTACACCGATTTGCTACACCATTCCCTATGATCATCTTTAATAGTTTTCTTTAAAATACTCGTTCCATTTATTAATGGTTTAAAATATTTTACCTGGTAGGCGGTGACTTTGACATTAGCTAAAATAAAATATTATTGTAAAATAAATAGGTATTAAACTCCTTTTCACATTTTCCATTATTTAGCTTATAAATTACACAATTACAGTTAAGCGCTATACCATAATAATTTATTGTAACGTCAAAGTTATAGCTCACAAGCTAAGATATTATTCGATGGTTTGAAAACATTAATAAATATAAACTAATTCTTAGACAGCCTGTATGATATACAACGAAAGTTTAATTACGTTTTCTTGAAACAATCTTAGTTTTAAAGTGCAGGATCTTTGGTACATTCTGGAGCTTGCTCGATGTTCTCACAATGTCTCCTCCAGGATTCTCTCTTTGATTCCCTCAAAGATTTGTAGTAATCAGTAAGGACATTTTCATATTCATCCCAAACTGATGTTTTCCTTCTCCTGCTTTTAAGATCGCTATCCCACCAAGGTACTTTCCTGGAAACCACCTTGTCTACTCTGGGGCAGATATCATTCAATGCTAGTGTAATAGCGTCTTGTATTTGCCCTGCTACAAATTGCAGGTCTATTGTATCTTATTTTATGTTTAATTCCTTTTAGACTACAGTCCAGTCCTTCTGTGTAAGCTTGTCAGTCAGTTCTTCGGAAATTACGATAACTTTCAATTAAAGGTTATATATTAAGATTGATGCGCCTGTGATCTCAGCAACTCGTGCCAATCACAGACCTTGCTTCCCAGATAAGTGGTTGCTAACGTCACATCAATGACCTCTTTCGTTTTTGAGTTTATAAAAATAGGTTCGCTGCCTACATTTAGTAAGTATGTCTATGTTATTTGCTATAATAAATTGTAGTACAAATTCACCTCTTGGGTTGTTATTGGTACTTATCCAGGGCACGTGGTGTGCATTCGCATCATAATGATCCGCGATCCGCTGGCTCTCCTCATCATCAGGTCTTCCACTTCCCTGCTTGGTGGTTTGTCAGAATCATCAAAAGGAAGATTTATATTATAGGATAATTGAGTCTCTCAACATATTCTGCTCCCTCGACCTTATTTTGACATCAGCAAAGTCTCTGTAAGAAAATTTGGTTAGAGGCAGTATTCTTAGTTTTCTTACCTCTGGGTACTTCGGAGGTTCTACTGCAGACCAGTTCACATACCTCCCAGACCCGTTACCTTTCACCTAGAAACCTAGGGTTCCTGTACAAGTGCGAGTTCAAAGTTCTGCATCACCAAATCAAGTGTTGTTAAAGTCGCCTTGCAATGTTGAAGATGCGCCCGCATCACTCCTAATTTGCCCATAACTTGAGTGTTGAGAAGAAGATAGCATCCACATGATTCGATTATCCGTCCCGTTCCTCGCGGGCGCTAAGGCCTATTGTAGAACGGATATTATCCTTAAAGTTCATCCAACAAGTTCAGGCCGTTAAGGTATGATAGCTCAGAATCTTTTTGAATAAGGTCCTTTTCAGGTCTTCCAGGGAAAAGTCAACTTTCCCAATTCCTGATTCTTGTTGCGACGAGCCAGTGCCAAAAGATATGCTCAACTGTCTCTGCGTCCTACAAACACAGCCGGAATTTAGTCTCCTCTGAGAGTTTTATTCTGTTAAAATACTTTCTGACTTTACAGTGACCTATAAAAACAGAAACTATTTCTTTGGCATTTTTGCGGCCACATTCGGGCAGCTACTTGGTTCTGACATGATTAGATGAAATGTACTTTTTCACATGTACCCAACAAGAGCAATTGTTTAAATGTTGGAGCACTTTCGGATTTGCCCATATATTGATTTGCTGTTTAGCTGCCGCATTTGCTTTGCATTGGGCAATGCAAATGCAAACATTTGCACTATCGGCAAAGTACCTCGTCGAAAAATTGACAGGCAAAATACTGTATCTATGACATCAGTCGGTGTGACGCGCTTTAGATGTCGTTTGAAATGTTTTCGGAACGCGAGAAACTTTAATCATATTTTACCAAGTTTTTATTGGTTTTTACGGAATAATACTTGGGAAGTACTCCTTAGACACAACAGAATTATATTATTGAAAAAAAGGGAATTGGAAAGTTCCTATTTCGGATGACACCAAATTATATTAACACACTTTGGAGAATGATAAAGGAAAAATTCACAATACATTCTGATTAAGGGCTTAATAAAAGACATGTCCGCATATTGAAAGCGCATTAATTCCAATTCTAATAGGAGAACATTGATTCCACGTTTCAAATCTAGAATCCAGATAGAGAAAGAGAAATGTAGTTACAATGGGTGGAACGCGCGAAAAATCCGTCCATCTTTTATCCGCGAAAATGGAAGAAAATGCAATAAAATCTGTCTGGTTAGTGACGTATGAGACACACGAGAGGCGGGCGAGATTGGATGTGACTCCTCTTTCTCTTTTACCCGCCCTTCACTCCTTCATTCGCCGACGTCTCTTCTTCTTCTGCGTCTCGTTTGGCATCTTTTGAACTCGGAATAGTCCCTTGCAGCGACGGTGGCACGGCGATCCCCAAAATCAATCAGCTCCAGATTCAGCCCGGGTAAGCGATTGAAAGAGACCTGACAGTCACAGGAGGAGAGAAAAAGTGTAGACATTAGAATCTGATATATACCGTGCACGAGCGGCATTCGCTCTATCGGATTGAAGCTTTGATTGGATTCTAGATATGCTCGCTTTTTTTTCATTCCCCGATTCCGATGCTATTTAATGAATTTCTGCGACTTCGGCGCGGATTCCGGAATAGAAATCGCGGGATTGCCACGCCAAAATCCGGTAAAAATCTCGCACGTGTAAATGTACGTGAGAGTGTATGTGTATGCATTCGCGAAGAGAGAAGGAAATTTAGGAAATCGAGAATATGGGATAACAAAATTGAATTTTAATATAGCTCCGAAGACGGAACGGTGAAAATTGCTTCGACATCGAAATCTTAATGTCGCCCTCACTGATATAAATTTCCTCTTGACATTAAGGTGGCATATTAAGCTGTTGTAGAGTATTACAAAGCTAAAATCTAAAACATCTTTTGGATTGCTTCTTTACCAGTAATTTATTCATTAATTTAAATAATCAAACACGAAGGGCATTTAATATATTGTAATCAATTTTAATTTTGTAAGGAAAATATATAAAAACAATGCGTAGGAATATTCGGTCGTAATTGAAGAGTTAGAAAATAATACAACCCTGGACAACACACAACGATTTTTCAGGGTGATATCGATCTCATTGAGATGTGAGCTTGAGAGAATTTTGATAAAAACATCAGACACAAATCAATAACAATTTTCAGCGACGGTCAGATGAGATAGTTGAACATATCTTCTGCCACTGTCCCGCCACAACGAGAATCAGGTATGACATCTTTGAGAAGGTTGACCTTCACTTGAAGCTTTACATTAGTAACATAACTAACATAATTAATTACTTTATCAAAACTCAATGTGTTAAGAGACGCAACCGTACTCAGTTTGCGGGGTTCAACAGCGTAGATGGCGCATCAAGTCGCATAAGAATTCCGTAAGACTTCACGCGCCACCTAGATGTCGTACCCCCCAAACTGAGTATGGTTGCGTCTCTTTACAATTGCTGCACTCACCGACGTTATTGTAAAAATATTACATGAAGAACACTTTTGTTTGGAATTTAGAATATGTAATGAAGAAGCTTGAAAAAAAAATGCATGCTCGCCGAAACGTAGCTTCTAAGTAAAAATGGTTCAGCTACAATGAAAAATAAAAGAATTTGCTCAACAGCCGTTGTATGCCTACCAGTTAATGAAATATAGGGCGTTTCTGAGATATCACCAGATATTATATTCAAATACCCAGCATTATACACATTTCCCTGTGTAATTGCATAGTTCCTGCCATCGAATCAAAGATGTAATTTAGCCCATCATTTTAATTTTAATTTTGAGTACCTATTGGATGTAATAAATATTGTTATAAGGAAAAGACGCTACTTAAATCAAAAGAGGCTTTTTGGGATTGATGTAAATATTTCTTGTAATAGTAATACACTTCCTATTTCGTTAATTTAACACCTGTATAAATTTATTCCAAACAAAAGTTAATAGTGGAGTTAAAACACAGTAAAAGTAATTATAAACCCTATATATTTATTTAAGCCAGCCGCTTCTGCTTCTTATTTTAATCAATTCTTTTGCTACATTCAACATAAGATAACTGTTTAT
The DNA here is from genome assembly GCA_949128085.1 of Cetonia aurata. Lineage (NCBI taxonomy): Eukaryota > Metazoa > Arthropoda > Insecta > Coleoptera > Scarabaeidae > Cetonia > Cetonia aurata. Next base: position 55,244,515 of record OX421882.1, on the reverse strand, counting down.
TCAATCCAAAGCGTTAATTGCCATAACAAATTTAAGGATTCCAAATAAAATTACCTTGATTGTTAAAACAATACCAGAAATATTGCTAAATCAATTACTCCAACATTTAAATTTTATTACTTTAAAAAAAATTTTGTTTGATTGTATTTAATCAAACATTTCTTGCCGGATATCTATTTTTTTTTTTTATTAATTGAGCACGTCTTCTTGTCTTAGTGTATGCGTACTTATAGGAAAAACCAAGTAAATAAATTTTATAAATTCCTTTTCTTTCCTTTCAGTTTGTACGCATCTTAACAGCCTTCGTCCTCGCAGCTTATTCTTGTAAACATTAGTAATATGCGGTAAAAAAATTGAATCAAAATTTACTTTAACAAAATTTTGGAACACAAATATGCACCAAACACACGTAAAAACAAACACACATGCATATTACACACACATATGCGTACATATAGGATTTAAAAAACAGAAGGATACCAACAGACATGTTTCTACATATCACACGAGTGGACATGTCATGCATTCCCTGGGATTGCTCCCGACAGCACACAGAATAGTCGCCCGTCAATCCGTCGGCGTCTTTCAAGGAGCGCCGCGGCGTGGAGCGTCGCTTTCGGACGGGCCGAACAGTCCGTTCGCCCTCCCAACTAAGAGAATAACTGGCACGGAAATAACTCCAACCAAGTTCGTTAGCAGCGCTGCGGAATTAATTTCTTGAGTTTCCCGACCTACGGTCTGGTTTAAGTGAGCGCAAGCGCCCGTCCCATCTCTCTCGCACTCAGGTCCGACACACATTAATGCACCAGTCCCACCACTCGGCGTCAATTACAACTAATTGGCTCCCGGCAGTCGGTTACCCGGTCGATGAAAAAGTTGGACAAGATCAGGGTTGTTCTTCGCTAATGAAACTTTGAGCAGACGGAACGAAGGAGAAAGTTCGGTGATCTTCGGAGATGGTAGCCGTCCCTGTTGATAACATAATTCTAAGAAAACAGCGAAAGTGTCAAATTTGATTCTGGCGCCCAAGCAGTTTCGGTTTGCAATTTGTAAACTGCTCTATGGACTAGTCACATACGCCAGATTTAAGTAGATATAAATAAAACTTTATTTATACTACAGAAAAGCCCAACGATTTTGAAGAATGCATGAGTAAATTACATTCTGAAAAACAGCTGTGGTGGTTGAATTTTTCTAGGGTGGTAACAATGATTAAGAGGGAAGTTTGACTCACAAGGGAACACCGGCGGGTGTCCCCCTCCGATTTCGATGAAACTTAACAGATCGAAAGAGTACCTTAAAATAAGAGACACGTATTTTTTTTTATCGGCGGAACCGCACGATTTTGGGGTACAGCCCCCTCCAAAGTTTGGACGATTTTTCAATTTTTGCAAATATTTCCAAAATTATAACAGATATTAAATTTTCTTCTTAACATAATTTGCAGCATATTGCATGGCCCTAAGGGTGGCGTCGTCCGTATTCGCAAAAAGTTAATAACGGGGGACGGGGTACCCCATACCCCCGCATTTTTTAATAATAAGGTTATTCATTATTCATAAAAAAAAGATCGCTTTTATATAGAAAACAATGGTAATAAATTAGGAGGATTAATAATAAAAATAATTGTAATAATAATAATATAGTACATTAACAACAATTATTTGTTATCGTTACTCCGCTGTTCTCCTTACTTAAATATTTCTTAATTTAGAATTGTATCTACTGGTCAAACCTTTCTATGCCTATACTGACTTGTACTATATACTATACGAAACTTTTATCGGTGGTAGCAATATAAATCGTTTTATCAACTGCAGTTAGTGACTGCGTTTTATATATTTCCTTAATAAAATGTTATTCATTCTTAGAATACCATAATCCTTTAGTGCGTATATATGAACAAATTTGCTACACAGGACGAAGGATTAAATAATACATACATATATATTTTTTAATTTATTTCAAGTTTTTCCTGCAATGAAGGTGTACAATGTAAGTATTCAATGGAGCATAAATATAACTAATGTGTTTGTAACGATTATAACATTTCGAAAACAATAGAACAGAATTAGAAAAACATTATAATGCTTACAAATGTTTAAATACATGACATACTGTAATGCGATTATTGGTATATATGTATTGCAATAGCGAACAAGATTAATATACATACAGTAATTAAGCTATGTAAGTATTACAGTAGTGATAGTCTGTGTAAAAGTGTTTAAAACACAGATTTTGTTTGCACCATGAACACCGCACAATAGCTGGTTTATTGCAAATACTACACAAGGGTGTAGACTGCGCATCTTTGTTAAAACAAAACTCTACAGGATTTTTAAAGGGCCCAGGTCTTTCCTCAACGTATCCACTCTTATACCACGAGTACTTGAATACGTCGAAAAATCTTGGGGAAGAAAACTGATTATGGGTTAGGGATTGCAACTTAATAATATTATTTCTCTGATGTAAATCTATCTCGTAGTTCATAAGAATCACTATATCCGAAAAAGTTCTAACAAAATTTTTCCACAGTCTAAAACCATATACATCTAGAGGTTGTACCATCGCTGTCGTTTCTTTTGGTATATTTAAAATGTTCAAAGTTTTGTCTTTTGGCACTAATTGCTGATGTTCGGCAACACAATGCCCGCTCCAAGAATCAATCAAAAGGACACTCTTTGGCCCGGTATTCGATAGAAAAACATCCGTTAATGAATCCGTTTGAAATGATTTGAAGTGAGCGATCTTTTTTTGATGAATAATGAATAAACTTATTATTAAAAAAATGCGGGGGTATGGGGTACTCCGTCCCCCGTTATTAGCTTTTTATGAAGATATCTACCTTGAGACCATGTATTATGCTGGAAATTATGTTAAGGATAAAAACTTATTTCTGTTATAGTTCATTTGATTTATATCAATAGACCAGTTTATTAATTTTGAAGCATTATTATTATTTTTCTATTTTTACAATTATTAATTTTCTAAACTTGTTATACATCATCGTATTCTATGTAAAATCGGCCTTCTTTTGATGAATAAGAAAAAGAAAAAATGTAAAAAAAATGGGGGGTACGGGGTACCCCGTCCCCCGTTATTAACTTTTTGCGAATACGGACGACGCCACCCTTAGGGCCATGCAATATGCTGCAAATTATGTTAAGAAGAAAATTTAATATCTGTTATAATTTTGGAAATATTTGCAAAAATTGAAAAATCGTCCAAACTTTGGAGGGGGCTGTACCCCAAAATCGTGCGGTTCCGCCGATAAAAAAAAATACGTGTCTCTTATTTTAAGGTACTCTTTCGATCTGTTAAGTTTCATCGAAATCGGAAGGGGACACCCGCCGGTGTTCCCTTGTCAGAGAAGAAATGCCTGATAAGCGCTAAATGCCTGCATTTTTCTTTTTTAAGAAAACTAAAGCAAAATCATTGGAAAGGCACCGTCTACTATTTTTTAAAACAATGTAAAACGAGTAAATTATACCAACAAGCGTTTAAAACATATTCTGATTTGAAGAAATCAATATCCTAATTTATTGACAAATCCCAGTCATCAATTTTATATTATTCAATGCTAGAGAAGCATTCCACCTGTGGGTTTATCACTTGAACCACTCTTCGTGCTCTATTTTCTTACAAGAATCAAGTATTTTTCTTCCTTTTATTGGTTTGACAACAAATATGTTATCTTCTAAAATAATCTTACTTTGTGGATACTCCTAAAAATAATTTTATCAAATGCTCCAGATTTTATTAGTTTATGCAACCACACAGAAAAACCATTACTTAATGCAAGTGGTTATCACTCCAATTAAGTAAAGTCATATTATGTATACACAAATAAATATTTACTTGAACGAACAATAATAAATTCTTGGATATTTAAGCAAATATGCAGGTGATTTAAACATCGTATACTTGGTGTAAGAAAACAACACATGTGCAACTCTCGCTATTACCGAATAACTAAATTTAACTGTTTAAAATACTTGAGCGAAGGAAATTACCATTTAGTTTCAATAATTCTACAAGAAAATAAAATATTATATACGAAGAGGTTCAGTTACTTAAACCTAAAACATTTGCTTGTGTAAACTGAATATCTGTTTGTGTTAGGTAAATATAATAACAAAATATTTTTATTTCATCCACGAAATCGTTTTTTCTGTGTGTATACTACTCTACAAAAGAGATGGGCAGTCCGACTCTCTCAAAAACATTCGCACGATTTTATTAATCAGATTCTCAGAATTATCAACAATACCGACAGATATCTATTGGTAGAATAAAAACCGATACCCGCAGGTCAATACGAAAACTTTTATAACAGTAGAATTAACCTGAGGTGCCGGAATCTCTACTCTACGCGCAATATACGTCACGAGTTCGAAGAGGCGGGTGAATCCTAGTGGAAGGACAGCGTACAATACATACTGAATTATGATTTTTATACGAATCGCGAAGATAGTAGGAGTGGCTATATTGTCGCGTGCGAATTATACCGATTCCCCTTAAGGTATGCCTCACTCCATAGAGCACACCCTCTGGCTGTCGCGCTTCCGCCAATTCAGGTTAGTTTTACCGTAAATAGGATTCGTACGATCTGACTTCAAGTAAGATTTGTATCAAATATACAAACTATACGCTTACTACTCATCTTTATTCTAGGGCACGAGGTTCATGTGTTATCGGTTAACTACAGTAGAATTATTTTGAGGTGGCGAATCCGCGACAGCAAGAGGGTGTGCTCTATAGAGTGAGACACACCGAAAGGAATATGGAGAATCGTCATAATTAGCACGCGGAGTATACACTGAGAAAAATGGATTGTAGAAATTAGATCGTAAATCTCTTTATGTTAATTACTAACATAATTATTGTCAAAACGACAATATGTGGCGTATTAAGAGTAAAATAACGAGATTTTATCATGGTTATAGTAAGAGGCAAAATCTGGATGTTACCATCTACATCTTATGGATGTAACAATTAATATACTCTATTGCTGAAAGCCTATATAATGACGTGGATTATATAGATAGTCGCTGCGATTGACTGCGATATTATCAGGTATTCGATGCATATTCAATTTCTAACATAAATGTTTGTAACGCTCTTCCCACCACTTGCTCTATTCATTGTCGATCTTTACCGAAGAAATCGACCAATAAGCTGTGTTGCCGCGACAAAATTACTGACACGTGTTATGTACTACGTGTGATACAGGTGTACGTATTCGTGTCGGTGCATGTTTGTGTCTGGTCGTTCGTTGATTTCTGTGCATCGTAAGCAGAAATGAATGCAAACGTGGAAAACATTTTAATCGAGTGGGAGTTTCCACAGTTAATTAATATATTCAAAGGTAAGTAATAGATATTATATGCATATACTTCGTAGTGGGTACTTTATGCTTTGATAGAACATTAACCTAAATCTAACCTAATAGTGATTGTTATGTTAATGAAAGTAATACACGTTGGATTTTTGTAATAATGGTTTTAAGGACAAATAAAAATATAAAATCAATATTATAGTTTTTATTGTGTAATATTCCACTTTCCTTATGCATGAACTGGGTAAAACCTTGTATAGTACTATATTTTAAATTATAGGTAAGTATCGCTGTATAGTGCCCGCATATGATCCATTATATTATTGTTTACTATCTACTATTTTAAATGCTAAGAGACGTTAGATTATTATAGTAGAAAATAATATTGTAAGTACTACAAGGCTATATGGTAAGTATGAGCATCATGTATCGTACATAGTTAAATATTACATTCTACTGGGTACAATAAAAAATTTAACAGTTATTATCAAATATAGTCAGTGCTACTAGACATTTTTTTTTACATTTACTAACATGTATGCTCAAATTTATAATACAAATATAGTACACCAACTATACGAGTTAATAAAAACTATTCACATAAATTTACTATACAGATATTGTCACCGGTAATATAAAATATGATTGTCCCTATAGGAGCTATAAAATATATTAAAGTATACTATATTTATGTTAAAGAGTAAAATCTATTTCTCTCAGTGTAGGTACTCCCACTATCTTCGCGATTCGTGTAAAATCTGTAATTCAGTTGTTATTGTAAAATGTATCTGCGATACTGCATACCGTCCATCGACCGGGCGCCACCCGCTTGTTCGAGTCCATGTGCTGCGCGTGGGGGCAGGGTTTCCACCAACTGAGGTTACTTCTGCTGTAGTATAAATTGACTGGTTAAATTAATGTCCACAAAATTTATATATCTCCTAATAAAATGTAGAAGCCTGCATTATAATTTTTAACGTATTCAATAAATGAAATCATTAACGCAAAGATAAAGCCAGATCTCTAATACACTTTTCCTAATTTATAATTGAACATAAAATAATTTTCTTTCACATGAAACCACGACAACACATTTCTCTATATTACGCACTAGTAAATTTATTATTTTTGCACCAAAAAAAATTATATCATTTTTTAAAACCAGAGGATTTTCGACGGACTTATCTCATCAGGTAGTTCTAATAGACTTACTGCCTTCACGGGTAGATGACGTTGCAGTTTTTTCATTTATATTGTTAGTGGTGTTACATATATATTATAATCAAACCGGTCCTCTTAATACTAAATAAGGTGACCAATTTCGTGACGTTTACACATCATAAGGTCTACAGCTAATAGAAGAAAATGCGTATGACCAAAATCATTTAAAAATATACAAATATAAATTATACATTTTTTTTACTTATAATCTAAAGAATAGACCCTAATATAGATAATTAAATACATCACAAAGCAAACGAATAACAACAAAAGTTAAATATTAGTTTAAAAGAATTGATTAAAATGGATAAACTATAAATCAAACAAAACAATGTGACAAATGATGTAAAATGGCGGATATCCATGAAGTAAAGCAATTTAAAGTTAAGGAGGGGGCGCATTTCTATTACTAGAATTAATAAAATAAAATAAGAATATTAATTAGATAACAAAAGATGAATACCAACGATATAGTAATAGATTAAGTATAGTAGCGAAATTAAAAATTACAAATTATGCAAATGTAGGAGGAGAATCGAATTGTATTTGAGAATTCTGGATCTCCGTTTGTTTGTAAATTATTATCGTAGAGTTTATAAAGATTTTAAATTGTTTATTATAACTTTCATTGGCAATGTGTAGGAATTTGAAATCAGTAGCGGAGTAAAATCAAGGTTGCCATCTTTGATATGGTTTGCAAATTATAAGACGTCTATTTGGTAATAAACATCTGATGTAGGTATTGCTTTAAATGAACTTGAACATTTCTGAAAGTACGGCTTAAATTCAGCATTTTGTCTATTTTATCTTTATTACTTAAAATGACATTACATTTTACAAGGATATGGCTGGATTCGAAGGATGTTCTATATTTTTTACGGAAATTATTGGCATCCTTGTAGGAAATAGCCAATTCCATTCATTTTCAAGTTTGATTAAAAAAGCATATTAGACCAAATAGTTCAGGCTTTTCACAATTTGCAAATCATATAAGGATAACAACTATGATTTTATGATAATGACTTCAAAACTTTACCAATAAAGGCATTATATTAAGGAATTTAGAAAGATTGCAAATTCTACGACAACAACTTACGGAAAACCGAGATCCATTAATTCTCAAATATAAATCGATTCCACCCTTACATTTCAATATTTATTTTAATTTTTAATTTGGCTTGATTATATTTAATTTTGATTATTCATTCTTTGTTATCTACTTAATATTCTGATTTTATTTCATTAATTCCAGTCATAGATGGACTTCATTTGTCACTGATTATTTTGATATATAGTTTATACATTTCAATCAGTTCTTTTAAATTAATATTTCACTTGTCCTGTTGTCTGCTTAATTTGTCATGTAACTGATGTACTTAATTACCAATATTAGTCACTATTTTTTAAATATAGATTATAAATTCAAAAACGTTATAGTAATTATATAGATCCGATAATGTAAATATCACGAAACCGGCCACCTTAATACAAAATAAATCTTGCGGAATTGAATCTGTTTATTATTCTTGATTCCAAATTTATTTATTTATTTCGATATTGAAATAATAACTATAGACATTATTTATTTATATTTATTGTTATTACAGAATCTACGAGATTGTTGAATTACAAAAGAAATATAAATTGTAGTTTCAATTATTTAAAATTTTAGTAATGCTCCTTTCTAAATTTCCACTACCTCACCCCTGGTATTTTATAATTCAACCTTAATACAGAAGTTAAAATACTTGAATACTGAAAATAATGTAGCAATAGGATCTGTAAACCTCGCATCAAATTCATTTGAGATTAAGGAAATAGTAGAGGTCTCAAGCCCCATTAGTACTTAATGGAGCATAATGACATCTTATTATGACTATTAAAGATTGTTTATATGGCACTTATTCACATATATATACCTTCTTATTTTTTGTCGGGCCGCCTAAGAATTTCCACTGACAATTAAATTGAATGTATCTAGGTAATTACCTAAGAAGAGCGTAAATTTAAGAGGTAAACCTCAAAATTACATTCCATCGAATAAATGTTAATGTAACAACTAAAATAAGTACATGCAACTCTCTTAGTGCAATAGTGTGAGTATGGTGTATATTAGTAGTGATTACTTCTACTAAAGGTTCAAATATAGGTATAGTATATGCATATCTATTTTCAATTTAAGCTTATGTATATATATTTATAGATTTTTATGTACAAAGTGACAAATGCTTTCCTCATACATCCTGGTCGATATCTAATATACAATAATGTCCTGATAGTTTTGTTTGTAATAGTTATTTATCCATGATAATTTCCTGCAAATGCGATGTCGCAATAACAGAAAATTAAGATCCTTTTAAACTTAATGTATTTACATATACATCCAAGCACACACAGATTTACTTTGTTGATTAAGGAAAGGAGACAGGCGGTATTCATTAAAGCTTTTAAGAGAGTTTATCTCTATTGTTGCTTCTGTAGAGTTTCCTAAGAGCGATTTTTGGTATGTTCTATAATTCTACTCATAACTCACAGTCTACTTAACTAGAAATTAAATTTTGCAGTAGAATAGAGTAAAATGTTTGATAATAAAAAGATAATCATAAATGTATAGATTGAATGTAAAAATAAAATCCAAAATTTATTTGAACACCACTTGTACAGCAGTAGGAATGACGATTTAGCGATTTCGCAGCTTCGTCGGTATACACTTAAAGATACATTTCTTTTCCCATCACGGGGCTATCGAAAAGGAATTGCCTTCATTTCCTGCATGAAATCTCGAACGTAGATGATCGTATTCGCGTCGCAAATAAGAGGAAAAAGGGCTCATTCCCCGTAATGCCTTCTCCGTTTCGGTACTCATCGGTAATAAAGAACGCACGCATTCTAACGATAATGCAGGCAACGGCGATCGTGCACGACACAAACGAATAATGGAAATCGTATAATGAAGTACTCCTCTGGGAGTTGAATAGTTCAACAGGCATCGGCAAATCGGACAGTGCGAGAGGCACATCTTATTTCATTATAACACAACGTTAGCGTGTGCTGTTTGTAGCCCGCTGGAAGTACGCGAGCCATGTTTGTCATTAGTGGCTATCGATTTGGCTAAAAGAGCTACTCCGGAACAGCTCTGGAGCAATTCATATATGTATACGGCACGTATGGCACACGGAACAGCTCAAGGGCAGTACAACGGCCAAATTGAAAGCCACTATTGTGTCTGCCGTACACAATAAAAGGTAATTCAGTAAAACTGAAACTGTTGCGAATGTAAGGCGAATTAACTGCAATGCCGATGGTATTGTCTGCTTGAGTTTAATGATGATCTTATAATGAGAGCTTACCACAACATTCAAAGTTTCGAAAAATCCAACGTAAAACAAAATCAATTTTATTTTACAACCAAGTTATATATTACATACCGTAAGAGCGAGCGTCCTATATAGTCACCTCTAGCGTAATCGGCAATCTTCGCAAATGCGAGAGCGAAGTGGTGACTTCAACGCTAATATATATATATATATATTGCGCCTTGTAATAGATATATTGCACCACGTTTAGATTCGTATGACATGAGGTGCCCATAGAACGAGAACTCATGTTGTATAATGGCTCAATTTGGTTCAAGATAAAAGTTATGGCAACTGCTCAAACAAAGCAATGTTTAAAGTAAAAAGTTCAAACTTAAAACGAGATTATATTAGAACTTAATATATGGACCATTCCCCTTTGGGCAAAAAATAGTCTTAGTAGATTATAAGCGTTTTCAATTTAAAACGCTGAAATCAGTCCACCTGTAAGCACAAAGTGCAGCAAAAGAACCCAAAAAGTCTGAGTGAAATAGACGACACAAAAGTTTTCCACTTTATAGATATTAACGCTTGTTACACCGCAAGATAAGATATGTTCAGTTACCAGTCAACTAGTAATTTATCCATTCAACAAATTTCGTTGTTTCCTATCATACTATTGTCTATCTATTTCAGCTCATGACCTTACCTGTTTCGAAAGATCTCCTATGTATATGGGTATAAAAATTTTTGACAAAATTCCTGAGGAAATAAAAATATTACAAGACATACACGCATTTAAAACGAAATTAAAATCATTTTTACAACGAAACGTTTTCTATTCCTTAGAAGAATTCTTTATATTATATGATTACAATTGTTTTACTTATAGTTACTATGATGATGTTGCTCTAATTTCACAATTATTACATTTACATATAGGTATTTATAGGTTACTACTGTTTTTTCTTTTTTCTTTATAATTATTTTTGTATGGCTTTGTACGTATCCTATACCTGTTGGTTAATGGGATTAATAAATTATTATTATTATTATTATACTGAATACTTCATATACGATTAGAGGCAATAACATCAGCTGATTGAACTCTTTTTATTAAAACAACCTCAGAAGAACATTGGCGTAGCATCCTTTACACTGTTGGCACCTTATCCAAGCCTTGCCACGTCTAGATTTTTTGTAGATATCGTTGCACAATAAACAACAAGCAAATCGTCACCACCAGCAATCGTCTAGGTAGGGGGTTATTGCTAAGGTGTTTGCCCAATTTAAATATATATGTTGCTGTGAATATTGATTCTGCAAAAACCTTTGGAGATAGAAATAACATATCTAAACTTCGTTTACTGCGTCTAAAGAGATATCCTTATCGACATTTTATTCTGGGTTTTCATACGTGTCATGAGTATCTGCGGATAGGAATCCGATTTCCTCGGTAAAGCTTTGCACTCTGACTTCTTCTTCGTGGATATATATCAGAGTTGAAGCGATGGATGCCAGTACTTTGAAAACCACTAATAGGGTTTCCAATTGTAACAGCTTTACAATAAGCATTGGAAAATGCCCTTTACCAAATCTGCTGATTTGGTAAAGGCCAACTGTATGAAAAGAATGATAGTTCAGACAATTGATAAATTCCAAATTAAAATCTGATTTCAAAGCCATAAACAAGAAACCATCGCAAAACTGCGCAACGGTGCATAGTAGGAAGAGACAGAACCAACATAATAAACAAAAATGAAACATTGCTTTTAGCTCTCTGCAATGTATCTAAAGAAGAAGGACTAGCATGGCCATTTAAGATCAAAAATCCTCTGTATTTTTTGGACGACTTAGCAAATTTGATGAAATAATCCATCGAACGGCGGCTTGCTTTTCTCTTTTTTAAAGTACATCCGACGACTTTTGCACCGTTATTATAGTAGACTCGTTCATGTCGTAAATTTTGTCTGTGAAAATACCTTCGTTTTGCATCGCATATCGTAGCAAGAAAAAAGAAAGTGTGTCCCTTGGACTCTATTAAAAGCGCTTGCTTGAGACGTAGATGTAGGCTCTGGTGATCGCAAGAGGTTTCGGAATGTCTTTGTCCGGAAGCGTTTCAACCAATTCCATCCAGTAATGTTTTTTTATTCCATTGAATTTATGCAAATATTCACACCATCTGGCTAAGTTACAACTCAATTGTCTCAAATCTTCGGTGGTCATCCTTTTAGCTAACTCCATCCAGCAATATCTTTTATTCTATTTCATTTGTGCGAATATTCAATTCTCTCAGTCAAGTTATAAACCAATTGCATGGTGTTGGTCATCTTAAGCAATCTTGACTCCAGTTCCAGAATGTGATTGACGAGTTCTTTTCCTCTTTCCGCAAGTAAACTTAGCTGAGCTCAGTCGAGTCCTTTGTTTTAGTTCTTGAATATTTTTCGACGAAGCAACGTTGCCTTGCGCAGAAGCCTTAACCCAACCCATTTGCTTAATGTTAATGGCTTCTATAGTCTCTTATATTGAAGTTGAATGAATAGATAAGATAAAATAAATAACCGAGGGATTTGCTACGTAATAGGGAACAACAACTACCAAAAATAATCTGTTAGAAATATATTAATAAAAATAATACTTGCAAAGGAGAACAAGTGCCCTCAACTTTAGTCTAAAATCGCACCTGTAGTTACCAAAATAAAATAGGGTACTTTTTACATCACGAGGAGAACAACTTATGTTGGATGTCCACCGATATAGACGGGTGATGATGAATCGTAGGCAAACAACATCATATTAGATTCTGTAGTAAGTAATGCTATTAAGAAAATTTATCATAAATTTAACTGTATTCATATCCACGTTTGCAAAAATCATAGGCATACGCAATGGACGAACACTTGTCGCCTTCATCAATCCCAAAATAATATATAAATAAAATAAGGGACTTCTCTAAATAATCCGAGCACTGAAAGAAAAGAAAATTTACATACCGCACAATTACAATTTACAAGAGCTGATCTGCCTGTTTTGCTACATAGCCCTTTTTCGTTTTAATGATCAAAATGCTTTAAAAAAAAAATGAAAAGGCTCATGTCACGATAAACCATAATTCATTTGCAAGGTCTATATTAAAAAGAAAAGTGAGTTATTTGTCAAGCCTTTGCGCAAACCTATATCAGAGAACAGCGAAACAGAGCCATGGATCACTCTTTTTAAATGCTTTTTTAACTAATTTTGAGGATATCAACTCCATATTTTCTGTAATAAAAATACCTTAAACAGTATTAAAACGTCTGAGGCAAGTTTTGGCACAAAATTCGGAGAATGTTGTTAGCTGAACGCTCTCCCTAAGCAGATCAAGAAATGTCCTCCCGGAATTTAATCCAGGTAATTATCATTAAAGGAACGCGCAAAAGAGAACGCTGCAATTAATTGCATCCCCGGGCATGTCGTTAACGTTGATTTAGCGGTAAAAGCAAATCGTTATTGGATTTTAACTGGTCTAGAATACTACATGATTTATATATTCACGTAGAATCGTGTATTTAAGGTGAAATTTTTTGAGCGCTCACGGTCGGTAATCATCATTAATGTAGATGTGTGTTGTGCGTACAGGCTAGCCGCGAACACAGAGAAAAGAAAATTAAAACACCTTATGTTCGAACTACGGACGTTTCTAAGTAATAAAAAGGACGGTATACTATGTTTCGCTGTATTACTATCAATTTACGGAGTCTTGTTTTCATATGCATTCACCAACATAATTATTCGTATGGAAATAATGTTATCTAGGTGGTTTTAAAATACTCCTATGAAAACGATGCTTAAAATTACCAGACGCTATGTCATACCAGCGCTGCTATAGCGCTGGTTATGAGTAAACTGAGGCGTGTTTTAGACGCAAAGCGATGGCCGGGGATGCAAGGAGCATTTATAAAAGGCGTGTATCAACACATACAATTCCTAGTTTCACAATGCGAAAATTTTCGATTGCTCTTTGTATATATTTCGTATGCCTACCGCTGTAGCCGTCGATCCAATGGATTTAGCCGGCTGGGGCGATAAGATTCAGATAAACAGACTTACTCGACCGATAAACACGTGTAACTAAAATACATCGGCGTAGGGATAAAATTACTATTTTACATCGTACTGAATAGTAACGCGCACGCCTTCTCCAACGGAGAGCCTAACTGGGCATGAATAAATCCGTTTTTTACTCAAGTAAACTACTGTCCATCTTACATATATAAATATAACTATCTTCTTGAAAATTTATGGCAGATACGTATTGCTGTGTACTGAATGTACCAACAAAAATGCCAAATAAAATTAAAAATGAAAAATTAAATTAGCTAGCTCAAATGATAACAATTTTTTATAAGGCGCAAAAGAACAATTAAACTCAGGGTTACTATCATGAAAAGAAAAATGTGGTTGAAAGAAATCTGACTTTCTTTAAAACTCCAAAAATGTTTAAAGGTTTAATTAAAAATAAAAGAACAGTATTTTGAATGACGTACAAATTCAATAATTTTATTATTTTATAAAAAAAAAGAAAAAAAATTAATTACACACTTTGCAGGAAAAGAACCTTGGACAAAAAGGTCCTGGTCTAAATCAAAACTGCTTTTGAGTTTAAATTACAAAAGGACAATTCAAAATCCTTTTACAAAGCAACGGAAAACAAAAAGTTCAGGAAGATAATAATTTTTTTTTTCAATTCAATCCACGTGGTCTCAATATTAGAACAACTAAATTAAACGTGGAAAATTCAAGTAATTTATATAAATGAAAAATAAAAGCAAGCACAATGCTTTTATTCACCCAACCCGAGGTGATTAATAAATAATTACAAATCATAGAAATTAACAACGAAAAAAAAAAATTAACTCTTTAAACTTAAAATATGTTCCTGCACGTAAAAATAATAACAGATCTTACATCTAAATTGTGTACAGAAAAATACAATATCAATTATTATTAAATGAGTTCCGTGATGAACGAAATAAAATCAGAAACGTGAATTCAAAACTTGAAATCAATAATCACAAAATGTCAGCAATGAAATACAACTTTATATATCTACTTACTTTCGTATCGATCAAGGAACTGAGTTCACAAGGTTAAACAATCGTATAAGTATAAAAATCTCCGATGCGTGCGATGCAACGCACACAGATCTGTCCGCAAACGAACGAACTCGCAAAACAAAACAATATATATACACACAACGCAAAATGTACACCTGACTGAAATTAATATAAACAACTGAACAATAAAATAAACAAATTAAACAATCCAAAACATTAACTAAATCTTATTTGAAAATAAAACAATTTGAAATTTCTCGCAACATTGACAAACGCTTAACGGAATGAACAAAAAAAACTGAAATTTACAAAAACCCGGGGTGCCAGACCACAGCAGTATGTATACTTATAACAGAGAAATTATTTTTCACTAATTAATGAGAATTCCAAATATCTTCTTTCATCGAATGCAAAAATAGTTACCTAATCCTAGTATCTTTACCGAATGATCATTCCATAAAACTAAATCCAAACAGACCGTAGCATAGTAATGCCGTAGAGAGATATGCCTAAAAAAATGTGTGTTTTGTGTAACAAAAAAGTGATGACCTGTCAGGTTTATACTACACACATAAAAATACATGGTTACCTTAAATAAATATATCTTGCTCCAAATAAATCTACGTTTCGAATATCCGCAACGTAAGAGGTTAGCATTTTTGAATGAAACTACTTTTATTCTTCTCTAAGGATATCCTTTACTTGCATTAAAAGCATTGGTCTTGGAGCAAAATTAGAAAGAATTCTTGAATTAAATCGCTTTTCATATCTCTTTAAGAATAGTAATGCTTACCTTAAATACATAAAGCTTTCCTCTTCTTCTTTCTTCCAAATTTTCTTGACTTTATATATATGTATATATCTGTAAAAAAAATTTATTTTCTACATCTTTAATTTTTTAAAACTGTAAATGATTAAGGTTTGCAAATAAACCGAAACGTTTTACTCATTTTAATAGTGTTTAACTATTCGACTTTTAAAAACCAAGAAGATTTACAGATATATACATAAAGCTTTATACAAGGATAAATATTTATTTCTACCGAATAAAAAGTACCATATTATTTATATGAAGTAAATGTTTAGTTTGAAATTTTCTTTTAGGAACAACAAGTAGTTTTAACGGTGCCTTATTTGCAAATAAGTTTTAAAAATGATAAAATACGGGGTATAATATTTTCAGAAATTCAACCTTATTTGCAAATACACCGCACTATTTATGAAATGAATGTATCCACCTTCAGTATTATCCTTCTAATCCTTCAAATCAAACTTACAAACACACCTTCATTATTCAAATGCATAAAAGTAGTACTATAGTATGCACAAATTATCGAGTTCCAGGTCTAATAATTCGTTACTTTTAATTCTATTCACAAGTGTTTATAAGAATAAAAAGATCTCAGTAAAAGAACCAACATAGTTTATTGCACAGCAATGTAAGAGTCTCCATTACAACATGTATGTATTTACAATGGTTTACAACAGTTTCTTTAAAGATCACAACTACCAAAATACTTACAATCGATCCAAATTCAGGAGTCTTTTCAACTTAACTAACTAGTCCACAATGTGTTAAATGAATGACTGCTTAGAAGTCCCTCATTACAAAGTCTTCTAATCTAATATTTAAATCCAGTAATTGGGTTTTGGAATCTTTGGTGTAACAATAACTATCACACTGACAAAAGTCAATGCTAGGTTTTCCACTATCACCAAACAACAATATTAATTGTTTGACAAAAGTCAATGCTAGGTTTTCCACTATCACCAAACAACAATATTAATTGTTGTTTGGTGATAGTGGAAAGCCTAGCATTGACTTTTGTCAGTGTGATAGTTAATATTTAAAGTGAAACGCTGGGTTGCTTTTAATGCTGATGCCCCCGAATCTTATCTTCAGAGGTGTAGGTATGTCCCTGCCTGATCACTTAAATATGGATATGAGCAATAGGAGGTATCTGTTTGCCTTATTGGTATGTTCTAACTTATCTTGCACAATTGCATGTAAATATTATATTTCCTAAGAAATGTTTTTATTATCCCATCTATATAGGAATTAATTCCTTTATATAATTTTCATCCGAGCTTATGAATTTGGCTTCATCAATCAGATTACCGTAAAAGAATATAATTTCTTATTATTAATAGCTTGAATTAATAAAACATGGGTTGAATGCAATGAAAAATACACGCCATTAAAGGTTGTGCTACCTGAATATCTTCTCGGATCAATAATTATACTACCGTATTCTAATAAAAAAAAAACACTTGCGTTGAAATATCTTTCCGAGATCGTCCAAGAAATCCAATTCGAGCAGCAGCTTACTTACCTACTTCATCAGTAATATTATTAGGCAGATTTATGGCTACATATGTTTACCAACTTTTTGTCATGTAATTAGACATAAGTACATTGATACATGTAAAACTAATGTGATTTCAAACTTCCCAAATGGAAATTCACACAACGAACTATTCTGTAAGGTAAAAAACGATCACACAATTGATCGACAACGCAGATACAGCGTTTTGCTGCTGCTCTCTAACCGATTCTAACATTTATTTATTATATTAAATAAATCACACGTATTACTGCGCATGTATAATAAGCTGCATTCTCTATTTACTTGCACCAAGCAAATATATTATCTAGTTAAGAAAATTCATCGAAACAATAGTTTTCTATAATTAAAACTTTCTTAGTGGTGAAAGATTTACCTACAACAAAATTATTTCATTTCCTCTATGAGAAAATTGTGTTTTGAACTGAGAATGCAGAATCAGCATAAAGCTGCTCTCCATACTATAAGCAAAAGCCAAGTCGTTTAGCGCTAAATGTCTTACCGAAGCCATAGCTACAGAACATGCCTCATGTTCTTTCTCAGTAAATTGAATTTTCTCTTTTTTGCGTTTCAGTACACTTCCCGTCCGTTGAAAAGGTGAAACGATGTATCGGACGCAGTTTTGTCAGAAATAGAAGACGCAGACTACTCCCCAATAGGACATGCTTTCACCAAAACCATACCACTACAATAAATAGCTTCGCTCTTGGGTAAACATTTTACAAAAAAATCGAAATTCAGTAAATCACTTTTCCCCACGTTCCAGTATCTACTGACAACGTAGCACTTTTGATTCCTTTTTTTTTTAAATCCAAGTCTTTAGACTTGCTGTTAAATGACTTTCCTATTATATATTATATATTTTCACAAATAAGTACATACTGGACATCTTGTTTATCAAACCTGAACAACTGCATACTTTTGGAGTTTTTAACATAAGCAGTTTTGTCTTTTTATAATGAATGACTTTTGTCTTAAAATAAAAAAAAAAGTTTTTTTCTTTTCCGAAGTGAAACGCGGGACACACTGTATGACCTGATACTAACGCATATTTACTAATTCGCAGCTTTATGCAATTGTTTAGTGTTTATATAGAAGATCGACTTCAAAATTAAGGATTATTTAAAATCATTAATTATATCTATAAAATTTTGTATGGAGTATTACAAATGTTTAATGTGAATTGAAAGGGCTTTGCTTAATAGACCGGTCGGACACCTGCACAAATATAAGCGTATTCTATAAAAAGAAAGTTTTCAATAATTGACAAAAATTTAACTACCGGTGGGACAGTACACAATTTAAATAAATATAGAAATTATTTTTTTTTTACTAAAAATGGATGTACCTATGTATATTTTAATTAAATTAAAATTAATTAAAGACTGAAATTCATGATATACATTAATTTTATTACATAGAAACTGTTTGAACTTCTTCTGGTTTGAAGGAATTAAGTTTTGCTTTTCCAACCCGTTGTAAATAAAAGGCACGTGTGCTCACTATTTACACTATATTTACACAGGTTATTTTAATCGAAATATGTGCAATTTGTCGATTGTCTTAAAAGCAAATTAAACGCAATACAAGTTAATCCGCTCACGACGAAGTTGAAACTTGGAGTTGATACCACCCTCACGCGAAAGGCGTTTTATTACCAACGGGTCCTTCAAACCAGGAGGAGTTCAAACAGAAACAATATTTTAAAAAAAAATTACGTATTGGAAGCTATTCCAAGCATTTGATCAGGTGTGTAAATCAACGCTAATTTTCTCATATACAGTCTATAGTTGTATTTGTCCCAGAGACCGTTTTATCATTATAGATAAGCACAAATATATTCAGGTACATACCTAATTGTAAAGCCATTACATCTTTAAGTTAATACGCTTGTTAATACAGTCCGTATAATCAAAAAGCATTTACTGAAAATAGCGCTGCCACTAATAGTATCACGAGTTGAAAAAAAAGATTAGTATTTTCTATTTTTTTAACTTATCCATCGTTGCACTTTTTTAATACTCTTTCTCATTAAAAACAACTAAAGTGTAAATCTTTAAGAATTACTGCATAGGGTTTTACTTTGAGAAAGCATCAATAAATTTACATCTACATTTCACGGTTGCTTTTTGAAATACAACATACGTATGTACATCTTTTTAAGTTGTTTATCTTAAACAAGAATTCTACATTGTTCCTCCTTTCTCGGCAATTATTTCTTTGAGTTTATGAGCATTTATTCGAAAGATGCAGTTACGTATCGGACCACTCGCATAAGAATTAAATTTTACTATGGCAGATGTGACAGAACTACACGTACGGAATCCTTCGTCCACAATTCACTAAAATACCTAGGACGATGTGAATCTACATATACATCAATGTGTAATCATTAATTCCATGGGAAAGCGTACATCGTATGTATATAACTACACATAAATTATGTATATTAGGTACATGTAAAAGCATCATTGGTCACCGTTGATTTGCAAAAGTGGCAAACCAAGGTGCAGCGTTTATATTAGAAGAAGTAGGTAAAATGGGTTTGAAAAGAATATGTAAATGTTTAGGAATAATGTTAGCAAGTCGAAATAACTTTCCCGTCAGCCTCTCAAATTACATGGGAAACGCATCTACTATACACGGATGGAATTGATTGATTTTGGAACGGAATAAAAATTAATTTATATTCACCGTTGCTACATCTATGTACACATGCATACAACTTATTTTCTTCCTTTAATCCAAGATCGCAGCCGATAGCAATAAGACTTCCTGGTTAACCCTTACTTACCCTAAAAGGGTTGTAGGGTTAAAGAACTTCACCTCTACCCCTTATATTATATTTTTCGCTGTTGTTGTATTCTTCGCGCTCTCTTTGCTTGATTTATGGATTACGTTCACCATTATTCAAATGGGAGGAAGTATTTTGTATCACGACCACCTGCGATGCGGGTTCATTCTATCCCACGTACCCTTTAGCTACGGGTCTGCCGCATTCTTGATCTTACACACATGTAAGTGAGGATTTAAACGCATAATTAAATTCTTCAACCGGTTAGATTATATCGAGTTTTAACATGTGTAGGCATGTGTGTACCTTTACCTACACATCTAACTTTCAGACATAATTCACACTTCCGTGTAACAATTAATGCATATAGATAATAGATACGTTATGGTCAAGCACCTTTAAATCGTTCATTGAACGAAAACAGCTTGTTGGGCGTTGTGTGCAACGATATTATTTGTCCAAAATGTATCACCGACATCTTATTTGTATGTAAGCATCCAAGATATTTTTTTTAAGTTATGCTGTTTACACATTAATACTTATCTTCTAATAAAATGTTTATTCTTTCAAGCGGTTAAATGATAAATCTGATGTATAAATCGGAATAACAATCACATTTTTCGATCAAAAGATATAACACTAACCAAGGGTGTCCCGCAGGGTAGTATTCTGGGACCTCTTTTTTCATTTTGTATTTCAACGACATCTATGTTGTCAAATGCCCAATGGTGGATTCCAGTCTGTCGACTGTTAACTATGCCGATGATGCCTCTTTTCGCCGCTAAACGCTATTACAAATACAAGTTCGAATTACATACAGAGTCGTACAGAATGGTTCAATGAAAACAATTTAAATCTTAATCACAAAACAGAAGTAATTTTATTTACGACCAAATCTCAGAACTACCCCTCGAATATTGTAATAGATAACGCATCTTGTGCTCTTAAAAGTGCAGTGCGTCTGCTAGGTCTCACTGTAGATGACCACTTGAAATGGACACAACATATTGATGTCATAGTAAAGAAATTAAATAGTATCTATTTTGAATTAAGGCGGTTGCCAGACCTGGTTGACACACACACTCTTCGGACAATGTTCTTCGGTTGTTGTTATCCTATCTCAATTATGGAATTGCAGACATGCCCCGACTATTTTTATCTCAAAGAAAGATTTTACCTATTATTTATAAATTGAATCCCACTCAGTCATGTCAGGGTATTTTCAAGCAAAATAAGTTACTCACTGTATATGGTATCTTTATATTTCAGTCCATACTCTTTCTTTTCAAAAACAAACATCTCTTTTCTCATAACACGTTGTTGCACGAGTATTCCACAAGAAACAGGCATGAATATTGCTATCCTCTTTGTAGATTGTCGCTAACCCAACAAAATATGACTTATACTTGCCTCAAGTTCTATAATGCTCTGCCAACTGACTTAAAAGTGATTAAGTTACTTACTACTTTTAGGAGAAGATTGTTTCATTTTCTTTGTGAAATTGAACCATATAATATTAGCAATTTTCTATTATACTGAAAGCATGTTACTATCAGTCTTATAATTTACTGTTGTTGACTTGTAACATCTTCTTTTGTATTACAATAAATTTATATTATTATTATTAAAATCTTAAAAATCTGTGTGCTGATACTGTAAGAAACAGAATCAAATATATATTTTTCTCTTGAAACAAAGAAGTATCACTAATTTCAAAACCCTATTCCTTTAATGCAAACAATATTAATTTCAGAAGAGAAAATGCAGGAAGAAAAATAGATATTATCATGTATAACTATAATTAATGGTATTAATCGAAAGACTAATATCCACTGTTCATCCATATATTATGTTGAAGAATTATGTATTAAGTAAGTATGCAAGTAAACTTTCTTTCCAAAAACCATTACCATGGTGTGGTATAAGTCAAAAAAGAACTCAAAAACGATATAATTGAAGTAAATTAACATAAAGTTAAATCAAATTATAATTAAATTCATTCCTGCAAAAATAGAATCATAGTATTTATTGTTAAAGCAAAGTTGATTCTACAGACAAAAAGAACTAACAACTAAGACTAAACCCATTCATAAATTGCAGAACTATACACTTACGGCAATTTGCAAGTACAAACCAGTAGAAAAGAATAAACTATGATAAGCATATTAATATTTTTGTTTCTTTCTTTTAGTGAGTGGAGTGCCGTCTTTCTTTGGCCCGGAGGTCTATAGGAACCACTCCTGCTTTACCCAGGACCGCTACCTCTGATACTGTTCTGAGGAGCTTGCTAGTCGCAGAGATCCCCTCCTCTAGACAGCGGCTATCTTCTTACGGTACTTCTCCTGCTGGAGCGCATCCGCCCAAATCTTACTTCCATACATCCTCGTGTATGGAAGTAAGATTTGGGCACCGACATCAAAAGCGGCCGTTTACCTGCAGATCAGTCGGTTAGGTTGAGTGACCTTATGGATCTCTTTGTTTGTAGCAAAGCAGATGTGATTCAAGAATAACATACGACTGCTTAGATACATTCCCAAGTATGTTCCAGACTCCGATATTGTGATTGTTTCTGTGCCGGCCTGAAATGGTATCTGCAAAGGAATCCTACGTTCTGTCAGCAAAAAAACTCTCCGTCTTTTATATGACCATATCCAACCCGTGTTCATCCATTCAGGTGATGACCCTCCTGATGACCTGATTGAGCGTGCTCCATGCCAGAAGCGACAATCACATCTGCGATATCGTCAGCGTAACCAACCAGGTAGGTATAGGAAGGCATCTCCATACGGAGGATATCATCGTAGATGTTACACAGGATCGATCCCAGAGTAGCTCCCGCCGTTATCCTCACCGTGCGGAATCCGTCAGTGGTTTCCCTAAGTACCCTATCTACTACGTAGCTTCGCAGTATCCGCAGAAGGCAATGCGGAATGCAGAAGTGACTTTCCAGGCCGTAGAGAATTACATCCTATCTGGCGTTGCAGACATTCTTGACATCCAGGGTAATAAGCGTCACTACCTCCCTGGTGTGTCTATACCTGCGCTATTCAGTGTGATAGATGTCCACTATCTCCTGAACGGCGCTAATCGTCGAAAGGCCTTTCCTAAAGCCATTCTGCTTGGGAGATAGTACTCCGGGAAGGACTAATAATAATGTAATAAAATGGTAATGACCATAATAACAATAAAAATAATAAACAATAGTAATAAAAACAATAATAGTAATAGTAATAGCAAGAACATTACAATTAAAGAAGCTATTGACAAAAAAGCAAAGATATTAAAAGTAAGGAAAACCTTAGATTTAAAATGAAGCTTTAAGTAAATCTGAAATTTAAGAATTTCTGTAGGGAATAAAAAGCATTCTCTACTAATAGATCACGCACATTATGTTTAAAACGGGTTAAATCTTTCCAATGATTAAGAATTTTATTATATATTTTAATTGCTGAAGAACTTGTGAGGACTGCTGAAATAACGTTAATCTATACGTACACTTGGAATCATGAATGTTTGTAGTTACATCATTGTTTCATCGGTAGACTAAAGACAAGCGTTATATCTAAAAATTGGAAGCATATGTTCACACAAGCAAAATACAGTATATAAATGAGTCGTAGCTACTTAAGATACGTCATAAACAAATATGGCGTAACTACAAACATTTGTGATTTCAAGTGTATGTATGACTATGTCCCTTCTATGTCTGATGTATTTATTTTTATGAAGTTGAAATTTATTTAAGTTGTCATAGGCATAGAGAGTAAGCTAGCGAATGAAAATACAAGGAAAAGTTAATAAGTGATAACTGATACATACTGGTCTGCAAGACTCTGAAGCTTTTAGCAAAGATAATATGTTTCTGATTTCCTGGCTAACAAAAAACAATAAAAATTATACAATAATACAAATAATGACAGCAAACTTTGCAATTATTTGTATTATATTTATTTTTTGTTATTTATATAAGTTTGCTGTCACTATTTTTATTATCTATTTTCCTCAGTTACTTTGAAGTAACAAAAATGTTAAAAAGAATTGTTGCATTGATTTGTAGGCTCCTTTCTATCAGCGATGTAGTGATATAAAGATTTCATTAATTCAATGAAATATTCTTTGCGTCAAAATGAAATAATAATAGTTTTTATTAGCGTGGAATTAATACTTGTTTTGAAAAAGTGAATATATGCAAAGGAAAAGTAACCAACTTAAATACATATGTAAAGCAAAGCTTTCCATCTGAATTGTCATCTCTAATTTCGTCCTTTCAAACGTTAACGTCATTGCAGCAAAAATATTAAAAAAAACTGTTTGTATTAAATTGGTGGGTTTTCATTGATTCACACTGAGAAACCTGGTTAATGAAAATAATGACAACAAACTTAATATCTGGTACTATAGTTACAATACGGCGTATAAAACTTTCAATACATAGTATTATACGGTTGCATACTGGATATTTAATAGTTTATTGCTCTCAGTAAGATAATACTAGCTATCATTATTGGGCAGAAATCAAATCCAATTAACAACTAACATTTCTTTTCAATTAAATTAGATGTAGTCGAATTTGACAACTAAAACTTTTAGTTGATGCTTGATTAGTTGTGCTCCTTAATTAAGAACTATAACTATTTAGTTTAAGTTGGGTCAAATAACAACTAACAATTAAAATATGTTTCAACATACCTGTCTAAATTATATGTGGCATACGAAATTCAACTCCAACTCCTCGGCCACAATATTGGTTTGAGTCTTGTAGCTTTGGGTATACCAGGTGTCTCAGCTCATAGGTCCCATTCCAGAAGTTTCTTATTTATATATATTTTTCAATAAAATTCTAAATACAGTATCTACTGAACATTTACTTGCCGATTTCTGCTAATATTAAAAGATGCGTCGGTTTGAGAACAGGAGATGTAATATTGGCTGCTATTTTCGACATCTCTCAAGATTTAAATGTTGCCGTTAATATAACCAACAAACAAATGCTTGATTGCGCTTATAAAAGTAATATTTATTTCTTCTACCATAACTGTCCTTCAAAAATGGCGGGTAATATCCCTGTAAAATATCCGCTAATGTTAAAAAGTGTATCGGTAAGACGACATATGCCAGTAATAATTATATCCGCCGACATCTTCGACATCCCTCAAGATTTACGTATTGTCTTTTCTGAAACTGATGAACAAACTCGCCAACTTATAGGAAATTCTTATAAGTTTGAGATGAAATTTGTCAGTAAAGAAGATTATCTTGGTCTAATGGATTCATTTATTCATTACTCGATTGTGAGGATCTATTTTAATAGATCAAATAATTTAAATGATTTAGTTCAATACGGAATGGAAAATATCATCCGTTAATAATCTAATAATCCATCCGAAATACTAGTTAGTGCAAATTTCTTAACGAGGGAGAAGAACTACCAGCATCGCTTAAAGTTTTAAAATTACTTTTATTAAAAAAGAAACATCATCCTGCTCTATGTTGTTTGTTTCAGAAAATATCTTATATCTTGTGAATGAAAGGAAACTGATTCACCAGTGATCTTCGTACTTGGGAATGAGCAGAAAATTTACTCTTTTTTCAAAAACCAGCTGATGTGTATGTCATAACAAATTTTGTAATATTTACAGCACCTAAGTCGTAATTGCAAAACAAAAATTTCGAAATGTAATAAGAAAAAAAGAGATAAAACTGAAGTTACGTTTATGATGTGTGCATACATAGAGCCCCTCAGCTAAACGATAATTAGGTTTTAAAATCACCTAGAGATTCCCGTATGCATGGGAACGAGCGAATATTAAAATTCGCTTTGTTTCGAAATTCAATCTCGCAATACAAGCTTAACGTAAATATAAGAAGTAATACCAGGAGCTTGATTTGACGGCTCATACCGCCTCTGTCAAGCGCCGGTTTTCTTGAGGAGATTGATTTTAATAAGAAAGCAACAACTAGGGGAGATGTGCGCGCGAGACAGCTATGAGATTATAATAAGAAGCAACACATCAACCATCCACAAATTTCATCATAAACCGACAAAAATTCCTCTCTAGCGAGGAATCGTCGTATATTCAGGAGGTTATTGACCATTCTCTATGTGAGATATCTAACAGAAAAACAAAAAATGTTTACACATTCATTTTGAAATGAGGCAAATGAATAAAATCAATACCAGATATATTTCAGAATTCTTATAGTTTCAAACAGGTCTCATAATATGTATATAAAACATACTATTTCTTCATCTGGAACTAATGTCCATTGGCTTCTAATATATTGTAGGTACTGTCTAACAATATGTACCAAAGGATCGAGAATTGTAGAAATGAATTTCCTTGTTCGTTAATCAAAAATCAAACTATGGTTTTTCTAATATCGTCCAAATAATTAGTAGCTGCATGTGTTCTTAAATTCTGTTGACACAATATTAATTAATTTAGTTTTATTAATTTTGTTCTTCTTTCTTTGTTTTAAAACGTTCTTTCTGCCAATGCAAATGCATCGAAATCCTCTTAAGAAAGCACTTTTGCCGCACTATCAAAATGCCAACAGAAAAAATAGATAACACAACTAAATTTTGGTTCGGCAACTAATTATTTTGATTAGATAGAGTAATTTTTACATTATTAATGAATTACCTTAAATTTTATTGTTTAAATTTTTAGAATTACATTATTTTAGATCAAAACCGGTGATGTTTCTTCTGGAAAATCGATTATATGCATTGTATCGATGTAATAGTAGATCCACCCTCACACAGTTAGAATATTAAAGTAAAACAAATAAGATATCATTTCACACGGTGATTATTCTTTACATTAATCTGAAATACCTAATAATTAGATTACAAATGGTGATATATCTGTACATAAATGCATAACGAGTTCCAGATTTGCTTTCGGGATTATCTACATACGTTATTAACTATAAAAACATAACAGCTAATCTTGCATTATATTTTTGTTATGTTTTTATATTTAATAACGTATGTAGATAATCCCACATTATATTTTTATTTCCTATAATTATATGAGAAGCTCTTATAGTAAATAAACGCTCCCATTTTTGAATTGAAAGTTGTCTAGAGCATAATTGTTTATTTCCAGGGTTTCAGGGTTCTTTCTTTCCATTAATACAATATGAATTAATATAACAATATAATATATTTACATGAAATAATATTCGAAATTGCAAAATCATTCTTATGTAGTTTCCCTTCAATTTTAAAAATTCAGTTTCATTCGCAATTCTAACCATAAAATCATTAAAATATTTTGATTATGTAACAATTTATATTTAGTATATATTTTCAAAAATAGCTTCTTTTAATATAAAATATATCTTAAGATAGGTTAGTGGCGCCATCTCTGTTTTCTATTCTTCAACAAGTCCCATTTAATTTAAATTTATTAAAATAAGAAACACAAATGATTATTCTATTATTAGACCTAATGTTACAATACAATTGATATATTTTTTTTTGTTTTCCTAGCAAACGTTTCTTAAGAATGATACAAACAAGATATGGGACATATTAAACATAAGAACTAATAAAAATTTATGGAAGGATTAATTAAATTTAATCTAGTAATTTAAATGAAATTTTACCACAATTTAAGCACAAATCCAACGTCTGAAAACAATTTCTTTGATATTTGTTAACAGGTGGTAATAAACATGAAATGAAGCTTAGCCCGTCATCTATAGTCCAGTGGCTAAAGCATATAGAATATACTGGTTTTGAAACTGGATAAGGGGTGATGAGAATAGTGTACCAGGATGCGTGTTATGAAAATTCCATGGTCTGTATTGATTTTAGGGCTTACTTGTAGTTATATAATTTTTTGTGATTGGTTTTGTAGGGATGCAATATAATCTACGCTTAATTTAAAAAAAAAATGCTCCAAAAATATAATAGAAGACTAGTTCACTATTTTTGTATACTTATATATACGTAAAATTGTTACCTTGTCGACACTATACAGTAATTTTCAATTTAAAATTGCAAATTCAACAATAATAAAGCAAATAGTTACAGAATGGATTTTATACGAACTTCAGGATACTATTAACAATTGAAAATAAATGTTATAAAACAACAACTTAGTTAATTGTATGCATTGTTTCAAACAAACGCATTCAAGTATGTATTTTATTTTAAAGTATGTACATACATACATAAGTATATCCAGATATATACATATATATACATGATAAAGTCACAACTTTATAATTTAGCTACCAGACATATTACATTATTTTCTAAACAATGAGGGAAGCCTTACAGAATAATTTATTATAAATATTTTTAGTGTTTCAAAGGTATCACATTTCCAATTTCCCAAACATGCATGCACGGAAAAATAGAAATTGTTAAATCAATGAAATGTTCATTGACACAAGCATGTGGCTTGTTTATATATGGACAAACAAGTATTTATTTCCTTGAAATAACTTACTTTCTCAGCACCAGATAGTCGATTCGCATGTGTACAGTGTTTTTTCAAAAAAAGTAAATTGGATTAGTTTAGATATTTCAGGAAATTGGATAAATGTGTCTACATATTTGAATGAAAACATTTTAAGTTAACATGAACAAATGCTATCCGTTATTTCAACTATGCAGTTGTGTTGTATCAAATACCAACTTGTGTTGAATCAAACTTGGTGTAATGTTTACTGTAAGTAAATATTTGAACTAGATCAATCAAACTACAAATTCAAAACGAATAAATTAGTTTATTATTAACGGCTGTATTATGTTTTTCACCTCATTTTACGTTAATAATAAAAAGTGTGGAATATCTTTAAAGATTTCTCCGATGGTGTGGCAGAAATCGCAGTTTTAATGAACACACCTCCTATAAGATGTGTATCTAGTAAATACATGACATAAATAATTTATAACGTTGTCTCTCACACATCCAATTTACGTAACATACAGATTATTGCCAGTGTGAAATAAGAGAAGCGCCATCTTTACTTTGTTACTGCTACATATAAGTAGAAATTCTGTTTCTTTAAAAAATCCTTTTTTTTCTGTGTGTGTAAGTTCGGGACTGAAATTGTCTCTAGGAATACTCAAATTATATATTTAAGACATAGTTATTGTCAGTAATGTGTCAAACTGTATTTAAAACTTAGGGTATGCGTAAATGTAGCTATTTCACTTTATGACTGAATTTTACTAACAATACAACATTAACATAATTCAGTACATACATACCATATTTTATTTTAATTTAATCGACTGCTTAGTAACACTTGCCTTCACTTTTTAATTTCATATGATTTAGTGTTAAAAATGCAATGTAAATACAAAAGAAAATAATTTTAAACCAATAGCAACGTTTTACATCTGTTTATTCTATGTTGTGCACTAGCAAAACTGTGTGAAATTTTTGCATAGGTATACTTCAAATTCTGAATCAAAAAAAAAACACAAGATTCAAATTAAGTAACCACATGGTATTAAGGACACATTCATGAGAACTAACGCCATGAATACAAAAACAAGGTAATATAAGTAAAATTAGCACAGCTATATAAAAACTGTTTTATATCCACATCATATATTGCAACACAATTTTCCTCAATCGATGGGAACGATGAAAAAGGAAAATCTCATCAAGGAAATAGAGAAACACAAGTAGCATATAAAAATATGTTATTAATTAGAATTTATTTCTGTAGATTATGTTTCAATTTTGAAAATCAAGTAATTAATGCAAAATATTAATCAACAAATTGTAAGTTGTCAATTGTCAATGAATATCGAAGCCGACTCCTTAAATACTAATAAATAATATAAATAAAGTGTTAGGCAACATATTTGTGCAAATTATTGCATCAAAGAAACATTAAGGTTGCTTAATTGGTCCATTACCCCGCTACTAAAGCTTTAATTAGCGCGGGGATTTGTAATTCCAATATAACTGTGTGGTTTGTAGCTCACTATCTAATAATTTATTGATTGATGCATGCTAATTTGTGATATATTTACGGTTTCTCTTATCGCAGCATTTCGAAAAAACCATAAAATTAAATTGCAGGAATCATCATTATATCCGGCATAAATTCAGACGTCCCTTTGATTCCTTGCTTTCTGAGTATAGATTTAAAATATTTGCTGGCACTCCCACATTATTTCATAGGCATTTTCGGAATTTAAACGCATAAAATACTTGACCTGAGCTTTAATAATCGAACAAAAACGTAGTCCCGCTGCACACCACAGATACCGATGCACAAGCCAAGTATGAGGTGTTTTTACAACACACAGCTGACCACTGTACGACAAAACCACCTCCGCAGACTGATTTATGGGCGCACGATCTCAACGACATGGATACGAAGTAGTATGGTTGGCGTTGTAACTATTGTAAGAACGATCATCAGCAACATCTGCTTTATGGGTAGGAGCAGTATGCGACTACCAGAAAAAAAAATAAAGTTCTAATAAGAGAAACAAAACAAGAATAGCCTACCTAGTAGTATTTGATTAAAACATATGTATGTATACACTGATGAAAGAAGTTCTTTAAAGCAAAGAAATATTTTTTGGTTCCAAAACAATATTCAATAAGATACACGTATTTCTAGCAACAGAAGTATTTCCTTTAGATTAGTGCTTTAAATTAAAGTGCGTCCTCCTTTATGGAAGCAAGAACATTAAATAAAATCACCTTCCGTTGTTTATTATCCTACTCTTATTAATTAATTCTTATGAAAAAGTCAAATCTTTGAATAGAAAAATTCTTTTGTTATATTTTATATTTTACTGCAAAATAATTTCCTTAAAGTTTAATCAGCTAAAGTATTGAATAAAATTTGAATTTAGGAATTTGCTTCTTGCTCCCCAAACTTTCCTCTTATATTCCCAAAACCTTATGTAAAAAAGGGTGATACAGAAGAATACTACGCAATCCTAATCCCTAACATATAGATGGCAGCACAACATACTCATACCAATAATTAGTAATTGTTCATACTTCCTCGACGAAGTTTCATATATTGATGTGTAATTAAATAAAAGGTCATATTGAGCTGCTTATAGTTTCTGTATCTAATTTTGTTTCAAGGTCCACCTGACGCCTTTTTCAAGCTACGAATAATAAAATATATATACAAGTGAAAATCAAGAAAAACAAATGGCGTTCCAATTAAACAATTTAAGTAAACTTTGTCATTTTACATAAATTAAAATTAAAAATCACAACCATTATTGAGGATACATCTTAAAATCCGATTTTCACTGACACCAAATAACATTTAAATTTATAGTGCAGTGTCGAGAGTACAAAGATGACTGCAAAATAAATATTATACGTGAGCATACGTTTAGCCGAGAGCATCAAAACAAAGTTGCAAAACCAAAGCAGAAGGAAAAAGGACATGTTTTGCCCAAATTTATTATAAAGTATAATTATGAAGTAACATCTGATTTTATATATGGTATTTTTTTAATTTAATTTGGGTGTCTCGTCTTTAAGATTGCCGAAAACACCTAGATCTCTTAGCGTGTTGATATTGTAGGTTATTGGTATACACTTCTTGGTTTCCGGGTTGAAACCGCGTCCTAATACTTCCTCTAGCCGACGTTTCGTCCACAATTACATGGGACATCTTCAAGGCTGCTTCTTTCGTCGCTGTTAACCGGAAACTGAGGCAGTTATTATTTGTGTGCTGTCTCCTTGTTTTAAAACATTTTTTAATCTCGTTGTAGGAAAATCAATATTGATTAGTTTTTATCTTCTTTTGGAGGGTTCACGAATGTTAAATTGTTGAAATTGAAATCTATGTTGATAATTATCATTATATAGAATATTGTCAATAAAGCTTATTGGGTTATTATTTAGTAGTTGTCTTTATTTTTACGCATAAAAGTCTTTAAAAATACGTAAATTTTTATTGTGGAACATGCAGTCCGCTAAAATTACGATTTTTTTTAGGTTTCTAATGACGTTTACTTTATGATGTGATGACTGTTGTGAATTAAAGTTAAATAACATGTCTCAATCTGTTTTTTTTTTTTATAAATTTTCAAGTAAAAGATTTTGCAAAGAAGATTTAAATCTCTTTAAGGTTTGTAGTCCCTTAATAGCATCGGGCAACGAGTTAAAAGTTAAAAAGGCGAAGTCCAACCGAGATCGGACATCTTTTGGTGATTTCAAATCGATTTAGAGGCAGTCTGAAATTTGCTCTACTTCTCGTATTATATGAATGAATTTAGCCGAAATTTATTGCTATTATTGTAAACATACACTAGGGTTTCTAGAATATATATACTAGGCAGAGGCAATATACCAAATTTCCTGAACCATGGTCTGCATGTTTGATTGTTAAGAAGAACATCATGCGGATGCGACGAAGATCCCCAAAAGACAATAGCGTAGGACATTCTGGTGAAAACCCACCCGTAGTAAAATATCACCAAAGAATTGTGATTCAATACTCTCTTAAGATTTCGATAGCACGACGTATTTAAACTATGTATTAATTGGCGGCAAAGATCATACCAGCTAAGTGTTTCATCCAAAATAAAAATATATTGTAATTAGGTACTTTTGTTACTATCAACTTTTATCTATCAACAAATTTAGGGATTTTACTTCAGTGAAGCTACAAAAACATAACAAATGGAAATACGTAAACTTACATTGCAGGTATATAATTTGGGAATTTGTAATTTAATTAAAAAATATTGTAATAAAATTAGAAAAAAGTGCATGTTTGTGCAAATTTTCACATAACTTTTTTGGATATTATACCATGTAACATCACTATTTATCGATTCATTGCATATTTTCTAGACTTATGGCGACACTGGTGGTCATGTGACATGTTTTAAAATAAATTTGGAGCCGTTGGACATGTTGAATCGAATTTCCAAAACAAATTTGATCATATTGTAATAATATGGAAAGATCCCATATGTTGCAACTTTAATACAGGTATGTATGAAGTAAAGGTTGGTGCTCATTTGGAAACATAATTTTGTACGCAGAATTACCTCACAAAGCAAACACCTTCCTCAAATCACAAACTAATGCGTTTCTAAACAAGTTTTATTTTTACATTTTTTTTTTTTTTTGCAAAATTGAAAGCAAAAACTTTTCTCAGTTTTCTCATACGTAAATCCAAAGGTGCATTTCTTTTAAACATGTAGCATATCTATTTATATATCGAATTAGTGTTACAACTATGACATGAGGCTTTTAACTTTTACTATTCTACAGCATTCACTACAATCCTTGCAATTTATACTCTAATGGTATTTCTTCTTGTTGAGATAATAGTTTAATTACAAGTAATAGAATACATATTATAATCTTGAAATTATCGTTTCTATTTTTTTGCAAAGTTTTCCAGGAAAAGTACAATACATATATACACTGAATCAGCAATAGGCCCTCAAAGAATGAAAAAATTAATTGTTGAAATGAAATAATCCATTAAAATTGGTCATCAAATCAATAAAAAAAAATGTCATTAAATGACAAAAGAATTATTAGGTAATAAACTATTCATTGTATTAAAGAAACCAAAATCATTGAAAATGTCATAATAGCGTAATTGGCATTAGGACAGTGTTTAATTATATATTTAGTGAATGTGGTCAAGGTATGTTATCTGTTCGTTTTTGGAATAAATTGCAAACCATTAAAACAACGAACAGTACTGGATTCTATACGGAACACATCTTTCTGGAATAATACCTCTACTTCCTCGCCAGATAAATATTTCAATATAAATATTTGCGATGGTACCCACTTCGTATTATATTTCCATGACTCCAATATCACAAAAACATGAATTTTAGATAACCTAACTCCTGCTAGTCAGGAAACTTACTATTTCCTCATAAGAGTGTATGTTACGTGCTACGCATAGGTACTTAAATACACATTTTAAAGCATCCTCAAGATAGACCGCATAGTTTGAAATCATACTTGTAGCATTACAAAAATCTTAAACATTTATCATGTGTTGAACACATTAGTACTATCTAACAAGTTATATATCATTTTAAGAGCCTATATCTTGACAAGTAAGTAACGTGTCTACATGCTTCCCTGCCACAAATACCTACTATATGTAACATATATTTGAAATAGTCATTTCATCTTAATGTTCTCTATATATAATATCCTGTCACTTCTACAAAGGAGTAATCCTGTTCACTTTTCGTTTTTATTTTAAACACAATCAATATTTTAACTATCTATTAATACTGCATTAAATTTAATTGCATGTGGCAATAGTGGCAAGCCCTTTTAATGTTGCAATCATCTAGAAGAACGACCACACACGATACTACAACAACTTTTAATAATTAATGCAAATTTTATTTTGTTATCTGACCTGCGTATTCAATATGATTTGTGACAATGGATGGTGAAACAAGCTGTAATGATAAACGCGATGATTAAATGTTAACGTCACTTAGTTTTACATCTTAAACACCACCTAACTTACAATAAGTACTTCTTTACATCTGCGCTGTTTCCAAGAAAGTCTGTCTTCAGACTTGCTCCCCGCGTTCCGAAACAACATATGGTTAAGTAAATTATTTCCATATAATTTGCCTTGTCGTAACTCGATCTCAGAATTTTATTAATTTTGTTACTTTTCTTGCACACGAGAAGGTGTATAATATATGTATCTCTCGAGTTTCAGGAAAGGTGTCCGTGAACAGCAGCTAATTATCATATCACTTTAATAACATATTGCATTCATGATTTTTATGTATAATAGATGTAATTAATTATTTTTCTTGTGCCTTTTGGAAACAAAGCAGGCTAACCGCAGATATAACTCTACCCATATCACCCTTAGTAATAAAACCGGCTTGAATTGAACATTACTAATACCTTTGGCCTTCATCAGTATCCAATATACTTTCCATAATTTTGCTTATAGAACGCTCAAAGTTTCTTATCACTTAAATATTATTAGTGCTTATTTTCCATGTGGGTGTTGGCTTTCCCTGTTGTTTAATGCTTTCCATGATTTTCGTCTTTTCTGTACTTAGCTACTAATTTTAGCTTATGACATATAAGAAGTTTATGGGGTTATTATCATTTTTATCATTTTATTTGAAAAGAAACGTGATGATTTATCAAGGATACGGTCTATATTATTTAGGTCAGTTTAGGACTAATTTGTTTAATGTTTATCTATTTCCCAAATTGTTTGCTTGCTTCTTCACGAGAAAACTGCTATGGCAACAGCATTTGTAATTACAAATATAGGATAACGTAAAAATTAACACTTACGTAAAACTGGAGTAATAAATGTACCTTGACTTGAATTGACAGAATCCTCTTATTTTAAAACAAGCAATCGACAAAGTCCAAAATCAAACAAAACAAAATAAAAACAATTTCTAATTTTGAAAAACGTACGTTAATGAGACAGATTGGACGCTTCATAAAACATAACCATAACATGTTTTGTTTCAAAACTAATAAGCAAAAAAAGAGAATTTCGAATATATGAGGGTCAGTCAGAGAATCAACTGCCAAACACAATGAATATAACGACACAACTAACTATGGGAAGATAAAGTATTACAATATATCGTACATAATTGGTTGGTATCTAATTTAAAATTTGTACAATTACATATTATGTTTATTAATTTGTGCCATCTCTAAGAGTAATCTATTTTTGTAGTTACTTTCAATATTCAGAATAGATGTATTATTAAAATCAAATCCACACAGAAAAAAGTGTTGTACATTTGTGTACGATTGTAAAGTTTAGTACAATAAATTGTGGAACATAAAGGGACGCGCACAACTTCTATTACAATTAAAAAATTATTGCACTTATTACAACAAAATGCGAAATTTCGTGATAGAATGACATAAGTTATATGTTAAAGTAGCATAACATATAGGTCACTTGCTGCTAACAGTACGTTTACCCCAGCGGTAAAAATTGCAACCAATCTACTGAAATGTTATAAACTCCTGTAGTAAATTTTGTCAACGAGATTTTGCATGCAACTATACTGAGAGAAATCCTTGTAGTAAAAACTTACATGGCGCCGTACTAACAATTTTGTAGAAATAAGTAATACAAACAAGTGGACTCTAACGTACACGCTTATCATTAAATACTAGTCGTTGTAGGAAAAGTTCACAGCTGTAGGATCAATTTTGTTTGAAATAGTAACACAATTTTGTTAAAATTTGTATATATTTGGAAGTAGCAAAAATAGATACTCTATTGTAGGAAAACTTAGCACACATTCTATAATTCTTTCACCATGTCAGTATACATTTTTACTAGTACCTTACTGTGATATCTACCATTGCACAATAATGTGACAATAAAGCCACCAGATCACATAATAAAAAAGACTATATGTTTAAAACCTATCCTATTTCGTACTTCAAACTATACCTATTTATATCAGGTAATTATAATTCGTAATAAAAATAATCTTCTATACGCTTAATTAATATGCATACATATTAGAGTGTCTGGTGAATAAATATTTGATACATCCTTTATTTTAATAAGTTCGACATTTTCTACAGTGTACGTTGAAATTAATAATTTAAATCAGGTATTTTTTATGTTTATATTTGGAGAGATTGTAGTTATTTTTAATTTGGCTATATATTCACATACAATATTTTCTATCATTGTTCGACATGCAATGGGTGAAAACAAATATAACGAGGATAGCGCTGTTTTGCGCATCCTCAATTATATTTACATAACGCGCCAATTTGCATTGACATGCTCATCGACGATTGGCGTTCTCGATCACGCGACACTGAAATGCACATGTGTAGTTTACTGCAATTGTCCTCCCTTTTGGTTTTACATGTGTTAGGTGCGGTTGTGAAGAATAGTACTCTCTTGATGTTTTAATATATACACTTTCCAATTTATTTATTACAATCTTACTATATTACTGCGGTAGTTTCAGTTAATAAACCATCTTCAGGCACTTACCTGGTGATGTAATAGTACTAATAGTCAATTGTCACTGGGAAAAAATGTGAAAGTTACCGAAAGTAGAATACAATTGTCGATTGCAGCTTCGGAGAGTGTACGCCCGCGATGCGGTAGTGTAGCAGTGCAGTAAAATTATAATAAATAAATTAGGAAGTACTACAGAAGACTGCTGTTTTGTTTTAAATATTTGTGTTATGTTAAAGTCTGTTATTTGTGAATTTGCTTAGGTTAAGAATATATGTTTCTAATTTGTTAACATAGTGTATCTTTACTACATACTTTGATCCTTTTAACAATAAAATGAAACTTTAACAATAAATTATAGAATTAATGATAAAAATATTAGAAGTGCTACAGGCGAATGAAACATTTTAAAACTGCAAGGTAGACATTTTACATACTACATTAGATGAAATGCACAATAAGAATTAGTACAAATTATTGCAAATATATAGTAATTTGCATAAGTATGTACTACATATATTAATACACAAGTTGAAACTTATCCACACAACAATGTAGTATTAAGTTATATATCTTCTGTGGATGTTTCAATAAAGGTAAGTAAAATTTATTATAAAAGTATAATAATTTAAAATAATGAGTGAAATAAATATTACTACAACAGGTGTTAATTTATGCTCACCTGTATATAGAAAAGTCACACAAAATTGTATACAATTTTACTACAATAAATACTACTTTACCTTACAACGTTGTTGAAAGAAAACTAACTGTTCATTCTTGTTTTTCATACAAATTGTAAGAATTAATACTACAAACTTAGTGCTACTATTTGATGGTAAACATTGCTACAAGTTGTACTTGTCCCTAGATCAAATAATGTACATCAAATAAATTTACATTGAGTAAGAATTTCAACGGTTATGAAACAAGCGTAGCACCATCTTTACGATAATTTCAGTAGTATTACAAATTTATGAAGCTAAACAAATTACATATATCATGGTGCTCCTACTTTGTAGGTATAAAACTTTGCTATAATAATCAATGAACACTTTTGATTGCTGATATTAAACCGATCCTTACGGATATTCTCTTGTAGGGGCAGTCACAGACTCCTAAAGTTGCAACCCTAAAGCACATTTTTAAACTTCTTGAAACTAAAAGAGATATCGCATTGAACTAAAATGGAAAATGTTATTCTTGACAATTCGGACATTTTGATTTAATAAGGAGAACAAAGTTTAACCCTCCGACCACGTTAATGAGAAATTCATATATTTCTGTTCTAATCATAAACTACATTAAAAAAATTAATTCACCGATTTTTTGATTTTTCCCCAAATATCAACACGAGCTTCCAAACAAAACCAAAAAATCGGAACTGTAAACTCATCTAACCCTTAGGCCCTTTTTAAGCAAAACCTTGTTGTCGCAGCTTCTAAGAGTCCTAACGGAAATATCAAATATGCATGCTCTCAAATATTTCGTTCTTGAAATAGAAAAGAAAAAAAAAACGTTGATATTGACCAATTGGGTGACATTGCTTGTGAGAGAACATCAGGGAGGATGGTGCAATTGCCTCACAAGTACACGCCAGTCTTGATTCTACGTGAGTATGATAAATAGAAATTAATTGTTCAACGTTTAGAACAATTCGTAAATTATGAAACACATAGGTAAGTTAGGGAACTAAGTTTGCTAATTAGGTTTTCACAGTGGGGCCTCCATTTGAAAAAATATAACCCAAGAACTTACATCCTCTTGTGTTGGATTCTAATATCTCGTCCTCAGTAATCATCCTAACTATCTCAACATCGTTTTGCCGATTGTGGAAGCGGATAATATGCGTTTACTGATATTAAATGTAAAGTATGATAATTGAAAGGGCCAGTGCTTGTGATATTGGCTTCCAACCTTGCTTCCGCGCAATTATTATTACTGTTAAAAAGGACCATCAGAGCAAAATCATCCGCATGGGATACAAACGGTGTTTACTAAAGTAAAAGTTTATGTCACTAACGCACGAACTAAAAATAATAGGGCCCATGATTGAACCCTGCGAATACTCATTCTTGTTAGCGATATCTCCGAGTAAACAATCGCATTGCCAGAACAAAGTTACACATATTGCTTCCGGCCATCCGAAAATGATTTGATCCGGTTAGAAGCCACACCCCTAATCCTGTAATCATAAAACTTAGAAATCAATTTAGGTGGTCGACACAATCGAAGACCCTGCTGAAGTCACAGAAGACCGAGGCAAGGCATTCTCCCGCGTCAACATAATCAGCAGTTTACTCATCAAATGAAGTTAATGCAGTGAGAGTATCTATTTTTTCTAAAACAATATTTTCTTTTTCTTCAATTCAATCAAATTCTTCAATTTTTTTTATTTTCATTAAAACGGTAACAGGCATGGTTTCCTATAATTTGGCCGTCACCCTTCTTATAGATGGAGCAATTTCAGTTGAAGTAAATTATAAAGTTCCTGAAAGGAATGACACGCACTGAACTCAACATCAAGGACATTACAAAAAAATTGTACAGTCAGTGTTAGAGTACTATCGCCAGTAGAAAGAACGAATTTAAGATTATATTACACTCCTACCATCTTAAAATGTTTCTTATTTAAAAATTTTCTATTTATTAGTTGGAAGTTTAATGACGCACCACATTATCGATTTAAGCATCTCTCACAATAACAAGTATTCACATGTTCCAAGTTAAAATTAACAGTTAGGTACATTACAATACACGCAGGAGTATGTTTTCTGACAGGTACGCGATATCATGAATCTGCAATTAATCCTCCTGCCTGTTGTTATTAATTTCTTATGAATTCTTATATGACCATATTAAAAACTATGTACAAAAAAAACGTATCGTCGATAATGGAACAAACCCACCTTTTATCTATCTAATAATAATAAAAAGAAACATCTTACGTGTTCAAACGCACTAACTGTAAAATATGTTACATCCGCCTGAAAGCGCGTTTGTGGCTTAACCGCAGTTAAAGATTAATAACTTCCATTGACTGACAACTAAGGCAAGGTGTTTGTTCGATCCGTCATCCTTCTAAACGGCAAAAACACCTCAATTATGCTTTCTTTCTTCGCTCGCGTCGGACGTCGACTGTTGCAGAAGAAGGAAAACCCATCGGTAGTGTCTTCACCGGTCCTATTATCGAGTTGAGAAAGAAATGTTAATTGAACATCAACATGAACGAAATGATAAATTTATCATTAGTGATAGAAATTCCTGTATTGAAAGTATGTATCTTCGATTAACGGCCACGAAATACGTTAGTATGAATGTAATTTATTACTGAATGCAAGTTAAAAAAAAATACATCCGACCTTATGTTG
Organism: Cetonia aurata; assembly: GCA_949128085.1. Classification (NCBI taxonomy): domain Eukaryota; kingdom Metazoa; phylum Arthropoda; class Insecta; order Coleoptera; family Scarabaeidae; genus Cetonia; species Cetonia aurata. The sequence goes on along the minus strand of OX421882.1, from coordinate 55,204,104 downwards.
TACAAAGTGAAATGAAGAAACTCGTAGTCGTGTGATCTAAAACAGATTAAATGGTATACGCTGGTGATTGGTATCAAATTTATTTACGCCAGGAGTGGAACGTGGAAAGGATTATCTTAGATTACGGTTATGTGGAAACGTAGATGTTCCTAATTTATAACTGTTCCTGGAAGAAAGACGGAATGAAGTTTATTGAAAATGCAAACCTCGTTCTTAAATCAACACTTTTACAGCTATTTATCAAACATATATCTATAAAAGTAAAGCATTATTGTATTTCATTCAATAAATGTAGTAAATGATGCTTTAATCTATGAACACAGGATTACCCAAGCAACATTGCGTGTCGTATAATAAAATAAATAGTCGAATATCTGCGGCATGAAAGTTAAATTAATCGTTTATAATCCCGAAATAATTGAACAAACGTTTAATCTTGGTTTATATCTAATATAATAAGCGATGAAATATTCATGATGTAAAACGTTCAAATACAATTTATAACTGGTATATGATAACCTGTATTTTAATGGGATATTTTCACGTTTATTACATTATGAATTAACTTATATAAAACGTTTATTGAAATATTTTGTTTATTATAAATGGTTATTCAACTCTAACGACTGCGACATTGTATATTTTATTATACTATTGGTATAAATCATAATAAACGCAATCAGCACTTGTTGTATTGCTTGGGTAAGTTATATTAATGCAATGTGTGTATGCTATTAATGTTTTCTATTTTAGCAACAAGTCTGTCCTACACTTATCCCAAACTACAGAAAAGATGCTTCCAAAACGTTGTTTCGTTATTGAGCGCTCTCGATGTGCAACCCAGTATTTGAGGACTTCATCATCCCAGAAATGTTCAAATGAACGAAAAACTGGCCGGTCCATTGGTTGCAACTCGTGCGTAGTATTACTAGGCAAACAATAAAGAACAATATCATGCTGCTCAGCAGTCTCAACAATACTGTAGTCAAGGTGAGATGCTGCTCTATCAAATATCAAAAGATAGGCACCAGCTGTTTTGAATTTGGCGAAGTGATGTAGCCATTGCTTGAATGTGTCAATTGTCATACTACCCTTTGGGGTCATCAAAGCACCACTACCTGGAGGCAAAGTATCTCCCCCTTCTGGCTTCATTCTTTTTCCTTTAAACAGAATTAAGGGAGGCACCGCTGTACCAATAGCATTCCCACAAGAAACTATCGTCACATTTTCATCATGTTCTTGTGCCACCAAGTGTACACGCTTTGCTCCTTTTTTTTACTAAAACTGACTGTTGGTGGTGGAGAGTTAGTCTACAGCCCTTTTTCGTCCATATTATAGATTCGTTCGGTTTATCCATAATGTCCATAGTAGTCAGTATTTCCCTCAGTTTTAGGAAGTGATCGTTGACGATGAATCTGTTCAATTTTTGCGCCCTGGCCGGATTCATACTCTGAGCCTTTCTATTGCGAATAACTGTATTTCGTTTAAGAAACCCTTTTAACCAATACCGACGGGTCCCTTACTATTCAGCATTTATACAAACTGCTTACCTTGCAATATCTGTACAAGATAAACTACACTGTACGCCGATGACACTTCCTTCCTTGTAACTGCTAACACTAGTGACGACCTAAAAGATAAAACAGAAGCTGTGTTGAATGATACTCAAAAGTGGTTCAAAGCGAATGGCTTAAACTTAAATGAGGAGAAGACTCTTTTTCTAGAGAAATACTAAAAGGAAGCATTAGAAACGGAGTTCACAAAATACACAGCGAGGAAATTCGAAACAGTTTCAGATAATTCAGACATCGCATAGAAAGATGTGTAGAAAATGGTGGCAGCTATTTTGAATAAATAATTTATTATAAATAATGTTATTATTCCTTTTTGTAAATTTAATGTATTATTGGCAAATACAATTTATTTTGTTTAATCGAAAAACTGACAAGAAATGCCTACTTGGATTTCTTGCTGCAATTTTATATAAGAAAATAATTTCTCGTTCTAAACAACTTTTCTACATTTTTTTCTTTTTCAAATTTTAACGAGAAATGGTTCTTTAACTACTTAGAAAATGGTTTTCGACTCATTGTCAAAGCCGACGACACAAATTGATAATATTCTTAAAATTCTCTTTCAACGAAGCAGAGCTACCTGTAAAATCTTAAAATGAAATAAATACAATAGTATTTTAAAACACAAGTGTCATAATGACGTTTATGTAATGCGAGTACAAGTTTGAATCTCGAGCCGCGTAGCGGCAAGAGATTCAAAGTACGAGCATTACATGTCATTGTGGCACACGTTTTTTACAGTATTTTTTCTAATTTGCACATTAATCGTCTATATTACGTTCCGGCAAAAGTCCCCCCCACCCACGTTAATATCTCATTACAGCACAGTATGCTGTAATAGCCATATCAGCACTGCGTCGTCTTTTGTTTTAGCTTTATTACAACACCCGATTAGAAAATAGTATTTTAAAACACAAGTGTCACAATGACGTTTGAATCTCGAGCCGCGTAGCGGCGAGAGATTCAAAGTACGAGCATTACATGTCATTGTGGCACACGTTTTTTACAGTATTTTTTCTAATTTGCACATTAATCGCCTCTATTACGTTCCGGAAAGAGTCCCCACCACCACGTTAATATCTCATTACAGCACAGTGTGTTGTTATATTCATAACAGCACTGCGTTGTCTTTTGTTTTAGCTTCATTACAACATCCAATTAGAAAAACATCTTTACTCCATCATACCTCTTGTAACATCTACTGTATATATTAACAACCTACAGGTTTAACTATTTGTTTACTGCCAAGAATATAGTGCAACAGTTTGAAACATTATCCTATATCTAGATTATCCATGCCAGAGATAATAATAAGACAATCACAAAGTGCCCACAAAGGTATACCTATAGTAAAATCAGTCCTTTTATAAAATGCCTAGGTGCAACTATAAGATTTTAGTAATTTCACAAAATACCAGGCTTTTCGCTAATCCTATTTATTCATTTGCGTATGGTAATAATAAAAAATAATTGACCATATTACAAAATGGCAGAAACATTACATCGCATTCTATTCAACGTGTGATATAGATATCTAGGCATCAAAATAGCACAATATTCATTATTAGTTTTAAGCAAAAAAGTTATTCTTCCAAAAAAAATTCTGCGTGACCTAGAACTTAAAATTCAATCATCAGATATTAAATAAATATATACCCCATTTCACTGTTCCTTCAACATTTCAACCCTCTCTTAAAGAGAAAAAAATCACACCATTTATCATAATCTTTTGTTTTTAACAAGTTAAACTATTATGGTTTCATGGGTGATACTTATTACATTTCAAAATCTTCGCTACTCTACCTGCCGCTTGTGCATTGTTTGGAATCAAACTAGACCGTTGTGCAATGAAAACTTTGGATTTTCAATGAAAGAGAGCATTACTTGTAACTGCGTGTCTTCATTAGCAATTCCTTTTCGGCGTTTCTTATATTGAAATTATCCGTACCAGCTTCATATGTCTTAAGTTTATTTATTATCTTTGTTAGTGTAGGATGCTGAACATTTCTGTTCGGATGCCTATTATTAAAAATGCTTGCTGCTTCCCTAGATGTTTCAATCCTTACAATTACATTTCTGTAACACTTAATAATAATAATAATAATTTATTACGTTGCCCAACAGAGAAAAAATCCAATTACAGGACAATATTGCATTATAAAAATACATATGCAAGTATACAAAATCATGAAGTAAAAAACAGTAACTACCTAACTTAATATAGAAAAAAAACAGAAAAGACTAAAGCTAAAATAAACTAACATCTAAAAATCAAAGGATAACATTAAAGGAAATTAATACTACTGGTACAGTTAGCAATGATAGCTTTAAGGAAAGAGAATTTAATGTCAATATCTGTACTAGGTAAAGAGTTGTAAATAAGACACATTTAAATCGGTGACTTCAATAGCATGTTAGTTCTAGCTGTGGAATTGTGGAAAGTATTGATATTTCTAGCAGATAACCGCGTAGTATTAAAACGAATATGGCTAAGTAAAGACGGCGAGTCAATGCCGTTATTTAGCAAGTTAAAAAGGAATTTAATATCGGCTTCATTACGACGAAGATCTGGAGAGCTAATACCGAACATATTCAGAAGACCTACATGACTAAATCCTTGAAGAGGATAGACATGCTGTTTCCTAAAGTGTTAGTACTTTAGGAAACGTCGTTGTGCTTGCTCAAGAAGATATATGCAATTTTTATATTTAGGGGACCAGACAATAGATGCATATTCCAGTCTAGATCTGACAAAAGCATAATAAAGCGATAATACACAATCAGTACGAGAGAAGTTTCTGGACGTTCTAATAATGAAACCTAGCATTCTAAGAGCGTTGTTAGAGATATTAAGAATATGTTCAGTAAATGAGAGTTTAGTGTCAAAGGTTATACCAAGATCTTTGATGGAATGGTTTCGTTCCAAAACAACATTGTGGTAATGATAATCATATATGATGGGTTTATATTTGCGAAAAAAATAATGCACCAATCACGAAGAGCATTAATCTGACTTTGGAGGTAAATGCAATTATCAACACTATCAACGGTTACAAATAATTTAAGACCATCGGCGAAGAAAAGTTTAGGTCAGGACACAACATTACAAATATCATTAATAAAAATTAGAAATAAAAGAGGGCCAAGATTATTTCCTTGAGGAACACCACAAGTAAGATAAAATTGTGGAGATTTATAACCCATATATCTAACATAGTTTTTCCTGTTTTTGAGATAAGAATCAAAAAGATCAACAAGTTGCGAAGAAAAACCAATAACATCCAGTTTATGGAGCAGTAAAGTGTGATCAATACGATCAAAAGCCTTAGTGAAGTCTATATAGATAACATCAATTTGCTTAACGCTGAGAAATTCTGCAGTGACTATATTTTAGGTTCCAGATTATGCAGAACTGGTTTGGAAGAGTAACTTTTTTCATAAATCTAATAATAAGAGAGTTTTCAATATGGTTTCGACTTAAGTAGACGCACTGTATAAAGAACACGAAATCATTTTTGTTCTAACACGTTTTCTATAACTCGTGTCATTTTTAAACATTTTATATTTTAGACAAAGCGTATGCCGTAGTTCATCAAAAATGTAAACCTATTTCACACAGAATGTAATATCTACTTCAAATGAACAAATGTAGCTTTTAAGAAATAAATTATTATAGGCATGATATTGAAAAAACGTATTTTTAAAGAAAAATATATTAAAGTGTGTTCCAACAAAACGTTGTATTTTAGAAAGTTTAGTTCAAAATATATAAGCAGCTTAAAATAATGTGCAATATTTTATTAAACCTTTCCTGGTATATGACACTAACAACATTTGTAAAAGTACATTTTATTCAGTACACCTCTAATAAATATAGGAATTTTTTAAAAAAGAAATTGCAATTACCTCCTCCTACGCTACCAACACGCTGCCATATAATTGCAATAATAACGTTAACATTCTGTTAGCACACAGCAACATGAGGCAACTGTAATTTATATAAAATCCATCACAATATTTTTTTGTAAATACCCTCAATTCACTATGTAAATGTAGACGGAAATATTACCTACCTAAAGAATTGCACAGTTTACTTCAAAAGCAATACTCATAAAGTCTTTTCACGATAAGACATCAACTGGTACATAATTTGTTCTTTGAATGTAAATACGTTTAAGTGTGCGCTGTTCCTTCCATAAATCCTCCTACTTAATCGTATCTAAAAATAAATTTAACATAAATGAACTGGGTATTCACTATACTTGCTAATGTAATAGGGGTCGATAAAATAATTATCTTATTTTAAAAAAAAGTGATTTCAACAATCTGACGACAGTGCAGTAATGCCAACGTCTAATAATATCTTTAAAATCTTAATGAATATAACTGCGCGTCCTATTTATACATATAAACCCTCACATTCATCTGTATATTTAATTGACATAACATCAAAGAGTAAGGACAGGGAAACTATACATTAAATCACCAATTTTATTGCCCTGAAGTGTCTAAGTCGCAGTCGAAAGTAAATGGCATTTGTATCAAATTCTCTATCGCAGCAGCTAATTAAAAATAGAAAAAGTAAAAGGGAAAAATGTTAATTAGCAACGTAAGGCGCATTATGAACTCCACCACTGAACATAAACAATCCTCTAGCTACTGCAAATTATTTAGTTGCATTGCATAATTAATTACAATGCCTCGCCTTAAGCATCACAAGCAAAGCTACCGGTACTTGAACATAAATTATGCTTTTTATAGGTACTTATGTGTGTGAACATACATATGTGTACGGTTGTTAGAATCTGTGTGGCTATGTGTAAGAATAGATTCACGTGAACGCACATTGGTGTACAATTTTATCTCATGATCAATGGAAAGCCACGCTATGCAATGAATCCTGGTAGAAATCCCTTTAAAACTATCAAGAAATACCGGGAGAATATGAAATTGGCAGAAAATATGCAAAGAACGATTGAGTCACAGATATTTCTTCTAGATGAACGAAAGACGTAAATACAAACTTTTACAAGTTAATTTATTTACATGTATTACTTAACACATGATATTGTTTTTAAAGCAATTAATAACACCCTCATTTTATCTAAATGTACACTGATAGATTTTTTAAACTCACCAAATTACTCTCTTTAGAATATTAAGTGTGTTTGTCTGCTGAACGGAACATATTCTGTTTATAAAGAAAGCGGGCAGCAGGAAAGCATTTTTTTAAAAAGAGTGGAAGTTTGTACAGTATATGTCATGTCAACTTATTAATACGTATTAAGGATACACTAGAAGACAAACCGCATGGTGGAATAATGACATAAAGGAACAAATAAAGAAGAAAAAAAATACGTGGAAACGATATTTAGCAAACAGAACACCAGAAAATTTAAGTCATGTCTTTGTTGTTTATATTTGTCATATAAACAACAAAGACATGACTTAAATTAGAAAAAAACAGCAAAGGGAATCAGAAATTATTCTACAAGGTACTTAAATCAATAAGACAAGGAAAGAAAAATGAAGAAATGCATATAAAAAGCGAAAAAGGAGAAATCTTAACCGAAGACGAAAAAGTAATGGGGCGATGGAAAGTGTATTTCCAAAAATTACTGGACAGGGATTAGCAATAGCTAGCCAGGAAGACCAAGAGGAGTACGGGCAAATGATAACAAAAGAGGAAATAGTAGAAGCAATGAAATGGATGAAAAATGGGAAAGCGCCAGGACACGATAGAGTCACATCAGAAATGCTAAAGAAGATGGGAGAGGATGGGCTAGAATTATTTACCGAAATATGTAATTTAGCTTGGAAAAGTGAGATGATACCAAAAGGTTGGGAGATAGCGCTGCTGTTACCAATACATAAATCAGGAGACAGTAAGCTATGCAGCAACTATAGAGGTATAACACTATTGTGCACTTTTATGAAGCTATATGAAAAAGTGCTGGATAACAGTCTAAGACCTATAATAGAAAAAACACTGAATCAGGCGCAAAGTGGATTTTTAAAAGGGAGAAATGCACACTAACAAATATTTATAGAAAAAATAATTGAAAAAGCCATCCTACAGAACAAAGAAGCGATGTTCTCATTTCTAAATCTCGAAAAAGCTTTTGATAGCGTACCACGTGAGAGAATTTAGGAAAGTTTGATGAGACGGGGGATATATCGGAAGTTAGTAAATGCCATGAAAAGTTTATACAGACGTAATGTGAATTATATAATCAGAAATAACTTGAGATCTGAGGAATGAAAATCTAATTAGAAAAAAAAAGCTAAACCCATTGTATTTACGAACTACAAACTTAAAGTAAGTAGTGAAAGGTAAAAATTTAAATGTAATAACCATAATGCTGATGAAAATAATAATAACATTTCTATCAAGAGCATTCAAAAAATTTATAAAGAGTGAAGACAATAAAACAAGAAGAACTTTAGATTACTCCTCTACCTCCCGGTACGGACCTAGATGTGGCTATGTCACTTCTATGTCTGGTGCTATAATCATGTTTATCTTTATTAAGTTGGAACTTATAAAAATTGTCGTAAGCATAAAGAGCAAGCTCAAGAATAAGAATACAAGGAAGAGTTAATAATGTGTAACTGATATAAGCTGGTCTGCAAGAGTCAGTAGCTTTTAGGCCGGTTATGCGACGGACAATACGTTTCTGGCTGATAAAAATATCTTTGGCCATGATTGAATTTCCCCAAAATATAATCCCGTAAGAAAGTCTGCTAGAAACGTAAGCGTAATACACACCAATCATCTGCTGACGCGTTAAAATTGGCTTTAAGTTTCTAAATAAAGGTGAAATAGTGAATTTAATCTGGGTAGTAGACTCTCCCAATCTCTCAGTAATTTGCTATTTGTATCAACTAACCTAATCTTACCTCTTACCTTAAAAAACCTGTTAAGTAAGGTAGACCAGGAAACCATAACTATGACAAAAATACCCCAAACTGTGACAGTGATAACATTACACTGTCAAACACCTTACCACAGCTTTCACTACACTGGGCGCACGTTTCAATAGCTGATGATGATAGTTGCTATTGAAACGTGCATCAACTGTAATGAAAGCTGTGGTAAGGTATTTTACACTGTGCAGACTAATTTAATTAATAATATGTAGTGTAGTGCTTAGAAGAGTGGATAAGGGCAGATTTAGGATTGTAAAGTTTAAACATCATAATTGCATTCAATTAGTTGCAACTTCTTAATAACGCTCACTTTGCTAAATAAACAAGTAGCTATGTTGTTCAAATAGAACTTCATGGGTTTGTCAAATTATCAAAATTGACGTAACAAAATAATACGATTGCCTTAGTTAAGTAAACCATATCTTTTTAACAGCTTTTTTGATAATTGAGCATCTGTCGTTCTCTCAGTGTATGTTAATTTAAATTGGATTATAATTGTTAAAATTAATAGATTTTGTTTGTTGAGTTATACCAGGAAGTTACTAAATTATTTAATTATTCTCCTAAATACGCTCAGACTGTGTCGAATATACTGTTATTTGACAATGTCACATCTCTTACGTTTTTGCTAAGCAATGAATAAAATAAATAAACATAAAATAAAACTTTGTCACTTCAAATGAGGTATGAAAGATTCAATCTTCTAACCAGCTGGGAAGAAAATATTTTCTATTGATTCATCGCAACAAAAGATACCAGTGTTTCTATTTTTAAAAGATCATCTCCTCTCAAGAGTGTTTTAATCTACCTTCACTCAATAATATAAAGCGTAAGGAATAATCGAAATATAAAATAAAACATAATAGCCACAGAAGTCTATATAATAAATTTCACTTAAAGCTAATGTGGTCAATTAAAATGCATTATATTCTATTCTATTACTTCTAAACGCTATTCATCTTCCATTAAATCCTTTTATTAATAACGCCTTCCAAGCGCGGGCAACCACAAAGTCAGGTATAAAAATTAATTTTTCGTGTCCATTTTGATTAAATTAAACGGCACGCATATTAATACTTTGGGATACCGCCCACTTCTTTCTAGATTTATGTGAGAGCAGTGTAGCGTTCGGAATACCTAGCTCCCTACTTTTATTAATAATTTACATTCGTAATTAAAACGTTAAATATTCCTGTAATTAGTAGGCCTATTCATGGGCCGGCTCCTTTAATAATGAGCCTACCAATAAAACCTAAGGTATCGAAATACGTGGGGGTTACAAGAAACGAATACATTTCGCGGCGTTTGAGCACACGTGCTGAGAATTCGGAAAGTTACACTTCCTAAAGTTGATGTAAATTAAATGTAAAGTATATACTTTGTACAGATGTTCAGTGATACAGCGTTTGTAATACGTACAAATGTTTTGGTCTGCTAAACTACCACCCTTTTTTGTTCTGATTTTGTTTCGTACGCAGTAGATCATTAAGGCGGATTACAATATGAAGTTACACAGTCGGGGCGTAAATGAAAAAATATTATTTGAAATTTACTGAATGAAATTAAAGATGTTTAATTCTGTTAGCTTAGCGATAACATCAAGCAAGTAATGCATTTATAATTTATACAATTGATGTGAGACGTCACACCTTCGAATTAGAAATAATTTGTGGTAATAAACATAAAGATGCTATCTATATGTATAATTTCTGTTAGTAGTAATTGTTATCGTTGTAAAGAACTACCTTTTGATTATATTGGTGTTTACAAAAGAAATATACACACTTTTTGAAGAATAGATTAAATTTTTTAATCTAGCTAGTGTGTATAAGTCCCACCATTTTCATTGTACGTACAATATTAATAGGTCATAGTGAAGGAAATATTCACTTTATTATATTAAGTATGAGTGTAAAGTTAAATATACAGTGTGGCAACCGTTCATAGCACGATGCATGTATTAGTAACTACTGGTCGACTGTATTTGGGCGTGCCACCTTGGATTGCCACGCCTACTTAGCGGCACGCGGATGGCATTTACAAACGATAGCGGACGCATTATAAGTTACACGTATAAATGTATTGGGGCATATAGGCAAATCAAAGTCTTTTAGAGTTCTAGGTTATAGCATAAGTGATTAATAACATTACATGTGGTAGAAAATACTATTCCTGAAAAATAAAAAGCACTGTTAGAGGTAGTGTGTTCCCGATATAAGTAAATATTTTTAGTTGTTTGAAGCATCAGATAATCACTGATAACATGTCAGTGAAGTAATTCATCACAGCCTCATAAACAACATAAAAAGTCAAAAATAAATAATTAGAACTCCTAAACTTTAAAATAAAAACTAAAATAATATTGTTCAACAAGTATAAAATCTAAAAACGCAACTATAATAAAATAATGGAAAATAAAATATTTAATTCTTAAAACAGAATTGTATTCAACATTGCAATAAACCTGCAATTAGCTAAAAGAGAATATTATTCTTAAACAATAATAAATGAAGTAAATTAATTTAATAAGTGTTCAAATAAACCTCCCACTTGATAAGAACAGTAACTCAACCGATCATAAAAATTCCGACGAACATTTGTTAACATATCTGCTGTGACAGTATTACTGATTTCAATAATTCTCGCGCGCAGTTCCTCTAGGTTTGATAGCCGTTGATCACCGTATCCGTATATTGTATTATGTAAAAAGGGCCATAAAAAGAAACCGATTGGAGCTACATCAGGGGACCGCGCTGGCCATTTAATAGGGCCCGAGTTACCGATCCATCTGTTTTCAAAAACCGCGTTTATAAAGTTTGTTACAATGCGTGTATTGTGTGCTGGGCAACCATCTTGCTGAAACCAAACTTCATTTATATTAAATCGCTCCCGTATTGCCGGAATAATATTATTTTCAAGTAACTGTAGGTATCTATTTCCGTTTAAATTACCGTCAATGAAAAAAGGCCCAATTATATGATTTCCAATGATACCTGCCCATACATTTAGCTTCTGTGGATACTGCGTTCGCGTTGGTATATTTAAATGTAGATTTTTACGCGACCAGTAACGACAAACTGGGCGGTTATGATGCCCGTGTAGGTAAAATGTTTTTTCATCTGTGAACAATACGTTGTTAAAAAGAAAAATTGAACGAAAGAATCCCTACAGCTTTGCCTTGAAGTTAACCCTTTCATTATTCGAATTGATTCCTTTTGTATAAGCAAAATTGCTTTTAAATTTTTGTTTGAGCCCCAAAATAATATTCCGTAGGTTAGATGAGAATTTATATGAGACAAATTAAATCATTTTTAACGTGTGTCACAAGTATTTTTTAGCTTCCTTAATATGTTTAACCTTTATTTAATCTAGAAGTTACAATATTGATATGTGTATCCCAATTTACTTTGAACAGTTTCCATATTAATTATTAGATATTAGCAACTTATAACGCTATGAGTATTATTTCAAATTACAAGTAACAAACGAACATATAGTTCACATCGTTTGATAGCACATTTCAGTTCTTCATAAATTATTTCAATGAAAAACGTTCTTAATACAAAAAATAGGGCAAATTTTGAAAAATTTTATAAAAACGAAGACGTTTCAAATTTATTTTGTGCAATGGACAAAAAAAAATCAAGCAAGTAGGGAGCAATTTTATCCACTTCAGAAAATGGAAAACGAATAAAACTGTAACAAAATCGGTTCAGAACAACGAACATTGATGCATCATCTTGAAACATGGTACACAGAGTGTTATAACTTTCACTTGCTTAAAACTAAGTGTTTTTGCATATTCCTATCCATTTTATGAAATAAATGTTAATATTTCAAAAACTGCTAGGAATAGGAATATCAATCGATGCAGAATTTTGCACTGCGTTCATTTCTGTAATGAAAAACACTACGTTCCATTTGAAGTAAAGGTTTTGTTTTAATTTGAAGTTATCCATATTGCATATGAGTTTCTGAATATCCTGCATAGGATTTTGTAGTTACTGATGCCGTGATTAATACCTATGTGTTTCCATCCACATTAGTATGGTATCTTAATGCCTAATATCTTATGAAGTATTTAATTTTATAAAGAGTGCAAACATCAAAATTTTTACAAAATTGTAAGTATCTCAAACACTATTAAGTTTGCGGATAGAAAACATAATACAAACTAATCACAAATGATCCAAGAGATATACCGGGTCCATTTAAAATAAGAAAGTTGATCTATATGAGATGAGCTATGAAGCAAAAAATATTTTCTTATTAAGTGGTCTTGCTGTAATTTTTGCACGTATTTTCTAAGAAAATGACATTCCAATTATTAACTAATGAAAAACGGTAAAGATTTTCAGAATCTGCATACTAGTTTATTGAAAAGGGTTTAAAAAGGGTTGGTCTGTTTTTCAATGATATGCTTTCTTAATACTTATTTGCAATTAAACTACTTTGAACGCCGTAATGTCATAATTTAAGTAACGCAAGATATAAGAGTGCACCAAAAAATTTAAGATATTTATTTATTTCTTTTAAGTTCCGTTAGTAAAATACTACTCTTGTCGGTTATTTAGTAGTATGCATGATTATGCAGTTGTAGTAATTAAAATATTATCAGCCCTCTCATGCGACTTAGCAATAATTCAACCCATTAATCAAACACAATACCAACAGATCGCCCCACGCGATATCAAATATCAAAAGAAAACCTTTTTCGACAGAAAGCGTTAAAAATTGTGAAAATATACAACTCGGAACTATTTAACATGTATTTAAAGCGCGTATCTGATCAACGTTTAGGATCTAATTCCCCCTCATTCGAAACCTTTAACGTATAGATATATATTTTATACGAAGGTGTATTAAACTAAACAACCGTACAACCGTACACCCGTAGATGTAATGCGTTATTTAACATTTATAGCTCTAGTCCGAGAAGAAAAAGAGGCAACGCGACGGGCAACGTTTCGTGCTGTATAAAATATGACATTTCAAGTGTTATCGGCCGGTGTGGATCTAATGCGATGTGTTTATACCTACTGTTTTATATTTTCTGAAATTCACCTTTCGAACGTGATAAGACGGTCGCTGCTTGTTGTTTGTTGCATTTGAGCGATTGCCGGTTTTGATAGGAATTAATCCTAAACGTTCGAATGCGATAAGGAATAAAGTTCTTGCTGAGTGTACATTGGGCAGACACAAAAACAATAACCGTAACATTATGACAATAAGAGTTTTAATTTAAATTTAATTAGATGTACTTTTTATTTTATCTAAACGCACTTGCAAATAATAGCAAATGCTACTCTGATTTTCAAAAAGTATAATAATATAATATATGTATATTTATTTTCCTTTTTAATCAATAGGTACAGAGCAGAATAAAAACATTCATTGAGGAAAAAGGAGAAACGCAGGATGTGAATCAAGCACATAAAGAATATTTGGTCTTCTTGCACACCCTGAGCAAAAAGAAAATATTGCAAATATTCATCTTGCGTAAAATTCCCCTAAAATTAAATTCTTGAATCAATATCTATAAGGTTAGAGGAACATTAATTAATTGTGTGATATCTAGCTACCTTGGTATCAGAAAGGGCGTGGTTGCTCGGCGTATGTATTTGGACACTGGCTCTGGTGTTCCCCAGGGTTCGGAATTAGGACTGTATGATGGAGTCGTAGATCTGGAACTCATGGTGGATGCTACAACAACTGTTTCTGCGAATGACCTGGCAATGATTCTAGGAACAAACAGCCAGAATATGCTCATGAAGAATATCAACAAATGCCTGATACAAATTGGCGCCTGGATGAAGGAACACAAGCTATTATTAGCTCCGGAAAAAACCGAGGCAGTCCCTGTCAAAAGAGGAAGAAGGAGGGATCACGTGTCCTTTACGCTTAATGGCACGTCTGTAACTCCTAAGAAAACGGTTAAATACCTCGGCGTAACCTTGAGAGAGAGAAAATATCGTGTTTTTCTCGATAGAGTCCAGAGACACATGCTCTTACGAGTAGCGTCTGCATTTAGAACCATATCTGGAGAGGAACTGCAGGGGATCGCTGGGGTCAGAGGGGGGAGAGAAAGGAAGAGGGTCTTTTAGTGGGTAGACTTAGTTTGGAGTCCCACACTGGCCATGTATGATCTCTGCACAGCCATGCGTAAAGCAATTTTCCGCCAACAAAAAAAAAATAATTGTGCATTAATAAGTAAATTAATGAGCGGGTAAGAAAAAAAATAGCAAACAGTAATGCTCAACATCCATAAGTATTGACAAACAGTTGCTTCGAATGAGCCCTACAGTATTTTTTAAAGGCGGGTACAGAGAGCAGACGACACTCACACGGTAAAGAGTTAATAATTTTAAAAATGTGCTAGGAAAACGCACCTTCGAACAGCGCCATCAGGTGAACAAGCGGTGTCAAACCACTTTTAAAACGTAAATCTAGGTTCAATCAGTGCGAAAGGAAATGCGATTGTATAAGTAGGCGGGCTGTTTTTGTGAAATAGTTTTGTGGTAGAAGCAAGGTACCTCCGCTCCTTCATCATGAGTCAGTTCACCTCTACCAGTTTGTTATGTATTTGGCTACTTGCATTAGCAGTGATATATGCACCATAAAGTTCGTGACAAAATGAAAAGTTTGATATGACCAACGAATCGCAAAGATTTTTTTTTTTTGTGGAAGTCGATAAGTCATGACAGCAAGGATAAATTAATTTTAAGTTACAATACGCATATATAATGCATTTTTTTAATATGAGTCTCAAATCTAAACTGAGTATCTACCATGAGTCCTAGATTTCTGTACTCCTTCTGGATTGACAAGTCAGCGTCATTAATGCGAAATTTAGCAGTCTCAAGGAATAAGCTTACATAATTACTGTTGCCAAAAATCAAAATTAGTTTTAGAGAAGATCCTGAAGAAATAGAGGCAGAGAAGCCAAGTCAGTATTAACATTCATCTTATTATTATCTTCATCATTCTGTACAAACCGCGATCTCCTATCCAATTAACTACGGACAATTTCGACTGCTGAGTGAGATGATCCGATATATTTAAGATAGACAATAGTAACGCATGGTCAAGGGAGTCAAAAGCTGAAGTCCAGCAAGGGCAAGGCAGGCAGCACGTCACCAGCTATTGCCGTCATAAGGTCATCGCAAACGCTTAACAAAGCTATAGTGCAACTATGGCAGGGTCGAAATCCTGACTTGATAGCACGAAGGAAGTTCTCCAAATGTGCTCTGAGCTGTCGTTCCATAACTTTTTCAATTATTTTACTGGAAAGATACTAATAGGGCGAAGATCCGTAAAATCTCCAGAATACGACGCTTTGGGAATAGGTCGCACAACAACCACCTTCCATTATGAGGGAAAAACACTGCCAATTAAAAGTAAGTTAACTATATCCAACAAGAATGGTAAAATAACCGGACAACAGAGTTTTATCATGTTAACCATAAGCGAATCATGACCTGGTGTGCGATTCTTAGTTACAGGTATGTAGAGATACGTCTTCCAGAAAAAAATCAAGTTAGTTTTTCCTATAATGCATAAAATATTCTTCGGTGATTAATTAAAATCCTTAATTTATTAGTTTATTAACCACCATTTCACCACACTTGTGGCATCCAATGCTATAAATACAAAACCAATTTATACAAATGAATAAATAAAATATCAGTAAAATCGGTCGCTTACAACAACACTATTTTATTCTTTACTTGTATATCTAGCAACACTGCAATGGAATTATTTGTCTCGTGCTCTTAGCTAAACAATTCTCTATAATTTTGCTTTTGGAAGTACTAGTGTATCGCTCCAAATAGAGAGTCGTCTTATGCAAAATTATTGCAATTAATTGCTTATTATGTAAAATTAATGTAAAAGGAACAATAATTGAAGAAAATGAACAGTTTAATTGTGTTACGTTACACCGGATGATCCTCCGAAGGACCTGCATGAAGTCGGTTAATCGGCCCACTTTCGAACTAACGTTTTTCAATAATTATAGGTTAAGCCAACTATTTCTTTGTTTAAAGAGTTGATTTTACTGTTTTCTGAACCACGATTAACGATTGTGTTTATGTATTATTGCTGAAGAATTCTTATTTTAATATAAACTGTTTAAGTTACCTGATTATATTTGTGGTTTTTTTGAAAATATCAAAACTTGAAACTTTATTGTACACATCACCGATTTTCTGGCAATCACAAGATTTGGCGGCAATCAATTCGTCACCAACAAGTTATTTTTAAATAACCGTAATTTTTCATTGTAACGAATGTAAGAATTTTCCAAATAAAGCGGCAAATAAGCTATATTTAAATTTATTGAAGACAAGTGGCGCTATCTTATATCGTTCAATCGATCACCAAAACGCCATGAGAATAGATTTATATATTTTAATCAAGAGACTTTTAGTTCTATTTCTCCAGGATATTTCAAACGTATTTTTATTATTATATTAGGACTGTGATCGCCTTAGCATTTTATTTACTTGACAATCTTTGTTATTCGCTGCTATAGTAATAAGTAATGGTTGAGAAAATATAAATGCGAAGGCATTTGTTTTTTCGTGTTGCAATGCATCTAAACCATGTTTTCGAGCTTGTAAACAACACGTGTCTATTCAATTGGGTGAAAGCCTATCTAAAACCATCTGCCATAGGTATTCCTCTTCCAGGTGTACGCCATTCAAATATTACATTACCTATAATTACACTAAATATTTCTCAACGCTACATTTACATTTTTCACGGGGGTGCAATTGCTTCACTTTTACGGAACATTGTAAATCTGATCTTTACAGAAAAGGAACAAGAAAGCAAAGCGGTAGAACGTGGCTCCCGTTCAATATAGGTCACGGAAATCGTGACGATACACAATCTACCATGAAGTCAGTCGGATAGATCAATCGCGTTATCCTTTGTGATGATTACAAGCCGCTCGTTTTAAGCGGCCACGTTAAAAACAGCATTCTATACAGTTCCTCTTGGAATTGTTTCAATTCCGCCTGAATAGTATGCATAGTATATTTTGTAAATGCAACTTCAAATACTTTTCAAATTAAACTGAAAACGTAAGACAGTAGATTGCATAGAGTTAAGATAACATGATATAAACACATTTTCTGAGATAGTGTTGTGCATATACATATGCACAACCAACAGGAAAAAAAACATGAAAAGTTGTGATGTGTAATTAACAGACACCATATGTCTTTTATTACCACACACATTCAATATCTATCTCAACTGTCATTTCATAAAACTTTCTTGTGTGAAATTTCACGAACTATCAACAAGTTTCATCAGGCAATTAGGTAGCTGCTTTTAGTATCTTAAGTTGTTCCTTCATTACGATTCTGCGATAAAACTAAAAAAAGCAAGCTCGTTATTTCAGGTGACATCTTTCTTCGATTAAAGTTATCGACGTCGATTAATATAATACTGAAGTGAGCGCCAGTTTAAACAGAAGCAATATCAGGCGGCCTTTAATTAACATTTGTTCTACTTTTACCGCTGTAATTCGATTGCTATTGATCTCCAAATTCGATAACGAGAAGTATTACTTCAACTTAAACATGGTATTGCTATAATTATCACCTGAATCGATTTACGTCGTTTAATTATATTAATAATTAAGCTCTGTGCTTTCCAAAACTGTTTTTTTATTTGCTATCTTAACAAAAATTATATTATAATTTATACAACTAAGGCATCCGCAATTAAGGCATATTTATCTTGAAACTAAGCGTCGCAATGTGTTAGTTCGGTCTACAAAGTCATTATATTTTTCTAATAAAATTCTTAACTCTGTTAACCGAAGTCGTGAAGGCATGGTCTGTCATATCAAGTATTATTAGTAAGGAGAAAAACAATAATAAAGATATCTCGCTCATTCTGCAATCATATATTATATTATTATTATTATTATTATTATTATCAAGGAAGTGAAGGATGACATTGTTGATATTTTAGCATATTTAATAAATTTATCTTTCACTAGTGGAATTTTTTCTACTGTGTAGTATTGTGCCTATACATAAAAAAGTTGACACAAAATGTATGTCGAACTATAGACTTATAGCGTTAACTTCTGTTGTTTGTAAAATCGTGAAATTATGTTTGTTTGATCGACTGAATTCTTTTATAAAGAAATATGACATCATTTCCCACAGCCGACATGGTTTTGCGAAAGGAAAATCGACTTTCACAGCACTAATTGAGTATTATAATAAGATATTACAACACATAGAAAGACGTGCAGCACCTTTCTGGATTTTTTGTGATTTACAGAAAGCCTTTGATTGTGTTAAGCATAATAAGTTACTGGATAAATTATATGCTTATGATATTAGAGGTAATTTTTATGAATGGTGTTCTTCGTATTTAAAAAATAGAGTACAGTTTGTAAAGATTACATTTCTTAACCAAGATTGTAACCTACTATCGGCAACATCTCATTGCCTACCAGTAGCAAGTAGGGTACCGCAGAGGTCTGTACTTGGACCTGTTTTGTTCAATATGTACATCAGCGATGTTGCTCTGTTCTTATCTTGTTATGTATGCCGATGATATTTCGTTGTTGATTAGAACCACGTATCAAGATACTACACAGTTGGCAAACAAATTACTGGAAAGTTTGTACATGATTGTATATTCTTGCAGATTAATTATGAGAAAATTAAAAAAAGTCACAAAAGTAACGCATTAGTTTCTTCGCTCAAAGGAAGTAGGTACTTTTCTTTTGGATAATGGCGTAATTTGCCTAACTATATAAAATGTACCATTTAAAAAACCAACAATAACGTTATCATCATTACACGAATTACTCTGTATATTTAAATAATCATGTAGTTTTGGTATGCGTTTTGCGGGATTTAGATTTCTCGCGTGGGTCTGTTGAGCTGATTAATAGATCTTTGGAAGGTAGAAGTCAGAGTGTGCGGTTGGGGCTCGAATATCTAATTCACTATCTGTTTTGCAGGGCGTGACACAGGGCCTCCTACTTTTTTCACTGTACATACGTGATTTGTTGAAACGGGTTAAATTTTGCGGTATTCACATGTACGCTGATGATAGCGCAGATTTACAAGTCGTTTCATACCCCTGAATTACAGGTTCCCTTGGATGGTATAAACACTGATTTGAATTCGATATGTAGTTTCGTCCAGACTAGAAACTTAACGATAAACCCCTTAAAGTCCCAAGTAGCTATATTTGGTAAAGACAAAATATGTAATGAGCTAAAAAGTTCGATTTAAGTTTTCCTTAATAATATCATACTTTCCATCAATGAAATAGGTCAAAATTTAGGTTTGATCCTTGATAATTCGTTTAGATATAAACAGCAAAAGTATATCAGTTCTGCGTATCTGCAACTAACAAAATTGTATTCATATAAGCAAACACTAATTGTGGACATTAAGATTCAGCTTTGTGATGTGTTTGTACTATCCCAATTCACATATTGTTCGACAGTTTATCACGCGGCGTTGGATCGGGAGATTGTATGTCGCATTCAAAAATTACATAACTCATGCTTGCGATCATGTGTCTTTCAAACTGGTGGAGTGTGGGCGGTTGAACATGAAGGATCAGAGGAAGGTGCCAGCTTTTGTGTCTCTATCATAAGATATACACTTCCAAAACTCCACCGTACTTATATAATAAATATTATGCACATCACAACACAGTTTAGGGGCCTTACCTCTCCTCCTCTGCACAAAACGCATATATTTGAGCGGTCATTCAGTTTTTTGTATTTATGCGAAGTACAACAGGGTATCTGAACAACTGGGGTCGTTTTCAGACATCGTTTTAAAAAAAAAAGGTTAAAGAGTTTCTGAGGGGAGGCCAAAATTAAAATTAAATGAATTAAAATTACTATTACTATTGATCTGTTGTAATATTATAATCAATTTTAATTTGCACAGAATTCCCATTGATGTAGGTGGTGGGCGCAACCATGCTGGAATTGTAACGAGGTTGAGATTGAGAAGCAGAACCCGAATCTGAGTCTCCATGCATCTCGTCCTTACGTAAATTCCATTGCATGTGTTTATTTGAAGTTACATTGTAATTTTGTTTGTATGGTATTTATGCAATAAAGGCTATATTATTATTACCATTATTATCATTATTATTATTATTATTTTAGGACTAGATCTCTGGAACATGCCGACAACGATGCTATGCCGACGACATCGCGTTACTCATCACTGCGGGGGATGTTGGGCTGGCGCAGTTGCAGCTAAATCAGGCAATAAGAAAGATCGATCGCTGAATGGGGAGCCATGGCTTGGCTCTCGCTGTCAACAAAACTGAGATTGTCGTTCTCTGGATAAAAACGACCATGTCCTTGCGAGTTGGTGATGCGGAGATTTTAGCGGGCCTCGCCGTGAGATATCTTGGAGTGTTCGTAGACACGAAAATGACTTTCTGGCCACAAATTCTCGACACCGCAGACAAAGCTGCAAAGATGACAGCGGACTTGAGCAGGCTCATGGCCAACGCTGGTGATCCTAGCTCGAGCAAAAGAAAACTGCTGATGGCTACGATGCAGTCCGTCCTTCTATACGGTGCAGAGGTGTGGACCGACGCCCGTAAAAAGGAGTTGTATCGAAAAAGACTGGCGCAAGTGCAGATAAGAGCCGGGTTGCGGGTTGCTAGTGCTTACCGCACCGTGTCGGAGCCCGCGGTTCTCGTGGTGGCGGGGATAGTTCCAGTGGCAATTCTCGCCCAGGAGAGGAAGCGCGAAACTGGAGAGGAGAGTTCCTCTGGTGAAAGGGACCACGCATTGGTAGCATGGCAACGCCTGTGCGTGAGTGACGGCAGAGGTCGCTGGACAGCCAGACTGATCCAGCACCTTCGCCCACGGATCGAGAGTCCACATGGTGAGGTTGACTTCTACCTCACCCAGATCCTACCTCCACCGTGTGGGGAAGATGGATTCTGAAGTATGCCTATATTGTCCCGGCGAACCGAACGACGCCCACCATACTTTTTTCGTATGTCGAAGATGAGTAGAGTGGAGAGAATTGGTCGAGGCCGCAATCGGCTCACTTTCGCCAGACACGATCGTTCTTAAAATGATGGAGAACGAGGACTCTTGGACTGCCTTTGCACGGTACGTGCAGGTATGTTCTGCGCACAAAGAAAGGCGATTTAGTGGCAACATAGACTACTAAACGGTTGATATTTGTTTATTTATTTATTTCTTAGATATTTATTTATCCCATTTATTTATTGTGGTCTTCTATTGATGAACCAAAAACGGTAAGTGGCCCATATACAGCCCCATCGACTATCTACTTATTGTATGTATTGTGTGTCGGTTCCCTTTTTTAACCATAAAGCGGAGTGTGGCCTCTATACAGCCTAATAAACAGACCCAGCTCGAAGTAACGTGGTGAACGGTTCCGGGCTTGTGTCTAGGAGATGGAGGGGAGGGGTGTTTTAGCTGGTAGTCCTCTCTGGAGGTAGTCCAGCACGTTGTGCGTAAAAGCATTTTATTTTATACCCCATCCTGTATATTTATTTTAAATGGGAATGGTGGTGGATTACCCCAAGATTTTCTGATAAAGCTTTGCGTTTGTGAAACCAGATATTTCTGCATATTAGGTATACATGCATATTAAAGGAATTGATATTCCATATTATTAATTTCCAATTCTTGAGGCGTTCGCATTGCTATTCCATTCATGCGAACACAGCACAAGTTATAATCTGACATAACACATTCTGCACATTCTTTGACTGTATAATTAAAAAATATTACATACCATAAAGTCTAAGCAACATGTACTTACAATCCACCAGTTATTTTCCGTAATTTATTCGAAAGGGATAAATTTGCTTAATTTAAAGAGGACCTCCATATTAGACGTAAATGCGTGGTGTAAATGCATTACACCAGTCCTTACGTAATACATTCGTACATACCTTATAATATAATGAACACGTAAAGCATATATCGTAATATGTGAAAAAGGCAGCTGAATATTTATAGCAATACACGTTGCGTATGCACACGCGTCTTTGCGTATAATAAATAATAACCTGATGTCGGACGTGATGGCCGTCTTTTTCTCTAGGCGATGCAAATTTCTTACCGCAGCGGTATGACTGGCCATAATAGATCAAAAACATTTGTAGTTATTAAATAACGTGCAGCCGACAGGTATACTGAATTAGTAAAGCGATCTTTTTAAATTAACAGGTGGTATGTAAGTACATACACATACACTTGTGATATTTATTAACTGTTGTAAATTTTATCCTTTGGGTATGTATCTTCTAAGCGCATACATACCTATGACATACATGACGCACGTAATCCACGTTTTTAAAGATTTTCTCATTCCCCATGTCAGCTACTTATGGTAGTATGTAGACGCTTCAACGTATATTATTCTCAATCGCTGCCTGTATATCATATCAGAAAAGCAATTTATTTCATCTATCTTTTTCCTCTCAAAGATATCGCAATAATGCTACAGCAAAAAGTGTGATTAATGGTAGATCTTTACTTATCAAGATTTCTATTTGTATTAGAATGTCATATCGAGATTATTACTACCTCCTATATACATAAAATCGTAACTCGCTTCAGTCTTGTTAGCTCATCACGCAGAAACTGCTGAACATATCGAGATACGGCTTTTTTTAATCTGTTCGTAATAGTTTGATAATCATTTTCAAGCTGTGTTAAATGAAAATATGGCCACGTGAAGTCACTCAAATTTAAAGCGCTGAAACAAAATTGTCTTTCCGCTACGCCTGGAGCGTATCTTGGCCATTGCAATGCTGGTGAGCCGGCGTAATAGTGGAAATGACACAACGTACGCGGATATAATCTGGAGGTACTTTCTGTTTTATCGCAAAGTAAGTAATAGCCGCGCATTATTTGCGCATGACACTGTAAGGAAACAAATTTATATTGTACATTTGTTAAATAACTATATCTTCAATGATACATATGTATGCATTGACCGGCATCTCATTTTATACAAATATTAATAACAAGTTGACTGGTAGATAACACTGGGCAACAAATTTTCGAAAAGTTCATGCTTCCAAGCTGAAAATAGTCATTTCTTAATGAATTCAATGTGCTGAACACGAAAATGACTAAGAAAAAGCTGAATTGGCTACGGGTTTTCTGTAATATGTACGCATATTTCAGAAAAAGTGTACTTATGTCAATATTATAATACATGGTAAGAAAACATTTACGCATATTTCAGAAAAAGTGTACTTATGTCAATATTATAATACATGGTAAGAAAACATTAGTCTGCTTCTGGCTTTCGACTTCTTTTGGCCTGCCGTTTGTAGTGGACTTGTGGAGCATCTCTACTGATTGTCCAACAATAGTCAGCTAGCATTGACGTAGACCATTTGCCTTGGTACCGTTGCTCCATGGTGGCAATGTCCTGATGAAAGCGTTCGCCGTGCTCATCGCTGACCTGCCCGCAGTTATCAGGAAAGAAATCTAAGTGGGAATCAAGAAAGTGGATCTTTAAGGACATATTGCAGCCGAATTCATGAAACAAAGCCAACATATCCTCAACCAGACACTTGCAATTTTCTAAATTGCATTACATTATGCAATAGCATCTATACGATGGACAAAACGTCAATATCTCTGGAACGTGAGCCAATCAACTTTTTTCAATGTGATATTCGTGTTCAGCATGTTGAATTCATTCAGGATTGGGTACTTTCACCTAAGAAGCAATTTCACTGTTGACCAGTGTAACCAAATGGAGTGTTACATGAAAGCAGATTTAGAACATTGGTGCTACAACAATCTACTAACAAAAAATTAAAGCAAAATAGAGTACATAATTTTCGTTAATACGAGACGGAAAATAATAAATGGAGGTGACGTTAAAGAATCACAAACTGTAAGAAATAAAAGAAATCATCTATCTTGGACCAAAAATACAAGACAACCTGAAATGGGATGCCCATATCCAGTCATATTAGATACAAAAAAATTATAGAATAATAGCAGTCATTAACAAAGTTTAGTAACGTATTACCAACTGCATAAGGGGAATTGGTTTACCACGCTCTTTTCACCGCGAACAACAGTTATTTATTAATGAACTTATGGTGCAATACAAAAAAATAACACACTTCCAAAGACAAAATTTTATAAATGCTTTATAACATGCACCACAAAACACAAAAACAATAATCCTTTACAAAAGCACAATAGAACTTAACCCGAACAACTAATAATGCTAGTAACGTATTATTACTGTACAAAATCGAAAACAAGAAGATTAGATCTATAGTGTCCCAGGGGATTGGTGTAATGTATTTTGATATTAAAATAATAACAAATGTGAGTTCGTATTCCAATCCTTTTTATTTTTAATATCTTTTATTGCGACATGTTTCGGTCTATTAGACCATCTTCTGGCAACTATAAGACGAAAAATATATTTTTTTGTTATCAATTATACATTGATTTTACATTTAAAAATTTTTAAATTTTATTTTATTATAGTCACGAAAAAAAAATTTTTTTCACTAAATTCATTTTTACACACATACGGTCAGAACAACACAAAATAAAATTGTTTTATTTGAAATGTATTACAAATATGATCCTTCAGTGCGTCCTTGGCTGGCATTCGGGCCATTCAGTTGTGTTTAGTCCGTAGCGTTTGTGTGATAATCCGAGATAGTTTGAATTCATATTTTCACGTTTTAATGTGTTTGTTTTTCGTCAATAATTTCATTTTAATGTAGTTAAAACAGATTAAAATTTAGGATATATATATAAATAAAAATTACTCTGTTAATGCACCTACAAATTTTGACACATCAATCTTTATATACAACATACCTTTGACATTTTTAGTAAGTATTTTATTCATTAGATTATATTCTGTTATATTGTTAAATTTTAAATTTTTAAGTTTTTTTTTTTTATTTCAATTTAAAATAAAAGATATTAGTAAACTATATAAACATAAAATAATTTTTATATTATTAAATCAGATTATGTAAAATTTAATATTTAAAATTTAAAAATTTTTAAATGTAAAATCAAGGTATAATTGACAACAAAAAAATATATTTTTCGTCTTATAGTTGCCAGAAGATGGTCTAATAGATCGAAACATGTCGCAATAAAAGATATTAAAAATAAAAAGGATTGGAATACGAACTCACATTTGTTATTATTTTAATATCAAAAAAAAAAGAAGATTAGAACTAACATAAATTTAGTTAGAAGTAAACAAATCCATGTGTACAAAACACGCAAGGTATTGTGATACCTAGCGACATGTGTGTCGGCACGGAAAGATACAATGTTTGAAATACTCACAAATCCTAGCTTCCGAAATAATTAAAGTATACAACAAAATATCAAAAGACCTAAAAGAATTAACTTACGCAGGTCTTAAAAATAAAATAGAAAATAACTGACATTGATAAGATAGTACAGTATACAACTTCGATGATGCACGACAGATAAGAGGCCTCAATGCCAGTAGACCAAGAAAATGGTTCCGTAGCGAGGATGAGAGACGCAGATGGTACAGTGATCATCTAGCTAGTGTATATGCATGTGTCTATTCTTTGAATTTATTCATATGTATTGCATGCGAAGATTACTGTTTCTGAATAAATAAACAAAAGAGAGTTTTAAGCACGTTAGGTCAAGCTACACCCAAAAAGAGTTAAATATATTTAATGTTTGAATAAAAATAATGGAGAAATATTCCATTTAGTCGCAGGTGACAACAAGCTAGCGGCTTTATCAAAAATATATGACCAATATTCTCAATTCTGAATTCTTCAAGAATTACAAAGATATTTTCCAGAAAAAACTGCACCACATACAATAGAATACTGCGCAAATCACACACACGGGCCCAATTGCGAGTTGCATTAGGGGTGGGGGTAAATCGATTCTATTTCTTTGATTAGTTGTCGATTTACAACTTAAGTCTGATCAGCACTGTTCTTTGATTCAAAAGAAATAATGTTCCGTTTATTACGTCATTAGAAATTTAAGATCTTGCATAGGATTGTGTTCTTTGCGGATTTTTTACTTAAATAAAAGTCAATAATTAATTTTTGTTTGGTAATTTGCGACATTTTCCATTTTTTAATTCTCTAATTTTTGTATATTATTATCAGAACTCATCGAAACGGACAGAGATCTCAAAAGCCGTCGGGCGCCTCCACCATATTTTCCCATATAATTCGCAGCTATATATTTTTAAACATTTTTGTTTTGATTGTTTCAATGCAACATACTTGCGTCACTAAATCTTCTGTTAATAACAATAGATAAATAAACAGCATGATAGAAAAACATTTTACTTTTAACCTCTTCCGCAATCAATCATTAACGTCAATTCATATCAGATATTTGCGTTGAGAAATGTTTAATAATTTGTTGCAACCTGCAAAGTATATACTGTCAAGGTTGCGAAATAAAAATAAATGTACAATTAAAGGAAATATTGAGGTTCACCAGTTATCAGTTAACACGTACTTTTTAAGTAAAGCAATGCATTACACTTACAGTGATATTTTAATCTGAGGCAGTTGTTTTCTAATATTTATTTACACTCGTTTCACCATTTAAGCATTACACTCATTGCTTAATATTCAACACCGCCAAAGAAATTTTAATATTCTTTTAATAACTGTGAACATAATGCATACATAATTCAGCATATACTAGTCGTAATATCAATAATATATCAATAAGAACAAAGTGTTTCATTCTTATGATAAGATGTTATTTACAATCTCTGATTAAGTAATAACAAGGTTTATTGGAGAAATAAATATGTTATCGTAATTATCATAAATCATCATACGTTCAATACATAATTTTGTTGATAATATGAATATGCATTGTTATCTTTTACGTACAATTTTCGTTAAATTATTCACTATACGAACGCAATAAAGTATTTAATGATATCCTGCCCGCTGTTTTAATGGGTTACAATTTATTGCAAGAACGAGCAGATAACATACTTAATGAAAAATACACGTTGCGATAACTAACCCATTCACTAAATATACATACCGGAGCAGGGCTCTAATGAACAGAAATCATTTTAATGCAGTTATTTACATTTCTATAAATAATCTATATTCATAGGTTGAATGAAAACATTATAAAACTCAAGTTCCTAACAATAATAACATATTTAACTGAGCCAATCAAACTATCATTTCAGTTTCAATGACTCTGGTTTCATAAATACAACGAATAGTTTATTACCGAATAAATTCCTTCGGCATTTAATAACATCTCTTTTCATTGCTTTGGTAAACTCGTTCTTTGGGCCAATTTTAATGAACTATTTTGTGTAAACAATGAATTTTTTCATCATTTTAGGAACCAAGGAATTTCGAGATGTACTGTTGGTATCTCTGACTTACTTACAATTAGTCAATTTATCCTTCTCTTTAGGTGTTTTTTCAGCTAGCTTGAAAACCGCTGCAGTTGTCCCTGTATATAAGAAGAATAGTAGAGCACACTTAGAAAACTATCGACCGATTTCGATGACACCTAATTTTGCTAAGATTTTCGAGTACTGTATGCTCGATCGCTTAAACTGTTTTTTACAAAAATTTAAAATCATGCATGACAACCTCCATGGTTTTCAGAAAACAAATCTACCGCTACAGCTATATTATCATTCTATAATGTTGTTTTAGAACAAATTGATAAGCGAAACTTTTCTTAGTC
Organism: Cetonia aurata; assembly: GCA_949128085.1. Classification (NCBI taxonomy): domain Eukaryota; kingdom Metazoa; phylum Arthropoda; class Insecta; order Coleoptera; family Scarabaeidae; genus Cetonia; species Cetonia aurata. The sequence continues at coordinate 55,175,847 of OX421882.1, read as the reverse complement.
GATATTTTGTGACTTTAGCAAGGCATTCGACTGTGTGCAACATCCTATTCTCTTAGACAACCTGTATCAATATGGTATTAGAGGAAAGGCAGCTAGATGGTTATGCTCGTATCTTAGTGATCGCCTTCAGTTTGTAAAGATAAATTATACTTCGGACTCTGTTCTTAAATGTTTGCAGTCCCAATGTCTCCCAATACTCCATGGAATGATGCAAGGAACTGTGCTAGGCCCAATGCTTTTCAATCTTTACTCAAACGACATATTTGACTTGGTTAGTAATGCATTAGTTTTTACGTATGCGGATGATACCACCTAATTGGTGACGGGCACTAGCCTTCTGCAAGCGAACCTAATGGCCAATAACGCAATTAATAATCTGTACCTTTGGGCGTGTGCCAACAAATTATGTTGAAACGAAAATAAGACCAATCTTGTGCTATTTCATACCTATCAACGCACGATGAATGTGCAATGCAACATTGTAATCAATAATACTGTGATTAATCAAACTAGCAGTTCTAAATTCCTTGGGGTACACATTCAAGAGAATTTATTATGGGACCATCACTGCGACAGTTTGATAAAAATATTACACTCGAAGGCATACCTATTCCGAAGCCTACGTTCTCAAATAGCGCTAATCACATTGATATCAGTATACTAAGCTGAGGTCCAGTCTCGTTTATGCTATGGCCTATTCCTCTGGGAAGCTTCCCCACCAGCAAAGAGAGTTTTTATAGCCCAGAAGCAGTTTTTAAAAATCATTGGTGGAGTTGAACCGTCATCCCCCTGCAAACCATTGTTCCAGAGGTTTAGTCTATTGCCACTTCCCTGTCTTTATATTTATGAAGCTGTGTGCTATCATCACAAAAATAGATATAATTACAAAACTGTAAAAGACATTCATGACCACTTCACCCGTAATAGAAATAATCTCTTTATTCCACGCTGCGACTTAAACATTACCGACAAAGGCGTGTCTTATATTGGAAAGAAATTATATAATAAACTGCCTAACAACTTAAAAACTAATCTCGGTTTTAGAAAAGCTGCTATTATGAAGATTTTCTCTCTGCTAATTTTTAGCAATTCTGAAACTATTATTACTTTGTACTTTTTAATTTTGTTTTCTGTTTCTTTCTTTTGTATTATGTTGACATTAATGATTATGTTTTATTTGGCTTTCTCAATACTTTATCGCTTTTGTTTATTCTTTTGACCGATTCTTTTATTATGTGTGATACCATGAATCAATAAATATTAGCATTATTATTATTATTATTAATTTTGGTTCAGTCTAGAGAATATAGGCGATCAGACTATATGTAATTAACTTTGAAGTGTTGTTAGTACAGCATGTTGGCCATAAAAAAGTGTGTATTTTGATATTTGTTAGTTAAATTCGTTTAATATCATTTTCTACAATCTTTCCTTCATTCTGATTTTGTTCATTGTACAGTCTTACTTTTGGTGTTCATGGTTTCACATAATATTGTTTCTAGTGAATTTAGGTGTAAGCAATTTAAGTGCACACTACCAAAAGAAGAAACTTAGTCTCATTTTATTTATATTACATTTAAGTTTACTTATTGCTAAACCTTAAAATTAAATAGTTAGAAGACGTAAGGCCTTTTTGAGATGTAACATGCTTTACAGAGGTTGCTCGTGATTGAATTTTTTGTACACATACTCTTGGATTGGGGTATTCAAACATTGCATCAATGTTGCTGTTTTATGTTAATCCCATTAGTTCTGTAATTTTATGCTTCCTGGGTCTATAACGTGGCAGTGTGAGACTCTCCTAACATGGATTACTCACTAAAAACCCCCCATTCTTCGTCGCGGCATATCCGGAACTGTCTTTTAAGCATACCATCGAATAAGCCGACTCCGGGTACTATTGCCTCATCTTGTCCCTTTCTTGGGTTTCACGTGCCGACATAATCTTCCTAATTAGGGCTGCCACTGACCTCCAGTTTGTCTCGCTCACTACCATCGTCTCTATAATGGTGACAGTGTCCAGCGGTCTACCAAGTTCCCCCACCAGTAGAAACCGATCTTCCTTCCATCTTGCGCAAATCACTACTGCATGCTCGGGAGTATCATCCGGAGCGCCGCAATGCAGACAGCAGTCATCCTCCACCAACTTGAACCTTGTCAGATAACTACCGAAATGTCCATGACCGGAAAGAAACTGGGTCATAAAGTAATCGGTGCTCCGAAAACCGCACCGAGCCCACGGAGCAATGTCCAATTTTATGCTTAAAACAAACAAATTTAGTACCTACACTTTTGGTTTCAGTATAGCTCTAACTACATATATTTGATTTTATACTTTGCGAACAAAGTTAGAGTATACAGAAATTAAAATTCAAATCAGGTCACGTTCTTGCATGTGCAAATTCTAAAATTATTTTTACATTTGACGGAACAAGAAAAGAGGAAAATACGGGTAGTGAGGAACAAAAGGACACAGACGACACAGTTAACATAGGCAATAACATATTGCTAAAAACGATAAGTATAAAATCGTAATTTTGCCATTCATATATTTTTTTTAGGTTAGCGGTAGGTACGTTAGTTACATCAAAATAATAGATTAAGAATTAGAATAAATAATACTCTGAAGAAGCTTCTTGCTATAATATCCTTTAGATTCTGGAAGGAGCTTTGTAAGGAGTAGTAAGAACTTGCATCACAAGGCAAATTTATTAATAACTTTTTTTTTTTAATTGAACCTACTCTTTCTTTCTAAACATACAAAAAAGAAAAATTGTGAGCTATTCAAACCGAACAATTTAGTATAAATCACGTTAATAACCTATTTCTATATATAAGTTCCCATTTACAACGTTATAATGGGCGTTAATTGATGACTCTACGTAATTCTAACCACTCATAGGTAATTAAACTAAATAATTTGTATCCCGCGGTAGGTAGATATATGAAATTCCAACGATGCAATCTAAAACACAAGAGACTAGAGAAATTAATTATTGTAGTCTTTTAAATCTTAAGTTATTAATTAACCGAAGAAGAAACACCTTTTATCTTTTATATATGAAAAAATCATCATATTAATTAAAACCAATAATGTTTAATTAATAATAAAAATCTTAAGGTTTATTAATTTAAAACAAACCGCTATTTCACTAACCTCACTCTAAAGGATATTCTCGTTTTTTTTTAACCCTAACAAAGTATTTATGTTCAATCAGTGTGTATGTTCATGTTAATTATGAATTTTATACATCAAGGCTTTTTTCTTTTCTTTAACAAGTACTCATACAAAGTCTTCGGCGCGCGACGATGAAATAAATATACGTTGTATCTAAGTGTGCCGATTTGATGTTTTTCCATTTGAATTGAAACACAAAAAATTGTTACGAACCAAAACCTAAAAATTAGCATTAATGAATTAATTAATGGTTTACTACTGCTCTTAAAGAAATATATAAAGAAGGCTACTATGCTACTATTAAAGCATAACGACACGAGAATATTTTTATTATGAAAAATAAACATACGTACCATTATTGAATATACTTCATTTGCAAGATCGTAAACGAAGTAGAAATTAAACAAAACAGTTAGCAGTGTTTGTTTAAATTATTTGGTAGATTCTAGCCCCCTATTTCAGAAACTGATTTTGAAAAGAACGATAGCGATAATTAGCGAACTAAAAATACTATATACAGGATTTAAATATATTTAATTAGTTTTCAGTTATGATAAATATTAAAGCCACTTAAATAAGCCCCAATAATTTGCCTAACCCAAATACATTCTTTTTGTTTTAGCAGATAATATTTTACTGTTTTGTGAGGCTAACAAACAGTAGTGGAGTATAGGTTTTGCTATTTCTGACGTGAGGAGGCTACCAGACATTCCTTCACGGGTAAATGGCGTTGCAGTTTTTCATTCACACCTTTATGACAGCATTGCATTTAGCTGCCTGGTAGAGTGTTGTTGATTGTGTCTCGCCTGTGCCATGCTGATGAGTACTAATAAGGTCGAAACGGTAATGTCCATGTCTGGCGTTGACACATTCGGCAATCACTTCTACCTTTCCTTTTGTTTAATAATTTTATACATTATTTAAATTGTGTAGTGCGCTCTAGTAGGCGATGTCTGTTCCTAACTTTGCTATTTCTGACGTGGAGGCTACCAGATATCTACCTTCACGGGTAGATGGCGTTGCACTTTTTTCATTAACATACCGAGATAATTATTTAAAATTAGTTATATACTTTTGTGTTTGTGTTATAGCAAAAAATTGCGCCTTTTGAGTTTTAGAGAACTCGCCTGTCTTTAACGATACGAAAAAGCCGTTTTAACATTATTTTAAAGCACTTTTATGAGCGAAATCGACTAGTTAAGTCAGATTGTTATTTTACGCACCCGTTTTTGGCCTTCATTTTTTTAAATGTAAATCGTAGCAGGAAGTGGCATAGTTACAGAGAATGTTTCTTTCTCTTTTCAAAGATATATAGTTTATAGGGTTGATGCCCACCAGTTATCTAGTAAAATATAAAAAAACTAATTCTTTGTATACTTAATTTAAAAAAAAATTAACAATCATCTAGTAGCTCATGACAGAAAAAGATTGTAGAAAACAGTCAATTTCTTCTGTGAAAATTCTTTGAGTTTCACAGAAGAAATTATGTGTGACGTGCATGTTAAGTGTAAATCTAAGAACTGTGGGCGTTAATGTCGTTTTAAAACGAAATTTGAAAATTTTGAGAAGCATGATGTGCTTCAGTGCTAAATTGAATCAAATAAAAATGACGCTATGATACTGATTTGTATTTTAATTGCTAACCGGACAGAAGGTAATGGCCGAAGGAAAACCAAATTATGGATCCTTCGACAAACCACGACCACAAGAGTATTATAAAGAAAGAAAAGAAGATAACGGTTTAGACACTGTTGTTGAAATACCAAAAATATTAAGCAAATAGACTATGAATAAAGTGCACATTACTAGTGCAGGCATTGTCAATAGAAATAACGCGTATTGGTGGTCTAATATTAACCCACACCAGGTTGACAACCATAAAATTGAACGAGGGAGATACGGTTTTAATGTATGGAGAATCGTTTCGTCGCATATCATACATACCAGGAAAATTTAAACACTGAACAATATCTGCAGGTTTTACCAGAAAATATTGAAAAGTCATCGACGACAAAGAGAATTATAATACATTTTTTAAACAAAAATTTTGGAAACGATTGGTTTGGAACGAACGGGCCTGAAAAATGGCCCGCCAAGGTCCCCCGACCTGACACCGTTTCTTTCATTCTGTGGGAGTACGCAAAGTCTCGTTTATATAAAGTACGGCACAATAATGTTCAAGAAGTAATTCAAAATTTTAAACAATGTTTAAATGTTGTTTCTTAACATTCATACTAATAATGCAATTAGAAGTACAAGGTATCGATGTCAGTTGTGTTTGAACAATAATTGGGTGCAATTCAAACATTTGGTGTAACACATTTCTTATATATAAGGAATTTTATTTAATAAACAGTAAACAAATAAGGAATACACGCTTGCGTTAGTTCTTTTATATTATATTATATAACTGGTTGAAATCGATCCCATAAACTATATATTTTTGAAAAGAGAAAAAGAAACTCTGTAACTCTGCCATTCTTACTACGATTTCCACTAAAGAAAAAATAACTTTATGCTGCAGGCAGAAACACGTGCATAAAATAACAGTTTAATTTAGCTAGTCGATTCTCCTCATAATAGTGGCTTAAAACGGTTTTTTTTTCATATCGTTAAAACAAGCGAGTTATTAGGTATTCTCGACAAAACTCAATATTTTGCTATAACTCAAAAACAAACGAATATAAAATTTTCGTTTTCGCCATTGAGAATATCTCGGAAATAGAGATTGGTCACTCATTTTTTCCAATCCCTTATGATTACTGAAATGTTCTATTCTGACGAGCAATTTGGACCACCCCGTGCAATACACAATAACAAATTTATTTTTGCCGAAAAGTTCTTTAGAATTTGCGTAAATTTTGCATTTACATACCTAAATATGGGGGGCGTTGAATTTGGCTTACGCTCCGGGCGACTGAAACCCACGCTATGCCAATGACTTGGACATCGTGTGCAAAGGTTAGTATTGGTATTTGGTCATCGCAAAGGAAAGACATTAGACCTGAAAGACAGTGTATATTGTATTTAATTTACTGAGATCGCTCAGTTTTCCTGCCATTATTTTAGTAGACCTTCTAGCTTTACTCATTGTCAGTAGATATTATGTAAATCCAAATTTACAATTATAAAGTAAAGTAAAGTAAAGTGAACTTTTATTTCCAAAGATCAAACTAAACATGTAAATAATAATACTACTAACTAAATTAAAACAAAAAAGAAAAATACAAGTACAGTGATAGTTAATAAAGACAATAAAGAGGAAATTTTAGAAAAAGCTAAACCCATTGTATTTAGGAACTACAAACTTAAAGTAAAAAGTAAAAGGTAAAAAATTTAAATGTAATAACTATAATGCTGATGAAGATAGTAATAGTAGCCAACAATAATAATAATAACAATAATAGTAACATTTCTATCAAGAGCATTCAAAAAATTTGTAGAGAGTGAAGACAATAAAACAAGAAGAACCTTAGATTAAGATGAAGCACTTAAGTAATTCTAAAATTTATGAAATCCTGTAGAGAGTAAAAAGCATTAACTACTAATAGATCCCGCATAAACCGTTTAAAACGCCAACGGCTTAAATTTTTCCAATAGGTTGGAATTTTAGTATATATTTTGATAGCAAGAACCTGTGAGGACTGCTGATATAAAGTTAATCTAGATCTAGGTGTGGCTATGTCACTTCTATGTCTAGTGTTATAATCATGTTTATCTTTATTAAGTTGAAACTTATAAAAATTGTCGTGAGCCTAAAGAGCAAGCTAAGAATACATGGAAGAGTTAATAATCTGTAACTGACAAAACTGGTCTACAAAACTCAGTGGCTTTTAGGCCGGTTATGCAACGGACAATACGTTTCTGGCTGATAAAAATATCTTTGGCCATGGTTGAATTTCCCCAAAATATAATCCCGTAAGAAAGTCTGCTAAAAACGTAAGCGTAATACACACCAATCATCTGCTGACGCGTTAAAATTGGCTTTAATTTTCTAAATAAAAAACAAAGTGAATTTAGTCTGGGTAGTAGACTCTCACAATGGACTCTCCAATTGAGAGATCGATCTACCCACACTCCCAAAAATTTAGTATAGTCTGTATTTGTAAGCTGTCTGCCACCCAGTGACAAGTCTAGGTAAAAACCTGGCGCAGGCTGAAGCTGATAGGGATGAAAACGTAAATAACTGTTTTTATCTTCATTTTCAAGAATCCGATTCATTGAAAAGCAAGTAGATGCAATACTCAATAAATTATTGCAAGTGTCAGTCAAAATCGGATCATCTTTATCTGTCACTACTAAAGCAATGTCATCTGTATATAAAGTAATTGTAGCTTTGTCTAAGTTCAAAGGAAAATCGTTAATATAAAGTAAAAAAAGTACATATATGTATTTATTCCGGTGATTCTTCCACTACTTTTTGAACTAATTCTATAGCCATTCTCTTTATCACTTACGGTTTAGTGATGGCGATGAAAGAGCTTAAGGAATCCCGTCTGCCCATATCATTTCGGAGTTCAGTTACTTTTACACCTTTTGTGGCTAGGTACTTAGGTCACCTTGTTTTGAGGCGCTCTAATTTTTATTGAAGTTTTTGGATCTGGTAGAACTAATTACTCTTTAGTATTGACTAGTGTTCAGAAAAAGTAGCGATATTCCTTTACATTAATATAGAATTCTTGCTATCTATATAAAAATATAATAAATTTATATTAATCCAAATGCAAACAAAACCATGAAAATTAAATACAGTAACCTTAGAAGCTGTTGACACCAATCCATGACATCAAATCTCTCATCCAACGAGCTGGTTACTTAGTAGGCGCTATGAAAAGAAATAGCAAGACATTATACCTTGTTAGAATACAAAATGAAGTTATAATATCAAATATCTGTATAAATAAATTTGAAAAACAAAGTAGAACCCGTATGGGTATAAATCATATTTCATAAAAACAACGAAGGACCATTTCAACTTTATAAGTTCTTACTTCTGTCCTATATGCAACAGATGTTTAAGAAGATTTCGACACCTTCTATAAGGATAGAAGGTGTCGAAATCTTAAGTAAGGACTTAAACCGAGGAAAGATTGTTAGAAAAGGAATAATTAGAAATCAATCGCTGGAAGTAATCAGTTTGTAGAGAAACCCGCACAGATCAGAATGTGTAAGGTGTGTACAGTAGCGTTAATTTGTTAAGGTAATTGAAACGTGCTCAGATATCGGTTTACTAGGTCACAAGACGGACACTGGGCATCGATGACTTCCAACAGTAGTCGTAGATCGTTTGTGATGAGTGGGAGGGCTTTCCCCATTAGACTTTGTCTCTTAGATGGCCAGCAGGTGATATGTCTCGCTGACACGTTGACTTTGTAATGGACCGACAGGTGGCCCAATGTTAATTGAACGCGGTGCGAGGTGACCGCTCTTTATAAGGAAGTGCACATTGCTGGGCAGATGACCACCGCACCTCAGTCACTCACTTTTACTTACTTGGACGGTGTTGTATAGGGACACCCCCGCCGGCATTTCTTATTATTATGAAGATTATTATTACGTAAAACTTCCTTAAACGAAAGTGGACAGCAATAAACGTAAATTCATGGTTCTGTAAACGTTCGAACTGTAAATACATTAATGAAGTGGGAGCGATAAGGACAAAAAAGGAAAGCGGAAGATCGCGGATATGTTTTATTGATTGTTCATTGTATCCATTTTAAGATAACAAAAAGCGAATAAGTACAAAACGTAATTTAGGTAAGTATAGTGCAAAATGTTCACAAAGACTTTTAACACAATGTACATAATCTTTACTGTCAAATTTCTTAGAATTTTTATAACAAACTAAATCATAACCTTAATTCCTTTTAAATGCTGCAATAAAAAATTAATTTTAATTAATAAAGAACACAAGTTTCCTATTTTTAGTCACTAAAATTTGTAAGTCTACCAAGTAAATCGAGGGTATTTATTACGATTCTTGTTATTGCAACTGAAATATCTATATATATTTTTTTTGTTTGGTAGCATAGGATGGGCATTGTATATGCGCGTATATATATATAACATTTGCACGCTTCTTTAAATTTATGGCTAATGTTATTTTCTAACACAAAGCAATAACTCTTGACATAGACATGTGGAGCAGATGTTGGCGAACGTTTCTAACTGGCTAAATCGTTAAAAGTAGAACTCGAATTTAAAATCGACTTGGATAACAAAAGATAAAACGTTACGCAAAAGATATATTCCGATATAATACAAATAAACAATGAATGGAAGAATAATAGCCTCCCTATCTGCATTTAACAGAAATATTTTTACTTAGGTACAGCAAATTAGGCAACGTCTACAATTGATTTGTGTCTAAAAGCATATGTCATGTGTGAGTTCTTCACTTAATGCATTTAGAGATGTAAACTTCTAGTGGTTATTATGTGGCTATTGAAATTTTGTTCTTTAGTTTAATTGTAAAGCATTGTAGGACATTTATTGTCTCTCTGTATGTACCGGATTTTTGATTTTATTTTGACCACCACTTATTTTTGTTACTATTACTGATACAAATTTTTTTTTTTTCTAATAGAAGTTGTAGTCTATTTATTTTCAAAGATTTAACATATTAATTATCTCTTCCTGGTGTTTAGTTAGTGTTACCCCATTTTTCTCCACATTCGACAATTTTTTTATTCCATCTATAGTTTGGCATTATGAGCCTGAAGATAAAAAATAAATAAATAAATAATGGTTTATTGATTCAAAGTATCATATATAATAGAAAAAAGAATCAATCATAACTAAAGCAAAGGAAGAGAAAAAGACATAATATTGAAACTTAAACTCAAAATTACAAAATTAAAAGACCAAACGTAACAAGAATAATAATGCAATAATAAGGAATAAATGAATAAAGAATCAAGCAAAAAAAAATTCATCCACACTATAATATGTTTTACACAATAGCATTTCCCTAATGTTTTTCTAAAAATTAGTCTGCCTTTTAAATTCATTTGATAATTTATTATAGAGCTATCTACACGTGTATTCCATTCCCCTACCTGAAATAGACACCTCAGATTTCGGCAAATGAAAATCAGACGCTCGCCGCGTTTTGTAACTATGTATATTTTTGTTTTGATTATAATAATGTTTGTTTAAATTGCAATAATTGAGAGCTTCTAGAATATAAATGGATGGTACAGTTAAGATTTTTAATGTTTCAAAAAGTATTCTAATAGTTTGCTTTTGTGCAACAAAAACCAGTTTGGCCGATGGCCCTAGGAGGCTGAAACATGCAGCTTTCAAATCTTTAAATACAGTTTGGACAGAACAAAACTTATTTCTTCATTTCAGAAGTTGCAGTGTTTTACCTCTAGCGATTAAAAAGTGATAATTATCAGAATTGTATGTAGAGGGCGCACACAACGAATTATATTCGCATTTTTGAATGAGACACTCGGCATCTTTGCATGGCCCTTCATCTTCTAATTTCGAGTCATTTAACTAAAAAAAACTTAAAATGTAATTAGTAGGCAGTAGATGCAAAACCGTCTAATATCTATAACGAAAAGCCATCCACACCTTATTTAAATTTAAAGGAACTGCTCAAACGGACCTCTATTTTGGTCGATAACACTAGAAATATAATTTTTATTTCTTTTGTGTATGACCTCTTAGACTGGTAATATTTCACACGACTTGTAGTCATACTTTTTTAAAATTCGATGGATGGTGAAGATACTTTCTTCTAACACCACTACAGCGGTTAATATACTGCTTTCCCAGTTACAACCTTTCGCAATAAATTCCCTGAGTTTTATGTAAACATCATCTCGTTCCTGTTGGGCGGTGATCTCGCTTAATCTTTCGTTCAGGTGTTGTTCCTGCACCTTACACCCATACAGTGTTCTTCTTTTCTAGTGTCTTTCCCTTGCGATGACCAAGTATCGATGTTATTTTCAGTATCGCAAGGTCAGATACTTCGGGCCAGTTTGACGTTTCAGGTTATTAAACTTTCTGAATTTCATTATAATAGTGGTTTACTAAAGTTTGACACCTTCATGTTCGTTAATTTTCATATAAAAAGGATAAATACAAACCAAACACTTTCTAAAAATGGGAATCGCTGATTCCATTTATTTTAACACAAAAAAAAAAAATGGACGCGAGGGAACACCGGAAATAAGTTGAAAAAGTATTAGAATTAACTCCAGATTTTCATGTTTGTAGGTATAGTGAAATGCCCAATCAATCGTCAACATTTAATTATGTCATGATATAATAGTAGCAAATATAATGTTATAAAGACAAGAAAACGTACATCCCATTGAAATGCAGTTTATCATATACCTACCAATAATTAATATAATAGTAGTGTAATTGTAGGCACGTAATTATATATCTTGTACTTACAGTTTTATGGCTAATTGGATATCAAAGACACAGTATGCCAGTGCACATTCCCTTAGATGGAAACTTATTCAGAAAATATTTCCCTTATATTGCTAAGTAAAATAAATATACGTGCATAAGCAATAAGAACATCTTTTTCTATATGTACCTACACTAAAGGAAAGACAGGTTAAATTAACAAAACAGGTTTTGTTAACAAAATATTGTTGAACTAACCAAAATTATAGTCAATCTAACAAAAAAAATGTAGTGAACGCAATCATATTATTTTGTTACTTTTATTTTATTAATTTAACAAACCCATTGAGTTCATTTGAACAGTAAGTACTGTGCATTGAAAGTGAGTGGCATTGAGAAAAGGGTTACACAAACCAAAATTGCAGTTAATTGAATGTAATTGTGTGGTAAAGATGGCGCTTCTCTTATTTCACACTGGCAATAAGCCATATCCTGCGTAAATTGGATGTGCGGCAGACAATGTGATAAATTATTTATGTCGTGTATTTACTACATAAATTACACATCTTATACGACATTTAACATAAAATGTTAAATCATAAATATAATACAGCTGTTATTAAACTACTTTATTTCCGAATTTGTAGTTTGTTTGATCTAGTCCAAATATTTACTCACATTAAACATTACACTGCGTTTGGTTCAACACAATTTGGTATTTAATACAACACAAATGCATAATTTAAAATGAAGTGTTATCTTGTTCATTTTAACCTAAACTGTTTCATTAATCTAACTATACAAAATGGTAACAAATGTGTTTCCGTTAAAGTAACAAAACTTGCTGCTTTGACTGTATTTAATTTTATTTAACACAATATTATTAACGTGATGAAAACTTGGTTCATTTAACCCCAGTCGTCTTCTGAGTGTACATTTTTAAATTTTTTATAATTTAATGAATAAAACTTGAGGTTCTATGTATTCTTTACGGTGTTTCACCGTCTACGTTTTTCTGAGTTTAAATAATCATGAGCTAACTGCTAATGATCTACTTCTATTAAACGTTACATTATAAAAATCAATATTATTTTGACGTATATTGAAACCTTTATCATAAGAATTATTTTAGATTCAACAGCACAGAAGGAAAAAAAAAAACTATAAAGTTTGCACATTTAAATTTTTACTTATTGAAAGACACTGAAAGAGAATTCGACATTATCAGGATTCGAGATCGAATCGTTAAGTAAAATCTAAGAAACTCAACTAAACTTCTAGAGACAATCTTAAGCTAAGTTACAAACCGATTTATTTTTTATTGTGAATATCAAAACAAGCTACTACAATCTTACAATCTTTTAGATGTTATTCTGACTGCCTAAGCAGACACGTAGTTTGTAGCGCTGAGAGCTTAGAAACTACGACATTTTGATTTTAAATACTTACCTGGGAGAAATTTATTGTGATTAACCCCTATCCCACTAATAACCTCTACCATTATAAAATAAATTGAATAGGTTTCCAAAACATTTACTGCAGGATCAGTTTAAACTATGTTAATTATGCTTTCTCTATATATAGTAATTGAACAAGATATTGTACACAGAAGAAAAGTGTTGTAAATTTTAAAACAATTGGGAAAGTTTAGTACAATAAATCGTAGAACATATAGGGACGAGCACAACTTCTATTAAAATTTCCTACAAAATTGTCGACGAAAATTATGGCATTTATATATTACTATATACTAAAATATTATAAATTTCTGTAGTAAACTTTGTCAACAATACTTTGCATACAAATCAATTACGTAATAATTAATATAGTTGCGTATAATTTTATTAGCCCGTGACTGCACGCGAATTGCCGTCCCGTTGGGCGTAATTGCGGAAATCAGATCGGGCGTTAACTGGGGAATACAGGTGTGGAAGCATCTCGTAATTCTCGTACTGTGGGCGATTGTCAACCACAGTACCTTTTATACGATATTAAACATGTGCAAGTATCAAATAAATAATTACCTAGGAGTATTTACCGAACACAATTTACATTCAATAAGAATTCCAATGGTTATGAAGCAAGCGTAGCGCCATCTTTACGACAATTTCTGTAGTAGCTAATATCTGTAGCTAAACCAATTATAAGTATCATGCCACTCCTACTACATATATAGATATAAAACTTTGCTATAATACAGTTTCAGATAATCAACAAACATTTTTAACTGCTGATATTAACCTCATCATTATATATGTGTATTATAGATATTCCAGCTATTAGACGGTTTTCTCTGTGCAATGGTAATAATTTCAAATAATCGTTAAAACATCTTTCCCAGGATTTCCGCTTACACATGCGCAATTTATTATTTTTACTATTTGCAAAAAGTTGTAAAGTATTACGGCATATTTTGTAAAGGATTGTCCTGCAATTCTTTCCAACAAATTTATTGCTATTTTTGTAACTATGGTATAAGAAACTGCAGTGAGTTATTGTACAGTACTATAAATCGTTACTACAATTTCCGTCAAACAGGAAAGTGTAAATTTGTGGGTTTTTCTCTGTGTACAAGAGCAATGTGTTATTGATTTTCTTTTATTTTAATAAAGTGTATATCATTTTTGTATCTTTGTATCTGCAAAGAAAATCGCTAACAATAAGTATAAATAACATAAATGCTTCAACCCAAAAACAAGAAAAAAAACGTAGTTTCATTTTGTATGTACTCTTGATTTGTTAACTAATTGTAAGTTAGCTAACATAAACACATGTGCTGTGAAAGTTTGTAGAATTAATAACCCCCATGTTTTCAAAGTTGATGTTATAAAAACTTGATGCTCTACCACAGCTACACATGCACACATATATTCAACCTCAAAGTGTACAGTTAATTACTGCTATACGGTGAGAATTATAATTATCGACTTTCTTTTGAAAATAACTCCGTTATTAAGTCAATTAAATTTTAAACATTTACTGAAGCAGGATTTATAAAAACAAATTGATGTGGGTATATACAAAACAGAACACGCAATTCCTTGAAAAAGATATCGCCTATTTCTGTTCCTCATATCGCGGTGCGATTATCAGACAAGATTAAAAATAATGCTGTATTAAACTCCTTTCTATTAGGGCGTGTAAATAAATGCAGGAGCAACTGCTCGATAATTCGCACCCGATCTTGATAAGGCGAATAAGTTGACGATGGAACGTTGTATATCTTAAAAGGCCAGCCATTGTACGGGCGACCGGGCCGAGGAATTGAATAGATCGGATTATTCGTTAAAGTAGACTGTTATTATATGTACTTCCCATTTATTATTATGCATAAGTAGAGCATATATCTGTACATTTATCTGTTCATATTACATATACGTGTTTCTCCACAATAAAGGTAATACACTAATATTTCATATCTCATGTTGTTAAATGACTCTTTATATACCTACTATGCTTTAAGCTACTGATTACGGTATAGCGAACGAGTGCTTTACCTCACAATCAGTTGCATATTTGAACTACAAACGATAGGTATTCAATCAAGATATTCATGCTATATTCCCATTAAACTCTCAATTATTGCATGAAGTTCTTACGCGTTTATTATTTTTACGCAACATTTAATTCCTCTTATTTCAAGTGATATTTCAGTCAGTACCGTAGCACAAAGTTACATAGATGATTGAATACAAAACGCTATAAAGTTGCTAAAGAAAAGAAACCAACGCAAGTAAAGTAAAGTAAAGTAAAGTAAAGTAAAAGTAAAGTAAAGTAAAGTAAAGTAAAGTAAAGTAAAGTAAAGTAAAGTAAAGTAAAGTAAAGTAAAGTAAAGTAAAGTAAAGTAAAGTAAAGTAAAGTAAAGTAAAGTAAAGTAAAGTAAAGTAAAGTAAAGTAAAGTAAAGTAAAGTAAAGTAAAGTAAAGTAAAGTAAAGTAAAGTAAAGTAAAGTAAAGTAAAGTAAAGTAAAGTAAAGTAAAGTAAAGTAAAGTAAAGTAAAGTAAAGTAAAGTAAAGTAAAGTAAAGTAAAGTAAAGTAAAGTAAAGTAAAGTAAAGTAAAGTAAAGTAAAGTAATTATAAATGGTGTCAAATCTTCACTCCAGCTTTGACAGTCATAGTACAACTAGGCCCCAACCGCATAGATTGTAGTTTTGTTTTTTAATTTCTTGCCTACATTTTATAACTATAGATGGATATCGCAATTTATTAAGTAATGCTTATGAGAAACATTAATTCAGAAATATTTAATAAAAGAAAGAGATATAAAATAAGAAAGATTACGCTAAGCAACAAATTTTCATTGTTTTATTTTTTATTTAGCAAGTTTTACTTTCTCTTACAATCGTAATAATAACAATAAAAACAAATTTATTTTGGCACATCAGGTTTTGGTATAAACATTCTGTCATAAAATGTTTCTTTTATGCTGTTCTACGGTACTTTCTAATATCAAACTCCAACAATAATCAACCAACATTTCAGTATTCCACTCGCCCTGATAACGGTTTATTAAGTGAGGTCCGTCCTCTAGATATGGCAAATATTCTTCATCGCTGGTCAATAATAACTCGGAAATTTCTTCCTCTGCATCTGTAATGGCATATTCTCCACTCGAAACACCTATAGGTCTTGGTACTGGCAAGGCTTCTGAATGAGGTACTGGACGAGCAACAGAAGACACATGCGCTAATGTGTCTTCTGTTACTCGTATTAATCTTGTTCTTATTTCTGTTGGAGAACCCAAAAGTTTTCGTGCAGCAAAAGTAGCAATCAGACAAATGATCCGTTTGATTACGCCAAATCATAGGTCTTGCAAATGGCATAGCGCTGTACTTACCGTTAGACCCAACCCCTCAGAATAACAGCAGACCGTGCACAGGAAATGTGAGGAACCCATTCCTACTTTTTTAAAAAGCTATTTACAAAACTTTCTCAGAATCCTGACATGATGGATCAAATTTAAAATTAGTATTCATACTGATTCTGAACAGTATGAAAATCGACATAAACTACGCCTAATAGCGTATGAGAAAAAAAAAAATAGTATTGGACAGTGTGACAAAGATCAGCCATTTCAGTTTCCGATTTGTTTAATAGATTTGTCTAATGGAGAGACTCAAGGCTCAGTCCTGAGTCCCACTCTTTTCTTAATTTTTATTAATGGCTCTCCAATGTTTCTATTATCTGCTTCGAATATTACTGTGTACGCTGACCACATCAGTACAATAGTAAAATCGTCTAGTACACTTGCCCTGCTTCAGGAAGCTATTATCTTTCAATAATCTTGCGATCATATTATTTAGGAATGAAAACAAATATAGCATAAGTAGTTTTATAGTGAATCGTAATCCTTTCAAATCAAGTAAATGCTCTAAACAACTTGGTGTTACTATGGATGAAAATCTAAAGTGGATCCACCATATTGACAATCTTTGTGGAGAACTAAAATATTCGAAAGTTAATTATCTGTTACCTCCTATATCTTCTGTAATAGACAATTAATTTGCTGTACTTATCTGAGGTATCAGTACTTATATATCCAATCGGTACTTAAAGACAAAACATAAACCTTCCAAATTATAAGCATCAAAAAACGTTCATATTTTGTTTGTTCTACAATAATCTGCACAAGGTGCTCCATACGACAAGTTAAATATGATGAGCACGCTTTTTTCTGTAATTTTATATTTCTATTTTACTGGTATTAATTTTATATTATTTTTTATATTATTTTTTATATTATTTTTTATTTTATTTAGATTTACCTTGTCTTCTACAACATATTTAATAATTATTTATTATTAATTAACAAAAGAATTTTCCCACAAATTCTTTGAATTAATCGTTCGAACCGTTTATACTTAAAATTTGCATATATATAATATTTGATGAAACTGTCTTTCAGAGTGTATCCCAAACTACATAATTCTTTGTTGCATCAGTGCAAAATTAAAAGTTCGTTCAAATTTGTGCTGTTACAGCTTTTATTTAAATGAGGGCAGTTAAAAAGTTAAGCATGATGGTGTTTAAATTTAATGACGTGAAGGGCTGTCAAACATATTCATTTCCTATCTGATAAAAAGTGATGTCTGTATTTAGAGCAATCTAAATATGGTGATGTATATCGAAGTCAAGTGTCGCATAAACGTTGCTAATACTACAGCTTCGGACATTCAATTCGTTTTTTGCCATCATTATTCAAAATGATATGTAATTGCAAGAAAAGATGCGTATAAATTGTTGTTCGTAAATAAGGATAGTATGCTACACTTGAATCCATTATGCTTCGTGCTACTAAAACTGGGCTTTATAATGGATGATACGTGCAATAATGCATTTTTTGTTAACGTTCTATACAGTGACCGGCATAAATATTGCAACATATGGGATTTTTTTTTATTACTAAAATATGGTAATACCTTTTTTGGGGGGTTGGTTCTGCATGTCTAAGAACCCCAAAATTTATTTTGACAGCCGTCACGTGTCCATAGGTTTGCCGGGAAATTTACAAAATGTGCAATGAATTGGCAGTTATTTGAAGAAAAATGCTTAAAATTCAATTTTGTAAAAATATTTAAACAAATTTAAAATCACACTTTTTCCAAATATTTCTGAAATAAAATACATATTTCAATTTTTTTTCAGTTTTAGTAGCACAACTGAAGTAAAATCTCTAAATATGGTTGATACTCAAATAATTTTGTTAAATCTTGCAAAATTAATATAGCTAAAACTAAAAAGTAGGTTTCCAGTGTGGCAATTGCTGTTGCAATGTGCTGTATGCAAAAGCAATAAATAAATTTTACTGATATTTTTAATCTAGACTGCCAAGTAACCATTACTTTTATTGAAAACTGTTTTTTTTTGTTTTCTTCATTCAAGTGGCAACAGTTAATCCAAAAGTGCAGTACGCCAAAAGAATGGTTTAGAAATCGGTGTACAGTAGACGAACTCGCATTATGTCTGACAGCCAAATGACGCTAAAGGCTCTAACAAGCCGAAAAGTGTTGTCTCGACTGCTGATGGATTGTCTCGGCAAACTGGTAGAACTGCCTGATCGGAACAGAGTAAGTCTGATCTGGGTACCAGAATATTCGAAAGTTGAGGGCAATAAAAAGGCTGACGAACACGCTAAAAAAGTGTCAGAGACAAAAATGTACGTATTTTGAAATAATAAAAGAAATGCCCCAGAAACACATAGGCGACTGTGTTCGGAAGAAACAACACGATGGAGGCATACTCCAGGTGAAATGCAGGTTAAAACCTTGATAAGAAATCCATTCGCAAAACGAGCTAGAGAACTGTTACAAATGAGCAGGAAACATCTCGGCACAATCACAGGTTTGATGGCCGGCTCCAGTGAAGGAACCGTATAAAATTGGAGTGTATAATGGAGACTCAAACTGCAGACTCCGTGGGAGAGAACTAAAAACAGCGAACGATATATCATGTAACTGCGAAGCATTAGAGCCCAGGAGACAAGGTTTATTTGGGGAACCGAAATAGAACGCAGAGACGTACCACCTGAAGTGGGTTGTATGAAATACAGACATTGCACAATCAGCCCGTAGGCTGCAATGTTTTTTGGCGTCATGAGCAGGACGAGTCCGGGTTAAGGGGAAAAACGCAAAATTCTTTTTGTGGTTAGATACATAATAAGGACTTTTAATAGAAACACCAATAAAATCTGATTTAATTTCTCTAAGATATAACATAAAATATTTCCCTAGAAAGCCAAGTGAATTGTGTCAGTAACCATTTAAAACGATGTCCTGATTTATTAATAATAAATTTATCAATGTTCTGAAAGTAGAATGTAATATTTATACTATCAATACGATTATTCAAATAACCTGTGCTTTATCAGTTAAAACACCCTTGTTTTCGTCTAATAGTCTGGTGAGAACGAGCTCAAACATTCTCAAGTTATCATATTAAGTTATTAGAATTATTGCATGCTCAAAATTTTCATCCGTAAACAGTAATTACAAATTATATACTTCCTCAATCAGAACCCCAAGGTCGAAGATAGCAAATCAAGTAATCTAAAATTGCTATCGTGGAAACAGATGTGGAGCTGGATATATTAAAATATAAGCAAAATATGTAGGTAGAAGCCTATATATGCTCTATATATGTCAATAAATTAAATAACTTTAAACACATAAAGAATGCTAAGAAAAGTATCATTGTATTAATTATATCTGTATATCTGCGACGTGAATGAATTTATATATTTAGTTGATTTGCTTGTTTGCTAGTAGTCTTGTAGAATATTTGATTAGCAACCAGCGCAGACATATGCATATTTACAACCTCACTAATCATGTATTTTCTTTTTAACGGTACGTAATTAAACAAGCAATTAACTGTTAGAGATTGCATTTATAAGATGGGTATAATAAATGTCATAGAATATCATTCTAAACATTGTACAGATCACGTCTTAATGAGGATAGCTCCCAAACGTTGATCAGTATAGGAGCTTCTAGAATTCATTTATGCATCAATTGCGTGCCACAGTAATAAAGTCCTTCGCGAAATTGTATCTAATTAATGACAAAACAAAATGCGAAGCATATCCATAACGCAAACACCATTAGCAACGAAACAAAACCTTTCTTGTTGCAATAAATATATCATGATTATTAAATAAATTCCAGTTTTACTTATCTTCGGAATAATAAGTACCTAAATCCATCATGGTTGTCAGATTTGCTAGCAGATTGCCAGATGAATAGTGCTTAGTAAAAGAATATCCAATTTCATTAAAAGTATATCGTCGGATCAACTTATATCTAATTGTAAGTATCACATTCTTGTCATTTGTTATACCTTTTTACGTAATTAAAAGCATCAAAGAAGATGTTTAACGTAAATTCTTTTCATAATCATTTAAAATAAAATTGACAATAGTAATGTAATTAATTCTGCAATTAATCGCTCTCTTGAGATTTTTGTATTACAATTAAATTCCAGTCCCCATTTTTTTAATGAATAGTTGTTTGAATTTGTTTGAATTTATAATACATTATAAACTCTACAGTCCTTATTGTTTTAAGCATTTCAACAAGGGGTGCAAATGTACATTCTCACGCCATAGATCTGCCATCCGGTATGCCGTTCAAGATGGTTGATTGTGTGAGATTTGATAAAATTATGTCTAGGAGAAAATCAAAGAAGTGCATATACTTGTTATAACTTATATAACAATACAGGTACAGAACCAATTAGAAGAAGGTTGATATTTTCTATGAATCGCAAGTTTGACGTGGTCAAAAATCAACAACGCAACGTTTGTACTCTTTTTATCTTGATATATAAAACACGAAAAACTAATTACTATATTTTCACATTTTAAAATAATCGTTTTTATATTTTAGTATGTGCTGTTTTCTTAAGAAATATCCCAAGAAATAAATTAAATGTACCCACTTGATTTGAATTCCATCACTATTGCAACTTTATTATTATTGGAGCTATAAATTAAGATAAATTAGTAAATATTCAGTATTTTTAATGGGAACTAAAATGCAGTTAATGAAAAATTGAGGCACTTTTGAGATAATTATAGACTTACCATTATTTCAAATTAAAACCTTCATATGTATATTTTCCAATAGTTTGGAAAATGATGTAATTAAAAAACAACAAAAAATTATATTTGATTTAAGTTTAAGACGAAGGTACAAATTCCAATATGCTTGCTTACTATGTTATGGTAATATGATTAATAAGTGCATTTATTAGTTAATTACCGGGGATTTTTGAATTTTTACTGTTGAATTATTTTTTACGGGTTTCTTTATTTGATTATTACTAATGTAATTATTGTTGTTAGTTATTATTTCTTTTTTATTAATTATGTATACAGAGAAATGTGAGAAGCTTCAGACATACTTTGCTTACAAGAGGAATTATTACAATGACTTTCAGTGTTATAGTTAGGATGATGCAAAATAAACAGTACATTTGTAGTTAGGTATAACGAAAACGTTGCTATTATAAAAATACCTTTAAGATAAAATATATCATTATCGTTGATTAAGATAGAAAAATTAATGTTTTAATCTTCAATTCCGGAGGTTGCTATCGAATTTGATATATACCTACAGGGTGAGTCGGGTGGAACGGACCAAACTGCATGGGTAAATTGTACACCTGCAAATAATGTAAAGAAACTCAAATGTGGCTATCCGTTTTTTATTTGTTTTCAAGTTATAGCGTAATTAAAAATAAACAAAACTTTATACATTAGCGTTTTGGTAATCATATCGGTGTTATAATAAATGTTAAAAAATACCGCCATTGACGATATTCATCAGCAGCAGCTGTAGCATTTCCATTACAAAATCCATAAACAAACACCATATTAGCATATTCTAAGTTAGAATAAGTGTGTGACATATTGTAACACTTTAGTCCGATCGCTAGATACTTTACGAGCATTTATCATTTAATTCCTCAGAAATTCTAACGTAGAATAAAATACACCGTAGGTACTTAATTAACCAATTTCAACTTATAAATTTCATCGCGTGATGATTTTTATGATTAAAATGTATAAGTTTGAGTATTTAAACTTGATTATGATATGTATATTAACCTCTTAACAGAAAAAATACAACCCCAAACTTCACTTTAATGATCTTGTAGACGTGAACGTAGATAGAAACGGCTGATAGTAAGAGGGAAGGTGCTTTTATGACGAAACAAACTAATATCAGAGTTTGGAGAGATTAACATCAATCGAGTAACCTCTTAAGATTAATCGTCGTGATATATAAAGCTCCAAAAATGCATTTACTTTACATATATTTTCATAATTAATTAAGTAACTATTATTCAGTATGTACCAGTCCTAATTAATAAATGCCTTCGTGTTTGGAAGTACGTGTATTTTAAATTTTAACTGACAATAAGAAAGTTGAGAGGTCTGTCTGCTCGTTCGCCAAAACTTTGAATCTGCGAGAAGATATCGAGTAATAATACGATATGGTAAATTTTACTGTAAAGTCTCTTAATGTTACCTAAATAAACGAACATTTTTAGTAATTTAATTGTAAATTTGGGCTATTTATTTCAATAGTTTTATATACAATAATAGTAATATTAATGTTTTTATAGTTATACCAATAGGTTGAAGTAAGCAAAAAAGAATCACTGGACTTGCGAACTGGTGTACCACAAGGCTCTGTCTTGGGACCGACATGGTGAAATGTCTTATATAATGATGTGCTGGAGATTACATTAGAGGGTCGAGCGAAAACAATAGCATTTGCCGATGACCTGGCACTTGTAGTGACCACGGACACCAAAGCTCACCTAATGAGGATTATGTACTAATGAAAATCTTAGACGAATCGACAACTGGATGAGGCAAAACGAACTCAAACTGGCGCCGGAGAAAACTGAAGCACTCAAATTACCAGGAAAAGAAAGAGAGAGGGACTAGTCTTCAAGATTAATAATGTAAAGGTGGTACCTAAAGACTGCATTAAGTACTTGGGCGTTTTTTTCGACACGGCAGGAAGTTACAGGGAGCATTTGAAAAAAGTCTGCAAAAAGGCAGAGGAAAAAATGGCTAAAATAATAAGGCTAATGCCTAACGTTGGGGGACCGATAAGTTCAAAGAGAGCGGTGGTGGCAGCTATGGTGCATTCTATAATGCTTTATGGAGCACCAGTCTGTGAAAGTGCGCTAAGATGCAGGCGAAATTCGTTACTACTGCAAAAAACCCAGCGACAGATACTAATTAGAGTTGCAGCGGCTTATAGGTCTGCTCCTACAGCCGGTCTCCAGGTCATTACCGGTATAGCGCCTATAGACCTCATGGCGCTAGAGAGAAAACACATGTATGTCCACAAATGAGAGGTTACTGTAATGGAACTGAAGGCTGCAACAATAGAAATGTGGCAGGACAGGTGGCAAAACAATACAAGTAGTGGGCAATGGACCAAAGGATTAATCCTAAAATTAAAACCATGGCTCAGATGCCAGCATATGAATGTGGACTATTACTTAACTCAGGTCTTGGCAGGACATGGCGTTTTTAGAGCGTACGCAAAGAGGATAGGGAAGGTAGAGACCGACGAATGCGCGTACTGTGGTCATAGCGATACTGTAGCACATACTATATTCGCATGTGAGAGGTGGCAAGAAGAAAGACATACAGCCATTCGAAAGCTGGGAAAGATAGTAACAGAATTAAATTTAGTGAACACCATGACTAACAGTAAAGGGCATTGGGATATTTTACATGCAATGATCAGAACGATTATGAAGACAAAGGAAGAAGAGGAACGAACCTTCCAAAACGGATTGTAGCGTGAGAGAGTAGTACTCGGCTGTTTCATGATGTAGATATCTTAAAAAGATGGTTCCATGGAATTTGCCGGGAGATCCCTAGGGTGGTTTTAGTGGGTAAAAAGGTACAGTTCTGGTCGGGGAAGGTGGTGAGAACACATGCACTTAGGCCACTCTTACCGGGCCCATTGTGCTACCTCCCCAGGGTGCCGGACACACCGAGCCGCTTAGGCAGAAGTTTTCATTGAAATGGTCACCCATCCAACAACTTGTTATGCATATTGCTGTTTGACGCACAAAACTGACAATGATGCAACGTACCATTAAGCCGTACTGCCGGCGGTTTTAGTGGGTATACCAGTTATTGCACACATCGACTGGGAGTCCCACACTATCGGGTTGCGATAGATCTAAGCACCTGATGTCCATAGAGGATTTCCACCTACCAAAAAAAAAAAAAAAAAAGAAATAGGTTGAAGTTGATGGATTGATAGCGATTAATTAATATGGCTTTTAATAAAACAGAAAACCATTTTTAGATGTTTCGATCATTTAATGCATACTTCTTTTTTCAATTCCACACCTGTAAAATAAGTAAAATAAGCAAGTGAGAAATAGGTACCTAATAACATTCAAAACAATGACTATACATTTTTTAAAAGTTGTTGCATCAACACATTCAACACGGTTATTAACACTATTTTTATTTTTCTTGATATAGAATGTAATCATTTTTAATAGTTTTTTGAACTAAAATTGAATTTATGATTATTAATAAGTTTATGTTTTTTTAGAGCACTAACTTAACTGCTTAGAGTCACGAAGAATATACTATTCTGCCTTTATATCGATACGGTACAGTGTACGAATGTCCTTAAGGGTTAAGGGGGGTGCACATCTGCAGACATCGAACGTGGCAGACACGCATGGAGGTGACAAAATATCATGTATTATTTATGAGAGTATTCGTATCGTTTCCGGACAAGCATTCGCAGACACAGACACATACATATATCAATACTACAATGTCTGCAGATATGAATCCACTTTCAAAATTCAATTTCTAAACTGTAGGCGTTGCTAGCGTACAAGAGCCAATTTGGTACCAGTCAGCTGCGGTCGGTGCTTACGTCACAGCGAGAGCTATGACAATGATCGAAGTTCTTTGCATGCTCTGGTCAAATATGTTTCCATATAAATATTCGAAGTTTCTATATGTTTCCATATTACAAAGTTATACGAAGAAGTTCGATTATTGTAATGGCCCCCCAGTGACGTAAGCACGAGCCGCCGCTGGTACCAGTGCTAATAATAATATAGGGAACTGAATTCGCTCTCATTGACAACATCTTTAGACATTCCCTCCAATATTTGTTTTATATGTCAAATAACAATACGATTTATATTATAGAAAACGAATCTTGAAGTAATTAGATGCGGAAAAGCATTGAGACAAAAATCACAACAATTATTTAACATTTCATTCTACAGAGAAGTAACTTTCAATTTGAAATATATCAAATATTTTACATAATTGAAATCGCCAAGAATTTTTCTTTCAAATTAAAAAATATCACTTTTTATAAAAAAAAACTGTCAACTTTGTCACGTTCCAGTAGGCATATAAAACAAAAAAGTGTGATATTTATAGTTTATAGGAGTTATGTTGACAATTAGGATGATTTTTAGGGTATTCGCGGCGCTCTCAATCGAAACATAAAAATCCCATAGTTTGGTAAGCAAGAAAACGAGAACTAACAAATTATGTTGTCTGTTTTCAGACTCAGAAAATTACGTAGCTCAGAATTTGCAAAAATATACAGAGTGTTCCATTTGGAACTTTACATTTGTTCTTATTTCTGTTAAAACCAGAAGTGATAAAAATTATAATATGTAGGTTGAATAATTGGAAATTTGCTGTAAATTGTACACTGAAAAACCGATTTGTTTGACAGTACCAAAATTTGCTTAAGGACACTAAATGGCAGAGTTAAATATGTCAAATCATATCAATCAAACAGATGTTTGATTACCTGAACCAAATTATTTGTTCACTTAGCCTTAGTTTATTTGAGATAACAAAATATCTTGTTGAATCAGATACATTTTTCTTAACAAAATATATTTTGTTGTAAATAAATTGGCTTTTCAGTGTACATACATTATAAATTTTATAGAAAAGCAACACCTATAAATAAAGATATTATGAACCTATGATATATAAGAAAACGAGGTATAGCAAATTGGGCTAATTTGTGATTAAATCGTTATTACTAAATCTACACTAAAAAAATTGTCTAAATAACTTATACATTTGGCATTTATGTATTTAGAACAAGTATTTCTTTAATTGCGGGAAACTAAAAAAATGTGTATTGCAAATACCGTTTCATTTGGAATAAACAAGTAGTATTAACTTGCAATAACTACTTCAACTTACAAGAAGTAGTTTACCAGTTTCATTGTGGCAGATGTCATATTTATTAATAACAAAATCATTAAAATAGTTGGTATAAGATAAACGAAATACTGTAGCAAATATACTAACTCAGAAATCTTATGTCATTTGCCCTAAATATACACTCAACAAAGTACATAGGGAATTATTACTATGATATTGTAGTTATAGTTACTACAATTGAGATGTGTTTTACAAAAACCGCATATGTCCCAAAACATAATTTTTTAAAAATCAAAAACAAAACGTGTCGGACTTACGTTGTTTTTGTAGAAATACTTATGTTTGATATGTCGGCATCTCGGCACATGTTTTATTTTTGCTGAAACTAATTTTATGCTTATATAAGCATCTAATTTTTTGTGATATGGAGCACATTTGATTTTAGAATTTTTGGACTTATGCTGTTTTTGTAAAACACGCCTCAATTGTAAAAGCCAGTCCTAATCCGTTGGCGTACAGCTTACTACATTATTGTGTCTAACATTGTGTAGTATATGTATTTTAACAGTACAACGATATGAATTTGTAATATATTTTTGTTTTAAAGTACTGTAGCATCAAATACTCCAAATTTTTAAAAAACTATTACAATGTATAAACACTTTGTTCACAATAGTATGCCAATGTAACACTTTCATATATACATTATATTAATTATTGTAGGTGCTTGTTTATTAATATCTGTTTTATTTGAATCTTATTAAATTAGATATCCCAACGCGTTACTATATTGATTATTGATACAAATATAAATTATGTGCGGAATTGCGGAAACAAAGGTGAATACTGAATAAAGCACACAAAAATGTGTTTTGATCTTCGCAGTTAATAAGCAATCATCCTACCAATACGCCATTTTATACCGATGTATGGACAATAGAAAGAACTTGTACACCCTTGTTACACCTTTTACTGATGTGTAATAATTTCCAGACAGTACAATTTTCTAACCTTCTGTTACATATAGTTGAAATCGCAATACATATTTCTGGATTTACATTGGCTTCTTTCTTTTTTTAATGTATGCATTTAACACCTATATCTACCTACAGATGATATCAACTACTTTATGTATCTATCTATTGCTATAAACCTTACATTTATGAATTATGTTAATAGGCTCTATTCTGTAAGAATTCTGTATTTATTTCCCGAATATTGTTGACTTGGATGTGGAGCTACAGTTGCGGGCAGAAAGAAAGGCCAGATTTCAGTTTCCAGTACAACAGATACCAATAAAAGTTGGAGAACTTCTTAACGTAACGGACTCATACGTATGCACTTTATATCAAATATAAAGTAGATACACCATTAAAAGCATTGGATCCATGTTTTAAAATAATGGTTGCATTGAGTGCTGAGTATCCAATAGAATGCGATCAGGTGCCATTACAGTTTCATTGAAGAAATCTGAGTAAAAAATGTTTGTGTTCCAAGTTAGTATCTTTTTCAATAAAAATGTGTTACGTTGAAAATGTTGCCTAGTAAATGTATTTTTCAATAAAATTCTTGTTTTTATTCATTTCTATTTCCTTATTCCTCTGCTAAGTACATACATATGTATAATGTTCGTACAACTAATAGAATAACTATTTACATATGTATTTACCAGCGTAAGTATATACCTATATAAAGTTGTAGTAATTTTTACAACACTTCCTTACTGAATAGTAATATATTTCGTGAAAAGTGTTAGGTGATAATCATTACTAAAATTTCTAGTAACTTATAGTTTTCATTGTTTACTGCGCAACAGCTTTTTACCTCAAATTCTAGCATTATACAAGTAGAAGCGTTCTCAATAAATGTAGTGCGAATCGCCATTTTCCGTGGCAGAGTTTCTCAAATATTCTTTTACTTACGTTAGTATTATACTTTGTAGCACACATTACGAGTGCATATTACTAAGTGTTGCATAGTATAACGCAAAAATTACGACAACTTTGTTGATTCAGTCTTATTTGTTTTGAGAAATTGTCTCTCAAAGAAATTGCATAAAGTATTACAATATTGTAGTAAGCTCTCTCAAAAATAAAATGACCGTACTGACTATATTGTTGTCGCAAATTGTTTTACAAATTCTAATACACATTCTCATACACGTTAGACACAATTTTGTGTGACTTTTCATTACATATTGCGCCTGGTGCATATATTGCTATAATTTAAAGCGATATAGAATACAATTGTAACAAAATTTGCTAGAATTTTTTTTTGGGTGTATATTTTGCCGTTTAAGTATAATTTTTATTTGGGGAGAGTGAATATACAGTTGTCACCACTATTCTCTTTTTCTTAGTGTATCGGAAAATGTTGTTTCCTTCTTTTATAATGAAATGATGTAGTGGCATTGAAAGCAAGAAACAATATTAAGTTTAATGAACTAAACTTACACATCAAAATATATTTCGTAACTTCAAAATCTGTAATCTAAAACGAAATCAGACCAATTTGCTGTAAATTCTTTATGTATATCTCCTAATTGTTGTCATATTGCAGTTCTTGTTTCCATGGAGATTTCTTTATGTAAAAGCATTACCATATTCGTGTACCTCAGACAATCTTATTTCCTATAAGGAATTTAATGTATTATTAATTCTAGTTTATAGCATTATCCAATTAACGAAGGACATCTTTCATTCTGAGCGCGTAGACATTCCTTTCCGCTGCGAAATTTTTCCAAAATATGCAGTATTCAAGATATCTGTATTTAAATAAATTGTTATAAATAAGACACCCTAATGAAAGTAATATATTAGCTACCTTGACCGAATATTTGCAAAGAAAACAAAATAGAACAATACCTGAACTGTTTCAGAATTTTGCTACGGTAGGTACTAATCTTTTTTCAATATCTAACACGTCACCTATGCCTGCGAAACGCAATTCATTACTTATACTGCGACAAGAGCTGCTACACTACCAGCCATTAAGAAATTTCTTTATTTTCCTACATTCCATGAAATATAAACAATAGAAGTGTAGGCGGCGCTTCCAAACGCAAAAGGGCGTGAAAGCAACGCCCAGCGTCGCAACGGAAGTACGCACGACTATGTGTGACGCCGGCCCGGTTATGTCAGGCATGGTGTTACTGCTTGTAGATGTGCACCAAGAGTCCATAATATGACGTATGTACGTTAGCTGCAAGGGGAACGGCGCCATTTATTAACTCTCTCGCCGATAACCAATGTTCCTGTAGCAAGTGAGTGTGGTTCATGTAATATTTATAGAGGAAGAAAAACACACACCTATTAGCACGTAGCGGCGTGCAGAGAGTATGGGAAATGCAAATTAGAAACCCGCCTTTATGCCGCAACGACGTGAGCTACTGAATTAAGAAGTCTAAACTTAGATGGCGACTTAAGTAGAGTTCCTAATGGATAAGGTCCTCAAATATATGTACGTAGTACATACCAAACCACAATTAAGAATGCACTGTTGTTAATAATTTAGCAAAGTACAAAGGCAGTGTCAACAGTACAATAAAGAAGGATCCTTTCATGGCCATAAAAACCTATGATTGATGACGTTTATAAGGTAATAAATCATTACCTAATATGAACGTATAAAGAACTCGTTTACCGTAAAAAATTGTTCCACAAGCAATTAAATAACAAGCAAGAGCCGATATCTTACAGGGAACGATGTATACTCACTACAAAAACTAAACTAATCCAATCTTTGTCGGCTTGATTGGATTAGTTAAAAATTTGTCATTAATAATTCTGAAACAATATATGCGAGGAAGTAGTTTAAACCATTAGCATCTTCGGCATTTTTTCACGTAACACATACAATACAATATCTATGCACATTCAACAAAACCTATACGTGAAATATGCGATGAAATTTCAACATTCTAACAAGATTAATTACATATGAAGGAAAGTTGTTGAAGAAAAAGAAAATATCTACAAAGAAAGAAAAAGCAAGCAATGTATACAAAAGGGACGTAAGCGCTAAGCTAGACTACTGAACTTTTGAAATGAGAAAATACTGGAAATTGAAACATTCTTTACATTACATTTTTCTAAGTGTTTGGTGCCATTTTCAGGTGGAAATAGCCATGCTTGATCAACAACGCTTCATTGTTACAATCATGAAAACAAAATCTAATCGCGAATATAAAGGCATGGAAGCAATGGATTTCTAAGGCATATAATTGTTCACATAGAGAGAGCAAATTTCATGTCGGATAATCAAAAACTTTTCCATACTCTTTCAAGTATAGTAGTAAAATCTTCATTCTTGTTTAAGTTTTCTTGTAATTGTTTTTCACTTCCTGGTATGATTACTACATCGTCTGCGAATACTCCGGCAGCTATTTCAACTTTCTATAAATTTCTATATCTACTTTTTGTTGAAATTTTTTTTATAATAGAAACCATATAGACATTGAATAACACTGGTCAACAGTGAAATTGCTTCTTAGGTGAAAGTACCCAATCCTGAATGAATTCAACGTGCTGAACACGAATATCACATTGAAAAAAGTTGATTGGCTCACGTTCCAGAGATATTGACGTTTTGTCCATTGTATATATGCTATTACATAATGTAATGCAATTTAGTGAGAAATTACGAAATTTTGCGTCATATTGCATCACCCCTTCATGCAAAGAAGTTAATGCAGCATTTGCTGCACTTTCTTGATTCCCACTTAGATTTCTTCCTGTCATCAGGACATTGCCACCATGGAGCAACGGTACCAAGGCAAATGGTCTACGTCAATGCTAGCTGATTATTGTTGGACAATCAGTAGAGATGCTCCACAAGTCCACTACAAACGGCAGGCCAAAAGAAGTCGAAAGCCAGAAGCAGACTAATGTTTTCTTACCATGTATTATAATATTGACATAAGTACACTTTTTCTGAAATATGCGTAAATGTTTTCTTACCATGTATTATAATGTTGACATAAGTACACTTTTTCTGAAATATGCGTACATATTACAGAAAACCCGTAGCCAATTCAGCTTTTTCTTAGTCATTTTCGTGTTCAGCACATTGAATTCATTAAGAAATGACTATTTTCAGCTTGGAAGCATGAACTTTTCGAAAATTTGTTGCCCAGTGTAATCTTGGGCTTAGTCCTCCTCCCTGTCGGTTTTGAACCCTTCTGATTTCATATTATTTTTGATCACACAGTTTATGTTGTTTGTGTACAAATCTTTTATAGTTCTTATCATTTTGTTATATATACCCTTTTCTTGCTTTTGTCCTCGGAACTGTATCAAATGCTTTCTCTAAGTAACTGAAAACTACATAGAATTTTTATTTTGGGTGCCTTTTTTCTATTATTTGTTTTAATGTAAAAATGTGGTTTAGTGTACTTCTTCGAGGTTTAAATCCACTTTATGGCTCTGATAGTTCAGGGATCAATTTGCATTAATATATATATTTGATAAGTTGTTCATATATCTGTACAATTGTATTCATTAAGGTTATGCCTCCATAGTTGTTACAATTTTTCTTGTCTCCTTTTTTATATATTGAAGTTACCAGTGCTACTATCCATTCCTCTGGTATTTTTGGTTCGTACCATTATTTAATATGTCCAGCAGTGCTACCATATCTGTTCCACCTTAGTTTTTTATCATCTCTGCTGTGATTTTATCGTTTCCGGGTGCTTTACCGTTTTCCAATCTTTTTACTACGTACATCCTTGTATCCTCACAACTTTGTATCTTGTTCTCTATATATATCTCTTGTATGGGCCTCCCTATTCTAAAGGATTTTAATACTTAATAAAATAATTTCTGATTATCTGTTGTGCTATTTTTTCCATTTTATTTCCGAAATCCATTCAAGATTTTTCTTTCGCTTCTGCTACTAAAACTTTAACTCTATTTCTTTGCTTCTTATATGTTATATTGCATTCTATTCTGGCGTATTGTTTGATAGATAGTTCTTCTATTCTTGTTTCTTTTTTCTACCTTCTTCTTTAATCTCATTGTGTGCACCATGCTGTTTGCTTCTTTTGATTATCTGTCTTGTATGTTCCACATACCTCACTGGCTGTGTCAATGATTATATTTTTAAGAATGTTCCATCGTACTATTGATGCCTTCCATATTTTAGGGAATAATCTATTTGCCAAACTAAAGTTGCTAATATAGGTCAGTGCAGTAGGGATAAACTAATTTAAGCATGCGCAAATCAATTGAATCGCTGCCACACGCATTACTGCTTAAGGCATCCAGCGTTATTTTCACTTCGATTTCAGACGCCTGCGCGAACTGAAATTCTTCATCAATTCCAGATGATTGAGTAATGATTCAAGAAAAAATTGAGATATTCATAATGTATACCGAACGTTCCAGCAGCAGATTCTGGATTCTGGATTTTAGGTCGGGGAAGGTGGTGAACACTTGCACTTAGGCCACTCTTATCGGGCCCATTGTGCTACCTCCCCTAGGTGGCATCGCTCGCCCACAGCCTACTCGAGCCAGCAGCAGAGCAAAAATATTCGTTTATTATTTCAGGATCATTGAGTTGAGAAGATGTGTTTTTATATTCTCGACGGTGTATATTTTCTTGGGAAAATAACTTCCAAAGTTTGTTAGTTTCACCTTTATGTTTATGTATATACCATTCTATATATGCTTTCTATTCGTGTTTGATTGCAAGAGACAAATAATCGTTAATTTGTGATTAGCATCGCCTGAACGTTTGAATTTCTTATAAGCTCTATCTTTAAGTTTAATAATTTCTTTTATTATGTCGGTAATATATGGTTTTCGCAGTTTTTTGTTTTTCAAGGTTTTTAGTGGGGCATGTATGTCGAAAAGAGTAGTACGGGCATTGTTCATAAATTTTACTTTCTTCAATAAATTCAAGATAATATACATAGTCCCAGTTTATGCGGTTAGCATCAAAAAAAAAATCTTCCATACTAAAATACCGAAAACCTCTGTATATACAAATCTGAGGCTGCGGCAAAGTTATGTCGAGGTCCACTATACAGTATACTAATCAACGGTCAGAGATATTGTTTGCGTCTTTCGAACCCCATTCAACGATTGGACAGTTTTTGTTAACACAAACTACATCGTCAAAGCAAAAATGCCAAACACAAGGCAGAAATTCGAGTCCATCTCTAGTACTATTCCCCTTTCATTGCTTTTGCTGGTATGATGATTCCAACAATAGATCATGAGTTCGCCTGGTGGCATCGGTACAGACTACATCAATTAACGTCGATAAAGAACTGGTAACTCTGGACCGTTCTTCAATAATCTGAGCAAAATTAAAAGTTTCCAAGATGTGCTCTAAAAATTTATGATCATTACCATTTGACAAAAAATCAACATTCATATCTCTGGTTAATATAATTTCATCGCTCTAGGCAGATAACGTAGCAAGCATGAGCTCAAGTTTGTTAAACAGATTGATAGACAACGTAGGAGATCTGTAGGCAACACCCAGAGCAAGTTAGATGGAACATGTTCCAGCCCAGCGTGTTTCTGGATCGAAACGTACCATATTGTAACCAGGTATTTGTATTAATTCGGAAGGAAAATTTGGGTTTAACCAGGTTTCGGAGTCAACCAGTCAAAGTTTGAATCAAGGATTAAATTTGAGAAATAATCACAAGATGAATTAAGAGAACGTGAGTTGAGATGACATATTGACAAACGTTTGTTGTTTTTATGTTTTTTGAAGACTAATTAAGTTGAACAATCTGAGGGACCTTTTTAATGTATTTGATAGTGATGTTGGTTTGACCTTTAGAATTTCGCTGTTCGAGTTGTATTTGTAGATTCTTCAAATAATCTCTCTGTTTATAAGTATCATCACTCTTCAGTTTTATATTTTTATAATTGGAAGTAGAAGGTTTGGCTTTATTCCTCAGTACCGGCTTCACGAAATTAGCGTTTTCCACTTTAACCTTAATGAAGCGAGGCCGACCACACTTTTTGCCAAGCCATCGAGCAGATACCGACAAGGCTAGTGCGTTCGAATCCTCGGATACACCCATTGTGTCGAAACATGTGAGCCTCATTCAGTACATTTCTTGCCTTCTATTAATTTTGCAATTAACTTACTCAGTTTGGACAGATAATGCATTATGAGCTTTAACACTATCCTTTTTCTTCTATTTTAGCTAGTTGTTGAGTACTATAGTGAACATTGGCTAAGTAATTCAAATATAGAAGTAAAAAATTTCGAGAGTCACCTGCAAGGAAAAAAAACTTTATGTAGTAAGTAGTCCTTACGCATGCTAAAAGTAAATTTATAAAACTGCACACACATAAAGTAAATGGTACTGTAGGAGTTGTACCATCATGCATTCTAATCCTCCTACCCTCACCTTTTACCTGCTAAAATTTGAAACAATAGTTTACAGTACCAAAATTTCTTGTTTTTTTTGTTCTTTAATCCAAAGACAACATACGTTTTACTCTTTAAAATGCCATCCTTACTTAAATTTAATAGTATATTTTCACACTACTGCACCTATCGTTAAAGAGCCTCCCAGACCTGTATATACACATGCATTTAATGCGTCTGCAATACAAACGGCATACGAACCACATAATACGTAGGCAATAATTATTATTAATACTTGAAGCATGCTAATAGCGTTGAATGTCAATTATGAAACGACGGGATATTTAATTGCCAAGCATTATCATTTTGACAAGCATTATCAATCAAAGGCACTGCTACACAATAGATGGGTGTATCGAGTTGTTTATGGAGACAATGACGTTTGTGCAGAAGTTGAAAGGAAAATACGGTCTCTCAGCAAGATGAACTGCTTAATTGAACGTGCAGTAAAATATTATGCAATAAATTCTCTTAGGTTGATGGCCTTGTAAATGACATCTATCAGATACGATTTCAGAAGTTACAATTGTAAAGTTTAACAATAATGATTGCCAGCGTAGCAATGACCTAACCGTCTACCAGAACGTAAAAACTTTCTATTGCAAAGTAGTTAGCAAATAAGAGATACAAGTCCAACTCATTTAATGATGGTGGAATAAAATATTTTTTTATAACTTATGCTAATAATTTCGTATTTTCGTTGTTTTTTGTCATTAGAAATGAATTCATCACAATAAAATTTTAAAATTAGCTTCACACAGAAGTCGTAAGATACTCTCATAGTGTGATGACAACGTATTTCGCTAACTGTATGATTAAGAATGCCTTCGATAACTCGTGTTCTCATCCGTAAATTTATTTTTCTTTGTAATTAATTTTATATAATTATTTCTTTTTAACTTCATTTAACGT
The DNA here is from genome assembly GCA_949128085.1 of Cetonia aurata. Classification (NCBI taxonomy): domain Eukaryota; kingdom Metazoa; phylum Arthropoda; class Insecta; order Coleoptera; family Scarabaeidae; genus Cetonia; species Cetonia aurata. The sequence goes on along the minus strand of OX421882.1, from coordinate 55,140,287 downwards.
TATAAAGCCTACATCTTAATGCTAATAGATTGCACTCTCCCAAACTCTTCTTAATTTAGAATAAATTTAGTAGTAAGTGAAGTTCTTTCAGGTGTGTTATTCGGTACAATTGATCGTTGTTATGTAGTAATCAGTGAAATAAATCTACCTAAATTCAAATATTTTAAACCAATATGAGACGAAACATCCATTTGTCTATTCTCTATTAATCTTTGACAATAATGAACACTAAATCAGGTTGATGCTCGGTAGAGAATCTCTCAGGGGTCTTTTTATTGTCTTCTTCAAATCTTACTACTTATAAATGACCTATCAAACACAGTCGGCAAAAAGTAATGGTTGTTCGTGCATGGTGCTCAACAGTAACAGAAACAACAAAAATATAGGAAATTCCGTCACTCTTAGAGATAAATTCAAAAGAATTAAGTGCTTAGAAGAAAATAACTTAAAACTCGAGAAACTCATTTATTACCATTTGATGATAATGTCAAGAATATTAGTGTGTAGTAAGGAAATAACATTCAGCGGAGACGAGCAGATCGAATAGGTTTTGACCTTTCCTAGGATGAACATGTCCACCAACTGACATTTGACGAAGAGAGGTACCCAATCCGCACTTCCAGAATTGAATGATATTCGGGTGGTTTGTAAATCTTATAGTTATATAAAATGCTCATTTTGGAAAAACAGGTTTAAATTGATCTTCGAAAATCAGGGGTTTTTGTTGTACTTCGTGAATTATTTCCTGCCAGGTATTTATAAACATAAACGATAGACATAGGTGTTTGACATTTTGAATAGACTATCGCAATACGTAAATTATTTGGTTGCTGGTGTGCCATCCATCTCTATATTGGCAGATAAGCAAAAAGAATCTGTCACGTTGCGGGCAGATAGCTAAGACCTGGAAGGCTGAAAGCAAGACGGATTACTCTGAAGAAATGGTAAAGGGGGTGAGACAGGTTGGACAACAAGGCGGCCTGGACGAGGACTTCGAATCGGGATATTGTTCCTTAGGTCCAATAGCGTTTTCGTAACACTAACTATTTTATGGCCCTGACTTAATTCAAACTGGTAGAAGACGGCTGCTGTCTGGATTGCGGTGTGTCTTGAGCACGCGGTAATGGACTGTGTAGGATAGACCAAAAACAGAGATCGCCGGGCGGGGAAGCTCGGCATGCCGCTAAGCAGAGGTATCATCGTAGAAACGATGCGGGAAATCCAGGAAAACTGGAGAAGCTTGGGAGGTCTCATCAGAAAAATTATGGCAACACGAGAAAATTAAGATAGACCTACTTTAAAGAGTATCACACTGGCACGCCATAAACCCTTTAAGGATTTCCTACTCAGAAACAAAACTAATTGGTTCTATACGAACAAATGGCCCCAATTCCCAGTCCCCACTCTTATGTACAAAAGTGTAGAGGATTTGTTTTTGTGGTCGTTATTTTCACTTTAACATGGCATTCGCTACCATACTCGTTCAATTTGAATTTTACTTTTTTCAAGAAAAGCAGATACTGCTTCAACTCATTATCATCAAATTCCATACCAGCAACTTACAAACTTCGAAATGTGCTTTGTGAGCGCTTTTAAAATGTGGTATCCCTTTTAAATGACCTAACTGCACCTTTGGTTCAAGAGCCTGTCGTCGTAAATCCAAGTCAATTGAATACATATTTAAACTAGTTATTGACTTGTTAAATATGAATAAAATTTTAAATAACTTCTCTATTCTTGTACTATACCTTATATAATTCCCAAAATTATTAAATATAGTTCGTTTCATTATTTTTCAGTAAAGGTAATCATAATATTGCAACAGATTATGTATATATTATCAGTTAAACGACATGTTTACCATATACATTGAGACAAATATTTAATTAAAAGAAATTTCTTTCCAATTTTAATTGCATTTGGATTAGAATCAAGGTTACACCGCAAAAGGATCCCTACTACAGCTGCATGCAGTAAAGCATTTTTCGTTAACGATACGCAGGCATTCCACGAAGTTTCTTGTCTTATATTCACAATAGGTATGCATCTGTATTACGATACTTTAAACAGTCATGACGTGACCTTCTGGCCCGCTCCTATATAAATAATTCACTAGGGCCTCTTCGGTTTTAAGGATTATTACGGTGGAGTGGGAGGGAGGGGGGGGGGCACAGCACGACATCTTCTTTCGCACTCAAACTGGGCGGGTTGTTCGTTCTTCTGGTGTACTTATATGTACCATTCGGGACGAAAGTGTTATTTATTTATTTATAATAAACAGGCATATAATATAATAAATACATAGCTACATAATGTAGTACATGTACATTAGTAGCATTGCTGCTCGCCATCCCTCATCCTCGCCTCGGAAGCTACCATCTCGGGCTAACGGTGTTGAGGGCCTCCTAGCAGTTTCTTTCTTCTAATACGGTCTTCGTTACAGCAAATAAGCACGCTAAAAAAGCAATTCTTTGATTTAAGAAATTCCTTTTATCCTTCCAAATATGTACCACAAAACCCCTGGGAAGTAAGAATGTTGTTCAGTCCTTTGAAGTTTGGAAGAATATGTTGATGCAACAATTCTGATTAATAACACGATATAAAGATGATATTTCAAATATAAATTGTATTGTTGCTGATAACAAACAAAATTAGCAATGAAAAAGGAAACTACTTTTCCAGGCTGTTGGATAATAAAGATCAGATGGTAATCAAAACTAATTAATTATTTTAGCAGAAAATCCAAATATACTTATAGAATACGAACGTCTAGCGCCTAACTTCGTGTATTAAATCTACGTACTTCATATTTGTTTACCCCATTTGCAGCCAAAACTTATTTACTGTAAGTACTTAGTACATTATCACATAAACCCACGAATTTTGCGAAACAATAAATTGTCTCGAATTAATGAAATCGCGTGGGAGTGATCGAATACTTTGTGTGTCGAGAGTTAGGAGTATACTTACATAAAAAAAAATAAAATGAATATATAAAGTCTGACAGAGTCAGATTGATATTATTAAAACTAAATATAAGTTCGTTTTATACATCAATTTCGTGTAAAAAGAATATATTCCTAATTCTGATCACTTAAATGTAATTGTACAGTAAGTGAAATTCCTAACAAAGGTTCTTCAGTCGAAACTCATAGTAAATTATATGTTATATGTTATATGAAAGCCTAATCATGATGTAAACTACATGCACTAAATAGATAGTTAATTTTTAGGTATTTCTCTAAACCTTTTTTTTTTTTTGAAAGCTAATATCTTTAGAATACAAAATAACGAAATCTCCCAACACAAGTTCACAGTTTAATTGAATTAATGTGATTAAAGTACAACAGGATGATATAATGAAGTTTATTAATGTTAATTGAGAATCTATTATTGCAGTAGTCTAACATCATTATGAATAAATCAAGCTTCTTGTAATTCAAGTAGCTGTCCGTTCTGCTTCTACAAAGGTCAAAGCAGATAATAGGTTTGTTGAAACTCCATAAGTCAGCGATGCGGTAGCAATACGGCTATTGTGCTGCAATCTTATCTGTGGACTAATTAATTACAGAGTAATCTGCCAATGACGTAGCCATAATATTATATTCTTGTAATATGCAAATGATTGCATGCAACTCAGATATTTGACATGGATTGCTATGTCCGACATGCATAGCGCTGCAGTCTCAACAATGCATTCAACCAACAATGTGTATCAGAATGCTAATTTAACCTTGCGAAAAAAGAGAAAGAGGAGGCACATTTTAGAGTTCGTTTCGAATAAGTGCTTGTATACAGGCGATTCCCGGAAATAAAAAGATGGTTTATAAATGCTAAAAGCTTCGTCTGCAGAAAATAAAAAATCTTTTACGTTTATCAAATCACTAACGAAATCATCATAGCGTTGCTGATGTCCTTTATTAAATAGACTGCAGTGGAATCACAGACGATATGCATATTAACTAATCTGACGTACGAATCTCGAATACAATTACAATAAATTACCATTTATTTTCTTACACTTAGGGCCGTTATTTCAATCTCCTAATAAGAGTCTAATAACAATTCGGCTAATATGTATAAGAAAAATGCAGGGTTATTTCAGTTATTCAGCTAATAACTTTTATTAGGAACTTTATTAGGAGATTGAAATACCGGCCCGTAAAGGTACAATTTTTGGGTGGACATCATTTATCAACAAACATATACACGCGTCGGTTTATATACGAGAAGCCGTTTAATATTTGCAAAATATTTTGATTAGAGATTATACAGATTCATAAGGTGCACGTTTTTCATTAGTATACAGAGTGTAGTGTTATGTCATATTTTCATAGTACGAACCTAATAAAGGCAAGGCTAGGTTTCTGAAATAATTAACTATTCTTCAAAATGTAAACAAAAATTTAAAATGTGCCTGTCTTACATATTTAAGCTAGATATTTTAAATAAACTGCATTTATTTTTTAAACAAAGTACTAAACTTTTTATTTTCACTATAATTAAAAGCAAACAACTTTCTTATTTTAAATAGAACACATTTATTTGGATTCCAATTTTAACGATCTTTAAGATTGTCATAAGGTTTTCTAGGCCTATCTCTTATAGTTTCTTAGTCATTTAGAATTTTCTATTTCAAATACCAAAGCTTAGCCATTTATTTTGCTTTAAATTGGCTTTCACGAAACTACCGTTATTCATAGCGGATAGACGATATTTATAGCCTGACTCTTTAACTATTTCCTCTTAATAAACATACTAATGCAATACAATGCATAGGCGAACTCTTTTTGGAATGAATCTTTTAGTTTTAATTTAATTAAATTATTTGGTGTTATATAGTTCGAAATACCCATTCCTATTCGTTCTTTCATATTGTCGGGTGTGGTTGATGGTGTATCATAAACAATATTTTTGATATATCCCCATAAAAAGAAATCAATACTCGTTAAGTCTGGGGATCTTGCTTGCGAATTCTATGGACCTCCCTACCCTATCCATCTGTTGGCATATCGTATATCTAATTCATTCCGAAAGTTTATTTGGAAGTGTGCGGTAGCACCGTCTAATTGTAACCAAATTCTTTGTCGAATATTAATAGGTATACATATATCTTACAAACGTTATATTAGTAAATTGTTTCTTATAAATTCCAGGAACATGGTATCGTTAAAGTGGCCATCAAAAAAAGTATTGGCCTGTTACGCACTCTCCAACTATGTATTCCGTCTCACACATTAACAAACCATCGATGTTGACGACCGAGGGTTTTAAAGAAATTGACAATGAAAATTATGCCTGTTAACTAATCCCTTGTTATGGAAAGTTGACACATTCGAAAATAATACCTAATCCAGAAAATGTTCGTCATCTCCTAACTTTTCTAGAAACCATAAACAAAATTTTTGTCGCCGGCAAACCGCCGGTACCCCAAAAAATACTCCCATACTGGAGACGGGACTGGACACAGGAGTAGTACACCATCAACGCGGTGGCAAGGTCCACACTCTGCGAAACCACTCTCAGGCTATAACAGAAACTTCCCATCCTCGCGGCCAAATCGTCAATGTGAGATCTCCAAGACAAGTCACTGTCCACCAACACTCCGAGAAAGCGCGCACGGTCAACACAAGTAATTTTTTCATCGTTACATTCAATCGTTAATGCGTCTGTATTTGAGTTGAAGATAACAATGTTAGTTTTTTTTTGCGTTCAGTTTTAAATTATTATATGTACACCAATTTTGAATAGATTTTAGGTTAGCTTCTAATTTAGTTTTAATTTGTTGGCAGGTTCTAAATAAGATAATAAATACAGGATGTTTCATTTAAAATAAGAAAGTTATTTGTCTTTATTGATAGTGAAATTAAAACGTAGGTTTTCATTCTTTATTTAAAACTCCTAGATATGTACAAATATGGAGCCTCAAGAGAAAAATCTAAAAAACACATCTTTACCCTTTTCTGAAGTTCCATACCTGATAGCTCTCGTGATAGTACCAGCTAATTATCTATCTAATTATATACTTATAACAATAGTCATTTATGGCAAGTGACATTGAACTTGTCACTTTATTATTATCTGCCACAAAGTAAATTCATTTATTATGGATTGCAAGATTAACTTTGCAAGACTTAGTGCTTATTTGCGGAGAGGGTCAAACGTGTGAAAAATTTTGAAAATTCGTTAGGTGTTTTACAAACAATAATTGAAAACCCGAGAAAATCTCTCAGGAAAATTGGAAGAAGTCAATAAAATTTCTGTTAGTCAACAATATTATCCCTATAAATCAAAGTATAGGTACCTTCAAGCGTTGCATGAACGGGATCACATAAATCGTTTCGAGTTTTGTTTGGAAATTCAAGATAATGCTGAGGGAGATGGGTCGTTTTTTTAAAGTATTTTGTTCAGGAATTTTACATATTGTTTTTCTGTAAAATTAATAATAAGAATTGTCCATATTTGTCTCATACTTAAGTGGACGTACTAACCTATAACGTAGGAAAGAATTTTTTTTTCATTTTTTGATGCTACGTAAACATTGAATTAATAATTACAACATTAAATATTATAACCGAGACATCCGCTTGGTTTCACAGAGAAAAACTAATAGACACAATGAAAATTTTATAGAAATTAATTTTTAATATTGTGTATGGCCACCATTGTTTCGTATAATTTCAGAAACACGCTTTGTCATTGATGCATATAAATTGTATGTAAGTAAGGAATTTCCTCTCATGTAGTTTTTACTCAATTGAATGGCTGTTCTGCACTATCAAACTAAAGTGCGTTTGAATACACCTGTCTTACCAGCCATCTCCAAACGTTTTCAATTAAATTCAAATTATGTGATAGTGCCTGACGTTTTTCGCCTGTAATCAATTCCTTTTTAAGACGCGAAGCGTGAATGGGAACACTTTCTTACTGCATATTGGGTATCCCATTATAATTGTTATCCTATTTTTTTTTTTTTTATTGTTTAATAGTTCAATGTAATTTTTATTTACCGACCGTGTAGCAGTTTCAGTGCTGTGCCGCTATTGAAATAGATAGTACCCTATACTCTACCACGCAATAAGTTCATATTTCTTTAATCATGATAATAAGTGTAATACCCATCGGAATAAAAAAATCACTTCCTGCCATTCGTTGACTAAACTTTGCTTAGCAGCACATGGGGTGGATGTGCTATTAACTAAAGTTTAGTCTGTCCAAGTACGGGGTGTTAATATGCTTCTTTTATTTTTAAACTCTGAATGTTAGAAAAGGCCCTTTGTCGTATAATCTAGCCACTGCTAGTTGTTCGGATTTACCAAACATTCAATGCTTTATTTAGCATTGAATTGGTTGGGCGCAAACTTGTCAATTTTGCTATAAAATTTCTTTACTCTTCTCTTGTGAAGATAAGTTCTCCTGCACATACATTTTCGTTTAAAAACCTGTTCCTTAGTTTTGTTCCTGAACGTTCACACTCGCTGCAACGTCCACTTGGGTCCTTCCAAACCTCAACGTGTAATTTCGTGAAAATAAGTTAAACTCGCTACTTCGTGTAGTTCGGGATATTTTTTTTTATGAGGAGCTCATTTCACATTCAGCATCCAAATAATTCATATTTTTTGCAGCATAGTATAATGTTTTATAAGGAAATGATTTCTTTTGGAGTTGGAGTAGGTTGGGGCTGAAGTTTCCCCGCATGTCCTTAGGAGAATCTTCTCTATTAAGTAATAAATTTCGACGCTGAAACCGAAACTTGGAAATTGCGTATAAATTCAAAAATGCCTGTTTATTTAAGTACATGGTCTGAAATAAAGCATCCTTTGATTTACTGACTCTTTCATTCGCAGGGAATACGATCTTGTGCAATAGGATGTGCTTCAATTTATTAAGCCTTAAAGCCTAAACTAAACTAAAACATTAAGTTTTCCATCATATAGTTTTGAGATTATTGCCTTTTTCTCATCATCAGCAAGTTTACTCATATACTTATTTTTACAACTGCAAAAAATACTATATACAACAGAGAGTAACAATTTTACGTACTTACAAGAAGGGCCCTTTCTCATCTTTTCTACAACCTTTTCTAATGTCGAGGTATATGACTCACAACGTTGCTAACAGCTAACAACTGATACACAACAATGTATAACTTACCAACTAAACTGACTTTAAGTATAACCTTAAAGCGGGTCATACATATTGTTGAGAATAAGAACAGCATAAGTCCTGGCCTTGTTCATATTTTCAAAACTATTCAGTAACTACAAAAATATCCATATTCCAAAACGAATTTTGAGCAAAATGGCAAACTTTGTCGTTGTACTATTCTTACTCTCGTCGATTCAATTATTTGCTCAACAAACCGAAATGCAATAATGGACAACGAAATAAGAACAATTGTTTGAATACACACATCGGATTTTACGGTAACAATGTATCACGCAAACGATTGGATAATCGATAAATATATAATAGCTATATCTATACAGAAACGTACTTCTCCGTTATATACACAAACATTTCTACTACGCCGAATCTATCAATTGTCAGAAAATTAGACAGGTGATCTATATATCAATCTACGCTAATACCATGATGTTACCTGCGCTAGATTTATAGTTTAATAAAAGGAATTTATTACTTAGGCCTGAACGATGTTAGACCTGTGTAAGCGTCGGCCCTTTCCGATATCAGAAGCAAGATCGCAGTGTTTTTCCTTTCTTGTATCTACACAATTTATCACATAATTCGTGGTTGTTCTAAATATTGAGACATAGTTAATTAATACATAAACTACTTATGAGGAGATACAAATTACTTGTTAATTCTAATAATGAAACAATAATGGTACCTAATTTTTGTTTAGGTTTATGTATCCAAGCACTAACAACAAGTTGTTATCTCAAAATAGATTCCCAACGACTGTAATTAAAACACACATACATAAGTTAAAGGTATATAATGTGTACAAAAATTAAACATATCTAACTCCAAAGCTTTATATAGTAATTATTATTGAAGAGATGAATTGCTAAATAGTAATTGCTAAACACAAATAGCAGTCACTAGTAGCTGTTAAGCCAAATAGCAGCTAAAAGTAGGAGTGTGTAGTGTAGATATAATATTTTTTTACATAATAACTTAGGTGTTCAGTTATTAACACCAACAAGTTCAGGCCTTTGAGGTAGCTCAGAATCGTTTTGAATGAGGTATTTTTCAGATCATCCAGGGAAAAGTTAACCTTCCCAAAGTTCGCATACCTGATTCTGATGTGGCGGCCTCCAAACACAGCCGGCATTCAGTATCATCGAAGAATCCGATTCTGTGTAGGTGCTTCCTGAGTTTGCAGTAAATAGATAAACTATTACTTTAACATTTTTAAGGACAAGTTCAAGTAGTTTCTTGATTCTAACATGATTAGACGAAATGCACTTTTTGGCATATACCAAACAAAAACAGTAATTTCTATTGTTGGAGCACTTTGTGATTTACCTGTACATTGATTTGGTGTTTAGCTACTGTAGGTGATATGCCAATGATAGGTTCTGCTCCCTGGAAAAGATTAGCAGCAGATTTTTTCGTAGGAATGTTTGCTTCCTTATTGCTATGAATAATTGAGTGTCCAGGTATCCAGATTAGTCTCCTACTACATTTAAAATGCTTTTACAGTTCCAAATTAGCTTCGAGTTTAATTTATGCGCCTCTAGTCTTTCAGCATCGCCTGACACTGACAATTTGTGCATTGTCCAAGGTTGTAGTACTTACTAACTCTTGGATTATGAATATTCCTGCGCCAACACAAGAAGGTAGTGAAGTATGTATCGTTCATTGATCAAGTACACACCACGTGCGATAGCATTCCCAGCATACTGTCGGAGGTGAAGTCGAAAGTGACCGATTTCTGTAGCTTGTTAGCCACATAGATATGAGTATGTACCGATTAATTCGCAGTATGCCATACGCGAAATTTAGTTAACCTGGCCTCCCTTTCCACAAGGGTGATAGTCCTAGAAGAGTTTCCAATGCTAATGACAGGGAAGAAGACATTGGTCCCATGATTACCATACTTGTAAACCTTTACATGTATGTAAGTCTGCTGTAGTTATGGCTTGCAGCGCTTTCTGCCACCATGCTATCGCTCTATCGGTTATGGTTGGACGTACTACCATCACATAAAGGCAGTGGATTAGTTTTGGGGATAACCTTCAAGATTTCCCACATATTCCGCGGCAGGACCATACGTTATGTATATGTAAATACATGTGAATTAATTAAAAGAGAATTAATATATAGGAAATCCTCTTCGTTGTCTACTTTACTCTCAACACAGACCAAACTTATAGATACTAAAAAATAAATACTAAAAACTAAAAAATTTACAAATAAAATTCAAGCACAACGTATACAAATATGTATCTCTGTTGACTCTATCCTATACTAAATAAATGATTCAAAATAAAGAAAGGCACTGGTTTTAAATGTGGTTTTATGATTTACATTTAAAAATATTTGTTTTACGATTTCAGGTTTTAGGTTGCTTCTATTATCATCACTTGATAGTGATTTCGAAATGGGTGCTGACGTACTGACAACAGATATTTTTTCTTTAGCTACCTGAGGTAATTGAGGTAACGATACTTAGCTTTCCCACCAACCAATTTTTAGCTTTTCGATTCTTGACAATGAAAGTTTGACTAAATATCTTTGTACCTCGTTTGTAGTCCGCGATTAAACCGACACTTTTGGATGAATAATTTATAGAATTAATATCATGATTGAATCTTAAAAGAATTTAAAATTAAAGACGTCTTTTGTTCACTTGATATTAATATATAATACAACTGGTATTTTTTTAAATTTTTGCTCTTTTCGAAATGTTTCCCCCGAAAAAGCAAAGCGAAAGTCCAAAAATCTTTCTATTATTAAAACAGAACATTGCAGAACTTTGCTCCAAGATAGATAGATATCATTTATTATTTCATGTAGAACAGCTTTTGCACAATTGAATTCTTTGTGTATATTTTTGAGACCGTTTGCTACAAAAATAACAAGTGATCCCGAAAGATATTTTCTTTTTCCACTTATTATTTTAGTTGCATCATCTATAGGCTAAAGAATTGTAACCATTTCTTTAACAAATCCCTTTCTTGCGATGTTGTAATGGATATATCTTTGTATACAATATGGTACAATGGTACATCTTGCAGTAGTTTTTTTGGTTCTTTACCTGTCTGCTTTTGTATGTTTATAAATTAGCATTAGCTTCAGAGCTTGGTCAAATGTGAGTAACTATTAGTCATTCGAATGTGTATCTCTAATTAATTTTAAAGACTTTGAAACTACAAAATTCGCAAAAGGGATTTTACAACGAAGTAATAGACAGAGTCATTATTCAGAAATTCTGTGAATAGTTTTCCGGCTGTCATTTTTTATCAAAATTCATTTTAATAACAGATGTAGGAAATAAATTACATAAATTTGCTACATCAATATTTCTATACATTTCGACATCAAACCAGACTACTATCCTTTTTGTCCCCCGGCAAGTTATGCATTCTCCTCATTTTTAATCAAACAATACTTATGGTTAACTTTAAAATTTTGTGCCCCAGTTTCCTTAATTGTTGGAGCTGCCTCATTTAGAGATAATTGAATTATTTTTTAATGATCTTCTATTTTTTTTAAATTTTGATTCCGAATTTGAAAACAACCTGTAATATGCAATACGTAATAAATAAATCATAATTTAATATTGATTAAATACGTCTGTAGGCATTAACACTAACGTATGTATATTTAAAATGATCCTTTTCTAGAGAAAATAGACTACTAGTACTTTTAGCTGCTAATTTTAGCTGTTACTTTAAAATAATAAGTTATTTTAAATTGGGTAAATAAAAATTTACCCAACTCTATGTTATTGTCACTACTACAAGAGCAAATTAGCACTCATTTCGATTGATATCTTTTATGCAAGTCGTAGGTAGGAAGCACAAATGCGTATTATAAATTCCACAATTTATGTAATCCTTCATTCACCACAATCAAGATAAACGAATAAAAATGTCCTGGACGGTAAGCAAATGTTCTTTTGTTGCCGTTACCCTGACCTATCCTATACACCTTTGTTTACGCATCCATACAAGATGCTTAACGAGTTGTCCTTCGTTAAAGACAAAACACCTGCTTCTTATGTAAGATTCTGCTATATTTATGCGCATACAAAAACAAACCGAACGAAATTGGCTTCATTTATACATTACATTTTTAAATGATCTTCATTTTGTAATTTTTTGAAAGCTTTGGCATATCTATGTAACCTCAAGGCATTTTAACTTTGCAACCGAAACTTAAAAACTTATTTAAGCGTTCACACCTGTCGAAAGACTAATATCTTGACTAATTGGAGTTAGTACAAAGTAATGGCAATGAAGAATGAAAATACACGATTTGCTACACCAATAAAGCGTATACAAAAAGGGATCGTTTATGAGATCTACGTCTCGGTCGAGACGCAAAAACATCATTAATCTTTTTCTTTGTGAATGTTGACTTTGGAACTTATTATAATCGTTATTGCTTAGCTATATACTGCTAACTCAATAATATATTCTAAAACAAACAACAAAAATTCAAAGAAGAAACAATTTTCTAAAAAAATCCGGTATCGTATCTCATTTATATCTATAGCTATACGGCCTGCTTAACAACATACCTGAACTTTGCAATTATTAATGGACGCTATCGAATAAAAACTATGAACCAAACCTTGTTAATATATAGTAATAACGGTATCTACATATTAACGACAAAATTCTAAAGTGAGAAATAAAAAAGAAATAAACGGATAAAAAATTAGGAATTCTGCAATTATGATATAAATTCTGCTGAATGGCAGTTGCCGTGGAAAATTAATGTACCTAGATATACCTTGATAACAAGAGGGCGTGCTTAATAGAGTGAGACACACTCGTAAGTATGAAGAAGCGTGATAACATATCACTACCTTCGCGACGCGTACAAAATACGAAATTCAGCTTTTATTGTAATCAACTGGGCTCCGCCCGCCTATTCCAACTGGTGACGTAAGATGTCCGTGAAGGCGGCGCTTCCACCAGTGCATGGGCAATCTGACTATTTTAATACGATACGACTCTTTCACGGAGCAAGATTCGTATCATTCATACCACTTCGTACCTTTTGCTGTCTGTGGTGACAGCGGTACGAATTGTACGCGTACGAATGTTATTTTGATGCTGTTTATATACAGGCTGAATCACAATATATGCGACAAACTTTAGGAGCTGATTCCTGAGGTTATTTTGATCATAAGAACATAAGTCCCAAACTGCTTATTTCTAAAGTTATACAATGTTTAATAGTAAGTTAACATAATTAATGTTTTTATTACAAATTAACAAAATAATTAGTAAAACAAAATTATAGTAACTGTTGAAAATGACCGCTCCGAACTGCAATACAAGCTTCTATCCTCCGTTTGTATTGAATGGCGAGTCCGTTCGAAAATACCAGGGATATTTCGAATTGTTTGAAAAGCTGCGATAATACGATTCCCCAGTTCATCGACATTTTCAATGGAAGTCGTATAAACTAAAGATTTAAGGTGACCCCAGAGAAAAAAGTCCAAACTATTTAATTTATAGAATTGACAAAAATCTGATTGACAGGACAGGATGATTCAACAAACCATGTGGACATTTTACCAAACCAATCCAAGTCTTTACTACGACAGATTAGTTAAGATTCTGTTTGTTTTAGTATTTTTCTCCAATATTTTTCTTCATACTAAGGTGACAAGGCAATTTTGTCAAAAATGAGTATTGTATTGTACTATTTGCGCTCTAATTGCGTTTGCGATTGTTTCTAGTAAGTTGTCTGGAGTAGAATATATTTACATACATATGTATTAGATATGCGTCTTATATACGTCAAGAATTTATTTTTTATACTATACAATCTGAGTAGTGTTAGTAAATAATTTGTCAATTTACATATATATAGAAAATACTAAAACCGATGATTTCCTTCATCAGGACAAGGAAATTATCAGTTTCTTCTTCTACAATACATACACTCAGTGCATCACTTTGACTGTTGCAATTGATCTGTTTGTATTAACTGGATCTACTAATTTAACTAAATAAGCACAAAAGTTGCTTTAACGGCCGTTGCATTATCTTCCAATCTCCTATCCATATGCGACTTTAAAACAAAGAACTTGCAGCTATTACTGTAGGAAATAAAAAATTCAAACAGATACCGCACCAGCCGGTATCAAGAAGCAACCGATTATTTGTACGGTGTTTGAGCCGTATTTGTAGCTACCGATAACCGTTCCTGGAAATTTTAATTGTATCGTCCAATGGATATCTGAACACAATGTTTGCATTCGCGGAAACGCTAAATTATAGAAAACTATCAATTACATGTCAAACGTTTCCGCACATGTGGCAATAATACAGGTTTCATTATAGGTATCTTTGAACCTTAACTTCCATTGCACTGACTATTCCTAAAAACCCATCTCAATTATCCACACAATAGATCAATATGGTGGCGGAATGGTAGAACAATGGTGAAGAAATACATGAAGACAGTTCTTTTTCTCCTTATCTTTATTACACGGAAGCGTTGCCGTTGTCAAGCTATTGGTTATCTATCTTTTTACTTTTAGAATTGATGGTATAATATGTCCTAATGATGCTTTCCTTTTAAATCTTATAAGCTTTGTTTGCCCATCATTTAACTCTGCAACTCGTATACAATTCCACTATAGCAATACCAATCAATTTGTTAAAATTAGGAAATGACATTTCTTTAAGTGTCAATTAAGGGTGACATTGTAAAAATTAGAAGCCATTAGTTCCATTAGTTTAATTGACATACAAAATTATTTACGAGTTATTGTTAAAGAAATATATATGCACCATTATTATCGCATAAAATTATAGTTAACCGTTAAGTTGAGGAACTGATAAAATTACAGTAACGATTGCATGATTCTGTACTTACCTAAATTTATTAAAACAAGTTCTATAACCAAACTATTACATTATCTCTGCTTTTACTTACACACTAAAAAATATATGCAATTCCAATGGGAAATTCCAGTAACGTATAAGGGAAAATTGCCAAAAATTGGGAAATTTTCTAGAAAACTTTAGGTACCTATATTTTCTAATTTTTTGTAAATTTACCCTATACATTACTGGAATTTTCCGTAGGAATTGCAAATACTTTTTAGTGTGTACTTGATAGCTTGGGTCAAGCCCGTTATACGTCCCATTTACTACCTTTTTTGGCTTCAACGCCTGAATATATTGTTACGTGTCGCCGTTCCAGTTCAATTACAGTTCGATGAAGAAGTATGACGAAAATGACGCTGGGACATTATTAAATTGAAATCGGTAGAAGAAACCCCGAGGATGTCTTTACAGAGTTACACTTTTCCAAAAGTTTACTACAAATAATTTATAAGAACAATAAAATCTTGCCTTATAAACCCTCAATAACCCATACACTTGAAGTCTATGAGTTGGAAAGACCCTTTCAGAGAAAAAAATTGTTTACTGATCAAGCAACGTTTTTAACTAACGGTTCTGAGAATACAAGAGATTTTGCTGTCGTGAACCAACGATTTAAAATTCGAACAAGAAAAAGCTATAAAATTGTAAACCGTAAATGTATGGTGTGGTATTTTCTATGGTGATATTATCGCAAACAAACAAAATTTAAATGAACACGTTTATTTAAATTTTATAGAAACGTGTGCATTGCTTCATTTGCAGAATATTCACCCTGACAGATAAAGAAATATTTATTGGCAACAAGTTGAATCTCAGGCTGGTTCACTGCAGTGATAAAAACATTTTTAAATCGTCATTTTCCTGGGAAATAGATTGACAATTGACAGGAATGGTCTAGTTAAATCCCATGCAACTTTAGAGCAGCGACATTACATCAATGGATTTCTTTTTGTGGGGTGCGCTAAAAAAAAAGTTAATGCTCTTGGTCTAGAACATAATTCAGAACCATTAAAACAAACAATAAGCGATGCGGGGAATGATATTAATGTGCCTGCCACTGGGCACAAACGTTGACGTTGAAGATGTGTACAAATTGGAGGAAGCTATATTTAACAGGAATTATTAATTGTGTTTTAAACTAAGCTTTGATACCTATTTACTTGTTTATTTCAAGAACTTGCTGTTTAGTCAAAATGAAAACATCAGGCCCAATAAAGTAGCATTTATAAGTAAGTCTATGCATCTGTAGTCAAATCTAAATATGTTTTTCGACGTATTGGGTAGAGCAAAATATTTTATAAAGAATAACTTTTTTCTGTAAAACGAATATTAACAAAGTGTTCCCTCTTTGTAAGCCCATCCATAGATACACGTCTCAGACATTGTCTCAGACACAACTAATATCAATTTCATCTTCATTCCTCGACGTACTAATTAACTTGGAATACAGATTTTAGAGCACATGCAAACTCTCAATAAGCTTTTCTGTGACTGACAAACTCAGGAACAACTTTTTCTTTTTTTTTAATAAATAGTTAAATTTTAACCTATTTAAAACTTTAAACCACCTCATTTCTGTGAAGTAAATCATAACGTGATCATGACAATGCTTGAACAAGTGGTGTATGCTGGATAGTATATGCGCTACATTGATTAATGCTATCTATAGCAGACAGATTGAACGCGAGCGAAGTGACAATGCAAGAAAACATGAATGAAAGAAGATGCTATTTTTTCTGGAATATATCTATTAAAATAAAAATAGGTATATTATAGGCTAATGAAAAGAAGTCTGCGATTATTGCACTTAGGATTGATAATATAGGATAGGTTGCTGATTATTACTGATTATAGAGTCAACGATTGGACTATAAATTTTGTATACCTAATTCGTATATGTGCCTCAGAGTTACGTCATTTATCACGTACTGTTAAGCCAATTCCATTACACTTGTCTATTTCACATAATAGAAGATAACCAGAAGTTTTACTCCGGTCATTAAATGGACAGATGTCTATACCTTGCTAATTAATATCTGGTGTCTCGTTTACGCATCACATTTTTCTTCTAACGAGATTTTGCGCTGAATCTTGTTGTCTTATCTTATAAACAAAGTAAAAGTAAAGACAAAAAATAAATGCTGACCATGAAGGACAACACACTTTATTATTTTGTCGTAAAAATATATAACGATAAACCATACATTCTACTATCTTTCTTAAGCACAACTTTTAAAAAGCAAAACCACATTTGTCTTAAAGACAAAGATCTACACAGTATTACTTCACGAATATAACAAGCAAATACATTCTGCTATTATTAACAATTCTAGACACAACCATCTATTGATGTATCTATTATGGATGTATTGTACCCTTTTAAGATTTTGCCGAATTCGCAGGTATTCCAAACATTGACATTGATAGAGTTTCTTCACCTCTTCACGTGCCAAACATTACATTAATACGGGAACTGCGGTTTCACTTCTTATTCGAAAAGAAGGCATGTCTTAATTTTTGTCCACAATTAAAAAACCAAACCATATTGATCAGAGATCTAACTCAAGCGTTTGGGTGGAAGATGAAAATGCTAACCATTCAACTGCCAATAAAGTGACAGTGTTTATTCTACGGACAATGTATTACCGAAGTCATAGATAATAAATATATATACGTATCGACCGAAGTAGTGTGCCATGTGCTATTTACTGTGTGTGTTGTGCCTGATGACAGTCGTCAAAGATTATTGTCAAATAATGCCCATTTTGTGTATTTGATTTAAGTATATTATTAATTTCTGCAAGTTATTTTTAGAAGAAATATATTAAGTCGTCAAAGTACTGCATAAGTTAAATATTTTGAATAAAAGCAATGCATCTAACTTAATGCTTGTCAATACATTACATACATAATATAATACTCCTACCTATAAAGTTGTTAGGGTGGTTACATTTTAAGTCACATGAGGTTGGGATTAATGTTCTGGCATACCTTAAGAAGGAATATTCATTAAAATGTGATGCCAAACTACATTAAGAATAGCAATAACTTAAAGCAAAGAATAGATATATGTTATAATATATTTAGTTTCAAAGTAACTTTATGCAGTTTTTAATTTGATCTTGAAGTCCCTATTGATTTATTTCATATAACTAAAATCAATGATTTGCGTTGAAACTGTATCGTATTACTTTATACTTACAAAGATTTAGTTAAATCGGCAAGCCAAACCTTTGTAAAATTAAATTGCGTAAACAGAATGCTAACGTACCAGTTCATCGTGAAACAAATAACATTCAGATCAACTTACATGTTTTTATCCAATTCTGCTAACGTAAGAAAATACGAAATTGAACCTAAAGAAAAGTCAACTGCGAGAGTTTAGCATCTATATTTTTGACAAAACTAACGTATATACCCTTATATAAAACATTTGTCACGCATACTACACAATTGAGACGTTACAAAGTATCACATCCATCATAGTTACATTTTCTAACATGGACAGCACGGTGCACAAGGTGGACAAGGACATGGACATGGACATGGACAACACGGTGGTGGACAAATGGGTATTACATTACCAATAGGCAACGCAGGTGGCGGTGTTGCACATATTGGTGGTGGGCACGGCGGCGCAGCTATTAATGGTACACACGGACCACAGCAACCAGGAGGACAACAAGGCGGTGAACAAGGCGACGGACCGCCGGGTAACTTGACATACGCTGGGTAACATTGATACTGCTCCAGGTCTTTGTTCTTTCCAAACTTCGATATCATAAACGTTCTGGCTGCCTCGGCAGGGCCACAGCAAGGATCCGGTAAGCATAAACATTCAGGCGACCCATGACATTCTGATCTGGGACAGTCGTCTTGTAGTCCGTTTCTCTTAATGCAGTCGCACGTTGTATATAAAATACTAGCCCTTAGCTCCCGGGATTTAGACCGCCTCGGTTTGCAACATTTCGGTATCCTGTAGCAAACCATCATCTGTGGCGGATTGCAAGGCACACACGGTTGAGGTTCTGGACACGGATTTGTCACCGGCACACATGGTGGCGGACAAGGTGTGCAAATTGGTAAACAAGGAGGCACCACTGGTGTGACACAAGTAGGTATTATTGGAACGGGACACGTAGCGCTAGGGGGTGGACAGCATGGTGGCGCACAGCACGGTTGTGGGCAGCACGGTTGTGGGCAACACGGTTGTGGGCAGCACGGTTGCGGACAGCATGGTGCTGGACAAGGTGCTGGACAAGGCGCTGGGCATGCCGGCGCACACGGACTGCAAATAGGAAGACATGGTTTCGGTAAGGGGTCGTATATTTCTATGACAGGCCCTGGACAACAGGGTGATACGCACGGCGGGCAACACGGGGAGCAGCACGGATCACAACAGTCACCACATTTCGGTTTGTCATCTATGTTATTCACCAAGTCTTTAAGCTGGCACAACAATGATTTCCGCCGTTCATTTTTCTCCGGGCAAACGAAAGCCATTACAATATTCGCACATAAATTTTAAAAACCCGAAATAAAATATCTATTGTATTTAACTTTAATTTAGCATGGGAAACTTGCAAAAATAAACCAAAGATAAAATTTAGGACCACGACATCACATACTTTCAACTGATTTATTTACAACTAAATTGTTTTTTAATGTCAAGGAAACATTTCGAGGGGTGACAAGCAGAGACAATTTGATTATGCATAAAAAAATTCCAAAACAGTTATTGATTTACAATATGCATGTGCATGTGTAAAAACTTCGAAATTTAGAGAAAACGTATAACAAACTTGAATAGCGAAAAAATATAGACATCACAACACTCAAAAACAGCCAATAATAATTTTAGCAAATGTATTTATTTGAATTTATTTTGTTAGAAGCGCAATAACCTATTTTAATAATTTAATTCGTCTTTTAAAAAGAACGCACTATTAATATTCCAGCGAGTTTTACTCTGCCCATTTCTGTAAGATGATCTATTTATTTTAACTTTCACTTAACAACAGCAGAATGTTAAAAGAACGAAAAAGAACCATGTACAACAAAGAATAGATCACATCACAACCATAATAGATGGTTTACATTCCCTAATATATTACATTTCTGTCAGCTATCACAGTAGCTCATTTACTATTTAGATTCGCGTGTCGCAAAGTTTTCCAGTATCGCGCTACTTATATAAAATTACATGATTGGCAGAAGAATTTGCATTTCTTTGTCGCAGCGTGCATAATTTAAACATACTTTATAAACTGAAACTAAAGGCATCACCAAATTTAGCGCAGATTACGTAGAGTAAAATAACTATAGTCAACCAACAATGTATTACCATTTTAATGTCGCATATTTACTGAATGTTATACTAATAATGAAAAACTATTCTCAATGAATAATTACAAATCCTAGAAAAAAGTTATTTTTCTGTTATTTTTTGTCGTGGCAGGATATAAAGTCGTCGACATCATAGTAGAAAATGTCTGCGATTATTCTTGTTCACAAGCCTGCACTGAGGGAACGACAGCAGTTAAATTAAAATATTGTTGAACTAACCAAAATTATGGTCAATCCAACAAAAAAACAAGGTAGTGAATGAAAATTATTTTATTAATTTAACTAACCCATTGCGTTAATTTGAACAGTAAGTACTGTTCATTTAACAAAGTGAGCGGTATTAAGAAAAGAGTTAGACTAACCAAAATTGCAGTTAATTGAATGTAATTACGATGTTTAAATTACCCATTTTCTGCCTATCCATAACAACAAATACGTTAAATTGTCGTAAAAAATGTGCTTCTCTTACTTCACACTAGTAATAATCCTAGCCTTTAATCCTGGGTAAATTGGGCCACCGGCGGTGGCTTTTGACCGCTGCGAATCCCATAATGAAGATAATTCTACATTCTACACTGTACTTCATTTATTGATATAAAAGGAACTGATTGTGTTTTATGTACATTAGTTGAAAAAATAAAATCATTTTTTTGTTTTTTTTTTGTTACTGAGAGTCTTCTTTAGTATATGTATAGCAAACATTTGTAAGCAAATACATGAACTACGTTTGCCCACCCGCGTCACACGCGCAATCGGAGCGGTGTCAATTGCTTGTCCCACTAATATGTTAATTCTATATTGTCGAGTTTTTACTTTATTGCCAAAGAAATTTTAAACGGTATTATGGAGCCATCAACATCGGGTATGTGTCTTATTTATGAATTTGATTTTAGATTCACTATACCCAAATTAAATGCTAAATTTTTGAGATGAATAAAGATTTAATTATGCTACAGGATTAATTCGACTAATACACCTATGTATTTATAATCAGTATTCACCGTAGTTTCAAATTATATTATATTTTCTTGTCCGTTTTTGCCCGAAATACAAATAAAAACAATTTTCTAGTCGCGCATGATGAATTAAAATATCTTCCATATACATTATCTGCGTGTAGAACTGGAGAAATGAACTAGATGTTTTACTGACGATAAACAGCAAAAAATAAACCGTTTCAAGTCTGAATTCAAGTCAAGGTGGGAATCGACATATCGTATGGAGGAAAGATTTTTTCAAAACAATAAAATGTGGCTTGACACATCAATTTCTTTTTCTCGTCTTTCCTCAAAACGCGGAGGTCAACCAGAAACATCCTTTGATAATGGCACACCGAAAGGATGAAGAGACAGAAGACTATTGGTTTAAGGAAATCTGCACCGTTGCCAGAATTAATCTACCCTACGAAAATGGGTCGGAGAGCTTCAGGACGAACTCATGCTTCAGAATTAGTAGAAAAAGTTTCCGATCCTTCAGCACCTGGCAAATACATAAAAACCCTGACGATTCATTAAAAACTGTTCCCATGTCACCAGAGGACGCATTAACTCTTATAGTAGAGGGTAATTTATTATCTCGCCATCAATATAATAGAATAAGATCTAATTATCCAAGATTATATCCATGTTGTAAAACAATACAAGCTGCAAAAAAGCTATCTAAACGTAGATGTGATAAATGCCAGTGATATCAGTAAATGTTAATTTGCAAAGTATGCTTGCAGAACGATTGATCATAGTTCAACAAGATGTTTTACAAACTCTCGAAGAGGATTTATCAAGCATACCTACTCTTGATTTCCAAATGGGGCTTCGACGGCAGTTCCGGTCACAGTGCCTATAAGCAGGCTTTCTGTGGTGCTGCTGCTCATGCAGCTGTTTTTATATCATCATTTGTCCCTCTACGCTTAGTATCAGGAACAAAATTGATTTCGCAAAACCCCAGACCAGGTTTAACAAGGTATTGGAGACCTTTAAAAATAGAATTTATTAAAGAAAGTACTGCAGTTTCCTTAAAAGAGAAAAGTAGAGTGAGTTAAAAAATTTAACGAGTACTACAGTGCGATTTGCGAGTTAGGTACTTTGGTATAATTAATCATGAATTATCCCTAACAATGGTAGATGGAAAAGTCTGCAACACCATTACTGATACTGAATCTATCCAGAAACATGTATGTGGTGCCAGTTCTAAAGAGATGAATTAACAGATTGTAAACATTTGCTTGAATAACCTTAGTAAATATATTGTAAATAATAAGCACACGCACGTTTTATTTACAACAAGAGTTTCATTTTGTAGTATCTACGTTGAACTATCAAGACCACAGCCCAACATTCAAGTTTTATGAGTTAACGACATATTCTAATGAATTTGCACCAGTGTGCGGCGTTTGGTTCAACACATTTTGATATCTAATATAACACAAATACATAATTGAAATAACGGATAACACTTGTTCATTTTAACTTAAAATGTTTAGTTAATCTCACTGTAAAATGGTAACAAACGTGTTTTTCAAATAACAAAACTTATTGTTTTGACTGTATTTAACCTCGCAATATTGTTAACGTGACCAAAATTTGGTTGAATTAACCTCCGTCGTTTCTTGAGCGTGGTGTTGCTATTCATACGATATTTTATGTATGTATAAGAAAATATTTTTGGGTATTGTTGGTATTAGGAACATTTCGCTATAAAATCAGTTTTTAACTACTTAAATGTTTGTTCTGACACTTTTGCACATTAGCATTTTTCAAAGAAAGCTATAGTATATAGAAACCAAGTGTTGATGTCTAAATTATATACATTAAAACTTAATCTTAACATTACAGTTTTCTTTAAAAAAGCAACACCAGAATAAAGATTTAGTTAGAATTGATTTTGTTACGAAATTTCCGCAATATAAGAATACCAAAGAAAAAGTCATTAAAATACAACGGAAAAGAGAAATCAAAAAAATATATAAAAAATATATTCAGTATCAGTAGAATATTAGACAATCAGGATTCTGGTGGATGGCATAAAATTATTAGATTCTATTAGAATTCCGAAGAAACAAAACAATGTAAATAAAATAATAGGATATATTCTATTAATTTGATTAGTACATTATCATATACTTATTTAATTCAATCACACACTATGAATTTCTATAATAGGCATATTTATTCATTTCTTGCAAATAAATATTCTGCTGAACATAATCTCGCACACCCTGGACTTGCCATTGCCAATCTGCGAACCACGCATTAAAACTATCAACATCTTCAAACGTCTGTAAATTTTGTGTTAATTCGTCGCTGTAATAGTCGAAGCACGTTGTGAACTGTTCATTTGCTCCATACTCAGCATCAGAATATAAACCAGCTTGATAATAATAACTTGGGTCAATTTGGTTTTCTTCGTCTTTTACCTCTTGCATATTATAAGGTTCCATTTCCTGATCAGCATCTTTATTTTTCTTTGTTTTTTGTGTAAAATCTTTGAAAGTTTTCTTCTTGTGTGTCTTATGTTTCTTTCGTTTTGGTATCGTGAATGAATCAACTGCTTCACTAGACGAATATTGAAGTAGATTATCAGTACCTTTGTCAGTAATGGTCATCTTATCCTGTAATTCCTCTCCCAAAACATCTAACCAATGAGGTGTTTTAGAGTTTGTTGCGTAATCGTAGCTCAATTTAAATATGTCTTCTAGATCCGAATTGGGGTATTTTTCGTTATTGTCTGCTGTATTTATTTCATTTGCTTCGTTATTAACGCACACATAATCTTCCAAATTATTTTTTACTTCCTCTGTCGCTATAGTCTCCAAAATATTCTCTTTGTGATTAACTACAGCAGTTTCATTTAATTTATCTTCATTAAACGCTAAAATATTGAGATAAGACTGAAAAGACGAGGTCGCTTCCTCAAGAGTTTCATTTGTATTATATGTTCCACTTAACAGCTGTGCAGCATTCAATAATGCTACGTTTTTGAACATAATAGAATCATTTTTCTTGTCTGGCGATGACTGCTTTAAATCATTATTTACATCTTTGCATAAAATATTTTCAGATACTCGTTTTCTTTTCTTAGAGATTGATATCTCATCTGAAAGATTTTGAGAAACTTCAACTCTGGAGATATTTTCATCTGATGCCAGATCTTCTAAAGCAGATATAGCATCTTTTGCGGAAATACAGCCTACCTTTTTCTCTTTACGTCTGCTATCTTCTAAGAGGCACTCTACAGTGTTTGACATATCCACATCAAAATTTTGAAGCAACACTTCTGGATCTTTACTTTCAGCATTCTCTTCATGTTCATCTTCACTACCAATCTCACTGGTTTGTTCTTCAGTGTTGTTCTTTGTATGTGATCCTGTATGTTTGTGTTTGTTTCTTTGAACTTTCAAATTCATAATAGAGCTAACAATTTCTCCTCTTTCTGTTGATTTATTGTCGCTGTCAAGTATTCCTTGGACTAATTCAAAGCTACTGGTATCTGTATTCCACAGATCGTTGGGAATATCATTTGATAGCTGTGGTACACTAATATTTGTACCGCCAATTTTGCCCAAAATTTTGCAATAATCATTTAATTCTTTTCCTTTAGCAGCTATAGTTATGCATATACCATGTGATCCGAAACGGCCTGCTCTGCCCATGCGATGTAGATAAGTACTCACCTCAAAAGGGACATCATAATTTATAACCAAATCAATGTTCGCTGCATCAATACCTCTTGCGGTTATATCTGTTGTTAACAGCACTCTGCATTTACCTTCTCTTAATGAATTAAATACTTGCAGCCGCTCTTCTTGTGTTTGTGCAGACGATATGTACATACTTTTCCAACCATTACGATTTATTGTATTACTAATACTTTCAGCTCTACATTGATAATTTGTAAAGATCAAACATTGCGAAAATGTTACCATAGACAGTAATCTATTTAGCTCTATGTTTTTAATCTTTAATTGATGAACAACATTTAAATTGCTTTTCACTATGGTAACAAATTGTTTTAGACCTAATAATAAAGGTGTGTCTGTGTTCGGTTCTACCAAAGTCGGACTAGTCATAATAGTATCCAAATATGAAATAGCGTCAACATTATATGTAGCACTAGATGCAATTACTTGCTTAGCAGATGGTAATTTCTTTGATATATCCCTTATATCAATCTTCATTTGAGAACTGACTAGTTGATCAGCCTCGTCCAGAATAAACAACTTTACCTTATCAAGTTTTAACTGATCTAATCGCATCAAATGCTTTATTCTGCCTGGAGCACCAATCGCAATGTGACATTTTTCTAGCTTTTTTAAATCTTGCTCGATAGGAATTCCACCAATAAAACAATGGACAGCTAACCCTGATAATACAATAAATCTAATTTTATATGTTATGATAACAACCAACTAAATAGAATTTAGTATGCTAATAAGATAAAACCTGAATTTGAACCCTCACTATGATCAGTATGATCTAATTTTGATGACAATTCAATATACAATCAAAGCAAGTTTTATGTAATTGAAAGCTATACTTTTATAACAATGACAGGCCATTCTAATGCAAGATTGATTAAGGTGCTTAAGGCTTAACCATACTGGTTATGGTTTAATAAAAAATATAATAAACCTACCACTGAATGCAGATCCTATCGACTTCAATACATCTTCGATTTGCACCGCAATTTCTCTTGTCGGTGCTAATATTAGTATCTGAACAGCATTTTTATTAACATTAACCAACTCCAGTGCAATAATAGAAAAAACAGCAGTTTTACCAGTTCCAGATTTCGATTTTAAAATTAAATCTGTAATACATACTTATATACATTAGTTTTAATAATGTCTCATAGTTTTACCAAAACCGCACTTTCCAATTGGGACTGCTTTCAATTGAATAGGGGAAGGGACTCGAAACCCATTATTGTTCAAGCCAGAAAGTGTTTGATCTGACAAAAGCAGCGCATTAAAATTTAACTGTTCATCAATAAGAACGTCTTTGGTTCTGGCTTTCGCTTCAAAAATATGAGCTTTTGAATTCATATCAAAATTTTAAAACAGCTGAAAATAACATAACCTTACTCTTCAACTGTAAATATTTCATTTGCACATTTGGTTTTCTGTCAGGTTGCTTGGTAGGACATCTTTTAGTGCTATATAAAACAACCATATCAGTTCTTCAGCTTATTGTCTTCGTGTTCAGATGGCGCTGCCATTTCATATTAGCACAGACAAGAGAATTCTCTTGTTTGTGATATATAGCACAGGGAAGCAGCGGCAGACGTTCTGCCTCCTTTTATACTTTCAAAAAATTATATTTAGCTGACGGTCTGGTATGTTCTCTTGTCTATGATATAATATAAAACTGTAATCATTGTAACCACGCTTACCCGAATTTCAAATCCATCTTGGTTTGAAACTTTGCTAATCGCACTTAGCCGAGTTACAAACCCAAGGCGGTTTGCAGCTTTGCTAGGCGCACTTAGCCAAGTTGCGAACCTGAAGGGGTTTGATACTTGGCTAACCGATATTACAGCTTTGGTTTGCAACCTGGATAATGATAATAGCAATAGACTCTAAATAGTTCACCACTATAGTTTACTGAATCATGGAAGCAAAATTGGGGTTATTAATGAAATAATTACACAACACAATATAACAAGTTTATTATGACTTACTGTTCAACAATTACATCTGGAAGTGTTAAATAAACCAGAACATTTATTAAACGGTTACATGGAAAAGATACAAAACGGGTATAATGTACATTCACATACTTCCCATTAAAGTTAAAAATTTAGTACGTACAATAATACTGCATATATCTATTATCAACCTATCAACCCTAACTAGTTACACTAGAACTAACAAACGCTAACAACTACATAACATAAGTAACTACACAGATAACGAGATCAGAAGATATTACCCAACCACTAATAAGAAGCATTCGGTGGGAACAGGAAGACCCAGAGCGAACGGCAACAGGACATTGGAAGGCACCTGGCCCCTTTGCAGAAAGTACTTACGGACACTCTACCGCCCTTTCGTAAAGAAGTCTCGTCACTTCAGCCTATATAATATCGGTAAAAAAAGGCAAGAAAGAACCAGCTGTAAGATCTACCCTTCCCAGGATAAACAATTAACTTACTATCTGTCTACCAAGGAGCTCTCTATTCTCATCATTCATGCACTCTAGAAGGTCGATGAGCATATCAGTCGCCACATTATTACACACTCTTACGCCGAAAACGCAATAACAAGCTGAAAGATACTTGCAAAAGGAAATTGAACCATTAATAACTACTAACTATGCGCAAACTTAGCTAAGAAAAAAAAACGGATAGACAGACGCAGTACAACAGTGAATCGCGAACAAAAGAAAAAACATGAGCGCACATATACCCCATTCCACAAAATAAAATAAAATTAATTTAAATTATATATATATTTGAATTCTGTTCTTAAAATAAAACAATTTCTTTATTGGAATCCATCGGCTTCTTTTTACTCTACATTTGTTTATAAGAAATCAAATTTGTTTTCAAACGTTTCGGCAACGATTATTATCTTGCTCAGTAGGAAACAATATAGCATAGAGTTTCAATTTTATTCTGGAGATTATTATAAATAAATAAGAAAAAAACCGACATTCCAATGAATCAAATGTGTCTAATTTAAATTAAATTACATTAAAGTAAATCAGAAATATGGTACCTATATTCCTGAGTCATTGTGAAAAAAAAAACTGCATAAATAATGAGAGAAAATTGCAAAAGCACAAATAAACGTTACTCCTATACTAAACTAACAATAAGAAACTAACAATTTTGAATTAAAATACTGATAAATGGTATCCTTCTTCCTTGATGAAGCAGCTTTCTCGCAACCATTCGTCAGGCTCCCCAAGATGAACGTCGATCTTCCTTCCTCAAAATGTTTCAAATCTTAAAAGCAGAAATATATGTTAGTGATAAATAATAATTTACTATTTCTGAAAAAAATTATAGAGAGCCGCAATAATAAATGCACATGCAATCTCTCTTTATTCACGATTCACCACAATAAATAGGAAAAGACCGATTGAATCCAGGTTTCGGAAACTTATAAAACGCCCAAATAAAAGCGAGAGATATTTAAAAATCGGTACACAGGTGGGGAGTGATACCAGAAATATATATCCAGAAGCAAAATGATCTAACTGTAATAATTTTCGGAATAACTGGGAAAAACTAGTTGAACCCGGAGTTTCAGTGACATAGAAAAATGCCCATTTCTTCGGAAATAAAACCGATATAATTTTAAAAAATCGTAATTGGTTAAGCAACCATATCCAAAATATATATGCAGAAGCAGAAATAGCTAAGCTAAATTTAATACCTTTCACGATAAATGAAAATACCGATTAAATCCGGGTTTCGGGCAATTATAAAGTGCTAATATATCCCGGAAGTAAGTGCGAAAGAAACTAGAAACTAGAAATCGGCACTGGGATGAGGAATGATAATATAGCAATCTGCACCCAGAAGGAGAATTATCCAACTCTAATAATATCCAGAATAAGTTGGAAAAACTAGTCGAACTCATAGTTTCAGCAACCTAAATAATTGCGAAATTTTATTTCGAAAAAAAAAAAGAAAAACCAACACCGGTTTGAAAATTTGTAGGTAGTTAAGCAACCATATCCAAAATACATATCCAGCTGCAGAAAAGCTAAAGTTAATACCCTACACGATAAATGGAAGCAACAGATTGAATCCGGGTTCCGGGCAATTACAAAAAGCCAATGTATCTCCGGAAATAAGAACGAACAAATTTAAAAATCGGCACAGGGACGAGGAATGATACTAAAAATGTGTACCCAGAAGGAGAATTACCCAACCCTAATAAGTGGGAAAAACTGGTGGACTCCGGAGCTTCAGCTACGTAAAAAAATGGCCATTTCTTCGGAAATAAAACCGATATAAATTTGAAAGTTCGAAATTGGTTAAGCAACCATATCCAAAATATATCTGCAAAAGCAGAAATAGCTAAAGTTTATACCTTCCCCGTTAAATGGAAGAAACTGATTGAATCCGGGTTCCGGGCAGTTATAAAAACCGATATATCTCCAGAAATAAAAGCGAGAGATATTTAAAAATCGGAAATGGGTAAGTGATACCAGAAATATATATCCTGAAGGAAAATGATCTAATTGTAATAATTACCAGAATAACTGGGAAAAACTGGTCAAACCACCGAAACCATAGAAATAAAATATAATAAAACCATAGAAGTAAGAAATGTAGATGACCGGTAACAAAACCATAGATATAAGATATTATAGAGTGCAAGTGATGAAACCGTAGAAATAAATTATAGATAGCAGGGATAATAAAAAATTGTAGATGACCGGCGACAAAATCAAATAAATTATTGTTCGCTTAGAAGAAATTATACTTCGCCGTGATGAATCAATAACAATACAATATATAAACTCTATAATTTTACATTTCTGTGTTTATGATAGTTTTCTATAAGCTTTCATATCTACGATAAATTCCCCATTGTCATGTAAAATCTTATATAACCCGCGGGTTATATGCCTACTTTAAATAAAGAAATATAATATTTGCATTTTAGTATATCTAATAAATTTATGGCCGCCAAATGAATTACAAATGGCATGGAATGTCATATAAGAAAGTAGGTACAAATTAAAAAGATGGAAAAACTACATTAGCGAAAATTATTAAACGTCATTAATAATAATAAAAAAACACAGTCTACTTACCTCAGAAGTCATCGCCGCCATCAAGGTTATCTTCATCGCCGGGATATTCTTCATGCATATCAGCTAACCTTGGACGGACCTTGGACTACGGAACCTTGGACCTTGGAGTCTTGAACCACGGAACCTTGGACCTCGGAGTCTTGGACCACGGAACCTTGGACCTCGCAGCCTTGGACTACTGGAACTTCAAACCACCATCATCAGCACCTGAAATAAGAATGTAAAACATCACTTTTCTGTAATTACAGCTCATGAGGATTAAAACCAGGGGCGTATTGGACATAACAAGTGGTGGTTAGACTAATTGTCACTTATGTATCTCTGGTGCGAAAAAAACGCAGCAATGAACTGCTGTAACTGAACTCAGGAAGATACTGACCTGCATCTTTGAGAGTAACAGAAGCAATGAAGACTAGGTACTTTAATAGCAACAATGGAACGCTTCCTAGATCTCTCCTTTCCACTTTGTCATAATGAAGATTCCCAAGCAGCAGATAACGCATTGGAATACAATAATGTTAACTATTCCTTATTATCAATCAACAGAACGAATACATTGCACATTTTCCGACATAATTTTTGAAAAGCAATTGGCCAGAGAATATATTCTAGATCTAGACAGATACATACTTTAAATCTTTTTGCTACATACTAAGGAGGAATTCTAAATGAGATAAAAATAAGGAAAAATGCCATGCCTTTAACAATGAAATAAATTATTTCGATTTTTATTATTGGACAGAAAAATATTTTGATAATTGATAATCGTGGTTCGGTATTTGCAGGTCGGTTCATCAACAAAGAAAAACGGCTATTCTCCATTCATGTCGTAAGTTGTTTTTAGATGTTACTTGAAATCATAATCCACTACCTAATTTCGTTTGCAGTCACCAGATCGCGACATTTTACGCCCAATTTTTATGGTAAAATCGTCTATTTGCATAGAAAAAAATTTCGATAGGGTAGGATTCACATGTATAGCGCGGCAAAAAATGCATTAGGATTGAGTCATCACTGCAATTTTTTTATAGGCTTTTATGCATATCGCTATGCGTGACTTAATGGGTAAAGAAATGAGAAGTTAAATTTATGTTTCTAGAAATCTAGTACTTACATGATGCTAACGAGGAAAGGGATTCTATCCTATGCTGTTGCGATTCCCTGATGGGATCACGATTACATCACCTCTGGATCCAGAAAAGCAGGTATGTCGGGTGCTTCAGGGGCTTGATGGATCGCTTGTCAATTCCGTTTCGTATATTTTTAAAACAGACAGCTTCAACGTTAAACATGAAATTACAGTAATAGTTATTTTAACACAAAAAATTACTACCAAAAATGATTGCGGGCATTTATGTATCTTCCAACATCCAAAAGTACTTGCAAAATCTCTGCCATCATTAACTCGAAACAGGAACCATTTTGTCCAGACAATTAATAAAAACCTATTACATAAACAAAAAAAAAGATAGCAATTGTTCCTGTAATCATTACTACACACATACATAGTTAAATAAAATCATTATTAATAAAAACCTATTACATAAACAAAAAAAAAAAGATAGCAATTGTTCCTGTAATCCCTATACTACCCACATAGGTACATAGTTCAATAGAATCATTATTAATAAAAACCTGTACATAAACAAAAAAAAGATAGCAATTGTTCCTGTAATCACTATACTACCCACATACATAGTTAAATAAAATCATTATTAATAAAAACCTGTACATAAACAAAAAAAAGATAGCAATTATTCCTGTAATCACTATACTACCCACATACATAGTTAAATAAAATCATTATTAATAAAAACCTATACAAAAACAAAAAAAAGATAGCAATTGTTTCTGCAATCAGTATACTACCCACATACATAGTTCAATAGAATCATTATTAATAAAAACCTGTACATAAACAAAAAAAAGATAGCAATTGTTCCTGTAATCACTATACTACCCACATACATAGTTAAATAAAATCATTATTAATAAAAACCTATACATAAACAAAAAAAAGATAGCAATTGTTTCTGCAATCAATATACTACCCACATACATAGTTCAATAGAATCATTATTAATAAAAACCTGTACATAAACAAAAAAAGATAGCAATTGTTCCTGTCATCATCACTACCCATATACATAGTTAAATAAAATCAAATTGAAGTAAACTGTATGCAAATCAGATATTTGTTTCGAACATTATAGTGAGTTCGTGGCGCCGCGATCAATATTTTTGTATAATAATAATATTTTCTTTATTATTGCACTAATTGCGTACACATAACAGCTAGCTATATCTAATTAAAAACATGGAAAACAGAAATCGCTGGACTATTATTTTTCGTAACTTGCATTTTAATAGACTCAAGAATGCCCAATTATAATTTCACTAAATATTTACCGGTTTCAAGTTAGTCATATTATTAAAGCGCCCATTTTTCATAACCTAAAATAAAATATTTTTACATCTTTTTAGGTATGGTCGCAATTGTTCCTATCACTATTACTGCTACTATAATATTGAAAACTAAAATGAGCATTAGTAAGCATTTAGTAAGTCAACTTTCAGTGTCATTGTCATGTCCACAGAAAACGGGATCAAGAACTAATAACCACTAACAAGAAGCGTCCGGTGGAAACAGGAATCCACGAGAGCACAGACGGAGCAGCAAACAATGTAGCAGAAGTACAAGGGCTGTCCATCCTGGAGCTCAATCGCATCAAGCCCATATCACCGGCACATAAGGGGCGAGTCGGAATCAACTGCAGAGATCTACACCTTCCCGGGGTAAACAGACATGATCTGTCCACCCACGCTTTCGCGAGGATCACCCAAGTGCAAGCACCCAGATGCCCCCAGGAAGTGTCTATCCCCGTCGTTCGTGTACTCTAGAAGGTTGATGAGAATATCAGTCAGCACATTATTACACTCTCTTATGCAGAAAACGCAATAACACTTTGAAAGATACCTCCAAACGCAAAGTGCTAGCAGTTACTAACCCCACAGTCACCCATTAACTGAAAATGTGTGTAATGTGCTTGACGCACCACATAGTCCGGTCGAAGTAGTAATCATATCGTGTCACGTCATGTCATGCTCATTGTACTCCAAGAAAAAACGCGTCATAATCAATTAGAAAAAAATGCAACCACATACCTTAGATTAACAATATCTAGCAAAGATGTAAAAAAATAAATTTAGTCTAGGTACATTCAATTCTGCGCTCGTTGCTGAGACGTCCTCTTCATCTTCATACCTACCTATTTACGAAGATCTTGATTGGCTAACCCTGCAAGCAATAAATAAAATTGTTTAGAATTTGTACAATGCAAATATAGCTTTTAAGTTTAAGTTATTCGGTGGCACAGCCAAGGGTATCCCCTACATGTGTTTGCGACTAATGTAGACGATCGGTTATACTTTTCGCATAAATAGAAATTCTCGATAAAGCCAGCGAATAGAAACGTTACTGGGATGTGTCCGAGGCTTAACATATTACATCTTAATATAATAAAAACGCTCTGTATTACTTCGACTGATAAGTATAAAGCGGCTTATTGCCAACAAAAACAAAATCAATCAATTAAAGAGGATTCTATTGATCTATTGCATCTTCAGGGACGAGGAGTTATGTGCTGCGTAAGCATCCATCTAGCATAAATATTATAACTTCTAAAAATAGTTATCTCAGCATATATCATATAAAAGTAGGTAACAAACATATGACAAGTCTACATTTACAAGTGGTGCAGTGTATGTACTTCCTAGTAGTTGTCAACGGATCCAACAGGAATCCGTGAAAGTACAATTTTATTGTAAAAAAAGTTAAATATAAAATTGGTGTTCTAAGTAAAAGTGTTTTGAAGAAAAGAAAATTGTTTGTTAACCAATTTCCAACCGGGTTGTTTAACTTACATATATTTCTACCACATCTGGTAATTATCAATACACTAATCTGCCAATGTCTGGATAATTATCCGTTTTTTCTATATTCAAGTTGTTTTACAAAGTGGAAATATATTTAAAAATACTATATAATTGTACGCAATGAATGCGCTTCTTACAGTGTGAAATCATTAAATTAAATTAATTAAAAATTTCGACACCAGGTAAAATTTTTAATATATGAATTGCCTCATATTAATTACAGTGATTAACAGGAAAGCATTTATTTAATACTATATAATTAATACTTATATAGAATAATCGAATCACGTCTCTTTTCCGAAATTAAAATAGACTTTTGTACAAGCAGCGAGTAAACACGAAAAAAAATGGGGAAAATTTGAATTTTGCTTTGAATCTTTAACCGCCTTAAACTATAATTTAAAGAGCGAGTTGTATGTTTATTATTGGATAAATTCAGAAATGCTGTTAAATCAAAACATTGGTAATTGAGTGACAGAAAATCCTCTGCTAACCCTGTCATAAAAATATATAACTGTAAGAAAGTTATTTTTAGGATAAAAGAGGTACAACAAATAAAATAAATACGTAAGTACTTATATACCATACAAAGATATACAATAAAATGTAACAGCTCTTGGCAAGCATGTTTTTTGTATATACATCTCTTTCGGTCAATTCTATCACCGCGTTTCTTTGCAGTATAAATCATGAATTTCTGCGATGGTGTATTCTGTGATATTTAAACTATTGTGCGTCCAAATATATTTCAATAAAAACTTAATTTTTTATTCATAATTTTAAATTTGAAACAATAAAACAGATTCCCAACACAAATAAAATAATAGCTTCTTTACATTCGCAAAGAAAACCAGCCAATAGAATTTCGAAAATAAAATTCAAAAAAATTAGGAGAGAATATTATATAGAAAAAAAAACTATTAGACGTTGTTTAATGGCGATATATACAAATACGCTTAGGTAGTAGATGTATTGAAATACGTTAAAGATACACATAAAATATCAGAGCGAACTAGAGTTAAACACGATACAATTTACTCTCCATCAATTAACATGTTTCGCAGTAAAAAAAAGTCGTCCCAAGGCAAGTTCTAACGGCACGCACTACTGTATCTCGCGTTTGAGTCTATTTCGCCATATTATAGTTTAATTCATTCACCTTTAACTAATCAAAAAGTGTCATTTTAAAAAGGTACGCTCGCTTTGTTAAAAATCTACGATTGTGATTGGACGTTCTTATGAACAACGCGCACACTAATGTTTTTTGTCAAACAATGAGCGATAGGTTTTTTTTTTTTGTTATGGTACTCGGGATCTAAGCCCATATGCCGAGCAAAAAGTTTGTTACTCGCGATTGTTCGAAATATTCTTTTACATTTTGTAGGTGAAATGAATTGAGGTAGATATAAATGAACGTTTTAGAATGTAAATTACATTTAGGACGGATATTTCATGTCATAATGAGGGTATCTAATAATAATTTAGCTAATATATATATATAGGAAAAATGTAATCACATTTATTTCCACTAATGTTATAAAGTGTAGCGATAGGAGAACATCACAGTAATAATTAAATCCGCCGACATCTTCGACATCCTCAAAGATTTAAGTATTGTGGTTTCTGAAGACGATAAAACCCTCAAATTTATAAAAATCACGTTTATTTTTTCTACCACAACTACCGATGTCCTTCAAATGGCGGATAATAAATGAATACCAATCTCTCGAACAATTTTTATATAACCCTGTTGACACACCAGCACTGATATTTTATAAAATATTTAACGTAGTGTAATATAGACACTTTTGAAGGTAAAATATCATTTATAAAAGAGGTTTTAGTAAAAGGTTTATAAAACATATTTGTCAAAGAACTTTTATAGTGTAATATGTGCCTAAAACATGTGAAAGGTACGCACAATATTAGAGAGCAAACCAGAATTAAAGGCAATAAAATTTACTCACCCTCAATTAACGCGTTTCACAGCAAAAAAGTCGTCCCAAATCAAGTTCTAACACGATTTAACTGCACGCATTACTGTATCTCGCGTTTGAGTCTATTTCGCCACATTATAGTTTAATTAATTCACCTTTAAATAATCAAAAAGTGTGGAGAACGAAAATACCACCGCCGTTCGATTTAAAAAGACACGCTTGCTTTGTTAGAAATCCACGATTGCGATTTCACGTTGTATGGGCGCGCGCATAACACTGTTTTTTGTCAAACAATGTGGAAACAGCAATACGAAGATTTTTTTTTAGGAGAAAAGATACGACAAATAAAATAAATATGGAAGTACCTAAACCATGTTCTCTGTATAAACATCTATCGCTTTCTGTCAATTCTTCATCATTGCATTTCTTTGTAGTATAAATGGATTTCTGCGTCGGTGTCTATTGCGATTTTGAAACTATTTTGAGGCCAAATAAAGGATGAAATAAAGTGTGTTATACGCATGTATAAATTACCTATATATCGATTTTTCATTAAACATTTATTAGTTTTTATACATAACTTTAAATTTGAAACAAGAAAACCGATGTCAAACACAAAATAAAATAACAGCTGCCTTACATTCGCAAAGAAAACCAGCCAGTAGAATTTCGAAAATAAGATTAAAAAAAATTACATGAGAATATTATATAGAAAAAGACATTTCTTAATCGCGATATATACGAATACGGTTAGGCACTAGATGTATTAAAATACGTTAAAGATACACATAAAATATCAGAACGAACTAGAGTTAAAGACGATACAATTTACTCACTCTCAATGAATGCGTTTCGCAGCAAAAAAGTCGTCCCATATCAGGTTCTAACACGATTTAATTGCACGCACTACTGTATCTCGCGTTTGAGTCTATTTCGCCACATTATAGTTTAATTAAATTCACCTTTAATTAACCAAAGAGTGTGGAAAACGAAAACCGACGCTACTCGTTTTAAAAACGCACGCTTGCTTTGTGAAAATCCAGGATTCTGATTGGACGATGGACGATGGAGCGTTTTTTGTTAAACGATAAGGAATAGGTTTTTTTCGTTTGGTAGGGGAAGTTTATCGAAATATTCTTTTATATTTCGTATGGTAATGTGAATTAAAAGAAATATAAATAAACATTTTAGAAAGTAAATTATACTTAATGTTACAGTAATTTTATATTATTATATTATATGTAGATATAAAAATAAATCTACCAGTAAATACGGCTATAGCAAGGAAATAAACAAAACAAATCTTGCTTTATTATATTACAAAACAATACTAATTTAAAAAAAAATTCAATTCAAAGAAATTTTATAATGAATTTGGGCACAGACAAGAGAATATACAGAATGTCAGCTAAATGTAATTTTTTGGAAGCATAAAAGGAAGCAGAACGTCTGCCGCTGCTTCCCTGTGCTATATACATATATATACCCTAACTTGAACTAATCGGCAGGCGATGGCGCCGCTAAAATACACGAATTATGTGTGACGTTGTCAATAATTTTGATTCATTTTTACATTAGATAACGTAATTAAAAAGTACCTATGAAATATACACGGTATTCGTGTGCATGTAAGATATTTAATGATATTTAATCTGCATTAGTCATAAATGCATAAAT
Source organism: Cetonia aurata (assembly GCA_949128085.1). Classification (NCBI taxonomy): domain Eukaryota; kingdom Metazoa; phylum Arthropoda; class Insecta; order Coleoptera; family Scarabaeidae; genus Cetonia; species Cetonia aurata. The sequence continues at coordinate 55,102,574 of OX421882.1, read as the reverse complement.
ATGAAAACTATAATCGCTATAATTTGATTTTAAATTAATTAATATAGGTATGTGCATATAATTACCATCTACAAACAACAAGCTAATAAACATTCTATTAATATTTGTAGGTTATTAGGAATAAATATAATAAGTACTTAAATTTTATTTTCATTATAAAAATAAATAAAAGAATCATCCAGAATATCAGAAAGAAGCAAGAACACAATAAAATAGTATGCACTGCATTAATTTTAAAAACTACACGCTTCCGATCACAGCGGAACTAAATGTCCTTAATTTAAAAAATCGGAAAATAACGACCAAACATCTTTGTGAAACATTAAAAAAACACGAAGATTTTGGAGGTTTTAGAAGTTTTGCAACGGTTTCTATTCGAAAAGATAAACGAAAAGCCTTTGCAGTTGGATAAAGATTCTATCCTCCATGTTGTTTAATGACGGAAAATAAATTTTCTATGGCATCTGATTTAGTCTGTTAGTTAAGATGAAATGTATACCTTTACTCTTCTCGACTTCATACAATTTTAGAAATGCCGCATACTTTTGAGAAATTCCGTTGCTCAAATTAAAATATTTATAATCTCGGGATTCCTGTCACTTAATCTGCAACTGTACGGATTCTTGTGGTACATCAGTTTATTATTCAAGGTATCAAACAAATTGTTCATCTATTGTAAGAACTATGCGGTATCTAAGACGATTTTAGAATTAATTTGCCAATTTACCGCACACCTGAACAACCGAGTTTGAAGAAAAAATTCGCCAAAGGAAAGTTGATACCAAGATTTGCCATGTTTTTATAAAAAATACCGCGTATTTTAAATAAGCGGATTAGCGGCGGTGTCCTTTAGATGCAACAGCTTTGTCGGCGCGCCGTCTACAAGAGCAGTGGCAACATTGTACTGTGTCCGGGCGTGATGCTGTTGGCGCTCTTTTAGCGATATATAAAATTATCTACAGACGTTACTTATAGTGACATCAGTCCTATGAACAATTCTAGTCGCCTTATCTAGCTGATGGTCTGTTATGTTCTCTTGCGTATGTTGATATATATTTATAGTTATTCAATCACTTGGAGGTACAGCAGCATATCTCCTAGATGGCGCGCGGCGCCAATGTAAAATCCTATTTACGCAGTGCGCCATCTAGGAGACATTCCTGTTGTACCTCCAAACGGTTGAATAACTATAAATACATATATATAAACAAGGATATTAGCAAATATAATATGTTTTATAAATCTGTTATTAAAACTCCTTATTTATTATTAATATGTTCTTATTTAATAGGAAATCAGAAATTTTTATTTTTATTTTCAGTTGACATTCATTTCTTCCACGATATTTACATACATATATTAAAATTAAGAACAAACAAAATCTGAATAACAAGTAAATAAATGTGAAATGCTTTATCAACATTTTATTAGTTAAATTAATTGTAAGATACTAAATTGGAACAGTTGCGTTTTTTTATTATTATTATTTTAGTAATCTGTATTGTTATAGTTAAACCTATACGGAATAGAGGTCGTTTGGCAAGTTTTTAAAGTGAAAATGAAGTAGTAATTGCAGTGCTGGATTTCAAATTTAATTAATATGCCAGTGGTAACCCTAAAAATAATAAAATATGTTGTGATAGAACCATTAGTTTTATTCAAATTAACAAACAGATACAATTATCGTCGATATTATTCGTTACAGCGATAATAATAAATCGTACTTAAATAACGTACAACAGTTTAAATCAAAGTGAAGTCATTACCTTTGTATATTTTTAGAGAATATTTACAAACAATTTACAATGGGTCCGTATATATTTTTCAACTTTATAACAATTATAAATAACTACACAAAAATTATTTTAACAACAGTGCAGTCTTGCTGATACAATGAGGTGGAACAGTTTGTATATGCCCAAAAGAAAAGAAAAAAAAATATATAGGTACATGTGATTGTCTAAAAATTGAAGCGAATATATGTAATAGTAATGTATTTAACAGTTTTATTAGTTATCATCGAGGAAAATGTTGTTAATGATATTTATACCATAACAATATTTATTATAGTGGGAAATAATTACCTATAGTATAAAATAATTTATAGCAAGTGGATTTTGTGTAAATAAAATGTGGTTATAAAGGGCAAACAAAAAAAAAAACTCTACAAGTTGCTAAAAAATTATTAATTTAGATAAGTCCTATAAATAATAAAAAAAAACATAACAGGGATGATTTATTCAAAAACAGTAATTATATAATAACTGAAGTCATGCATTGCCCGAGTTGATAGCTTTTACTTCATTTTATTTGTCTTATATTTTTGTTTCATTAATATTGCAAAATGATGAAAATTCAAAACTATTATTGCATGATTATTTCTGGTGACGTAATATTAAAGGCGGCAAAATTTTTTTTAGAAATATTGAAAAGGTAACCTCATCCATATATCTACGGCAGCACTTCCGTAGTTTACCTAATAAAACTAAACGAAAATATGTTAGATATTGTCCATATTTACATTAATTTCATTTATTTGCAGTATACAAGAATTCTCAATTATTTTAAGAAAGGAACATACAATGTAGGTAAAGCAACAAATTAAAAGACACACTATTTTAAAGAGAGAAATAAATATTCTAGAGAAACCAAAACACATACTATAATGGCATATGTACTATAAACGATTTTATTGCTAGAGAAGGAAAACAACGGCACAAAATCATGAAAACGATTATTTTAAACTGCTATCTTTTTGTGCATTTAAAGTGGTGTTTTAGCTTAATTATCGAAGTATGTAAACAATAGAAAGAGAAATAAATAAATGTAAATATGGATTATTTTTTAAAAATATTATTTTTGTTTTAGTTAAAAGGGGTCTGTAGTATCTAGTAATAGTACGATTTAATATGCAAGCGATTTGTACAAGAAACTCTATCACATTTATAATTTCTATACAATAAATTATCTAAATATTATTCGCTTAATCGCCCTAGAATATGTCACCTAGTAAGTCAGGCAGCCGGTAAAAATACAAAGACTTTATAGAAAGCGTTACTGTGTACTTTTTCAATTAGTTGGGTGGTTGTGTTACTTATCGAAATTTTTAAAATTAGCGTGAATGGGACAGTGTAGGCAATATTCTCTCAAGTTTTCCGTTTATTCATATACGTATTTCAAAGTATTGCGCTTGTACTATACCTACTCCGAAAGAAACTACAGTTGAAGCACTTTCCGAATTGTTGAAGGAATAGTTGAGTTTCAAAATAATTCCCATTATTGTCACACAATTAACAAATCTTTCCATTTCATTAAAAACATCAATAAATTTTATATGGATATATGAAAAGGCTTATAATTTATGAAGTAGAAATTGTATGATTTTTTTAGTTTTTAAAATATAAAAAATATATATGTATGTGTATGCTTTAAATAGACTTAACAGCATTGCCATTTTTATACATGGATATTAAATTCGACATTATTTTTAACACATATGACACCACTTACTAATTGATAACGCAAAGATTGTTCAGCTCTCTATTTTAGTTATAATTATAGCACAACAATTTAGTAAAAACAAAAAATAGAGAAGCGTTTATATTAAATTTTTAACGTTATGTTACGTAAGTGCCTTAATTAGGTGGGGAAATGTAACAGTATTAATTAGACATGTTTATTGATTTATAGCCGTTATTGCTTTTTATTTACACTTAATGATATGTTATCTATAAATGCAATAACAAAAAATAAAACAAAATATATACATGCATTCGTAAAAATTTAATATATACGCTTCTAAGTATACTTAGATTATAAGAATATCTTTATTATTACTATTGTTTCAGTGCTTAGTAATAATATTCGTATGAATTCTTTGCCATCCGTAGATCATGAATAGGATAAATATTTTTGTATAAATGTTCTTAAAGTGCTACAGGTAATATTTGCACATTATACTAGGTTTTGCTAACAAGGTTTTATCAACGTTTCTTAAAAATATCTGTTCACGTGGAAAATGAAACTTATATTTTATTCAATTGGAAAATAATTGACATGTTACGCTTAAGAAACGCAGATTTTATTCGGTGTAACCATCAGTAGAGGAAATATAGTTTTGTATCTCCCCAATCGATGAGTTCCTAATATTCTTTTTTTTAGAGCATGCTATACTACTACACCGACAGTGAAAAAATTACATCCCTGCATAACACCTTTGATTTATAAGTATATAGACATGTTCAACAATTAATTTGATTTCACCGAATTAATGTCAGTATGCAAATCTGTAAGCGAGAATAACGTACCTAGGTATTATTTCCTACGGATTTCGAAGGAATGTTTTAAAGTTTTCAGTGGACAAACTAGAGCGAGTGATAAATATAACAATGTGGAAAAATAATAGTCGTTGAGAATTGTACTAAAATAAATACACAATATACACAAATGGTAATTTTTATAATGTATATAATAGCAATAATAATTATCGTTAAAAATTTGCCTTATATTTAGTTTAACAATTATTACTACACCTCATTCACCTAAAATTAATTAAATCACAGACAAAAGAAGCTTGGCCAATCAGTTCTTCTTATATTATGTTTTTTATTTACATTTTATTTTTCACTTTTTAACAATGCTTTTATGTGTAGATATATTTTCACATATGTACATGTTTACATAAACGTAGTTGTTTTATAGATGCACTCACAATCATTAGGGTTCACAACCGTAATGAGAAATTTTAAAAATCATATACTTAATTACCTTTCAGTATTTTTTTAAATTTTAAACGAACCTTCTTGCAAAGTGGTGTCCAGTAAAATATGCTAGTTTATTGTTTAAAAGCAGCAATAAATAGGTAGCAGTCACTATTCCGATATATGCATTTTCTTAATCATAAGCAAAAATTGTATGATCTATCTAACCACCTAATGAGTTATTAATATCAAAGATGTTCCCAGGCAACCAATGCACAAAAAAACGATAGACTGTCCGGGCTTAAATAGCTGTTTAGAATATCAAAATAGGTGAAGAAACATTTAATCTCGTATTAATAATAATAATAATTGATAATCTTGTCCAAGAGAGACCCAATAACATGACAATATAATCAAAAATACATGAAAATTATAATGGCGATGCAACCTCTGCAACAGTATATTATTATAAATAGTAATAATGAAAACGAAAATAGAAAATAAAAATAAGTAATTATTATTTATAATAAGTCCAATTTTATTCTTTCTGGCGATGTTACCACTCACGTCAGTTGTGAGAGACAACCAGGCTAGGCTATATGTGTGGCCTATTTTATATAGATGATCTGAAGATACATGCTTCCAACCGATTAGTGCTGGGTGCTTCAGCAAAAGTGGTGGAAAATTTAACAACCATGGGGATGGAGATTGGAGTGAAGAAGTGCGCCGTGATAAATATTCATCGAAGGAAAGTAACGAGATCAAACAAGACTCACAGCTCGTGGACGGAAGACTGGTAGCTCATTTGAGAAAGGGTGATAGTTACACGTATTTAGGTATATAGAATTGTCACCAATGCAACACATTTCTATAAAAGAAAATGCGAAGAGGAAGTATTATCAAAAACTCAATAAAGTATGGAGATCGCAGTTTTCTGGAAAAAAACAAACACACTAGTGGTTCCAACTCTGACTTACTGTACTTACCAAAGTAATTAATAATGATGCATGCAGAGTTTGCAAAGGTTAAACAGAAACATTAAGTCACATTCTTAGTTCTTACCCAACACATGCAAAAACCCTGTACATACCACGGCATGATAATGCACTGAATGCACTATATATCTACTTAAGACACGTGTTAGATTTTGACCAACGAAAAATCCCATCCAGGAAACGATAATCACCAAGGACACGACAACAATCTACTGGAACCACACCTTTCTAACGATTAGAAACATACAAGCGAACCACCAGATCTAGTTCTCTTGCAAAAAGAATGTAAGATCTTTCATATTATTGAATTTTCTTCTTTGGATGAAAGTAATGTCCACATAAAATACGACAACAAATTACATAAATACCAAGACCTTGCATTCTAATTAAAGAAAATACGCCTTGGGCATAAAATCGATTATCCCTATAATCATAGGAAACCAGGGAACTATGCCACAATAGATTTTAAAATCTATTAGAACAATACCAACTTATGCGAGACAAACAATGCGCATATTATACTGGTTATCCTGGGTAGGCTAAGGACCCTACGGATGCATGAGGCGGCTTTTTAGGACTCCTGATCGCCATGGCGAAGGATTTCGACAAACTTGTATGTTGTACTGTTGGATGACGATGAGGCTGAAGTGCAGGAAATAAATAAAAAAAAAGTAATAATAATAACAATGACAATGGTCACATAACAATAATAAGAAACTATTAAATGTATAAATTTAACGAAAGATATCCGACGGATACTTATTTGCGTTACGACACATTATTCCGGGAAGTTGGAAGGAAAAAAGTTTCCGTGCTTCTTGATGCCATCAGTGGAACGTTTATTTGAATTTTTTCCAGAAAGTACGGGCAGTCGATTCTATTGTCGATAAGTTGTTCCAAGAACATAGCCGATTGGTATTCCCGCCTGCTTGCCAACAACATGAATCCAACATGAATTTCAGACAAAATATGATCAAAGTTAGCGCCTCTTGGTGGATAGTTTCCACTTGTACCAACAAGTGGAAACTATCCACCAAGCAATTTGTCGTAAGAATCTTCGAATGTGATAAATGGGATAGCAAATAATGCTTGCGTATTCTAACTTAGACATAACAAAAAGGAAGTACAATGCCCGAATAAGATATTATATTATCCAATATAGTGCACTCAACTTAAAAAATATATATTTTAAATTCCTCTTTTTACTTTATAAAAATTATATGAAAAGGTTAATTGAAGCCATTTATATACCAGTTACATAATAAAATAATAATTCCTATAAGTTACGTAAAAATACAAGTGCTTGTAATACTAACAATAAAATACAAATGCTAACTTCCGAACTAATTAAAGTATACAAAATAAAAGAGATGATAAGAGACATGGACAACATAACCAAGTAGATAGTTTGGATGATGGACGACAAACATGAGGCCCTCAATACCAGTAGCCCGAGATAATGGTTCCGTGGCCAAGATGAGATGGCAGATGGTCACTGTGCCATCTCATGCCCTAGTATAGTTTATTCTTTGTATTTATTCACATGTATTGTATGCCAAGATTACTGTTTCAGAACAAATAAATAACTTCTACTTGTTTGTGGGTTGAGGAAGTATAAGGTACGCAGTAGTCACTTATCACACATTTACCCACATATTTAGTTTGTACGACCCTTTTCCACGTTTTATTTTAAACATTTTAATATTTATTTTGTTAAGTACGTAGGCAACTTCAATATAATGACTTCAATTAACCTTTCAACAGACGTTAATGTTTTGACTATTATAGCTAAATATGGGGTTTTAATCTAAACCAGTCTTAATAATACAATTTCTAAGTTTTGAGTTTGTTCAACTATTTTGCGTATTATAAACAATTATTCAATTGTGGTGTATGGCGCTGATATTTTATCGTTCAGCGATATAAACCATAATTAAATCTGTATGATGTTATACATTAGGAAGAATTTCCAATTGAGTTGTAGTGCTGAGGAAGATAGCTTTTACTAATGAAACGTGCGTCCAGTGAAGTGAAGTTGTGGTAGGGTGCTTAAAAGTATATAGTGTTATCAGTGCCATAGTTTTGAGTATTTTCGTAATGATTATTAAAGTTGCAGAAGCAAAACTTTTGACAAATTGACTTGGAGTGTATCATCACTGGACAGAATACAAAATTACACAGTTAAGCAAAAACTTGGCAGAAGTATTGGGTGCTATGAGTTATATCACAAATTTGAAATAAATGAAGCAATAAATAATTTCATAGCAAATACACCGGTCATTACAATTAGAGCAACTATTAGAATTTAAAAAAAAGAACCTATTTTTTGTAAATATTCAATGCTCTTACTATTGCAGTAGAAATTTCTATAAGAACGTATTGTGGTATAAGCTCAACAGACGAATAAGAAAGAAACGAATAGCTCTGCGACTTCTCCAAAGTCTTTGGTACCGTCCAGGACTCTCATAATGCCCGTCATCGTTCTCACTTCACCGTAAAGCGTGGTCTGCATCCATCTTTTAGTGATCGAACATGATGGATGACGCTGAGGATTGGGTACATCTCCGTTGAAACACTAGTGAAATTAATAGAATACATGCCAACAATGGTCAACAATCAAAGGAGGCTATTTGATGAAAAAACGGTATAACGCAATATTTTAGTAAGAATGTTTTACTTGATCTTTTTAGGTTATTTCTCTTCTTGTTTATGTTTTTATTCCTAAGAGTAAACTTTTGTATTACTGCTATTTTTATTTACGTTTGCTGTAATTTATATGCTAACTGTCCTAATTTCAATGGATGGTCATGTATATGCACGTATTTTACCACATATACGATAATAATAATAATATCCTCCCATTTTACCTACGGTCCGATGATTTAATTAAAGCTCTATAATCTCTTGTATACAGAAAAATTCTTTTATAAACAAGAATAGTTACTGGACATCTTAACGGCTGCTTCCTCTAGTAGCAGTTTTGGTGAACACATCTACAAAACAATACATTTACACATTTGATGTTATTTTATAACATACTAAAAATACATCCAATTCGGAGCATAACCATATTATTTTACATTCTGGTAATCTTTGCATCTCTGTATTTACAGAAACAGCGCATGGATATTGTGAAAACAAGGGTTCGTAAAATTTAGGGTGTGCATTCTTAACGTACGACTGGCCAATAACGTGAATTCAATCAGGTTGCTTGCATTTTTTTTATTATACGTGCAAAATAAACGAGTCGATCCGACCTTCTCCCCTAAACCTTATCAGCATGTGGTACTCATCCTCACATAGTCGATTTCCATATAATTTCCGGAATGTTCCATTAGCACCAAGGAAATTTGATAATTGCGTGTCTTCTCATTTCGGCGCGGAATCCGTTGTGCAAACAAAAGATGTCTCAATTCCACAGTTCGTATTTCTTCCAAACGATTTATGTGATATACCTGTAAAAAAATAATAAAAAGGATTACATCGATCGTAAAATACTAGGTTATCTGCGAAAAGGCACACACTAATCGTTACGATCAGATAGCTAGTTACTTAATGACCTTAATTACTTGGGGAAGTACTCAGTATAACTACTTAAAAAAACCTCGTTTAAAAGATTTCAACTAATCTGCAACCACGTATGAGCCCCAAAGCAACACTTTTTGATTCTAAAGACGGTTTTTCACAAAACACGTTCTGTGTTTGGAAAAGAAAGAAATTTTGTTTTAGATTTTTTTTTTGTTTTCAGTCTATATTCAATTTATTAATGATGAGGTTTTTTTTTCATTCTTTTTATTCACCAACAAATTCACAATAGCAACCATAATCTTCAGTTTAGGACCTTCAATATTTTAAAGCAAAATTGCCTATGTTATTTTTTAACATTATTAATACTTTTAAACAAGAATTACTCGAAAAGTGAAATGTTAGGGCTAATATTTTTAAGAAAAATAACTTTTTTCCTTCAGTTTGGTTGGTACTGCACAAGATAATAATATAAGCATTTATGCATGTACCCACTAATAATTGATGATAATAAAAGTGTTTTTACTGGTATTAATTATTATTACTTAATATAATACTTCAGTTTATAAACATATTGAAATTCTTTTATGGTACTACTTTAGTTTGGACCGTTTTGTACCATTTTTTCTTTCGACCCGCGTATCTATTTTATTTTTATTCTGTACATGGAAAAACATCTTTAGCAAATACATATAGTTTGCCCATTGCAAAAGTTTGATTTAATATACTCTAAATATAGCACATTTAACAGGCTACAACCCCTGCTACCTACTACTGATCACACAAACTTAAGGTATATTTTCAAATCTTCAATCCATTATAATAGTTAATAAACTACGACCGAGATGTTGAATAGATTAGATAGAAATAATATATTATATTTATTTAGAGAAGCCATTTTATTAGTGCAGTTTATTCACGTGTGCATGAGAAACAATTTATACAGATAATAGCAATAATAATCTTTATTGGAAGCAGAAACCAACGGAAAGTCCACTGAATTTACACAAACTCAAAAAACTAGCTCCGTCAGTATTTGGCAGATTGAAAGAAAGTTGAAGGAAGTAGTAATCTGGCATAAACAAAAATTCAGGATGCCAAGTTTACCTATATTACAATCAAATTAGGCAAATGTTAATTAAGAGGTCTGTAAATTCTGTCCACTCTGAGTATCGCCCGTATAAAAAAATTCTAGAGGAGTGTCTTTGGGGACATTCTATGATAGTAAATAGGAGGGACGTTTTTCCAATTCACAATTAGACTTTATAGCAACATTATCTCTTACGTACAATTTATAGAATATCTAATATCAAATAATGTTTCATATTCGGTGGTACAGGCACTCCTCGATTTTCGGGCGCTCGTACAATTCATAGTTTCGTACACCAAATTAGATTAGATGAGATTAGAATTGAGGATGCCTGACCTATTTCACTGTGACCTTTTCAGATCTGTTGTGATTCCCTTTGTCCTAAAAGGCGCCTTCTGACATTGCCTTCTTAGTTAGATCTGTCATCTTTGAGGGCAGCTCCTTCATGCAGCTATTCGCTGTGGGGTTCTCTACACCCCTTACCTTGTCCTCGCCAGGACCTCGCAGTAGCACAACACATGAACTGCTTATTTTCTATTCAGTAAATTTATGAATAAACAAACTTTCTCAATTTTCGTAATTTTTAGAAATGTGGTATAGAAAAAAAAGCTTTCAGACGTGATTTTCGCTAAACTACATTTTCGAAAATTCGAAAATCAAAGGTTCGTTTATTTTTAAATTGACCCCAGGTTTCTTCCAATTATTACAAAGCCACGATTAATATGCTGCTGATACATCAACGAAAACGGCTGCTCTACAGATGAGCGACAGCTCTCTTATCCCTCTATCACAGCTACGCACCAAGTGCTATAGCTAGTTTGGCTATACTCGTGTTAGATCCTGTTCACGGTATTTTATATAGGTATTTATATAAGTTATTAGCATGTTTTAGAAATGGAGCATACATAGCAGTATGCTACCTCCTAAAGTGTTAAAGAATACTCTTCTACTCTGCCGACATGTTTGGAGATCCATGAGGGTTCGGTTTTGAGCCCAGTTTTTATCAATGACGTTTTGGAATTTATTAACTTTTCTATATCATATGCCAACGATACTAATGCTGTGGTTTTAGGAGCCAATCCTGCACAGATTCGTAATCCCGCAAATTTCCCTTTGGTGAACTGTGTGAATGGTTTTAATGTAATAAACTTTACATTAACGCCTCAAAAACATCTTTTACTTGTCTAAACTTCTCAATCGAGAGAAAATTTCGATATGAAAATTAGTTTGAACAGTCAACTATTAAAGCTGGATACCTCGCCAACTTGCTTGGAGTAGTTTTGAACGAGACATTTATGTGGTATAACCATTACCATCAACTAATACATAGTTTAAAGACGCCGACGGGTGGCCTAAGTGCACGTGGTTACCACCTTCCCCGACCGAAAATCCAGAATCCAGAAATACGTCGTGCTAACAAATCAGAAATTTTAAAGTAGCGACTGCTGACGTTTTATTACGGTCAGGCTTTTGCCAGAATATCCTGCTGTTATCTTTTGTTCGTCGCCATACGCGTGGTGTTTTTCTTGGCCTAAAAAGGATAATTTGTTGTAACGCGAGCATTACCAGCACTGATACCTGCAGACCATGAATTAAATATAACTATATATGTGTTTACAATAATCGCAATAAATTTCTGATCAACTCTGATGATTACTCCTATAAAATCAAAATGAAGGTAACTTCAGATTGTCCCTAAATAGATTAAAAATTACTAAGAAATTTCCGATTTCGATAGAACTTCGCCTTTTTAACTTGTTGTCCAACGTTATTAAAGAACTACAAAAATTGAAACGATTTAAATCTATCTGCTTTACGATAGCATTTGCTCGGGAGGTGCGTTTATACGTTTGGCGATTATATGATTATTCTTGAGCAGGACAGGAAGTGCCATATTCTTGACATGTCCATTGTATTTCTTGTATCTTTTTAGATACAAATATGTATATAACTATCTACAGCTACAGCATCCTTCATTTAAAAGAATAAATAAGTGTAGTAGTGCAGTAAGTATAAAAAGGGCTCTCTGTATAGTTAAACATATTTTTAGGTTCCGCTATATTACACTCTATAAAACTATTGCACGTAGGAACCGTTTCTTTTTTCTAAGTAAAATCTATATATTCTTCGGTGAGGCTAAAAGAAATCAACACAGATTTCTGTAAAGCCAATCTTTTTAAAGAATTTACCGAAATAATCGGAAAAAAAAAATAGAATGAATTCAAGGTTCAAGAAAATAGAATAAGCGAATGAGAAAGTATAAAAACAAAATCGTCGAATACACTAACATTATTGCCCAACTATTTTGATAATTTACAATACCTTTGACTGCTACGAGGTTATATTGTGTCCTTTAGCGATAGAATTCCCAGCTTGCCTGGGCGTAATGGTGACCATAGTGTTATGCAGAAGCAAGCGAGTTTCTTCAGTGGGCGAGTGATCATCCATAGGCGGTGGCGGTGGACATATGTAAAGCGACACTTCACCAACACTATCACTCAGTTTATTGTCAATAACGTTCTCGTTGTTATACGTTTGTTTTTCTTTGTGGATAATATCATCTAGCAGAAAGAGTGAAGATTTCAAGGACCTTCTATCGTTATCTTGCAATTGTTGACGTTGGAACTGTTGTTGCGTTTGGTAGTTTGGCATACTCTTTATACGTTTCTGACTTAGTGTCCTGTGGGTTGTGGGCGGAGACGATAGGCGTTTGCTCGGTGAAAATTCATTGCCAGAACCTACGTCGAGTCCGTCCGATATTAGACGTTCACTTTCTGGATCAGTGTTGCGATAACCGCTGCTATCTGACTTTTTAAGTATCGATTTTGAACGGCGATGGTGTTCCAATTGCGGACTTGTTCTACTGTCTATAGAATCCACTGAGAGTGACGATTTACTTCCTCCATTTTTACCTATAAAATAAAATATAACAATGAATACTATCTACAGAAACACATAATGTGCAGCGTCAGTACTCAGTAGGTACAAGCAAGAAAATATATTTTGGGCAAAACTGGGATTAGTACTAAATATTACAAGTCATCTACAATACAACCATATTAGAAAGACAAAGTATTTATGTATCCAGTTCTTTGCCTTGAAATATACAGGATGCGAGAAAGTTTAAATGGAACTACGGCAGACATTTTTAGCTCATAAACGGCAGGTCAAACACGTATAATTTCTTTGCTGGAATTATTGTTTTTTGTTAAACTCCTTGGCTGTAGACGTCTATTCATGGATTACTCTGCTATAAGTAATGACATCCATCTGATGCGTTATGAATCTTTAACACGCCTGTTTACCTTGTATTGTATGTTGTAAGCACGGTTTAGTACTTGCTGACTAACGCTTCGGCGCTAGTATCGATTTTTTTACCAATAAGATTAAAGTTTGATGACGCGTCGTCAACGACAACCATTCGTTATTTCTTGAAATTTTTATATACCTCCGCCATTTTTGAGTTTCTGACCATTTTCTGACGTTTGCAATCGTTTGATACTGCTTTTATCTATTTGTAAGTAATATTTAAGGCTGTAATTATTGTGAATATCCGTACTTGCAATAATGGGTGGCTTAAGAAAATGTTGTGTACCAAGATGTGTTGATATAAAAAGTGTTCGAAGGAAATTTCCAATTTACGATGAAGCCGTAAGTATTGTTGATAAAATTTACAAATAAAACAGGTGCCAATGTAGTTATCGAACATATTGCATACTTATTTTGTGTGACAATTTATGGGTATGTTGAAGGTCATATAATATTTATCAAGATGCCGCCGTTTTTGTGTACCTACTAACATAACTAACCTGAAAATCGCAGGTCTTTTCGAGAAAGAAATCGTGCAAGACGTGGTTTTCGCTTAAAAAAATCGTGATTTTGGAGTCTTCTACACAATCTACACCATAACTAATATGAAAAGTCGGTGGCACATACAATACAATTAAGGCATTAGTTCTGATTCTGCAATCACCTGCTTTTTTTCTGTATTTATTTCCTTTTAGTTTCCAGCATAAAAGTGTTGTTAATTAAATTTTAGGTGTTTAATATATGGTTGCAACGAATTGGCAGAGTAGAGTGGACCCGCAACTGTTCTCTATTATAAAAGAAAAGAAGTGGTTCATATTTATAACCCACTGCACCTTCTGAAATGTATAAGGAACAGCCTTTTAGACAACGATATTAAATTTGTGTGAAAAAACGAGATGAAAACTGCAAAGTGGAATGATATACTGCAGTTCTTCGAGCATTATAAGGGGGATGATGATATTAGGCTAATCCCTAAAATCACAGAAGCACATATTTTTAAGCAGAAAATGAACAAAATGAAGGTAGCTGCTCAAATTTTCAGTCAAAGTTTATCTGCTGTTATGAGGAAGTTTTCGGGTTATTGTAAGTAACCTGTATTATTGTATATATTGTATGATACTAAAGTCTCTGTGTTACAGATATTGATGGAGTCGTTACTTTGGACCGAAATGCGGCTAATACTGCAGTCTTTTTGTTATTCATTGACAAATTATTTGATTCTGTCAATGGATCTACAGTATTAAGTAATTATCTGTAATTACCTATTGAAATCAGCTATTTGCTAATGTCATTTTAGTATGTCTGTTTTAGTGTCAGGTATTTAACTTTAAACGAACTTTTATTTCAAGTAGAACAATTACACCTTTCCGACTTATCTTTTGCAAGCTAGAAATATCTATCTTGACTTCTTCTAGCATTTCTCAAGTTTTTAAACGTTGTTTCTCTGCACCCTGCATAAAGTAAGACTTTGTAGGTAGAACTCATTTTAAATATCATACAGCAATTGGGTACACTATGCATCCGATAGAATCCAATTAGGATTTGATTGTTTTGTCATTGTAATAATGATAATAATCAAGTTATCTGTGCCACACACATTACTCTAGGACCGAGTGATTTGATCTATAATTTTAGAATATTGTATACTGAAACCAGATTTTTTTCTGAATATTTTGACATTTTTGGGAATACCAACGCGGGTACTTCGTCGTACATCATCCTCTTGCCCAGGATATGCAACTTGGATTTATTTCAATTTTGTTTTCTTTTTCAAAATATGGATCTATGCCCAAAACTAGTCAATTATCTTTTTGTCATGATTATACGTCCAAGCTATGAAACAATAACCAGAAAGGGAGACCAGATTAACTACATTACACCTAAGGCATTGGAGGGGGGTGGGGGGACAGCTATTCTGGCAGTCCCACGCCAAGTTACACCATTGTCTATATGGCGAGCATGTTGCTGGAATTGGTCACTTCAAACTGCATGTTGAGAATCCCTTCGAACATGATATGTATTTGACCAATGATCGATGTATTCTTCACTAACTTCTTTCCAAACATAGGGGAATAAAGATTTATCGAAAAAACACTGACGCAGATTCAAAAGCTGAGCAAGGTATGGGCGTATTTTGCCCCAGTCCAAGAGTCGGAAAATAATATAATCTTGAACAACACACGACGATTTTTGGGGATATTTGTCTGGCTATGCCATTGAGGTATGTGATGTAGAGGTTCTGAATAAAGATATCAGACTCAAACTTTAAAAGAATCAGTGACAGTCAAGCGTTACTGAAAGCAGCATAGGCGCATAAATGCAACTCGAATTGTTCCCGAACTCTAAAATCACTCTAAGAATATTGGAATCGGCTAATATACAGATCCTAATATGAGTACCTGGGCACTCACTCATCCATAGAAATACTGTATAAGGAGATACTATTGCAAGAAAGAGTGCTGCAGACCAATTTCAGGGACCAGACCCTGCGATTAGCATAGTACCCTAACACGGTAACTGAACAGAAAACTAATTTATGGGTAAATTAATTTATTATATTAAACAATTGTCCTGGATTTGTATTTGCGAATAAATGTATTTCACTCAATCATGTCAGAAGGTAGGATCTACTTCATCTTGACCGTATAAGTGTCAAAGCGATTGTTCTAATTTTCACAGGTACCTACTACAGTTTCAAAAACCACCTATACAAAATCAAACTTTCTGATTAGACTATATGCCGGCTGCGTTTGAAGGACGAGGAAACAGTTGAGCACATATCCTACCGCGGCCCTGATTTTCACCAGAATCTGGTATGTGATCTTTGAGAAGGTTGAACTTTCGCTGGAAGCGCTGAAGAAGATCTAATTTAACAAGATTCTGAGCTGCCGTAAGAACCTGATGTTGTTATATGGATTCTAAGATAACATCCACTTTACAATAGGTTCTTGTGTCCGCAGTGGACGTGGCGATTAATAAAACCACCTGGATGCTCTCCCTTTGCGTCTTTCTTTCAACACTAAATGAGTATTCATTCCCTGATCAATCATCAACATATTTTTTTTGAAAGGTGACTTAAAGAGAATTGAATATAGATTAATGTGTGAGATGCAACTAATACGCGTTGATTATTTACAGTTTTAAAAACCTTGAAGACATGATGCTGTCAAGAATTAATGGGAAGCAATAATTTAAAAAATTAATTTCATTGTTTTGTCACTTATTATTTATCTTCTGTTCCTATACTGTTCTTGTTCGTTTTATATTATATTATTTTGATCTTGTATTTAATATTTCCCACAAATAATGATTCTTTAGAAGTTAGAAGAAGATAACTTTGGAGGTTTGATTTATCTTAGTTTGATTAAGGAAGAACTAGCCGCAAAAGATTACACTACAGCAGCACTGATGTATAGGAAAACAGTTTTAATATAGAAAATAAAACGGCAATGAAAGTTCCCTAATGTGGTACAGTAAAAACATATTGCATTAAAAAAAAAAATTGCAAAAATATTGTCGCAAAAAGGCAAAATAAACTTTACAAACACGCATAATCAATTTAACAAAAAAATCAATAGTATCTATAGTATTTGTCACAGCGGAAATTTCTTTGTATTAAAATATTCAGAAAATCCAATTTCATTATACAACATTTCAAAGTTGAATATCAAGTCATCTTAACGCTAGAAAGGTGTCCAGACTTTCAGACAACCATGTATGTATCAGTATATGTTACTGTTTGTGGGTGATATAATGTTTAGGAGTATATTTCGCAGTTGATTGGAGAGGTTATAAATACATACCTGCTCTTGTTCCGCTTATACTTTGGAAACCGAATAGGTGCTGATTTATAATACGGGTAGCAGATGCCAGAGGTCTAGACGATATGAATGACGTCTTCTTAGAAGCTTTCTTCGTATCTAAGCTCTCCTGAGAATCTCTTTCGAAAGCATCGCCAAATCTCGTTCGTGGTCGACTATTAAACTGTTAATAAAAAGTAGCACGTGATAAACTTAAAAACAAAGGAATAAACAAATTTTATGATAATTGTCATAAGTCTAAGGGAATGAAATTATTTTTGTTTGTAACTACCTAGTAGTTTTATGAAATATCTATTTAAATAAGTTTGGAATTAGGTAGGTGGTATCCGATAACATTATTAGTATATTATGTAATGAATTCGTAAATGATAATAGATACTAATTACACAAAAACGTCTACAACAAATTAAGTTAGAAAACGATATTCTTAAAATTCACTTTATTAATTTTTAATTGCTGAAGTACTTAGGTGAATGAAAAAACTTTTGCTTTAGTTTATCATCTTGCCAAAAATTATTAACCTTCTTAATATTTTCACTATAAAACGCAAGAAAAAGAAATATTCATATTCGTCGTTGCCATGTAGCACGGAACTTATTGGCATTTATGTCACATAATGGTGCAAGTTGAGGGACGTTGCATCAATACCTAGCAGATATTGTAGGTATAGATACATTTGTCGTATAATAAAATGAAATGAAAGCATAAAGAAACGGTAGGCGGTCCAGAGCTACTTTTGCTAGCTAAAAATACTGGTGAAAAAAGAATTAATTTATCTTACCGTGTTCAAGATATTTAAAAACATTAATTTTTCCTCAATTTCTATTATGCGTTAAGACTTTCTAATTATTTAAAATTTCTAAAAATTGTTTTAACATTTTTGATATAACTTTTTATCTGCAATCCAGAAACAAAATTTATTCTTTAATCATTCGGTGAAATTTTTAGTTACGTCATATCATTTTTTCTCAAATGCAAGAAAAGCTATATCAAAACTGTACAAACAGTATTTTGAAATTTTAAGTAATAAGAAAGTTATAACGCATAATAGAAGTTAAGGAAAAATTAATTTTTTTAAATATCTTTCAAACGGTAAGATAAATCTAATTTTTTTATTTACCAGTTTCTTCGACTCGAAAAAGTAGCTATTAGGACTACCTATTTAATTTTTTTTTGTATCTCTGTCGCAAAGCATATTTACCCACTATGTACATCTTATTTGGTCCAGCCTCTACATAATATAGTCAATAGCATGCAAATTTCCTACACTATTGTAAAGACATAAACTCTCTACAAGTTGATACCACGGTTCTTTTCCATTACCAAGAACCGATATTTTCTCTCTTGCTCGCTTAGATTCATATCTTTTGGATACTTTTTCTCTAAGCCTGTCTTCCCACATGTTTTACAGTAGCAGAAAAATTTTAGTTGGAAGTTCCACTTTTTGTTTTCGCCGTATGTCAGATGCAATTCCAATCATTATTAAAAATAATATTATTCTTTTATTTATTTACAATCAGAGTGATTAATCAGCGATTATATATAATCGCCAGTCAATATGTATAATTACCACATCAGCTAGTTAAAGTGATTAATTAATCACTTTGTCCAGTCACTACTCATACTAGCCAGAACGATTTTTTTTTGTTTTTTTAACACTTCCCGTATCGAAGATTAGTTTTTATTGTATATTTTAGCAACAGTTGCAATAGATTTTTTTTCTATTTCAATCATATTAATGATTTTTATTTTTTCGTTAATAGTGAGCATTTCACGTTTTCTTTTTGGTTTAGAAGCCATTTTAAAATGATTTTCAAAGTTACTTGCTTTATTTAAAAACTATTGTCCGACAATTCGAATAGTACTAAACACATAGTTAACAGGAGCGTTTATATGTACAAGTAAAAGCGAGTGGCACCTTAAGCACGTTCCAACTTGTTTAACTTATCATAAGAGCTCTTGTTGACGGTAACGGCCAACGTTCCGGTTTTTAAAACGGACGGTTGTCCGTTGCTCAGTGCTCTTTAGGTAAGTACGAAGGTTTGCTCACGCACCGGACAACCCCCCCGTTGGCTATAGATGCGCCGGTTACACAACCGTCGCCCCTCGGCACAACGCTAATCGGCCCGATTCAGTGAACTACGCTAGTTTATGAGAGTTTGTTAACGACACTGGATGGACAGACGTTATTGCTGCTGAACATAATTAGATACCACAATTTCTACTGAAATATGGATCACGATATTGATATGGATTTGCTAATTACTCTTGTTGAAAATAGACCAGTACTGTGGGATAAGACCACAGAGAGTTACAAAAATAAGCAGCTTAATTTTACGGTATGGAAGGAAATATGCATGATGTTGCATGAGCAATTTGAGACATTATCTGATAAAGAAAAAAATTAATTTGGTAAGTTTAAATTATTTATTGAAGTGTACTTCTCAAACATATTGATTCTGCCACGGTAATCTCCCTTCTGGTGTCATGAAATACTCCGCAAATTTATTGCGAATCATATTTGCTGTAAAACTACCTCCTACAGAACTTGAATGAGGTATGTCGCGTAGATTGGAATTGGAGCAAGTTGGTAATGAATCACCAGTTATTTTATTAATAATTCCTTCTTTTTGTGAATAAAATTTTGCAACAAACAGCAAGTTTTAACTATGTCGACTGCTAAGTGAAATGGCCGATGCAAAATTCGCCATTTATTCGCCATTATACCAAATGCACATTCCACGTACCGTCTTGCTCTTGTCAGATATTCAACTATCGAGTTGAATATCCTTTTGACTTCATCGAGTTGATGGCCAGCAAAAGGCCGAAGTAAATGTTAATGCAAAGCGAAAGCTTCGTCACCAACAAATACATTAGGTAGTTCGCAATCTGTTCCTAATTTATACGTAGATGGAGGTACGTTTAAGCTATTGTTCAATAGTCTTTTCCAAAATTCTGTTTCTTTAAATACGGCTGAATCACATTCTTTGCCATACGCACCAACATCTATAAAAATATAATTATAATTGGAGTCTACCACAGCCATTAACAACTCTGTAATTTCACTCGTTTCTCCTTTGGCACTGAGGAGATAAAATTGTAGGCAACGGAAGCGTTTCCGTTAAATAAACGAATCGTCTACAAGGACTAACGTTTTGTATCGGACCGTTACGCGGTAAAAAAACGTTCGTCAACAAGAGCTCTAAGAGAGCGCCGAATTCAGGGGATGACTCATATATACGACGATATATCGACAAATGCTCCTATAACTTTTAATAAATAACTTTTAATAAGGCTCGAATGTCTTTATTTGTTTATGTATTTATTGATATAACGCGTTTTCTGCTCATCATAGGTAAATCGCGGATGACTGAAACCGCGGATACGGAGTCAGCGGATAACGGGGTACTACTGTATATTCCGCAAAATGATATTCGGGTGGCATGAGCCGCCGTATGCAGACGATAGTTAGGGCGAGAGGAGGCCATACAAAGTATTGAATTGTATTAATAATGAAATTTTAACCTTCGCTAAGTTTATTTTGCGAAAATGCATTTTCTTTATTACAACGTGCATTATCAGTTTCTCTTATTAATGGCCGTTACTATAAATAAATTGATAAGTACCGTATGTTGTTTCTTTGTACACTATGACGGTCTCTTTCATTGTAAAATACTAATAAAAATTAAAAGAAAACGCAATTACCCGTTTTTTATGTACCTTGGTGTAATTAATTAGCAGCAGCAAGGAATTGCGGCTGACTATGAACTTTCTGATTAACACTACAATTTTAGCGATTAAATAAGCAACAGTGTAATTAGCGACCGTACTTTTATAAAGTCAAATATTTTTACTCAACTTACCTGCTGAAATCTCGTTCTTCTTTGTTTCGGATAACTGGAATCATTCAAACTAACGCGACTACCCCTATCTCCAAACCCTCGATAATTCTCATCCATGGGCGATGTCGTTAAACTTCTCAGAGCGGTATCGCCTGATGCTGACTTCTTGAACCCACTAGTTCTTGTAGGCGCTGGCGTCACTGGACTATTATCACCGCTCTTATCCAACGGATTTACGTATAAATTACTATCGATAGCACAGGAAGGATCGGCGATATCAGACGTCAAATCTCCCTGAGAGTGAAAAGGATGGGTATTGCAGCTGGCGAAGGTGTCGGAGCTGTCCATGCTTCCCATATCTCCGTTGTTATTGTTATTATTTTTGCTACTGCCGCCGCTGGCAAGTGGCTTGGACTTAAGATCCAGCTCTTCGTAAGCGTTCATCATCATTTGTTGTAATATTTGATCGTTTCTTAACGTCCTCATCTCAAGACATACCGGATTGCGGAAATCACTTGTGGGCAGAGGCATTAAGTTTTCCGCATCAACGAATTCTTTGAAACCCTGAGAATTTTGAAAAAGAGAGATAACGTCATAGAATCATATTGTACTTTATTCCCCCTCTTAAATTATATTAACTTACTATTGTATGTGACGCAATGCACGTTTAACGCTAATCTATAATGCAATTACAGCAGTAAATCAATATTAATAAATTACGATTGATATTTGATACTTGTGAAAAAGCAACTGTGAAAATCAGTTACAAAAATAGCATGTTTGTACGCTACTTACATTTACAAAAATAACATTTTTATAGATTTCAGTTTGCCAAACGTTATAAAATAAAAAATGTTTATTTATAAATTAATAGTATTTCTCGGTGTATCGCGAAAACCGTTGTTTTTGTATCGCCTAAAGTTTGGTATGAAAATTAAATGATCTCCATTAAATGTGCATTGTCGTAGGGAGAGATATCATCATCAAAAGCTGACATACGTATGTGTGTTACGTCGATGTATCTCAGTGAATTCTGTGTCGAAGAATGGATTCGTGTGAAAGTGTGATAAGAAAAAAATTGGTTTTCGTGAGTGTTAGAAATAACTAAACATTTGCAACAACCAATAAATCAACTAGACTCTATGACTCTACCAGTCACGTGCATTGGTATATAGCTAAGCGATAATATTTAATCCATTCAACCAATCAGACAAGAAATACGTTTCGTTAACGTAATTTGTGCGTGCACAAGATGAGTGACTTATTTACTAAAACTATGAGATAGCGTGCAGTAAATATTACAGTAAATATGTATGTATGTAAGTAGGTTATATTAAAAATGGAAATATAGGTACATCACAAATCCTCTTACAAACCTCATGGGACACCAGGTTAATGATATTCTTTTATAGGTAATGTGCAAAATATTGACAATATTAAAAAATGACATTTAATGGTAATGTATTTATGTAAAACGATTACGATGAATTAATGAGTGTTGCACATAAAAAAATTAAATAAAACGAAATATGCTAATTCCACTTGCATTTATTTATATGCACACTGTAAAAAATAGATGTTACCGCGTATTACTATCATTTTTTTTATTATTTATTTTTTTCAGTGTACATATAGAATTCCTCTAGACCTTCACTATTATTATATTTGAAGCATAGATTGGGTATATTATCAATTGGATAGCACAAATCACTCGTAAAATTGGTGCAGTATTTCACAGCCTTAGTTTATTTCCCGTGCAATAGTCTCTCACATTATAAAATTACTTTTTCATAAAGACTTACCCTGTGTACCTTAAATTGTGATTTCTGGTGTAATAGATCTAATAAATCACCTAGCTAATTGAATTGCATTCGATAACCCATTTCAAAAAATCAAATCCTGTAGTTCTGGATTTAAAGCGAACAGCAAATAAAAATAAACTTACAACCAATCTAAAATACGTATTATCTCAAAATCTAATTTTCTCTATTATTTCTTGAAGTTTTGAATTTATTTTATAAGAAAACTCATTTACACGGTTAGCTCATTGACAATTATTTCTTTTTGTATTCGTTCATTTGAACTTTCATTTTCTCTAACAATAATCTGCTATACACGGTGGCCAGAAAAGGGCGGATAATCGCTAGGTAGAGCGATTCTGTGTTCAATTCTGAGGCGATAATCTTAATCCAAAAAAGTTATACGGTCCTTCCTTAAGGCATACGAAACCATCAAACCTTAAGATGTACAGCTAAAATTTAGCAAAATTCGTCAAATTTATCTATGTAAAATCATTGTGGTGAAATTTAGAAATGGAATTATCTCAAATGCATTGATATAACTAATCGATTAATACCAATGGTTTACATTTTTAACATTTCTTCATTGGCGTTTTTGAAATTAAAGTAAATATGGTAACGTGGTACTGTAAGGCTGCTTCTTTAAAAGTAACAAGTAGTTGTCAATTTTTGACGTTTCTCATGTGACATTTGGCTGTTGAAATAAGATACACATTTTGTGCTGTTCACTGAACAATGTTAACCTTTGGAGAATATGCCGACATGTATATGGTATTCGGATTTTGCAATGGAAATGCAAACTTGGCAAAAGAGGAATATCAAATACGGTATCCACAACGGCGACATCCATCCAACAACACGTTCCGTAGATTGGATCAGCGACTTAGAGAAACTGGCACCTTTATACCGAATTATCGTAACAGCGGTAGACCTAGAGAGCGTCGAACAGTTCAATTAGAAGACCAAATATTGGATGCTGTTTACGAAGATCCGACGTCCAGCACAAGACAAATAGCTCGGGAACTGAATATTCCTAGCAAAACGACAGTGCACTCAGCACTATATCTCAAAATCTTTTGCGTCCGTTTCATGCAAGGAAAGTGCAGCCTTTGTATGTAAACGATAATGTGCACAGAAGAATGTTTTCTAACAATGTTTTACAAAGGATTCAAGAAGAGCCGAACTTTTTATTACATATTCTCTGAAGCGACGAATGCTTGTTTACGAGAGATGGCGTCTTTAATAGCCATAATTTTCATTTTTGGGCGGACGAAAATCCCAAGGCAGTAAGGGAAATTGGACATCAGAGAAGATGTTCGGTAAATGTTTGGCTGGGGATTTTAAATCTCCGAGTTGTTGGACCAATATTTCTTCCAAATCGTCTAAATGGAATTCAGTGCGATAACATTTTAGAAGAAATACTGGACAATATTCCATTGAATTTGAGACCCAACATGTTCTACATGCATGACGGGGCACCCGCTCAGAATGCCAGAATTTGGAGGGATTGGTTAAACGAGCACTTTCCGAATCGGTGGATAGGGCGTAACGATCCAATAGCATGGCCAGCAAGATCTCCCGATATTAATCCTCTGGACTTTTTCGTTTGGGGGTTTTTAAAGGAAAAGGTCTATGCAACGCCTCCAGCTAAAGAAGAGGATGTAATTAATAAAATTACGGCGGCAGTTCGATTAATCACCCCCGATATGTTGGAGCGCGTTTTGAATTCGCTTCCTCGAAGATTGGAATTATGTCTGGAAACTGATGGCTGCCAATTTGAACAGTTGTTATAATTTTTTCATATTATCTTTAAATTTCAATAAAATTTTTATCCATGTTAACATAAAATTCTTGCTAATTTGCGTATTTACCTGATTTATAGTAAATAATAAAATGATTACTGCCACAGTACTTGTCTGATTAGGTGTTGCCAAATTTACAATTCTTTTAAGCTGCTCGTGTGACTTAAGAAAACAGTGTACTACTTTTCTCAATTAAGATTGTCAATTCAGAATTAAACAAACATTTGGCCTGCGTGCTGTTTGTCCGCATTTTTCTGGCCACCGTGTATAGAAAATATTAAAATTTATGAATGCGTTACATTAATAGATCAAACATTCTTTTGCTAAAAATATTCCACCAATAAAATATTCGCTAGAATTATATTATGCAACAAGCTCCATCTCTTTCAATTCTTAGAATATTGGCCACTGTTAATGCCAAAAAAAATGAACATTTAGTAATTAAAATTATGTGGCCCTTAAAAGCTGGCTTACAGTTAGAAGTTTATAATATATTATTCTGTTTACAACGTTTTATTCTTAGCTTGAGTTTCATTAATTAAGTACAAAGTGTTATTCCTATGCTACTATTTAGGACTCCATATACTCCAAGCGAATGTATGAGAAATATAAATCACAAATAGATTGATAAAGTAAATTTTTATTTCCATATTTCGACCTGTTTTCTATGAATATTTATACAAGTTATTTGCAAAATTGAAGAAAGGCAAAATAAACCATATCAGCTCCTTCTCATGTAACACAATTTTGATATGGGATCGTTAGCCAACAGCATGAACCGTGATTTAATGTTTGGACTTTTTCCATTACCTGTGAGTTTGTTTATATCCGACGTTTCGACTATTATTCTACTGCTGTCTGCAAGGTATCGGTGGAAACGCTGTTACTTGTCAATTTCACAATATGGATCAATTTCATAACGATTTTAAATATTTCTGGCGTGAGGACTAATCACTTCCGGTGTCAAAACTGTGTATGCCGCTTCCTTCAAGTTCATTTTCACTTTTCCAGGATGGAAATCCATTCTTAATCTATTTTGTGATCTGTCTCCCAATTGTGCTCTATACTAATTTTGTTTTTCAATTTCTCTTTCCATGCACAGTCTTTATGTTCTTTCACTCCTATTTTGGTACGCTACTCGTTTTACCAACAGGTATATTAACGATCAGATTCACAATGAGTATTATTAACATGGTTTTTGATTTATTGTTGGAAATTCTTTTCGCGGTTCTGATGTGTTGTTTTAGTTAACAAAGCTTCTGATTTTTTTCGCATAAACCCTTTATGTATGACGTTGATGATTGTAATTTAATTAAGATTATAATAAGATTTTTCTAAGGTAACTTTCATACATTATTATATGTATTATAATTAAACAAAAATTGTTTTTACAATTGATAAAGGTAGCAAAGACTAGCGAAACGTTTTGTATGTCCATATATTAAGTCCTTTTAATTATGAGCCATACTTCCAAATACACAACTTGAAAATTATACCCTGTACGGCGAAATAAATAAACTAACTCAAAAATTAAATTTAAGATATGTTGCATCATCATCTCGGTAACCCAACTTATTTACTGGGAACATTCCCCAGGTCGCTCCCACGTCTGACAAACTCCACTCGATACATCGGACAACTCCATGATTTAGACGCTTTGGATTTTCTTAGTACCCAAACAAAAAGTTGCCAGAACGTATGTGAACATATGCCAACACGAAGCATTTGATAGTACGCAACGTTCTTGTCAAGCGTCAAGCGTTCGAGCGTTGGGTTAGCAAACGACAATCTTTTATAGAGATAACTTGAAGGCGACAATAGAGCCATTGCCAAAACGCCAATCAATACAAAACAATCCCCGAAACGATGGAAGAAACCCAAACACTAAATCATTCTGATAGGATCGTTTTGTAATACTCTCTTCGGGAAAATATATCTATGTTATTAAATGTTTTCTTACAAAAGTGCATTGTAGTTTCCTATGCACTTAATTACTACAATATTTATTTTTATAAATTATGTATAGTGAATATTCTAGAAAAAGAGAGGCCGTAATAATTAATACATATTTGTGCCTATATACATATTAAAATACCAGTTAATGATAATATTTTACAACAATTTTTAACCTTTGTTTTTGCTTGGCAAAACCAGTTGTAATTTTTTGTTGTTCTCAGAATTTGTCCTCTCAGTTTTGACCGATAAAACCAAATAGGCGCTTTATATTTTATCCTTTGCTTGTTATTTCATTACTCCGCAGCTAACCATCATAACTCACCTGTTGTTGCTGTTTTTGTATTAAAGTTGAGTGGATTATACTACACACTTTTGGTACGAAGAGGGATGCATTCGCCATGGCACCTTCCTTTACAATCCTGCAACGTACCACTACAACTTATTTCGATTTCACTTTAATTACCTTTTATCACACAATGTGTTTTACAAGCGCACTTGATTAGGTACAATACTTTAGCAATTCAGCATGATATTCAATGCACATCTTTAACAGGATTTGATCTCGTTGATTCTCAGACAGTCGACAGCATAAATAGTAATTAGACATGACATTAAAGAAATACGTATATACAACAGTAAACATTGGAAGAAGGAAATATTTACATACACACAAGTTTATGAGAATAGTGGTGTTGGTGTTAGTCTTCTGTTAAGATGCAAGTACATTTCGATCGTGATTTAGCATAATGAAAATTGGATATCTCAAAGAAGAATGAGAATGTAGTTTAAAATCAAACTATGTAACTAAACGTTATTAAATTTTTTATTCTATTTCATGTATGTAATAATTCATTATGCTTTGATTAATAATTAAAGTGTTACAGTGCTTGTTCAGCTTCGAGTAGTAACAAAAGCGACAATATCACTCCATCAATATTTGTAAATCTACATAAAGAAGCGTCATGCTCATGCTATTTTAACATAAATGCAATTAATGATAGCGACATATACTCCACAATGAACGTAATAATGCGACTTGTGCCTCAGAATAAAAAGAAAAATGTATTGTTGACTTTGTAATTTTATTTTTGTTGCTTAATTATGATGAATGTAATTTAAATTCAATTTTAGCATACATTTTGCAATAATTTTACTTTTTAAAATTTACTTAATGGATAAGACAATGAAATAATAATGTAAGAAAATTATTTTCCGACATAGTGCAGTACATATATAGTCCTTTCCGAACCTCTCTATTTACAAAATAATTTATTTACACAAACAATGGTCCTTTCTATCAAGTATTTGAGAATTGAAGAACAAGGAAAATTATTTGGTTCTTACCGATGACTGCATTTGATAACACAACGCTATACGGTATTTTTTGGTGATATAAGACAATGATTTTAATGGTAAATTAACAAAAAAAAGAACATTAAGCCGTTATGAATTAAGCTTTCCTTATGAATTAGAGATTATAGAGAGGGTAATACTACCTTTGAGGTGCAAAAGCAACATTCGAATTCGCTAGGAATTTCGTCAAGTTTCTCGATCTTCTTGTTTGCATCAGATTTTTTGCTGTCCGCCTACAAGACAGATCGAAACACTGAAGATACATTGTGTGTACGCATAGCAATAGAGAATAGGAGACAACAACCATTCAGAATGTATTTATATTACATAAATAACACGTAGAAATCCAAATGTACATATAAGAAAGTATTGGGTCTAATGTATGTATGTATTAATGTATATGATACACAATAACGAGTAGTACAATTTTAGAGTCAATTGAACGATATTCAACATAAAAATCAATAAATACTGTAAGAATAAGGTTTATATATTATACTCAAATCACTTTAGTTTTAACTCACAGAAAGGATGTATATACCATATCACTCGAGAAGTGACAGGACGCTAAAGTGTAGAACGAAAATTGTCTTATAAATTACAGTTGTGAAATTTTGTATATGAAACACCAACGGATCTGAAATCATTAAAAGCCATGCGCCACATTCACTCTTCTTATGAGTTACAACAATCTCAGATTTAACAAATTCGCGATTACTGAAGTCAAGAGTTACCTATAGTTTGTCGTAACAGTTCTAATAAATAATATTTGTGTTTTACTCTCTTAAATACTTTAAACTAAAATATATATGTTAGAAAGATTTACTTAAAAAAAGTATATCATTAATGTTTGCTAATGTGTATAGTATTTTGTGGTGTTATTTAAGTTTTCAGTACAGAAGTATACTACACAGAGCAGTTTAATTATATCAATAGCAATTTTTTTATACATATACATCACAAATCGCCTATCACAAAATAAGATACAGGAATATTATAAGTAATCTTTATAAAATGTGATGGCGAAAATTTAATTTTAAATATTTTAGTGCAATAGCTGTAAAAAATTTAGGTAGATGAAGATACTTTTAATTTAATTACAAAAACAATCATTATTGTGGTGGTACCTTTCTCTTCACCTTCTCGTTAAAACAACAAAGAATAGTCAAATAAACTTTCAATAAAAAAAATAAATATCAGGACAAATTTGATCAGGGTAAGCAACTAATACACAGGCTGATTCTACACATGTATATGCCAGAAAGTTTATGGGCCGATTTCTAAGGTTATTATCTTCATAAAAGTTCATATGAATGTACGTCCCAAACGGCTTAGCTTTAAACTTAATGTGGAAGGATGTTTAATAGTAAATTAAAAGTTCATATAATTAAACTTATTACTTGCAACAAAATTATTTTATAAAAATTGTTGGTTGCTTCTATCCTCCATTACATTCATTGGTCAGTGCGTTCAAGAAGACCGTAGGTGTATCGAATTGTCTCAAATGCTGCAGCAATACGATCTCTCAATTCATCAATATTTTCAATGGGAGTCGTATATAAACTAGTGATTTAAGTCTGCAGATCGAGAAGGCTATGATTGTGGGCCTCTTAGGGTGTACGATTTGGATACGTATCGTTCAAAAACTCACGAGCAAGTAAACTGAAATGTGCTGTGGCACCATCGCGCATAAAATACATTTGCATCTTAATTGCAACGGGACTTCTTCCAATAGTAATAATAATAATAATAATATAATATTTATTTCAATGTAAAGTATACATGAAACAAGTCAATCTATATAAAGTAATAAAATTAATAACAAAAAAGATTCATTCAAAGAATATGGTTCCATATCAATAAAAAAAGACCTTAATCTACGCTTAAAACTATTAATAGAAACAATGGATTTGATAGACATTTGCAACTTATTGTATAGTCTCATAGAGGAATAAAATAATACTTTCTCGGTCAAAGACAATCTATGTATTGGATAAATATAATTGGCATTTTTAAAACGAGTATTATGCAAGTGTTGATTTTTTGAATTATTGAAATGAGACTGGTGTTTAAGTAAAAACACTACACATTCATAAATATAGATTCCGTAAACTGTCAACAAGTTGTGTGTCTTAAAATGGTTTCTGCAACTATCGTATGGACACATATTTAAAATAATTCGCAGATATCTTTTCTGCACCAAGAAAACTTTGCTGATATCAGAACTTTGTCCACAAAAAATTATACCATATTTTATACGCGGATAAAAAATTCCATAGTAGACAGTTTTCAGGGTTGCAAAATCAACTTTTTTTTTAGGTTTCTAACACCGTAACAGGAACTATTTAATTGATTACACATTTTCTCTACATGTAATGTCCATCTCAAATAACTATCAAAGTATATACCTAGGAACTTTGATGATGATACAGTATCAATAGTTGAGCGCTTCAGGCAGAAAATACCAAACAACAAGTTTTTGAAGCATTCAAAATTAGTTTGTTTGCCTTAAACCAATGATTACGTTTGCAAAAGAAAAAATCACATTTCGGATCATTAGCACGAATTAAAATATTAGTATCATCAGCATAGTTTACTAGAAGATGTTCAGACGAAGTCATAATATCAGAAATATTATTAATGAAAGTATTGAATAGTAGTGGCCCTAATATACTTCCCTGTGGCACACCTAAAATACTGTTAGAGGGTTCGACATTACATTTTGATTATTATCTGTTAAGCATTAAGGACGTCACGAATTAGATATATAATGGTAGCCCCTCTTCAAGAAAGCGGCGGTATACTTCTACATTTAATCTCATCGACAAAAGATATAGATCTGTCAAATGATCTACAACAATTCCAGCCCACACATTAACGGGGAATTGATGATGATGACGGGCTTCTAATGTTTCGAGTGGGTTTTCTTCGAGCCATGTGTGATTATTACGAAAATTAATATTAACATGTCTGAAGAAAGTAGCCTCGTCGGTGTAGAGTAAATACTTAAATTAAAAATTGAGGATTTAGTGCTGTGTCCATTGACAAAGAATCAGTCTCTTCAGAAAATCTGCTGTCAGTGCTTGTGGACACAACAGTTGATTTTTCAATATCCCCCACACGTGGACTAACTTATCTTAAAGGCAGAGGCAATTTTTCTTGTGCTTCTAGAAGGATGTTCCTCAATTTCATTTAACACTATTTCTTTCAGTTGTGGAGTTCTAACTATACGTGGGTGTCCGCAATCAGTCGTATATTTTTTAAAACTTCCCGTTTCACTAAGACGTTGGTGAAGATGGGCAAATATCGAATGATGCGGAATGATACGGTTCGAGTAAATTCTTCAAAAAGACGTCTAGCCACACATGAATTACCATCGGTAAGACCGTAAACAAAATGCACTAACGCAACTCAGCATTTGTGAAATTCATTTTAGAAAACATTGACAATACTTTGAGATAATAATATTGAAACGATAAATAAATGTTTTCCCTTGAAAACGAACGTTTTTGCTGAGTCACGTGTAATATTAAATCTTGTGAGTTTTCTTAATTTACTATTAAACATCCTATAACTTTAAAACTAAGCCGTGTAGGGTACACATTCGTATGAACTTTTATGATCACAAAAACCCTTGGAATCAGCCCATGAAATTTGTCGCATATATATAGAGTCACCCTGTATATTATAAATAAACTATCAGCAATATTTTAAATATTTACGCACCCTGCTCCAAGTTAAGTGGACACTATTGCTATCTCTGTTGTTATTGATACTTCGAAGTAGGTTTAACTAGAAAAAACAATCGCCTTACGCGCTTGCTAGATAGCTCTCAAATTAATATTTTTTTTAATGGGTCGGCCTGTATATTTTAAAGGATGTATAAGGTAAATGTCTAAAAATCTTTTCCATTTCATTTTATTCAATTTATAGTCAACTTAATAAGCCACATAATAAGATGGCATCATTCCTCTTGGGATTATTATGAAAAGTTTTAAGAAGTTTGCAAGCTTAAATACACTGCTATATGAAAATGAATAAGGAAACTGTGATAGTTTTTAGTACACATCAAAGGGGCATTTGTATTTAAAAAAAGAAATTATAGCAGTCTTGACTTACTCAAGCTTTACTTTACTGTTTTGCTGCTCCATCCTCCGTCAGTATTGTTTATATTTATTTTATTTAGTGTGTATGAGATTATGATTTATACATTTTGTGCATACTCAAAGACATCGAAGGCCATCGCTGTATTCTCTGACAACCAGCCGACATTTAAAACGAATGATTCCGCAACTATTGATTGCAAACTAGTTTGGGACTAATGCATTGGCTTGGCACTGACAAGATTTCCACTGCTGGGTTTGGAGAATTCCTAGATCTACGTGAAAGAACCAGTCTCAAAAATGATAGATCTAGTCTAATTGAGAAGGCAAAATTAGAAAACGTATTCTATGATAAAGAGAATCACAATGGATCTAAAAAACTCGTGATGAAACAGATCGATATGGCTACCCAAATCCTAATTTAACCTAGAAACAATGATACTCTGATTAATGCGAAAATGATATATAAAGATATGCGAAAAAGTTACATTTTACGATACTTCACGATTATCAATGTTAATTTTATGTCTCATTTAAGCCTCCCATTCTTAAATAATTTTCGCGACGAAATCTGCGATGGTAGTTTTAGTAGTATCGAAAACATTAAATAATATTATCCATATATTTGTACATAGACGCACTTCGGCATCTAAAGAAGGTTCAATATAAATTTTATGTGAGAAACTGCACGACTTGAATTTCAATAGAAATCTATGCCAAAAATTTTGTTAAATTACCCTTGCACAAAATTTCGAAGGGCATAGTTGGTATTTTTAAAAAACACAATAAGGACACATGTTTTACCTCGCGAAACACATTGAGAAACCCTTTAGGTTACGCCAAAAATAAATCAAATCATCACGCAATGTGGGGCAGTTACAAAATAAGATGCGAAGACAGCAATAAAGCTTATATTGGACAGACAAACCCGTGAACCGGAACCAAATTTAAGGAACACATCCCTATGAGAGGCTACTGGATATAAAATTAACATTGAGGGCCTTGCACTATTGGAAAATGTAACTTCTACTAGGGAATTAGACGCTTACAAAAACATGTGTATGAGGAAAGACCAACAATTTAAACATTCGGTGTCTTTTGATTTATTGAGATAACCAGATTTCTTCCTCACTTCTTTGAGTTTTTGGTAGTTTAGTAGGTCAACGTAGGCTTTAAAAAGGAAAAAAGCACTTGCAAATATAGGTTTAGGATAGTGATAACGAAGCATCGTTAGATGTTATAGCTTTTTCTTAATTCATTCAGTCTTCGGTTGAGAATGATATCCAACGAATTTCCGAAAAAATTGTCCCGAATTAATAAAACCGTGTAGGGCGGCGTGATCGGCTATCTTGCATGTCTAAGAAAAGGTTACAGAAGAATGTTACTGTGCATAAGCAAATAAAGCTGACCGCGTTCGCTTATTTTGCAGCACATCGTGATGATTCAAATAGAGATACTGCAAGCAAGCTAAATTTTAGTGACGCGACAATGAAAAGAATTTTACAAATTTTACGGCATAAGTACTGTGTATGGCAGACATTGATGTCTGCAGATGCCGCTAAACACACACACAATTGCTCCATAACGTGTACTTTTCTAAATGATACATTTGGAAACAGATAGATTTTGATATATACCAATAATACCCAAAATAACTCTAATTTTTTAAAAATATTTTCACATTATAGATTAAGTAAAAGTTAATTGATGGATAGATATGTTATAAATATTAATTAACCTGAAATTTAAAACTGTAATTGAATCTTTTGTTTTAGTGTAATATTAGAAAATATTTTCTAAAAGTAGTGACCTATTTTGGAATAAAGAAATTTATTGAAAACTTGTTCTTGTCAACGAAACATTACCCAGAACAAAAAAAAAAACAAATTTAAGATTTATATTGCAAATAAAATCATTCGAGTTTCTTTTTAAAATATACAGGTGTCCAATTTAAAAAACATCACTTATCTAGCAAACGTTGTTTTCCTTTAGGCTGTACGTCGATTAGCAAAAAAAAAAATTACAATTACTGTGCTATTTTAACCGACTTCATAACATGAATAATAATGGAGATTTGTAATAGTGATTATCTAACTTGATTCAGCCTGTGTACGTATGCATACGTAATTTTTTGAATGTGGAAGATAACTTCTTAGACATTGAAAAACTTTGTATCCAAATTGGAAAAACGATCAACATAAATTATTAAACATATTAAACAACTTCACAAATGCGCATACGCAAACATTTCATGTTTCATACAGCTTTCATAAGAATATACTTTTAAGATCTTCAACGATATCTGATATACTTTGCCACATATCAAATCTGTCATATATGTATAGCAATTTCCATGCAAATACACTTAAACTCGTTTAATACCTAGACATAGGAATTTTAAGTAAAGTCGTCGAACAGAGAAAAAGCTATGAACGAATCAAATTTTAGTAAATTTATAATATTGCTAAATTTCATAACTTACATTTTAGTTTTCGTCGAGACACTATAGTTTATATCATTATTGTCGTTTAATATCGATCTTTGAATGCAGAAAATCATCAATTTTAGAACATAACTTTTATTAAAATATTGTCTACCAAACGTAAACCTTCTGTGTACTGTTACGTTGTGTCAACAAATAATTGAAAAACTTACCTATTGCCTGTTTTTGCTCTTTTTTTTATCTTCGTAAAGTTATTAATGAATCGCTTGATTCTAACATTTGATTCGTTCGTTTATACTAGTACTCAATACAAACCCATCGCATCCACCAAAACTTACCTCTGGCAAAATGAAACCAATAGGCATATTAGGAATCAATTGAGTTTCATCTTCAGCTAGAGGAGCTGTAACAACTGTCTGCAGTTGATGTTCCTCTGAAGGAGCGAGCTCCAGGAGACGCTTTTGGCTAGCCGGCGATATGGGAACAGGCGGCCCTTCGCTAGTAGGAAGACATGGCATTTGGGAAGAATTGCTGCGTCTATGTCGATTTGGAAGATGATCAAAGTTGCGATAGCTCGCATCCGCTTGAGACGGATTCTTAGATTCTTCTTCGTTACTGTTAGCATCGCCATGCGACATGGTGTGTCCTAACGGAGAAGAAGGAAGAGGACACTCTGTGTCAATTGTGCCAAATTGGGACGGGCACTTCATCTTAATAAACTCCAAAAATTCTTATTCACATTTACGTACATATAACTCATAACAAATACCAGACGAATGTCACATACTTATTACGTCGAAATCATCATGATTATAACAGTGCTAACCATAACAACATGCGAACAGATAACAAAGTAATATAAAATATGAAAACTGATGTACTCATAAGTGTATTTCACATTACATACAACGGATAAAAACTGTACAATAAAGCGGAGTGTAACGATTGGATGAAAATTGAGAGAAAAAGAATGATCAGCATTTATTTGTATTGCTGCACTGTTTCCTTAAAACATTACATAAGTAAATTGTGTTCGTTCTAAGCTATGACATGCGCGTCCGGATGTTGTTTCTAAACTCTAGTTCAGAATGTGATACTAATAATAATTTTAGGAGTTTTGGCGATTGTCTTCATTTCCATCGATCAGAACACACATGTCACCTAGGAAAGAAGACATCGTCTTAAAACCCTGACAATCAAGCCGTGCCAAATAAAAAGCATTTAAGCTATACGAAGACTTCGTTGTTATTCAATTTACATTTATTTTTAAATTTATAGTATTTAGACGACTCCAGGTGGTGATATTTTTTCTAAGATCACTTTACTAATAATTCATGTATATTTTTTCAGAGAAAACAAAAAACTGCTTAGGTACACCGTGACCGTTATTAGAAGAAAAGGCCCTAAGATAACAGAGATCGAATAGAAGTTCAGATAATGAAAACAGTGGCAAATATATGGAATTCCTACGGAAAATTCCAGTATCGTATAGTATCTAGTAAAATTACCAAAACTTGGGAAATTTACTAGAAAACTTTAGGTATATTTTCTCATTTTCGGTAAATTTACCCTATACATTACTGGAATTTTCCGTGGGAATTACAAATATTTTTTAGTGTGCAGTCCGTGTTAACCCAGATTTTTATGACCGATAATATTATTCATACCAATCAACACTTGGTCACCAACAATTTAACATATATGTTTTTCGCTTGCAGACACGTCAAATATCTACCAAACCAAACCTACATAACATAGTAACAATATGTCACACGATCACAGCCTATGTTGTTAGTAAAAATCTGAAATTTGCATTATTTACTTGCATTACTAATTATCATGTTTCAGTGACATTTGCCTATATATTACAAAACCGACCGTTTCTGGAAAGTGACTCATCTTTATAACTTTCAGTACAGGAACTAAGTGTGAGACATAAATGCACGTCTGAGTTTATCTCCAGTTTAACCGGAAATAAAATATTTAATTCAAGATTTTCCGACATGTAGTTTACTGTAATTTTAGTTTTTCGTCTACAGTACTTTGAGGTTTGTAAAATGCTGAATTGCTCCTATAAAATCATGATGAAAATAAAAATATTTTTTTTTAATTTATTTATTTGGATTCACAAGACAATGGGTTATGCCTGCACATTTTTATGGAAGAGCGTATTTCTAGTTCAATAATATAGTGAAATCTTTTCTCGTGGATGGTTCTAATTTTCTCGATGAAGTTAGCTTTTTCATTAACTTGAAGTTCTCTATTTTAATACTATGTCGGGCATCGTTCGTGTATTTTGCCACTCCCGAATATATTATTAATTTATGAATTGGAAATAGACCTCTATAGAAAGGAAACCA
The DNA here is from genome assembly GCA_949128085.1 of Cetonia aurata. Lineage (NCBI taxonomy): Eukaryota > Metazoa > Arthropoda > Insecta > Coleoptera > Scarabaeidae > Cetonia > Cetonia aurata. The sequence goes on along the minus strand of OX421882.1, from coordinate 55,065,476 downwards.
ACAGCAACAGATTCGCAATGCCCGACCGAAACCAGTGCGGGCAATATAAAACGGCCGACATCAATTTCCTAATAAATAGATGAATAAAGTTTCTTAACAAGGCGAGAGTTTCTTAACAAAGAATTCCAATTCATCGAAAAAGTAGTGATTCTTTGCAGTTACTCTTCTTCATGGGAAAATCTCCACGACCTTAATTTCAGCAGAAACCTGCGGTAAAATTTCTTTCCATAAAATTTCGAGAGATATAAGCCTTATTCTTAAAGATTATTGTAGAAATAAGTTAAATAACCCAAAAAATAAACCAAATTATAAGGAAAATCGGCAATTTACAAAATTTAATGCAGTCATTGCAATAGAAACTCTGTTGTACCACTATACTGTACAGACGAAACATACAACCGAACCCATATTAAAGAAACTTAGAGAATATTGTCGCTATTACAGGCCTGAATTAGCGAGTGTTGCAAAACACACAAATGATGTCGAACACAGGATTAAGATGGAAAACTTTCCTCTCAATATTCGGCGTTGATAGCTTTACAATAATATAGGTACGTTTAAGTAATACACTTTCAATAATTTGTTCGATCTTTGATTGTAAATGGAAATCAACGAATTTCCGAAACAATTATCCCGAAGAAATAGACTAATGTAGGGTAAAGTAATCTGATATCTTGTGTGTCTACTACTATGCTAAAGTACTTCTTATATCTTTGTCCAAAATTTGTTTTGTTCTGATTTGTCGTTTGTAATGAAAAAATATCTGCCATCGTTCAATTAGTAAAGCAATTGAATGAAAAGCAATAGTTGGATGAACACGATGAAATTTTCTTGAAATACGCAATAATAAGTGCCACACCTATTCTTGCTACAACTAGTAAAATTTAGTATTTTGTAGGCACTAATAACCAGAGCACGGACAAAGAAGTTGCTGATCCAATTGCACGATTGAATTATGTAGCAATTTCAAACGAAGTGCTGGACAGATGTAGAGATGAACGACCGTAGTAGAAATTGTGCAGTAGCACTATTACTTGCAAATCATACGACTTATTAAGAACTTAACAAAGATTCCTCAACTACCCACTTACCAAAATACAATAAATAACTACGTTATGTGCCAATATCTAGGATTTATGGTTTCCCCAAAATTCATAAACCAGGCATACCGTTAAGACCAATAGTTTCTACAATACACTGAATAATCTCAGAAATTTCTTTAAAATTCGTTGTTAAAAATCATTTCTAAAATTTAGAATGTTATTGTTCCTGATAATTATACAGACATAATCCCTGCAAAGTCAACGGTTATACCACGCATGTGCATCTCCCGCTCATTCTACCTACTGCAGTAGGTATTCCCCTATCATTCGTCATAACCACTCATAGCTCACAACGAATACTGGCGCAAGCGCAGCGGTTGCTTTGCTATTCAAAATGTGTTAATTCTTAGTGACCGTGAAGGTATTGCATTTTTATTATAAAAATGAATAAATTGCAATATGTATTGCTTTGGACACACGTTCTTATAAACTCAAAAGGTGTAATGAAAGCTTAAAACAGTAATTTATAGTATCTATTATGTATTTAAAAATAGTCTCATAAAGAAATAATAAATTTAACGAAGGAAAAATAAAACTTAATTCTGAGTAAATAATTTAAAAAAAATTAAAACTTAAAAATAACTCTTAATAATAAATTAAATAAACTTTAACACCAGCTCGGTTACATTTCTATTCGTAATAGTAAAATAAAGAAATATAAAATTAGGGTTTGTTCATGACAAGCAAATCAAAGTCATTCTAATGAATTTAGGACAAATAAAAATTAATTCTGGGTAAATAAATTTAAAAAATTGAAAACTAAAATAAGCCTTAATAATAAGATAAAATAAACGTGAATTTTTTAAAAATCATTGAACCTTCAAACAAAAGGTTCAAATATGCCTCCCATCCTTGGCTAAACAATATCCTAATCTATTGTAGAAATTCATTCTCCAACATTTCTGGGCTAATGTTGTTTGACGTTTGAACAATTTTATTGCGCAACTGCTCTACATTAGTTGGTCTAATGTCTGCATTGCCATAAATTATTTGTTTCAAATAACTCCAGTAAAAGAAATCAAGGGGGGTAATCTGATGAACGTGGCGGCCATTTGATATTTTCAGAATGAGTTCCGATCCACCGATTAGGAAACTGTTCACTTAAATAGTTTCGGACAGCCAGTGCATTATGTGCAGGGCAACCATCTTGCTGAAAGTAGATGTTTTGCATATTTATGTCGGGAAGTTGCTATACAGTAGGTAGAATGTGGGTGTTCAGCAATTCTAAATATGCATTTGCGTTCAAATTGTCATTGATAAAAAAAAAGGCCCAATAATATGGTTGTTTAACAAACCTGCCCAAACATTTACTTTTTGCTGTTGCTGACTAGATGAACTTAAATATCTGTGCACGTTTTGCTTGGCCCAGTATGTTGTCACAGATGAATTGTGACTTCTAACCAAAGGAAAAGAAGATTCATCGGTAAAGATAATATTGTTTACCAAATTAGCATCTCGGTTAAGTAAATCACTTAACTTTTCACAAAATTCCATACGCTTAATTTAGAATATTTAAAATTGTGATACCCATTTGCTTTGAGTATTCGCTGAACGAATGAACGGGATATGTCTAAATCATTGGAAATAGTGCCAGATGACATATTCGAATTTTTTTCAACTGCAGCACATACTAAAACGGACGTATTATTAGAAATTCTGCGAGTTGGAAATGATGTTTTTAAATTTTCGACCCAACCGGTATTGTCGGTTTCATTTTTTAATTTAAAAATTGTGGCTTTATTTGGAATAGGCCTGTTGGGGTATTTAGTTGCAAACATGTCGCATACCCTTTGAAAAGAATGGCCAACGTGATACCACCGCATCATTTCAGCTTCTCCTCCACAGTATAACGCGGCATTTTGCGCAAAAATATGTATTTAAAACTTAGACAACTACCTTACTTGAACTGACTAATAATACTGATCAGTCATCAGTAGAGCAGACCATTTTCCGTGCGCACCATGTGCGCCGGTATGGCAGTGTAATTCGTAATATAATAAACTTATTCACTTTGTCTGACAACGGTCGTTTTCTCGATTTATGTGTCGACGACATTTTATTGCGTATGCTTACACTTACATGCAGTCTAAGTGGGAACCAAACACATACTGACTGCTTTTTATTAGCTCTGATGCAATACAGTCATCCCCGCATCGGCGCACATGGCGCGCACGGAAAGTGGTCTGCTCTAGTCATCAGTCTACACATGCTATTATGGTACTACAGCGCCACACCTCGCTGTTAGGTAGAGTGGGAGACGGTAGGAGTACATGTACTTTCCCGCCGTTTACTTTGCAGAGATTGAGGCTGTACATGTATTTCACTTGATGTTAAATCACTTTATACCGATATTCTTAAAGATTATGTTATTGAACAACTTAATCATCTTTTGGAGATTATATCACAACATGCAGATAAGCCCCAGTCACTGTTTTTGGAAGGTGTACAGTTGTGTCTTAAAACTAATTACTTTGTGTTGGATGGATTGTTTAACAAACAGACGCTTGGAACTCCCATGGAGGATTTGATGAGTACCATATTGACAGATATACTATAACGTGTTGGGGGAGTTTGACTTTCGAGTAGTATTCTTGGCCATGGATGACTCTTACTTAATTGTACCCACTGATAAAATATAATATATATTGGAGCAATTCAACAAAATAAAGAACAAATTAATTTTACTATAAAAGTACAAACTGATGGTAAACTTCCATGTTTAGACGCTGAAACTAGAATAGAGTATCACAGAATGATTTTAGACCTATAACTGAAACTCACCAGTTCTGACTTTAACTCATACCCATCCACTTCATATGAAAATTAATATCATTAAGAATTTTAACCAAAAAATTTTGATGATGTCGGATGGTAGGTTTCATAAAAAGAATTTAAATAATTTAAAAACTGTACTACTTCATAACGACTACCTATTTTTTACATATATAATCATGATATAACAAAGAATCACAATACAAAAGGCACTCATATCAGTAGATATGTTAGATATAGATATTCTAACAAACAGACTTATATTTAATGACAAAACTAATCATATAGTGACATACAATAAAAGTACTTTACAAAAATTGATTTCTTTTCAGTAACCCTAAGAATTAAAGTGCCATGTTAGGAATGCTATCTACAAAATTAATTGTCTTAATTCTGATTATACATACGTGGGTCAAAGTTCCCAGAATTTAGAAACACGCATTAAAAAACACGAACATGATGTCAACTCTGGTAAGCTTTCCACAGATCTGAACATTGATTTAAAATAAGTCGTAAATTTAATTTAAAAAATACGCAAATTTTAGATATGGAACCGAATTATAAAAAAGGTTAATTTATGAATTAATAATACATATAACAACTGTGCATTTGGAAAACTTCAAAGCAGGTGAAGAGAAACATAAATTAAACAAGAAAATTTTCTATTCCAAAGAAAACAAATTTGGTACAGCTGTAGGTACTTAAAATATTATCCGAAATCTAAATATCAAAATATTTAGAGCTGAACTCATTCAAGAATAATTTTCCGTTAAACCGGTGGTAAAAAGATTTATTTACTGTATGAATTTATGTTCCACACTTTATTCCCAAATTTATTAATTTAATTGGAAGTTATAGAGATTAGCCATCTCTCAGTAACACCAGATATATTGACAAACATTCTCAAGTTCCTAATTGAACATATTTTAATAGCTTAAAGTAGTAATAACTATTGTGTATTGTTGTAAAAATTCATGAACAAAAATAGTACATTACTAATATTGCCAAATAAAGGTTTTTTTGTGAATCTAAGGTATTTTTAAAACGCAAAAACTTCTAAAGAATTAATTTGAGAATATCCCTAACCGAACCGTTACCCCAAAAAATGAATTATATTTCCTCCAATACTTTTGTAATGCAATTATTTCCACAAACAATATCCGGGTTAATGTAATCCCAACAATTTAATAACTTGTAGCATTCTAAGATTATATGAGTTTAGGAAGAGGATTAAAAAAAAACAGCTATTAGATTCCAATATTGCTAGTATTTCTCATTTTTGAAATACATAACAATAATGTAACATTATGGACTAAAAATATGTACAGATAGATGATATAGTTAATTCGTCCCAGCTGTCTTAAAATATTGTTGACGCACAAAAAAAGGGATTAACTGTTTGTTATTTATAAGAACGACGCACTTTTGTTTGCCACAGTTATGTACCTACTCTTGTGCACTAAAATTGATATAAATTCACAACTATGCCTGTAAAATAAAAGAAACAGGGTCAATTGTAACATTCTAAAAAGCCAAAACATTGCTCCTTCAAACGCACAAATGTTTCTACTACGCCACTTAGTAAGTTTCCCATATTCAAATGAGACTCACTTATTTAATTTGCGCAACCAATTAAGCTACAGAATATTACCAAAAAGAATCTGATATTCGGTAACATTTCCATAGCGCATGCAGGCACATAGGTATCAAGTTAATTGCGTGTCGGTTAATATCTAATTTTCTACCGTACTTAAAATTAGGTTATGGCAGTAATAGAAACATGTTAGTATTATTTGGCGGGTTATTTCTGGATTAAAAGCACTATAGAAATTTGCTTACCAGTTATGTACTTGATAACAGATTTTTAATGATACAATTGACTCCTCCTTCCAATACTATACATTTATTCGATTATCCTTCTTTGATACTCATGAATTTAGGTTAAAATTACGGGACTGGAAGTACCGGTAAATCTTAATAATTTCTGTTAATGTACAATGCAATCGTCATCTTCATCATCAGTTAATTTTTCGTCAACTGTATAGTAGCAGGTATCGACTTTGTTATTTAGCTTTTCAGAATTTGCATTTAAAGAAGGATATTTGGTTTTGTGCTTGGTTCTCTTCCAGTGGTCTGCAAATAAAATAGAAAATAAAATAAAATATCAATTGACTCTAGTGCTACTTAACTTATTAACAACGAAGTCTTCGAATAAAAACATAACGTAGCTGGTAAACAAATAAACGTACGTAAGTAAATAATAGTACGCAGGGTGGATTAATATATTTTCGTAGTGTTAATAAATTAACTTAGAAATCAGACTACACACACAAGTACAATAAAGTTTAAATGTACCTGTGTCGACGATAACATCTATGAGATCCATACTCTTTGCGAAAGCATCCCTTAGGTTGATGTGATGGAAGGAAACGATACTGCCTTCACGTTTGGCACGCTCCAGCGCTTCCCTCCTCTTCAAAGCTTTCTCTCTTCTCATTTGGTTCTTGTAAAACTCCGCAAAATTGTTAACTATAATAGGAATGGGCAACGCGATCACCAAGACACCGCATATACAACATACGCTTCCTATAACTTTGCCGAGAGGAGTGGTTGGATAAATGTCTCCGTAACCTACAGTGGTCATCGTAATTCCCGCCCACCAAAACGTTTCTGGAATGCTGATGAACTTGGTACCTGGTTCCTCTTTCTCAGCGAAATAGGCGAGACTGGAAAATATGAGAACGCCCATGGCCAGGAAGAGCATCAATAAACCGAGTTCCTTATAGGAATTTCTTAACGTGAAACCCAGAGACTGCAGACCCGTGGAATGTCGCGCCAGTTTTAAGATTCTCAGGATCCGCATGATCCTGAAGACCTGCACGACCCTCCTAACGTCTTGGAATTGATCTGTGGCGTTTTTATTCGTCTCCAGGAGGAACAGCGATACGAAGTAAGGCAATATGGCTAGTAAATCTATGATATTGAGGCCGCCCTTGAAGAATTTCCACTTGTCCGGCGAAGCACTAAATCGTAATATATATTCGAGGGAAAACCAAGTGATGCACACCACTTCGACCATGGCTAACTGAGGATTATCTGAGAAGTTGCCCTTCTCGTCGTTGACCTGCATGCTTGGTATCGTATTCAAGGTCAGGGCAATAGTGGATAGGACGATAAATAAGATGGAAACGATGGCGATCACCTGGAAAATTCAATAAACAAAAGAACTTCTTTGGATTGCTTTTCATAACAGTCTGAAGTTACAGAAAGGTATTTCTCGGTTTCAGCAGTCTTATCAAGTCAGACAGTAGGGTATTTTATTGGTCTTACGTGTTACTATATAGCGTGAGTTTCAATGAATTTTGTGTATGCTTGTGGATGTGTGTTTATGTGTATGTGTGTTTGTATGTGTTTTGTGTGTGTGTGTGTGTGTGCAGTAATGTTATTTGCCTCAAGAAAAATGTTTACAACCGACTTGTAAGTATTTCGTAAACATTTCAAAACCAATTAAGCTGTGTGATTTCTTACATTTTTCTCAATATATATTAATACACATAATTCGCATAATTAATTAAAATCGTAAACATTTCTCAATACTTCAATTTTTATTCTCTAGTACATACGAGTATCATTGCAATAAAAAGTTTTAAATAAGCTTTCAATGTAGCATTACTTTTAAAGAAATAAAATTGTCATAAACATAATTAAGTAAACATCTATGTACATAAAAAAACTAAGTAAACATTTAAAGCATACGTAGAAGAAAGATGGTGTAGTGTTGACAATAAGAAATACAAAAATATAGTGATACATTAGCCAAAATATTTCTGTATGTGTTGTTAGTGTCATTGACTTGGAAGAGAAAATTTGTGCATTTGTGCCTAGTAGTCTTATGTTAGTGCTGTAGCAAAGCGCGCTGTGTTATTATTAATATATATCAAAACACCAAAACAACAACATATTAGTAAGGTCGCGTTGGTCACCTCAGTCGAACGTTAATAAGAAATAGGGTTCTGAAATAGGAAGCAAATGTACAGAGCACGAACCCCTTGCCGATCAAAACCCATCAAAATATAATCAATGAACCTGCATTACATACCTACTTGGAATTGACATAAATGTTGAAATAAAAAAAAACGGGGCGTATGATCTACAAAAGAATAATATTTGCGTATGCAATGTATGTCAAAGATTATTTAACAAGCTTTGAAAGGCATCGCATACAGGGTTCGCAAATTAGCAGCCTGGTTGTCGCGTTTGCCCATTACCCTCTAGTATAGAACAGAAGCCGAAAGACAGTTACGTTAAACATAATCTTAGAACTGAAATAACCAAAGAAATACACCATATCTATCAAAAAGAAACATCTATATCAGGTCCTCATCTTCATCAATCTTTCAAGTGGACATCTAGAACACAATTGTACAAGACTTAATTCGGTGTTCAAAATACATATCTCCATTTGAGGGGAAAAAATTATCGTGCTTGTCAACAAAGTTAATGCATTATTTTGATCACCGACTAAAAACAAGCTGGTTAATCACAATCATTTGGAAAAACATGCATTATATTCGGAAAAATAATTGTAAAATATGGTTTAATACTTAAATCAAACTTATGGCATACTTATAAGGGTTCACTTCGTAATATATGAATTTATTAATTCAGTATTTGGCCTAGAATAGTGTTAGTATTAATGATAATGATAATATATAAATAGCATATATGTATATTGGTGGTGCGCTTACGAAATATAAAAACGTATTCGAAATTTCCCCTCCTGGAGCGGGGTGGGCTTAAATTTTTTGTAATATTCGAAGCAGAGGAGGAGATCTTACTGTTTCTAAAAGCGAATTTCTTCAAACACTAACCCTATCATTTAGTCGCCATCATGAGGAACAAGAGTTGCGAATTGGTTCTTCGTCGTCTCTCAAAAAGTATAGCGTTTAGAGTAAACTTTTTGCTATAAATGTCAAGTAACAGTTATAAGCAAAAAAGTACGAGATTTTTTAGGCGTCATATTGTTTTATTTATTGTTTTAATATACCAAAATTGAATTCACAAGGTAGTAATTTCCTTAAAATAGATTTCAATAGTGTTATGATCACACATATTAAAAAAAATCGTTTTCAATTTTTTTCGCAAGATGAACCAGTCAGATCAAAATATCTGATGGTGCAGTAGATAATAGTTCTAGTAATAATAATAATAATAATAATAATAGGTGTTTATTGGCACCAGAGAGTTTACAAACAGTTCTTTTACAGAGCATAACAAAACTATGCTAAGTACACACATACATACATACATACGCACACATACAAGTAACTCCTAATGACATGTGCAAGCCATACACAGGAGACAAAGTCTCAATTGTTCACTCCCCGACGCCAAACGGTTCGAGATCAGCGACTTATTCGAAGCAACTGGTCTACCTGCCGTCCCCTAAATGTAATGTTGACTGTATGGACATCCGCTCTGAAAGTAATCCTTCGATAGAGATAGCTGGGTTTTTTTGTAAACAATGATTCTAAAATAAAATACAGTTGCAAGAAAATCAGCCCTGCGAGACATGTTTAACCACTTAGCTAATTCAAAAGTATGCGAAATATGGTCATAGCGACGAAGGCCATATATAAAACGCAGACACGCGTTCTGCACTCTCTGTACCCTTAATCTATCAGAAGTGTCAAGACAAGGAAAATATACATTTATACAAAAGTTAAAATGCGACAACACCAGTGTCTCACACAACAACTTCCTTAAATTCACATCCAAGCAGTCCCTACTGCCATACAGAACCTTCAAACTATAAAATGCACGTCTTACAAGACAAGAAACGTGCTCTTTAAACCGAAGCTTAGTATCCAGAAGCAACCCCAAATTGCTGGCGCGCTCTGAGATAGTTAGTGCTTCGCTGTTAACGAAAATTCTTATTTGGTCAATAACTTTAGATTTAGTTTTAGCCCTGCCAAACACCAGGGCACTAGGCTTTTGGGGATTAAGACGCAGCGAGTGTCGTAAAGACTCCACAGCAATTCGCGTCAGGTCATCGTTTATATTCTGGACAGCAGCCGCAACGGCATTAGAAGAAAACGAGTAATACAATTGCGTATCATCAGCATACATGTGATATTTACAGTAATTTAAGCATTTAATGATGTTAGCGGAATATATAGAATAAAGCAGTGGCCCCAAGATGCTACCTTGTGGAACACCCGACAAGACTGCCGACGTCTCAGACACCCGGCCATCGTAAGATACCCTACAAGTCTAGGTAAGAATAGAAAAAAGTAATAGTGTCCTGAGTAAAACCAATATAATAAGTATAACAGTGATCTCCACCATTTTAATGTGTTTCATATAAGAATGAAAACAAGTTCTTTTTAAAAAAATTAATTTTTATTTAATAATAGGTACATACAATTTATGTTCCACGAAACATCGGTTGATGCATATATACGCTCCGCCAAAAAAGTATCGCATAAACTAAAAAAGGGCATTTATGAACCAAGATATTTTTATACGTTCACAAAAAGTTTGCCTCGTGTATGTGAACTATAAAAACACTAACAAAATAATGGAACTTAGCGTTTTTACTTTATTTTTTTCCTAAAAGAACACATTTAGAAAAATGCATATGTGTAAGGTTTGCTCAGTTGTTTATTGAAAGTCTTCCTATACGGACAAATTTTAAAGTGCGAAGTCAGAGTTCTGTACCAACGCTTTTAAAACTAAAATGAGCAATTTAACCTCAGAACAAGTGGCTGCTATAGTTGCTTTAATCGAAGATGGACGATCTCAAGCATACGTTGCTAATTTGATGAACATCAATCAGTCAAGTGTTTCTAGAGCCGTAGCCAGATATAGGGAAACAGGCATTTACAGTAGAAGACCTGTACCAGGTCGTCCAAGATGTTCTACTCACCAAGATGACCGCTATTTACTACTACAAGCATTACGTCGAAGACATGTAACTGCGAGACAATTGCAGAACGACTTGGCTAGAGTCAGAAATACTCGTGTGAGTACTCAAACTATTCGGAATAGGTTACGACAGAGTGGATTAAGAGCTAGAGTAGCTGTAACAGCCCCTCGTCTCACTAGGAACCACCGAGTGGCTCGCTTAAGGTTTGCCAGAGAACATGTAAATTGGAACATTAATGACTGGGCCAATATACTCTTCACAGATGAGTCAAGATTTGGTCTTTACACCTCAGATAGGCGTGTCTCAGTGTACAGACGAGACGGTGAGCGCTATTCGCAGTGTAATATCAGACCTAGACCTAATTTCGCTGGTGGCTCTATTATGGTTTGGGGAGGCATCTGTTTAACAGGTCGTACAGAGTTAGTACCAGTAGACAGAGGTACACTGACTGCCCACAGGTATATAACGGACATTTTAGAAGAACATGTAGTACCATATGCGCCAATTATAGGAAACGAATTCGTGTTAATGCACGATAATGCACGACCGCATGTTGCAATAATCGTCCAGGAATACCTTAAGTGGTGTTGGTATTCCAGTTTTAGATTGGCCTGCGGTAAGTCCGGACATGAACCCTATCGAGCACGTGTGGGACCTCTTTCACAGACGGATACGAACCCAAAATGTTGCCCCAGCGGACCTGCATGGACTAGCAAATGCTCTCCGTGACGAGTGGGAGAATTTGGATCAGGCTTATATACGGAGGTTAATCGAATCTCTGCCAAACCGTATGCGAGCGGTCATAAGAGCCAGAGGTGGCAATACTCAGTATTAAAAGCTACTGTTATGACATTTTTCTTTCCAAAATTATAATTTCTTGTTTTAATAAAAATCTCAAGTATGAGTTCTTGTTTTTATTTGGCCTGTATTTTATTTAAACAATCATAGAAATTATATCTTAGAGCGCATTAAAGTATATTTACAACTTTATGCTACAAACAAAGATTATGCGATACTTTTATGATTCAAAACTAAATTATGCGATACTTTTTTGGCGGAGTGTATTATCAAAATTTATAAAACTTAACGAATTTACTAAGTGATCATTATGGACAGGTCTTGCAATAAGATGCCGTCTAGTTACTGCGGAAGTAGGCTATCATTCTTTGGTATTATTAATGAGCTTGATTGGTTATTTATCAATAATGCTAACATATCGTTTAGCAATAAATTTACCACTGTCCATCACAACTTGGTTGACGCTATTAACGTTGCATTTCCCATAAATAATGTTAGAAGCAACGACATAAAAACATCTTGGTTTACGGAGCATTTAAGTATAATATCCGCAGTACTTCGCGAGTATTATGCGAAATATACCGGACCGAGCTTTAGTTCTTGATGAAAAATTATACAACAAAATATAATTATGCGATTAGAAAGTCTAAAATTGATGCTAATGACATATTTATTGCAATATACTCCAATAAAACTAGAGCAATGTAGTCTGTCATAAACAAGTATCGTGGTGTCTCCACCCCTAAGAGTAGATGTTTGATTACTGTGGACTTCTTAAAATCATCACTTTCAATGTATAACTTCTAATATCTTGTTACAATTACCCACATAAGGCCAAAACAGGGCATTTTTGATATGCCTAGGTGGCAAAAGTCTGTTCACTCTTAGGCAAGTGCCCTATAATGATGAGCGAGAAGTTACGAATTTAATAAAAGCAATCTGGTATTTTTCCTGATGCACCTAAGTATGGTACTGTCATTCCGTTACATTTACATTGGACTGCTTCGAGTCTGGCCTTTATTCTGCCATGGCGTTGTGTGATATTCGCAAAGCCTTTAATTACGATAGCCGTAATATATTGCTCAATAAGCTGAAATTATTCGCATTCGACACCACATCTTAATCCTGTTTTCGCCCTTTCATTATAGTTTTCTAGGTTTCACTTTTTACGTTTCACTTCTGACAGTTTTTCTGCTCACCCGAGGAAGGTTCTTATGAACCAAAACTAGTGGTAAAATAAAATAATGCATAATTAACTGTAGATTATTTTTAATAAAAAATTGGGAAGTACTTGAACTATATTGACTATTACTACGAGTCCCCCAATCATGGACTACAATAATTATATTTATATTTTTTTGTTTGACCAGGTTTCTTTAAATTATTTTGAGTGATATCTCTCTCACAAATCGTTATTAAGCGCACATAAATGGTGCTGCGTCATCTGAGTTCTCCATTCAGCCGGTGTACCACTGGGGTGCATATTTGGACCGTACTATTTTTAATGTATATTAACGAATTTTCGCAGAATATGTGTGTAGATAAGCGCATATTATTTGGAGACGATACCACTATGTTGTTAAAATTTGTTTACAAAAAACTACTACCTTTGAGAAAAAAGAATGTGTGAACAAATGTCTTCTAAGTTTACTATTTTTTACTAGGTAATTAATTTCTTTTCAGAAATTAATTACCTAGTAATTTAATTGATGAGACATTTTGAAGACATTGTAGATGAACGATGGAATAGATTTTAATGCGATTACAATTTCAGCCTATTTTGGATAATAAAAAGGCTTTACTAACCATAAAAATTTAATGTTTCCATTTTACATCCATAAAATCCGAGCTTATTTTAAAACTGTTTCAATTTTTCAAATTTTTCTGTAAAAGCTGGTTAGAAAAAATAAAAATAGAACACGTTCCGCATGTTTTAAGCAATCAACCCAAAAATTCAAATAATTCATGGAATATACAGTTCAAATCTCAAACTAACGGTTGAAAATAAGAAAAAGCTACCATCATTTCTATCGCTATTACTTTAAATAGGTATGCCATAAGTTTATTAAATTATAAGATATGTAATATAAATCAATCAGAAACAAATCCATTTTAATTTATTATTCAATGAAATAATATATACAAAAATCAAAATCGTTAAAATATCTTTTCATGCATAAGCACCACATACATCGAAATATATTTAGCAAATTATCATATACATATCGTAAATTGATTAATATAACTTACTATTTTACACACACACACGCTAAATAATCCTAAATTGTACCTTCAAGGTGTAAGTTTATGATACTATGTAGCTACTTAGTAGACAAGAATAAAATGTAATCAATAGAGAAGTAAGGGAATATGACATCCTAATTTCTAATGATTCTGATTTGAAAATTGAATGTGGTAATTTAAAACATCAGCCTTTTTCACTCATAATTAAGTTTGTATGTATGTCTTTAAAAGCAAAGATTTTTAATATTTTTAGGAGTTCACTGGAAATTTTTAACCCATTACATTTCCTTAATTGTGTTTAATTCTGCACTAACTCAACACCTGTTCATACCATACAAGTTAAGTTAATAATATATAATAGTAAAGAATATATTGTTTATTCCTTGCCTACCATTGTGTACATACACAAAATTTTTAATAAATAAAATTGCTTAAATGTAATAAAATTTTCTTCTGCTAGCTATGAAAACGATATATGAATACTGACTGATACCATCACCATCTGTTGATCAATTCGGCGTCTCTATATTTGAAAAATAAATATTAGGGTAGTAATGATTGACATGTTAGAACACCTATTGTAAGTTTTATATTTCAATATTTTTAACATAGATTATACAGATTTTAGACATACCCTTGCGGCTATGGACGTGGTGGGCTTTTCTAACATATCCCACAACCATTTCTGGTACTGCGAACATTTATCATCTCCAAACTCTTCCTCGTCCCTTTGGCGCAGGGACTCGGCTTCTTTTCGCATTTCCTCGTGCACGTGTTCTTTCCTCTGATGGTACTTATGCTGGCAACACGATTCCAAATACAGTTCGTCTACGCCCCAATATTCTAGGTCATCACTGAAGGCGAGCACGCACATTTCGTCCACAAGATGTAACTTGCCAGTTCGGTAGAAGTTCAAAATCGAACTAAAAGACTTCGGATGGCGATCGAAAAAATATTCGTTATCTATCAGCGAATAATCGTCGCATAATTCACTGAGAGCTTCGTGAGTATTGCAGTCTCTTAACCGTCCCAATCTGGTGTGCGGTAAACGTTCCAATGTTCTCCACAGTACCTCGTGTTTAACACCGCCTACATTGATGCAAACTCTCCTATTGAGCGCCTTGGAGCGTACGATCATAAAGGGTTCGGGTGGTAGCGACGACATGGACCTGGAGTAGGGTCTTTGGAATTGCAGAGGTAGAGGTGGAGGCATGGGAGGCATTGGTGGAGGCTGCTGCGTTGGTGGTGGAGATATTTGTTGCGGGTACGATGATGTACTGAGACGACCATCACGGCTCGAGCCACCCGATTCCCCGGCAGCTGCTGGGTCCCACCGTACGACGAGACCATCGCTGTCCCGATCGCCCACCATCGGCGGCGGCTGCAAGGGGAAGGTGGTATTGTTCGCCGTGTTAATTGTGGGGACTGCCTGGGCGCACCCTCATCCGCCACCCTTTTCACATCCGCTTCTCTGAACCATTCTGATCTGAAAAAATATAATAATGGTAGCCTTTGATGTTTTCTTTTAATGTAGTAGATGGAGCATAAGCAATTGACGAACCAAATCTCTGTTCCTATCATCACTACGACCATGGAGAAAAAGGATTATCGCAATTGATCAGAGTGAGGCTTTAACTCGCGACCCCGTGAGTAATAGCCAAGCGTTCAAGCCACTAGGCTATCAGCCGGGTTCATCAGACAAATATAGTGTTGAAGTAGGACACTACTTAAAACATTTAATAATCAGAAATTCGAGTGCCTCTTTTCGAATCTTAAATTTTTTCCCGCGATGTGGTGGCAGTACAAATTGGTTTTTTGCGATACAGATCAGCACAAAGCTAGCACAACTCGTAGGTCTATTCAAATTTTGGTAGTCAAGGTATGGCGGAAGAAATACCGTTTTTTTTTCTTTTTATCTCAAGAGCACAAAAAAGCAGCTGTCTTAATAAATCCATTGCGCAACTTATTACAATTTCATCTTTATACAGGGTGCGTCATTAGTGTGTCGGCGGAATGTATATAGTATATCAATGCGCATCTTATAAAATTATTCACAAATATACAGGGTGTTACAGATTGTCAGAGCTACTTTTAACTTTTTTATTTTAAATGAATTGCTATATTTTTTAGATTAATTATTTGTATAGCCATCTAAAACACCTTTCCAGTGATACATGCTTATGTGCACTTCCGACAATTAGTTTAGACGATATCGCAAATTTTGTCAAAATTTTGGCAGCGATTTTCAGTTTTATACCAAAAAGCCCTGTAGTGTAGCGCGATATTCTTTTGTTATTACTTTGAGGGGCTAAAACTTTATATGTTTCAAGGTGGTGTAACGTAAAAATATATACAGGGTGTTAAATATGTCGTGGCACATTTATCGATATGCAAACGCTTTTCTCTCGATTTTTTTAAATTGATCCTATGTTTTTTGATGTTACCAGCAAATTCCTTACAAAATTACCTTTAAAATACCAACAATATAACACTTATTTCTAGTACTTTCAAAAATATTATAATTTTATGGAAAATATGTTTACAATCTTCAATACGTAGGATACCCATTGGTCAGATGGCTATGATTTTCAAACAAAAACTAAGAAACTAACGAAATGTCAAATCTCTGATTAAATTTTCACATAAAGTCGTGTTTTGTAGTTTGTCTTTGGTATCATAGTGTTTTATATTTTTTTATAGTTTTATTGCCGCTCATTGTTTGCAATTTGAATTATTTATTTATAGATCATGAGTTATTACGTGTTACTTTAATCCTGTTGCTAATTATATCGTTTTGTTGCTGTTATTTTTTACTTACTTTCATATTTAAAAATGAACATTTTTTGAAAATAGGACGTGCCTCGAACTTCCTCAAGAGTGTGAGAAACTGTTGAAAAACTTGACCGTTGACGCATATTGCTCATATATACACTGCCGGCCATCTGCCGGTTTTTCTCGAACGGTTCAGAAGAACGGCCAGGAATCAAGATCGGTCAGATATTTTGCCCATTGAGAGAATCCGTAAGTTATCGGCCATCCACTTCGGTTTTTCATCTGTTTTGACGGGCAAGATCGTTCGGTCAAAATCGATGAAAAAAGCCGGAGTATACGGGCTCCTTAATAAAGCCCAATAGGTGAAAAATACATATAGGTAATACCAAAAGGCAACTAAAAGGAAAAAGCCGAATAAATCCTTGGTTCTAGATTTTTATAGCTGTTGTTAATAAGATTGTAATTAATATTATGGAATATTGGCTAGAGTTTTATAAAAACAACTACTAATTGTAAGACATTCGAATTTTAATTTAAGTCTTTTTCAATTACTAAAATTATAAACAAATACACAATAAACATTTTTCGTACAATTCCTGCACGAATTTCAGGCAATTTTGTGCCCCTAGAACTGTGTAGATACTTTGCTTACTTGTCTATTTATTCTTACAAATTCTAAAGGTAATAATTATATTAGCCGCTTCTCTTGTTTATTTGTATATTAAAATTTCCATAATAAAGCATTCACCACACCCATTACTAGATCTATTGACAATAATCTCTTACTTCATTTTAGTTTCAAATAACCGAAGTGTGTGTATTTCAGTTAGTTTTTAGTATAATTGAAAAATAAACAATTCAACCCATGAACACACCTATAACTCGGTTATTTGGAGATAAACATTTCCCAGTTTCAAACTTATAACTAGTAAAAGTGTTTATGAGTTCTCCATAGTTATAGAAAAAGGAAACGTGTGATGTATGCAGAACATTAAAGATTCTGACATTTGCTTATACATAATCATCAGGCAAGTGAGAAATGTATTCATAAATCATCACGTTTACCTATATATATCCTACAACACCACAAAATTAAAGCTTTTATAAAAATTATTAATGATTGATGTACGAGTCAAATTCTCATATGCTTTCCTATTTACTTTATTACTTAAATTATTTATTCAACTACAAGATTTGAGAGCATTTCATTTATTATATTTTCTTCTATAATATGTCAAAAAAAGCCCTAAAAGTATTATTACTATTATTATTAACAAAAGTTTAAGGAAGATCATTATCTAGCGACTAATTCCGGGTTAGTATAAAAAAAATATAATATTCTCACTTTACTTAGGCAATTATAAATGTGAAGTAAGAAAAGAACAGAAAAGCTAAGATTAATTAGAATTAATTAGATAAACTATTTACTCTGAGAAAGCCGAAACCTTCAGGATATGACACTACCATTAAATCTTAAAGTGAATGAATTCACAGGAATTGCGATTTTTTTTAATGAATTGGACTGGTGACTGAAACCTTGGCATTTTATCAAATAAGCAACAAGTTGCAGTTACAACTTGTGGTAATAAACTTAAAGGATATATTTACACCTTTCCTACTTTGTCGGTGTTTATAAATACGAATGAATACACTTGTAAAACAACATTTGGATAAAGATTATTGGAAGTTGTAGATTTTTCTAAAGGAATAACAATAGCATAAACTCTCGGGGTTTGTTTTTATTATGCGAAAACAAAAGCATATTTCTAACTCTAAATCTTTAATAAATTTGGCAATAGAAACGGCCCAACTTTACGTTTTTTGTTGCACATCTACACAATTTCTCCGTAGTCGTATCTCGAAATATGTTTGACCAAAGTGTTGATGTTTTTTATAGTGCATCATTACTCTGAAATAAAGATAGATTTGTCCGTTTGGCAAACGGTACAAGGTTGTATTAGAGTTTATGGTTTGCCAGTAGGATTAGATGGCATAAAATATTTATACAAAGAGAATCAACCTGGAACTATTTTGAAAGTTTATTTACACTAGCGTTTTATTCACCAAGGAAGAACAGTACATCAGAAATACTCAAGAACTCTTTGATGTATTACCTAGCAATATAAACAACAAAATCGATATATGTAGGTATGCTAGTATACGTATTAGAAAGAATTAGAAAGAAGTATCCTATATAGAGTTGCGATATTTCAGGAGAGCCCCGTCGGTCGTGAATTTGTTATTTTGTTAATGTAAACACCAACAAAATACTTTATTTGAATTAACTGAAAATATTTCGTTATTTTAATCAAATCATAATTGTTAGAGGAAATCATTACATTTGTACACACCAGAATACATAATTAACTACTTTGACAAAACTCTATCTGTTAATGTTACATGGCCTGTTATCTTTTGTTACATGAAGCAAGCGCTGCATTAACACCGTTTATTTTTTTGAATCAACATCGCTTTTGTTTGGCATTTAAAATATTTAATGAAAGTATTTCTATTATTACTGAAATTGTGAAGGTTTCTACAGTAACAGTTATACTGGAAAAAAAGATTATTTAAAACAAAGAATTTTGTTACTTTAACAAGGATATTAGTTTAACTGTATTTCTATCATATCATATCTTCAGTATTTATTGGTACATTTATACAAACGTATGTACATTGCATATAAATTGACCAAAAAGACCAAATCATCCTAGGATGCTCTTCCTTTAGCCTTGTATTTTTTCCTCCAGCATTGCGTCAGTCTATCAGAACCATGGTGCATTCAATTCTTTAAGAGGTGGACGGGTCTTTTTAATATTCCATTTCTTCTTTTCAACGATTTTAACCGAATAAACATCCTGAGCAATGTTGCAATTTAAATTTTAAAATTGATAAAAAAAAGAATATGTCTAGTTTCCAAAATTGACAGTGACCAACAATTTTTGTTAGATACCTAAATTCTTTAAATCCATTAAAATTCCACGTACTATTCAACAAAAAAAAACGCGTTCTTTAAATAAATTATAATTAACCATGATTGTTAGGCTTGATGTTTTAATGTCAAATTTCTACTAGAAAGTTTGATAAATTTTAATCGATCAGTTCTATGGGACAGCCTTTACATGTCCAAAATTGAAGGATATAGGAATTCAAAAAGCATGCGTGTCAAATCCTAAATAGTACTATAATGTCACACGCAATATCCATATTAGAACTATATCAATCATTATCAACTGAATATATTTTATTAAAGCGTGCTAAAACCGGATTTCAGACAATAAAATGCAAATAAGCCAGACTTCAATATGTTAATGAGGAGGGAATCGTGGAGGAATAAAATTATCTCCGAACAGTCGATGTATATGAGTTTCATGTAAATTATGGCACTTGTTTCACTTCTTATTGCGCTTGGTTAAGTTTGTTCATTTATTTAATCGCTTGGGCGGCACTTTGACGAGTAAATCCCAATAAACTTTGATTGCTATTGCTCCACAGCAGGACCTCAATTTCGGGATTAGAGTTACTTAAATCTACTATTAACTTTCTACATTCTAAGAATCTGGGTATCTGGTGAATAGACTTCTAGGTACATTAAAAACAATTATATAGGATCATCATGTTCGTTAAATGAAAAGGTTTAGTTAAACAAATAATATATCTGGATAAGTAATAATCGCTCCTTAAATTCAATTCAATTTTATTAAAATATGCCAAAAAGAGAAAAATCTTCTCAGCTTGATTATAAGCATTGATACTCTCGGAAACCTTTTGTAGTTACTGAACAAATATATTCAGCGAATTAATCTGTTTGGTTTTATTATGCAGTCTATTAGCTTAACGCATAGCAATTAAATTCCAGTTCGTATAATTTCATTACGGCCATTTACGAAATACGACAATTAATTTCTGACCGGTAAACAGAGTAGAGTTCAACGAAATATCCATAATTATGGTGTAAGTCGAAATGGGACCAATTTTTCGTTTCAGACGTATCTTATCGATTCATACCTACCTTTTTCTGGTTTCCTATTGATTAGAACTATATTAAATATTTATGACATAAATTATTTATTCCATCTGGTTAAGTATTTGATGGAAACTTGCATTAATTGATTTAGTAAGCTTATACACATTTGTCAAATAACTCAGGCCTACTCTCATAGTTTGTTTTAAGAGAAATGAATATTTATTTCTGTAATGAATTAACACAAACGGGTTACAAACCTAATAACTCTGTGTTATTATAATTTTAACTAGACATACATTTAAAACTAGGCGAATCAACAAAGTAAAATTATTACAAGTTACAATTACGAAAGCAGTAATGTTAATTTAATGTAAGTAATGGTAAATGCTATGGGATTGGACGAAGACCAACAGACATCTATTTCTCAGCTACAATGAGTCATGAAATAACAAAAGAAAATGACTATATTGAAAAGTTATAACAAATTTGACATATCGAAGAAATAAGGCTTTGGATACCTGTATCAAATAAATTCACATCTCTGTAGGAAAATTGTAAAGTTTGCAGATTCTCTACACAGGTGATAGGGTATTCAACCGACATTGGTGAACCGGGTCCCAAACTATAATAAGGTACATGCAATTTAAACAGTGAAACCAAACTGGCATTATCAAAAAAATTGTTAAAAATTTTGTAAGTGTGTAAATCACTGCAAAATCTCGACGGCGAGAAAGAAGAGGTAATGTGAATTTTTTTCTAATATTTTCTTATGATTTAAATTGCGAATTAGTTCTATACTTTTTGTTTAAAGAAATTTATTTTGCATTTTTTCCTTTGTCTGTCATAGAACATTGAATCACATATTTAATGTTGAAAATAAGGCTACATATTTCAAAATAATCCAGATATCTAAGACATAAATGAAAATAGGTATAGAGAAACCAGATGGAACTCCTCATGAAATTTTCTCAGGAACCCAAAAATGAGATCATATATCGGTTACTCCATTTAAAATATGGAAGTTAAAAGAGGATCTTGGCCAACCCTGCAGTCCAAACAATTTTTCTAATCACAGAAACTTCTAACGAACGGCTACCGTGAGAAACACTGTATAGTCTTTAACATTATATGTATGGAATATGATGTTGGTCAAGTAGCCACCTTCAGCCGTGACGCAAAAGCGATGTTATTTCAGCAATTTCTAATATTCTCCATTAGCATCGGAGTTGTGGTTGGTTTGTTGGTGTACACCTTTTCCTTCAGGTACCTCTAAAAGGAAGAAATCAAGAGGAGTCAAAACAGGGGATCGTGGGGGCTAGTCGATGTCACCACTTTTTGACATTATGCGGGCGGCGAAACTTTCTCGCAAAATTTGCGTAAGTAGTACCCCCGATCAGAGTAATGTAATTTACTAACTTTTTTCTCACACACCCCGCGGGTTGATCGTGTCGCTCTATCAGAGATGAAAGGATATTGGACCCCAGGCTCCCCACTCTAGATGAGAAGTTCCGACCTTCGACCTTGCATCGTAGTACGAGCTGTATGTGACACAGCACCGTCTTGTTGAAACCACATGTTCTGTAGGCCTAATTGATTTAATTCGAGAACAAGAATGTTTTCCAACATGTCCTGATAGCACTCAACATTAACTGTTACAGCATTGCCTCTAACACCCTCAAAAAAATATGGCCCAATGATGCTACCGGCCCAAATGGCGCGCTATACAGTTACTCTACGAGGGTGTAGTAGTCTATGGTGTATTAATTGAAGGCTTTCGGTACCCCAATAGCAGCTATTATGGTTATTTACAAAGCTAGCCGAGTCGAAATGTACTTTGTCACTCATAGTGATGTCTTTGCCACAAACGGTGGTCGTTTATACCCAGCTGTGAAAGTCAAGCACTTAAATATCGCAGCCGTTCATATATTTTCCCGCAGCTGTTCTATTAGTTGCATTTTATACTGGTAAAAATGCAAACTTTTTTTTTTAAAGATTTAATAAGGATTGTGAAGTCCATTCTTGTGCACGGTATTGATGAAAGGTCTTATTTTTTGTGTGGGAGCCGCCTGAAAGAAGGCCTCCGGAAACGCTACAGCCTCTTGGCTTTTTGTATTATATCTCAAATTTCAGTATTGAGACCTGCTACTATACGAAGATGATTGCTACTAAGCTTTAGTAGTTCTTCACTCTTTTTAATAATAATAATAATATCAATTTATTGACATACGAATATATAGGTACATTTTCTTTCATAGTCCTGTGATAAAGATCTTTCCATGAGTTTTGCTCAGTTGTGTCCTTTCAGCGTTCCTTGCGTTTTTCTTAGACCCAACTCCTTACACCCTAAAACAGGTTCTAGGCCTATAAATGAAGTCCATGATTCTTTTCTTGCCAAATCGCGGGCTTTTTCGTTTTGTTCGTTTCGCCATTGTCCAGGCACCCACAATAAAGTAACTTTATTGTGATCTACTAGCCTATTCAGTTCTCGTATGAATTTGCCAACTAATTTTGATTGTATCTTCGGGTTCACTAATACCCTCAGTATTGCTTGACTGTCTGGTACAACACAGATCCGTTTGTTTTTATAAGCCCTCTGATTGATTTCAATTCAATATTTCTAGTAAAATTGTACTTATTGTACATGTTCCTCATATCACTCTATATTCCAGATCCAGTCCCATTCTCGGTTTTTGATCCATCTGTAAACCAAAACAGTTCACCGAGCCTGTGTCTGTAGTTATATTGATTCTAGATTACTCAATCCATAATTTCCATTTCGAAATTTCTTTTAAACGTATATGCCGAAATCATGTGGTCTAATCTCATTCCCAAAAGGTTGCCTTTCACATGATGGTTAATAGTTGTGTCCCAATCCTGCATATCTGCCGCTTGGTCTTTCTTGAAATCTGAGATGCCCCATTCTTGCCTCCTCTACTATCATCAAATGAAGAGGAACGAGGTCCAAGAGGCATTCCATCACCCCTGTAGGAGTAGTCCTCATTGCTCCTGTTATTTTTAAACACGCAAACCTCTGTGCTTTGCTAAATTCAGTTATAGTAGTTTGCTGGTGCATTTTTGGCCACCAAACCATGGATGCAATACATCATATTTGTCTTAACCCCCATACTTTTCCATGAGCTCTTCTAGCCATCATAAATCGTGTCTCTGTCCTGGTTTTAATTTTCTTAAACTGTCGATTCCAAGCAAGCTTGAAGTCAAGGATAACACCAAGATATTTTACTTCCTCGGAATGCTTTATTTCTTCACTCCCAAGCTTTAGCGGTGCTAGACCATCTAACTTTCTCATCGCAAGAAGCTTTTTCTGACGATTATTATCGCCGTGCTGTATAAGATTTTGTAAAATAAAAATAAATTGATAAATATCGCAACTACAAATTATTTTTCAATAAGAAACTATTTATTGGCGCAAAACCTCCTATGAATTGAACGAGGAATCGAAATAACTGGAAAATGAATCTAGATATTTCGAAAGCTTGGGGATGTACCCAAGTATCTTCCAGGCGGAAATACACGCCATTGAGAGATGTGTCCAGGTCAACATTGACAGAAGCTATGAAAGGCAGGAGATTATCATAATATCTGATAGTCAAGCAGCAATTAGGGCGCTGAGGTCAAACATAATCAGCTCCAAAATGGTTTGGGAGTGTCTACAAAAACTAAACGAGCTAGGCAAAAAGAACAAGGTAACCCTTTTGTGGGTTCCGGGACACACGGGAGTGGAAGGAAACGAAATAACAGATAATCTCGCTAAGAGAGGGGCTAGAACACCTTGTGTAGGGCCAGAACCTTTTTGTGGGATAAGTAGCAGCATAACACTGGAGAAACTGAAAAATGAAGTAGAGCAGAGAAAATCCAAATACTGGGAGAATCTCCAGGGCATGAGGCAAGCTAAAACTCTTCTGGGTACCTATAACCAGAAAAGATCTGCAGAATGCCTCAACCTGAGTAAAAATAATATTCGGATATTGACAGGGATCCTTACAAGCTATTGTAAACTGAACGGACATCTAAGCAGGCTTGGAATAGCGAAGGAAGCCGAATGTAGATTTTGTGGGGAACAGGACGAAACGTCCATTCATCTACTCACAAACTGTGTTGCACTGTGCAACTCAAGGGCGCTGCACCTGGGAGCATGTGAAATCGAAGAGGGAGAGTTACCTAATCTGGGGCATTCGGACATTCTGCACTTCTTGAAAGGAATCAGACTGGACGGCCAGCTGTAAATACAGCGAGAAGAGGGGACACAATAGATCTTTCAGGTCGCAGTGTACTATCACCCTAATCACGCATACAAAATAAAAATAAATTGATAAATATCGCAACTACAAATTATTTTTCAATAAGAAACTATTTATTGGCGCAAAACCTCCTATGAATTGAACGAGGAATCGAAATAACTGGAAAATGAATCTAGATTGATATAACGATCTCTACTTAAAAAGCCAGAATTTTACCTAGTTTGATGTAATTCTAGATACCCAAATTTTCAGATTTTCAAGGCAAATAATTTTCCATATATCGATCCTTACAGCGTGCAACACACCGTATATAGAAACCATTTTATATAAGTTAGTCACATTTCTTATCATTTATTTTCATTACGACTTATAATTATTGGAACATCATGGCATTATTACGAAAAAATACATGAGATCATCGATAAATTATTGTCTAAACAACGCATTTCTAGATACTGCATGCTCCCGATTATCCGAGGTAGTGACAGGGCAAGTTTGTAGGTGTAATGTATAATCGAGAATTATTAATAAGGCGATTAAACTATAATGCACGAAAAAAATCATTTTTCAATTTTCCTTATATTATTCTGAATAAATTTAAAGAGAACATCTGGGTATATAGATATTTATTTTGAATGTATGATCTAAAAAGAACGAAAAGTCATTCTTATTTGCACATTCTGCTATGAAGATGATTTATTAATCCTGAATGTTTGTCCAAAGTAATCAGTGATTATTATTAACTGTTTTGCACTGTTATTGTCGGTTATCTATGTTAACACGGTTAAGCCTCAAACAGCATAATCAGCCCTACGGTAATAGAAAGCGTATAGTGTAATTCAATAAAACGCATTTTTAGTAATATAGCTACCTTTTATCGTTTAAACAAATACTGTTAACAATTTCATTTGCACATTTTTAGGTCAGAATAATTAAAAAAAAACAGCAACACTTACCACAAAAATCAATATTCCCTTTCTCTATAGCTACAGGCTCATATCCATCCATCACAGAAAATAACGTCTTATAATAACAACATGAGTGATACAACATTCATGCGCTATAAATCATTAAATTAAATAAACGTCCTCTGAAAATAGGAAAGATAGGAAAAACAAACGTCTTATTTATCGTAGCATTAATCAACTCAGCTCTTATCAACTTCAAATAGAAAATGAAATTGATTATATGTACCCAAAAAGTTCGGCGCAGCTACGTTGAATTAATCACTGTCTAACGTTTATTTGGAAGACAGGATCCGATGTACCTTTCTTTCAAGCTGTCAAGATAAAATCAGTTAGAAAAAGTAACAAATAATCAGCTGTAATGATTATGTGACGTAGCACCTAATTACTACTATGCAATATTACACAATTTAAGACTTAAATATTACTGCTAGCACACAAGAATCTCACGTCATATTTAGTAGCGTGAATAGTTTTTCAATGAACTCGAAAAATATTCTCTAAATAAACATACATAAGCAACAAGGAGGAATAAATATCGATTAACAAAGCGAATTACTCCAAATTAACAGAGAACTTCCTTCAGAAGTACCTACTCGTTTTCTAAGCATCGCTTCCCACGTATATAATAGCAGTTGAACCCGTGAAGTTCTTGAGATCTTATCATGGATATAACCCAAAGAAGTTCGTTAAAAATCGTACTTTTTTGTCTCTTATACAAAGTATGTAAGTAAGAGGTGAAAAGAACGATATCTATCTGCTCATTTTGAAGTCTTTAGAATTTCTTTCGCATTACTTGTGGCTTTAATATGACAACCAAATACACGAAACTGGTTCTTTAAGATTGCGTTATAAGTAGCGCCGTACCGTAAGGTATAATTGTAACTAAACCGACCAAGGGCCAGGAACATAACTTATACTGAAATTAGGGAAAATATACAGGATTTTCAAACTAACGCAGTCACCATGAAGACTTCGTAAACGGTAAAAGATAAAAGTCACTTAAATGAGACAAAATATGAATGACGTAGGATCTACTTATTTAAGCAGCGGCATATTTAAATATGGGCTGAATGGGCTATAACCCATGACGGTAACATTGTAAGAGCGGCAAATAGATAGATAGATAATTGTCTTCACTAAACACAATAAACATATGAACAAGTAGGCACAATGCGTATGTGAATTGTCAAAAAAACGTATATATAGTAGTGTTACTGTTGAACAGATATAAAATGTGTAGCATTATTCTAAATGTGCAAAACAAATTCCACATTACGCATGCAATCAAAAATATGTGTACATCTAGAAATAACATGAATTGCTATTGTTATATATATAAAAATAAAAATATGGTTTTTGTTTAACTTATATTTATGGTTAGATTATTCGCGGGTGACCAAGCCTCCCAACATTGAAATATTAGCTTTAGGTAACTGTTGCCTGTTATTAGTAAGCTAGTATCATCCAGCGTAATTTACTACTAAGGTGTGCTCATTTTCCAAATTACAGCCTAGGTCATTTATGTAGAGCAGGAACAGCAAGGGACCCAAAATCGATCCCTGCGGTACCCCTGCCAAAACAAGCAGACTACCGGACATGTGACCATTAACCATTACACAAATATCTCTTTACTTTCAAATAACATCCATGGTGAGTGTTAAGGGGTAGGAGCGTATTTGTTGCCAAATCCACTATGTAAGTAATAAGTAATTATATTAGTATTGCGTGCTGACGCACCATCTTATTAGAACCACATATTTACGATTAAGTTGAGCGGGGTGCTGTCTAGAAGATCATCTACATCACGTTACGATAAATATAAATCCCGTTCGCTCCTGAAATTGTTATTCCAGATTTTAAATTGAATTAGTCTGCCACCATCTCATACATTAAATCTGAAACGTGGCTGAGGTCGAAGTTCATGAAGAGCATATTTGTTATTAAATAATCCATTATTCATAAAGCGAGATTCATCTGGCTACAATACATATAATGTGGGAACATAATAATAATAATAATAATAATAATAGTATTTATTGATTATTACATCAAAAAGATTGCATCGCCTGTGTACAGAGTACGTTCGGCGCTCTTCCTGCAACCTAATACAATAACAATAGAAATTAACAAAATGTAACTTAAAATAAAAAAAAGTATTGTAACAACATGAAGAAATGAATGCACGAAAATAAATTATGATAATACTCGTTAAAAAAAATTAAAGAGAATGCTATACGTAAGGACAATTTAGCATTAGTCATAAACTTGAGGAAGTCAGAATCGAGAATAACAGAGTCACAGCCGAGAAAGTCATAACCGAGAACAACACTTCCTGAAGAACGTCACCGTAGGCACCAATACACCCACAACAGATCCAGCAGATTGTAGAAAACACCACTGGCCAAATTTCACTGTTCCTCCAGGAGATGTGATTTCATGGTACGGTGGAAGACGCCAATCGATGAATTTACTCCACGGATGATAGGGTAAATACGAGTGTTCCACGTTACAGCACAATTGTAGGTAAAACTACGTTTAAACATTGAAAGTCTATGTTTAGGAATTGTCATGAGGAGTCTACTTCGTGTGTTCAAATCATGTGTGCGATGCCTGAATTCAACTTTGCTGTATAGGTACATGGGTGTTTGTTTGGAAATGATCTTCAGGAAAAACACTGCAGACTGCAAAATTCTCCTGTTCCGCATGTTGAGCAATCTAGCCTCTCCAATCTTTCGTGTAACTCCACGCCTGCCTCGCATACCATACACCAAACGAACGCAGGAGTGCTGTACTCTTTGTATCCTTGATTGGTCTCTCTTCGTCAGGCAAGGTGCATAACATTATTATTATTCTAGTTAATATTTCAACCGCAGAAGTGCGTCAGTTGGTTGCAGTCCTTGGTTTATATGCTCTCCTGGTAAGACAGGAAGTCGTATATGCAAAAAAAATACATTCTTTGGATTTCACTGGTTACCGGTCAATTTGTGTAGGTTTCTTCAAATGGACAAGATCTGCAAGCTGTATCTGCATTAGAAATTATAATATTTGATAATTTTTGTTTCTGGTCTTTGCAAAATATATCCATTTTCTAAGTCAAAAAGTAAAATATTTTAAATTTCGATTTTGCAGATACGACTGCCTGTCTTAGCAGGGCTGTATAAACCTTATAAGGATGATAATAAAGTAGTTAATGTTTTAAATTTTTTTAAACTAGTTCAATTTAGTTTTTCCAGGGTGGCCACTTGTAATTTTTAATTCTAATGTCAAAAAATCAAAATGAGGTCTATATTTTCAATGTACGGTGTGTATAATATGTAGGTACACTGAGAAAAATGGATTGTAGAAATTAGATAGTAAATCTCTTTATGTTAATTAGTAACATAATTATTGTCAAAACGACAATATGTGGGGTATTAAGAGTAAAATAACCAGATGTTACCATGCTTATAGTAAGAGGTAAAATCTGGATGTTACCAGGTATTCGATGCATATTCAATTTCTAACATAAATGTTCGTAACGCTCTTCCCACCCCTTGCTCTATTCATTGTCGATCTTTACCAAAGAAATCGACCAATAAGCTGTATTGCCACTCACACGTGTTATGTACGTGTGATACAGGTGTACGTATTCGTGTCGGTGCATGTTTGTGTCTGCACAGAGAAAAATCCATGTTGTAATATTTACACTTCACTGTTTGACGGAAATTGTAGTAAGAATTCCTACTATTGTGCAAAATTTTAGAACAACGGCGTTGCATTTTCCTATATCACGGTTACAAAAAAAGCAATAAAATTGTTTAAAAATATTGTGTGACAATCTTCTACAAAATATAGTGAAATGTTTTACAATATTTTACAACAAGTGAATATAATAAATTGCATATAATGTAGTGAAGACAGTTATAATAACAGGTGTAGCAAATTTACTGTGTTGTGTTTATTTAGGTTAGGTTAGGTGCTTGCAACAGTCACCTTACTTTGATTACTGAAAACGGCATTAATAATGAGATGGAATGAAATGAATGCTGTATAGTTTTATATCTATATAGTAGGAATATCATAATACTCATAATTGGTTTAGCTACATAAATATGTGATACTACAGCTTTTGTCGTAAAGATGGCGCTACGCTTGTTTCATAATCTTTGAAATTCGTACTCAATGTAAATTGTGATCGGTAAATGTGGCTGCGTAATATCTATATGATGCTTATACATGGTTAACGTCGTGTAAAAAGTACTGTGGACAATCGCCCACAGACGAGAATTACGAGGCGCTTCAATACCGGTAGTACTCTACAGTACACGGGCCGGTCTGATTCCCGCAATCCTGCCCGATACGACGGCAATTCGCCCGGCTGTCACCGGCTAATCAAATTATATTAATTAATTATAATTAAAAATTATTAAACTATATTTATTATAGTTTTCATTGTTAACAGTTATTATCAAATATAGTCAGCGCTACTAGACATTTTTTTCACATTTACTAACATGTATGCTCAAATTAATAATACAAATATAGTACACTTTACCATACGAGTTAATAAAAAGTATTCACAGATATTTACTATACTGATATTGTCACCGGTAATATAAAATATGATTGTCCCTATAGGAGCTATAAAATATATTAAAGTATACTATATTTATGTTAAAGAGTACTATCTATTTCTCTCAGTGTATAAATATTAAACGAAGTAAAATATTTTACAACTATAATAATTTATGCGGACGGTGTTCTAGTTCTAGTAATATAAATCACTATGGGCAAAATAATAAATAAAATGAAGATGCAACGACCTATTCTTCAACAAGAATCTATTAAACTATTCTATACATTTTGAATTATGTTCTTGAATTGTACAATTACTGAAAGAATTTACTAATTGTTGGTTCTTGATATCATCGCTCATAAAACCATCTACATCTATCCATGGAGCATATCGTCTTTTCCTTCATTACAAAATTTCTCCATAATGTAATAAATAATAAATAAAGTAGGTTGTAAACAAATAAACCACGAACTGAAGTAACAAATAGTGAGACAGCAAACAAAGTAAATGCTTAATAGGAAAATGAGCATATATACCTATACTACTATTATTTATTATTTTATTAAATATTTGATGCTTAGTATCTACGTAAAAATACGAAAAAACAACAAGGCTAGTCGTAGCGGATAAAAACTTCTATGATCATATTGTCACTAAACGCAGCTTAAAATTATTACTGAACCATTACAAACAGGTTTAAAAACCACATCTTGAAGCCTGTTATGATTATATTCAAAAATGTTGAACTACTATTGAGATTCATCACTCAACACTATAAAATTCCATTCATTTCGCTAATGTCATTGTTTCTTACACTAAATTAATGTATGAAGTCCAATTAATTGTTTGAAAGGTGCATGTTGTCGGCTGTGGGCTATTAGTCATGATTGCTTGAGGCATAGTGAATGCATTTTACGCAGGAATTATAGCATCTATTCCCGAAAGTTACATATAGCTGACTGTTATAAATTCCCGAAAATTGGCAAAAACTGAGGCAATAACTAAACGCCGTTTAAAGTTTAAAATGAAAATTTATCTATAAAGTTTCAAGAAAATATTCAAACTACTTTAATTATTTTACATCTCACCTTATAATTTAAACTATGTGAACATTTTTTCAACAATTTAATTGCTAATGTCAGAAACGTTTCAAAGCCAATACACAAAAAACTTAAAGTCTGGGAAACGCCATATTGCTAAAGCACGCCCTCCTAGAATCAATTTTTAAAAGCGACATTTATCCATAAAGCGGTCTACCAGTGAAACTTTCAGTCTACAGCATCCGAGTAAATATTCAATGGAAAAATTGTGTTCGGTTTCCTTCTGTACTTCAGATAGCAGAAACTTTAGGGCTGAGTGAGAGGGCGATAGGGCATGCGACGACTGCTGCCGAGTAGATGGTGGGGTAGCGGGTTTTCCTCTTACCCCTCCCCCCTCTCTACCCTATCCTGCGTAAAGATAAAGGTCAAAGGTTAGAGTTTTGGAAACGGATGCGGCTTTCAGGAGGTTCTGTTTCCTAAAAGCGGTAAAAGGTCATTCTAAGATGAAGGGACACAGGTATTTAAAACAATTTCTTTCATTTGAACAACTCTTCCATAAGAAAATATTATTCTTTTACTATTAAAATAACATCGCAAAATTGGCTATTTTTTATACATGCCCTAAAAAACATCATACGATCATACATCTAGGTACTGTATTTAAACAAACCAATTTTAAACGCAATATCGCTTTGATATTACTGATACGGATTACCTTAGCAAACTAATAAGCAAAACCACGGACTGCAAATACAAAATAGGTTTGAAGGAATTGAATAGAAAAGAATTGGTTAAATCCGTCATTTGGGCGCACAGAAAAAAAGTACTTAAAGACGTGAGGCTACGCATTAACAGTGTTAAGACCATTATTGCAGCCCACTAAGACTTAATTAGTAATAGATTAATTTTTTCAGGAAATCTAAAACAAACATTTCAAAATAAAAGGAGACTAAGAAAAAGAAAATTCTTTAAATAGAATCAAAAGATATTAAAGCTAAAAGAGAACATTCAGTTTCCTGAAAGTAGAAGGAATTATTCTAAATTTTATAGTTTTTATTAATAGCAACCTAGGGAATGAGAAAACTATCAAACTTTCCTTTTCTACTTTGGATTTTGTTATTGGTAAGTATTTATTTAAAAATGATGTGCCCGTTAGGAAGGTTTCTTTGCTTCAACGCAATATACTTTACATTAAGGAAATAGAGTTCAACTTTTGCTTGAACCCCATGAAAGGTGAGTAAAAACTTACTGCCAACTTCTTGGGCCAAAGCTTTGAGATCTATGTCATCATCAGGCAGCCAATGCGGCAGTAGTCGAGCCGATGATAGTAGAGGACGTATATTCTGGTTCGCCAATTAGAACCAAAGGTAATTGTATACTATGTGCGGGGCATTCTCTTAACTTAGAATATAAGGAAAATTGACAACGAAATCTGTCACAGAGGTAAGTCTAGACAGAATCGTAGAGAATTTTCAAACTGTAGTTTCCTAACGCAGATATATCACTAACCGCAGTAGGGAACGCATCTTCCCAAAATTGAAAACAATCAAAAGTCAATTCCAAAGTACAATATTTCAAGAGAGATCCAACAGTTTGTTTTCCTTTGAAAGCGATAGGTTAAAAGAGATAGACTTTGACATTAACTTTAACATATAAATCCTTATTTAACACGAGACAAAGTTTTGGCTAAATTGTTTGAGTTTCACAGTTAGGTGTATCAATTTGTTTTGGACCAAAATATATCCGAACTATGAGCACCTTGAATATAATAACTGGATTGAAGAACTTGTATTCGAAGATATAAAACGACCTAAGGAATAATACCGATGAAAATATATTAAGCTGTAGTTCAACTTTCGCAGAAGCAGTTGCGACCCAGCTCTTTAAGAATGTGAGAAAGAATCCAACACACAGTAATTGAAAAGAGATAATTATATATCGCCGTAGTCGACTTTAACTTTACTTGAGGACAATTACTAAACGAATACAAAATAACACAATTTGGGTCGAAATAGAGACAGTGTAACTTCTGTAGATGCACCTTCTCTGCAAATCCCAAATGAGATTCTATTAAATATTTTCTGGACTTCTGTTAAGAAAAGATATCATGGAATTTCAAACTATGCTAATTTAATTCTAGTTAAAGTTTAGACGACATAATCATGTGAACACAGTGTTAATTGAATATTATTTCACTTTCATCTTTTTATTCGCTGTATAATCATATACTTAGTTATATTTTTTCTATCGTTTTATTGGTTTTTTAGGTTTTTCAATAATAATAGTAATATTGTTATCATCATTGAAAAAAAAAAACCTTTGGATCAATAAAAATAGATTTCACAATGGTTTTCTTCACTTTCAACGTTTTTCAAATGTCCATTCTGGAGAAGCAAATTTATTTCTATCCCCGTACGTTAGCGAGGTGCCCGGTGCAAAATATTTTGATTTGCTATATCTCTGAGGCAAGACATTTTAAATTGTTCTTGAGGAAGGGTCCCCATTAAGTCGTAGGAGAGATTTTAGTACAGCTGGCTTTGCCAAACAAAGTCACACGCGTATGGGTGCTCAGAACTTTCAAATTCAGTGTAACGAGGTGGTTAACCAACTGGCCAAACGAAGAGCCAATAGCCACTTCCATGAACCAGAATCAGCACTGGGTATTTCGAAAACCCAGATTAGAGCTGCGCTCCAACAATGGAAGCATGAGAAAACGATATCCCACTGGAGCCAAATCTCTAAACAATTCCTAGCTAAAAGGTTAACCCTATTTTAAATACTAACACAAATCTATTCAGAGTCAGCAAACCAGAACTAAGGCTATTTATTGGCCTGCTCACCGGAAATTGCCCTCTGAGATACCATGTCAAAAGGATGGGTGAAGCTGAGACCGACACGTATTGGTTTTGCGAATATTAAATCAAGGCTGCTATTGCAACTATTGTAAAAGTGGGCGCCGCAAAGGCTGCAACATTCCGAAACGGAGACAATAACTCCCTAAAAAAGCCAGTATTAAAGAAAACCTCAGATTTTCGGTAGCACGGAGTTAATTGGTAAATCCAGGATCTTTTACAATAGATCGCTTCGGTCGCGGTAAGCAGGGGCTTCTGTGCTTCAAAATACAATAGGAGAGGTTTTACAGTACTAAACTGTATTTCGGACAGTCTTCGCTATAAACTTCACACTTTCTGCGATAATTGAAAAAAAATCGAAAATGTACAACTTTCAAATTATCTCCCTTCTGTTCCTTTCCAACTGCGACGATCATACCTTTTGGACTTTTCACTACACACTACGGAGAGAGCACTTATCGTTTCGCATCATTTTTTGACTTAATTTTACCAGATCTCGAATACCCTGAAAATATATCCTCAAAAAATATCCTCATCAAAAACAAATCAAACAAAAACTATAAAGAACGCAGCAATAGGAATTTATTTTAGTTGCCTAATAGGAAAACTTATAGAAAATTGTTTTTCTCAGTCCTTTTTTTCCAGAAGTTATTAAATTGCATAGCATATACAGAATTTATATTGCTGAATCTCCCAGAGACATCTATGAGTTCGTGGCAGTTTTATTAAACTGCAACTTTAGAAATAAAAAAGAACAATAACTTTCTAGCTGTTTAAGTGTTTGTAAGAAAACTAGACAAGAGGGAAACGTTCTTGTGCGCTTTATTTCCTTATATCGTAATAGGTTCTCAAATCTCTGGGAATCATTATTTAGGTCAAGTACATAGAAATAGAGAATAATATTTACGTTCGAATATGTAACACTATCACATATTTCTGAAAACATATACACACACTACAAACTAATAAACGCTTATTTTTTCAAAATGTTCGGGATTTATGTATGCACGCAGTACGTACATGGAAAGCTCATGTATACATAGGTACCGTAGATATCAGCAAAGCTTTCACATTACCGATGTGATACACATAGAAATGGTTCGATTTGAAAAGGGGATATTGTATTTTACTTGGCAAACTCGATTACCAGCCAATTGACAGGGACGCAGAACATCAAAATTGGATTTGCCTCCGTTGTATCTGCAATGATAATTAATAGAGACCTTTGCTCCCTAATATTAATAATAATATTTCATTTCATTTGATATTGTTAGTAATAGTTTCAATAATTTCGCTTTGAATAAGAATGAGAAAAAGTATAACTTTCATAGACCTGATTGGTCCGAAATTGAACTGCGTAATAATGTTAATGAGGCGTGCGACCTTTTTTATGTCAACATTTATAGTTTATGTGATAAGCATGTTCCGAGTTGTAAACATAATCCAAATTCCAAGTACTTTTATCCCAAGTGGTACTTAAAGCATATTACTGACAATATAAAACTTAAAAACAAGTTGCGGAAAAGATACAAACATTCCAAGTATGAGGGGGATTTAATTGAGTTTAAAACTGTTACGTGGTCTAGTAAAGTCTGAGATAAGGTGGGCTTCAACATACGTAATCACTATATTCTGAAAGTTTGACATTGTCAATGAGAAATTCGCGTTAGTTTAGAAGTCGAGTCAGTAGTTTGTTGACAGTGACAGTTTTAAGAGATTGAGTTTGTAAAATAATGGAGATTACTCGTGAAGGTTTTCGCTGGATGATTTTTTACGATTATAAAAAAAATCTAACTTCACAAGAATGCATTATATCGCTTCGGTCAACTTTTGGTAATGAAGTACCATCAGAAAAGACAGTTTACAATTGGTTTGCAGTCCCCTTGCACGTCGTGGTCGTGCCTCAGTGAGTGATGAATCACATAGAGAACGACCAAAAACTGTTGTGTGATTCCAGAAAACATCGATGCTGTGCGGAAAATGATAGAACACGATCAATATGTGACTTACAATGAGATAGAGGCATCTCTTAGCATATCGCAGACTGCAATACATTTGGTTTTACATGAAAGTATGTATGATTCCACATAACTTTACCGCAAAAAATTCGACGCAGGAACTGCAAAATCTTTATACAACATCGTCACGGGTGACGAAACATGGATATATGCGTATGAGCCGGAAACGAAGCAACAATCTACTGTATGGGTGTTCCAAGACGAACCGAACCCCACAAGAGTTGTTCGTGCAAGGAGCACTTCTAAGAAAATGATCGCTTGTTTCTTCGGCCGTACAGGACACATCGCCACAATTCCTTTAGAGGATGGAAGAACTGAACTTAACGCTGAATCGTATACAGTAATTTGTTTACCAAAGGTTATAGACGAAATCAGGAAGAACAACCGAAAACGTCGCACTATTCTTCATCACGACAATGCGAGTTCCCATACAGCATGTCTTGCAGTTGACTATTTGAAGGAGAAAACTGTTGAAATAATGTCTCATTTTCCATATTCACCTGATTTGTCGCCGAATGATTCCTTTTTGTTCCCATCTGTGAAACAAAAAATGCGTGGACAACGATTTTCAACGCCTCAAGAAGCAGTCGAAACCTTTGAAAATCATGTTTCTGAGATACAACCTTCAGAGTGCAAAAATGTTTTGAGAACTGGTTCGTACGGATGCGAAAGTGTATAGACCATAAAGGCGAATATTTTGAAAAACAATAAAATAGTTTGTTCTCAAAAATTTTGTTTTCTTCCCAGGTTTTGTAAAAATATAAAAAGTCACCCTCGTACATCAATCCAACTGCGCAGGTCGCAACTCAGCACGGCCTCTGGTTAGTGCCTTAATAGATTATCTCTCAGAACCAGAAAACCAACCATTGTGGATTAATTTTGTTGTAGCATTATAATTATTCTCACATAACAAATTGTCCTGCACACGCACGGTAATTTTATTTGTTTATTCTATTGCTGTTGAGGATTAAAAAGCAAAGGGCCTAGTCTAGGACCTTGCGGAATTCCATAAAAAATATGTAACTAAGTAAATTTAAAGTTCCTAATAATTAATTTGATGTTGTGTTTGAGTTTCACATATTGTAAACGTCTGGTTGAATGGCAGAAAATTTAAATTGTAATTTAACCACGCGTACATATCGAGAATCAGCTAGCATTTTAGTATTTTTACCATTAAGCAAATGCTTTTGTGTAAATTAGATTAATTTTAGAAATCCACTCGATTCCAATTACTTACCTACACCAGTATTTCAGCTCATATTCACTACTCGTGATACAGAGCCCCTTTCAATTTATAATATTGCCTTGAATAACGAATTTCTCTTTCACTGCCGTCGCTGAATAACTTCAGCATATACATACCTATTCTATTCGTTTCAATCACGCCACAATGTTTCGAACTGTGTTCATAAATAGAAAAAATTTTTGCAAAAATAAATATTTAGGTTTTTAGAATATAAACTTAATACTTTGGTAAGTATATATTTAAGAAAGAAATATGAAAAAGTAAACAAAGGATCAAACTCCAAACTGACCACAAAATTCCCATTTAGTCTGCTGGTGAATAGAAAGAGATATTTATAAATATTTAATAAGTGAATATATTTATAATATTTCGTATAGTTCGATATCATTCTATGTGTCAAGGTAGTAATATTCACTTCAAAATAGTTGAAAAACGAAATCTATACATACAGGCTGTCCCACCAAACGGGTTCATTCAAGTTCCAGTTGAAATTAGATTCTGAAACTTACAGAATATAACTTATTGTGATATAACTATGACTATTTCAAGAAAATATTTTCAGATTTATAGCCCATTTATGAATTTGTTATCAGTTTATGCAAATGTTCCCTGTCCATCTATTTTAGCCGTGTTAAAACATAGTAATCTTTTCAAAATTTGGCGTAATACTCCCAATGATAGGAGGATACATCTTACAAAGTAGGAGATATTAAATAAAGGTTAGAACGAAATGATATCGATATCACAGGATCAATTCCTTGTTTTAGAAAGAAAACATTACGGTTAGCTTCAAAAATATTTAGCCATGCCCCAACTACATAACTAGTAACAGTTTCTGAATGTTGTACACGTTTATAGAGAAGACAGAAGGGAAATGTTTTCTTTTAATAAAAGGTATAATTTTATTTAGAAGTTAAAAACACAGTTAAGAGTATATTGTTTTCATATTGTTATATATTACTTATTTTACATTTCATTGTTTTTTTTTACTTCAGTAACTTCAGTTAAACAAAAATATGATTTTTGAATGAAACGATTGTCTCCATTTACTCATACATACTGTGACACGCCTTCGGAAAATTAATGACTTCCGTACCCGTCATCTCCACGTCTGTGATTAATACTTATTCATACATGTATACGTAGGCCTCACGTTTACCGATCTTGCGGCTTTGTCTTCAAAATTACATAACCTATATAGTTATGAAGTATAATAGGAGGCAGTTTATGTAAAGTGACGCTACTGATTAATTGTTTGGTGTTGAAGACTAAATCGTTAAATTATAAATAGGGTCTACAAATTAAGTTTATCAGCGCATTACCGTGATGGCTATATCGATTTGCTATCGTTGTATTAAGAGAGAAATGTGCCATGACCAATACCTTGAGCTAGGATTTCCTTGATTTGCGAACATGTTCCGGTTTGATGGGAAGCATTTTCTTGTATAGGCAGTGGCGTTTTTAACGCTGTACGTTCGTTTTACTTCCAAATGAAATTAAATGGATTCGGACGTTTTATTAACATTTGGTTAATTGAAAGTTAATAGGAATTAATGTTATAGATATTAAATAAACTGAAAGCAAGCGACCTGCTGCGCTACCTCAATTAGAAGAGCCTGCAAACGTGTCGACACAAACGAAATAAAAAACTTTTAATTTTTGTTTTCTTCAAAACAGTATTTTTAACGCTTACAACGTAACACAGACAAGTGTTCCTCATCAATTTGAATGAAGGTTTATAAATCGCTCTGGTGTAAAAACAGCAATAACTTTCTTAAGTGCTAGAGCACTCATTTTCGAGGGATGAAGTGCCTATTTGCAACACTACCCTTCTCTATTTGCTTTAATATCTCCAAAATCATAAGACAAATTAAAAAAAAAAAGTTAAGAGAGATATTTAACTGTTTTAGTGGTAGTAAAGGACAGTGACAATAGTTCTCCTCTCACAATTATTGTTTACTGGCAACAACCCCCACCTCCATATAAATAAATAAATAAATAAATAAATAAGTGTTACCCCTCTCCGCAAAAATCGCTAACAGCGTAAAGGGGTTGCTGAAGAAGGTATGATTTTACCTTTCTGCGAAACTTGACGTATGTTGGTATCGATTTGAGTTAGATTGGGAGAAGGTTATAGAGCTTGATTGCGTCGTAGAAGATTTAGTTCTTAGTTAACTCTGAATTGGGTACAGGTAAGTAAAGGTCAAGTTCCAAGCGTCTTGTAACGTAGTTGTCAACGGGTCTTTTGGGTAAATCACTAATATGTTTACGAATTAGTGCAACAGATTCCAGGATGAAGAGTACAGGAAGGGTCAGGATTTTATAGTTTAAAAAGTATGATCTGCAGCGATCTCTGGTCCCTAGTTGAAATGTGTATAAATTGCAATGTAGTTGTACAAACTACAGGTGCCCCAAAAGAGCAGCGCATAACGAAGATGGGATTCAAAAAGGGCAAAATAAGTAATTGGAACAGTAGAAGGATTGAGCTCCATGGCTACAGATCTGATTGCAAAGCACGCAAAAGACAATTTTGCGGAGATAGTGTCGATATGAAGAGACCATTTACGAGTATCGTCAACGATAAGTCCCAGGAATTTATCATACTTATTTCAAATTTGAAAATTTTATTTGCTAAAAAATACTACAGGTTAAGTATGTACAATCCATACATATAGGTATAATTTGTCACAATATAACACAATCCCTAGAAAAAAGAAAATTGTATTGTTTGACTTAACTTATATAAACATCGATAGTACTTACCTGTAATTTTAAAAGGCAGCTGCAATGGAAACAAACAAGGCAAATGTAGTAACAATATGTACTACCACGTGTCTTATTTATCGTATCCAAATAAGACTGTCGAATCTTATAAATAAAAATGCCAAAGACGTATTTTTATAGTTTTATACCCAGCTTACAAACCTTTGCAAAATTAAAATTAAATTTATTTTGTGAAGCGCTTTTTTTTATTAATCAAATCTTTAAAATATTATCAATTTTCGTTTGAGTTTATTATAAATATACGTCATTTCTAATGAGTACGGATATAATTTATTATTTAGAAAAAATTGCCAATGAGTAATAAATACTACTCATATTTGCTTAAGAATCAAAATGTAACCTAATATAAAAACTATGCCCGTGAACGCAAATGCTTGTTTCTATCTTTCACGAAACGTATACGTTTACGTAGTGAAAGCAACTTTGAGAATTAACTTCAGTCATCCAACCACTTCACATTGATGTACTTGAGGTATTTTATAAAACCAGCGTTAGACACAGAACATATCCGATCACTTAAATTAATTCGGGACAATTGTTTCAGAAATTCCATTTTCAACTGAAAACAGAAGGAACTAAGAAACGATAAAATATCTAAACGTACTTTATTATCCCTACCCTAAATTTATATTTACAAGTGCTTTTTTCCCTCACCGCCTACTTTGACCTGCTAGAATTCTGTAAATTCTGAACTCATACAAAATGTAACTGCGAAAGAAATATGTTTCTAATCCAATAAATCCATCAACACTGAATGGCAGAGCGGAGCCTGTTCACGAATTAATAAATTATTATTTTTAAATTCTCTTTTAATATAAATACTTTCAAAAGCGGATAATTCTTTCGGGAATGTTACATTTTTTAGTAGTTCGAGGTTTTCGATGTTGATCTTCGCGTCAAATCTACTGTACCGATAATGTGCAATTTGTTCCTTAAATCTAGTTCCAATTGCAATTGCTCTTTTTGGTTGTCCGACATAAACTTTATTGCAGCCCGCGCACATCCAATTTTTAAATGCCCGACCTATCGTTCACGGTCGGTTTATCCTTACAAATTTTGTAAAGTATTTTGTGCAATGAAACATGTGTTCACATTATGCTCTTTAGAAATGCCGCCTATACCTTTCGAAATTCGGTGGAAAGATAGTTTGATAAACCTTTTATCGGGGGTTTGAAATGAACTTAAACTCGTGTAGCTGCGCACATGATGTTTATATTGAACTCTCTTTAAGCGGCGGACTACATTCGTAGAAGAGTAACCATTGTAGATAGCAATCTTTTTAATGTATTGTAATTCTCTGTCGAATCTAATCTTATTAAGTGGAAAAGTTATTAATCTATCAAGAAATTAATGCCGGCCATTTTATATTGTTCGCAATGATTTGGATCAGCCATAATAAATCTATCAGTGTCGAGAAACGGAAGTTGTTTGTTTACTTCTTCATCTACAGTGGATTTTTTATACTATGGAATTTTGAATTTATTTCGGTGACAAAATCAGGGATGGTGGATTTAGTAGTATGGAAAACCGCGAATAAGTCGTCCGCATTTGTCAACCAAACCCTAGGGAAATAATTAGCTTCTTCTTTCAACTTAGTTTAAAATTTACTCATGAAAAGGTTCGCAATGAATGGAGGCAATGGGTTACCCATTGCCGTTCCTTGCGATTAGTAATGGCGCTTAAATTATTTGGGAAAAATACGTCATTCTCATTAAATAATTTAGATAGTAAATAAAGCAAAATATATAAAATAATAGCGCCTACAATAACTATAAGTTATGAAAGACGATATTAGAAAGAAAGTCTAAACAATTGCCTCATCACCTCACAATAGCACACGCAGAAAGTACTAAATACGAGATGTTTCACTGGAGTGCCATTAAAATCTGCACATAATAACCCGTTATTGTTCTCTTTATAATGTTTATTTCTCATCTGCTCAAATCACCTCTGGGAAACGTGTGCTAATCGGAGTGTTTCTTGTTATTTTCCCAAGACACGCTACCGGAAAAATATCAAAAACATAGAAAATAATTCAAATTCCTCTACAGCAAGTGGTTCACATTTATGGGCTATGTATTTGTGTTGTATGTGCGCCCATAGAATAGAAGCAAAATAAAACATAGGTAAGATATATCATGCATGATATACTTGCCTATGCACACTGAACACATACATAGATACGAACATTCGCACAACGACTGGCCCTTACGGAATTATACTGTAAGCTGAAGTACCTTGTAAAGGTAGAGGTATAAAAACTTCAGGTCCTCCATTCGCACGTAAGGTTTTCGTGTGAAACTTATATCTTCGGAAAACTCATACATATTTCTATATCCTTCCCTATATTACACCTTCGTAAAAATGATTAACATGTTTTTACGAGGAAGACCTTTTATTACTTCCAAAAATAACTTTTAGAACGGTGTTATTTTGTTTTTATGCCCATATATGTTGTTTGTTAACAAATTTTTTTGTTCCTCAGTACCAATTCAGGAAAAGAGGAATTAAGGACGACTCACATTATCGGTTCGGTCACGGTCAAGTCACTGTCTAGTCACGATCAGTTCAAATCTTGTAGTTCCATTTTGTATTGTTAAATTTTCATTAGGGCACTCGATCAAGTCAGGGTTTAGTCAAATGATCGCGGTTTTTTACAAAAGGAATATTTTGATCGAATCGACACCATACCATTGCACCTTGGCCGCGTGCATAAACAAATATCTGTAGATTAAAGTGATTTTACAAGTTGGACCTATATTTAAAGTCACTATTTGAATTACATAATATATAATTATAATTTTGAAGATCGTAGATCTTTCTCTCTTCTTCGTCCAAAACAAATTGAAAATCTCTCAACCACGTCCTTGTTTGCTAGGAGCGCTAGAAGACGGAAGCAGTGCTGGGATCAGACTGGCACTTGGCCCAAAAATACTATTAGTACATAAAATTCCTTGACTGTGGCCAGACTGTGACCAGACCATGATCTAACCGATAATGTGAATCGTTCTTTAGTAATTTCAGGTTACAGTTGAACATTTTTAACAGCCCTTGACCAGATTTAAAGTTATACTTAATATCCAGATTACAAGAGGATTAAGAAACGTCGCGCCATATGACATACCTGCAGATTTTAAGATACGTATAATACAAGAACTGTTTCCAACAAATAATAGCAGTATACGTGAGTTGATAAATGTTGAGAAGGGCCGACCATTCACAGTTGAGCTAGAAAGGGTGACCTCTAGTATGAAACCCGCTAAGGCACCTGGTATAGATAGGATCCCCCCGGAGGCTATTAAATTAGCGGTAAAGATGGACCATAAGTGGATACTCGCGGTTAT
Source organism: Cetonia aurata (assembly GCA_949128085.1). Lineage (NCBI taxonomy): Eukaryota > Metazoa > Arthropoda > Insecta > Coleoptera > Scarabaeidae > Cetonia > Cetonia aurata. Next base: position 55,021,826 of record OX421882.1, on the reverse strand, counting down.
GAATTCGTTGCTGGAGACCCAGAAATTTCCTCAAGAATGGGCAATCGCAAAAGTAATCTTCCTATTAAAGAAAGATAAAGAACCACCACAGAACTTTTGGGTACACTTAGTAAATTATAATTAATTAGGCAAGACTGCCAGAAGAAATAGAGCTAGGGGGGGCTATCAAAAAATCAATTTGGTTTTATTAAAGGAAGATCTACAATACATGCCGTAGAGACAGTCAAGAACATAGTGAAGAACTGTAAAGAAAGATGGTGTGTTATGATAGCACTCGATGGGAAAGATGGAATAGTGAGACAGGCAAAGCCCAATGGACGAAAAGGCTAATTAAGGATGTTAAATAATGGGCTATTTGTATACATCGAAAAATCGATTACTATCTGTAACATGTCTTGACGGGACATGGCACCTTTCGACAGTCTACAAAACGTTTTGGCAAAGACGTAGCAGACGCATGCATCTACTGTTTAAACCTTGATACAGTGGAGCACACCATCCTTAAATGCCCCAGATGGAACAATTTCAGAAAGCCCGTCTACGACGTATTGGGCACAATATCACCGGATAACCTGGTTCTAAAACTACTGAAGTGTAAAGTAAACTGGGAATGTATTCACAATATGGTAGCCAATATCATGCAAAGCAAAGAGTGCGAGGAACGGCGAAGGCAGAGTAGAGCGTGATCTAAGGTAAGAGGGATTGATGGCACTCTGAGGGTATGTTACATCAACGTTTCTGGAGTACCAGAGAATGCCATCTGAGGGGTTTTAGTCGGAGTAGCGTCCAACACTACCGATGCACATCTGAACCCGTGTGTCGGTGCCAACCGGTTTCCCTCCGCCAAAAAGAATATATATATACCATATATATATTTTTTCGTAGTAGTAGTAAGTATTCGAATTAAATATATACCATATATATATCCAGGTTACAGTCAAAAAATAATGTAAATTATTCATTGAATTGCATGTAATTTTCGCTTCTAAATATAGTTCTAATAGCAATAATAGTATGTAAATATAGTATTGAATTATCTGAATCATGTTGTATAAATAATTTATCATTAATCTGAACACCGCATCCTTTCAAAAATAGAACACTGCATTTTGGGTTGTTCTGGGGAAAAATCTTATGATTTTGCCCCATTGCAACAAAAGAAAGTCCTATGTATCCAATTATTTATTTATTTTAATTATTTATATATTATTATAACCCAACAGATATCAGTCCAATAACAGGATTATTAGAAACAATACCAATCTAATATAACTGTAAGTAATACAAAAAAGAAACAAAAACATATGTGTACAGCCATCTTAACACTTAACCGACGGGTCTTTTTTGCCGCAAAACGAAAATTTATCAAATGTTCTGAATTGTATCGGTACATATGTTAAAATGATCTTATCAGTGGTTACCATCAGCTGACGAAACCGGTAGATACTACTCGACCCGTGGGTTAAGTGCTAATTACATGTATGGAACAATAATAATGCCTACAATAAAATAAAATTAATAAAGTTCTGAAAAAAGAACAAACCATGTAACAAATCAGCTAATGAGCAATCATTGTACGCAGTGCAAATAAAATTAATGGAATACTTTAAGAAAACATTTGTATTCGCCTGTTCCAGAAAGAAAGTATTAACTTTAAGCGCAGAGAAACGAGGAACAAGGAAATGCAATTTACTGAATAAGTATGAGCTATCTATTTCATTATGAGTTAATTTAAATAAAAAAGCTAATGCAGATCTAGTTCGTCTCACTTCCTATGAGGTTATAGAAAAAGCCTCAAGCACACAAGTAATTCGTGTGAAAATCCTTTGTATGCATAGATGTTATATTGTTTCAGCCGTAAGTATTTTATAAAACGTCTCTGTCAAAATTAAATTAAATCTAGAAGGAATTCCACGCTATCGATGCGTACCTACTCCAATCATGATCTAACGAATGTAAAGTATAATGGCTTCAACGTGGAAATGCACGCAACACAAATCCCATCGTCCTATTTGCTGAAGAAACAACACTAACAACATGCTTGCTAAATGCAAGCTCACTGTCAAAAACACTACTAAATCTTTCGCATTCTCACACCGCGATATAGGTATAGAACCAACATAATAGTCGTACAAGACGGGTTTCTTCCTACGGGAGTACGTCATGGCCCTACACTTAGCTGTATTTAGTGACAACTTGTTCTCGTCACACCAATCAGAAATACATTTAAAGTTAAGCTGCGATCTCTCGCAATCCCCTTCCGCAGCAATTGAATTAAAAATCTTAACATCATCGGCGAACATCAGCACCTGGCAGTTAACATACGTTAACAAATCAGTAATAAACAACAAAAAAAGTAAAAGCCCTAAGTTGGGCCCTTGAAGTACTCCGGATGCAATTGTTCTGGTAGAAGTAGGAAAACCATTACATAGTACAAAGAAGTGTCGATCACTGAGATTAGATCTGATCAGTTGCATTAATAAATTGGGTTGTGGTCAATGCTGTCGAAGGCTTTGCTTATGTCAATTATGTCAAAAGTACAACTAAATTTTGTACAAGTGTTTATAAACTGATTATTTAATTGAATACCTTGATTAAAAACAATATGATTCCATTTGAAATAAAAAAAAAGTGGCTTTCGTGTTGTTGCAAATGATACTTCATGATGATTTGCTATTCAAATTTTTGTCGCATTAATCTAGCTGTAATCGAAAGAAAAACATAGCGGATCTGTGATCAAGCACAAAACCTTATATATTCTTAATAAAATAAAATTGATCTACCAATTTTGTTACATTAGTCGTAAATACGAATTGCCTCTTTTAAACTAGAAATTGCCGAATATATATTCGATCACGTAATTGAAAGAAATCCATCCTGATACTGTTTGAATTAATTTGAATTTAATGATTTATATCAAACTATAATTAATCTCCCGGTGATTATACTAGCTTTGGTTTAACGATCTTTACCTCAATACACACGCAAGCAAATGCGTAATATTGATATTTATAATTTACACAAATTATACCCTGATGTCCTACATTTGTTACAAATTTCGTGCCATACATAATCTGCAGACGTTCTTTTTATAATACAATATAATTTACATTGTTACTAACTGTCAAAATTAACACACTGGTACCAGTTAAAAACTCACACTGCAGGTATAGAAATTCTAAACCTCTAACAACAAGTGAAAAAAGCAAATATCTTACATAAAAATATACGGAGAATACATAAAAGCACCATATGATCGATGCTTTTCGGAATCCCAGTTAGACAGAAAAGTAAAAACTCTAAAAAGAAAGTAAACACTTCAAATACACATTCTTTGTGGAATACTGACGATAGTGAGAAGAAGAACAAAATATGATAGATTGCTGAATATCTATATAGATGAAACTTGTAACTTATTCTTCATGAATTACATAATATTAAAAGAAAATGACGAAATAAGAATAAATCAGTTTGTCAACCGATTAATTAATACAAGTACAAGAACGGATCACATGATATTTAGGTTCACACTGGGTATTGTGTATTACAAACAACTATGCACTTAATTGATCTGGATAGCGTGCAACGGAAGTACTGCAAATTGCAATGTATGTAAATGATATTCACTGCTTAGTATTCATAATAATGTTAACAGGAGCCGCACAAATTAATTTCAACAAAGGCTTTCAGAAAGTAGTTCGTGTAACCGCATCTCTTCAATCTTCGTTCGTCATTTGTGAACAAATTGCAAGAGTTCATGAATACAGTATATAAATCTAGGTACATATATTTGTTGACCGTACGTTACATCCGATAATTACGTATAGTTATCGTAAAAACGAAACTAAAAGGGACGAACTCTTTTGTTCTTGAACACGCAAGCTTGACGTTATATGCTCATTTGTCTTCACAATTATTAAAACCTTCTTACAAAGGATATAATGGCAACAAATACTAACTCCTAGACTAGAAGCCACATATGAGCGACCGACGTAAATGCTGTAACATATGGGTTTTTTTTTAATTATTGAAAATTGGTAAAATCTTTTTTGGGGGAGGTTCAACATATCTAAGAAGCTCAAAATTTATTTTTTGTACTCGCTTATCAAAACCTGTCATTTCACGATTCAATTTGCGTGCGTAAAAAGTCACTTTAAACACGAGTGCGTAAAAGTAAAGTTGGTACTTCCTGGAACTTGAGTTACGAATTTAGTATAAGTGTTTTTGTATACGTTTTTTGATTTTATGGGTAATAAATTATCCACTGCAATATTGGCAGCTTCGCGAATTTCAGACGGTGTACATTGCATTTCATTATCAGAATTCATGTTGTTGGTGAGGCTTTTATTTTGTATGAAATTTTTTGAATTTGACAATTTTAAATTAAATGTCACTTCAAATAATCAATACTGCCAACTTAATTTTTTTTAATTAATATCAAGAGATTAGTAGTGTGTCAGAAACAATAACGTATTTAACAATATGTATTATTATTATAGTTCTCGTACAAAAAATATTGTACAAACTTCGTGCGTGAAACATTTCGCGAATTCGTGTCCATAAAGCGCTCGCCTACGGCTCGCGCTTTAAACTGGTCACTCATTCGCGAAATATGATTTCACGCACTTGGTTCGTAAATAACTATTTTCTAATTGGATGTTGTAATAAAGCTTAAACAAAAGACGCAGTGCTGAAATGAATATTACCGCAGACTGTGCTGTAATGAGATATTAACGCACTAGCGGGACTCTTGCCGGAACGTAATATAGGCGATTAATGTGCAAATTAGAAAAAATACTGTAAAAAACATGTGCCACAATGACTTGTACTTTGAATCTCTCGCCGCTACGCGAACTTGTACTCGCATTACATAAACGTCATTGTGACACTTGTGTTTTAAAATACTATTGACACCCGTCACGTGACCACTGATACGGCGGGAAATTTAAAACATGTGTAATGCATCGGCAAAGAGTGAGGTTAGATAAAATATGTGATTTTTTTTTAATATGCACGCATTGAAGGTATTTAACTAATAATAATAATAATATACTTTATTGCCTTTTGATCTTGGCAGTGTCAACATATAAACATATATACATAGATATAAATACATTCATACTGTGTCATATGCTTACAATAAAACTATACATAAAACTACAAAAGCAGAAAGATATAAAAACAGACATGCAACATATAAAAGTGTGTAAAAGTGGATGATATACACAATAGTGCAATTTTCTTACAGTGTGAAATCATTAAATAAATGCTTTTCTGCTATAACTGTAATTTTTAATTTTGAGGAAATTTTGTATATTAAAAATTTTTACCTCGTGTCGGATTTGAACCAGGCACCTTCCGCTTCCCGGGCGGACATTCTACCAATTGAGCTAACGAGGTCTCTGGTTATTTGCAATTTATTCTTATTATCATATGTGAATGTTAATAATTTATATAAATAAATTGAGGTTATTGTAAGTATATTCTCCTCTCTAAAAATGACTCTGCTGTTGCTTGGGGATGTAGATGATAAATTGCTCTAATTATTATTTTTTGTATTATAAATACGCGCTGTAAGCCATGCGCAATGCATGCCTATCCCCAGACTACTACCATATATGATAAGGTTGTGTATACTAAGCCATAATAGACACACAATAAAGAACTCGAACTAAATGTTGATTTTAAATTCTGAATAATATAATAGCATTTATTTAATTTGGATGCTACTATCGCCAAAAAGGTGGGCGTTAAATACTAACCCAAGAAATCCCGCTGGTGCCTTGTTCTGGATATCAATTTTGTTAGCCCGAATGCCATTCACCGTTCCCGCGTTACGTTTGCTAAAAGTAAATTCAATAATTTGCGTCTTCTCGTAGTTAATAATTAATTGATTGTTTAAACACCAGCAATCAAACTCTTTTACCGCTAACTAGGTTTTAAAATCAAGGGTATTCTTATAATTAACTAAAATTAAATATTAATTATTCATTTATTAATTATTTTTTGTTGTTTATTATTATTCGTTGTTTTCTGTTTTCAGAACCTACTTGAATACCTTCTATGTCCGGATTAACATTGTGAGGGTTGTGATACTCAATGTTTTGTATAAGTTTTGGATTTACTGTTACCACTTGAATGGAGCAAACAAAATAAAGAAACATAGTTTTCAATAAAAGTAAAGTAAATTAGGCAGTCTAGATTAAAAATATCTGTAAAATTTATTTATTCCTTTTGTGTACAGTTCATTGCAACAACAACTGCCATACTGGAAATCTACTTTTTAGTTGTACCTACATATATTGATTTTACAAGAATTAACAAAATTGTTTGAGTACCAACCATATTTACAGAATTTACTTTAGTTGAGATACTAAAACCGAAAAAAATTGAAATACTTATGTAATTTCTTTAAAAAATTGTGATTTTTAATTTTTTTTTAATATTCGTAAACAATAAAACTTCGTATACGGCATCAGAATTTAATTCTAAGCAACTTTTTCAAATAACTTTTTTTGATATCACGTCATTTAACCTCACTTTTTTGCCGATTAATTGTACATGTTTTAAATTTCCCGCCATATCAGTGGTCACGTGATGGGTGCCAAAATAAATTTTTAGCTTCTCAGATATGTTGAACCTATCCCCAAACAAGGATTTGACCATATTTTAATAATAAAAAAAATCTCATATGTTGCAACATTTATGCCGGTTACTGTGTATAAAAATAAATAATATAATAATAAATAAATAAAAATAAATAAATAAATTGATTTATTAGAATATAATTTACTTATCAATAACAGTAATTATACGTACGAAATTGAAATAGTTTGCAAAATCAATATACCTATACGCACATAGCTACATATAGTATAGAATAGACGTACCTTAATATCTGAAGTAGCGCGTGACTTAGCAAGTTACATATTTATCAAAGTGCTTAAAGGATATACAAACGTATTGTAATATCATAGGAATATTGTTGACCACAATTACAATTGCCATTCAACAGATGGTTTCAAATTAATAGGTTGACTTTGGAATACAGTCATATTATTCATAAAAAGAAAACATTTATTTAATGCTAGACTGAAGCTGATGAATATTCTTTCTATGTGATTTAGTTTGATATTCAGGACAATGGTGAGCATTTTTTTTCAGTATAACACAGTTTAACACAAGAATAACAAATAATGAATAAAAGGTATTGTTATTAACCTTAAGTAAGTTTTCATCTTTCCCACGACGTCTCCACTGAATTTACGTTATTAACTTTCATCTTTATTTAGGTATAGGTTTAGTTTGTTATGTATGATTATGAAGGTAAGATAATTATGCAATATCATTTCAACTTAGGGAGATATAGACACAGTTGGAAGCGCATCCACCAAATTTTCGATCTACAAGCTGAGTTTATGAAAGGGCGAAGTTCATTTACTAAACAACTGTTAGCTAAGAAATAATTTTGATAATTGAAATATATATTGTTTTAAACGCTTCACAATTTGAAAATATTTTTACGTACACCGAGTGATCGGTAAGCTTGTCAGGAATAATAAGACATTTTTTTTTTAATGGAATACCCTGTATATAAGTAGCTTGTTATATTCCACATTAAATTCTGAATATCCTTTGTTAGAAATATTTTTCCACAAACGGCTTAGTTTTCCGCGTATTCCCAATTTTCCTTAAAGAAATGGCGGAACCGTATCTATGAATTTTCTGATTTTTTCGATACGAGTTAAGTTTGAGCAATCAGCTTCTTACAGTATAAGGATCTTTGCATCTTAAGACGACATAGGCATTTATAATTTTTATACTGTGTGATCGGAAACTCTGGTTGCATTAGGAGAATTTCAATTGCTGAAAATTAGAGGGTAAAACACACGTCCGAGTAAAGAACAGTGCCAAACACCTTCGCAAGATTAGATAGTATGGATGTGGGCCTATAACTTTTGATGTGTGATACGTTCCCGTTTTTTGGAAGTAGGGCAAATTTTCGCTGTTTTCCACGCAGTATGAAAAGTATGCATGGATAGAATTAGGATAACCTGTAAGGTTTTTACAAACACAGTATTTTTCAACAAAAAGCTGGGTACCTGATCAGAACCAGAGGTTAATTTATTGCTTAAATGTTTTAATGCTGAGAGTATATCCTCATCGGTAAAGAAGTTGGCATCAATAAAAGAACTATTACAACAATTATGGTTATTATCCGGCGTGAATATATGTACCCTAGTAGCACAAATCATCGGCTAATGATCGGCTTTATATAGGGCCGATATCCTGATGTCGGGTCGATATCAAAGATATTGTGCCGATATCGGCTTTCTACCAGTATACGATATCACTGCGATACAAAAGATCCATTATCGGTAAAATATCGGTTGAACGTTTGATGTATCGGCTGATCATCGGCTGGAAACTCAAGACATATATCAGGGCGATATCATTAATAAACGCCGCTGCGATATTGATAGAAATGAGGTATATGGATTTGACTATTGTCATTTTTTTGACGATAGGAAGTCGGCTAATATCCTAAATCTATACGGACTGGTTGATTGAAATATAACCGCATTAGCGTTCAGATATAAAATTTCAACGTTTGAGACATCAATTGTGAAATTAAAATTAATATCGACTATAAAACAGTTTTAGAAGGTGAAGCGATTGATAACTTAAGAATATGCAAATGCCATTTTCTAACTCCGCCGTGATTATAAAAATTGGCATCTAAACGCAATGTTTATGGGAGTTAGATCTACGCGCAATATCTTACCACCACCCCTACCACAATCCATCATAGCGTTCCTTATTGCAGTGTGAGCATGACGACCAGGTGAAGTGGTTGCCATTATTTATTTTGTCGCTGCATTATAGTAAGCGTTGTGCACATTACAAAATGGGTGAATGAAGCTTATAAAGGTAAGGACATTTTTATGAATAATGTTTTATGTATGTATCAAGTATATAATTTAATTTAATGATTAGTACTCATTTATTGTGTAAATATGCAGCGTTAACAAAATGGAAGACGCTTGTAAATTTCTTATTTTACGCGAAAGCATTGTTTCTACAATATGTGTAGCGTAAAAAACGTTTCGCATTAATAGAATAAAATAAATTACAAGCGTACTTCAGACAAATTAATGTTTTTATACGGTGCTGTATATATAGGTACACTAAAGAAAAACACTTTTTTTAGATACGTATGTGGTGCTTAATTGGGGGAAGTACGTTAAAGGAAGCATATATCTAATGTTAAAACAAATCCTCTCGAAAAGTATTAATGTAAATTATTCATGAAAATAGAGACAATCCAAAGAAGCTTTTGATAAATTGGAAATATACATAGTATTTCTAGGTAATGTTACATGCATTATTATTTTATTTGTAACTCTATATCAAAACTGTAAATTTTTATTTACAGAAGCAATTAGAGTCAAACAGCCGGATGGGACAGAGACGAATATCAATAGCAGGGGCATGGGGCAGAAAAGAAAAGAAGAAGAATATAACGTCTTTAGCGAACGAATAATTTAGACGACTGGATTTTTTTTAGGTATTACTTACTAGAATTTTTGTTGTTATTGATTTCTTAAAAATTAAACTGTAACAAATGTTAAATTACTTTTCGTTTAAAATATGCGCATATTGAGTTTGTTTTCGGTTTCATGTTTTCCTAGTTATTTTCAGTTTTTGTATTTATTAATTATGTCGTTAAATATTTGTGTCAATTACTCTTAAATAAACATATTAAGTATTTTTATATTAGTACTGTTTCTTGAAATTTATTGCTTTATTTACTTTCTATTACATAAAGTCTTTCCTTCATTATGTATATTATTTTATGCGCATAATATTCTATTTTGCAATGAATTATTATACACAGAAAATGGTGGCAAACAATTTGAAAAACATTACATGTGCAATGTGATTATGAATCTGATGTATTTTTTCCGCATTGTTCAATATGAATATGACTATAGAGACTGCCCCGATATTAAATGTTCAAACACAAAGGTGTTATAGTGGGTGTCATTTCCAGTCGAACTAATCCTAGGTGTGATTATTATTCGATGCATAGTTTACGAATCATTTATTTTTTCTAAAAATCTTCCTTCATATAAACGTTCATTAAATTATCAACAAACAAAAGAGTACGACAATAAGAATGAAGTTAAATTGACATTAAACATTGTGATATTATCAAAGGTACATCCTTTTGTTTAACGGCTTTGATATTTCAGAAGACGTTGATGGTTTCTAATTTCTTTCTAAATTCTAACATTACTAAAAAATACTGTTTTTGCCTATAATTTTATGAACGTTTTTTGTGGAAGATCTTAAAAACTCGCAAAAACCTTATTAGAATTGAATAATCACATATGGGGCTAATTTGACTCTAATTATACACTTTATAACCCTTTTCCGTTTCGGGAACTACTTTTGGGACAGCCTGTATAAATATCCACTATCGTGGATAGACAAACTACATACTTATATGTAAAAATTAGTCGTCACACCAATATCGGTGCGATATCCCAGGACGACTAAAACTTTATCGGCGGAGCATAGAAAACGTTGGGTAAGTATCAATCATGTATCGGTCTACTGATGATATTGTATCTAATTTTAATTGTATTGATATCGGATAGGTATTGGAGTTTCGATATCGGATAGATGTTGGAATTTCGATATCGGATAAGTATTGGAATTTCGATATCGAACCAATATTGCAAAATGTTCACATTTTGTATCGGTATGATATCAGCGGCCGCTATAATTACGACATCGGTCAGCAATATCGGCGAAGCTTAGCCGATATCATGCCGATTCTTGTGCTGCTAGGGTATGTAGAAAAGGTGGCTCTTTAAAATTTTCTATTCGGTTTATGTTCTGCATACACATTTCATCATGCTGAAAAACGTGGTAATACCAATCTTCACGTTGGTTCTATGACTGAATTATTGGAAAATTTAGGAATAAAATTATTAACTTGAACATCCTGTATGTCTTACATACACAGTTGTCAGATTTCCCATTCTTAACAACTCACACTGTAAATGAGGAACTAAAAGATACAAATCCAAGTAGCTATCAATACAAGTCGATCACAATTGGGGTTTTCAATCGAGAAATAACTGCTGGTATATTTCTTATTCAAAGATCCCACATCAGATCCCGCGCAAATTTGAAACCAAGTCGAAAGCAAATACTCCTGACACATGGAGCTTGTATATTACGATATAGCGGAAGCAAAGCAATCTCACGATGTAGGAATTGTCTACGATATGCCTCTTTTACGATAATGGAATTTCCTCCGCACAATCAATTAATCATGTACCTGTCCGCATATTCATTAATCGTGGAACTGACTTTAATAAATCACAAGAAAGACAAAATGAAAACGAACAAAGCCACAGGTATGAAAAATGAAATTAAATGGAACAAGTCTTATATACCTCGGAAATAAGTAACTCCGTATTTTCACTGTCAATAATTACTGCCAATAATTTATAGGATCCATTATCGTTACTTTTGTAAACCGACGCTAATTAAAATCATATAATGTCATCATCATTGTTTTTGAGAACTTTATATCCGTCCATACACATAAATTTTGCCTTAAAGTATAAAAGATTGCATTTACAATTTTGCTTAACTTCTAACGTTCCTTCCATCAAAATTATATTAGTGAGCGTCGTGCAAATTTTCGTCTTTTAAATCCGCGGATACGGATGGAATATTTCGGGCCCTACTCCAGAAAGAAATTGAAGTATTGATACCATATCTCACAAAAATCTGAGGATGCGTTCCTACCGCATGACAAAAGGTGACGGTAGTACACCTTACATACAGAGCAATGAACCTGTCCTCCTTTTTACTCGAAAGACTTGAAAGGTTGGTGGTTGGTACATAAAAGATAACGGGCAGTGCGTAGTATACCTATAAATCGGAATAATTTACGGAGGTCGTATTAGACAATCTCAACAGGCTAATTTCAACGTCAAAAGAAGATAAAGAGATAGCCATAACGATTTTCCTTGATATTGAAAGTAGCATTCAATAATGCTAGCACAAATTCAATTATTGAGGCTTTATTGAGAAAAGGTGTTACATTAGGGTAAAAGCCAGCTTATAAAGAAGAATAATTACATCCACGATCGGCGAGGCTACCACTGAATCGGGAGTTTATGGGCGGACGATCTTGCCAAACGAGGTTCACCGAGGTCGTTAGTTGCAACAAATCCTTCCTTCGGCATTATCAAATCGCAAAACTCCATCACTGAATGGATACACAACAATTCAGCAAATGGTGGCAAAGACAGGTAAAAGAATTAAGGGAACAGAAGCCTGAATTTACTAAAGACATACTGAGTGAAGCCAGGAAGACTATCAAAATGCTAATAGGTCTGCAGATCGTTCATTGTAGACTAGACAAGCATATGTATAACATAGGCTTGGCAGATAACGGTATCTGCCGATTCTCCCAAGAAGAGGAGGAAATTCATGTTCTGTACCACTGCGATGGCCTGGTGAGAACAAGGTTCTAGTACTGAGGCTAGAGAACCTCGCAGCTAATAGCTGCATAAAGAAGCTGTTCTCAAAGATTATAGGTCTAATCAAGAACGTAAATTTAGAGGGCGCTTTTTAGGACAAAGGGGATTAGAATAAATCAGAAAAAATCGCGGTGAAATAGGTCTGTATGGCCACCCAAACCGTGATCTCTACACGTTAAAATGTTTCACGAATATCAAAGTAACCATATAGTCGTAGGTAAATATCACTCAATCCTACACCCACTCGCTGGTTGAAAGTTTATCTCAAAGAAATTTAGCCTTTTTAAAGAACAGGCTAAATTTCTTTTTTAATCAAACATGGTAGTTTTTCATGACAGCATTGAATCTAGCGCCAACTTCTACATTAATTGTTTACTTGTATCAAGCCATGCCAACGTTCAAAATTCATCAACATTACAAATACCTCCAAAAGGTTGGAATTTACAGTAATAAATTAATGCAGAAATTCACCAGCTTTAATAGCATTAATACCAACACCTTCTATATCTGAAGTACTAGAAAGATATTTGGCTACCCTACTTTGAAAATTTAAATTTCTGTAAGAACTTCTAAAAAAAAGTTCTAATGAATCAGTTCGGCAACATATTCGAAAACGTTGTATTTAATCATCATCAGTACAATAAAATATGGTTTAATATAAGTAGTGATTTATTATAAAGCTCATCGTATATACGTTATTTAGGAAACGTGTTATATAACATTTAATTGGTGCAAATAACGAAGACCTATACCAATTTCTGCTATGAAATTATAGGGGACAAAACGCCTCATAACCCAATTTCTTTGTAAAATATGCCATTATCAGTAGGAACACGTTTATAACACATTCAGATAATGAGAAGAGCATCTTCATTTTTACTGCTTTTTAAGAAGCATTTGTATTCAGTTTAACTACGAACCATACCAAAAAGAATAAGCCAGTTAATCAAGTTGTTTTATTATGTGTCATCACATTCTTATTTAAGTAGATTCCAAATTAAATTTTCACTATTACTTTTTTAGTTCAGTAATTTAGGGCGTGAGAGGCAGAAAGATTTCGTTTAGTACAAAATGACTATCTAGGAAGTATAATGTCTTTTCATCTATCTACATTAATTGAGTATTAAGGTTTTGAACTGAGCAATAATCTAAGTTATTACTCCAACACAATAATACATTGTAAAAATTATATTTTTTTATATTACCTCAACGTACTTAAACAAAGTCTCAAACTTATAGTCGGTAATCTATTGCAAATTTATTAGGTTGGGTTAACACCTACCTACTACTATCCCGTAAAAAAATTAATAAGGTACCGTTTTGAAATGAAATATGACTGTCACATATATGGCGCATGTGTAGGTTTTTATTACGTCATTGATGATGTCACTAGTGACATCACAACATAGTATGTATTATTGCACAAAGGAAAAGTGAATATTAATATACCTTCTATAACTTTCTTGTTTCTTAATTATCATTGCTTATCTAAAAATACTATGGATTTTTAATAAATATTTCGTGAGGCATTTGCGGAGCTCATTTATACATTTGGACACATACATGGACACTTTTGAATCTTTATATTTCGCTACATAACATAATATTTAGTGTTATTGACTACATCTGCAGGAATCTCAATATATTTGTCGTATTGTTCCTATATTGCAATTGCATTTAATGTGGAATTTTAAATATAAGTAATAAAACTAGGGAAAAGGATAATTTACCTGATGCTCGGAATCAGGCCAACTAGCAGTACATCCTTGCACCTGATCTTCGTCCATTCTCTATCAACACGAGAAATTTACCGTAATTATCACACGTTCTACACTAGTTATTAATTAACTTTTAAGTAAAACCTACAGACATAGATGCTCATAACATTAAATCATTTTATTTATCGCTCTATCCTTTTAGGATAAAATAAAGTATTGTGCATAAACCTATCAACTTATTCGAAAGGTCAATTTCTTTGTCGAAAAACAAAACAATAACTTCTTATTTCCACATCGAAATTTCAAATAAAATAAACAACAGTAACGAAAGCATCTTTATTTTGATAATGCTCTTTGTTTCTATGCTTAATCGATTTATATTCGGCACGTGTGTACAAACGCACACTAAAACAATCCACTAGACCGTATAAGCACCGGTAGATTCACGACCGAAACGGCAAAACACCTGTGTCTAACTTAGAATCGTCTACTCTCATTCGGTTTCCGGTAATTCCGGCATTTCGTATATTCCACACTCACGGATCGTACGGCGAAAAGTTCAACGAAAGCTCACGATCTCGTGCGAAAGGACTTCGATCGAGAGCAACACATAGCAACGGACCGAGCGGTGGGGATGGATGGGTACCGCCCTCGAACTTCCAGATGGAATAACGTTATTTATGTAAATAAATAATAAGCCTAGTCTTCACAAAACAGCTCTTGTTCTAAAATTCAACGGGGATAACGAAACTGTGTAGGAAAGCAGACGGGTGTTACATTTAAGTTTATAGCCGTTATTTCGTCATATCAAAAGGTTACTGAAGAATAAAGAGAACCACAAATTACAATTGAGATTTAAAGTTACTTCTTAGAGCTTTTTTTTTCTATGGTTATCAAGTTTTTAGAATATTGTACTATTGATTTTGTTAAACATGTATTTAAAAGCAGATATCAGGTGCGCATAGCAAAATGTTTTTAGAGAAAAAAAAACATCAAAGCCGAAATTTATTTTGTGTTAGTTTAGTTGTACACACCAAACAAAAATTTTCAGCCAGTATTTTACAGTTCAATGACGAGAAAAGTCGAAATTATTGACAAATAGAATTTAGCACAAACAATGGAACAAAAATTGTTGCAAATAATGTGTTTATAAAGACCGATAACTACTAAAGTCAATCACATATACCGCATTTTCAAAAAAGAAATCTGAAAATTTGGAGGATAACCATAATTCATACGATAATACATTAAGTCTATGAAACTAAAAATAAAGAGAGTATGCTACATACTATAAATCTATAAGACATGTAATCAGTCAATTATCTAGTCTCCTAAACTACGAGAAAAAGAAACGTGCAAAAAAAATTACAATAAAGACAATATCATTTGAAATATCCCATATTAGATGTAATACAGAAGATATTTAACTGAAAACTAAAAGCTGATAACAAAACAATTCCGTGAAGCACAAGTCCAATGACAACTTACGAATCTCTGTACTTGTGCTCCACGGGTTTGTTAATTAATTTATTTAATAATAGTAATTTTTTTAATTTCTTAACAAAGAGAGTATTATAAAACTACACAAGTATTTTGAACATTGTTATTTCTATTGTTGATATATTTAAAATAAATTTTTGTTGAAATACACAGTGCCATTTTTAATTGAGAAGTTCGCCCGAAGTTGTTCAGAAAAAGCAAAAAAACCTGATTTGACTAATTGCAGTATACTTCCTAATCATTTTTCATGGTAGCAACAATTTGCCCACTACTACAATCATTGTCAAGGCAAGCTAATTTTTGCCTATTAAACATTAGGAAATTTAAGGTGGATAAAACTAATTAAATTCCCCGTAAAAAAGTGCCGCAAGGCTCTATATTAGGTCCTCTAATGTTTTTAATTTATATAAACGATTTACGGCAGGTAATGCCGATAGATAAATGCATTCTTTTCGCTGATGATATTACTTTATTGGTCAAATCAGCAGAAATCGAAAGGGTTGTGGAGAGAAGCAATTTGGCCAGTAATGTTGCGAGCTGTTGGTTTTCCTCAAACAGACTGGTTCTAAACGAAAGCAAAACAAAAACAATTATTTTTTCCGAAAGAAACACTGAAATAAATAATCCTGAATCAATTAAATACTTAGGAGTTTTGTTTGAACCTAGTCCGGGCTGGGAATCACATACTGAATACGTTGGGAATAAACTTGGAAAAACATTATTCCTTTTAAGAGGTTTGTCAACTTCGGTATCAGAAAGTGTCTTAAAACATGCTTACTTTTCCCTTTTTCACACAGTTATGTCATATGGAATTTTACTATGGGGCCATAGCTATCCGAGTCTTAGAATTTTTAGGTTACAAAGAAAAGCCGTGCGTATCCTAAGTAATTTATCCTTTAGCGCTGATTGTCGAGAAGCATTTACTAAATTAAAAATTTTAACTTTTCCATGCCAGTTTATTTTTGAATGTCTTATGTAGGTTATAAAAATATATAAATTGCTACTCCACTAATGCTGCATTTCACGGCTATAACACAAGAAACAATAATGATTTAAGCATCAAATATACTCGTCTTAGTTCCACGCAAATGATGTCTTACCATCAAGGCATAACATTTTACAATGTTCTCCCACAAAATATTAAAGATCTAAACAGAAAGTCATTGGAATGTTTCATTAAAAAAATCTTAATTCATCAAGCTTTTTTATACAAGCGAGGAATATTTTCTGTACTTTAAATAAGTGCACTCCGGCAGTTGGTGGTCACTCTGATTTTATTCATCAGTGTATGTTCCTTTGTGTTGTTGTTTTTTTATTGTTGACTTGTGTAAGTACTTACTGTATAGTAACATGAAGAAATAAATTGTATTATATTGTATTTTATTGTATATTTTCACATCGATATCGCTATGTATGTATTGTATGTTATGCTCTTTGACGTGTGTAAAAACATTGACTGTATATTAGCACCAATAAATTATTTATTTATTTATTTATTTATTATTTATAAATAGGTTACGCAAAAAATCACTAACAAAACACATGTAAACTTGACAACCCAACCTATGTATATTTTGTACATGTAATATAAAATAATTTAAAAGCGAAGCCGTGTAGGTCTATTTCATCATTCTACAAGTATATACTCGACCCTGTCCTGATTTTGTTATACATTCGTTTTGCACAGTGAAGATAATTAAATTAGATTACGATTAGATTGGTTTTCTGACCTATTTTACTAGGACCTTTTGTGATCCCTTTTTTTCCTAAAAGGCGCCCTCTAACTTTGCCTTCTTAATTAGGCCTATCATCTTTGAGAGCGGTTCCTTTATGGGTTGTCTACGCCCAACGCCAGAAATCTTGTCCTCGCCACAGCACATGAACTGAGGTTTCTTCTTCCTCTTGACAGAATCTGCATATGCCTATTTAGTCTACAATGCCCAGTCAACAGACCTACTATCATTTTAACAGTCTTCCTGTCTTTACTCGGTAGGCCTTTAGTAAACTCAGTTCTCTCTTCCCTTAAGAACTCTTTTACTAGTGATTCCTGTCACTATTGCTTGGACTTGTTCTGTACCCATTCGTGAATGAACTTTTTAATTTACGATTTATTAATACCGAAGGAAGGGATAGCTCCAACGAATGGCCTTGTCGAGCCTCGTCTGCTTTTCTCGCAGTCCTCCTTATCTGGTATTATAACCTGATACTTCCTATCCAGTTTAAATTTCTGTACTATGGCATCACTTGGCATCCCCATAAGGAGTGAAGATAATTACCATAAACGTTTAATATCTAAACTATACACACTCAAATTAATAATAAAAAAAAATGTAATTTTAAAATCTATTTAAAGAATTTTAGTTTTTGTTGCATTATTTTTTCAATAGGTTATAATTGTCCTTTGTATGGAAAGACATATTTTCTCCTGCCTTTATAATCTTAATTTGTTGTATTGGCCGAATTTACAATGTTTTACTAGTTTATAAATCATGTTTTTAATTATTCTTTTTAACTCTTAACTTTCACAATATTGACTCTCTAATTATATAAAAGGAAATATAACTTTTCTACATTATGTCACTTGGATATGTATCACCTATACATTTGTACATTTTTGCAATTTTTTAACTTTTTCTTTTTTTAGAAAAATTTACAATAAAAATATTTTACTGTTAAAAATTGTTATTCTCTAGCAATGCTATATAATCGTCTGGTTGTAACCCTTTTAAAGTTAAAATCTCAAAGCTCTAAGTTCACATTATTTTAGTTATGCGGCAAAAAAACGCGAATCAGAGCTACAATAAGTAATTATATTCTTATTTTACTAGAAGCTACTACTGTGATCTTTGGCTCGATACCAAGACCACCCATTTAACAGACATACCGGCAGGGTTGCATTTTTGTGTTAATGTCAGAACAGCTGATTTCAATGTACCAAGAAACATTTTGTTATGCTTTGTTTAAGAGTTTTTACATAGGATTTTTTTTTTATATTAGCTTTCTAGAGTTAAGATTTACATTGAATCTGTTCATTAAGTCCTTGTACGTCAGGTTGTTTTTAGTGCGCTGTCTCTTTACCGATTGTTATTGTAGAAACAAGCTCTACTAAAATTTGCGTGCGGATTTTTCCCAAACTGTTTGTAGGATTTGTAAAACAGAAGTTCTCTGATAGGCTATCCTATAAGTAGACGTATTTTTCTTATAATTCAATTTTGGCCATTTTGTTATTTCATTTTCCGTGCCCCACATTGGGCGGCAAATATAAATTCTGTTCTTTTATTTAATTAACGTTTTGTTTTTCATGTTACAAAGAAAGTATGACATCATACACTCACTAATTATTCTTGTGGTTAAATTAAAGTTTTAGTTCATGAGGGTAACTCTGGGACAGAGAGTCTTGTATTCAATTTTAAAAAAATCATTTTCACTGAGCTAGCTAAATATTTGTTTTTTCATATTTCAATTTCAAAAGTCATTGAGTTTTTTCTTTAATTTATTGTGTTAGATCTCTAATATGAATTAGAGGATAATTCAGAGCACTACGTTTCTACAACAACCTTCTAACTATTCATTCTTCTAACTAAAATACATAAGCACCAATAAAAATTAACATTCCAAAATTACAACAAAAAATTGAAATGATTCTTAAAACTATCTTTAATTTTGTGATAATCCGTCCAGTGTGCATTCGAATACTTCTACAATTACAAGGCTTGTAAATAAAGTAATCTGAACATTGTCGATATGTGCTCGTCATGATTGCCGCACCACATTTGACAGAAGTTCGTACACTTTGTCGATATTAGAGGAATTTCTTCATAACCTTTACAAACTACTATTCATAACTACTACCACTACTTTATTCGGTATCATTAGTGATTTAAATTTATTTAGTTAGACGCTAAGGGCACTAAATACCATTTATTAGTTTTAAATGTACAAATACAGCCAGATAAAGCACAAGTTAATAAGAGTAGCAACATGTCTGCTCGGTTAAGAAGTCATTATGCTTATCCTCTATTTACCACAAATAAATAATGAGAGAACTATGATACATAATTAAGTTGCCAGACCTTATTTTCACACACATACTCCGATTCAGATTCCCATCAAACGTTAGCCTCTAAAGGATACTATCCTCTAAAGATACAGTGTGTTATGTGAAACGCATGTTGCATAAATTAAAACCATTGGGACCAGTTTTAACCTGGATACCATTTCAGGAATGTATTATTCTATCAATATTTAATTGCATTGTAAAATATCAACCACTTCCACTATATTGGAAAGGTTACAAATGTGATTGTCGCCAGGTACATCCATACATTAATAAAACGTGCAATTCCATTACATGTAAATGCGCATAAATATTTTGAAACAGTTTATAAATAAATGCTATCCTTATGAGATATTTCCCAGTCCAACCATATCACTACTTTCTCTTTTAAGTCGAGCACATTTTAAAATAGACTTATTCATGGTATAAATATTACAGCATCAATAAAAAAGACATACGACAGCTATAATTCATCGGCATAGAAAAAGATAAACTGGAATACAAAGCAAATTGAAGAACGAACTCTGAAATTCATCCACCGCTCGCCTGGTTGAATTGTTATATCGATGAACGTATTTCACCCCAACTCCCATTAATATGAAATTAATTTATTTTATGGCTTTAGGAAATGCTACGCTTCAAATATAGCACAGCGGATTCAAAAAATCCTGTCGTGATAGACACGCACAAATGACATTTGTACACAGCTTTAGAAAATTTAATTATTTCTGGATAAAAAAAAATCTATGTGCTTGTACGTATAACAAACTATTGCATTCAAAGGACAAAGTAATCAATGCAAACTAAAAACATGTTTGAAGGAGAAATTTAGTAATTACACAACATGTTGCGAACAAATGCGAGTAAATTAGATCGTCTGTTTGTACTTAATAAAAACAAAAGGCTTTTACTCAATAGTCATGCAATAGCATGTAGAAAATAGACCATGTTGATGCATTAATGGAAAGAAATAAATTACAATGTCTACCAAAATAATGTTGAGGAAGACGAGTTACTCAAAATAAATCAATTCCATGAAAAAGATAAAGAATCTCCTATTGTGCATAGAGGGAATCTGTCTAAAATAATCTATACAGGGTGTTCCTGAAATAAGAGTACAACGTATTAAAAATGGGAAGCCCTAATTTTATTACACCTTTTATCTAAATTAATTTTTCCAAAATTCCCACGCATACGTGAGGAAAAAAATGGCAAAGATATTTATTAAATATCCGTCACGCCACTGGTATTTGAGACACTACACTTCTAACCAACGAAGGTAGGGCAGGCAACACGCGACGTATAACTACGCTCTGAGTCTCAGTCTGTCTGGATCCTTACGCATGAACACATCGGATATGGCTTTTACCACACGCGAGTTGTTCGATATGATTTATGTCTACGGCGAAGCAGGAGGAAGTTGTCGAAGAACTCTACGTATCTACCGGCAGCGATACCCCAATCGTAGAACCCCGTCTTACACGTGTATAAAGGATACCGTGTTTAGATTAAGAGAAACTGGTCGATTGCTACCAAATTACGAAGGTCGCGGACGTGAAAGACCACGTCGAATTTTACGAGCCGAAGAAGAATTGCTGGATATTGTGAACAGAAATGCAGGTGTAACAATTGATGTGTAACAATTGATTATGAAAGAGAAAAAAAGAAATAATTACGCACATTACCTTCGTCACATCAAATATCAACTTTTAACAATGATGTTTATTTCAGACAGCTGTCATTGATCAGATTACGCACAAGTGAATAGAGTTATTCATTAATAGATTCCACATTTTACTTTCAATATCTTCTTTGAAATTTGCTTTAAATTTCGCGTACGTAATAATATTGGAGTCGTTGACTCGTATCAGCTGCATACAATGATTATCTGTATATCACAGCTGTATTTACAAATGACCTTAAGATATAGTATAAACACAGATAGTGGATCCATGGGCGGCACATTCGTGACGTTTCAATGAGTTTTTAATTGTATATTCGATATTGCAATTGGCGTACGAATTTTTGGATACCTACTTATTCAGTATAATTTGGGTTTCCCATTTTTAATATTTTGTACTCTTATTTCAGAGACACCCTGTATATGGGAATAATAAGTTTTATTAATACTTACTTATCCAGTCAATTGGATTTATAATACAAATACATTACGATATCTCTAATTTTGTATGCGTTATATAGTATTACAATGTGTTGTAGAAAATACCACAAATCACCATTGAACACGTTAAATATGATTCATTACAGAAGTTATCTGAAAAATGGTACTGCGCAGTTCAGTGTTACTCATGATGATAGCTTTGCTATTGAAGCTCACGTCCTATACAGTGAAGGTAATACATAAACAATAAATTCCTTAATTACAAAAAGGTTTTATTATAAAGCGTAATACAAACGGTTAATTAATAAAACGTCATAATAAACCCTATTAACAGATTCTTATTGAATCTGTATAACATCTGTGTATTAAATTTATTTTCTAGGTAATAAAAAATATACTTTGTGCTACTATATTTCTAACACTCCATATATTTACCGTTTTCTCTGTGTATAGTGCACCCTAATTTAATAAACAAAGGAAGTTAGATAGAAAAATTAAATTAGTCAATGAATCTTAGAGATTTACTTCTAAGATTCAATCTGCAATTGAATTGACTATTGTTTTAGCCAAATCTAACGTACCAACTTTCACAACATAGTAATAGAGAAGTGTAGAGAGGGAATCGCTAAAGTAAGGTTCCAGAATAATTTAATCATTACGTAATATCCATGAGAATAAAATTACTTTTATTGTCTTTTAAAAATTGTATAAATACTTTGATTTCAAATATACGAGTACATAAGTATATTGGATATAAAAATTCTATTTGTAAAATCAATGTTGGTAGGATATTTCTAAAAACATGGTAACTCCCATTTTCCAGGAGGCTAATGTGAGGTGATACACTACATTAATTTAAATGCACTTCTTGCAAAATGCTAATATTGACCTGAAATTAAACCATTAGCAATATCGAACGCTTCCTGACTATTCCACAGGGTATAATTCCTTAAGAGTTTCAGAATTTATCGACAAGTTTCCTGAGATAATTGCGTATCTTGGCTAAGTTACATAGTTTTGAACCGATACTTCATCAACTACCTTCCTAACATTCAATTTAAAATATTGTATATATTGTATTGTACAACAAGAAACAGTTTTTGATATTGCTTCAATGGTATTTACTTTAGTAGGGCTATTTGCTCTCAGTTGCTATATTTATTAATAATGTTAATTTACCATGAAGAAAATTGTAGAATTAACCAAAAAAATAGATATAACCAATCAAAAATAATTACGTTAATTTAACGACTTGCTAATGTTATATTAATGTATTTATTTCAATCATTTTAAACGTCATTTAAGTACGTTAAATAAATATGTTTGCTTTATCGCTAATAATTATGCATTACTGTTGAGTGATTGAACCTGGATATTAGTTGTCCCCATTCCCTGCAGTAGCAAAATTCTTCAGTTGTAAATAATTCAAACGTTTGTAGTTTTATTCAACCGCAATTTCTCTATGGTATAATAAAGAAAGTAGGTGCATGTGCTAAAGAAAGCACATAAAAACTCCAACTGAAAATTACTTTATAAGCTTGTGCGTTGAAAAAGAGTTGTTTTCTAAACGTTATATCCGGTTCTATGAGTTAATTCCAAATATACTTTTACTGCAAATGAAAGGTAACAAGCATCAGTTATTTCTCAATAATGTAATTATATATTTCGAGCAACAACAAGGATGACTAGACATATATCTCTACCATCAGTCTTTGCCAAAATTTCTGAGAAGATCATTAATAAAAGATTAGTCGACTTCTTAACTAGCAATAATCTACTATCACCTACTCAATTTGGATTTACAGGTGGCAAAAATACCTGTAGTGCAATTGAAAATGTCCTGAGTAAGATTTATGAAGCACTAGATAAAAGAAGTATTGTTACGGGCATTTTCTTTGATCTGTCTAGGGCCCTTGATGTGATAGATCATTCACTATTGCTTAAGAAATTACAATCACTAGGTATATTTGGCGTGGCTTATGATCTTTTGTCGTCGTATCTTTTTGATAGGAAGGCTGTAGTCACACCTTGTTTTTAATTTATATAAACAATGTGCAGTCTACCTTGAACAACTGTGCACTAGCGCAGTCTGCTTATGACTGCATTGTAACAGCGACATCACTTGAGAGTGTATCCATTAAAACAACAAAACTAATTTGTGATATGGCTGACTGGTGCAGCAGCAATGAGTTGTCCCTTAACACTGCCAAAACGGGGTTGTTTAGGTTTTCGTTGGTGACGGTTGATGGTGGAAGTAGTTTGTACGTGCCGTTCGGTGGTAAGTCAGTGCCAGAAAGCGACAGCCAGCTAATGCTGTCGCTTGGGTTTGGCAGTCGATCGGAGGCTGAAATTCGCGGATCACTGTAACCTATTGGAGTGCGATGTGGAGCGATTCTAGCGAGAACTATTTATGTATTGCAAAAGAAAATCATTCGTGCATGCTGTGTGTGCCTTCATCTTCTTCGTGTCGTTTACTATTTAAGGAATTAAGTATTCTACCTATTGCCTCTCTGTATATATATGAAGTGTTAAAGATCAATGAAGATCGCTTTACAAAAAAACAGCGATATTTACAATACTATGACTACCCGTACTTGCCTAAATAAAACCATACCGACTCATAATACTAACGCCTTCGAACAATTCCCAGCGTATAGTGGGCATTTAATCTGTACAGATGAATAAATAGTTAGATATATTATTAGATATTTTATTATTATTATTATTGCATATCTAGTTTCATAATTGCATATATAATGTAATGAAGTTACGATACTTATTTTGCATGTTTTGAGGTTATAAATCATAGCAGCACACACGGGATAACTTTCAAACATAAAAATAGCATTATGTGTAGAATGTTAGGTTAATCAAACAAATAGTATTTTTGTTAAAACTCCAATATTCTTCTCTCAGTTACTCAAACTATAACAAAAGGTGTGTACTTACTTTAGCCATGCGCATTGCATTCACTTCATCCTTATACCAACGCACAAATATTTGAGACTGCAAAAATCGTTGAAACAATATTTTCATTTCTCTCAGCATAGTTTTCTAAATGTTATTCTATTTCATCACATTTAAATTGAAATTCCTCTTCGCTGTAGATATTTTAATTTACCCACGGTGAAAGTTCATTTTTTTTTAAAGACTGCGTAATTACCAAAGGAATTGTCAGTAAATTTATTCACCCGAAGCGCGATGTAAAATTTCACAGTTGTAGGTTATTCCTTGCGGATTCTTTTTTCTTTGTTCACGTTATGCATGTTATGCGAGATTCTTTTTTTATTTTTTTCAATTATTTCAGTTGTTTGATGGGCTGGAAAGAGAAATTAAATGTACACAAATACTGATTTATAAAAGATGTCTTTTTCAGATTATAAGCCCAGCACCGAAGAATGGCCGAAATTTCTAATAAACATAAAAATATTTCTAACTTTGAAAGAAAAATATCAATTTATTTTAGTTAACGCATGAAGCTATTATATATATAATCTAACCCTGTAGGTACCCGGGAGTGTAGGGTTACATTGCATTTTGTTATTATTCGCTTCCGTAAATAAATTTTCTCCACTCTTTTTTGTTCCATGCTATATATCTTGCCTGCGTTAGGCTCATCCTTCTTTCTACCAGGATTTTCCTCATATTGTGATCCCACGTTCTTCTGGGTCTTCCTTTTTAGCTTTTTCTCGTGCCTCCATGCTTCCCATACTTGTTTAGCGGGTTTTTCTTTATTTAACCGGGTTAGATGTCCAACCACCATTCAAGAGGGTGGTCTTCGATAATTTTAGCAGTGTTTTCACATTGAGGCGTTTTCTTATTTCCGTATTTTTTATTCTTATTGTAACATCAGTCACTTCACGTAGATATTTGATTTCCATGTCCTATAGTATGCTTTTCATGGTCGCTGTTAGCACCCAGCTTTCTCATCCAAAGACGAACGTTGGTACAAACACAGTTTTGTGTACTATTTATTCGTCTTCTCCGAGATTTTCCTTTTTCATATAAACGACTTATTTAGGCTGTGGTATAGTCTAGATGTGTTTTCTATTCTTGTATTTATTTCTATATCGTGGAACCCTTTGTCGTTAATATTTACTCCAAGGTATTTCAACGTCTTAATCTGTTCCAGTCTCTTTCCATTACCGTGATATTAATTACATTTGCCTGTAATCATTATTTCTGTTTTCTCTTTGTTAACTCTCATGTTGTTATCCTTCAATAATTCGTTTCAAATATCTGTTGTTCTGCAGTTTTCTTTCGGTTTTACCAAACCAAACTAAATCATCTGCAAAAACTTACTTAAGTATTAATTTAAATACATTGGGGTCATGTATCAATGTCCAATGTACATCTACAGTGTTTCCGCTTGTTCCCTTTATTATGTTGTCCAATATCAAATTGAAAAGTAATAGGCTGAGCACTCCACCCTGCCTTAATCCACTATTAGCTGAAAATTCTTCCGATTTTTTATTGTGTTTTCTTATATAAATCTTGTTTTCTCCATGGAAGCTCATTATTCCGACTACTAGTTAGCCTTCTACATTTATTTTTTCCATGATTATATGCACTTTAAACCTCGGTATACGATCGAAGGCTATATCCAAATCTATAAAAGCCTGGTACATTTCAATTCTTCTTTCCAATGACTTTTCTATGATTTGTTTTAGTGTAAAAATATATAGTTGTGTTCTAGGACTTCATCTCTTTGTCTTCCTAATTTCTTTTCAAGAAGTCGTTCAAATACCTTAGACTACTGGTACTATGATGCCCATTTTCCAATCTAATGGTACCTATCTTGCTTCTACGCTTGGTTTTATAACGCTGTTAATATTTCAATTGGCCTAGGACCTATATTCTTCAACATCTTCCCGGTTATTCGAACGTGAGCTGCAGCTTTTCGTTTTTTTTTTTTTCTTGGCGCCCTTAGAGCTTCAGCAGCATCCTCTATTTGGAATTCTTATGGCATTTGGTTTGGCGCGTAGTTGTTTCCATTATTGACAGTTTCAACTTCCTCAGCTTCTGCCAAAAATTTCCCCAAAATATTACCTCCATCTATCCATTATTTGATTCCCTAAATATTTAAAATGCAGAATACAGTTACATAAACGTCTGAATAAAAAACGGCTGATATAATATCCACAAAGTAAAACGTTCACGTGCAATTTACCATATACTAATTATTTGTATTAAGATAAACTGTATTTTAATGTGATATTTGAATCAGTATTAAATTAGGAATAAATTAATATTAAATCCCTTTTAAACTATTTCATATTGCATAAGAACATTACATTTTTAACAATATAATAAATTTAACTGAAATAAACTCAATTATTTGGTCATTTGGTTTAAACCTATTTTCCAATATTTCTAATGATATCGAATTTATACCGCAGAAGTTTCTAGCAAAGCATTTACACAACTACTAATTTTACATGTGATGTCATGTAGGAAATTTCAATATTCCCAGACATCTTATTCTTCCTTGAAAACAATTTCCAAGATTTAGTAATGACACAAAAATAATTGCACATTCCGTTGAAAAGAAGACTAATGTTTTGTGTGCCAAACATGTTATAAAGATATATCTATATTGAAAGAAGTGCGCCATTATTCTTAAATATTTATAATTCAGACAGAAACGACTCAGACAAAACGTATCCGGTATTGCATATTATTCTCGACAGGTTATTATGATTGGCCAATATGAACATATTGAGCGAGAATGAATAATTGTTTGCCCCTTGAAAATGTTATTTGCTCTAATGTGTTTATGTAATGCGAGACACGTGATATGTTATGGCTGAGTAAAGTAATTGCTTTTAACGTAAAAATAGAATCTTTTAGAATTGAATGAAACGATACTGTCACCATAAAAGGATAAAAGTTCTAAAATGAAAGCATTTTTTGCAAGTTTATTCTTGTCTTGAAAAGAGGCAAGCAGAGTGAGTACACAGTTATTTATATCACGACCAAATACCTATTTAAAACAAATTTCGATTTATTTCATTAAAAAACTTACATATGTATAAATAACGTATACAAATACTTCGCTATTGCATATAAAAGTAATTGAATTGTAGAAATAACTGAAAAGAAAATGTCTAAACGATGCAAGCTTGAGCGAGCGAAAGAGAAAATGTCATTTTCTCTCAATTACCAGGAACCGATATCATCCAGAAATTTTATTTTAAAAAAAAATTATTAAAATAAACTTATATATTATACACATTAGCCGAGCAATTTGGGAGGAAGCTAGCGTTCCTTATGTATGCGGGCGAACAATGTAGAAATGCGCACATATCCGTGAAAGTGTAACCTCTGTCTTCGTCTGTTTAACATGAGCACATATGTACTTTGCTTGCTCGTACGCATTGGGAACGCTAGCTCCCTAGCCGGCGAATATGTGTATAGAAAATATTTATTTATTTTGTTTATTACATTTAGAAATTAAATTAAAACACGTGATTTCATGAACTAAAACTTAGTAAAGCTTCAACAAAATATATATCTCATAATAAAATTTGTGCCTGCCTAAAGAGATTGCTAGATTTCATTCCAATAAAAAAAAGCTTTTAAGAAAACTATTTCTTGCGTTTATAACTCCAAAGTTTTTATTTCCACACGACCTCAAGTAAAATGGGGATCTTCACAAGACGCGCTGCACTTATTCTTTCACGTATGGAAGAAATGCATTTTACTTTTATTAAAATTTTATACTAACTTGAATCCACCATTAGCTAAATAAGATTAAAATTTCGTAGAGGAATTTCTAATTCACCTACAGACATAAAAACTAAACTAACGATATGCGGAAATGAACTAAATAAATTATCTAAAGAAAAAAATATAACGAAACTGAATGAAAAAGCTTAACAAAGGTAGATAGGTACTACCGAACCTAGAGAGCTTCTTAGGGTTCTTATCATATAAAGTCGATGTTTGCGACAGGTAGCTCTTATACTCACCTTCAGAATATGTATGTAGTTGAACGATTAAGAAAATAATGTTATCAACAGATGGCTAACCAGTTTCTTTTTATTAATAGTGAATCAAAAACATACGCAGCATCTCAAACTTCATTCAATAGCTCATGGTTAAAAATATTAGACTTGTACACACGCTATTTCAAGAAAAAATATTATCCAAGACTAATTTTTCTAAAATAAACAAATCGCTTCCTTATTCTAAGTATATTTACTTTACTTAAGAAAATACGATAGTTCATGTTTAGAAAATTACTTATTTTTATTATAACAACTTCAACACACGTCCATCGGTACGGTCAAGTACAACTAGTTGTCAATCCCTGTCTGATGTGCAAAGCGCCCGATATACAATTAGCTATGAAACTATAAATTTAAATATATAATTACATACTTAAATAATCAACAGTGACCTACAACATGTTTAAAAAAACAGATTTATGTATCAACAGACAGCAAGTATTTTTATTCGTTATTTCTATTTAAATATTTATCTAAAATACGTTTAGCATTTTAAGTGTGTCACTGCATGTATCGCATACAATAGTAACGTCTCCAAACAAAACTTAACAAACTCAAAGCACAACTTCAAAGCCCAAGCTCTAAGTTCGAGCTCAAAACATGACAAATACAGTTCTCAAAAACATAGGTGCCGGTTTCCAGAACGTACCACAAATATAGGAAAAAAAGGATTCTTAAGTTGTTGGTTTTAATGTTAGGATAACTGAATGTAAAAAAGTCATTTGAGGGCGATTAGTCGCTGTAATTACAGCCCCTGGCCACAATATTAGGGCCACCTTGACAATTTTGATTGATGTTGATGTTTATATCATCAACGTGCATCAACAGTATGCCGCAAAGGGTTAAGGATATGATCAAGGCAAAGGGTGGAATAACAAAATATTAATATATTGCGTGTACACATTTTCTTATAATTTGCAATAAATTTATGTGTTTAAATTATTAATTCATTTCAATATTCCTATAAAATCGTTGTATTAGTAAGTGGCTCTAATATTGTGGTCGGAGACTGTATTAAAACAAGGCATTTTAATAAGAAAAATGAATGTAGATACCTCACTTATAATAATTATAATTTATTACAAATATCTAAGCTGAGTAATATACCTATACACATTATTTTTGAGAATTTTTCGTGCCCGTTTGCTTAACTGATCTTATAATTAATAAGTTTGCTTCTTAAATTTAGCGGACCTTAAAAGAAAACGACCACTTGGAATATAATAATAATACACCAAACATGGCCCGAGTGTATGTTGGAGAAGTAGTAGCCACACATAATTACACACCGCCTAAGGTGATAGAGAATGAAGAAATTAAGTTATACTGGAACAGGATTGTACTTACAGACCAGAAGATAGACGTCGCTGTACCGGCTCCAGTGAATATCATCACGAAGCATAAAGAAAAGGTTCAAAAATACTTGCAGCTGGCCCAATGTGTTAAGGAAACATGGCAGCACGACAAAGTTACTATTATAATTGTAAATAATCATTGGTTCGACCAGGGAAATTCCGAAGAATCTGCATGCAGTTGCCACAACATCTCTTCAAGCAGATGCAGAAAACTGTCATCCTGGAGACATACCACATTATGCGTAAGGTCCAAAGCCAGTAAAGGCGAAGTGTATCTGTTGTCTTCAATTTTAAATTTCTGTGATCACTCATTATCTCTTTTATTGTTACCACACACCTTTCGAAATTTTATATATCACTTGCTCCATAGGCCGTATATAATGATTATACAATATTATAGTTCTTTGAGAGAATAAACAAATTAAGAATGGTCTTTATTGCTGCGGTTCTAATACATTTCTAATATATTTAACATTGGCTTCTGCAAGTAACAATTGGTGCTGAACGTAGTATACTGTAGGCGAGCTCCAGAAAAAAAATAATAATAAAAATGAAACAATAACAAATGCCTAGTTATAGAAAACACAAAATAAGAATTCATATAATAACATAAGTATTGTAATTAACCAATAATACAACACATGAGCGGCCTGAAGTAACTAGATCATATATAGGAACGAAGATGCAATTATCGGCTCATATACATCAAACGCAACCGCTTTCTCAACGCATGGGCATTTAGGAATTTCATTTCATTATCAAGACGATTATACACGTTACAAATATTATAGGAAAGTGGCCGTTTAAATAGGGAAAGTTTAAATTTAGGGAGTGATAACAAAATCCTAAACATTGCAGAAATATTGTATACGTGTGTTAAGCGAATTTTACAATATAAATACGGTGATGATTTGTGTAAAATTATTCTATGAAATGTGGTTAACACTTAGAACATTTTATTCAAACAACCTCCCTATTCAAAAGTCCTCCAACTTTTAAGAGGAATGATCAAATTTCCTGGTAACAAAAATGTACCTAATATATAAATTTTGCACCATCTGAATCCTTTTCGCGCAGTACCCCTATCAATTGCTGGGTGATAAATAGATGCGCAAAATGAAAACTGCAACAAAACAAAGACCTCACGAAGTTTAGCTTTTGGAATTTGAAAAAGTTCGGTATGGATAGAGTTTCTTTAAATTTAAATATGCATTTTTAATGTAACTTATTTATCTACTCGCGGTATCTGAAAGAGTTATCAACAATCAAGTCCAAATTTCTTGCAGACTCCGCAAAAGATATTGGGATACTGTTGACAACAATATTAATGGAATTTTCTAGTTGGTTACAAATTCTACGCTTACGTAAAAAAAACCACCTGCAAATGTGTATAGGGTGCAAAAAATGTAAATTATAATCTGATGCAGTATTATAAAGTGTATCGAGGTCAGCATTCATCATAAAAAGATAAGTACAACAGAATATCATCAGCATATGCATGCTAACTACAGTGTTGCAAGCTCTTCATTAGTTGAGAAGTATAAATAGAGAAGAGTAGTGGTGGTGGTCTGAGAAACCCGCAAAGGATTTGACACCGCCTTACCCAATCGCACACTTTGGTAATTCTCCATTAATCTAGCCGAGAACTTATCCAGTCTCACACCTATCAATAAATCTATCAACACGCGATAGTTAACAGCATCAAATGCTTTGCTAAAATCCAAAAGAACCATGACAGTCGTTGGGTGTTCATACCAGAGGGACAAAAATATCGTCGGTTACTTTAAGGAGTGCAGTTTCAAAACTAAACCCCGTCTTAAAACCCGACTGGGTGGGCGGGATGATACCAAAATCAGCCTATCAAGCTGTACTTGATCACGTGTTCAAAAATCTTTAATAATGTGGGTAGAATGCTAATAAGTCAGTTTCGCAGCTCAGTAAGGTTTGTTCACTTTATTAATCGGGGTAATAAGTGCATGTTTCGAAATTGAAGGAGCAGTAGAAGTTCCAATATAAAAATTTGCTAAATGTGCAACAATTGGAATAACAAACGGACAGCACCATTTTAACATCTTAATATTAATACCATCAACACTAAAAGACGTAAAATTAATATAATTTATATGTTTTCAATACGGATGGTATAGTGTAATGACATTTACTATCACTAAGAGCTTGATAGTCAAATGTTACGCTCCTATTTCCCGTATTTAGTGCAAGCCCACTAGAAACAAAAAAATTATTAGTCAAATTCACATCCCTTATATTTTCAGGTAATTTCTTATTTGTTAGGTTTCTTTAAATTCAGACAATAGTTGTTTACTGTTTGAAGCTACATGTTCGAAATAGGCCTTTCTTTCCCTTGTAAAAGAGTCTGTGGTGTAGTTACGAATTGATTTATAGTAATTCCAATCTATGGTAGACCTCGATACAGGATATTTAGTTTTAGCATCATCTCTCATTTTCATGAGTAGTTTCAGTTTATCATCTATGTGTGGTGTCGATCTCTCTTTATCTTGAATTTATCGTTTTTTTACGCTTAAAAATGTTACTTAGGGTAGCCCTATTTCATTAGACACATTTACTTATTTATAAATAACAATAAAAAAGTAATTAAAAATAAATAATTATAAATCGCAACAAAATTGTCAGGGATAAACTAAAAAAACTCCAAAATATAAATTTGTCAATACGCTCAACTGATGTATTTGTATGAAAATACTTAAGCAACTTTCTATATTTTCAACGACATCTTTCCGGTAACTTCCTTTGTCTCCTTGATAATTCACCGTAAAACTAGAATCACGGTTATTGAGAAGTCTTCTGTAAATAATCTAGATGTTATGTTTCGAAAGGTTTATGTGAAATAGTAAAAGTTATCTCTTACGGTGAACTTGTGCAATAAAGTCAACTTTATATTTCGTGTTGCATTTTATTCTAACGAATTAAATAAAGAATGACCTACAAAGTTTTTTTTAATTTTGATCTAATTATGTTTTAGGACAAATCAAAAATTATGAAAAATTGTTTTTCTCAAATTTTTGTATGCACAAGATTTCTTTCCCAATTATAAATATTTTTTTATAAAACCTTCAAGAAGAAAATTTAGTTATTTTATTGCTTATACTATAAGAAAACCAAATTAGCATGATAAGCTCTGTGTTTTTCTTTCTTCTTCAGAAAATAAGGGAACGCGCCAAGGGCCTACTTTTCAAGAGAAACGATTCTCTGTTCGGGTTTGAATTTTGAGAAATATGTACAGTCTATTCATTTCCTTAAACAGGCAAAATCACCATTTATCAATGTCTTTATCTATAAAGACATTGGTAAATGGAAATTGGTTTAGGATATTTCATGTTTCAAGCATAAAATAACTACTTTTCGAATTCCTAATTTCCATATTAATTGTTTGTTGCAATTGATTTAATATGCTCAAAAATTAATTCAATTTATCCAAACCTAAACTATTCAATATAAAGAGAATTCCCATGTGAGAATGTGGACATAATAAAAGAACGGTTAGCTGACATATGCTAAACGTACATTATCAATAATATGTAGCTTAAAGGTCAACGCTCGAACTATCTGAAGCTTTCCTTTATGTTCATCAAACAAAATAAAACTTTTAATACCAGAACTAAACTCTCATTTTAGAACGACGTAAATGTTAAAAATATTAGCGGAAAATTATAGCGGAAGAATAGAACCTCCTACAACTATGGCATATTAACGATACTTCAAGCTGATAAACTTCCGAATCGTTGACCATCGTAAACTCTAATTTTTTGTAGAAATGTATTAATAAAGAGCAATACACGATTTGAGTTATGTCCAACAGAGGGACTTGCATATTTGCTGTGTATAAATCACAGAAGAAAGAATTCGCTCTGGCAATTCTATTTTTGTGACGAAATGAAAATCAGTTTGATATTGTAGGGTATTTATTTTTTCACTTTATTTATCCATTTTAGATTGAATCAGATAGATTGTTTTGAATGAATTATGATTAAAATTCTATTAAAAAAAGAGCGTTTACACCATTTTTTATACTGGAAAGCTCCCATGCGAATTTCCGCACGCTAAATACTTCCCACGACATTTTTGCAACATGTTTGTGGCTTATATTATTTCAGCACATCTATTTTTACTCGGAAACTAATAGAGATGAAATATTGCAGTAAAAGCGATTACAATTAGGACTACATTGTACATAAGATTTCAGCATTTTAATACTCCCTTGTAAATAGCCTTTAACCCCCTTCCCCTTTTTCCTTTTTTAAACTGTACTGTCTTTTTCGCAAGTTTTCGGTAGCTAATACGCTTTCAAATATGTATTAATTCAAAATATTCTCAAAAAGTATCTCTTCCATAACTAGGTCCTGTCAGTAGGTAGTGAAATACGGGTTGCTACAAATACTTTCTATGGCGTATACGAAATCAATCCAATTTTTTCAAACTGTCAAACATATCATCTACATTACATGTGTAATTTATTTTTTCGCCTACCATATCGTAAAGTACAACCTTATTACACTCATTCGAAAATAAAATGCGCCACTTTATCGAATTGAAGTATGAATCGAACATGCAACGCATCACTTCCGTTGCTTTACCGTTCATGGACGGTAGAATACAATAAGTACATACCGAATTGAAGTACCAATGTGTCCGTTACTTTACCGTACTCATCTGTAAAGATTCTGAAGTTTTTCTGGATTCAGTTGTCAAAATAGCTGTCAAACGATCTGTCATTGAAATATGAGTGATCCGTGTTCTGAACACTATAAATTCAAATAAATTAACTTTAGTAAGTGGTGATCATGAGGTAGACAAACAAATTTTGTACGCACCATGCTAGAAAGTGCCTTCTTGAACTCGTTTGGTTGCTCGCCTCGGCTCGCAGTCTCCAAACTCGCTCGACAAAACGTCACTTTCTAGCCTTGAAACGTAGTTAACTACAGTTATTATTATTTGTCAGCTAAGTTTCTTGTTTTTTCTTTTTATATCATTTTGTTTCTGTTTAGATCAATGTTCATAAAATTGATGAAACACCAGAAATATGCCGGCGTTATTTATTCCAAATGAATACAGTGTGTGAGTTTGGGAGTGTAAGAAAAATGTTAGACAAGCCAAACGGATGTATTGAGAACGTTTTCCGAAGAATTTCTCCTTCCTGTCATACATTTGCAAATATTGAACAGGAAATGCGCACTGGTTCTTTTCCAAATTCGGCAGATGTTCGTCATCATCAACCTAACAGAAATAAGGCAAATCCTGTTTTTAACACACAACACATTATTTTTGATCCATGTTAATTTACATATATGAATCAGAAATGTTGTTCATTAGCAAACTGATATTAGTGAAACTTTCGTCAATAAAATCTTTGGAAGTAATAAATACCATCCATATAACGTCTATTCTCAGGATCGTTAGGTCGCAATTCCTTAATTAAATGAACTAGACAAACTTTAGTACAACTATGGTTTATAATTAGTTAGAGATTCCAAATAAAATCATGTGGACTGATAAGTCACGCTTTTACAACAATGAAATGATCAACCGGCACACCGGTCACTACTGGTCTATTGAGAATCCTCACTGAGCCAAAACAAATTTTCAGACTATATGAAGTGTTAATGTTTGGTGCAACTTATTTAAAGGCCGTTTAATTGGTCCTTTTTTCCATCAAGGTACTGTTACAGGAAAAATGTATATACAGAATTCTTAAGAAATTCATTGCCTGTTCTACTTGAAGACATTCTTTTGGCTGGCATATGTGCAATGTAGTGGCAACATGAGGGTCATTGACGCCTCATAATTCCCTTAATGCAGAGAGACCAGTTAATGTTTCAGACTTGCAAAACAAACTTTGTCGAGCATGCCAATAGGTATATTGCTCAAGGAACGACAAAAAGAGCGTGTACAACAGAGCTTCTTCGTGGGTTTGAACGTTGTCTAATGGAAAATGGTCGGCATTTTGAACTTATTACTTCAAAAAAAAAATAGAATATTGAATCAAAAAATTATTGATTTCCTATTTATTTATCGAATAGATAGATGATTGGTATATGATGTAATAAGCAATTAAATAAACGAGCATAAATGACAGAAGGTTTTCTGCTAATGTTATATAATTATTTTCCGTTTTTATCAAATTGCACAATAACATTTGTTCATTGGCGTTCTTGTCATTATTATTAAATAAATAAATAAACAGTTTATTGCAATTTGTAAATAAACAAAGAATTTACAACAGCAAAATGTCAAAATACAAAAGAAAAAAAGAAACACGAAGTACATATGAAAATTGTTTTTTTAAATGTTGTGAGGTTATTTATTTGTTTAACGGCAGTTGGCAGTTTATTAACAAATTTATAACAGTTATACGCTAAGCTATTTTGTGTTAATGACAGTCTGTGTTTAGGGTAGAGGTAGTAGTCCTTATGTCTAGTAGGATATATATGTTCAAAAGTATTAATTTGAAATATGTAATAGTAATAGTAGTACACTCCGCCAAAAAAGTATCGCATAAACTAAAAAAGGGCATTTATGAACCAAGATATTTTTATACGTTCACAAAAAGTTTGCCTCGTGTATGTGAACTATAAAAACACTAACAAAATAATGGAACTTAGCGTTTTTACTTTTTTTTTTCCTAAAAGAACACATTTAGAAAAATGCATATGTGTAAGGTTTGCTCAGTTGTTTATTGAAAGTCTTCCTATACGGACAAATTTTAAAGTGCGAAGTCAGAGTTCTGTACCAACGCTTTTAAAACTAAAATGAGCAATTTAACTTCAGAACAAGTGGCTGCTATAGTTGCTTTAATCGAAGATGGACGATCTCAAGCATACGTTGCTAATTTGATGAACATCAATCAGTCAAGTGTTTCTAGAGCCGTAGCCAGATATAGGGAAACAGGCATTTACAGTAGAAGACCTGTACCAGGTCGTCCAAGATGTTCTACTCGCCAAGATGACCGCTATTTACTACTACAAGCATTACGTCGAAGACATGTAACTGCGAGACAATTGCAGAACGACTTGGCTAGAGTCAGAAATACTCGTGTGAGTACTCAAACTATTCGGAATAGGTTACGACAGAGTGGATTAAGAGCTAGAGTAGCTGTAACAGCCCCTCGTCTCACTAGGAACCACCGAGTGGCTCGCTTAAGGTTTGCCAGAGAACATGTAAATTGGAACATTAATGACTGCGCCAATATACTCTTCACAGATGAGTCAAGATTTGGTCTTTACACCTCAGATAGGCGTATCTCAGTGTACAGACGAGACGGTGAGCGCTATTTGCAGTGTAATATCAGACCTAGACCTAATTTCGCTGGTGGCTCTATTATGGTTTGGGGAGGCATCTGTTTAACAGGTCGTACAGAGTTAGTACCAGTAGACAGAGGTACACTGACTGCCCACAGGTATATAACGGACATTTTAGAAGAACATGTAGTACCATATGCGCCAATTATAGGAAACGAATTCATGTTAATGCACGACCGCATGTTGCAATAATCGTCCAGGCATACCTTAACGATGTTGGTATTCCAGTTTTAGATTGGCCTGCGGTAAGTCCGGACATGAACCCTATCGAGCACGTGTGGGACCTCCTTCACAGACGGATACGAACCCAAAATGTTGCCCCAGCGGACCTGCATGGACTAGCAAATGCTCTCCGTGACGAGTGGGAGAATTTGGATCAGGCTTATATACGGAGGTTAATCGAATCTCTGCCAAACCGTATGCGAGCGGTCATAAGAGCTAGAGGTGGCAATACTCAGTATTAAAAGCTCTGTTATGACATTTTTCTTTCCAAAATTATAATTTCTTGTTTTAATAAAAATCTCAAGTATGAGTTCTTGTTTTTATTTGGCCTGTATTTTATTTAAACAATCATGGAAATTATATCTTAGAGCGCCTTAAAGTCTATTTACAACTTTATGCTACAAACAAAGATTATGCGATACTTTTATGATTCAAAACTAAATTATGCGATACTTTTTTGACGGAGTGTAGTTTATTGGCCAGATTAATTAAAAAACAATAAAATAATATACATTATGGAAAACAAAATGTGACGTCAAATAACAGAATCGATGAGAAAAGAAAAGGCCAAAAAGGCTATATCGCTGCCGCACAAAGGGCTTTATGGCCGATTTATGCCTTAGCGGTCTTCCTATAGCCTATTATTATTAAGAACAAATTGTGTTTGTTTTTGAAAAGAAAAGTTAAAGATTCGTAAATATAAATTGCAAAAATAGTTAAAATATTATTCATCCTGAAAAGTCCTCGGCATGATTCGTACATTTGAGTGGTAGCATAGCTCCTAAAATTCGTCCGCAACAAAAAGATGCGGTGTAAGTCACTACTGCCAGCCCAAACAATAATTCTATATTTCAACTGAGAATGACAGCAACTATAGTATACCATACGTAAGATATTATTGCTTACTAGATCTTTCAGCTGACGAACAGCATAGCAGAAACAGCCTAGCTTCTTACAAATAGCGTTTATGTGTTCTCTCCATTTTCAAGAATCGTCTATCAAAACACCTAGCACACGAATTTTATTTTGAATAGGATATGCGAAGTTATTAAGCATAATAGTGCCAGGAGCAAGTAGTAAAGCTCTTGGTTTACTCTTAAACAACATTACATTGATCTTGTTGTGGTTAAGACTCAAATGGTTTTGGGAGAGCCAATGTTCCACACTCTGCATATAGTTATCCCCACTGGTGATTAAAGAACTTAAGTCACTTTCCACAATGAAAGTGTCATCCGCGTAATTGATAGTTATAGAGTGTGGATCGCCGACATGTTTGACAGCATAGATATCATTGAAATATAAGACAAATAAGAGAGGCCCTAAGACGCTACCCTTTGGGACACCCCAATTAACAACAATATCTTTTGAACGTATAGGTTTTCCATCAGAATGTAAATAGACTGTTTGCTTTCTATTCGAAAAGTAAGATTTATTTTTTAAGTTATTGCAATCATATGGATCAGTTTGACATCAGACATGATGATAGCGACATAAGTCATATATGATAGAAGCGGCACACTTCAGCCTCATATGCTCTCGTACATTTTTCTGGGATCCTTTTTGAGAGTATTTCGAATTAATTCATATGACTGTATTTGTAAGCGTAATGGTTACCAAAATCTTGCAGAAAAGAATGGAGGTAAAATTTAAAGAAATAAAGTGAGGGAGGGGAGTAAAAGGGTATTTTCACGATGAATGTCATAATGGCAGAATCTTATGTACCTACAATGTCATCCCAATTACACTCGCTTTTACTGCAATATTTCATCTCCACTAGTTTCCAACTAATACATGGGAAAATAGATATGAGATACTTTATATCTATTATATCAATTTAAATATTTAAGCAGCTAATATCTATCATAGTATTATTATGACAAAGAATTTATTGATAACATCACGAGAGCTTCGCTGGCTGCTCACATTACCTACCTCCCAAAGCCCATTTGAACTCCTATTTTCAATTCAATGTCTTCGTGATCTACTATACAACCATACCATAACTATAACTATTACTACAAAAAACACCAACGTCGCTATAATTTACATTTGTTTCACATTTTAGAAAACCAACTGTCACGTACGTTAACTGCCAATTGGCACTAAAAACAGGAAAATTGAAGAACCATGTCCTCCACAACAACCTCTTAGAACTTCAAGTCAAGTTGTACTAAAAGAACATGGAATTCAAGAGTTTCGCGAAAGTGCTGCATTTCCACTTCATAATATATATATGCGTATACGAACATGTGGAAGAATATGACAGGTATATACAACTTGTAGAGTTCATTTGAAATTTCTGGCCAGAAGCCAACTAAATTCCGTCTAGGCCAGTACGAGTTTTATAACCTCGACAGGGTTATTAAAACGAATAAAGATACCGGTCAATGGAGTAGGAATTCCTATTATTGATTATTGGTTTGAAAACAATATTACCGTATCATTGGTTATGCTAGAAGTCCATGTCAAATTCTTTTTGACGTGGAAACCTAAAAATTATTTTCTAATAATTCTGGCCTTGCGAAACAATGTCATTGCCGCGTCTATATTTATATTCTTCCAGTTGATACACAAAAATATAAGCAAGTTATCTAAGTCAAGATCAAACTTATTGATCAATCTACTGGCTTTAAACTATATACATTGCTCGCAGTTATAATTAGTTGGAAGTAAAAGTAGTGATAAATAACAGCAGAGTTTATAAACTTTTAATTTTAATTTTGTAACTATCCACTTCCTTCTGTGCATAGATATATGAATTTATATTCTTTTAATTTTACATATAATATTCATATTCAAAATAAAATCACTGCAGTATATAGCTCCATATTCGTTGGTTGAATAAGATTTGCTAGCTACTACAATAGCGCATCTAAGAATATTTACATTGTTACTTGTGTGCATGTAATATGTAGGTCACTGAAAATATACGCAGCCAAATTGGCAATTCCTTTGGCAGAACACGCTTTACCTAAACGTGTATTTATGTTTACCATATTTTTACCTATAGAACCATAATTAAATGTGTTCTATTGCTGAGAAAGTATCCGGCCATACTTTTTATCTCTCCTTGGCGATTCGTGAAATAAAAACCGGCACATTTCCAACCAGATAATATACACGTACAATGGCTGATTTTGCACATGTGCCAAAATCCTTTCGAGCATCGCATATTGCTTCTGGTAACATATCCAAAACTAAAATGGGTACGCCCAATTGATTAAATTTTATTTTGACGGATCTACATTTCTTACCAATAAAAATGCGTCTTTATAAAAATGTATACTTAGAAGCTTCGTTTAATTATTATAAAAATTATATATAATTGTCTGTAGATAATTCTGTAACTTTTCGGGGTTTCTGAGAAGAGACATTAACGCTGTCAGCAATTTTCAAAAAATTTAAACATCATAACATTTGAGTTCTTGGAATTTGTTAGCTCTGGTGAAATTAAATCTTTACTTCACTGATAAAAACATGTTCCTGCAGGTTCTTACACAGATTACAAACTCAGTAAAGCCATTACTTATTATAATTTAAATAAATACGGTCGGTGCGTACAATGTTTGCTTTTTCGGCTGCATCACCCAAAAGAACAGGAACATTTGTAGATTTAACTATTTGTCATTAAAAAATGTAATCTCTCCGATGAAGAAGTGTTTCCCTACTTTACCCATAAATTACAGAAAACATGCTCGCTCTGATAAGGACTTACTAAGAAATAAGTGTTGTAATGTGATATCTATTTTTATATGCAACAATAAAATTTAGAAACCCCATCTTTATTATCCATCCATTCAAGACTTAAAAAACAATAAGAATTTCTATAAAAATAATAAGGACATATTAATCACACGGTCAGATACAGGTACTAAACCTGTCATAGTTGGTAACACAGAATACTATAGTCACGGCTGTTTACCTTGTATTGTATCTTGTAGGCACGGTTTAGCACTTGCTGACTAACGCTTCGGCGCTAGTATCGATTTTTTGACCTATAAAATTGAAATATGATGACGCGTCGTCAACGACAACAAAAAATGTTTTTTTTTTGAAAATTTTATACACATCCGTCATTTTGAAATTTGTGCGTTTTCAATCGTTTGAAATTGTTTTTATCTCTTTGTGATTTGTGAGTGAAAAGGCTGTAATAATTGTGAATATCCGTATTTGCAACAATGGGTGGCTTAAAAAATTGCTGCGCGTAAGGATGTTTTGCTACAAAAAGTGTTCGAAGGAGATTCCCAATTTACGATGAAGCGGTGAGAATTGTTGATAATAATTACAAATAAAACAGGTACGAAGAAAGACGGAGTTTGTAGAAAATATCAGCTTATATAAAGTAGCAAGATCTTTCCAAAAACTCGAAGCGTGCCTGAAAAAATGTATAAAAGGCTAGAAGACAAGGTTCTCCGCATAGAGGATTTTATGAAGACCAAGCCGTTATAAAACATGAGCAAATTCGTATCAAATTTGATCCCTTGTCAATTACGGAATGTACACCATACAAAACGTGACAGGTGATTTACAAATTTCATCACATGATCTTAATTTAATTAAATTACAATGATTACTATATATTATTATGATAACTATTCCTTATTATTACTTATATATTTAGTTAAGTAGTATTAAGTAAGCGATTTATTTCAATTTGTGGTTATTTATGTATTGCAAATATTTGTACTGTATAGTTATGTATTTATGTGCGCACAATAAACGATTTCGTTTTAATTTTTATTTTATTTTCTATGCCCATTCATTTAAGTGCAAAAAAAATTTAAACAATAAATTTCTTAATTGTAAATAATATCAAATCTCCCACGTATTGGAAATAGTTCTTGCTGACTAACGCTACGCGCCACCAGTCTTAAAAGGTTTGAAACTTTGCTCGTGCCGCGGGAAATTACATGGGAGGTACACATCTATTATACGTATATATATTTATTATCTATGACTATAGTAAAATAAATAAATTATTGACAGATAATTCCACTTCTTTAAAGTTAAATAAAGATCCAATAATTTACAAAAAGACAATAAATTCTTATATTTACAGATTGGAAAAGCAGTAAATTCCTCTCAAAAAGTGAGTCAAATAAAATTACAAACTTACATTCGCAGTGTCCTACGATATATGGGTTACTCAAAACCCATAAGCTTGACTGACCCTTAAGACCGATTGTCGATTCTATTAATTCCTCAATATGTTATCAACGCTTCCTATTTCATTAACGGCGAAGTTTTGTCTAAGGCTGATACTACGAGAGATCTGGGCATAATCTTCGACAAACGTTTAAGTTTTAGAAACCATATTGATGACTTATCAACATCTGCATCTAAACGATTAGGATTTATTATTAGAAATTGCAAACAATTTCATAATGTTAGTACTTTGAAGACCCTTTACTATGCCTTCGTTGTAAGCTGTTTGGAGTACTGCTCAGTAGTGTGGTCACCGATTTATATATCTCATCAGCTGACAATTGAACGCATTCAACGACGATTTTTAAAATACTTGTCATTCAAGCTTGATAATCAGTATCCTTTGCGAGGCATTGATTACAACTCCTTATTGACGCGACATGACTTCGATAGTCTTACTGAGCGTAGACAGAAGCACTCATCATTCTTCGTATGGAAGCTGGTGAATGGATGCATTGACTCCAGTGATCTACTACATAAGTTGAACTTCCATGTACCGTCTCATCCATCTCGATTCGTATCAACTTTTTCGTTACCCACACCTAGAACTAATCTATTAGTGAATTCTCCCATAGTGAATATGTGTAAACTTGCGGACACTCATTATGTGGACATTTTTGTCAAACAATTGTAGGCTTTATGTACTATGAGTTTGTTATGTGCATACTATACTAATTCTTTATTATATGTGTATATTCTATTGCTTATTGTTGTCCTGTTATTGGTACTTACTGTTGGGCAATAAACAAATATTATTATTATTATTATTATTATAATATATTCTATTTCGAAATTTTTCGATAGCATATTATGATTTCAAAAACACTTTTTAGTTTTCTTTGAAAAATTCATATCAATTTGTGTGTAGATTAAAACCTGTCACTGTCCCTGATGTTCACATTTTTGTTTCGCTAGATTTACAGTCTTTATTTACAAATATCCCTAGGAAGTTGCTTTAGGCTCAGGTTGAGGAAAGGTGGTTTGATACTTCGGAGCACATTATTACTCTATTGGAATCCTTCTTGGAAGGTTTGAACCTTATTTTTGACGCTAATTATTTTCGATGAAATGACAACAATTATAAACAAACGTTTGGAGCAGCTATGGAAGATCCGTTAAGTTCCACTTTTGGTGGAAATAAAAATGGACATTGGTTTTGTCAAATTACCTGACGATATAGTGCATAAAGATAGTTGACAGCATTTTGAAAGAATCAACAAAAGGCACAATACAGCAATTCACGATTTAATAAGAAAATGGTAATAATAACT
The DNA here is from genome assembly GCA_949128085.1 of Cetonia aurata. Classification (NCBI taxonomy): domain Eukaryota; kingdom Metazoa; phylum Arthropoda; class Insecta; order Coleoptera; family Scarabaeidae; genus Cetonia; species Cetonia aurata. The sequence goes on along the minus strand of OX421882.1, from coordinate 54,977,463 downwards.
CTTTTTGGGTGTATTTATAAGTAATGAAAATGACACTATAATAACCGATATTTATACTGAAACAACTCACTTATAACTCTTAGGATCCATTACATGAGAAAATAAACATAATCAAGAGTCAACAGCATCGTATTAAAATTAAGGGTTAGGCAATTTAAAAATCAAATTAGTTCATAATAATTATCCTAGACACCCTATAAATAGGGTGCTGTATATCTCTGTTGGGCCATCTCCTTCTAGTTCACTGTCTGTTTGTTTTACTGTAGGTGACAACAAATATGATATACAGGACGGCAAAGTAAATATGTTGTGTTTCAATATATAAGCTACAACTTTCATTACAGCCCGAGTTGCAAAGAAAGTTTATTTTCCAGTATACAATCTAATCCATCATCATTTCCCAAAACAAGATGACTTAATATAGGAGGTAGTGGTAATACATCATTTTAGCTGCCACATAAGTCGCGTATGTTTGATCCCTCTCAAGCATGCTTGGGTACCTACGAACTCCACTTCAAACGATGTACTAAAACGAGTAGCAAAGAATAATAGCTTTTGTCTTGTCAGCGCATTGCATTTTCCACAACTTTCTTGAACTCTAGTCAAAGAGTGTAACCATCGATAAAGAGGTGTCATCCCCGTAATAACAAAGCTCACTCACTTTGGCATTAGGAGGAAAGTCGTTGACGCAGATAAGGAATAAGAACGATCCCACAATTGAACAGTAATACACACCATACTTATAGCGTTTTCGACTGGTCGCACTGAGAGTAGATACATATATAAGATCGAAGTAGGATGGAGAGACTCTCAGTGCGCCTCAGTGCGCCCTAGTGTAGCCGAAAACACTGTTAATCCCTTAAAGAAAGAAATCTGAATCGTACCAGTAAGTTAGCTCAATCCTGCCAGCAAACTAATATTTGATTAACTCAACAGGATTATCCCTGACGCCGCAATATTCTAGCTTCTATCTAAAAATATTATCTGCATCCACCCAGAATCTAAATCTGTCGGACCATTTGTATGATATCCTAGCAGCTGCCACACTGTTTTCACGAAAGGTTCATGTTTTCCTCAAAATAATTGATATACTTGAATGCAATTATCCGTTAAAAGATCTATGACAGTATGCTAATGGATCCATAGTTTTGATACGCACTCCTTATCCTAAAGTTCAAACTGTTTATTTCAAATCAAACAAACGAATTGCTCACTTAAAATTTACAAACCCGGAAAATCAATGAGACCAATTAGGTACAGATTGGTCCACATATATGTTGTCCAAATGGTTAGTTAACAACTACAAAAATTTACCTACCCAAGTAGGTAGCTATTAAGTAATGAATTCTTTGGATTGTGTCCGATGTGTGTTCTCTCTTCCCAAGCATATGAATTTCGGAAACTATTGAATATTTAATGAGATTTCTAAAACGCAAAAGGTCAAGTTTCCTACGTAAAAATCGATTTCAAACAGATGGAACGTATCTTGAACTGTCACAAAGAACGGCGATGGGTAATCCACTGTCCCCATTCATAGCGAATTTATTCATTAGCAAATTCAAAACTGATATGAAAAACATACGATATACTTCTCGCAATTGAAACTAGATAGAAACACAAAATAAATGATACCGGACACTGCATCAAAATAGAAAACCTTGAGTTAATGCAAGAAAAAAGAGAGTTAGACACTTTGGAAATCATGTGAGAAAAGATATTCGTAGCTTATTAAATTTTGATCATGGTTTTCTGCAAGATTCTATATTGATAGATTTGTTGGGGTAAATTGGATGTCCCCACTCTTGCATTCAACTTTAATTCTTGGCATTGTCGCATTCAAAGTAGGCGTTTAGAGAAATAATTGGAAATATCTTTTTAAACTAGGAGTAACGATGTACCATTAAATATTACATCCTTTCATAATTCAGTCGACTCTTTGCTAGAAAACAAAAATCTGTAAATATTCGAAACAATTTTCGAGAATAAATTACTATCGTGTAGGGCGGAATGATCAATATCTTGTGTCCCTGCTAAGTTATATCCATAATCTGCCCTATATCACAGAGAAATAAATCGCCAGGATTTGGGTCGGAACAATATAGATCAAGCTCAACAGAATTAGAACACATGACGGCAGATATGCCGGCTTCCTACTTACAATTAGATTGAGTAAAGTATAGTGTTGGGATAAACGTAGCATTCATTCGCCTGCATAGCAATGCGAAGCTAGAAAATAACTGAAGCGAATTGTTGCTGTTGCTTTTACGACGTGAACTTTTACATCAGTGACTGTGAATATATTTTGTAAGGGACTGGAGCAAGTTATATTGCATTCACGGCTTGGCATTTATAACAGGTTACACTTTCATTTTTAGACAAATAACAGCAATATTGCTTATTGGCAATACTTTTTATTTTAATAGTAAATTGTTTCCGTAGTTATTTGTAGTGACTGACAAAGAATTTTAAAAATTTAATTGTCGGAAATAGTGTATAACAACGTATGTTTCAATTTTTTTCTGGTTATAAAATTCTAGAAGAAATGTTAACGATTCTGTTTATAAATTTCTAGAACTATACATACACTGTTGTATTTATGTTGAATGCGGTAAATAAAATACATGATCGTGGTAGTACGTAATGTTATTACATGAATTGCTTAAAATGTTTACCACCTGTTTCTATACATTTCAACACTCTGCGATGGAAATTTCCGGCAACATTGTCCAACAACGCTAGATTAGCATTAACTTCAACAATCTTTTGTTCATTTTTTTGCTGGAAGACAGCTTAATTATCCACAGATGTTTCAAAAATACTGTTTTTGCCGTTGAACGTTGATGCCACGGAATTTCTGAATCAATCCATTTAAAGGAAAAAAGGTTATTTCGCTAATAGCACTTGCCATACGTTGCAAATATGTTGTTTGAATAAAAAGAATCAAAGGGCGAAACATATCTATGTGATAAATATGTTGAAAATCTGTTCAATAACCCAATTAATTAAATTAAATCAGCATTTTCTTATTTTCAGGTTTTGTATTCCCAAACAGTGACTCACAAAATCAGAAAATCTATTCCTGTGAATTTATTATATACATTGCTCAAGTGGATATACGGGGATTAACGTAATCGCTTTTCTATTGCCTAGAAGAGTTATAATCCCTTATATATATTAATACATTGTAATGCATTGACTGCAAAATTTACTCTTTAGTAAGTAAGTAAGTAATTGTTTATTGTCAAAAGTTCTTTCGAACGTAAACATTGTCATACATTATAATAGTAATAAATAATAAAAGTACCTACATAGCAAATAGTAAATACATATGAACAAAATACAAATAATAGCAAATAATGTCAAAAATGAAATAAAAGGTGTAGATAACAGATTAATACAACTATACTTTACAAACAAACAAAAAAAACAAACTAGACAATAGAAGCTCTGCAGTCATGAATCCACCATATCAAAAGCATCCTCACTCCTTTTTTGAAATTTTTAAGATCAACAGTGCTTTTAATTTTATTGGGCAGTTTGTTAAAACAAATAATAGCCCTATAATGCGGACTTCTCTCATAGAAACTTGTTCGGTGCAGCGGTATATTTAAATTACTACATGCCCTAGTTGTTTTTTTTTAAAATTATGTTCATTTTTTTTTTGTAGAATATTAAAAGTTCCTCTATATGAACTTTTAATATTCTACAAAAATGTCACTAAAATCTTAAATTGAAGGTGTTGAAACGCTTTATTGATGGCCGCCCTTCGGCGAAAATGAAAACTTTCTGACAATTTTCTTTTGAAGTTTGCTAAACATCATTATATATAGTTTATTCATTGGATACTTGTCTCCTTTTATGAGTTACGTTCTAGTAATTGGTGTGTGACATTCTTACTGGAACATTTAAATGGTCCACTTATACTTCACCTATATAGCCTTCATAAGTGCGGTCATAATATCAACAAATGAACTTTGTAATCGATACTCAAAGAAGTTATAGCTTTTTTCACTTTATTTCAACATAAAAACAAATGGATAGGATATAAAAATATGGGACTTGTGAAAGGTCAATAATAAACAAATCCAGAACGATACTGACTCATGATGGCAAGATTTATACAACTTTTAATCGCCATTACACAGGCCGGTGTACAATAAAATGACCTGTGAAACACAATAACCAATGTAGCGCTATATTTTGCAAATATTCCAGTTAAATAACTAATAATTTGTAATTCACACTAGAAATGTCAATTAGCTGTAAAAGCATATAATGGAACCGAAGGCAAACATCAAGTTGTGTATCCGTAAAAGAGTTACAGTTTAATTATACCCCGCTCAAAATGTCAGAGGCCAGCAGGTGTAAGTTTCTGACATTTTGCAATTCATAAATGGAGTACCGTGAACTTACTTCCGACTTCTCTATAATAATGTGAAGTTTCGCTTGTCATTCGGCAAGACTTACGGAGCGCAAATGCTTTATACATACAGTTTAGGTATTTGTTCATTCCATACAAATGCAAGATTTTAAAAATATAATTATTGTTGGGTATTATAAGCGAAAAATTACTGAAACTCTAACTAAAAGTGGCTAGATTTTCTAAAATTTTATATGTACACAATGAGCAAATTAATTCAATGTTAATTAGAAGAACATTCATTACATTATGGTTGCTCTCATGCAGGTGTCCAATCAGCAATTTAGGAAGTAGATTTTTATAAGTAATCTGCTATCCAATACCTTCTTCAATAGTTAAAACTATCAAATCGAACTTTAGAATCAGTAGACAATAGGGCCAGTAACAATTGGAAAGGGTTTTCTCTGAAGGTTTTTGCAAGTTCTTGATATCACTTAACTTCCAACATCAATTAAAATCTTTCCTATATCAAAATTACACTTGTCCACCAGAATTATATAATAGCAATTGCAGCATTGCTAGTGGAAAAGCGCTAGGATATTTATTAATATCAACTCGATTGTTCTATCCTGAAAAAGTTCGAGGTAGATATGGTCATAAAACAACTGCTGATTCACAATCATACCATTTACAGTACATAATCATGTCCGATCACTTGAGAGTGGAAATTTATAGCTTCGTCTAGATTTTTATTTTTATAGCTTGAATAATGTATACCTACTACCGCTATCATATTAACACGTTCATAAATATACTGATGAAATAAATGCTCTGATAATAAATGAGGAAATAATGGCAACAAAATTGAGCAATAGCTATTTATTCTACCATAACTTATAGAATATCCGACGTTTCGATGAAACTTTAATCTCTATCAAAAATTAGATTAATTAAAAACAGAATCACACTAAATACTTACTTAATCTAAAGATCGACAATAAAACATTGTTAAGTTAAGTAAAAATAAAAACAACTATGACCTATTACTTAAATTAACAAAGTTTGATCATCTATCTTCGTATTAAGTAATGGTTTTAGTATTAACTGTGAAATGGTCAAATGGGCTGTTCAGGCCTTTGACCCTTATAAATTTCCGGAACCGAACTGCTCCAGCAATACTGCAGAGAGGAGCCCCAGATAGAATATCGGGAAACTATGCAACATTTTCAGCAGCAACCTAGTCTTTAGATTTATCCTCGGAGGAAAATTAATGTAGCCTTTATGCTAAAGCCTGAGAAAATCGGCCTAGATACGACGGCCTAGTCCTTGAGAACAATCAACTTAATGTCTCTTCTGCTGAAGACATTAGAAAAACTAATCGAATGGTATATTAGGGATGGGGCGCTAGTAGATTTTCCTCTACATCCAGACCAGTGTGCATATCACACCGAAACCTCCACTAAGACAGCTCCTTATCAGCTGGTCAGAAAAGTGGAGAAAGAGGTTATGCTAGGTGCCTTCTTAGACATTTAAGGCGCCTTCTACAACACATGCCTTAATTCACAACCATTATTGGTGAGACGATGATGCCCCGGGTATCGAAGAGCTGCCCCAAGGAAGGAGTTTTATCTCGTCTCCTGTAGAACCTCGTGGCGGACGCGCTGGTCAAAATACTCAAAAACAATGAGCACTGTGTCAAAGGATATGCTAATGATTTCGTTATCATCACCGGAGGCAAATTTAATATTACAGTAAGAGATTGCATGCAAGAGGTTCAGGTAACAAGATGGTTAGAGTAGAAAGGCTTATGTGTCAGCCCAAGCAAAGCAAAGATTACGGTGTTTATACGTGACAGGAATTTAGAGGAGCTCAAAGCTCTAAATATAAATGGAAATAATGTACAGATAACAGATGGGGTGAAGTACCTTGGGTTACCCTTGATTCGAGACTCACCTGGAATCAACATTTAGAAAATAAAATACAAAAAACGCGAAAAAGTCTTATGGCAGCAGCAAGACGCACACATCGTAAGAAATGCGGCCTCAACCCAATATGCTATATTGCATTTATAGTGTGATGATAAAACCAGTCTTTAAATACGCGGCGTGAAGCCAGATTGGTTGCGTACAGACAAAAGAATGTATTGACCAAGACTACCTTTTGGTCAGACCAAATGCCAATCACGGAACGTGTGCGGGAAAACACACAAGATATGCAAATGGACCGCATATCAAAACGATACTGCCTTAAGAATCCATTCTAAATAATCATTCCAGACAGAAGAGAATGAAGTAACGAAGTGCAGAATGTCAGACAGTAGATGTATATATTTGTAAATCTTCTTGGTATTTAAAAGTCGGATAGTTAAACACTATTAGAATAAGTAAAACGTTTCGGTTTATTTGCAAACCTTAATCATTTACAGTTTTTAAAAAATTAAAGATGTATAAAATAAAATTTTTGGTGTATAGAAATATATAACATTTTTTGTTTTATTGATAAAATCAGTTTCTATTTTGTTTTAATTTGATAGTTTTGAAATGTTTTATATAAAGATTGTTTTGTGAAATGTGTCAGTTGTATTAGTTATTGTAGGTTATGGTTAAATATGACAGTAGATGTATGCCTGGTATACAAACTGGTGAAAGACTGATGAAGGTACTGACGCGGAAATTTACACCACCTCACCAAGCGTTTTTTTGCGCTGTTTTCCAGACAGAGGTGTTCGCCATCTTGCAATGTGCAAGGAAAATTGAGAGAAAGGCTACTACAAATAAGTGAATTTTATTCTGAAAGCCAGGTATTTATTCTGAAAGCCCAGAAGTACTAAGGGATTATCGAGTCGAGAAGTGATGTCTGGGCTAGTATGGGAGTGCTTAGAGGAACTATGGGAACCTGCAGAACAAAACCGGGTAGAGCTAATTTGGGTGCAAGGACGCTAAGGAATTGAGGGCAATGAGAAAGCGAATGAACTCGCTTTGGGAATAAGCAATAGCATGGTCAGAAGTCATATAGGAGACTGGAAGAGCATAGGAAGCACTGGGCAAACATATCCAAGCATGAGCATCGCAAGCAATTTATAGGCAATCCCTGCCAGAGAAGAGCTGAAGCACTATTACTTTTAAGTAGAAATCGGCTACGGATAATTATTGTAGGGTTCATGTCGGAACCGACAAAGGAACACTTACGCAGGGTAGGAATATTTAATGGAGACCTTGACTACAGACTATGTAAAAAGAAACCAGAGACAAAACAACACATATTATGCCATTGTAAGGTGCTGATCACAAGAGCCATCAACTGTTTGGGCAAGACAATGTTAACCCAAAGAGATACAGCCTAGTCCATGCTAGGGACCTGTACAGTCTGTTAAAGGGCACTATTATACTGGAATGCGTTCACATGGTCAGACGTGGCTGTGAACAGGGAAAAAAAGTGTTTGATGTGATTCTAGTTTTAATTAATCTAATTTTTAATTTATGGCAATGATAATAATTGATTTCTCCTCTTACCTTAGTTAGTGTGCCTAACAAGCATAAAAATATTTAAGGGTTAACACACCCCTTTAAAAAATCCCAAAATTTGTGACAACTATTCTGGAACAGAAGTAACATGTTCTTGTTAATAAACAAAACTATAAAACGCTATTCATGTAAAGTTAAAAGCGTATGTTTAAATATATTAATGTATACCGTTTAGAAAAGCAATTTTCCTACATAATTACAAAATCATGTGCGTGAATCGAAACTAATTAATTGTACCGATAAATCGATCTCAATTCTGGGTATAATAGTTTTATGGAACTCCGTATTTTCACATGACGTATTTAATATTTACTACAAATTGTTTGGCAAACTTCCAAAGAAACCAGGACCTTCAAAATCGATATAAAACAATAGCTACCTAAATTTTATATTGACACGCATGTTAAGCTGAAATGTAAAACGTTGACAATAAATGATTTTATATTGATATAAAACTTGCCATTCACTGGTATATGTAATTAAAGTAAAAACATTTTATTTTTTAGTTACTTTTATATTATAGTGCTCAATGAAGATGATTGAACTTAATCTTCGAAAGTGATGTCTGTATTCGGCCAAACCTTGTTTATTTAATTGAAACAATACAAAATGTCTTTATAAATCCATGTGTTTTAGGTTAAGTTCTGTATGTATAAGGCACGAAGATTTGCTAAAATGTGCGTTCGTACGCGCTCAATCGATACACGCAACAACTACACTTCATGAAATGCATGCATTAGGTTTTCTCGGCACGCAAAAAAAATCTTGCTAGTACAGTATATAACTATCAAACGCTTTCTCTCATTAAAAGTTCCGAAGCTTCGCATTTCTGGAGGCAATATCCATGCGGAGAAGAACATTAAATTTTTAAATGAGCCTGTACTATAAAGATAACTAGAATATTTTACGCTCAGCTTGCACTAATAGCTCGACTGTACCAGCTACTATAAAAAGTTATCTCCATCTAGTTGCTATTTTAATTTATTGATTCGTTCTAATATTAACCCGGTTCGTTGATATTTATACTTATCAAGCAGAAATGCTATTTTATGTAAGTTCTGAAAACTAGGATATTGGCGAGTGATAACAATAAAATTTAATGTAGTCGGGGTTTATATGAAGTCATTATTTGCAAAATCCGCTAATTGACAAAATTTCTGAAAAAATCAAAATTTTTTAGTTTATTTACATTTTAAAGAGGAATTGAATGGTCAACTCGTGTGTTACCAAAGCTTTCTCTATAGCTGTCTACAAAATAAAAGTTTTGTTTTTTTTCGATTTCCCATAAAAACACTTTCGAGCAAATAGCAAGTTTTGCAAATAATAATAATAATAATAATAATAATAATAATAATAATAATAATAATAATAATAATAATAATATATATTTTTTTTTTTTTTTAATAATTTATTCAATATTAATACAAACAAATAATAAGTAAACCAAGTAACATAAATATATAAATAATAATAATAATTTCGTTTCATTAGCAATAGCAGTAACAACAACATATCAAAGAAAAACAAAATACAAACAAGCTTTCAATTGTAAAAGTGTAACAAAATAAACATTTCTTGTGAGTATAAGAAAGCAAAGGAAGTAAATAAGATATTTACTATATAAACAATATTCCAATTAAGGAAGTTGATAAAATAAAAATTTCTTCTGAAAATATAAATAATAATAATAATAATAATAATATTTATTGATTAAAGACACAGTTGTGTGTATAATAAGTCATGAAACACAATTAATGAAAAAAAAAACAATTAATTAGGCCACCACCAGATCAGAAAGATCAAGAAGATCGTATTACTCTCCGAAATATTCAGCTACCGAGTAAAAGAAATGATGTAACAAAAATGCTTTTAGTGACTTTCGAAAACTTTTATAACTATCATGACATCTAATTTCGTTGGGTAAATGATTAAATATTTTTATTCCTAAGTTATATGCACCTTGACTTATAATATTCATTGAGCTAGAAGGTAAGTGCAGTTGATCTTTTATTCTAGTGTCATGATCATGAATTTTTGCATTGGTCGGAATATTTACTTTTGATTGGTATATGTAACATGACGGTTCAAAAATGTATAAACATGAAAGAGGAAGGATTTTATATTTTTTAAAAATTGGTCGACAGGAATCGTAAAAATGAGCTCCAGCAACACTTCTGATCACAGTTTTTTGCGCTAAAAATACTTGATGCGCACTTGCCGAGTTTCCCCATAAGAGTATACCATACTGTAATCTAGACTGAATTTCAGCATAGTACAGGGAAATTAAACAATCCACAGATACCTGAGACCTTAAGCGTTTAAAAACAAAAGCTTTTTGGTGTAACTTTTGTACAATGCTGTCACATTGCTCTTTCCATATCAACGTATGATCAAAAATAACTCCTAAAAATTTTGTACTATCACAGCAAAATAATTCTTTTTTGTTTATAGTTAAATTGTAATGTTCGATACTCTTTTGTCTGGCATGAAATACCATGTATTTTGTTTTTTCTAAGCTTAAAGACAGTTTATTTTGCGAAAACCAAATGCATAAGTTATTTAATAGAGAATTTGTTGTGTTTTCAGTAATATGCGTATTTATATTAGGAGCTGTTAACATTACGACATCATCAGCATAAATCGCCAGGTATACATTTGATAGAAACAAGACTATATCGTTTATGTATAAATTGAAAAGTGTTGGACCAAGTACTGAACCTTGTGGAATTCCAGAATCCGTGGGTAACCACGATGATTCAATCAAAGTATCATTTCCTTCATTGTTTCTGTAATGTACCTTTACCATTTGCATTCTGTTGTTAAAATATGAAGCAAACCAGCGCCCGAGAACACCTCTTAGTCCATATAATTCAAGCTTTTGTAACAAAATTTCATGTTGTACACATTCGAAGGCTTTCTGTAAATCGCAGAAAACACCAATAGCAGCTTTATAGTGGTCGATATTTTTTAAGATATTGCAATAAAACTCAATTAATGCAGTGGAGGTAGACTTTCCCTTTTTAAATCCATGTTGATTATTATTAATGATGTTATGTTTATCAAGAAAAGAATTTAAACGGTCTAACATACAGTATTCTAAAATTTTTGAAATTACAGATGTCAAAGCTACTGGCCTATAATTTGAAATATCTGTAACTATGCCTTTTTTATAAATTGGAATAATAGTAGCATGCTTTAAAACTGTTGGAAAAATTCCTTTTGCGAGAGATATATTTATTAAGTGAGTACACAAAGGTATAAGTTAAATTCTTTAATCACCGAAGCAGCAAGACCATCGGGACCTGTTGTGTATTTATTTTTTAGTTTAAATGTAATCTTGTACACTTCGTCTAATGAAAAAGGAAAAAGAAACATTGAAAACGGGTTGGCTTGTATCTTATTATCATAATTAACTGTAGGGATCGTTGCACAGATCCGAGAAGGTGTTGATTGAAAGAAAGAGTTAAAGTGTTCAGCAATACAATAAGGATCTGTTATCTGATTATCTTTTATGTTAAGTGTAATATTACTTTCTGATAATTTAGGAGAGGTTACAGATTTCTTCACTATCTTCCACATGGCCGAGCTTCTGTTTGCGGCGCTACTTATATAATTACTATTAAAAGCAATTTTGGTATCAGAAATTAATTGTTTGTGTTTTCTCTTAGCTTCCTTATAAACATTTTGTAGTTCAGGATAAGTTTGCTGCAAGCAGTATAAATCACGCAAATTGGCGCTTGAGGTTTTTACCTCATCTGAGACCCAAGAAGTATATTTACAATCAACGGGTATTCGTTTAACTGGAAATGCATTATTATAATGAAAACAAAGAGTTTGTAAAAATTTCACAAATTTAAGATTTACATCATTTTCTTCATAAACCTCTGTCCAACATTCTTCAGAAAGATAGCGCGAGAAGTGTAATTTATTATTACTGCTGTAGATTCTTTTTTCAAGCTTTTGTTTAGTGGATTGTTTTTCAACATACTCTTTCGAAATTAACATGTTAATGAAATTATGATCAGAAATATGAGTTTTCCCAGTGATATATGTTGTAGCAGATAATACATTAGTAAAAATATTGTCAATAAGAGTTTGAGACCTTTCAGTAACTCGTGTATAATCCGTAACAACGGCAGACAATCCGTATTCTCTCATAGTGTTGAGTAATTCAAATTGTTCACGCGATTTTGTTTTTAAATCAATGTTAAAATCACCGCAAATAAACACCATTCTATTGCTAAGAGCATATTTGTGTAGAATATGTCTTAATTGATTAATAAAGATATTAAATTCTGATTAAATAATGCCCTCATATGGGCGCTTAGTAAGTTTTTTACCTTTCCAGAAACAACTGTGTACTACCAACCCGTAGGACGTATCAAGTTTCGAGCAAATACTGAAAATGCATATCATATATAATTTCAAACTCACATTGTTTTTACCTAGACTTACATACATGTAAAATGGATAATTTAGATTGAAACATTACTTAAATATTTAGTGAATTTAACTTGTTTAATAAATAATAGATATTAAATTAATCTTCAAAATCACTATATTATTTATCATTTACATATTGCAAAATAGAGTCGATAAAAGTACCTAGCAATAAATGCTGACAGTGTATTAGAATGTCGGCAATTGGCCATTTTTAAAGGAAGATTATGCAAAAGCCACAAATCATATTTAATTCTATATCATGGATAAACACATTTCATCAAATATCTATGAACATATATTGCATATTCATATATCGATAGGTATATAAATTTAGCGATAATAGCAATCAAAGCACGTACCGTAGGGACTCATATTGAAAGATAAAATTAGCATTTACTATCTACAACATATATAAAATGGTAGATTCTAGCGATAATGTATGTTAATAATACGACGAAAGAAAAGTATATAAAAAATTTTTAAAGAAAAGTTATTTGAAGTATTTAGTTGTGTCTAAACATGCATAATAAAAATAATTTTCTATCAAAAATTTGAATTTGACTTTTGCAAATGAAAATTAGATGGAAAGCATTGTTGGTTTTTCTTTTTCAACACGATTCAATCACAATTGAATTACAAATCAAATTCCTTGAGATCCAATTTTCTAACACTATAAATATTACACTTTTTGGGAGAATATGATAGTTATCGTCGTTACCTAAATGTCCTGAATAGATAAAGTGGTACATTTTAGCATAGAGAATTAATTCCGAAGGAGTAACATTTATTACTAAAAACTCATAGAAGTCGGTAATTTTTAGTCAAAGACGAAAGCTAACTAAAGAAATATTGAAGAATACTTGTCATATTTAACACAATTTATTTCCATACACACAACACTACTAACTACTGGCTCAAAAATAATGATGAAAGAATCATATATCATTTCTCGAAATAATTCTTGGTGCAGCATTCTATAAAAATAGAATGCTTTACCAAAATACGATTCACATGTAGGAGTTAAATTTCTATTGTAACAAACACAAACGCAAGTGTTTAGTATTAACTACATCCTTAACCGTATCTGAGAAATGAGTAATACTAATAAACTAACTTTTCTGGAAATAGGAATTCTAGTCTAGATGGAAAATCCCAACCGGAAATTGCTAAAATAGTAGTTGGAAACAAAATAACTAAAAGTATCTTGTAAGAAAATAAACAAGTGAAAGTAAATTTCAAATAAAATTGAAGAAGATTGAAAAGAATTGGAACTGTAAAGCGATAGCAAGAGTGATTCTTGCTTGTTTAAAAGTTCATCATTTAAAGCACCGAAGAAAGAATATCATTTTCAATACACCTGGATATCGTTTAAGTAAGAAAATAGATCATGTAGTTTTAAATATTGCTGAACTATGATGAGTTTGTTGAAGTTGAAGAGATTATTGCTTCAAGTATGTATATTTGAAAAAATCAATCCTTCCAATATCTCACGAGAAGAATCATTTAAGAGCCCGCACAATTTAAACAGTAGAAATTCAAAATTAATCCTAAATCCAAAAAATAAAATAAAAATAAATAAAAATTCGAAACTTTATGTTCTCTTATTTTTTTATATAGTAATGACTTTGCCATTGTGTTTACAAAAATATCTCTGAGTGGAAAGTGACGTTTCCGAACACAGGTTAAAACTGTGTTAAACTTTAACGAAAAAAATTGACAATATAAACAGCAAAACATTGGCATCGTGTGTAAACATATTAAACTGCTCTGCAACCAAACGGTCTTTCTATAAACGCTTAACCTGTTACTAAGCATAAAATTCGTATTAAAATAGTCTTTAGGCTTTCACGGCCGTCGTTGCTGGCTGCTCTTCGGGTCTCGGGTTCCGAGAACAAAATTCGTGTAACGCTGAAAACATTTTACTAAATATACAGAATGTAAAGGGTATACATATCTGAGTAGTAATTGTACGAGAGGATAACTGGAGTTTTGACAGATAGCATTAATGACATATTTTTGTTTTTACAGTCAAATACTATAATTATCAAATTGTAAATTTACCGCTTTGTGTAAGTTTTTGTTAGTTACCTGTTAAATAACTGTAGTATTCCAGGCGTCAAAAATACCTGCTTAGAATGTTCCTATAACTTTTTTACGCGGCGGAATTGTTCGTAAATATATTTTTTGGCCTCGACAACTGTAAACATAGCATTCATTACCTGTCAGCCAGCGCAACAGAAGGTTTATTTTACAGCCCCAGTGCGGTGAAATTTTGACTGCACTGCATTTTTTTTTTCACAGTTAAAAATCTAATTCAATAGCTTTAGGTCATTTATAGCACTCCAACGCTTTTGACTGAATTATCGCACTGTAAATGACACCTACCGCACTCTAATGTAAATAACTATTCTGTAACTGTAAGTAATAAAAAGGCCTCACTACAAGCCTTTGGGTAAGGCGGCCTAGTTTAAGCGTGCAAATACAAACTACGCCGCCTTAACCGAATGCTTGCAGAAGGACCATTTTTTACAAAAGGGTAAATAACAGCATTGTTATTAAAGATAGACATATAGTAGAGTATACTAGATATTCCGGCCAGTTTACCCGGCCTATTAATCAGTCGTTGGATGTCCGCTTACCGCACCAACTCTGCAGAAAGTAGAAATCCCGAGCGCCACCTGGAACGCACCACTTACGCCCCAACTCCGCAGAAAGTAGAAAGTCCGCGTTCCACCTGGAACGCGTTTTCTAACTTCTGGAACCCTCTGTATAGTAAGAAATACTTTTAGATTGTGCAGCATTGGATCCTATAATTTTATGTAGAAAAAGTTTCTTTCTAAAATGACCCAGTCTTCGGTGGGACACCTCTACATAATTATGTTAATCGACAAGAGTATTGCGTATATTCTACTTTAGGGTACAGTTTGTTAAATCAACCATTATTGTATGTTAGTTTACCATAAAAAACTCTAACAAATTTTTACTTAACAACGAAATTTTTCTTACTGTGTAGAAAGCAGAGTAATTGAAATTGTTTTATAAATAAATCACCTCGATGATTCTCACTGTCAGTAAATACTGCACACATATCCGGAAAATGTTTTGTACCTCTATAAATATATCACCAGCACTTAATTTTAAAACAATACACCACCATTATAACCTAAACTACACCAAAACATTCCAATTAAATGCTGTGGAATCTTGTAGAAGTGTTAATTGACTAATAGCACCTGCATATTTCCGCAAAGTAATTTTACGGAATATAAAATTCAAACTTTTGCCATCATTATGTAAGCATATAGATGTAAGTAAAAAAGAAACTTTTTGAAGACGATTTTTCTGAGTAGGAAATACATAACTAAATAAATTTTACGTGTAATTAACATAACCACATTTACTTATCTATCTAATCGTAGGTTTTTGCTGGGTTTCTTTCATTATATCCGAACTTCGGTTGTAAGATTCCTTTTGTCTAGACAAATTGATCTCTATTTCAGTCTATGAGATTAAATTTACCATCGTCTGAAAAAACACTTTTCTAAATTCCATGGAATCTCTGTGTACAAATATTTTTGCAAAAGCCAATCTTTTCTGTCAGCTCGCGATATTAACGAAGCTTTTGCATGCTGTTCGCGCTCGAAAATACACTTAATGTAATTTATTACAGATTATTTTTGGAATTACATATTGTCTAGCAGTTTTTTATTTCCTTTCGAAATGTAAACCTTTCATTCTGCTCATTTAATACACATGGCCCACCATAAAGCCACTTGCTTTTTCTGCGTTTCTCCGTTACACATAATTTAATATTTTTACTCTTTAACAAGTTTTCTTAGAGGAAGAATTCCTTCTTGTCTAATTTTAGTAACACGCAATGGTGATCAAATCCAAATGACATTAAAAAAACGCAATACAAAAGTACCACGTGACACAGGACCACAATAAAAAATACACTAATATCCGTATGTCTTTTGTACTTAACATGCAGAAATTTTTTTTTTCATTCCGACTATCATTGAACCAAAATTAGTGTACCTATGTACATAATGTGCACTATTGGGGAGATGAAAACATTCAAACATCAAACTATAATACAGAATCACCAGTACAAGTTTTCTATTAATTTGTGGGCACGGTACGAAGAACAATTACCTAATTGGTTTCACTTTCATGTCAGATTTTTTTTTGGAAACTGTATTTCATGTACTTACACAACATACACCGCTGATACACAAATGGAATAAATTCCCTAATAAATAAATGGGTGCGTGTTTGTATTTTTAGTTGTGCATTTTTTTTTTCAACAGAAACCTTTCATACGTGGTGTATCATGTAACAGTGCCGAATAGCAACTTTTTTTATTTCAAATGCTACACCCTTTATATTATTAAATTTTTGGATTATTCAGAAAATTTACATTATACATTTTCCTATACCTCTCTTCAACTGCTTCGGAAATATTTAGTGTTTTCAGCTTTCTTGCAAAGAATAACATTAAAGAAAAAAAATTATTTGAATACAGAAATTCGCAACAACACACTCAAAAACTAATAAGTAATCTGTTACTGCAGAAATGCCGGAGAACCTGGGAGAACAGATGATGAACATTATAACACAACTGTTTAATAATATTTTACTACTGGAATGAACAACAGATCCCCCCAGCGACTGGAAAGTCGGAATAGTAATACCGATATTTAATAATTTAATAATAATAGGAATTCCGCAAATTATGGAGGGATAACACTGCCGAGTATTGTATCCAAAGTTTATGAGTATATCATCGGGAGCAGATTAAAATTGGTGGTAGAGAAAGAGTTGTCGGAGGCACAGTGTGGATTCCAGAGGGGAGGAAGTGTTCAGGATCACGTTTTTACCTTGAAACACAATTACACATACATAATCTGCTGAAACACAATTAATAGAGAAGAAAACAATAAGAAATTCAGAACTATTCCTGGCATTTCTCGATCTAGAAAAGGCCTTTGATGGGCTAAGACACAGAAATATTAACAAGCAATTACTGGCAGGAATAAGAAATTTAAATAGAGACAATAGGAACCACGTGAGAAAAGATAATATGCAATCAGCGACTTTTAATATTACAGACGGTTTGAGGCAAAGAGGAGTGTTAAGCCCAACACTGTTTATACTGCTCATGAATGATATTATAAAAACCGTGGAGAGCAGGATCCGAAGAACTCACGTGCGCTATAATAAACTAATGCCTAATATCTCGGAGTGTGCCTTCACCGACGATATGTTGATATGCGCTCCAACGGAGGAGGGACACCAAATAAATTTAAGAATATGGAACGAACAACTGGAGAAAAGAAATCTAAAGATGAACATGAACAAAACAAAAGTCATACTGACAGGCAAAGAAAATAGAGAAATTAATATACAATTGAACCAAGAAAAGATAGAGGAAGTAAATGAATTTAAATATTTGGGAGTATGGATGAACAGAATAGGCAAAGAAGAAAACGAAATGCAACAGCGAATAAATAGTACAATGATCGTTTACCACAGTTTAAATAGAGTACTCATCAGAAAGGCAGAAACAAGTGATAGAACCAAGTTAGCAGTATATAAGACAGTCTTTAGACTAATTTTAACAAACAGGAGTGAAAGCTGGGTACTAAACCAAACACAAAGAAGCCGAATACAAGCTACAGACATGAAATACCTAAGAGCGGTGAAGGGAATCACCCGCATGGCGGAAATCAGAAAGGAGCTGGGCGTTGAATCAATCATCAACATTATAGAGAGGAACCAGCTCAGATGGTTTGGACACCTTGACCATATGAGCGAGAAGCCACCAACTAGACTGAAATGGGAAACCAAGGTACAGAATAGACGAGGAAGGAGAAGAGCAAAGAAGATCTGGAATGACGAGCTGGCAAAAATCCTGAGGGAAGGAAGCAAATCGTGGATAGAATCCAAAAGAATTGCACGAAGTAGAAAGAAATAGACAAAGTTTGTGCACTCAAGCAAGGTTTAATTAGAAACTAAATTTGAATACCTTACACCTTCGGGTAGAAAGGTTAAAGATTATATACTTACATACCTATATATTGTTTGATTAGATTTATACTGATTTTGTCCATTACCCACTCCATTAGCAGATAAAGTTGGAGATTTTTTTTTATGATAAATAAAGTGAACACTTTATTAATGCAGACATGCAGTGAATCATTGACACGAGGATTATAAAAGAACGGGCCATCAATTTTCACATTATATTTTATACTTCTATTTTTTTTTTAATTTAATTCCTGTTTTCCTTTAGTATGCTATATTGTTATCTTTAAAGCTCATGTGTACTAAATATCGATTTCTTTTTGTTTTTATGGTGAGATATTAAAGAAAAATAAGTTTCCTAAAAAGAATCTCTAAACATTTAACGTCTCGTACATTAAAAAAAAAGGATTGCGGACATTCGTGTATGATTTTTTTTTTTTATTTTATGGTTCTCTATTGCGTAATATTATGCACAGTAGTTGATTCATTGTCACAACATTTTGAATGTAAAAGTATATGGAAACCTAAGTAAAATTGCTTAAGTTACAAAATTGTTTCATATTGTATCACCGTAAAGTACTATTACGATGCCACTGTATTACTGCTGCTTCGAATTTGATCCACTATCTAGTACGTTTGTACCAATATATCGTCTAAATATATCCGTGTTGCAATGAAAGATCAGCTGTTGAATCCTTGTCTTTAAATAAACTTACAAACGCAGTCCTTCGCATCATGCCGCAAATTTCTGCAAATAGGTATATGTAAGCCTCTGCAGTAAAAGAAACTATTTATACCTATCCCAACTAATGTCATCTCTCGCCATTCATATGGATACCGAACACATCACACGAGTACAAAATTAAATATTTATATTTGCCTCGTCACGTCATTATTCTAGCAGCTATACAAGTTAAAAAATAATATTTATCAGAAACATTATATTGTTAAGAAGATTTTATTGTAAATATCAAAAGCAATTACAAAAATAGCTAAATTATACTACAGAAAGATTTAAGATCTCTTTAAAATTGCGGGTAGCATTCATAAAGTAAAGTGAATATTCTCGGAAACTTCTACTCTGAAAAAACGAAACCGTTACAAATACTCCAATTAAAGCGCAATTTTAAGCTGAAACTTAAGTTTAAAGCTCAAGAGCTGCAAATGAGGCACTGGAACTAAAATTTCCTACTTGTGAAAAATAAATATTAAAGTGTTCGCAGTGTAACCGTACTGATGAACCACATAAGGCAGTTAACTGCGTCATCTGTAATGAACCTTACAGCGTTGAATGCGTCGATATATCAAATAGCGAGGCACACATTATTTTGGGTCTCTCGTGAAAATATAAGAATTGTTCACAAATGAGTAATGACTTAAATTCTGTAAAATCTGCAATAATTTTAATTTTCAAGATCAAGGTTCTGACCCTACAAAAGGTGTTCCAGCCCCTCTCTTAGCGAGATTATCTGTTATTTCGTTTGCTTCCACTATCGTATGTCCCAGAACCCACAATAGGGTTACCTTGTTCTTTTTGCCTCGTTTAGTTTTTGTAGACACTCCCAAACCATTTTGGAGCTGATTAGGTTTGACCTCAGCGCCCTAATGGCTGCTTGACTATCAGATATTATGATAATCTCCTGCTTTTCATAGCTTCTGTGAATGTTGACCTGGACACGTCTTTCAATAGCGTGTATTTCCGCCTGGAAGATACTTGGGTACTGTGACGGTTAATGAACCTCAATTATAATCTGTTCGGCTGGGAAAGGCTGATACTACTAAGAAAAATCTTAGTCGACCCATCTAAATTACCTTACAATCGGCATTAGCAATTAAAACACTTTGCAACAATTTAAGAAACTAAAATTGTCTTTAAATTAACCAAAAATCTTCATAGGTAACGATCATGCCCCAATGCAATTTCAGATCATAAGAAATGCTGATAAGAACTGACCTAGAACGTCGCACACAAACTGGCGAATCTGGCTTTAAAATTAAGTACATGGTAAGTATGGTATTCTCAACTGAAAGAAACTGAAAAATGAAGTAGAGCAGAGAAAATCCAAATACTGGGAGAATCTCCAGGGAATGAGGCAAGCTAAAACTCTTCTGGGAACCTATAACCAGAAGAAATCTGCAGAATGCATCGACCTGAGTAAAAACAATATTCGGATATTGACAGGGATCCTTATATAATAAAAAGGTCATTGTAAACTGAACGGACATCTAAGCAGGCTTGGAATAGCGAAGGAAGCCGAATGTAGATTTTGTGGGGTACAGGACGAAACGTCCATCCATATACTCACAAACTGCGCTGCACTGTGCAACTCAAGGGCGCTGCACCTGGGAGCATGTGAAATCGAAGAGGGAGAGTTACCTAATCTGGGGCCTTCGGACATTCTGCACTTTCTAAAAGGAATCAGACTGGACGGCCAGCTGTAAATACAGCGAGAAGAGGGGACACAATAGATCTTTCAGGTCGCAGTGTACTATCACCCTAATATCACACATACACATGGTATTCTCAAAGTCGTCTCAGAAGAGACAATTAGTTTAAAGAATTACGCTAATTGCACTCAATAGAAATTCTACCACGTTGTCTATTTATTATCAAAATGCTTGTGGTCTACGTTCTAAAATCCACACGTTTTGTTAATAATGCGTCGAAATTAGCTTATACTATTATTTTAATAACAGAGTCTTGGCTTGATGATTCTGTTAGTGATCCGGAGATATTTCCTCATGCTAATATTCCTCGTGGTGACAGAGATTTGCAAGCCACTGAACACTTGACACTTCCAATCTATCTACTATTGTTTCCTTGATTTATATTGTTGCCTGTGACTGCCGAATCGACTCATTTATATTGTCGTACCGTCTAATGTCCTAATCATTAATTTTAAAGTTTTTTTGGAGCGCTAGAAACCATGTTTATTGATAAGACAGTTTTCATGATGGAAGTTTTAATCTTTCTTACTTTGTCCATCCCTCAACAACTTGTGTTAAAACTCGAATGTTACCTTTCTAAATGCGTTCAACCTTTGGCAGTATAACACTACCACTAATATGGAGAACAGAATGTTAGATGTGGTTTTTTTTTCAATGTACCGTTTGAAGCTAATCTGGAACGAATTGTGTTGACACCTCTTAATCCTGTTAATCTCTATCACCTGCCTTTGTCCTTATCGGTCAAATTTACAGGTCTTCCAGCAATTGCAAATTTTCCATCTGCAAATAATGTTTCAACTTTAATAGAACTAATTTTTCCAAACTATATACAATTCTTCTAGATGCTAATTGAGCCGTCTTAAATAACAAGATAATCTGTGTGCGGTCTGTGTCGGTCGTTCGAGTCCATCTATGCTCTGTGGTTCCATAATAGCTAATCATAAACTTAAGGAATTCCACAAAAGACGCTCAAGAAACCTCCGATCCGCATATGACTCGAATGAGTTTGAAAAGAGATTGTTAAAATTATGACAATTTTACCTCACTAGCCTACTGCTGGCGATGACATGCTTCCTAGTTTTTTGGTACTAAATTGCAAAATTGCCTTTTGAAATTCTTTGGCAGTTATTATAAATAAATCAATAGAGTTCTGCGTTTTTCTAAATCTTTGGAAGAGAACGCAATTTAATCCTGTCCACAAGAGGGGTGCCAGCGCCATTATTAAAAATTCCGGCCCATCTCAATTATCTCAAGCTTTAGCAAGATTTTCGAATCCGTTATCTGCAACTCAATCTTTACTTCCGTTCATCACCGACTATCAGAAATTCAACATAGTTTTCTACTGGAAAAATCTACCATAAGCCACATTGGTACGATCACACAATTTATCTCACAACATTTTGATAGCTGTTTCGAAGATGCTGTAATTTACACCGATTTCTCCAGTGCTTTTGACACCATCAAGCACAACATTCTCTTCTCTCCTTTTCCTTCTTCAATCATACTTATCTAATAGAATTAATTACGTATGTTATAAGGACTTCAACACTTACAACTTTATGGGGTGAGACATACCTGAAGAAATATAAAGAAACGTTATAAGTTGAACATGAAAACATAGCCACCCCCACTATCTACGCGATTCGTACAAAATACGAAATTTAGTTTTTATTGTAACATGTATTTGCAGTACTGTACACCAGCCATCGATTGGGTTCCGTCTGACTCTTCAAACTAAGACGTAAGATGCATGTGAAGGTGGGGCTTCCGCCAACAGAAAATGCAAAGATTGTAGTATTTTCTATAATTTATTTTTAGTAAATGAAACCTGTTGGATTCGTTATTTAACTTAAACTATATTTATATTCCCAAATAATATACATAATAAAAGCATACAACTAGTCACAAATTTAGATTGCTAGCAGCTAGTACTTCCGTAAAAGCAGTCAATGAATATTTTGCTTATAAAACATTAGTCTCATAATAATAAAATCCCATAATTACCTATGCGAATTTCCACTACTTTAGATACGTCATTGTTTAATAATTTTTGAAGTACTTAAGTAATAACTACTTTGCTCATGAAATTTAGAAGCGTGATATGCCATAAAATTAAGTTGTTTTCATTCAAGAAGGATGTTGAAAAGAAATAAAGTTGACTGTATTTTTAGGACGACAAAAACATGGAACTGAAAAGACACGGCGCCAACTTACATTGCCCATTGTGCCTAGAAATGTTTGCGAAATATTATGAGAAATGGGTTGTCTAAAAATAGATGCACATCTCACGCATTATAAAACAGCCTGGATGCTTGTAGCAAAACAATATCTAGTTAATAAATTACTTGAATTAATACTAAAACTCTATAGTTGTGAAACCCGACCACTATCACCAAAAATATTTTTAGCTTATACTTCTTCTGCGTCCACTTACTACTTATCCAGCGGAATTTTAGATTTATCTTTACGTCTTACGAAAATAAATTAAATACTGCTGTTGTTTAATTCAAACTAATTTCAAGATGCCGGTTTCCGTTAGCAGCAATAAATTACAATAACCGGCAGTTATTTGCGAAGACGACTATTGGAAATCTACAATTCGCATTTGTTTGTGCCCCTAATTGAAATTAAATACGACATTCGTGATGTATCTCAGTCGTTCGTGATCGATAAACTGAACAATAGTACAATAACACATTATTCTAAATATATCAGCTCTATCACCGAGCTACCCTAAAAAATCGATACTATGGCGTATACATTATTTACTATTTAGAAAGCAACGACTAACCCATCCATAGATAATGTCTATTTTTCTTATGAAAGTGAAAAGGATCAATCAAACAAAGATAAAATACCCGATTTAGTATCTCTAAATAGGAGTTCATATTGGCTGACATTTATGTGTGACGTTCTGCATTATTATAATATGGGTTCCTGATTAATAATTTTACAATAATAATAATAATAATAATCCGTTTATTAACCCAACAAATAAATCCAATAATAGGGTTATGCATGTCAATGCTATTTAAAAATAAAAACATTGAAAAACAACTTGGAAGGAAAAAAAATAATAAAATTAAATTATTAATACTAAGTATATAGTACATAGTACCTACTAACTGTAAGTGAAATAAATACTTTATCTAATGGAAACCGTAAATTTGTTGTAGCTATCGCCAAATAGGTCCAAATTATAATTACATACTAGAATTATACAAAAAATCCACTCGATATAATGGCGAGTTTTTATACAAATTTGTAGCAACTCTTTTGATTAAAGAAAAAATAACCGAATATATACTATCAATAAAAATCAATAAAACATTAACTGAGACAAAAACACAGAATCATCAATAACATTATGAATTAATTTATACAAATATAACAAAGGAATAACTTTTCTACGATTAGAGATAGAAAATTAAATTGTACTACCAGAGATTCATATGACAAATCGGATAATGTGCCATATTTCTTGAAATACAAATACTTTAAAACTCTCTTTTCTAATGACTCTAACAAAGTAATATATTGAAAGTATACAGGTGACCAAACTGAACAACAATATTCTATATATATTCTACTTTTAATAACAATGTAACAAATAATTATTACTATAGAAATTACAAAATGGGCGCTCAAAAAAAACTGGTTAAAAAGAATATTGACAGGAAACTTCGTATATCTGGTATTATAATTTTATTATGGCGTATAAAACTTCTAATAAACAGTAATATATGGATGGATCCTGCATATTTCGTAGCTTATTGCTGTCACTGTGATTATACCATTATATTTCTAACATTTGGTAATACTTATTTTTCTCTACGTATATATAATACTTTCAAATCACTTCGAGCAAAATTGAAGCTTCTAATTAAACAGGCATTTGATCAACATTTAATTATGTGTGAACAAAGAATTAAGGAAGAAGTGGGTATTTTTGGTCCTTTGTCAAAACTCGCAAGCATGAATCTAGGATTCCTAGCACAGTTTTCTGGTGAAGGACTGTAAAGCAGTGTTTGTTCGTCCGTTAATGACATTGTTTAATTTATCTCTAATTTTCCTGGATTATGAAGGACTGCGAAGATATGTCCCATATTTAAAGCAAATGATGCTACTGATGTTCGCAATTATAGACCCATATCTGTATTGTCGAATTTTTCGAAGATATACGAGGTTGTACTTTATAATCGTATGGTTCAACATGTGCAAAATATCATTTCTGACAATCAGCAGGGATTTATGAGTCATCGCTCTAGCATTACAAATCTCACTTGCTTTACACAAAATATATCTAAGATCCTAGATGAAAGAGGTCAAGTGGACGTTATAGTCACAGATTTCGAGAAGGCCTTTGATCGTCTAGAGTCTAGACCATGGAATTTTGCTGACAAAATTATCTAGGTATGGATTTAGTGATTCTTTGGTGCATCTCCTTAGATCGTATCTCATGGATAGAGAGTTTTCTGTATCCTACAATGGATTTAATTCTGCCAGGAGAGTGGCTACCTCTGGGATTCCCCAGGGTTCAAATTTAGGACCTACGCTTTTCCTGGTTTTTATAAACGATTTGGCGTCTCTGGTTGCGTGCGACTGCCTTCTGTTTACTGATTACGTGAAGATATTTCGTTCTGTTTCTTCGGTAGCTGACTGCCTTGCCCCCCAGAAAGATCTGGGCGCAATTTATGCTTGGAGTCTGAGCAATAGGTTATCACTTAATGTTGCAAAGTGTAGAACGATGTCTTTCACACGAAGTAGGAGCACTATTACTCAGAATTATGAGATAGGCGGGACCATTTTCAAGCGAGTGGAAGTTGAGAGAGATTTGGGCGTGCTCTTTGATGTGAAATTAAGTTTTCTACCGCATATAGCTGATGTTGTTACCAATGCAGACAAGATGCTGAAGTTTGTTTTGCGCACGAGTAGGGATTTCAAGGATACCGATACCATGAAATCGTTGTTTTTCACCTTAGTCCGATCGAAGCTCGAATACGCTTGTATAGTGTGGAATTCTCAGTATCGGGTGCATAGAACATCTCTTGAGAACGTTCAGCGAAGATTTGCTAAGTATTTGTGGTATAGAGAGCACGGTACTTACCCTGAGAGAGGTATCCCCCACCTTAGTTTACTAGAAGAGTTTTCTTTAAATTCTTTGGAGATGCGAAGATCTGTGAGTGCACTTAAGTTTCTCTACAACCTTATACATGGCCGTATTAACTGTTCACATGTTCTTGGTTATCTACGATTTTCAGTACCACGACAAGGGGCTCGTTATGTACCAACTTTCTACATTTCCTCAGCGCGCACAAATTTAATGAGTGAATCACCTCTATCGTTTATATGCAGCACGTATAATCATATAAGTATGGAATGCGATACTTTTAACTGTAGTGTGAAAGATTTAATCTCGACATTTGTCAACAAAATATCGGATGATGGAGGTACATAGTTAGTTTCTAGTAATGTATAATTAATTTTTGCTTAATAATTATTTTTGCTCCGTACTCATAATCAATTTCTACTAAAGTTGAATAAATATTTATCTCATTTTATCTGAATGTATTTTTATGCACCTAAGTGCTACTGTTGTATTTACCAGACATATTTTTAGTTTTTTAGTTAGACTTTTGTCATTGCTTTCAGTTTTTGTATGTTTATCTGATTTACTATTGTCCTTGCTATTATAGTATTTAATTTGCGTCACTTATTATAAATATTATCCTTGATTTGGTATTGGATTAAAATATTTCTATTTTTTCTTTTGGATCTAAGATCTTGTTTTTTTTTTACCGGATGCATTGGTAATCTGATTTCAAATCGTTATTATTATCATTATTATTATTATTACAACTATTATTGTTATTATTATTTTTATTATTTTATTGAAGACCACATATCTCGCGTAAAGAGTGATGAAGAAAAGGAATGGAGCAACTGCCGACGCATCATCACGATGATGAAGAAGGCGATGGAGCGTCAACGAAACATCAGTTCCGATGTGAAAAAGGGGGTCTTCCTTCTGGAGGAGTCCCACGAAGTTATTGCGAATCTCCGAAGTTCCTGGAGATCCGCAGAACATCGGTTAATGCATCAGGAGACGCAAACCACACCCCTTGCCTCCCCCGCTCCTCAGACCAGTGGCGAAAGACACGTCACAAGCCCGACGGCAGAATGGACGGAGGCAGTAGGCAAGAGACGCAAAAGCTGGAAAAGGCTAGAGGAAAGAAAGTTGGAATCGGAAAACAAAGGTGCGGAGAAGAAAGCTTCAGAAGAAAAGGAAGATGCTCCAGAGGAACAAAACCAGAAGAAGAAAGATGGCAAGAAAAATGAAAAAAGAACGGAAACGGGGACTACTGCAAAGGGGGAAACCCGAAGACGAAATAAAAAGAAAGGCAGACAAGCTAGGCTACGATCTGAAGCCTTACTGATAAAACCGGCGCAGGGAACGACCTATGCGGAGGTTCTGAGCAAAATCAGAAAGGAGATGAGACCAGAAGAGACAGAGACCGAGGTCAGAGCCGCTCGCCAGACTAGATCTGGGGACGTGCTCCTAGAGTTCGGTAAAGACTCCAAAAATAGAGCGCTCTTTGATGGCAAGCTCAAGGAAGTTGTCGGAGAACTCGGGACTGTAAAGAGCCTGGAGTCGAGGACCACATTAGAGATGCGAGATCTGGACGACTGCACCACTGTGTTAGAAGTCCAGGAAGCTATACTGAAGCACTTGGGCACACCTTGACGCAGATGTGAAGGTCTCCCTAAGCAAGACAAACAGCAGGGGTCTGAAGCTGGCAGTAATTCGAATCAATGACTGGCTAGCGAGGGATCTGCTGAAAGCAAACCGCATCAAAGTGGGGTGGGTTTGCAGCAGGGTGCGTAGGAGAGTAGGGATGCAGAAGTGCTTCAGATGCCTGGCGTACGGGCACTTAGCCGTCTCATGTAATGGTACCGACAGAAGCCGGCTGTGCTTTAAATGCGGGAGTGCGGAACACAGAGCTAAGGAGTGCACGGGTACCGGCGTGTGCCACGTTTGCAATGAGGCAGGACTACCCCAGGACAAATTACAACATGTGCCTGGCACAAGGAAGTGTGCGGTGTTCCTTAGCGCCCTGGAAAAGGTCAAAAGCACCGCTAGATGAGCACGGTTATTCAAGTGAACATCAATCGGATTTATGGTTCCTTATTGAACAACAAATGGTGAGCGGCCCACATACAGCCAAGTTAAAGGACTCAGCCTGATGCTATGTGTTAAACGGTTCCGGGCTGGTGTCTGGGAGTGGGGAGGTGTTTTTAGTTGGTAGTCTTCATTTTTGAAGGAGTCCAGCACAATGTGCGTAAATGCATTTTCACCTCTCCGCAAAAAAAAAAAATTATTTTTATTATTGTTTATATACTTTTGTGAATTCGAAGATTGTCCTTAATTTTGGTAACACTGTTGGACAATAAAGACATATTATTATTATTATTATTATTATTATTATTATTATTATTATTATTATTATTATTATATATGTGCTTTTACTGTCAAATTAAATTCTTATGCTTAATAAGAAACCATTGATACAAAAAGGTAAAAAACATTTGTTTCATAGATATTCCAATAAAAACAAACGCTTCCTTTTAATTTAAATTACATTTTATAGTTTTCTTGTAGTATAAACTTAATTTCAATGGTATTAAATGCTAAAACCTATAATGTTTTTAGTATTTATATTAGCACGCCAATCCGTGAATTATGTACGTTTGTAACGCATCGTATTTTATTGAGCTTATTTTTCATGCGTGGACGGCTTTAAAATTAGGCAGAAGCCCATAAAACATGCATGCTACTGCTCAGCGGCCAAAGAGATCTGACTGTAATGCACTCGACGGCTATAAGTCATAAGTGTGTTTAAATATCGACGTTTTTATTACTGTGCTGTTAACGTGTTTGTGACCCACATCGCTTTTGTTTTTAAGAACACTCGTTGAGCCTTTTACAAGCAGAGCAAAATTTCTTTAAATAAATAAATAGGCAGTCATTGATATGGTAACGATTTTTTCCGTAAAATTATCAAATATTTGATGTACAAAAAAAAACTCATCAGCATTTTTCATAAGACAATCGCCCCATTTATAACCATTAGATCGGCTGTGCAAACTGAAACGAAATAACTTTCGTGCTCGGGCATACAAAGCTTAGTTTTCCAACTCACCCATATAATACCTAGGCATTGTATTCATTTATTGAACCAAAAGCAAAATGCTCCCGCGTTGTGGAGTACAACGAAACCACAGGCACGGAATTGTTAGGCCGTGAACGAATTTCTACTATAAATTGTACGCTTTCTACTGCGGCGCGTTCAAAATATAATTTTAATAGCAAACTTTTGGGCACCCAGTTAATTAGATCTGAACAACAGTCGGAATTGTCGCGGTGTTTTGTATTCAATTTACATATTCTATTTCGAACGCATGAACTACTCGCACTCGAAGCACCTACGCCCACATACATATATACCGAATGAATTATAAGATATAATTAGAAAGAAATCATAATAGTTTCAATATTTCAGATAAACTGTAAGCTGCAACAATGTAAGCTCTACATGTCGCACAACCACAAAAATTTCTTTAGAAACCAGAAATAACATAGTTCTGTCAAACAGAAATCGTCATTTTGTCATTGGCATGCATGGATTCCACTTTACTTAGCTACAAATATAGATCCTACAGATTCAGTTGACAGTACAAAGGCGGTAATATAACTATAAGATTAATCCTCCAATTGAGACAGACAAGTTTATTACTTTGCTAGTTTAGTTATAACTTCCAGACTGAGTTTGTTGTAATTCATCATTGTCTGAGAGAAGTAGAAACGTGGACGTAGTTACGTAAAAGCGTCACTATTTCTTCTGACAGCCAGGTAACACTTAAAGCGACCAATTTCGTGAGTGTTCACTCGAAGCTGATTTGAGAATGCGTAGGCGCCCTAAATAGGGTCAGCAGATGACGCTCTCTGCAGATTCTGCCTGAAGAAGAAACTCCAGTTCATGTACTGTGCTACTATGATGGGCTAGCGAGGACAAGATTTCTGGTATTGGGAGTAGAGAACCCCACAGGTAACAGCCATACATAAAGGAGCTGCTCTCGAAGATAATAGGTCTAATTAAGAAC
Organism: Cetonia aurata; assembly: GCA_949128085.1. Classification (NCBI taxonomy): domain Eukaryota; kingdom Metazoa; phylum Arthropoda; class Insecta; order Coleoptera; family Scarabaeidae; genus Cetonia; species Cetonia aurata. The sequence continues at coordinate 54,947,499 of OX421882.1, read as the reverse complement.
GCAAAGTTAGAGAGCGCCTTCTAGGATAAAGTAGATCACAATGGATAATAACAATAATAATATTATCTTTATTGTGCAGTTCATATGTGACAATACGAACATACACCTAACATCCTTACAATGGAAGATCCCGAACCCGGAAATTCAGAAAATTATTAACATATAGAGTACATATAGGTATGTACTACGCAATTTTTTTCTGCGGAAAAACACTCTGAGTGGGTGAAATATATCTTTGGAAATGGAAAATTTTGCATTACACGCGTATAACTCTCTAACGATAAGAGATAGAGAAAAAGTTTTAAAACAAAAATTGTATGTTTAATAAAAGCGATTCAGCCTGTTCCATCGCTCTGGGCATATTACTAGGCTACTACACACCTAACCAGGTCCGGAGTTGATTTGTCCGAAAGGCAGTTTTCGAGTCCATTATTCCTTTATTCAGTGACCGTAGTAAAACCTACAGTTTGTCCTAAATGCACTCGCTTCAGATATTTTCACATAGGTCGTTAGTTTTTATTTAGTAAGAGCTGTACTTGTTAAACCAAATTGAACCAATTTTTGCGGTATGACGAAGAAATTGTAAGTTGCAATTGTGTGCAGTTGATATTGGAGAAAAATGCATGCTTTCAATGATTTCAACAATATGACACTTCACATATGTAGTTTCAAATAAACAAATTGTGACAATTTTTTCTTCTTAATTACCGAACTATTCACGTAGTAACCTATGGAAACAACTGATAAATGCAAGCGATAATTATTGATTGCAAATCGGGTCCAAGTTTCATAAAATAAGAATATGAATTCTTCTTCTGATAAGGAAAAAGTTTATATGTTTGAATACTACAGTTAGTGCCATAATAATGTTGTATGTAGCAAAATAGCATTTTAAGTTACACTCCTCTAACTATCTTTAAGAAAGTGTGTGATAATGTAAGGAAACATGATTCTTCCTGTAGTATGAATAAAACTGTAAGAAACTTTAATAAATAGACAAAGCTAAACGAATTGGCATTGTAATTCAAAATCCATCGATCAACCCAGTTGAGTCACATACTATACAGTAAATTCAAGTTTCCTTCCTCAAACGTTAAGCAATAGCTCATATAAATACCTACTAATTTCATTACCTATTAATTTCGTTAACCATTAATTTCGTTACTATTCCAAGCTTAATGACACGTCCTACCCTACCACCGATGTCGTTGCTAAGTTACCACTGATACTTTTGCTACTTATGCAATACACATAAATTCGAAATTCACTGTCACAAATACTTGGAGACGTTTCATCTAGGAGGTATGGTAATAAAATTCGTTTGCATGTATTAATCCTTGTCTGGAATTGGAATTCTAAACATTCCTTGAGATAACAAAACCATAAATTTTCAAATGTGATACCTCTTTTTAAGAAAGGTAGTAAAGAGGATTTAAACAACTACAGACCAATAGCCATTCTACCTGTACTTTCAAAAATATTTGAAGAGCTACTTAAAATAAGATTAATTGGTTTCTTCGAAAAACATCTTTTGTTCTCAGCAATACGGCTACCGTAAGAATACATCTACTATTAAGGCATTAATAAGACCCATTGAAGACATAACGATCGCTATTGGCACATTACAGAGATGTTCTGCTACTTCATTAGATTTAAGTAAAGCCTTTGACTGTGTTGACCATGATGTTCTTATAAAAAAAGTTAGAATACTACGGTGTGAGAGGTGTACCTTTGCAATTATTCAAAGCCTACTTAAAGGATCGTAAGCAGATCGTAGAAGTTGAGTAAGCGTTATCTTGTCCGACAGAAATATCTTTAGGGGTTCCACAAGGATCCAAACTTGGCCCAATCTTGTTTATTATTTACCTCAACGATTTACCTTGTAATTTGGATCATTGCAGTACTGTAATATTTGCTGACGATACCACTCTCATCAGTAATCAAAGTACAATAAATGGCTTAATTAATAGTGAAGAAATATCTATTACACAAGCAAATAATTGGTATGCTGCTAATAAGTTAAAATTGAATGAGAGTAAAACACCAAAAATAAGGTTTAGTTTGGGGCAGGGTAATGTTCGTTCTCTTAATCTTCTAGGTGTTATGTTAACTTCTGATTTGAATTGGAAACGTCATATTAATCAACTATGCCAAAAATTAAATACATATGTCTACCAAATTAGAAAGATAGTGGATCTCACCGATAGGAAAACAGCGGTAACGCTATATTACGCCAATTTTGTTAGTTTAGTGAATTACAGCATTATCTTATGGGGAGGTTCTCCTCACGGTTTAAGAATTTTCAAAATCCAAAAAAAGATAATTAGAATAATTAACAAAAAATCACCAAGAGAGCATTGTAAACAATTGTTTCAACAATTAAAAATACTGACTATACCTTTTTTGTATATTTATAACTGTTTAATTTAAATTTGTTCACACCGCGCTCGCATTTACATGATCATGAAACAAGAAATCATAGTAATTTACATGTACCCTACCATAGAGTAAATGCAACTCAGCAGACATATCAAGCTATTAAATTTTATAACATTTTACCCGCGCACTATAAACAGTTATCAATTACCACCTACAAGTTGCATGTAAAACCCCTACTTCAGCTAAAAGCTTACTATAACATCAACGAATTTTGTTAGATGTCTTACTCTCTGGTAGTGATTTTTGTCTTTTTCATTTCATGCATGCTTTCAGGTTTTTGTTTGCACCCTTTTTAATTCTAATTTCAATTGTTTCTGTTTAGAGTCAATTATTATATCCGTTTTTGTTGACTTTCTACATGTAATGTTGTCATTACTCGAAGAAGTAAAACATATTATTATTATTATTATCATATGGGATAGATAATACCCCAGTAGATGCATTTTGCTTGTCCTTGGTGTTTCGTTTCCGTATGTTTTAATAATTTTAAAATATTACATTTTTGTTCCTTTTACTATAACGATACAACTTTTGTTGCTAATTTTAACAAGATATCATTAAGCATTTGAAAAACGTTGCTGAATCAACCGAAACGGCAGGTTTTAACTCGATTTTAAAAGAGCCATACTTTCCAAATAACATCTTTAAAATTTATACAAATACGGCTAAACAAATAAACAAAATTGATAATAGATAATACCTACCTTCCCTTAATTTTTATACCGACTGCTTGTGCATATATGTAAGTATATTGGAAACGGCAAAATTTTCGAGCGGCATATATCAAAGGATTGTTCAAGGATTCGATTAATGGCTTGGTGCACTACATAAAATGTTGACGACTATTAAAAATATCCGTTTGAAAATTATTGCAACAATCACTTTCATTATAAATCTGTCATCCTTGAACTCTTCAAATAACAACACATAGCAAATGTAGTGGTTGCTCATACTGTATGCTTTATTTATATGTTAACATAATATCGTATCTATTATTTAATTTTTTCCGATGATAATATGCAGTAGTGACTCGTAATAACTTAAGGAAATTGAAATATGATGTATATGTACCTATGTACCTATGTATTGCTAATGGTTGTTCGATTGTGTGAAACTGAAATCTCTAGTGAATGGAAAATGAACTACTAAAATACGACTAATCCATTTTGTTTTATGTAGTTACTAAATTCAATACATTCATAACTGAAATCTCTCTAAGCTTAGGCAGAAGTAATTTCCGAATTTTAATGAGAAAACCTGACGCGAAAAACATTTCTTAAATACTCATTTGAAAGTTTAGAGCTCTTATTCTACTGTATGCATGCTTAAGTAGCTTAAAATATGTAGAATAATACGCTACAATAACTACTCATAACCAATTTCATTACGTAAGGAAGCACATAGGTTAAACTAATTCCAGCTAATATCCCTATACAAGGAGCTGCACGCTGTGACCTTTATGAATATGTTCTTTATGCAAATGTAACTTGCACAAAAAGGAAACTCAGCTTCGTAGTTCCTGATCGTCCAACCATATTAACATCCCATGCTCCTAGTTGGTATATATACTACATAACATACATACGTCGGTCGGGATCATGTGACCTCCTTTTCCCTAATATCGAACCAGAATCCTGGCTGATATTAACCACAGTTTGTCGCTTATGTGAGTGAATACGATGGTAATGCGGGATCCGAACCCCGTAACACGCAATATTTCCGGAATACTTCCATTCATTCGCATACATATATACAAAATGAGGAAAAAATCGATGAAATTATCTAAATATCTAAATGTGAAACTCGCGGGTTATTTCTAATGAAAAAAAAAAACGCAATTTAGTGTGCTTGAAGAGCCGTACTCTCGATTTACGAATAGCAATATTAATGAGTCTCGTTCGTGACGATAACTATTTATTGGTGTTTCGTTACAACAGTGTTTACACTTTGATTTATATTTGGGATTAAATTATTTACTTAATACTCAATTTGTTGAACGGAACGCTAGTAAGCATTAATTGCTAGCCAAATCCATGTGTGTTATCTTTGAGGGTGTACGAGAGTTGTTAGATGGATTACAGGTACAACATATATCATTAAAGAATAATCTTGGAAATTGACATCAGGAGCAAGCATGCATGTATGAATTACTTCGATGAAATTGACACATGCCAAATCTATTGTTGGTTAAAACACAACAATACATAATAAAATTATTCAATCTTAGAGTAATTAAATCCTTTTATGAACAATTAATATATTAAATCACAATAAAGATGAGGTGATATTTTCATTTAACCATGGTTAAAACAAAACATTGTTTTTAATATGAAATGAATTGAGTTTACGTAATTGTAGCTCTTGCACGCATAATTTTATAAAGTATGAGATACTTTGCTTCACCAATGAAGCACTTGCTGCCAATTGTATCATAAGCAGAGCGTTACGGCCGGCACAAATCTGTATTCCCAATATACCCGCGTCTACAGCTACGTATTTCAGCTACTGTGAATAATATAATAAAGAAATGAAATTGCATTTGGTGCCGAGGTTCTGTAGAATATGCAAAGAACGTGAAGACGACTTCTAAAAAATAACAAAAGAATAAAAATACAATGTAATGACAGCATAATCACTTTCTTTATTATTTATTTTCGCTCCCTAACTTATTTTAATATTGGATATAAACTATTAAATACTATTAGATATTATCATCAAAAATATCAATTTTAAAATTTCGGATTGCATATATAGATATCCCTTTCGGATTAAAAAGTGTTTTATGAAAAAGTGCAATTTGATTTTGCAGTAGATGTAAACACGAAGTAATAAGAATATTATTGCTCGGCGTATAACGTTGATGTGAAACGAACCACTTTAATTTAAACGACAATGAATTTCCACTCGTTCCAATTGAACCATTTACGTTTGCACGCATTAAAATTAAACAGAGTGCAGAAATATAAAATGCCCAGGCTAGCAATGCAATAGCAATTATTGGCTAGTGATGGACGCTGTATATCATCTCAACTATATAAACCTTCAAGTGCGCATAAAACTGGTATACTAAAAATATAAACGAGTATACATACAAATAAGCATATTGCAGGCAGTTAATATGTTCGACAAACTTAATGTAAATATTTTTGCACATACGCACTAGATTGATGTCAAATGCCCGAAAATATAAATTCTGGGTACAACTTCAAAAATAGATCCATAATCCTTATTTACTCAACCTTAGTCACCTTGTAAGAGTGGAGTCATGCTTCACTCTTGCATCGAGAGAAAAACTGTTAAATGAATCGCAAGACCGCAAAATAAACACGTTTTTAGTTTTAAATGCGAGCAATGTTAATTGAAACCATGAAATATGATAAACCGTAGTTAACTGGATAAAAATTAATATTGAAACTTTGCTAAATGAATGCCAAGCGCATGGCATTCATTTAACTAGACTGAAATGTTGAATTATTGAACATGAAAAGCAGTTGTTACAATATGCTTTATATTTGAACAGTTGAACGAATTTCGGATTTATAAAAAAAGTGATTATTGCAACAATTTCTAACGCAGTTTTAACATTCGTGCGCTAAAGTTAGTAACTCAATCTTTGAATAATGTTTAGTTAATGATTGGTCTTATGTTGTCAAACCTATATGCACGTTTAGTGGGTCAAATCCACCACCCCCCTCTTCCCCAAATTATTATTGTGATCCCAGAAAGAACCGGTTATTGTAATTGATCAGAGTAAGATTTGAACGCTGGATCTCACGATTGATAGCCAAGAGTGCAAGCCACCAGACTATCCGCCTGGCCTAGAAAAATTATTTATATTAGGAAACATTGACGCCAAAAAGGTTCGAATATATGTATATATTTAAGCAAGTAATTAATGATTTAATTCGATAAATTTCTGAAATATTAAATTTGACTGAATGGTATATTCCAATCCGTTTAGTACACACAAATTTGTATTCGCGACATACTTATAAGTATTAATAGCTTTCACTGTAGAACAATTCTAAATGACTGACACTAAATAAGTGATTCATTCAAAAATATGTAACGTATTTATACAATTAGCAATTGCAGGTATATTTAAGTCAATGGTTCGAATCTCAACACTTCGGAGATTTCTCATGCGGGGTAGTTTCCACTTAAATGATTAACCTTAGACAAGACAGGCCTCTACACCATAATGCACATAGTTCTAAGCATTTCATAAACAATAACCACAATGACGGGTATTCTAGTGGGCCATAAGATGCATTCTTTGATTAAGAATTCAATGGTCGAACTACATTCCCACAAAACACCTCTTCCTGAAATGTGTGCTGAAATATGATGTAAATTAGGATGTCTTCTTTAACATGAATGATTAAAATACCTATCTACTAAACTAAACATAGCGAGTTTTGTGTTACCGTCTACCATAAGACGCAAACTACTTTGCTTTCATACAGGCAGCAATTAAGAAAAGATCACACTTAAGTCACCGTATACTTGAGTTAAAACTCTTTATTGGAGTAATATTAGATAAGGATAATAATAATAATAATAGCGTTTATTGCAAGAAAATGTATAAAAATATAAGAATATATATAATACAAATAATTAAGTTATTCTTAGCAATAAACAAAAAAAATGAACTCACGAAGTAGAACAACCTACTTGTATGTGAGTCAAATGGTTTACATATAAATCATATAAATTACTTTACAACTACAACTCGTGCATGGCCATACATATAAACAAAACAGAACAGGAACATGAAAGATACATTAAACCTAATTTAATTAATAATATAATATAATAATAAAATATGATAATAATAAAATCTTAAATTTCAAATATCTATTAATTCGTGGACTATGGTTCTATTTGTTTCAAGAACATATCTCCACAGTAATGAAAACAGGTTTTGGGTATACGGATTTCCTTTGGTAAAGCATTATACAGGGTTGGCCCAAAATAGTCGTGTGACCGCTGTCCTATACTTTTATGCATACAAGGCGCCACATACTTTATATATCTAATGTCATAAGAATGCCGAGCAAGGTGTAATAGATTTTTGTTCAAATGCTGTCTCGTACTCGTCAATAAAGAACAATTGTCTGATACCCAGCAATTGTGTGTGCTTGTATATTAGGTCACTTGAAAATGTTTGTTCTTTCTTGAATATCACTTTCAATATTTTCTTTTGTATTGTGTTTAGCGGTGCAAGGTTTTGCTTCCTGACACCACCCCATCCTATTATAGATACCATAAGTCAGATGACTCTCTACCAAGGCTTTATATAGTATTTTTAATTGACGAAAATCTAGGATATTGGACATGTATTTGAATCTAAGCAACAACAATTGTAATTTTGTTACCACATACAGTATGTGGCTATCCCATCGCAGATGTCTATCCATTACTATTGCCAGATATTTTATAGACTCCTTGGGTAGGATCTTGTATTCTTTATAATTTCTGGTAAAAATTATTTCTTGGAAGCCTGGTAATGTTGTCACATTGCTGGTAAAAGTGACATAGTTAGTTTTGTCATAATTCATTGTTAAAAGTCTGCTATCAAGCCATTCACCCAAACGTACCATATCATCCTCCACCACAGACTTTATGGTGTCCCAAGAATCTCCCTCATAAAACATAACTGTATCATCCGCGTACGCTATTATATCCGCGTTCAGATCTAGTGAAAATAAACTGTTGATGTATATCTTGAACAGTATAGGACCCAAAATAGTTCCTTGAGGGACACCATGTTTCGTAGAGATAAAATCACTGTTTATGTTATTAATGCGTACGCATTGTTCACGGTCATGTAAGTAGCTTAGAAATAATTTTGAGGTTATTCCTCTGACACCCATATATTCAAGCGTTTCTAATAGTAATTTTCGATTAACTGTATCAAATGCCTTTCTTAAATCAACAAACACTCCGACAGCCAACCTTCTCTTTTCTATAGCGTTGTAAATCTTTGATGTTAGATGTACTATGGCATCCTGTGTTGATACTTTTCGGGTGAAGCCATATTGATTGTTTGATAGTTAATTATGCTTCCTGAGAAATCTATCTAACCGCTCATTTGTTATTTTTTCAAATACCTTTGCAAAGCCCGTTATTAATGATATCGGCCTATAATTTGCTGCCTCTTTATTGTCACCACCTTTAAACACCTAGGACGCTAATCAATTCTTATCAAAGAAATATATGTATATCTTCAAGATGTTTGTTAATTTTTGAAAGTGATTACTATTTAATTTATTTTAGGTTGAATATAATAAAAGTTCAAGTGCCGACATATATTGAAATTTAGATTACAAGGTCACCTTCAGATCTACGACAAATTCGGGAGATTATCTGGGAATATGTTGAATAATCAAAAATTTTTTAAATCTTTAGCTTTCAAAAAATTTTAAATTGTAATTCAAATTACAAGTTTTAATCTGTGAGGTTCAACTTCAGATGTGCGTCAAATTCTGAAAATTATCTGGAAATGTGTTGAACAATCGAAATTTTAATTGTTCAACATATTTCAAGACAACTGAACTTGCATAGATCTGAAGATAACCCTCACAGGTCGAAGCTTGGTGCCTTATGAGGGAACACCCTGATGTATTACTCATCCATTGGATTGAAACTTAGCACATTTGTAGAACCCATCAAATGTTGTATATTGCCGTTTACATTTTCAAAAATCATCCCAATTTCAGGAGCAGGTTTTATCCCTTAAACGTAAGGTATCTCTTACGTTTAAAGGGTAAAACCTGCCCTGAAATTGGGATGATTTTCGGATTTTTGCAATTTACACTGATTACAGATAAAAAAACAATAAAATTACGTCCTTAAATACACCTTCTATCAGTCTATGAAATAGCCTGAAAAGGGCAAAATATACCTTCAAGTGATTCCTGGAAAATGCCATGCATTAATCACCCCGAAAAACTGTATAGCGTGAAACTGAATATTTATCTATAACTTTAACAGTTGGTAATTTCTTATAAAAAAATTTGGGATATGTAAACGTTAAATTACATGACGGACTAACCTTTCATAGATTAAGCTACTATAATAATAAGTTAAACTACGTAGGTAAAATGAAAGCTCATTATTTTACTGAATGTTTTGTTGATGATATCATTCGTAATATTTTGAGAGTACATTCGACAAAGACGTACCAATTTATACTTATTGTAACACATACTCTGTTGACACGATTTAATAAAAATAAAAATGCAAACGGAAGAATAGTTGCGCAAAAAATGTTAAAATGGCAAGTGTAAAATACTGTGAGAGACTTAATAGAGAACCACATATACAATATGTATATTTATATTGCATCTAACTTGTTAGAAATTATCGCCGGCATACATTGGTTGTGTTATTGCCGGATATACATACCTCACGAAAATTATCAAGGAAACGTAAAATATAGAAATAGAGTTTCTCCCTCCAGACTTATCGTGGCACTCGTTAATCAATGCAAAACCACATCCGTCACGTACTTTAGAAAATGTCGCAAACATTAGTTTATCTGACAGAATTCTCGATGTTATCATTTGATAGAAATATAAAATATTATGATTTGATGTCAAAAATATTAGTAAACCTGAAATAAGTTATAAGTACATACTATATTCGTTCCCAAATAGAAGTCCATAATATACAAGATTATTAGAATTGTTTGGATTTGTTGTGTGCTGTACAATTTTTTTTGGGGTAGATAGCCATAAGTCGCGTTTTTTGTCGAATGTACTCTATAAAATATTACGAATTCAACCATCAATAAAGCATCAAATAAACAAGCCCCGGGTTATAAATTGGAAGGCTGGGCAGTTGCCGAAGGCGGCAAGTTCAAGAGGGCGCAAAAAAAAATAAACAAATAAACAAAAAAAAAGTTAATATGTTATGTTCGAATCTTGTAGAGCAGATAAAATAAGGGATATTTTTCGGCAGCGGTGGAATTTCCTGTAGGGCTGTGACCTACGGGTCTACCAACACATGACAACCCGGCTATTTTTTAAGAGCGCATCAATTTTATACACAGTAAAAATGATATGAAAATAAAAATATTTATTACATTTTCGTAAATTATACATAAAGATTTTAAACTAAGTATGCTTTATAAACTTTGTATTGAAACAAAATTACAAACAAACATCGTTATTACTATTACCCACATTTCAAGCGAAGAAACTGTTTGACTATACCACAGAACTGGTTATGCTGACATGCTGAATAGGCTAAATATCGAAATGCGATTTGGGTTCTACATCGTTTAATCAGTAATATTATTTAAATCCATATACCCTAGATAACTTGATGGTTCATTCTTATGGAGAACTTTCATACCGTGTATTCACTTTGAGAATTATGAGCAAGCCATGATTTATGTAAAAGTCGAATCTCCTAACTACAAAAGGATCAGAGCAAGCAAATTATTTGCGGACTAGTGCTAAGGAAATTAAACTGATTTTGATAAAAAGACGTCTTTTAAAATTACCGTCTACATTAAAATATTTAATTCACGAATAAATAAACTGTAAAAACAAAAAACAGTCTGTGAAAAGTTGGCCAACAATTTTAAAGTATGCTCTCTCTTCTTCTACACACGTACAAGAAAAGAAGACATCGAACAAGTTGCAAAAAAACTATGTCAATTTTTACCCTGATGACAATTCAATTTCTGAATTCTTCAGAAAATTCTAGACATACTCCATGTACATTTTCAACTGTTTCGAAAATATTTAGTGTTGAGTTTTTTGCAAAAAATAAGAATAAGAAAAAAGATTATTTGATTACAGAAATTCCCTATAACACACTGAGAAACTAATAAGTAATCTGTTTATTTCTTGACATTGTAAAAAGGCAAAAAAAAATTATTAATGCCAATGTAGGAGATGGTCAAAATGCTCTCCGCGTACGACTTGGCAACATCCTAATCTTAAATAGAAATTTCTTCTAACGTTACTCAACATCTCAGGCGTGACCGATCTACTCGCAAGCGTTTTTCGTCTTCTTAGGTTACCTAAGCCAAGTGGTTTAGTTTGTATACAATGCTTTTGACATATCTCTATAAGAAGAAGTCTAATGGCGTCAGATCAGGGAATCGTGCTGGCCACTCAATTGATCCTCGTCTCCCTATTCATTAGTTATTAATTTGGAAATATTCGGTTGAGGTACTGCCGGACATCGATTAGGTAATGGGGTGGTGCTTCATCTTGGCGAAACCATATCAGAGTCGTTGGAACTAATGGGTTTGCTGAATCAAGATATAAATTTGTCAAAGTTGGCACCATATTATTTTAGAGCTAAATACTTATCGCCATTCAAATTACCATCAATAAAAAGGGACCTATGATATGATCTCCAACAATTCCTGCCCAAATATTAACCTTTGCAGGGTATTGCGTATGTTCTTCTCTCATCCAGTGTGGATGTTCCCTCGACCAATAGCGGCAATTTTGACAATGTAATGTAAAGGTGGACTCATTAGAAAAACGAAACATGTTCTAATTGGATCACATTGTTATCTAACATTGCCATCATTTCTTCACAAAAATACGTTCTCCTATCAACATCGTCTACCATGAGCTCTTGAGTTAGTATCATTTTATAAGGATACATTTTATTTTCTTTTAATGCCCGAATAATCGATGATTGTAGCTGCTTGTAGAAGTACGTATGCTGGTTTTCATGAAACTCAAGCAAAATATCCAATTTGTTATCATCACTTATTGCATTGGCAGCTGCTTTTTTTTATCTGCCTTACATGTCCAAGCTCGAGAAGCTGCTTTTATGTTTTACTAATTGTCCCTTGGGATACAGGCGACAAATTTGGAAATTTTTCATGAAATAAGAGAGCAACTTCCATTTGTGTCCGTGTGTTATCTCCATAACCAATTATCCGTAGAATTCTTATTTTGTGGATTTCTGTTGAATGAACCATTTTTCTGATATGCAGTTTACGAAATTCAAACGACTTTAACACTGGCAACTAAACCGTTATGCTGGTAAACAACAATTGCCAGTTGTTCTAAATAAAAGTAAACAAAAGTATTTAGTTTTTTTCATATCGGTAAAAAGGAATGGTTTTTTTTTATAATATCAAGAAATAAACAGATTTCTTATTAGTTTTTGAGTGTGTTGTAGCGAATTTCTGTAATCAAATGATTTTCTTTCTTTAATGTTATTTTTTGCAAAAAAACTGAAAACGCTAAATATTTCCGAAACAGTTGAAGATAGCTATAGGAAAATGTACATGAAACATGTCTAGAATTTTCTGAAGAATCCAAAAATTGAACTACTATAGTAACGCCATTTGTAAGAACATGAAGATTAGTCGTTTAATAGAATTTAACATTTACATAACTCAGATTTATTTTATACTCCTAAGAAGTTATTTATTGATAAAATTATGTCACTATTTGCTCCATACGGTTTTTTTTTCCGAAAAAACTATATCATGTAAACGGTAGCCGTCATTTTAGAAAATACTGAATGGAAAAATATATCTATGTCACTAACTAGTTTCTTTTACAAAATTAAAATTGACATATTTCGTCGTTCTTCAAAAAATTACTTAATAAGTTATGAATATTGTCCTTTACTTTATCGATGCTCCATATGTTTTGGGGAATCAACATTATCATCATTTGTACCTAGGTATACAATTTATTTGAAATACAATTACAGCAATTGCCTGTACGTAATGCGTATTGCAATATAATACGTTCCGTGATGCTATAGTAAAAGTACAAATCTCTGTCTGTGTTTCAATATGGTAATAGTTACTAGTTTTCTAAGGGCCGGTCTTTCAATCTCCTAATAAAGTTCCTAATAAAAGTTATTAGCCGAATAACTGAAATAACTGTCTTTCCACCAACTAATAAAAATTATGTGGCTAATAAGTTATACTATTAGAATCTTAATAAGCTTATCACAAGTCTCTAAATGTCGCCAACACAATCAAAAAAAGAAAAAAGTTTGAAATTGATTGAAATTATTATTGTAAACGAGAAACATGGATATTTTTTAAGATTTCCGGGTGTTTGTGGAAGTTGATTTGGCCAAGCTTGTTTAAATATTTAATCGTGACAGACAGTATAAGTATTAGCGAGCCTCATTTAAATTGTTTAAACAATTGGAATGATGAAAAATTTGTCAAGAGATTTAAATTGTGTAAGTGTTTGCATAGCGCTGTCATTTATTGCCAACATAAACTAGGGTTATGAATATATCGAATAACTATTAACCTAATAAATATTCGTTGAAAGACGGTCTGTTTTTATTTACCTAATATATCTTCCTTATAACTTATTAGCTAAATTGTTATTAGACACATTTATTAGCAGATTGAAATACCGGGCAGACAGCTATTATTTATAGGGTTTATTGTTAACATTGTTCATTGTTAATATTGTTTGTTGTCAATATTGTGTATTCTTAACATCGTTCATTGTTAATATTCTTTATTGTCAAAATTGTTTATTGCCAATATTATTTATTGTTAACATTGTTCATTGTTAATATTGTTTATAGTCAAAATTGTTTATTGTCAATATTTTTTACTGTTAACATTGTTCATTGTTAATATTTTTTATTGTCAGTATTGTTTTTTGGCAAAATTGTTTATTGCTAATATTGTTTATTGTCAAAATTGTTTATTGTTAACATTGTTCATTGTTAATATTCTTTATTGTCAAAATTGTTTATTGTCAATATCGTTTGTTGTCAATATTGTTTATTGTTAACATTGCTCATTGTTAATATTGTTTATTGTTGATATTATTTATTGTTAATATTTTTTATTGTCAGTATTGTTTTTTGACAAAATTGTTTATTGTTAATATGGTTTATTGGCAATATTGTTTAGTGTTAATATTGTTTATTGTCAATATTGTTTATTGTTAATATTGTTCATTGTTAATATTATTTATTGTCAAAATTGTTTATTGTTAGTATCGTTTATTGTTAATATTGTTCATTGTCAATATTGTTTGTTGTCTATACACACAGTGTATAGACAACAAACACAAATCACACAATATTGTGTGATAATGTAAACCTCTTGATAAATCACGATGAACTATTTTAACTAGATCGACCAAATCCCTTCCAAAAACAATTCTCGAAATCTTCAAACATGTCTGGTTCATAAATAATTGCAAACTTGAAAACATAACCCTCTTTGTTGTTTTAAGAACTTTCAGAGATTTTAAATACGCTATTAAGCGTCTAATAATTTTTATTGGCTACTTCAAGCACTCAATAAGATATTAGGAGAATAAACTAATTTATTACCTACATAATTTTTATTAGTTGATGGAAAGACAGTTATTTCAAGTTCAGCTAATAACTTTTATTAGGAACTTTATTAGAAGTTTGAAATACGTATACGTAACCTAAAAATATTCGTTGAAAGACGGTCTGTTCTTATTCTCCTAATGACTTATTAGCTAAATTGTTATTAGATACATTTATTAGGAGATTGAAAGACCGGGCCTAAATAGGACAAATCTTTATATTCTTCCATAAGACCCAGATCAAACAAAAAAAACATATCTATTTCTTCAGCATTTTTACTATTCACCGAAATCTGCTTACATGTTTATGTTAGCAGGATATCGTAAACTCTGCAGGAAAAAAATAATATTAACAGTTAAAAAAGAGAGTTCGCATGAGGCGCCACTCTGGTCTGCGTTTATATAAATCGCGACCAACCTAACGATAAAATCGCAACCCGGCAACGTACAGAAACGACGAAATTTAAATTAAGTTTATGTGTTTCTCCTTTAAGGCCTTTTTAATATATTTTTAACATGTAAACCTTAGTGCCACGGGAATGGAACACGCGTTGCTATGTCAACAGTAGAATTTACTATTTTATACTATGTCAGCTATGCTAACAACACGGGTGAATTCCGCAAACTATATTTCGTGACGATTTGTGTAAAATACGTTACGAATTGTGAAGGAAAAAAGAAACTCGCAAATTGGCCACAGTTGGTGAATATATAGGTACATTATTAAACAACGGTAGATCACGCAGAAGTAGAAACGAATATCCAAATTTGGGAAAGTAATCCTAGTTACTTCATTCTCAGAAATATTAAACAATTGCGTATACATAATGAATTATACTCGTTTTTATATTATATACACACAGATTTCGTGTAGAAGCATGAATAATAATAGTATATTTTAGCAAGGACTTTATACTCACAATTACTGACTCACGTTGCCTTTAAATAAAATATATATCTCTATACCTAGACTATTCTCATAAATAAATCAAATCTTACTGATAGTTCTGTTTACAAAAAAAAGTGTTCATTTAAAACAAAACATTTTATCATTATTATATTAATTTTACCCATCCATAACACCATTCCATAATAATAAGTTTATAAATATAAGCATATCCTATTCATTAAAAGCAAAATATCTTCCATAACTCAATAAGCAGCCCACACAAAAACAAACATCTCATAAGGTTTTAAAAATTGCTAGTTTGTGATTATGAATACATAACTGAAACACATGCATTTGAAAATACAATTTTATGTGTTTGTGGTGATATCCACTTAAAATATATTTTTATCTTAATAACTTTTATACAGTTCAAGTTCACGACCTTTATCAATTTGATCCAAATTAGTAACCATAAACAATGCTTTTCAATTATCGCTAAAAGGTAAGAATATAAAATGTAATCTAGAAACTTTTCACTTGAGCATCTTTGAATCAGAACTAAGAAAGTTCATCGACGAATAGATGCACAATAAATCTAAAGACCCATCGCAAAAGACCAATTTTTTGATAGGTCAAATTGAGAAGGGCAAAATTAGAACACACTTTCGTTCTAATAGCACGAGGTATTCTCCTTGACTCTATTCTATTCTAATCTAGTAGGTATTAGTGCACCCTAGGATACAATCAAGAGTCGTTGGGAATGTATTCTAGAAGTGAATAGCAAGGCAGATCGCAATAAAGTTACTTCAATGTGGCTGCCCGGACATTTGGGAATCGAGGGAAACAAAAAAGCTGACAATTGGCAAGGAAGGAATCATCAACTTTATTTATAAGCCTACTGTTCTAAGAATGTTAAAAAAACTCAGTACTGGAGCAGGTAAGGAGTTGGGTTAAAGAGAAGCAGAAAGAATGCTGGAACAACACAACCAGCCAAACTAATGGAAATATGGAATGATCAAAAGACCATCACATAAGAAGAATCAAGAATTACTAAAACTTAGTAGGAAAAATCGTCGCATAGTAGTAGGTTTCCTAACAGGACATTGTGCTCTTACAGAAAATGGGAGTCAACACCGCAAATACCCAATGCAGGCTGTGTACTAGAACGACAAAGACTGCACATTACATCATATGCGAATGCCAGGCTCTAAACGGAAAAGGACAGGCAATTTTTGGCAAGTCAAACATTAAAACATGAACACAGAAGATTACTTTGATCAACCAGCCAGAGACCTGTACAGTATATGGCACCACGATATTAGATTGGCTGACATAATTTAATGGATAATGGAAATGTCAGATTTTGTCTTGTATTTTCTTGATAGGAGTCGTTTGATATGGAATCCCCGAAAATGCCGCTTTGCTGTATGTGTTTAATTCGTTTATTTCTTCTCCGCATTAGACTAACCTCTGGATCTACTATAAATATAGGCTCCTATATAGTGAGTCGTTGGTTAGTGGTAGGCCAAGATAGATATGTCTATCCGATAATTAAACCTATCGACATATCTCTGTCTCACGACCTAATTTGGTTTGCAACCAATGATCAATGTATCACACTACAAATGCCTTTGTCTTGAACTAGGTTTTGGATGTTCGCCGTAGAAGATCTTTTACATCAGTGCGCCAGTGAAGATTCTCTTGGTGAATTGCAAGAAATTCATGTTTTAACTCGGAACAATCGCAATCACGATGCAATCTTGAAGGAGATTCATTTGCTCATGGCTCAATATTTCTTCCAGATGATATTGTCTATTATAGTCTTCTATAAGCCTGACGCTACCTCGCTGTTTTGTTTCTTTTCGGAGTTCACGTGAGCTCTCTTAGTTGTCTGCCTTACGCCTCCCACGTTAAGTTTGTTTTTGCTCCTTCCTTTGCTGTCTGGCTTCTAACTTCCTCTCTATTTAGATTACCTGTCACTTTTGGCAGAGATTCTTGAACAAGTAATCTTTCATCTGGTACGGATGAATCCTGGATTTTCGCGAAGTTTTATTTATTGTATATTATTTGTTTTCTTATTTTTTTTAACTATCGTAATGAATTGGGTTTGCCACGATTCGGCTTGTTTGTACCTTCACTTCAGTTTTCGTTCACTAAAACCTCACTTTTTAACTTTATTTTCCCCCATTGCGATTTTTATTATTTTTTTTACAATTCTTTACTCCGGCATTTGTGCAGTATATTCTTACCACTTGGTTCTTCGCGCTGGAACTCTTTGTATTATTTTTATTTTCTTGTACAAATCCATTATCTTTCTAGTTGTACGTTTTTTTCTATTTACTTTCTGTTGTTCTTTCCCTATATTTTTCTCAAAAATTTATTTCGCGATCCCTTTGTTTGTAAACCCGCCACTGGTTTTGCCTGTATGTGTAATTTTTTTTTGTTTTTTCATCTTTTCCAATTGTAGGCCTTTTTCGATTATATAACAAATTATTCTGGTATTCATACTTTACGGGGAATGTTTTATTTCTTGATAAAGTTACAGTTATAAATTCTCTAATAATACATATACCTAACCAAACATCTTTTATAAATCGTGAAACGTAATTTAAAAAGCTGGAAATCCATATTATACACAAAATAAATAATGATTTGTCACATATTTCGTAAAAGATGTTGATACAACCATTAAATAAATAATGCTCAGTCACAAAATTTGGCAAAGATCAACGCAACAAACATATCTAAAAATATAGCAAAACAAAATTATTTGATTAATACTGGTAAAATTATTGTGGCGAACATCAAAGCCAAACAGCAAACATGCTTTCCAACACTAAAGAAATACACCAGTGCACAAAATAGACAGTATTTAAACAAGCTAAAACGGAATTATTTATCGAATTATAGATAGAATTATTTAGATTATCGAATAGAAGAAAAAGGCAAGAATACACCTACGATCAAGGATAATTAGTGTTGGGCACGGTAGGGAAAAATAACTTTCGTGAGCAAGGACCAGACAGGCTCGTGTTTATTCGTCTCGGGAGAAGGGGTTCGTGTTGCTTACGGGCTTTCCCGAGAGTCGACCAAATACGAGTCTGTCTAGTCTTCGCTAACGTTAGTTATTTTTTCCTACCTTCCCCATTAGTATAATCATTAATTTTTATTAGAAATGAACTATTAGTTATTACCAAGCACCTAAATGGTGAAATAATGCGAGCAAATCTATTCTAATTATTTTTTCGTTTGCATCCTGCAACAGATATCAATGATTAATTATGTTATTATTATTAATATGTACGTTCAAATATTGTTAGCATTTACCAGATAGCATACAACTTAAAATAAAAAAAACGAATCACTTTAAAAGTTAAATTATGCTGTGACAAATGAGAATGTGAAATATAACGATTTTAGTTGTATATTAAAAATGTCTTTGAATTGCACGTTTACTTCTGAAAATTAAATACTTGAGATCAAGAGCCTGAAATAAAAATTGGTGTTACATTAATTATGTTACTACTAAATTTTAGTCTCATTAACTATATAAGTTACAAAGAATATTCATTCACTGGCGTAATTCGGTCAAGTTCTTAAGCGATTCCTAAAACTATCAAGGACTAAAATATGTAGATAATAATGCGTTAGGAATACGATAAAATCGATATTGCACGCAATAAGTTCTTCTTTGGAAGTTTATGAAAAATGCATGAAAAACGGCATTGAATTTCGCTCGTAAATTGTATTAAATATTGAACAACTACAGGAAACAAATAAAAGCTAAAATTTACGTTTCCCTAATGTTTGCGAGCTGATAATCAATGCCTGTAAATATTTTATAATCCAATCTAAATTTAATTTAGGAGTAAATGTAATAATAAAATTTGTTATGAGAAAGAATCGAAAACACACTTGCGCCCATATGTAGAGATCATGTGTATAATAATTGCTATATTCAAGAAAATGGTTAAGGTTTAGAAAGTAGCAGAAATTAACGAACGACATTTTTAACAGCAATTTATTAGTAATCGGAAACGAATTTTATAAAAGGTAGCTCTTAACACCTTTATTTTCAATAATAAATATCATTCTTCTCCAACTCTTGTTAGTTACATCTAGTATAAGTGGTAATTTAGAATTATTAAAAGAACATGTGCACACATTAATTGTTTCTTATTAAAGGCATAAATGCAGCTACATTCTTTATTCATGATGAGTCAATCTATTTACTTTCATATTAATAGGAACTGAGCAAATTGTTTAAAAGAAATCCTACGTAGTTGTGCGCGACAGTAAGTTCAGCTAATATTTATAAGAGATTATTCACAAATCAATGAGGATTTATTATTTAAACCATTACAGCTTTTCAGGGTGGACGTTTTTTCCAGTTTCACGGAATCTATGATTCACTGTCGCATATTTTGATTAGTAATTCAATAACCAATCATTCAAAGTTTTATGAATTATTGGTCATGAATGAAATTTCAATATTTTCTTAGGAAGCAGTATTCTGCGAATCAATCATTATGAATGATAATGCTGTAATGGACAATTTCATCTTTTGTCTGATGAAAAGGCATAATATATAGGATCTGAAAAACCAATAAATTTCTCCTCTCGTATTTAATAACTATTTGCCTTGCGAAATATGCATGTATTGTAGTAAACCTCAAGTACTGGTAGATATATCTAATTCTTAGGAGCCAACTTAAAAACATGTGTGAGCTTTTATTGCTCGGTAAATAGATACTTTAATGATTTTTTTTAACACTAAACCGTTTCCTAAATATTTATAGGCAAGTTAAGAATCCACTTGCATAAATAATCATTGTCGAAAAGGAATATTTGCAAGAAATTAGATTGAGACTGAATTTTATAGCGTATTAGCACTAGTATCTCTATACCTTAAAACCTTATTTTATAATTATTTATGATTAGTGACAAATATACCTATTAACCAAATTAGGGTAAAACACCAAATTTATCACGGTTTTATTGTCTGGTTTTATAAGCGCTACTTAGTATTATAAGTAACAAATAGAAAAGAGCAAGGTTCAAGAAATCAAACAGAAAAAGTAGCTTATTTTTGCTTATATCAGAGACGGCTGTATGTCGCACGCATTGTTATTCGACACAATAAAAAAAGAAGAAAAAACAAATTTTACGCTAAAAGGTGTCATGGTTGTAATGAATAACTACAGACTCACATATTAATATACTCCACAACTCAAATGCAAACTTGTGCAATACGACAAATTATACAGCTGTGTCAAACCGTATCCCTCACCCTCTCAACATAGTTTTGTTCGTAATACATCCACCATCACCAAGTCGATGAAAGTTCGGCAGTTTGTCAGCGAAAATTACACCGACTTAGGCAAAGTGTTTGATACGTTGAATCGCAGTGTCCTGATCAATAAACTTAACTCCTTTGGCTTTTTTCCAAATATGATCTCCTTCTTTAAATCATATCTTCATAGTTGCCCTATTTTTGTCTCTTGCAATGGATTCTGCTGTAATGCTTTTACCTTAAGTTCGGATGTGCCGTAGGGGCCAATGTTGGGCCCAATACTTTTTAATATCTGTTTCGATGACCTCCTTTAACTACTAGATTATAAAAAATGAGCATATGCCGACGACATTAAGATTTTCATTAACGTTGGGTTCTATACCGATCCTTCAGAGATTCTGCTGTAATGCTTTTACCTTAAGTTCGGATGTGCCGTAGGGGCCAATGTTGGGCCCAATACTTTTTAATATCTGTTTCGATGACCTCCTTTAACTACTAGATTATAAAAAATGAGCATATGCCGACGACATTAAGTTTTTCATTAACGTTGGGTTCTATACCGATCCTTCAGAGAAATTTATCCACTCCCTGTCAGTGGTGTATAAGTAATGGACTGCATCTGAAATACTGCCAATACTATTTCATTTAATTATTCAGTGTGTAATGCTGAAATATTTAGGATGACTCATTCTGTCGAGCATGGTATGCATTTTGATAGTTATCTTTCATTTAATCTACACGCATACCTCTTCGTCTCTGCTTCTAAATTGTTGGAATTTGAAATTAGAACTTGTCGTTTTTTTTTTCAATAATGTACACGTTATAAAGATACTTTTCTTCACTCTTGCCCGCTCTGATTAGAATATAGTTCCCTGGTTTGGCATCCGCACTACGTTTATCAACGCTTATGCTGGAAAAAGAGCTGCAGAAGGGAATCTTAAAATTCTTGTCATTCAAAACCGATCATGTTTGTCCTCCTCCTCGCACTAACTATGAAATGGTTTTTAAATTTGATTTTTTTGGTCATGTAAATAAAGAACTTCTAGGTGTTTTTCATTTTTTATTATGCTACGGCTGTTTCGTCATGTTGATAATAACTTTTTCAAGCATATTTTTTTAATTACATTTTATTTATGTTCATTATCAAATTTTCAACTATATTTGGGTATTCTAACTTAATTCCGTTTCGAAAATCATTTATAATTTTAATATTGGAAATTGTATAAATTAATGACCGATATACACCGAAACAACAGTTTTTATAACATTTAAATGTAAAATACTGGACATAAACATGTGTTGACTAACGTACGAAAATAAAGTGAAGGCTTTCTTTACTTCGGACAACAGATCCGGATAATAGATTCGGATCCGGGAACCGGAAAATAGATCTGGATAATGGATTTGGGTAGTAGATCCGGATGCAAGAACTAGATAACAGACCCGGATATCCGGATAGCAGATCCGGATCCTAGAATTCGGATATCGGGACAGTTTTGGGTCAGGATATCCGGATGTTAATTTCACCAGATATCTGCAGCACTACTGAAAATACTGTTTTCCTGCTGATGATGATAGCCTAGCTATTAACATGTAGACCTGGAGAAAAAGGTAGCCTAATCAAGCAAATATGTGCGAGCAAGAAAGAAGTTATTGATACCCTTCGATTGCCAAGAACTGATATCTTTTCCCTTCCTATCTTTCTCTCCAATCCTATACGTCTAGTAGAGTACCTCAATTAGGTTTCATGAGAGATAGTGACATATATTTATTAATCTTTTTCATTAATTTTTACTACCCCAACACCTCCACCAAAACACCACGCATATGTATTAAGAACCACGTAACAAAAGAATGCCATAGATACGAATTTCTTTAAGAAATTGTTTTGAAGAGACTTAGTAAATAAAATAAATTTTTTATATTTTTGGGAGGTAAATCGCAACACGGATTTTTTACCAAAGGGTTACTTCTACTTAAAAAGTAACATAAACGCAATTATGAACGATTCTCAATGATATAAGAAAAAAAAACATATCTAAAAGTATTAGTTTTCATTTAAAAATCCATAATTAACTATGAAATCATTTAAGAACTGCCCTTAACTCGTAATGTCACAACTTTCGTTCCTAAGGATTTCAGTTACAGTTAGAAGCTGGAATTCTTTTCTGAAATGCATTACTTTACATACATTCGTCAAATTAAACAGTCCATTCTCTATGGAGAACATTTTTCATGCGTATAAATAACAATATGTGTTACTACAATTGGTAACATTTATTCAATTCCTTTGTGCATAAATAAACAATCGTTCGTAGCGCGGACATTCTACCGTTTATTATGCAGCACCAAATGTTGCTGAGTGCCTTCATACATATCCTTTAATTAGCTGCCGTTTCTAAGAAAATGTATAAACTCCACAGTATAAATTGACATTATTTCCTGCTAATGTACACCATTGATACTGTTAAAACTAAATTATCTGCTCTCCGCTCTCATTCAACAGTAATTTATTCCATGTTCTCCGACATTAGGTCAACGCAAACGTTTCTCATTATGGCACCCTACCGGATGACATTTGTGTTAACCGCTAACTAACCTTTATGCAGATAAGGCCCATTATTCAAATACAATTACAAGGCAACGTAGAAGATGTAGGAGAAAAGACAAGTTCTTTATCTAAACTGCAGAGTCATTTAAAATCCTTTGTACAAGTGCAATATAAACAGCACAGATATATTTTCAGATCTTTTCTAGACTATCTTTACCACTTTATTCTTGTACCTACAAGTAAACTTTTAATGCAATAAATATATAAATTTTAAGATTTTTATAACCTATATTTCACATGATTGTATACGTAAAAGCGAGCAGAACAATAATTCGATAACTTTCATCATTTATTGTGTATGTTACTAGCATAATTATATAAATGTTGTTTATTTACGCTATAAAATATAGTTATCTATTACAAGCAGCAGCATCAGAAATATATTTTATATTCAGAAACAATATGTAGTTCAATCGTATGCTGAATCACTTCGAAGGAATTCACAAAACAATAGAAATAGCAGAAGAAACGTTTATGCACGGGCACGTTTGAAATAACAAGGAGTGTAAAAATTAGTTAAACATTTGCCAAGTTAAAGTAATCGCAATAAAATTTATATTCTTATATTACAACATTTGTTTAAGTGGTACCGTATTTAGGATCAGGCGCAGCATCTAGAAGTAGCTTTCATTTCTCATGCGCCAAAATAAAACATTTATTTGTTGTCCAGTATTATTCAACTATTGGATATACGGCCGCCGGGAACACCCGACTACGTTAACCCTTAGGAGACCACTCGATTCTGCCTGAACCTATTGCTGTCTCTCTCATGTCGTCTTTTGATATTTGATAGCAAGAGATAGCAATAGTTTTGAGAATGGTTCAGCGCATGCTGTATACTAAAGTTTAATGTAGTCCAGTGTATCTATTTAATCTAATGGCTGGCGAGAGAAAAATTGAAGATAACGCCATCACGGTTGCCCTCGATCAGCTGTTATATAGCCACCAATGTTATAATATTCATTATAACTTCGGTCGAAAAATAATTTTTCTTTTTCGCAAAAAAAAATAAAACAAATTTTTTCATTATTATCTCCTCTGGAAAGTCATGCTTTTTCATATTTATACTGATGATCGCTTTTGCTCGGAGCTTATTCAAAATATGATGATGATTTGCTTTTACGTAAAGAACGTACTGAAATACAATTTCATTCTTAAGAAAACCCAGAAGGCTGAGGAAAAATGGGGGAAAAGAATTGCAAAACAAAAAGTTGTCTCTAGGAATTTAATGAAACCTTTCATTTAGGCTAACAGAGAAAGAGGGACATGAGTTTCATGACGCTCACTTTATGAAAATATGGGGCTGAGTTGTAAGGCGTTGTTTCATTTATGTTTAGCAAATAGATTTTCATGAATTCACAAATTCTCGTTTAACTGCTTCGAGCTCTGAACAATGTTGCGCTCATATTCTTCGAGGAATATGAAGATGGCTAACAGTTCTAAGTTTTAACTATGGTGCTCCAGAAGTTCCGGGACAGTCAAATGTCTCAATGCATATCTAATCAAAAAAACACAGAAACAAGACTATAAACATTTTCAAAAATCTATTCAATGATAATTTTGAAATTTTAAATGGAAATTACCATTTTTCATTTTAAATTCAGATTCTACTCATCAAAATACAAAAGTTTTGTGTGAAACATTTTCAGAAATTCACAAGAAATAACCCTTGTAAAGTTCTGAAGAGAAGTCTGGAAACCGTCAAAATGCCGATTAGAAAAACTAATAGCGTTTTCGATTTGTTGCACTAGTACGCACTGAGACTCTCTCCATCTTATGTCAATATATAAGACAGAAGTAGGATGGAGATACATTCAGTGCGCACTAGTGCAACAAATCAAAAACGCTATAACTAAACCATGTGTCCAGGCTCTCAGTGATACCTGAAGGGATTCCGAAGGTATACCCGATCGGATCCGAACTGATTCCGAAGATACCTAAAGGCGGATTCCCATAGCACATGGCTTGGCGAATATTACTCGTGGCTTGTCGAAACTTGCTCAACTTTGGCTCTTGATAAGGCTCGGCAAATAGATAGGTGTTCCCACGACGTGTGTGAGTTTGCAATGTGGATTCGTGTTGGTTCGACAGTGTTTGCTTTTACTTTACTCAGCGACTGCGGGAGGTACACTTAATTGGGTTAAAAATTAGTTAAAATAAATTAACATGAACAATCGGCGGATACGTGTTGCAGCTTGTGCTACAGCCGCCTATTAACATAATGCTATTAGATAGTTATTTGAAAATCAAGAAAAAATAATAAAAGACAATGGAGGACAGTATCGTTTATTATAGGTAACCATTAGAGTATCCTTTTTTCTTCTTTAGTTTAGAAACGGAAAACTTTATACCTACTTAATTTCCCTTCTATGCGTTTCCAAGCATCATGTTCTAAGTTTCTGTCTTTATGATTTGGATCTTGCGGTTTTCAAATCGCTGGCTGTCCTTCGTATACTGACAAAAGTTCTAACATAATGTCGTTAGATCATTTTTAAAACAACTATCTCTTCACCTTCATAAGTACAAGACGCTACTGAAATGCATGTGAGTTGCATGACCGTCGCCGATGATGGTTGGATCGGGTCGAACTTACCTGAGGCGAGCCCAGAGATACGCGCTTTCCTTTGGCTCGCATCAAATTTACCGACAAGAAGCGGGAAAGCGCAAATCTTTTCAAGACGAACCATAAATAACCAACGCGGGCATTTCCATAGGCCGTAGATCGGCGAGTCTTGCTCATGATTCGGCAACCGCGCGCCATGGGGTTCCGCCTTAATGGTAATCGACGATTCTCCGAGTGGTTTTGAGGGTACCCGATGATTCCTCGAGTGATGTCGAAGGTAGCTCATATGCGAAAGATGATTTTTTGAAGAATGCATTAATGAATTTCTCAAGTGCCCCGAAGTATCTCAAAATGAACAAGGTGTATCTGCTTCAAGAGGTAGGCCGTGAATGAATTTACTCAATCTCACCTGATTTTTTATTACCTGATGTAATAAAAACTTCCACTGTGAGCTTTGAAAATAATGTTAAATGATTTCTGATCGGGAAGGCTTTTTATAGCGTGCAAGAATATTTATTATGTTGTACTTTTCGTTTTTGTTTTTAGCTTTAAGATTACTGTTTCGTTCTAGTTTTTCTAATCAGTGGTGGTTTGGGTTCATTTATCATATTCATTGCTTTGTTAGATTAATAATTTTTTCTTTTTGTTCCATTTCGACTGATTTTATAATCATTCTTGATTCTACAAATCAATAAAATCAATCTCAATGCCCCAAAGTATCCCAAAAAGAATAAGATATATCTGCTTCAAGAGATAGATCATTAATAAATTTATTCAAATGCTCCGGGTATCCCACAGTGAATAAGGTGTTCCCTGCTTTAAAAGGCAGTGTAAATGAATTTACACAAATACCGCAAAATTCACAAAAAAAATTTTGCCAATTTAGTGTCATATATCAATAATCGAAAAAAATGTCTCAGACAAAACTTTCGTATTTTGATACATAGAATCCGAATCTGCAATAGACAAATGAGGGTTTCCAAGATTTCAAAGTTACCGCCCGTCCCACCCTCTAGGGGACGTCTTCACCCCAATATATTACCTAACTGCAAATTATGCTTTATTTCAATAAAAACGTGCATATTGCATTTCCTTTAATTTATGCTTTAGTAGTTTACTTAACACGAACACACTTTAGTATATTAAGTTAGCATATATTCGCGAATAAGTGCTTCATGAAAACCATTAATTATTTATTAATATTAGCACATTAAAGTCTGTCTTCCATACAGTTCCATTCTGTTTAAGTAAAAATTGTTTCACCTATTCTGTTTACAATCAGACTGCAATCAGACCCTCTCCATATAATTACATCCAAAAATATTTTTAAGTAAACGAAACGGAATGGTTTTGTAAAGCAGGAACGGAGAAGCAACTACCAAATGGATAAAACAACAACAAAAAAGAAACTCGTGTCGAAAAAAGAGAATGGCAACTTTTTACAATTTTTTTTACTTTAATTTCTGTGTTTCTTTTTTGTTTATGCGGTATCCCATACGAAGCCTAAGATCAAAAGGTTTTGATATGTTTATATGTAAGTTATTCACTTACATATAAACTTATTGACCAACAACAATATCGTCTAATCCCAAAGCAGAAGCATAAATTGTACGTAGAAAAGTTCTGAACGGCAGGAGCACAATCTCCTCCAACTATTGCTGTTTATTCAATAATTTGTTTTAGATATAATAATTTGTTCTCTAATTTTCTATTATAGGGAGCATTTACGTTTAGAATTTGAAGTGTTGTTGCCTACTTGAAAACATAGTTTAGTAGCTGAATTACAATGTGCTATACAATTGACGCTTTCTGAAATTAAACTCTCTAATCTGAATTACATATGACGGTTTCCGAAATCAACTTCACGGTTTCTGAATTACAGTTGGAAATATTGTAGTTCATTTGGTATAAATTACATTAATATGTCTAATTAATATGATAGGCCCAGTGACGATTGTTTAAAATCATATTTACCATCTCCTATTTCCCCGTAAAAAATAAATCGGTGGATTTTAACACCATCCGCGATTGCCAAATCTTTGTCTATATAACGCTGCATATCAATGGCTACTATACCGACCTCATAAGTGTTTCTTAATTCATTAATTATATCTTTCATATAACAAAGACATGCGATGCACGTATGTCGCTGCCAGTCATTTTTATAAATTTTTATTAAATTAGGGCCGTAAGGGTTCCACCTCCTGGCTGTCGACTCCATCCGCTGATATCGTTTACTTTTCAATATTATATCTTTTTAAAAAAGGAATTTTTGACTAGATCATGTTCTAAAATATTATACCTACATCATCGTCACGGAAAAAATTCAATGTTTAAAATTCTAATTTGTCTGGGATGTAATGTATTGGTACTATTTTTTATTTCACTAGGCCAGTTCATTTACAACCAGACCGTTTTCTTTTTGAACGCTCATAACATTTCCTAACAAAAAAAATCCGTGATTTTAGAATCAACTTTAATGTCTGTACTTAACGGAAACAAATTGGATTAATGCATAATAAACTCTTCCTAACCACCTAATATAAACCTTCTTTTTGTGTGTGTTACATTTCTAACCCATGGCCTCTCTCACGTACAAATTTTACAAACTATCTTATAGGTAATATATATTGAAAACGGTTCAAAGTTTTTATCCGTTTTTTCGAAAATAAGATTTCCTAATCATCTGTGTAACCATTCACATTTTATTAGTGCATAAAAAAAGGTCCCGCAAAAATCGGAACAAATGTTTTCATTATCACGCCTAGCACCATTTTATGACAGTAGCAAACAATCGTAAAGCACTTAAATTAGTAACGATCATTTTCCTGCCAAATGAGTTGTACGAAACAATTCTTCCAATATTTATTAGTCAATTTATGTACTACTACAGCACGTCTAGTAAATAAAAGTTTAGAGTAATGCTCATTTGAATTTTGCAATCAATAAAGTAATATATCTTACTTTCGTAAAGCAACCAGAGGACATCTATTATATTTTATGGTAAGCGGAAGATATAATGTTTGATATGCGAAATATTTTTGAATTCCAATGTAAATAGATAACCTTAAAATCTGTTATGGTTAGCATCATAACAAGTAAAACATTATGCATCCTACTTCCTTCAAGTAAATTTATAAAGTTATTTTCTAACAAGGATGTGAAGATTGCCTGAAGACATGTCGTTTACGTTTAACAAAATTAATATGTGGAATATGCAATCGCTTAGAATAATTATTTTTAAATGTCACCTTTTTATAACAAGAACAGCTATCTTAAACAAAAAAAAGACATCTACCCTGCTTAGTTTTCAATATTCATTGTTACATTATCAAAAATCGCATGAAATTGTATCCCATGGATAAAGCTGGTCATCCAGCATTAGAATGCCTGCGTATATGCTTTACAAACCAGAGATATCAAATCGAGAATGCTAATCTTTTACCTTTCAGTCAATGGTGGAGCAATGGTTGTATGGGTACTATAAAGTCATTTATAGCACTTTCTCGAGCCTTAGCAAACATAGAAAACCATCGAGAAGAGAACTAATTAACCATGAAAATAATGTTCTTCTAACATAAAATAAGTGAAGTCACGTTGCCAAAGGAACTGGCGCATGATGATCCACAGCACTGTGTTTAGAAATGGAAAATTCATATGTAACGATGCTTCTCGAATGGCACACGCGAGACAGTAATAGCTTTCGAAACCCTCCCAAAGTTTTTGTTAGCCTGGTTTTTGTACTGCACTAGTGATGATTCTCAACGTTTGGGCAGCACTAATTTTGGATAAAAATTCGCATACACATTCTAAACCCATGAACTATCTATGACAGGATTAACAAACGCAGCATGTACCTATCGCTAAATTGTTTGGTTGCATATTGTTTTGCTTGTAAGAATAGAGGCTCATGTTCATATAACCGGTCATAAAGAAATCTACTAAGCTTAGGTCAGGTGTTGTTTCTCCTCGCCCTATCTAACTATCAACTGTCAATCTGCCCGCAATATGCCCACCCCTATTTACACAGTTTAGTACTTTCTGCTTGACGCTAGTATCGATTTTTTGACCAACCAGATCGGAGCATGACCTGTGGTCAACGATAATGCCTAGTCGGTTCTCGAGATTTCTAGCAATATCAGCAATTTTTTAATTTGTACCGTTTGTAATCGATTAAAACTGCTTTTATCTCTTAGCAATTTGTGAGTGGCCAATAATTAAGGCACGGCGTCTACAGGGCATATGCCAAGAGGTTTGGCAAGGACCAGGAAGACAAATGCGCATATTGTGGGGCCGAAGACAATGTCCAACATACCATCTTTAAATGTCAACGGTGGACCACAATGCGGACGCAGGCCTTTAATGCCCTGGGACACGACCTAAGACCAGACACCATGGTAGCAGAAATGACTCGGACGGAAGGTAGATGGGGAATAATCCACCGGATGATCATCGATATCATGAGGAATAAGGAACTCGAAGAAAGGGAGCGACAGGCCGGGACCGATGTCCGAGCAAGGTGGCAAGCGTGAGACCCAGCATCGATGGATGAGACTGCCGCTGGCATTCCGAAGTTATGTCTGAACAGACGGTTCCGAAATGCCAGAGAGGGCCATTGAGGGGTTTTAGTCGGAGTTGATAGAAAAAGTATTGGAAGGAAATTTCCAATTTACAATGAAGCGATGAGAACTACTGTTGATATTTACAAATAAAACAGATAGGTACCAAAGTAATAGTCAAACACATTGCATATTTATAATAAGTGTAGGTAGAAGACGTGGTTTTCGCTGAAAAATAAATTATTCTATTATGATTTTGAAGTCATTATACACTATATATAATACGAAAAAGCAGTACCAATACATTTAATAAAATTAATGCAAAATTAAGCCTCTGATTAAGGTTCTGATAACTGCAGTCACTTTTCTTGTTGATTGGACGAATTGGCAGAGTAGAATTGTTGTCAAAGGATGAATTTTAATTTGTGGGTTTTTACGTACTGCAAATATATTGTTATAGTTATGTATTTACATACATATGTGCGCACAATAAACAATTTATTTGTTCTTATTCTCTTTTTATTTCTTATTGATATACTACGTAATGTATTTAAACGCATAAAATTCTTAAACAATACATTTCTATTGCAAATATTACTAAAAATCTATTGCTCATTGGCAATAGTTCTTGCTGACTAAAGCTAAATGAAAAGAAGCTCCATTTAACTAAAACGAAATTTGTAATTAAGGAACTTCACCTTGTTCATCTGATCTAATTGCAGGTCTACTAGATCTCTTTATAGAATTATATGATCTTGAAGGTTTAACAATCCAGCCATAGAGTCAGTGTAAACAAATTTTTAACATGGTACATTTTAACAATTACGATAACTACAATTACTTATGCTTTAAATCTTAAAGTTAGTTTTATTAAACATAACCATCAACGCTCTAGAAAATAGTAGGAAAGTGTCCCAAAATGTGGAATATTACTTTACTATGAAAAGAGCAAAGAATTTATTCATGGTGGAAAAAGTGCCCTGGCAAATTAAAAAAAAAGATGTCATACCTAGAAAATAGGTAATGCAAAAAAATTTCTGTATAAAAATAAAATTGGCGTTTTCGGGCTTTTTAAAAACATTACTTACTAACAAAGTTATGAGTATTGTTACACGGAACAGCGAAATTCAAAATATCTATTTCTACAACCATAGTCGAAATAGTGTGCGAAACACATTTTTGTTAATGTCACTTTTACTGTATCAATTAATTTGAAAGTACAAAACATAAAAGTATCCATAATTCCTAAATAAAATAGAGACAAATTATATGGAAAAAATGAAATAGAGTGTTGATAAGCGACTATTTATTGATGGTTTTAGTCTTACGCAAATTACATGTACAATCTACCCTTAGTTAAATCTTGCAAGATTCAAATTAGAAAAAAAAACTATACTCTAAGGTGGTTGCGTTGTTTATCTAAAATAAATATAAAAGCAATTCTGTAAAAAGTCTATACCCTGTAAACACTTTAAATGTTACTGAATCTCAATGTAAATTTTGAAAATATTTTAGGACAAACATACGTTATTTGTACAATTTTTCTCAGTGCAAATACAAAATCAAGTGTATTTTAAATGTCGTGCAGATATGCAAGAAAATTAGACGAAGGATAAGAAAATAACAGTTGTATATCATCATCGTACATTTATACCATGGCTTTACTGGTAAGTAAGCTGAAAATAGCACAAGTGTGAATGGAGTCAATGTCGACCTTTGTGGAATGCCTGAATGTAAAAGTAATTTGCTTGAAATTTTATTTTTAATTTTTACTGATTGCGAACGGTCGTGATAAAAATCAGAAATTTATAGCTGCATATGTGACACGCCTAAGAAATGCAAGATTGCACGCATAATTTCAAAATAGCACAGTTAGGTAATAGATTTTACTCGAGGTTTGAATTAATTCACATTGCAACTATTTAGTAAATCTTAAGAGAGAAGCAACTGAACTTCAATTGTTTACATCAAGTTTAGTTTCCATCAAGAGTGTATACAAAATCAAAATTCTGCTGAACCACAAGAATTAATTTTAGT
The DNA here is from genome assembly GCA_949128085.1 of Cetonia aurata. Taxonomy (NCBI): domain Eukaryota; kingdom Metazoa; phylum Arthropoda; class Insecta; order Coleoptera; family Scarabaeidae; genus Cetonia; species Cetonia aurata. The sequence continues at coordinate 54,914,794 of OX421882.1, read as the reverse complement.
TCGTCATACAACCAAAATCTATATTTTCATTGTATATCCTAAAACGTTTTTTAATATGTTTACATGCAAGTTCTGAACCACGTTTACAGAATGCAAAATATATTACAATAGATATTTACAATAGAATTAACAACTGAAATAGTAATAATAATGTGACCTAATTAAATGTTTATAGAAATGTAATGGTTCTGGCATTCTCTATGTAATAAAACAGAACATATTTGTCATAAAATTTTAATATTTTGGTAAAAAGTAGGTATACTATATTTACGTTAAACAATATATCGTGATGACTACAGCTCTATTTTTCGTTTTAGAAAAAAAAAAGTCTTCATATGTTTTATAATTGCACACAATTGTATTGTTCTGTACCTTTTTAGGTGTCCTCAAATTGGACATCAAATATATATTATTATTATTAATATTCAATATTACACAATTTAAAAAAGTTTATAATTATACAGCATATGTTTATATAAATGCATGTTTACTTCACTATATTAAATGGATTAATTTTGCGTAGTGATTTTGCGATAAAAATAACTTGAATTTTTATAAACTACCATATACAGGCTGTCCTTGAAGATCTGTACCCATTAATATACGAAGGCTATTTGATGAATACCGTGGACTGGAAGAGGTCGCGCTACTGAGCCAAAATAAGTGTACCATCATTTGATATAAACTTTTTTACCCACCTGTCAGAACTTGGTAACGCTTAGTTTTGTTTTGACAGCCATTTCAAACCATCGTGTTAGTGTTTTTTTTTTGCGACCGTGGAAAAAGAGCAGTATCGCTCCGTAATCCGATTCTTATTCTTGAGTGGCAAAACCTCCGAGGAAATCAATGTAATGGCAGTCATCTCATCTGAACGCGTTAGCCATATCCTGCACGAGAGTTTGGGCATGAGAAAACTGTCCGCACGATGGGTGCCGCGTTTGCTCACACCAGAGAACAGGCGCAATCGTGAGACCACTTCAACGACGTGCTTGGCCTTATTTAAACGAAATCCGGAGGAGATTCTGCGTCGTTTCGTGACCGTTGATGAGACATGGATACATTGGTACACACCAGAGACCAAAGAACAATCGAAGCAATGGGTTTTACTTGGTGAACCTACTCCAAAGAAGGCGAAGACTGCCGGAAAGGTGATGGTCACCGTTTTTTGGGACGCGCGAGGTGTGATCCACGTTGACTATTTGGGGAAGGGAAAAACAATCCCGGTGGGAAAAGTGTATCGAGTTGAATACACGGATATTACACTAAAAACGTGCTTTTATAAAACATAATAGACTTTAATCGAAACTTTTAAAATGTAGGTAGTGAGTTAAGTTTTATAAAACATATCTTTTATAAAAGTTCTTTTATCATATTTAGCCTTATCCAATATTTCATAAAAGATATTTGACAGATGAGAAATGCGCACTTATATAAAGTAAATAACTGAACTTTATTAGCATATTCTACTTCGTTTCTGTTCGAAGTATATATAGTTATGTCAAATAATTATAAAAATAACCCCCATCTTATGTTTATTTTCACAAATCTATTCAAAAATAACTTAATTATAATAATAAAAGAGGCTAAGTTACATTGTGATATAAAGCTTATTACCGATTTACCGTAACATCATCTTATTACCAGAAGGTAAAGCTAAATATAGTGCTGTGAATCGAAACCAGTTTTATCTGAAACCGGTTTTAAAAGTTTCTAAAGCCGGTTTTTAAAATCGGTTTTTGATCGGTTTTAGAAACCGGTTTTTCACATTTGTTTTGAAAGGGTAACAAAGAATAAGGTGGGTACATTATTTCATTCATAAATATAAGGTGTCTGTAAAAGGTCTTTACACACGCCTACCACATATTCCTTAGACCAAAATAAACCGAATTAAGTAAACTTATCTTAGTCCAAAGTCGCTTACTTTGGGCGCTATGCGGCCTTAAAGTTAAAATTTTGAAATCGTTTTTTTATTATAAATTCAAAACGGCTTATGCGATTTTAATAAGATTTGGCATGGTCAGTTAGTATTATTGGACGAATGTTTTGAGAAAATTTCAAGAAAATACTAATACCGGAAGTGAATGAAACACGCATGACCATTAGGAAAATTAACATAATTTTTTTTGCTGTCTATAGTAGAGACACGAAATAATTTTTATTCGATAGAGTATTCAAAAGCGATCAAATTATGTCTCTTATAAAATTTTCTTATTTTTATTCGTTTTCGAGAAAAACGAGAAAAAGTGCTTATGGTCGTGCGTTCGAAAAAAGCTTAAAGTAATTCAATCGCCTATGATTTCTATCATCAACAAATGACTTTTGCATGGCTAAATAATAATAGTGTCAAATCTAAAATACCTTAAAGCTTAACTTTTCGTGATTTATCATGGCCTTACAATACACCAATGCAGAATATACCGATATGCTATTGGTATTTGGATTTTGTGAAGGAAAGACTCGAGAGTGTGTTAGGGTGTATTCTGAAAGGTTTCCAAATCGTCGAATACCAAGTCACCCAACGTTTGCTGCCGTTGAGCGACGTCTTCGGGAGACCGGTCACTTTGCTCCTGCAACCGCTGATTATGGAAGGCAGCGTTTTGTAAGGGTTCCTGAAGTTGAAGAAGCAATTTTAGAACGTGTTGAAGAAGATCCAGAAATAAGTACTAGACGAATAGGTAGGGAAGTAGGAGTATGTAAAGATGTCGTTCACGCAGTAATTAGAGAACAGTTGCTATATCCATACCATAAAATAGCAGTTCAAGATCTTTTAGAACATGATCCCGAAATGCGCCTGGGTTTTTGTCGCTTTGTTAATGGGCAAAGAGAAGCAGATTTAAACTTTGGCAACACTATTTTGTTTACGGATGAAGCTTGTTTCACAAGAAGAGGGGTAACTAATTTCCATAACGAACACGTTTATGCAGTTGAAAACCCGCATGCCATAAAGATAAATCATTTTCAACACGAATTTAAACTTAATGTGTGGATTGGAATAATTTGCAATTTTATTGTTGGTCCTGTTATTCTTCCACAAAGATTAACGGGAGACATCTACTTGCAATTTTTACAAAATACATTGCCAGATTTGTTAGCCGATTTACCTCTACAACTTCGGAGAGATATGTGGTACATGCACGATGGAGCTCCACCACATTTTTTCAGTAGATGTTCGAAACTACCTAAATCAAGTATATCCAAACAAATGGATAGGTAGAGGTAATGACGCTCCTGTAAATTGGCCACCAGGTTCTCTAGACTTAACTCCAGCTGATTTTTTTGTATGGGGACATCTCAAGTCCGTGGTGTACAAGACACCTGCGGCTAATGAAGAATGAACAACTATGGCAACGTATTCAACATGCAATAAATGACCTTAGAGGTGATGGAGAAATTTTGCAAAGAGTATAGTTTAATTTCCTTCGTCGTATAAATCTTTGTATGCGTGTAAATGGAGAACACTTTCAACAGTTTTTGTGACATATTTATTATTTGTGTTCATGTTTCAGTTATTTAATTTTGTTAATAATTTTTGTGTAAAAGAACCTGATGCGAATTATTAAAATACAAATTTCGCAAAAACCATTAGAGTAATCAATTCTTATAAAGAGTGTCGTTTTTGTAGTAAATAAGTTACCCAGAATCCTCGAAACCGTGGACTTTTACTAAGCCTATTCGTTTACCTGTAGTCTTTATTTGAGCAGTAGTTTTAGTCATGCGAAATTCATTTGTTTATGATAGAAATCATAGGTGACTGGATTACTTTTTGCTTTTTTCGATCGTACGACCATAAGCACTTTTTTTCGTTTTTCTCGAAAACGAATAAAAATAGGAAAATTTTACAAGAGACATAATTTGATCGCTTTTGAATACTCTATCGAATAAAAATTATTTCGTGTCTCTACTATAGACAGCAAAAAAAATTATGTTAATTTTCATAATGATCATGCGTGTTTCATTCACTTCCGGTATTAGTATTTTCTTGAAATTTTCTCAAAACATTCGTCCAATAATACTAACTGACCATGCCAAATCTTATTAAAATCGCATAAGCCGTTTTGAATTTATAATAAAAAAACGATTTCAAAATTTTAACTTTAAGGGCGCATAGCGCCCAAAGTAAGCGACTTTGGACTAAGATAAGTTTACTTAAATCGGCTTATTTTGGTCTAAGGAATATGTGGTAGGAGTGTGTAAAGACCTTTTACAGACAGCCTGTATAATTCTGAAAAACCATAGAAGGGGCTACACTTTATTAATTTTTATTTATTAAAAGAATAATATGAATAACATTTGATGTGTGTCAAAATAGGCATTTATTGTGTATTAACAATACACATTTCTATTTCAAATATGTACTTACATACCTACTTCAAAAATCAACCCTGAAAATGGCGTAATTTACAACTTTGAGGGGTTTAACTCTTTCAAAATTGCAGAACAGGTATATAAATATTGAATACTAAATACCTCTCGGTATAATTTTCGTAAATTGCAAGTAATAAAAGAGGTCTATATCAGTGTCTCTAACACCGATATAGATAAATCTGGTTAATAATTTACCGTCATATCATGTTATTAAATACCAATAAACGGTAGTTTCCGAACAATTCTATTATATTTTGCAAATCTCTTACGAAAAAAAATTATTAATTGTAAGTTTAATATGGAATCTTTTTAAGGTGAATTATCTTTTATACAACTTTAATAAAAGTTTTATAAAAGGTCATTGTCAAACAATTTTTAAAGTGTAATAACCGCCTAAGACTAAACATTAAAACCATAGTGACTGCAAACTGGCAGAAAACGTTTTATGTTCAGGTGCTAGATAAGTAAATAATTTTACATTTTAAGTTTAATCAATAAAAATGCAATTGTTTTTTATATCCAATACTGCGTGAATTGCAATGCTAATTGAAACACATAGTACATATTTTATAAACAGATCATTTAAAATATCGTTTCTAGAGATTTCAAAGCTGAAGCTCAATATCGAGAAGTTTAATGTGTTACAGAAGGTATATACCGCAAGTATTGTTTTTTTTTGCATGCAATCCTTAATTAACTACCCGGTCTTAACACCGGAAAAAGGATACTGAAGTTGGATACCGAGAAGCTAATAGTCAATATCTGGTGGATTCATTACTAACAATTTTGCTGGGGATCCGGGTACTCGCGTATCCCATACCGGGTGGTCGGTTTCGTGTAACAGTCCTAATAGCTTGAGACGCGTATGCGGTTTCATATCGTGAAATAATAAAATTATTGTGTGTAATGTTTTTTCTGTGGCGATATTTACATCTTTTTCAAGAAAAAAATTCATGGTTTTCATTACCTGAACCAGGTATGGGCAACCTGGCAACAGGCTTAGCTGAGGGCGTAATTCACGGACTTAATCAGGTCGCGGGCCGTAGGCAAGAAATAAGTAGGTAGTAGTGAATAAAGAAGCAACATTTTGATTTGAATTGATATCGTTATTTCAATTTTCTGAATCTCTCGCGAGCCGGATTGTAACTGGTGGAGGGCCAGATCCGGCCCGGGGGCCGGGGGTTGCCCATATATGACCTAAACCAAAATGCTTAGACTACTATCATAACGGTATCGTCGCTGTTAAATTTAGTTGCTGGAAGATCCTATTTTATAATTGGATATGAATAAAAATCATAGGATGTAGATGTAGGTCGGATGGACACAGTGGTTTCGCCCCCAAACTTTTCTTTTTTCTTTAATATAACTACCCATATTAAAGAAAAAGGGAAAGTTGCCCAGTTGTTTATATGGCTTAATATTAACCAATAATTATCTGGCTTCGTTCCCGATAACAAATTAATAAAATTCCCCCAGCATCCCTGCAAATCGGAGTCAGAATCTTGTCTGCTAAGGATTAGACTCTGAATTTGTAAAATGTTGAAGATACTTGATGCCATTACTTTCTCGTTTAGAATCAACATCGAATTAGGAAACCTCCGCTTTATCAAATGGAACAAATCTGTCCAGAAAATGTATTGGAACATTGTTAATACGTTATGTGTGCGAAGTTCGACAGTGGTCTGTAACGTTATGGAATCGAATGCCTGGCAAATTTTCTTATGAAGTCTTCTTCTTTTACTTACTCGCTTTTGCTCAGACATCAATATTCAGACAACACCTTATAAAGCCCCAAATAAACATTGATTATTGTTCTAATTACACGCTTTTAGGTGTGCATCACCTAAGCTAAACGTTTAACACAGTTATCTTGCTTAAACAAGTTACAGACACGATAAATATTTTCTTGAATGCATGCAGCTTACAGTCTACCAATATATTTTGCATGTTTGCAAGTTGTTCTATACCACATTGTGATTCTCCAGAGATCAATCCTTCACTACCTTGTATGAAGGTGCGTCACCCTCATTCTCTAAAACTTTGAACCAGTTTCTACATATTTTACCTTACACAACTTGTTAACAATACAGCTATAATATTATGGGAACCTTTTTCACACCTATAGGTCCTTTATGATCCTATTAAAGTACCGAGCTTGTGAGAGATATAATATATATACACAGACATTGAACTGTAAGTTAATCTGAACGATCTATATAGTCTGCTAGAGGCAATGAACACTAGACAGTTCCGTATTTCGTGGTAAGAATTTAATTCTGTAATTAAATTTTGCAATTTGCATAGTTTTTCATCGTATTGTTCTGAAAAGAATGCATATCCAGACCCAAATATAATTCGTGTACTTCGAATCATTGTCGTTGCCTTATATTAACAAATACGTTGAATAACCGTTTATAATGGATAAAATAGTTAAATAAATGTTTGATATTGTTTTATAACTGATATAGTATAGGTTAATATATCTAGTTGAGATACAGTTTATCATATACTATTAATTGGTATATGCTAAATCTATTTTATCCTTTATTATACCTACTTAACTAACATTATACGGTTATTCAAGTATTTTGGCATTATATCCGCGCTATAAAAGTTGAATAGCGGTTCTATTCAACTTTTATAGCGCGGATTATTTTACATTTATTATAAGACCCCGATGGTGCTTGAGAAAGAAACTCGACAGCTTGTAACAGCTAGGTTTGCAAAATGACAATTTAACTAAAAAAGAAAGAAGGCACATCGAAATTTAGAACTCACGCAATGCCTATAATTTTAATTTATGATGATAAAATTTTTTAATTGCTTTCGAATTAAGATTATATATCAATGTTAACGAAATTTGGGTATAAACAACTCAATATTGCTTCACAACAACAATATTAGACTACATAGATATAGGTCGCCTTGTGATTTTCACCGTGGTTTGATATTAAAGTTGCCTTATATTTATTTCAATTGTATTATTTTGATATACCAATACATCTAAAGAAATGCTGCTTTAAGAACGTTTAGAGTATTGTGCTTATTTTATTATTCAATAATAGTTCAAGGGAAACGTCTAAATTCGCATTATTGCAGTAATTAATGTCAATGTGCAAAAGTACATTAAACAAAAACTAAAAATTTGAAGAAATAAACTTGTGTATAACTATAATGAATTAATAAAGCTATAACTGCGTTATAAATATATCTACCAATTAAGACGATTGCTGGTGTTTTTGAAAATGAAAACTAATGAACTTTTCACTGGAAAACACATCCGGAGCTTTTTATAAACTGCAAGCTAATGTCGCTTGTTTATACCTACTACAAATTGGAAATAGGTTTCAACAAATTTGATTGGTAATTAAAGCAAAAACTAAGCTCTGTTTTAGGTGTGTACAATAGAGGGTACAGTATATGAAGACACTTTTGATATGGATGTCAAAACTTATACCTTTAAAAGAACTTATAATTGATTTCAAAATACAAAAAGGGATCTTCTATTTGATGTCAATGGATTTTAACCGAATTTAATTGATTAATCCTGAAGGACATCCCAAATATAAATAAATTTCTGACAATAATAAACAATTTTATTGACAACTGTTTATAAATTCATTTAAGAATTTCATGATACGCTAAATAAGCCTATCTAGAAGGAGTATAGTAGAATTAAAACAAATACAACCTAAAACTTACATAAAACTAAGATCAATATGGGCATCATCGATCTCGATCTACCTTAACCACTTTCTTATTTTCACCTTGAAACATATTTCTATCTCTATAGTCAATAGTTCTATTAAAAGGTTTTTATTGCAAGAAAAGCTGATATGGCATTGCCAAAAATGATAATCTATGAGCTTTTTCTTTCTAACGTAACATTATAGTGTTATAAAACTGTTCTCATCAATGTTTCTAAAAAGCCTCATCATTACAAAAACTAAATAGAGAATAAAAGCTTGAACGTCGCAATAGTTTTCAACGCCAAAATTTAAAAATCAAATCTCATACCTGTTAGCTTGCTTAGCGATTGGATAATACGGCGGATCTTTTATGTTACTGTTATGATATTTTCTTTCTTTTTTATTTTTTGAAAATTCCTTCGCACAATTCAGTCGAACAGAACTATCGAGAACAAGGTGTCACTTCCGTTATACCGAAACTGACACAATTTTGCAATTCCACTAATCGCATGTGTGATGAATTGGTCCTAATCTAATCTGTCACTTTGAATTGGTTTAACGCGACGATGCGTCGGCAACAAACTAACGGCGTTTGCCAAATGTACAGAGCGTCGTGGCGCACGCTAACCAACGTCGATCCATTCCAACAGACGACCTTCCCGGAGTTTGCGCCATCTGTATACGTATACGATAATGTTATCACCTATTAGTTTTCGGGATACTCCCGTAGCATCAAAACGTTTTATTTTATTGTCAATTGAAAATTCTTAAAATATATTTAAAAGATATCGATCATATTGCATAGATTATTTTATACCCATTACAGCGAAAACAACCAATTGAAAAGACATGGTATTTGTGATGCTTCAGTCTGTGATAAAATAAGTTTTTTTTTATTATGACACAACTTGGTCGAAGAATTTCATATACTTCGTGAATTTAGTTTACAGGTAACCTTGAAAATTTTCGTAATTTTTACAAAACACGCGAAAAATATTCGCAATATAGGATTACGCTTTTGTTAATCTTTTAATGAAATTTGCAAACTTTCCAAAGAAATGTTTTACCGTAAGGTTTTTACATTATATCTTCTAATTAAAAGCTTTAATTTTTTTTAAATTTATTAAAAAGACATCAACAAGATCCAGGTAAAATATGGAAAATTATAAATTATGAAATAAATAAGAGCTAAAATATCAAAAATTTAATAATAGAAATTATGAACGATGATTTATTACAAAGAATCCAACAGAAATAGCCTAAGAATTCAATAATAACAATTACAACGATACCGAAGAAAATAGCAGAAGACCTAGTTAAAGGTACGAGCAATCAACTGACAACTACTACGAAGTACAGAAAGCCACAGACGTATTTTAACATAAGGAATGAGGAGGAAGTTCTTGAAGTAAAATTGAAGGAAAATTAAAATATAATTAAGCTCCAAGTTTTGATGACATAACAACAAATATATTTAAACATAATAAGCCCAAATTAGCCCCAATAATATGTATGTTAATAAATACAGTCTTGGAAGAAGATATAGGTATAGTCTGTCCATATTTCTAACGATTTGCCTTTAGAGGGATTAAGAGTATTACCTGGGACTATCCACTACCTGGTGCCGCCAAATAATGCAAATGAGGTAATGGGCCGTATTAAGAGAAATTGGATTTTTTTAAAGTAGAGAAGTAATTATGTTTCGTTTAATATAATCTACCGTTTACAATTTAATCTAATTGGCTATACTATGAATAATTAACGTTTCATAAGTAAATAAGTTTTTATGTTTCGTTCAATATAATCTACTATTAACAATTTAAACTTTATGATTTAAAAGCAAACAATTCTAATTTATGCCTCTACAGCTGTATTAAAGATATTTAATGGTATTCAGATTACTAACATCCCTTTAACGTAATTAACAAATTTCTGGTAATTTACATATATAAGAAAGTAACAAAGTAGAATTAGAAAATAGTTGACGGACAGTTGTTGAAAAGTGCAGACGTTCAAATTTGTGAAAGAAAAACATGTGGAGACCGAGGAGTACAGACGACTGTTCAACAAACGATGTATTCGTGGGTAGTAATAGTTTGCAACGTGTAAGTAGTGATGTGATAGGCGACGACGTTGATAATGCAAGAAATCATTTGAGCACTGAAACACAGCAGATAATCCTAAATGTATATATCAATTTCAAGAGTGAGGATTATGGGACCAAAACAGAGACAATTATTAGAACATCCAAGTTAACGGGTGTCTCTTACGGAACAGTCCACAAAATTGTTCAGAATGCTTTATTTAAAAGAAAAACAAGGAAGGATAAGGGACAAACGAGAAAAATTAATATGTGTGATTTCGATATTATGAGAAGAGAAATATACCGATGCTTTAAACGAAATGAAGTTCCTACATTGCGAAGTTTGTGCAACAACCTGAAAGAGAATTATAGATTGCAGTGTTGTATAACTACGTTGTCGCGCGTTATGAAACAAAACGGCTTTAAATTTGGTGTGGTTAACAAGCGGCGAACAATTATGGAATCGCAAAGATTGCAGCTACTACGGGATGAGTACTTAATGAAAGTGAAGGCATTTAGAGAGGAGAATCGTTTCATTTGCTACTTGGACGAAACATGGTATGATACCCATGATACTGTCAAGAAAGGTTGGGATGATAGTTCGGGAATGTGCTCCCTTAATGTTCCTGTGTCAAGAGAGAAAAGAATAATTATTGCACATGCGGGATCTGTGGATGGCTGGGTCGGTGAAGTGTTACTGTCTGCAAAGAACATAAAATCTTCGTCGTTGGATTATCATGAAGATATGACAAGTTCCTTGTTTGAAGAGTGGTTCGTGCATAAGTTACTACCGTCTTTACCACCAAAAAGTGTCATTGTTATGGATAATGCCAGTTACCACTCTCGACAAATTATTAAAATACCTAGTGGGTCAAGCACAAAACGTGAAATAATAACTTTTTTAGCGGAGAATGACCTTTATTTTGAAGAAGGTTATTCCAAGAAACAACTCCTGGAAGTCTTACAGACGAAAACATTTCCGAAGCAATACTTTATTGACAATGCTGCAGCTGCTGCAGGTCACACAGTACTACGTCTACCTCCATATTATTGTATCTTCAATTACAAAATATTCATATTAACACTGCGTCGTCGTTTGTTTTAGCTTTATTGCAATATCCAATTAGAAAAAATTACTTTCAGCACTCTGCGACCAGTAAGCAAAACATAATTCTTCTATAATAGAAATACAGTCATCAAAGCATTTTAAACAGAGTGCATGATTCTTGCCTATAACTTAACACAGTACGTAACAATATAAAAGTTTCAGGTGTATCTGGGTTAACTTAACTGATACCTTCTACAGGATTTGTGTAGTTTTAGAGAAAATGTTTTCGTAGGGGATAAAATAGACATATGTAATCCATCTTTTGACTCCGTGTGAGTAATAAAATTAAGAAGAAACGAATTGAAATAATAGTCCACTTTCTCACAAACTCTTTACAATTAACGCTACCAGTTTTCTCCAAACAGGGACATTCCCACGCAAGAATTTTGACAATTCTTAATCTGCTAAATAATTCTTGTCTGAGGATATCCGTGTTTGGCCGAAACCAGTAGCTTTAATTATAAGGAATTTGTGAGAAAGTGAACTCTTATTTCAATTCCTTCCTTTCTAATAAAGTAGATAATTTATTTCTATACATAAAAACATTGGTCTTTTTAAAACCACACCGATATAATAATTGTATAATATTTGTATGATTACAAAAAATACATCAATTTAGAATAAAAATACATAAACGTTTAGTTTTATATTATGGGGCAACATTTGTTCGCTTTTGTCGGCAAGCGCACGTGTTCATTACCGCATATAATGCAGTATTGCTTAGATTCATGGGACAAATATACTGAAAGTATTTTTCACATCACAAAATACTTAAAGTATAGTTATTTGTATCACTAGGCCAGAAACTATATAGTTTTGCGAGTGTGAGTACGGTTTGCGAAGTGCGAATACTCGCAAATAGTTTCTGGCCGCGTGTTACACACTATTTTTTGAGCCGACAAATCTTAATTTTGTTGTAAATAATAAAAAAGAATTAACGCTAGGGAGTTAACAGTACAGGTTGGCAATACTTTTTACGTATAAATTTTGAATTGGAAATCAGGGTTAAGATACCTTAGCGTTTTGGCGTTTTAATTTTCTTGGTAGTTTTGATACATATTCATCAATGATAAGGACAATGGAGACCCCAGCTTATATTACGGAAGTTATGTGAGAAGTTATTAAGTTATTCGGTAGAAGTAGAATTCGAAACAATATGAATTAATTAAGGGATTGTGTAATGAGAATTCTGTCATCTGTCATCGAATCTATAATTAATCACACAAATGTCAGTACGTCAGTAGTATTCGAATATAGTGTTGCCAACCATTAGTGGTCTCCTTTTCCGAACAAGTATAATTTTACATTTTAGGCAAAGTACTGGGTGTATACCTATTCGCTGTTTAAGGATTTTACTGACGAGTTATCAGTTCAACACTGCTCGTTTATACACCTCTAATTCACACATTGTTTCCATACGCTCGGTCCAGTTCTTACTTTAAACCTTTTTTTCAGTTTATTCCAACACTCGTTTTATTCCAAGTTACGTAAGGTGACATCTGAGTTTTTTTCCTCTTTATATAGGAATATTGTTGTATAGATGCTTTTTCAGGGGACAGTGTCCAGTTAACAGACCAGGGGTGGGACTCTGTGTACTATAGAATTCTATTTATCGCTTCGTTTCTACATCATTTGTACTCTGTGTGGCAATAGTCGCTTTCTATATGCCGCCATATTGTCGCCTAAGATTCGATACGTCCACACACCTCGCTTTAAAGGATAGATAGATCGTTTAGAAAAGGATAGTAGTTTATCAGTTGATAGCTTACTTCACATACTTGTTTGATTTCACATTGATCCAGTGAAAGAGGTGTATAATGTATGAGTTTTATATTTTTAAAATATAATAAAAATACACTTGTAAGTTCGTTATATTACAAATATCACATGTTTTAATCTTACCTGCTATCTACTTCAGTGTATTGTATACAATACACTTTTAGTAGGAATACGGTAGGAATTAGTTTAAATTGTGGTGCAATTGAAATGTTAGTGTAGTTATATTTAAAGAATATAAAGTTAATAATTTCTACCTATCTAACATTGTAGTTATTAAACATAAACATGAGGGTCACAACAGCACACTGGACCTTGTTTTTAGATGAAGCTGAGAATAATCATCAGCTTATAACTAACCGCTTCAATGGGGCTCAAGGAAAAACAGAAGGAAACATGTTGTGGCAAAATCTCTGCAACAGATTGAATGCTTTGGGGTATGGTGAGAAATCTGTAAATGAATGGAGAAAAGTAGGTTCTGTAACAATAATGTAATGTATGAAAATCAATTATATAGTTACAAAATTTATATTCATGTAGCATGGAAAACAAAAATTCTCATGTATTTAATTATAAAAATTTATTATTAAAGTAAATATGCATTATTTGTAGTAACTATGATTATTATGATTTTCATAGGAAGTGACTGACTGGAAATCAAAAACTAAATGTAAAGCTGCCAAAGCTCGTATGGAGCAGAATAAGACCGGTGGAGGCCCTTCAAATCACGTGTCTCTTACTCTGTTAATAAATATGCAAATATTTTTCGCAGTCCTAACCTTAACAGCTTTTCTCACTGACTACCTGATGCCACCTGTCATCCACCTGTGTTGTCTTTTTCATAAAAATTAGTAAAAACCCCATGCAAATTATTCTGAACGGTTGGTGTTCACCCAATGAGGCGATTAAATTTCTATTCCTACATTCACTACAGTACTATAGGCACACAGAGTACCAAGTCACCATATTGTCGACTTCAAATGTAGAATACTACTATAGAAAACGATAATAGAATTCTATTGTACACAGAGTCCCAGCCCAGTAATGGTTTTAAAACGTAAAAAGAAAACACAAGAATGTTAAGGAGTAAAAAAATATATTGAAATAGTAGTCCACTACAATATTGTTTCACCACACAGTGGCTTCATCAGGTGGATGAAATTAACTAAACATAATATAAAATTACACACTATTTATACTTTTAAACCTAGGAGTGGGGAATAATTAAAATCCTTTTGTTCATTGAGCGCTAAACCTAACTTACTATATCTATTAATTTCTAAACATTCAAATAAGTCTATAGTTTCTTACTTTTCTTATGAACATGCAAAATATCAAAATTATTATTAAAATTATGATTAAGTTCTAAACAATGATTAGCAAAAGTAGAATCTGTCTTCTTATCTCTGTAACTTTTAGTATGTTCGGAAATACGTGTAATGAAAGATCTACCTGTCTGTCCTATGTACACCTTACCACACTCACAAGTCAATCTATAGACCCCAGAGTTAAACTTTCTATGTGTTTTGTCCTTGTTATTCCTTAAATACGAGCTAATGTTATTATTAGTTTTATATGAAACATAGCTATTATTAGTACGTTTGATAAATTTACCTCTGATGTTTTTCCAAAATAAGTAATAGAAGTATAGTTAACTGGTTCTTTGTTAAAAATTTTAGGGTATATTAAAGCAAGCGTAAGAGACTTTTGTTTATTCGCTAAAATGTTATTAATAAAATCCACTGAGTAACCATTATTTAAAGCTATTTTGTAAATTCTGTTAAGTTCTAATTCAAGGTTTGTTTTATTCATAGGGACCTTAACTAATCTATGAATCATACTCTGATATGCAGACAATTTATGGCTAAAGGGGTGATGTGATGAATTATGAATAGTAGTATCAGTATGTGTCGGTTTATGGAATATTAAAAATTCATGTTTATTGTTAACACGCGTAATAGTTAAGTGTAAGAAATTAATTGAGTTATTTACTTCTTGTTCTAGGGTAAATTTAATATTAGGATGAACATGGTTAATATATTTATAAAATAAACTAAGCTGTCTATCGGTACCATTAAAGCATAATAAAATGTCATCTACATATCTATACCAATAAATACATTTACTGAATAAAGGATGTTTGTAAAAAGTATTTTCTAAATTATCCATAAAGATTTCTGCTAATAACGGGCTTAAAGGATTACCCATCGCTGGTTTTAACTTCTTTCTTGCTGCGTCTAAGGAGGTTATCAGAGAACTTAGCATCCCCATCCCCTATTAGGGCTTTGGCTTGGAGTTGACCTTCAGTCGCCCTCCATTTATTTGTGCTTGCTTTGTCCAGCCAGGTCCAGATCTCCCTTTTACCAGAATCCTTATATAGTAATCCCACATACGGGCTCTGGTCCTATGAAGTGTCTTTTAGAGCCCTCCTTCGCTAGTTCGTCGGCTATTATGTTGCCCTTTATATCCTCATGTCTCGGCGCCCAAATCAGCACCCCAAATTAACTAGTTATGTGAGCGGTATAAACATAGAGGTACTAGTATAAGCGTTCATTTTATTTAACATTTTCGTACATACATATGTTCACACTTCTACTGCATTGGGCGCGAAAATCTATGTATTTACCAGTAAAAGGTTAAATGTCATTGCGTATGAAAATAATTACTTATAGAATCAGTATATGGGTACATTTACTAACATGTTAAACTGCCCGCATGGGAATGGATCGTTGGATTTTTTGTCTGACAGCCAAGCTGACCTCAGGGCACTGCAGGCTGTCAAATTCGCCACCGAAGTGGTACTGGGGTACCATAGGAAGCTGGAAGAATTGACGGAACATCAGAGGCAAAGAAATTGCTGACAAACTAGCTAGAGGCGCCAGTGAACAACCATTCACTGGTCCAGAACCGTCGTGTGGGAGTTCTTATGGCGGTATCAAAGCTTTTGTCAGATCAGAACTGCTAGTCACCGCTCCTATTGGAATCGACTTGCCGGCTCGAGACATTGTAAAACCCTCGAGATTCATCCAGGTGAGGAAAAACTCTGCAAGGCAGTCTTTATGAGCAGGAACAGGCTGACTCTACTTACAGGAGTCCTAACTGGCCACTGCGCCACTGTGCACTGAACAAGCACTTGCACCGCATGGGGCGAGTGGACGCTCCCCTGTGCAGAAAATATGGGAGAGCAGATGAAACTTCTGTGCACCTCTGGGCCGACTGCCCGGCAGCGGACAGTGAGAGAAGGAGCTGTCTAGGAGTCGCTCGGTTAGACGAACCCAGTTTAAGAAAACTTACCCTCGACCAAATTGCAGACCTCTTTGTTCAGGTGCAACCAGGTCGAGAGGACTAGAACATCATGGGGGCGCAATAGGTCTTCTGGCCGAGTTGCCTTACGGGGTAAACCTGCCCATGAAAGTCAAGAAAAAAATACATATACGGATTTTACACTTTTACTGTAACATATACATAAAAAAAATCCCCAAGTATTACAAAAAAAAAGGAAATAACTAAAGAACCTATCATAATAGAGAAGTAAGTACCTAATTTTATCTCATATTAAACTAATTTAATTTTAATCTATTGTTAAACTAGTTCGTTTCCAGATTTGTAGAAACAGGTACTATAGACATATGTAATAACTATCTAAACCTACATATTGAAACTCGTACATAACTGTAGCATAGCACTGAGCTATCTGCTTATTTTGACAACCGAATTAAATTGCTCTCATTGTCAGCATTAACCCAGCTGTGTATAAATTTAGTCTTGATTTTGGCATAACATTAGAGAGTGACGTCATAGAGGAGTAAAATGTTTCGGCTGGCGAAGTGAACAAACCGAGATATATCTAGCGCCTTTCACACTCTAAACAAAAACATCCAAAAATATTTCAGTGTTCAAGCATGGAATAGGCACGTCGAATTTAACCAACACCGCTTCCGTTACACCGTCATACGCCGAACGCAGTGGATATATACCTAAACGATGACGTCATCTTTCGTCTCATAGATGTATGTAAAAATATATAAACGGTTTGCCCAGATGTAGAGACCTAACAGTGCATCGGAACATCTGAAAGGATGACGCCATGAGAGGCGAAAATACTTCTGAATACATAATCCGTGAGGTAGCCTGTTGTAAAATAAACTTAACACGTTAGAAGCCAGTATTTATTGACTTAATTGATTTTTGGCGTCGTAACTATTACATCTGCCCTTCTTTAAAATTAATCTCAGGCCCCAATAGTGCCTACTGTTTTTTTTTAAGTAAATATACATGTAATAAGAAACGCTTACAATAACCTACAAATATTTAATAACAATTTGGAAATTAGAAATCTAATATTTGAATGAAACAGATTAATCGTCCTTTCTTTCGGGTTTATTAATAAATATATAACACCAAATTGCATTAATTTAGTGCATTTCAACGCATATTATAGAATTTATCTTTAGGAATTATTTATATATTGAGAAAATTGTAGATATAAATTTGATTTCATCAGCTCCTCCACCAATTTTAAAATTCATATCTTCACTATTATAATAATATGTTACTTGTTGTGGCTGCATTATTATACATATATATTATGCTGAATGGAAAAAGTACTTTCTTAGTAAAGTTGATAATGTATTAGTTACTGTAAATTTTGAACTAGTTGCTGTATATCATATATTCTTTATCACTTCCGATTTTACCGAAAATATAATTTTTATAATTTCAAATAGAATGTTGTATGTTTTTTGGATTGTACGTAATTTTTTTAATTCGGAAACATATGATTTATTAATTTTCGTTTTCTTGCACGATTACCAATAATTTCCGTTCTGTCCTATGAAATATACCACGATCTGCTTGATGACTTGGACAGTTTGCTTTATACGACCTCTTGAATCATGAGCTGCATATTGTGTTTACTGCTGGTGCCACTTGAAATTTTTAGGAAAATGTTATACACTCCGCCAAAAAAGTATCGCATAATCTTTGTTTGTAGCATAAAGTTGTAAATATACTTTAATGCGCTCTAAGATATAATTTCTATGATTGTTTAAATAAAATACAGGCCAAATAAAAACAAGAACTCATACTTGAGATTTTTATTAAAACAAGAAATTATAATTTTGGAAAGAAAAAAGTCATAACAGTAGCTTTTAATACTGAGTATTGCCACCTCTGGCTCTTATGACCGCTCGCATACGGTTTGGCAGAGATTCGATTAACCTCCGTATATAAGCCTGATCCAAATTCTCCCACTCGTCACGGAGAGCATTTTCTAGTCCATGCAGGTCCGCTGGGACAACATTTTGGGTTCGTATCCGTCTGTGAAGGAGGTCCCACACGTGCTCGATAGGGTTCATGTCCGGACTTACCGCAGGCCAATCTAAAACTGGAATACCAACATCGTTAAGGTATTCCTGGACGATTATTGCAACATGCGGTCGTGCATTATCGTGCATTAACATGAATTCGTTTCCTATAATTGGCGCATATGGTACTACATGTTCTTCTAAAATGTCCGTTATATACCTGTGGGCAGTCAGTGTACCTCTGTCTACTGGTACTAACTCTGTACGACCTGTTAAACAGATGCCTCCCCAAACCATAATAGAGCCACCAGCGAAATTAGGTCTAGGTCTGATATTACACTGCGAATAGCGCTCACCGTCTCGTCTGTACACTGAGATACGCCTATCTGAGGTGTAAAGACCAAATCTTGACTCATCTGTGAAGAGTATATTGGCCCAGTCATTAATGTTCCAATTTGTATGTTCTCTGGCAAACCTTAAGCGAGCCACTCGGTGGTTCCTAGTGAGACGAGGGGCTGTTACAGCTACTCTAGCTCTTAATCCACTCTGTCGTAACCTATTCCGAATAATTTGAGTACTCACACGAGTATTTCTGACTCTAGCCAAGTCGTTCTGCAATTGTCTCGCAGTTACATGTCTTCGACGTAATGCTTGTAGTAGTAAATAGCGGTCATCTTGGCGAGTAGAACATCTTGGATGACCTGGTACAGGTCTTCTACTGTAAATGCCTGTTTCCCTATATCTGGCTACGGCTCTAGAAACACTTGACTGATTGATGTTCATCAAATTAGCAACGTATGCTTGAGATCGTCCATCTTCAATTAAAGCAACTATAGCAGCCACTTGTTCTGAAGTTAAATTGCTCATTTTAGTTTTAAAAGCGTTGGTACAGAACTCTGACTTCGCACTTTAAATTTTGTCCGTATAGGAAGACTTTCAATAAACAACTGAACAAACCTTACACATATGCATTTTTCTAAATGTGTTCTTTTAGAAAAAAAAAAAGTAAAAACGCTAAGTTCCATTATTTTGTTAGTGTTTTTATAGTTCACATACACGAGGCAAACTTTTTGTGAACGTATAAAAATATCTTGGTTCATAAATGCCCTTTTTTAGTTTATGCGATACTTTTTTGGCGGAGTGTATTATATTTACATAGCTGTTTGAATTAATAATAACCAGTGATGGAATATAATAATGAACAGTAACGAAATAAACTTTAGGCAATGTGACAGCAGTGGTACTCAAAAGCAGTGGCGGCTCGTCAAGGGAGGCTAAGGAGGCTAAGCCTCCCCTATTATTTTTAATAAAATAAATGGTGTTTATTATGTATTAAAACAATGTTTAAGCATTGACTATATACTAAAACAAAGCAATTTTTACAAAGAATTTATGATATATAGTATATTTATTCATTACTTCATTTGAAAATGCAAATAAATTTCCAATAATGCATACAATTTTACTATTATATATATATATATATATATTGAGATGGTTCTGTTTCTTGGTGTTTGCGGCAATGAATCACCAATCTCCATTTCATTGCCGCAAACACCAAGAAACAGAACCATCTCAATACAGTACACATCGGCAACGAAACTCGCTTAAATATATATATATATATATATTATAAAAGCAAGCAAGGAGGCTAGATTAATACCATCACGTATACTTTGTACGACGATAAAGAATGGAACGGAGGCTTGGCACCGGTGAGATCGTACCTATGAGATCGGCAAGTTGTGATTCGTTGTCATTCGTAAAACGGTCGCAGTTCGCACGTATGCGATTACATTTTCAATATTGCAGAATAACTTACATCAGTTTCGCGTGGAATCGTTTGTTAGCTCTTATTCAAACTTTACAAGAATACAGAAATAATAATCGTCGTTTTAATCATATATATAATTACTCATATTTTGATAAAGAACCCAGTCAGAAAAGACATAGATTGTCATATCAATCGGATATACAAGAATATAAACAAATTTTTAACAAAATTTTAGATACGTTAATCGTTCAGGCAGAAGTTAGATTTCAAGATCTACGCGAGTTACGTTTTTTCGATTTATTGACTTTTGGCAAATTCTTAATTTATTCAAAAACTTTCCGTAAAATTTCTTAGAAAACACTTTTACAGCAATAGTTTTGTTTTGACGAAAT
Organism: Cetonia aurata; assembly: GCA_949128085.1. Classification (NCBI taxonomy): domain Eukaryota; kingdom Metazoa; phylum Arthropoda; class Insecta; order Coleoptera; family Scarabaeidae; genus Cetonia; species Cetonia aurata. The sequence continues at coordinate 54,894,301 of OX421882.1, read as the reverse complement.
TCATGATCCTCAAATATTCGGAGAATGTTAAACGTCAACTGAGATGTTAAATTTTATTAATCAAAACGATTTATATGAATGTATGTCGGAACTGAGTAAACTTATAAGTAAATGGCGGAATATATGCACGTCAATTCAGTTAAAATATGCGCATATATATGCATCGTTTTTCTCTGAAATATGCAACAATATGCATTCATTTGTCGAAATATGCAATTATATGCCTTGAATATAACATGGAAAAATAGAAATAAAGAAACGCCGACTCTTACAAAAATTATTTATTTTAAGTAAAATTAAAAGAAAAACATAATAGGTAAAATTTTCAACCTGAAATAGTATAAAATGCATTTATAACGATATATTTTTAAAAATTTTCCAATAAAAATGTTTGCCTTCTGTCTGTAAAAATATGTTTGTACAAAGAAAAAGTTCTTTCAACATCTACCGATGTGATCTGGCAATATTTTAATTTGGGTAGTAAGCCATAAGGCCAAGGTATTACTTCGTTGGATGGTTTACTATCAAAAATATTTTTGACTTCCATTAAATACTTAAAGCCTTCATTCTTTCCCACAATAACTTCGAGTTTCCTTCTTACTTGATTTCCTACATCACCGGGAACTTCTTTGCATTTGTCGGAAAAAGTTTCAACAATATTAATTGATTCTCTTAAACTTATATTCCTACTTTCTAACGAAGTTATTATATCTGGTACAAAACTAAAATTAACCTTAATAAAAACAAGTTCCTTAGCTAAATTTACATTTTTGAATAATGCTTGACTTTGCACTACACACTGCGAATTGTCTTCTAAATCTAAAACTATGTCTTTAATGGCTTCAAAATGGTCTGCGTAGAATATCGCGGCCTTAATCCATGTTCCCCATCGAGTAATTACGGGCTCTGGAGGTAAACAAACTCCTGGCAATTTCTCTCTATAGATCTGCACTCTTAGAGGTGCTTTCAATAACACTTTCTTTACATTTGAAATTAATTTGTTCACCAAGGGATATGCTGTTCTAATAGTTTTTGCAACTCTGTTTATCCCGTGTAAAAGACAAGTGACATGTACCATATTGGGATAAAATATTTTTAAGTTTTGGCCTACTTTAACCATATACGGCGCTGCGTCAGACAAAAACACTAAAAACTTCTCTACTGGAACTGGATTTGGTAAAAAAAAATTTGATAGAGACTGCTGAATAAATCGAGTTACGGTCACATTATTTGTTTTGTCTAACTGTTTAGAAGATATTAAATATGGTTTCCCTGGCTCATTTTCTTGAAGCCCTCCAATCATAAGATGTGCGATATATCGACCACATGAGTCTGTGCTTTCATCAACAATAATATAAAAATGTTCATCGCCCAGTGAAACTTTAATTTCTCCCATTACGGTTTCGTATACTGTTTGCACATTCTTCTTTCTAAGTGTGGATTCGTCAGGGATGTTTTGATTACAATATTTTTGCAAAAAATCTCTGAATTGTGTATTTTGCAGTTTCTTTAAAGGTATATTTGCTGCGACTAAAGCTTTGCATAAGTCTTGATGAAACACCTCCTTTTCACTCTTTGGTTTGACATTTTGAAATGCGGTTTGCACACACTGCTGAACAGGCACAGATTTATTTTTATGCTTTATGCATAGCTGTTTTCAAGTGTTGATCAATTTGGAACTTCTTTTCACAAACAATGATTTTGGCACAAACTTTACAAAACACTTTATCCCCACTAAACTCCAACTCTACCCACCCTACTCCAAGTCTATCGACAAACTAAACTATACAATATAAATACAAAAGAATAGACCACATCTGTTCTCCATTAGGCAAGCTGATTACTTGGAAATTCCTAAACACCCAATAAATGCATATATTCCGCCCTTTACTTATAAGCATTGACTAAAAAAAAAAACTACACCCGCAACTACTATATATCAAAATCGATTAAGCAGTTTATCCTTAATATCAATTGAAAATGGTTTTTTTATTACATTAACGCAAAAAGATGTATTTACGAGCGGGTAAGAGTAAGCAATACAGTTTTCCGTGTTTCAAAAAAATATTTATTTTAGTTTTCAAAAAACATAGATCTATTTAGTTGTTCTTATCATTTATCAACAACTTATTTTTTATTTATCGTAGAATTTTATGAGTTACTATTATATTTGTTATTTATTATTAGTTTATTTTTGGTTTATTAAGAGTTTATTTTAACTTTTTATTAGTTTTTTACCTATCACCTTATACCATTTATCCATTTTTCTATTCAGGCAAGATTTCACTCTCATCTCTACGTGGTTCTTGCTAGACGAGTAATTTTATTTTATTTTGATTGATTTTCTATGTCCATTTTTATTCTACACTTCCAATGATGCAGTAATAGATATAAAAATAGAATTTATTGACCGAGAAGAGTTAGGTTACACTAGCCTCTCCTGGACAAAAAGTCACGAGCCGCCACTGCCCAAAAGCGACATAAAGCATTACTAACAAAGCGTAAGAAGGCAAAACGTACAAGGTACATATTGCTGTGGAAAAAGGGGATGAAAAACTGTGCGTGTGTGCGTTGACCCCTTCGTCCAAGTCAGCTGTTTCAAGAAGATTTTTAAAAGACACTAAATTTTTCGTAAAAGTTAAGTTAGTATTAAGTTACTTTGAAACATGTTGAAAAATTCTTATTTATATCATTTTTAGTTTTGTTTTACCGCAATGTAATTTTCATTTAGCTCAGTTTTTGTTTAGATGTTTATTTGCCTAGTTTAAGTAATGTCACCGTGTAAGTTCGCTGTTTGCGTGCGCTTCTCTGGGGCCGGCGAGTGCTCGCTTGCGGGAGAGAGAAGGCAGTGTACAATTAGACTCTGCGAAGGTAAGATCATTTTCCTGAGCGCTGTAAATGTATGTCGTTTGAAGACATTTTGTTTCCGCGTGCCACCTTCAGAAGGTGACCACTGGGATTTTGAATCCCATGCTCTTCAAGAAATTTTTACTCTATTTTAGAGTTGGCGCTCAACTTAATAATTAATTTCAGACATTTGGTCACAAGCATTAATTTAATTTTAAATAATTCACATTTTCATAATTATCACAGCAATATGTTACGTTGTTTTTACAACGCTTCCTCTTATAAGATGTGATCAACAACGCATCTCATTATTTTAATATCGATACAAGAATTAGCGTCAATTCGTCGCGATAATTTTATTACAACAAAAAAATCAATTCATATCATCTACAGTTTAGCTCTAACTGAAAGCAAATTTTTTTTATCAAAAATGAAGCTACCAATAGTGTTTGCAACCTCTATATGTTAAATATAGCTCCATATGTATATAAAAACTTTTCAAATTCATGCAAAAATACATAAGTATCCTACCAGAAATTCAAATTATGTGAGATGTGATCTAATAAATTTTATAATGCAGAATAGTAACGCAGTTTGTTAGTAAAAGTATAGATAATTGGGAACAAGTAAATGTTATAGATATATACCTACTGATTTCACAAAAGCCTTCGACACCATTAATCATTCAATACGGTAAATGAAGTTGAATAGCATTAGATTTTCTTACGATGTGATTAAGTTTATGGAGTCTTAGCTAACCAACAGGATATATGTACCATGTCACCTACAATGGTTTTGCAACTAGTTCCTTTGTAAGGACCCCAGTTGGGACCTTTACTTTTTAATATTTACATCAAAGTTGTGATGGGACTATAATTTTCCCTTCGTTTCAACCACTTTGTTCATTTAGCATTTTTCTGTCTCTAAATCTTTCGGTTTTCTAATTTGTACGTGTAAGGATTTCGATAGTATGCATGCTCTAATTTATCCCTTGCGAGAAGTAGACTATAACTCTTTACTGCTTAGACACATTTTATCTTACAGCAGGTGGTAAATTCTTGCTCAAATTAATAAATAATTTAGTTAATTTACCATCTTTGTTATCACAAGTTCGTTTTAATGTACCAACTCATACAACTAGATCTAGTATCTAGTATCTAACGATACCTTCATACATATAAAAGTTCCACTCAGCCATCTGGCGGAAAACCCAAATATTTTTTATCCAAACCCGTTTTTGTTAAGTAGGTACTTCGACTCGTTATAACTTCCATATTTCTACTAAATAAACTTATCCAAAATTTCAATAATTTAACTATTTTCGTAACCACTTTATAATGTAAAGTTCCTCCTCTTTTTATAATAGATTTTACATTTTATTATATTATACTTATTACTAGTTACTCCGTTACACTTGTATTTTCTACAGCACTGCAATGGTAAATGAAAATAAAATATTTATCTATCGCTACGACAATTCACTTGTCCCGCAGTGAAATTATCGCATCTAACATTATTTCCCATATAGGTACGAGCTTATAATGAACCGAACTGGAAAAACCAAAGGCAAAGAGAGACACTAACTGCAGCATCAAATACAAAAATGTATTATCACAAATAATTTCTTCGGAAAACTTTTAATGCCTAACCGTTCTTTCCGAATTCGTTTTTATTACCAGAATGTTCGCGGTTTGGGCACTAAAACCCATTTGCGTTCTTCCTCTTCTAATATTGTTTAGCTTACCGAAACCTAGTTGTCCGACTTTTTTACAGATGGCGAACTCTTGCCACTCCATTACAACATCGACAGATGTGATCCACAATTCTAACACCACAGGTAGAGGAGGAGGCGTCTTGTTGGCCTCTAAGGATGTTATCTGCACTCATTGTCAGTTGGATACAACTGTATGCATGTTTCAACTCTTTGCTCCCTTGGTTGACTTAATAATTTAATTTTACTTTAATATTCCGAATTTTCATTTATGATATCAATGGAATTAAGGCAACACAATAATATCTACAAATCTAATGGAAAACTCCTAGACGTGGTGCTCTCAAACTTTGACATTCATGTCAACGAGGAGCCATCACCCACTCTTAATATAACATTACACAATGTTCGCTTATCTTATTCTACGCCTTTCTCAGTCAACTGCAATAAGAGATATACTAACATCTTTAGAGCAGACTACCGTAGACTTTACTCGGAACTTTTAAGTATCGACTGATCTTTTATAGTCCTTAACATCTTTTATCACAAGATTTATACGGCTTTAAACTTATATCAGTGACAACTGTCAGCTCCCGTAACATGTCTACTTTTCCATTTTGGTTCAATAATACCATCAAGTCTAAAATTAAAATAAAGAGATATTACGACAAGAAATGGAAAGTTAGTAACAATGATTTCTATAAGACCGAATTCCAAAGATTATGAAGATTGATTAAAGCTGAAGTCTCTTCAGCCTGCAAGGCTTAACTTGATAGAGTCCAGAGGAATCTGTATGATGATCAATAACACATTTAATAATAATCTTCTTGGACTACCTATTATTCAACGTTTTTTTATGTTTTGTATTTGAATAGCCACCAGAATCTTGGTGGTTTTCATTCTGCATTATATCCTCATTGTTATGTACACATATAGGTATTACCAGCAATTTAGTATTGTTATGAGTGATGATCATCATGATCTTTTATATCAGAATAATCCTGCTGGTGAAAGATAACTGCCATAACTTATGTGGATAAAAAATTGATATTTTCTTAATTAAAATTATCCTAATTTGATTATTCTTTTAATTCTAAATAGTAGGTAGGTATAGTAAAGGTTTATTGCTTTGCTTATTGCTTTTGAGTAGAAATCACACTGTAAATAAATGGTTTTCTATATAAAAAAAAATGTCACCTCAGCGCAGGTTCGAAAAATAAGTTTCTATAAGGTTTAAGCCATGAATTAAAAAGCTTTATTTTCGATATTATTATGGTATTATTTTTGTTAAATAATAATATCATGAACAATAAGCGGTTCCCTCTCGGAACAAAAGGCTGGACTAGCATTATTAGTCCGTTTGTTATGCCGAAGGTATATGCAACCACAATGACATTTCAACTTGGAAGAGCTGGTACGAAATCAGTAGGCTACCATCACTGTCTTGTCTGTAAGTACCACTCTAGATAAAAACAGATGCATGGAATTGGTTAATAATCCACTTTGTCGTACTTGTTACGTATAAGACCCATCCAGAACAAGAGCGTATTGAATCCATGTTTTGCAAATTTTGAATTATTAACGTTATTGACTATACAATGCTGATTTCATTAATATGTTAAATGGCATTGAGTGGTAAATATGTTAACAAAAATGCAGTAAAAGTTTTAGCAATTGAGCGTTACCATAATGTAATTGATTCGCTTCTATACTGAGGTACGAAATTATTGTGCGACAACCCAGCCCTACTTCAACAGATACAGTCCTGCACCATTAAATGGTAAGCGCACCCGAAGTAGGCGCACCTTGACCTGCAAAGCTTAGGCACACCTACTACTATTTTGTTTCTGGTGAATTAGTTGTATGGGCTGCACTTACAGCCGTTTCAAATTGATGGTTTCTTATGATTTTCATCTTGTTTATGAATTGATACCTTCCTTCGACCGGATTCCCTTGATCCACCAAATCTAGCAGCATATCCCCTAACCGATCTTCCATCTTTTATTAAGATAATCCAATTGTGGCCTTAGGAGTTTTTAATTTTGACACTTAAAACTCCACATTTAAATTGAGCTCGCAAACCACATTTACACAGAAAAATTTCAAGTGTACGAATTTTTTGATTCCGCAACCGTACCTAATATTATTAAGAAAAGTTGTTCAGAGAAGTTATTCTCTATGCAAAATTAAAATTGCTAATAATATCCAAAATACCTGGAATTTAAATATTCCAGATATATTCTTTCCCTCTATCATATAAAAGATTTTTCTTGTTATGATAAAACTTCTTTAATATATTTGGCCGGTGGCAAGCTTTAAACATTTGCAAATATTTTTATGGACGTCTACGACGTGGATATGAAAGTAATACATATATCTTGGATTCTTATATTTTCGAGTGTAAAGAAACCATAATCATAGATAAGGTGGATTTATAAACCACCAATTGGTGAAGTGGATTTTATATGCCTTTTATAGCCTCGCTTATATATTCAATATTGGACTCCTTGGATCGGGGTGAATATACGGCTGGTATTTTCTGTGACCTTAGTAGAGCCTTTGACTGTGTTAATCACTCATTATTAATTGAAAAACTCGAGTGCTACGGTATTGGTTTACATCTTTTCTGTGGGATAGGACGCAATTTGTTAAAGTTAAATTCAAATGTAATCAAAATATTAAATCATTTCATTCAACCTGTTTGCCTGCCAAGATGGGGGTTCCGCAGGGATCGATCCTTGGTCCTCTTCTTTTCTTATTATTTATAAATGATATAACTAATTTTATTGACTCAATAATCATTTACGCAGATGATACTTCGGCCGTCATTTCTGATTGTCGTATTGAGACATTGCGGGCGAGAGTCGACTCCCTGTTGGGCCTGTTAGACCAGTGGTTCGGGTGCAATGGGCTTCATATCAATATTGCCAAGACGGGCTTTACAGTATTTCGCGCTGCTCGAGTGAGGATGGAGGCTTTTGATGCTGATGTTAATGGCTTACAGGTTGCTCAGAGGTCGTCTGTGTGCTTTCTGGGCGTGCATGTCGACGAAAAGTTAACTTGGGTAGAGCATTGTAATCACCTTTTATCTAGGCTCAATCAAATATGTTTTCAAATTAGAAATTTAAAATACATTCTGCGTATCGAACATGTCTTGTCTTTCTATTACGCCGAAGCTCATTCCAGACTTTCTTATGGTGTCATATTCTGGGGCTCCTCGACTTTCTCTTCCAGAGTATTTATCAGCCAAAAACGCATCACTCGCAAATTTAAGATTCTACCAAGTATCTACATTCTGGAGCTTCTCTCGTACATTCACTGAATCCAGTATAAGATCCCAAAAAATTCAGACTACCATACATACAACACTAGGTATAACGACCTATTAGGACTTCTTGCAATAAACTATAAACTGTCTTTGACTCAGCGTGGCCATCTGGCAATGGGTACCCGGCTGTTTAACGTGCCGTGTTTGAAGACTGTTCAAAACCCTAAACTTTTTTAAAAAAAAAAAGAGTGCGTGGGCTTCTTCTGGACCACTGCGTGTATTCCATTGATGAATTTCTTGTAATCTTTGACAAATAATCTAGACTTGGTGCTCACTAATCGATTTGTTAAATATTGTCATTTTTACTACTACTATTGTTTTCATTATTATTATCTGCGTGTACTCCATTATTGAATTTCTTGTAATTTTTAACAAATAATTTAAACTAACGCTCACCAGTACATAATGCATTTCACTCAGTCACTGGGACCATCAATCGGCTTTCAATTTGTCGAATGTCTATTATTATGTCGTATTGTTCCATTATTTCCATAGTTTTGTTTGTATTGTTCCAGCCATGTTTTGACAAACAGTAAATATCGCCGAAGTCGTGCATTACTCACGGATTACTGGATGCATGGTCGCTTTTTATTATCACCCCAAATGCTGAAGCAAGCCTTTTATGCTACATTATATACGTTCAGATTGTAAATTACGAATCACTACTTTATCAGCTTGTTAAATTGTCTCCCTAGCTTCGACAATGCTTAAATTCGCATTTAATTCTCAGAGTACAATGTATTTACGCCTTTTCAGAGAATCTCAGCTAAATGCGATAATGGAATGAAGTGAAATGGAGCTTCCTGTTATGAAGGCAAGCCAGCCCAGTCGATGCTAAGTCCATTGTACTGTTCTACTGCAACTACCATTGCTTTGGCGTTAATCTAACCTTAAAAGTTAATTCGTAATGCCAAGCAGCATTTCTTTTTACCAGGAAATTATTTAAATTTTCTGAACAAAAGCAGTTTGGGTGGTTCATAATATTCTTCTTCAACAGTCATGTAACATTTTCAAGTCTTTTACGCTAGATTTTATTAATTCAATGTTGGCTACATAAAAATTTATGGATTTACATAATTTATTCTTTAGGTCTGGATGTACAATCGTTTTTACTTAGATAATAAATCATCTAACTTAATGAAAATTGAAAGATCTATGTAACTGTAACAGTCTACAAGTTTTATAGAAATAATTGCATACGCAGATGCATAATATATAAAAATCCTTCTCATTTGCAAACATTACCAAATGAGTATCACGATAGTGTACATGGTTTATATATATACATATATACAAATAACAGCATGTACAGACTGACCCAGCAAAGTAGGTTCCGTTGTTTTAAAGGAAACAGTATATATTTTTACGAAATGGGTAAATAGTGGAAATAGTAATAACCCTATACATTCTACAGATGATGACTGTATGAGATTTTATGACATACTCTGCCGGTTTGAAATTAATGGAAAATTCAAGAATTAATTTAGCATAAGCGAAAATATACGGCACCGTACAAAAAAATCAGTTACCTCGAATTAAAGTTAAAATGCAAATGTTCAAAAGTATAGTAAAAATTGTAGTAAAATTGTTATTAAAGATAGACATTCAGTGGTTTAAGAAGTCATGTTATTTTTCTGCGTAAAATTTAAACATGTAAAAATGTATAGGCTATTTTATAAAGAGTAAAGGAAAAAGTATGGACCTACTTTTGAGACACTCTGTATAGTTAGACCAGACCACAGATCCAGGTTTTGCTGGGATGTCTGTACACTTCTATCTGAGATATAAATACCGCTTAATCTAGTTGGAAAAATGTAGGTAACTTGAGATTTAAGCCTAAGTAAGTATATTATTTAACATTTACTTAAAAAGAACATAATGCTTAACACTAAATATAACAAGATGTAGTGAGGTTATTAATAAAGCCCGTACAAATGAAGTTTAACACTATATTTTAAGGACGTTTAATAATTTTTTTCAATTCTACAACTGAAGTAGAGTCTATGTTGGCATATAATTTCCTTTTCTCAGCATCTATTCGTAACCGGTTTAACAAACTGCAGTTCTGAAAGAATACATACGCATGAGAATTATGGCCTTTTTGAATCTAAAGTCTATTACATCTTTCACATGTAAAGGTGAATTAAATGTACAAGGTGTAATAATGATAGTATACCCAAAAGAAATCGAAATTTTCAGTACCTTAAATAAAAAATAAGTTCCGACAATGTACAGAGCGTGCTTTGCTCTCGTTAATGCAACATTTAAACGTTGTTCATCACTTAGAAAAGTATTTGGTCTATATCTAACACAAGAAAGGATAATAATATCTTTCTCGAGCCCTTGAAAACTGTCCACTGTGTTAACAGTAATTGATAAAGCTGGATAGCTAAAAATACAAAAGAATTTATATAGGACTGACATATTCAATGCCATAGATACTATAGTAACATACATACAACAACAATAAAATTGGATTGTGTAATCGAACGTTAGAACCAGTTAGAACGTGAATATCAGAGCCTTTAAGAGGCGAGGGTTGAATTGTTGAGTTCTATAAACCAACTGTGTATCAAAAAAAAAAGGTGGAAAGCTTATGTATTCGTTGTCAATGAGTATTTTAGAGTAGACATACGTTTAAAATACGCTAATGTGATAGAACAAGAAGTATTATGTACGGTTGGCTTATAGTGTCAATAATGACAATTAATCCATTAACACATGATCACACATGATTGACACTGTCATGGTAAACGCACAATGACAGGCATAACAAGCACCTGTCATAAACAATATTCTCAATTCAATTTCTGGACAATTTCTATCACTAAACTTTTCAAATAAAATACGTTAATTTTTGCTGTAAGATAATAAAAAGTGTATTTTGAATCATCGAAAATTCAATTAAACATCGCATTTAACGGTTGGCAATTATTGTTCACATTTTATTCAATAACTAAAGTGACTCAGAAGTACTGATATGACTCATACAGATTATAAAATTACGACATTTATCCAAAGATAAAATAAAACGATAGCAGGGTCCGTTGCAATAAAGATTGGTACATGACGTACGCAATGAACGAATGTTGGTAATCGGTTTTCGTTGCTAGGCAACAACCAATGGTAGTTTGAGAGTGCTAAATGTCACACTTTGCGCAGGTTTTGGCGACGACATGTACCATTCTGTATTGCAGCGAACTCTAATTTCAAATGTTATTACTACTACTTGTACTTACTTGCCAACTTTCTGCATAATGTGACGAGGAACATGAAAAACAGACTAATAAATAATAAGAAATAAACAAAATAAATTAAGAAATTTGAAAGCTGACATTACAAAACTATACTGATCAGTCATATTTAATTTTATCGAACACAAATATCGTATGCCCAGACAACTCTTTCACCTCGTGTATAATTGTGTCTTGTGTTAACCAATAACAAACGCTAGAAATTCTTGCTCAACGCTATTTTCTTAAATGAACTGGCTTTATTTACACTAGCACTCATAATTGTTTGAACAAGTTATTTTTCATAAGTTATGTCATAAGATCCTGCATCAACCTCAATATCGTTACAATATCTCAATTAATCATATAACAAACCTACAAAACTATATGATAGTTATCCATATGCTGAATAGAATAAAGTCCTTACAAAGTAGTATTAAATTGTAGGTAACTTGATGTGCCAAACATTATTGAGGGTGTTCACATATTCATGAATGGTAATGTACTTTTACCTCTAACGTTCGACTATTCTACACTTTTGTTAATAAGGATATGTAATTTGAATCATTAAAAAAGATTAAGCTAAAGGCATAGACAAGTATAATACTATTAGACAGCGTTTAGATCTTTGCGCATCCGTGAACCTTCGAATGATCGGATGATAAGAAAGTCGCCAGATTGATGTATTATTTGTAAACAGACCAGCTATTCGCAGTTGATACGGTTCTGCCTGGAGAGATTAGTAAGACAGTGTTCTGTTTTTAATGTTAACCTGCTTATAAACATTTCGGATTGGAGTTATTTAAAATGTTTAAGTGTTTCTTCATTCATGTAAAGTTGAATGAAATTGGGAGTTGCAGAATGCATTTTTACATTTTAATATTCGCCTAACTTTGTGAAGTTGATGCCCCTTTTATTAGCGAAAGCAGTTGAAGGATGTGAAGGCATAATAAATGAAATAAAAGTTTTCTTGATATTCTAATAGAAGAGTAGTTTACGGAAAAGCTTCAAGAGAAATTAATAAGTAATCATAAACAAACTAGCCATGAATAAACGTAATATTACATACGGTGTTTCTTCCAAAATTTACTAGCACCACAGATAAGTAAACAGATAGCTCACCGTAGCAAAATTGGTCGATTCTTGCGGGTTGCATCAATCAAAGGCTGCAATATTACGATTTTATGAAACATAGATAGCTGCGGGGAGCACCGGACGTCGGAGTGTGGCAGGGGTACCGGCTCGCTGGTTGTTTTTATTTAAGAAATATGCTTCTTTGCCGCACAGCTGTTATTTACCTAGAATAGCAAATTGAATAGAATTTATACCTCCTTGAATGTGAATTGCTTACGCTCTTATTTAGAATATAAATATTTTCTATAGACTATCCAGATTGACTTGAGTGCGCGTAATGTATTTATTGGTATATTTCTCATATGAATATATTTTATGGTTGTTATAATATATTGGAAGGAATCAAAGTTTATAGCCAGTCCTTATGTAAATAATACAAAAATTCGTGGAATTTCAGGCTTTATTTTCAATATATGTGACTTCACATTATCAATTAAATATCTTGTTACGTTTCGACTACTTAATATAGTCTTCTTCAGGCATGTATAATGAAAACAATTAACAATTACATTAAACATGACAAACTACGTTAAAAAAAAAGATGATTTTATGGATAGATTTTTTAAATGTAGTCATGTGTAATGTAATGTTAATTTTCAAAGTTCAAATTAATTATAAAACGTTAAGGTTTAATTATTATAAACCTTATTTAAACACAACTTTGATACTTTTAGAGCTTTTGGAACATTCTATATAATATGAAAATAATTTTAAAGGTAACCATAAGAAACCCCGATACATTCCAAAAGTGAAAAACTTTTTGAACGTCACGTATTTTGGCCATAATATAAACTTAGGTATAAGCAGAAAATTCCCTAACTTAATATAATTATATATCCACCCCACAAAGCAAAAGCGTATAATTTGTAGGTGTTTGAAATTCACAGGCTACCGTGGAATTTTCGCTTATAAATGTTATTTATTATATTATATAGGTATTTCTTTAAAACCTTGACAATTTCAAATTTATAGACGATATAAGCACAAATCAAAAACCTGTCTGTCTTATGACTTACGCAGTAATATTTGGAAACGATCTACTGCTATTTTTTTGTTACCTTATTTGTCAAATTTAGCTACGTCAAATTTAAACCTACATTGTACCTTTCTTTTAATAAACGAAATCCCTATAATCAATAATTACCGGCAAATTTAAAACAGCCTGTATACCTATATATTCTGACGTTTTCTCTCAAGTGTGTGTAGATTTAATAATTGAATTTGTTACAATTTTTTTACAACTAAAGTCTGCAATTTTATTTTATTTTGATGATGTTTTAATGTTTAATGATAATTTACAAACAATATCAATATATGTATATGGACTGCAAGAGCAATATTGTCGTGAGTCGTTTAGTGTTGTATTAATGTTACAAAGATATCCTAACACGGTATTTACCCGCATTTTTTATCCATTCAGCACGCAATAAGTTATTTTCTGGGAATTTAAATAACTTCAAATCTTTAAAATTTCTCCGGGACTTTCCGCAGCGTGTATGCGCATTTATTGCGAGCACCGCGTGTCGACATTTGAATGCTAGCGGTATGTATGTTCGTACGTGCCTACGCGACTGTCCACTGGCGCAGCGCTTCGAATGAACTCACGTAGAGTTCCCAACTATTTGATCCAGAGTTCCCATTTTAGCGAAAGCAGCTGCCAATTCTCCCGTAAGGTGAGCTATCTGTATTATTTATCTGTGCTAGCACCATTAATCTATTCATTTAATTTAAATATGAATACGTTTTTAGCCATAAAAAAAGACTTTTGTTACATTTAAATATGTTACTATAATACTACTATTAAAGAGAAGCACCGGCATTTTGCCTTATTGTTACTCTGAAAACAACAGCGTTACGTCTGTTTCTTCTTGAAATTGTGGCGATTCTTATGTGATCCGAACACTGCGTATCCTTAAGCTCATGCTATATACTATCCTTGTCTATGGCTAGAAGTTACCTATTGCGTTGAATAATCTTCACGAAAGCTTCTCGTTGGTTATTGTAAGGAGTTATAATACCAATATCTATTTTCCCGCAAGATTTTTTTCCCAACACAATGCTATTAATTGCCTCAATGAGCTTAAATGTAAATTCAATCTCCTCGTTGTTGATATTCTGCATATTTTCCTGATTATATTTTACATTAAGATTAAATACGTAATAGGGCAATAATTTAAATTCGTTCCGCTTGCTACACGTGTCGGAATTGCGTAATTCACCTTCATAGAATGCATTATTAGGAAATAAGCTTATTTCAGGATGCATTCTATGTTGTAAATTTAGCATTCGAATGGGATTTGCAGGTGAATCAGCAAAATTCTTTTGAATACGTTGAAAAAGTGACTGCCCGTAATCTAAACTTTTTGCGTGCTATAAAAACAATATAAAGATGTAAGTAGTACAAATTAAGCATATATTCTCACATATGAAATCTTACCATCGACGTGGTAACAGCTGGTAATTGTTGAGGATCACCAACAAGTACAAATTTTGTCACACCAAGTAGTAAAGGAATTAACGTTTCGGGCTCTTTACTTTGAGTTGCTTCATCCACAATGCAACAATCAGTAGGTGTACTGCTAAACAACTGTATTAGTACCAAAATCAATAAATGACAATTACCTTACTCATTTATCTCCTTCAACCTCGCACAGCTAGATAAAGTGGTACAAACTATGTTAGATCCGCTATATAACCTTTTTTTTGCATTTTCGAATGCTTTCTGGTATTCGTGTTTCAGATATTCTTTTGCAAAACTTTCATATTTAACGTCCATTACTGACAATTCTTCTTTTAATGCTTTTATGTTGTTTTCGTCAGTTTCTACAAAAAATAATTTACCATGAGTGAATACGTGTTATAATATTTGCATAGTAAATAATTGTACCTTTCAAACTTTTAATTTTATTTTTTAAAGCGTTTCGTTTATTACACACTGCATCCAAATCTTTTCTTGCCTCAGGGTGGTCTATAATAAATGTTCTTCTAACTTCAGTCTTTGCAAGCTGATCTAACAAATAAGGCCTTACTTCTTCGCTAACCGCATTCCAAGGACCTAGCCTAACAAGTTTAATTTTCTTCTTATCTTGATCTAATAAAATATTTTTTAGAACCAGATTGGCAGTAGATATTTATTATTACCGGTTAAACACGATTTTAATTCTTTTATAATTTTAAGAGCCAGACTATCAATAGCACTGTTCGATGGCGCAGTTAATAATAACTTATATTTCCTTCCATCATTATTTAGAATCACATTCCTCACAATATTTTTGATAACCGTGGTCTTGCCTGTTCCGGGCGGCCCTTGAACTAACATGATACCAGGTGAGTTCCCTAAACATAATTGTGTAGCCTCCCATACAACTCTTGCCTGCATCCCATTTAAATCTTTCTGAAAAATTAAATTGTAATTATTAATGAACGTACATTTTGTAGTATTTTTTACCATTGTATTTTCGGTTGGCCTAAAATGATCTGATACAATGTAATCCTCAACTTTAGGATCCAATATAAAATTACAAAGTGGAGAATATTTTAAATTACAGACAGCGTCAAACTCCCTTAATATGGACACTAGTGGCAGTAAAATAGCACCTTCCATACATTTATCCACGCAAATTCTATTTGATTGCGCTTTTATGGCAATATCTAAATGTAACATAGACTCTGGCACCTGAGGCTTTAGTTGTCTAGACACTGCAATAAAATAATTATAATATACACGAAGTACAATTGAAATGTTATTATTAGTCCAGTTAAATGAAGGGGTTTGCTATACTAAAGTTCGGGTAGTTCTAAATTTTTGATATGATGTGTAAGCTCAAGAAAAAAAGGCCTACTTACGGTAATATCATTGACTATTATTTTGTAAGCCGCTCGCAATGCTGTTCAATGAGATAGTAAAATACAACAGGATGTTAGACACAAAATAAGCGAAAAATAAGTGTTCTTCCAATTATATGTATGTATGTAGGTAAGTAAAATAAGGGTAATAGTACACTGCGACCTGGAAGATCTGCTGTTTCCCCTATTTACGCTGTATTTACAGCTGGTGGTCCAGTCTAATTCCTCTTAAAAAGTGCAGAAAATCAGAAGACCGCAGATTACGAAACTCTCTCTCTTCAATTTCACATGCTGCCATGTTCAGGGCCCTTGAGTTACACAGAAAATGCCCACAAAATCTACATTCGGCTTCCTCTGCTATTCCAAGCCTACTCAGATGTCCTTTCTGTTTACAATGGCCTGATAGGATCCATGCGAATATACGAATATTATTTGTACTTAGATTGGTGCATTCTATGGATCGCTTTCATAGGTTCGCGGTTATAGGTTCCCAGAAGAGTTTTAGCTCGTCTAAAGCCTTCCTCGGAGATTCCCCCAGTACTTGAATTTTCTGTGCTCTAGTTTCCCTTTAACTTTATCTAGTATTGTACGGCTACTTATTCCGGAAAAAGGTTCAGGCCCTACAAATGGTATTTCAGCCGCTCTCTTATTCTATTCTTATTTCGTTTACTTCTACTCCTGTGTGTCCCGGAATCCACAGAAGGGTCACCTTTGCTCTTTTGGTTAGCTCGTTTAGTTTTCCTAGACACTCCCAAACCAACTTGGAGCTGATTATATTTGAGCTCAGCGCTCTGATGGCTGCTTGACTATCAGACACTATAATGAGGATATTCCCATTCCAGTAATATTTGAGGAGGTACAGAATCCGTCTCTTGCAACATGCAAAGTCTGCAACAGGAGTTCTTGCAAAAAGATTCCGCGAAGAGCGAATCGTTTCTGTGCAAAGGCCACACTAAGCCTTTGCACAGAAACGATGGTTATCAAACTCAGACAGGATAAGCGGTCCGAGTGAAGTTCCTGGCAAAGGATGAAAATACCAGAGCCTGCCGAATTATCAGGAACAACATGCACGTGTTTTTGCTTTTAGGTTTTTGCACTCGCTATTGCGCGGCTGCAATACTGAAAATCAGAACGAAAAAAAGAGAGCTGGAGGTAATCGTCTGTTCAGCCTACTTGCCGGGTGATACACCAGGGGGTCAGGGGGTCAGGTCCAAGCAGGGCAGGGGGTGCCCGCACGGTGAGATTTTATACTAACTACAGTGGCCATTACTTGTAGACGACCTACTGGCTATCGTTGAAGCGCTTGGAGACGAGATGCAGGTCATGGGATGATATTGTGATACTGTTAAGAGGATCGGAGATAAGGATATTTCGTCAGCCCTCCAACAGATAATTAACGCCATTTGTAGGTGGTGCAGCAGAGAAAACCTCAGCATCAACCCCAACAAAATACGAAAGTACCACCCGGAAGAGAAGATTGGAGCATAACTACATTCTGCATATGATACATTGCGAATTAATCGCCACATACTCATTCCTGTGTGGCTAACAAACGGCTGGAATCGTTCACTTCCGACAGGATGCTGGAAATGTCATCGGACATGATGTGTGATGATACTTCACTACCTCCTTTCCAAACAGAGAGGAATGGAGATGTAACGAAAAAACACTGACGCATGAAGACTTCTGCTGGTTTATGGATGGGTCGAAAACAGAGCACAGTGTTGACACAGAAATATTCTGCTGAAATCCAAGAGTTAGAAAATAGTACAACCTTGGATAACACAACGATTTTTCAGGCTGAAATCTATGCCGTTGAAATCTGTCTTAGAGAGACGTTGGATGAAAACATCAGGTACAAATCAATTAATATTTTCAGCGACAGTTAGGCGGTGCTAAAAGCACTAGAAGCGCATAAACGCAAATTGAGGCTGATCTGGCGCTGTAAAAACACACTAAACAGGGTGTATTATCTCTGCACTACCCACAGTAGGGATGGCAAATACCTATCTCTAATCTGAGTGTCAGGGCACTCACTCATTCATGGTAATAAGGAAGCAGACATCCTTGCAAAAAAGTGTGCTATGGAGCATTTCTAGGGACCAGAATCTGCCATTGGCATAGCACCTATGGTAGCAAAACAGCAAATCAATGTATGAGCGCATCAGAAAGTGCTCCAACATTGGAACAATTGTTCTGGTATGGTACATGCGAAAAAGTGTATTTTGTTTATGTCAGAACCCAGGAACTACTAGAACGTAAAAATGTCAAAGTAATTGTTTGTCTTTACATGTCACTGCAAACTCAGAAATCACACACACACAATCGCTCTCTTTGAAGAGACTGAATGTCGGCTGTGTTTGGAGGACGAAGGTACAATTGAGCATATCTTCTGCCACTGCCCCGCCTCAAAGAGAATCAGGAGACTGTCAAAAATCTTCAAAACTTAGACTAAAATGAAGTGTTATGTACTTATAGTGATATTAAGTGGTGTGAGAACTGCTTTTCTGGAATGCCGATTTTTGATGGTTTAATAGATAAAACGCAAGAATCAGAGGCAGTGCCTTTTTTGGCTTTTCACTACCTCACTTACCTATATTACATATCAAGAATTCAAAACTACCCGGTCTATCGCTCCGTTGGCGTATATTTAAAGATATACATATTTAAAAGATATCATGGATTTTTATCCAAATTTTTATATACATATAAATGGGCCATTTAAAATAATTTTAAATTGAAAAATACTTACAGTACTCATCCACAAAATCATTTCCCTTTATCAAACGTTTTTCACAATTGATTACAAAACCAAATAAAGATTGATACATAAATTGTCTATTTTTCTCAGTAGGAACATGTAGCAAAACAATATTATTTTCCTTAACATATTGTTTCGAATAACTTTGTTGTCGGGTAATGTATGCTGCAATAAAAAGGGTATTTACAGTATGTATACATAGTATTTATAATATGCTGCACACGAATATACAAATAGTGAATTAAAAATGGTTTTTTGAACACACTAGTTGTCGAATTATGGTTACGGTTGAAAAGAACATCAAGGAATGGTGATGGTTAATTTTTCCCAACTCCACGGTGAATAATAAAAGCAACCGTCCTACACGAAGTAGCTAGTTATTAAGAGGAGGCTTTGAAGAGTGTTTGCGAAAAAGACCGAAGAGGGCACTGCAATCGTGGATAAACCATTTTTCGTCCTTCTTATGCAATGTTATTCCTAAAGATGTCGCTTTTAATTTTCAAATTGTACAATAGCTATAAGTGTTCGGATTACGCAATAGAACCACAGAATCGCTACAAGGAAAAAATGTTTTAAATAATATTTATTTATTGCACATATCCGATTCCATATACGATGCAAACACTATCCAGTCGACTAAATAATGAATCCGGCAGCAGTGGCAATAAGCATTGCTTATACACTCATTTCAATGTTTTAACAACAAAGGAAACTATAATCTCGCTGTCACGAACGTCACGACAATTTGCCACGCTCACTGTTAGCTTACAGCTGAACACGCCGGTTACAGATCTCTTCCGATTACCAAAAACAATTTTAACACTCCGTCGTTATTATTAATAATTCAAATACTTAATTCAGCAGAACGATTCCTTACATTGCTACTTAGAGGACTAGAATTATTTAAAAGTTACAAAAATTACTTTTTTCCAAACTTACGTCTCGGTTTGCACGCTTATTAAGTAAAATTAAAAGACCAAAACAGGACGTTCCTGAGAACAATATGTCTACCATCGTTCGTATAATTCTAGATATATTCCAATAAATTCAAACTGAGTTATATTGTTTGTAAAATTGAACAGCAGCGCCATCTCTTGATCCTCGCCTTTTAAACACCCTCTCAAGCGTTGTTTGAATGACTGTGTGATATCATTCGATGTGAAGTGATTCCTCCGAAGTTTTTCCACAAAATATGATGAGGCCCAAATATAGCTTGTGCTTTCGCCTGTATAAGGTTACGATAGACTAGTCAGATGTTTTGCCAGCAGATACGTAGCTGCGCCTATAGTGCTCACTACAGGTCTAAGCGGTATATCCTTGTTATGAATTTTTGGGAAACTATATAACCTAGGCGGGAACGTTTCTGACACCGTTATCTGCTTTTAGATGTCACCCGGTAGTGACGATATTTTGATTAATATAGTAATTTCTTTAACTATTGATGACGTTATATCTCTTAGCCGTATGGCGTAGGTTGAAGGTTCAATCAGCATTTTAATCTTACGGATATAATCCTCTGTATACCATATCACTGTGGCATTGCTTTTGTCCGCTTGTCCTTTGTCCGTTATTCATCCAGTTTTAAAGCTCTCCATTCTTCAGGAAAAATGTTGCTTTTTAATTGTGTTGATTTTCTTAATATTGGCGCAACGTCTGTTCGGACCGTATCTCCATGTGTAGGGTGTAGATGTCTTATTGCTGTTTCCACAGTTGTAATTATTTCTTCAACAGGGATCCGTTTTGCTGTAACAGCAAAGTTGCAGTCTTTCTTAAGAATGCCGATAGTATCGGGTGATAATACTGTTCTGCTCAGGTCCAATTCAGATGGTGTTTCTTTTTTGTTGTTTACAATTCGCGGAAATTACGAAGTTTATTCCACAAGAAGAACAAGTCGCTTTTAGACCAGCAAGACAAACTAACGAAAATATATTTATACTAAGAAATTTAATAGAGAAGAAAATAGAAGAAATGGATTTAAAATTTATTGACCTAATATCAACATTTGACACGGCAGACAGAAGAGAAGTGTGGAGAGGTTTGGAAGAAATTGAAGCACCTAGTGGACTAGTTAAAGCGATCAGAAGCGTATATGAAACCTTAAGGGCTAAAGTACAAATTGCAGGGCACAGATCAGAACAATTTAAAATGAAAAATGGAATAAAACAAGGAGATGGCTTAAGTCCTACTTTTATATTGATTATGGATAAACTCGTTAAACGAATTAAAACACAAACGGATCATTTAAATTTCATAATCGGTTATAGACAACTAGAACCAGTAGAAATGAGCAGCCTTTTATACGCAGACGACGTTAGAACTACGTCGTTTGCTAACCAAAAATAAAACCAAAGTAATGATCATAAATACAAAGCGAGATAATAGATGTAACAAGGACATTCAATGTAAAAGAGAAGACACTGGAAAAAGTAACGATATACGTTTATCTGGGAAGCGTGGTAACGGAGGATAAAAAAATAGACGTAGAAATACAGAGCGAACAAGTCAACGAAAATATGCTACGCAATGAATAAGACAATACTGGGGCACATAAACATAGGTATAGAAGTAAAAATGAAAATACATAATGGTGTAACAATATCAACAATAGCTTATGCATGTGAAAACTGCACACTACGAAAGAAGGACGAAATCAAGATACACGCATTGATATGAAGCACCTAAGAATAGCGGGAAAAACAAAATGGGATAGATTTAAAAATGAAAACATGAGACAAATGACAAAACAGGAACCCATCATTCAAGAAATCAAAAAGAAACAACTACAATCATACGGACATGTAATGTGAACGAGAACAGACAGAATCACAAAAAAATTAATGGAAACAAGAAGCGTAGCTGAACAAAGAAGAGAAAGGCCAAGGAGAAAATGGATAGATCAAATACAGGAAATAGTAAGGAAAACTGGAAAGAAAATGAGAGTAATGTAAAAAAATAGAAGAGAATGAAAGATGTCGATACAAAAGAAGTCGGAGTCAGGCCCGTGCCAACCCGGTGGTGCAAGTGGTGCACAGCACCAGGGCGCCACACAGAAAGGGGCGCAAAAAAAAAGCATCAAAGATCGTTTCAACTCTCCGTGATTAAATAAGTAAATAAGTTAGAAGTGTGACTGTTCTTAATTATGTCTTACATTCTATTGATTAGTTACTAGCATACCTCTAAAATAAATTGTAGGTATGTATATGTTAACATTTTTGGATAACCATAATTATTTTACAGTTTACATTGGTATTTTCTCACTCATTATTGGTTTATTTAGTTATATTTCCTATATTTAACCGTATATATTAAGTAATTCTTTAAATGTATATTTATTGGTATTTGGTATAGTATGTTTCACCTTTTAATGAATTAATAATCATTACTGATCATACAGACAAGACAGTTTCCCACAGACAATACAGGCAGAAATTTTTCGGAAGCTTATTATAATAAAAAATTGCAAAATGGTGAAACAGTTTCTCGAACTGGTTGTTTTATTTCGTTTCTAAGAATGCAGTTTTTTGTTATAATTGCAAACTTTTTTCTAATGACAATATTCCACTTGTTAAAGACGGTTTTAAAGATTGGAAATACTTATCTAGACACCTTGTCATTCATGAGAAAAGCTTAGCATATGCCGAGCATACCAAAACGTTAATAAATCTAGCAAAAAATTTGGGAATGAAAAATGTGAAAACAGTGAACGCTAAGCATCAAAAAGCCATAGCTCTAAAAAAATTGAGGTGGTAAGCGGTTTTGGAACGTATTATTTTATGTGTACAGTATTTGGCGAAACAAAATTTGGCTTTAAGAGGTTCAAATTCCAAATTACACGATAAGAATAACGGTAATTTCTTACAATTGTTAAATTCGATTCTACATTAGCCGACCATATTAATCGTATCGAAATTAATGACACTCGTATGGCCGATTATTTAAATAACAGAATACAAAATGACATATTAACTATATTTGGAAATAATGTAAAACATAAAATTTTAAATATGTTGAACGATGCAAAGTATTATTCCTTAATTTTGGATTTTACACCTGATGCAAATTATCAAGAACAGCTATCTGTAGTTACACCATTTGTGTTTTATAATGCAAAAGATATCGGGGTTAGGGAACATTTTTTGGGTTTTTGTGAAATTCAGCATGCATCTGGCAGTGGGTTAACTACATTTATTATTGAGTTTTTGAAAGAAAATAATATAGACATAAAAAATATATCATAACCTTGGGATAATGCCGCTAACATGAAAGGAAAGCACAACCGTCTCCAAAGAAAAATTTTAGATCTTAATCCTAGAGCATTTGATGTTCCTTGTACAGCTCACACCCTAAATCTAGTAGTAAACGATGCAGCAAAAGTGTCTTTTGAAACAATAGACTTCTGTGGAATACTACAGGAGCTATATAACTTTTTTTTGGTTCTAGTACAAAAAGATGGGCAGTAATCAAAAATAAACTGACCGGCTTAACCTTAAAGGCATTATCAGACACCCAGTGGGAAAGCAGAATCGATGCTATAAAACCTCTTCGATATGAATTATTTGAAATATGTGAAGCGTTACACGATATATTTTCTAGTAGTACATTCGATATTCAAACTTAACATATGGCTAATTTCTAAAAATTTATTATCTTTCAAATTTATTTGTTCTACACTTATTTGGCATGATGTTTTGTCAAATGTGAATGTGGTTAGCAAGATCTTACAAGATAAAAAGATGAACTTACTAACTAGCAATAAATCATCTTTCTACTCTTCAAGGAATTATTCAAAAATTTAGGTCTGATGAATATTTTGATGAAATTGTTTGAATATGAACATGAAGAGGAAGCACATTTATGTTATAAATTTTATTTCAAAATTAACTCTTTTTTTGCTATTTTAGATACAACACTAAACGCAGTCAAAGAAAGATTTGAATTATTACAAACTTATTCCGACAGCTTTAATTTTTACATGCATTTTCTGATTTAACTAGTCTTTCTAAAGCAGAACTTGATTTCTTTTTCTTACTTAAGTTGCATTTAAAGGGCGGCAAAAAAAAATTCGCACCAGGGCGGCAATACATGTAGGGGCCTGGTCGGAGTCCACATCCAACACCTAAATGGGTAATTACGGGAAAGAAGAAGACGAAGAAGTTTCACAGTCAAACGTTCCCTCAAGAAAATTAATTGCATATTGGAAAAACAAGATGTAATACTTGTGTTAGCGATACCAGGCTAGTCTGCTATTGGGTGGTCGGCGCCAGGGATTGCGGAGGGGAGCCGATAACACCGAGTGATGAAGGGTGCTGGACCGAAGATGCCGGAGAACCAGCACACATACTTAAAAACGGTTGATTTTAAAGTTATTGCGGTATATTATTATAATTGTAATATTATTTTCAATAAACGTGTCAAACTTGTTCGATCACCTGATTTACTATGTGCTGTGTTAACACTAGAACCAATATTTTCTGGGGAAGACAACCAATGTTGTTGAGACGTCAAACAAAAATTATATCTGTAATGTTTTAAACAAGATAGAAACTAAAGCCACTACCTCACGAAAAACTTTATTATTTCTTTCATAATTGTTTATGATACTAGTTAGAAGCAGTAAACTATCTTACTTAAAAGTCGATTTTCTTGAAAAAGAGATAAATGCTAATAAAAAGAAATGCACAACTGTTATAATCAGAAATAAATGCATTCAAGGTGCGGCAAAAAATCCCTCGATTATTTTCTCTTAAATGTGCACATCACCCTCCAGCACTATATTCTTTACTTTTCTATCCTCATATCTGAAAACAATAAAAGCGCGAGGTCTACCTGCATGTGGAAGAAAATATCGAATCATTATTCCGAGAGGGAGACAGAACATTTTTCGATTACAGTATATCTAAGGTACTCAAACATTACCGAAACCCTTTATGAGAGATAGAATCCGGTATCTAAAACTTAGAATTTGAATCTAGTAACCAAAAAATCGGAGAGTCAATATCTGAAACCTCGGATCCATGTTCACTATCTGCAACCTAGGCTCCAGATTAGTTAGTCTCGAATTTGAATTCCAAGTAGTGTTCATTCCACTAGCAGAACTTTTACGAAATAAAACTACATAAAATAATTATTAAACAATTCCTGGAGTGATTCACTCCATGTAAATCTATACACTTTAAAAATAACTTAATGAAGGTGTCATTTACCTGTGCATTTTAAAACAAAATGTGAAGGTTTAACTTCTACTTCTCCTATAACAGCACTAAATTTTCTTTGATTCTGCCTAAAAACCGCAATGTTAATTAATCAATAAGTAAGGTATATGTATATATATGGCACATACTTTTCTGGTGTATCAATAGAGAGCCAATCCACATACATCTCGTTCCACAATTCTATCATCAACAGTGCTGTCACAACATTGATATAATCTGTATGATCGGCAAATTTATTACACATTTTTATTGCTGGTCGTTTATTAACGGGAGGATATGTAGAACATTTTTTTTGTTCTTCTAACCATTGAGTCCTCCAACTCAAAATACTCATAATATTATCGAATGACGACGCATTTATAGCATTGAACACGGGTTTATTACCAAATTTACCTTTATTACAAGAATTTAAAGAATTATTTTTTGGAACAGATTTTTTATTTTCTATCCTGACATCTGATAACGATGAGCTGGATGAAGAAGAATTAGATACATTCACAGTATCTCTAAGTCTTGGATCAGCAGAGATAGATAATCCATTCTCTGATAACAAGGTTGAACACTCCTTGGATGAAGGTAGTTTCTGTGGTAGTTTTGAGGAACATTTTTTAACGCCCGAATTTTTCTTTCGTGTATTTACCGTAGGAGGTGCGTCGTCTAACATAAATTCGCCTCTACTTTTAGATTCCTTAATTCGAGGTTTACTACTCAGATTCTGCACCTTCTTGAACTGACCTGTGTCATTACTTGTCTGTTTTGATATTTCTTTGAGCTTCATTTTACGCTTCTCTTTGATTTTTAATGTTTCTTCTTTGCTTAATTTATTGCAGTTAGTCGTCGCTGATGTGTAACTTGTGCTGGGTTGAGGTTCATGAATGTTACTTTCTGTCCTTCTCTTCTTTATTCCATTTTTATCTGGAGATGTACTAGACCTTTTTAGTGGCGGCTTATTATTTTCCTTAAATTTTGATCTTATATTATGTGATGGCTGTCTTAAAGTCGGTGCTTCTATTACTGGCGGCTTTATATATTTAGACCTGCCACTGCCTGAAGCGCTATTTGCTTGCTTTTTTCTACATTTGCTATTCATACGTTGTAAAATACCACTGCTAATTGTACCAGTATTAATATCACATTCCTCAGTTTCTGATGAATTACTGTTATCAGAGACCATTTCCTTTGAAATTTTTTGGCAATTCTTAACACAATAATCATTCTTGACAGTCTAGAGAAGAAAAGGTATAATTAATTGCAGCATGAAGACTAATTTATGTATCCTTAAAATGTTTACATAAAAAATACAAATACAATTGGGAAAATGCGTATTCTAGAGATGGGTAAAATTACTACAAAAATTTTCAAAACAGGTTACGGTTTTTATTTTGAAAGTGATTAATCGCCAGAACAAAAACAAATTTGACATCAAACCGGTCGAATTGCAGCAATGTTTTTACCAGCGCGGTATATCTAGTTCATGTTTGAAAATGAAAGAATGAATTTTGAGAACATTTGAAAAGCAACAATTTACAAAAAACTGAAGGAGATTTTGATACAAAACATAAAAAGAATATACTTTTATCTTTCTTTCAATCTATACAGTATGCCCCCGGATCGACTTTAAAAGAGGAAAAAGTTTTTTATTTTTGATTTCTCAGAAAATTTCACTTTCGATGATTTACTCTGCTTGTTTTCAAGCCCCCAAAACACAAATTACTTTTCATTTAACTCGAACGGTTCTCGAGATAATCATTTTTCTTCAAAATTTGGACTAAAATTTTTTATCGTAATTTCCAGAAGTAACTCTAGTAGGCGGAGTTCATTGAAAAATACAAGCAGTGACAAATCTAATAAGTTAGTAGAACTGTAAATTAAATCTTCGCTAATTTGAACAGTATTTATGCTATAATGTTGACTTTACAACAAAGAATTTATCTAATTCAATGTTACGGAACTGGGGAAGAGTGCTACCGAGTTGTTATCAAGAAATTGAACCAAAAATACCCGGAAGTTACCATTTCAAATTCCGGAGCAAAAAACTTGGTAACCAAACTCCTTAAAACAGGCTGGGTTTTAAACATTAAGAAGTGAAAGAAGTTGTTCGATGAAGACGATGCTGCTTCAGTTCTCACCGTTCTGGGATAACTGGTATAAGTATCTCATTTACAAAGAATATAGAACAAAATTTTACCATTTCAACCACAATTTAGGCAAACTTTAGAAAATGGTGATGAAGCCAAACGTATGGATTTTTGTTTAGAAATGGGTTACAGAGTTTTGGAAGATTCAAATCTTCATAAACGAATTATGTTCTCCGATGAATCAACCTTTACAACTAACGAAGTCGTTTCGTCTCAACATTACCGGTACTGGAGTGAGACGAATCCAAACTACAGAATTTCTTGTCGCAGACAATATTTTAAAAAAGTTAATCTGTGGTGTGCGGTTTCGTACCATGGCATTATTGGCCCATGTGCTTTTGATCAAAATTTAAATTCATTTTATTTAATTTTAATTCATATTTTGAAATGTTGCAATATTTTGCAGGATGAATTGCCGTTAAAGTACCGAATGGAAATGTTTTACCAGCACGATTTGTGCCCTGTTCATTATGCCGGCATTGTTCCCCAGTGGCTCAATACAGAATTCCATGATAACTGGATAGGAAGAGATGGTCCCATTTTATGGCCACTGAAAAGTCTGGTCTTACAATATTGGACTTTTATCTGTGGGGTCGTTTAAAACAAATTGTGTACAGTGAGTCACTAGACAATGATGAAGAGCAATTAAAAAATAGGATACAAATGCAGTCTAGTCCTTATCAATCTTAAAAATAACACGCAGTTTCAATGAATTTAGAGCTCTCATTGAAATCTGTGCAGAAAAAGGAGGAGCGTTATTTGAATAGAAAATTAATAGTTTAGCTTTTTGAGAATATTATTTTATTTTACCATTATTTGTTAAATTTATTAAATAAAACTTGAGCCCAATTTGTATATTTTCTAGCAAGAAAATCATATTATCTCCAGAACCGTTCGAGTTAAATAAAAAGTATTTTGTGTTTTGGAGGGCTGAAAACAAGCAGAGTAAATCATCAAGAGTGAAATTTTATGAGAAATCAAAAATTAAAAAAAATTTCCTCTTTTAAAGTCGACCCGGGGACATACTGTATATGCCGATTTATTTTAAACTATCATAGAGACACGCTTATCACTAGAAATAGAGGGTAGGCTAAATTTGAAAAAGTTACCAAATTTTGTATTTGTATGTACCTGAAGAGAAAATGCACCACATGACAAATAGCAAAGATTTCCTTTAAAAGAAAAAAACATTTCTTTTACCATCCAATCATGATAATAGTGTAACCAACCAAGACTTTAAATGTTTCATAAAGTTATAAAAGCACTAGCGCTATTGTTATGGTTACAAACACACTTATTTGAGTTTGGATGCTTTTATAACGCTATTAAAAATGTCAGTTGCCGCAAAAAAAAATAAAAAACAAACTTTTAAAAAACCCCATTTTTCAAAACTAGTTTTTCTTGAGTACTCAACACTCTTAAAAACACTAGCAAAAATCAATAGCTTTTTCAAAGCTGTACCTACCTTACAAATATTGGGGTCCTTGTTCTTCCCTAAAATATTCAAATCCAGTGCGTTAACACCAGAATTAATTGGTGTACCATTCAAAATTTCAAAAATGTCAAAATCACAGCCATCATCGGAATCAACTACAACAGGTGGGCGTACCTCAATATAGTCATATTCAGACAGTTCTTCTTTAATTTTAGGATAAGGGTCATTTACAGGAAACAATTGTGAAGCAGACAATTCATTGATGTCATCTACATCATCATCAATGATGATCACATTA
This sequence comes from Cetonia aurata, assembly GCA_949128085.1. Classification (NCBI taxonomy): domain Eukaryota; kingdom Metazoa; phylum Arthropoda; class Insecta; order Coleoptera; family Scarabaeidae; genus Cetonia; species Cetonia aurata. The sequence goes on along the minus strand of OX421882.1, from coordinate 54,865,358 downwards.
TCTTTTACTGAATAACATTCTACCATGTTTTTCTCTGTTTGTTCAATTTCTTTTTTAATAGATACTATGTTATCTAATTTCAAATCACTATTATTTTTATTTTCTGTCGTAATTTCTGAGACATTCTGGTTAACTTGGTGTGATTCAATATTTGGTACATCTAGTTTAACTTGACTGCCTTCCAATATGCTAACAATATCTACAGTGGAGTTCATGGGACATTTTTTAATTACTTTATAAAAAAAACAACCATGTGGTGAACAAGTACTATCATGTGTTGCTAAACCAAAGCTAACAATGTTGCTATCTTGCAGACACTCAAGTTGTTGTTGTCTTATTCTTCTACCATCAATAAATGTTCCATTAGAAGACTAAAAATTACAAAGGGATAAAATTGGTTCCAAAACAGTTTAAATAATCAACAGTAGAATAACTATTACACAAAATAATCATACATACACCTAAATCTTTCACGTATAGCTTACTGCAATCCAGAATAAGGTTAGCATGTTCTCGAGAGATGACAACAGAACAGCAAACGATATCATGCTCCCTATGTCTTCCTATGTGACATAAAGATTTGTTGATGTCATAGACGGCTTTTGTGCAAACAGATTCTAAAGACCATTTAATATCCATTCTTATTGGTATTATACACATTTATACCCAGCACACAAAATTTACTTCTTGTTTATAGGCGGCAAAAAAGAGATGACATATGACTGACAGATGACAGACAACAACAGACAACACACATACACATACCAACATCTACATCACAAAGATCACAAATCTTTTGTAAAAGCAAAAGCATAGCGTATGAGCACGTGAAGTGCTCAACAAAATTCGTAAAAGTAATGTAAAACTAAACATCATAGAACATCGTCATAGTGCAATAAACGAAAACATTTGTACTGAAATTACTTTTTTTATGCTATCCCTAGATTTTTATCTGAAATATGCTTTGATTTCTCTAGAATTCTGTCCAGTCTACTCTGTGGTACTATATAGTTATTTCCAATTATATATATATTTCCCTCTTTACGAGTATAATTTCTTCAGTATTATCTATTTGCTATTTCACTATGACTTTGGTTGGTAGGTAGGATGAACGTATCTTTTATTTAGAACAAAGTTTTATATAAATCATATTTCGTGATCATAAATCTCATCTCTTCATCTCCTTTTCTCAGTTTTAACAATATTTCGAGCAGTTTTCTGATGATAAAAAATAAATAAATTAAAACAATGTTTCTTGTGGTTTAAATACAATTTGGGCAATCGCAATCACCAACCCACAACCAACCTACCGCGTGCTACCGCGCATTCTTGAAGCACATTCTCTCCCCTCTATTTTTATGGAAAAAAGTGGTAGCAGCCATTTTGAAGGTTGCATACTACATGTCATACTTGTGGTAACTATATTATCTATGCTTGTGGTCATACTACACGGTATTTGTTGAAGCTTTTCTACATTTTGACGATTATTTGCTTGTATTTTCACACATCTTAGTACATTTTTACGATGCCTTACGAAATTCCGGAGCCAAAATGGGTCCTTTTTAATCATCAGTAATTGGTCGACGCTAAATAATTAACAAACTGCCTCTTCGTGGAAATCCTTTCCACATCTGGTTTGACCATCTTGGCCGCGTACATAGCGATATTTTCACGTTTTCTAATTATAAAATCGTCAGAATACCTTCAAAATTTATAAAATTTGACCGCAGGAATGCTGGTGATCTCGTAACATAGGATACGGCTGGTTTCCTCCGCGCAATCGATTTTTGCGAACAGAATTGGAGGTTGGTTCCTTATAGCTGTACCTCCTGCATATTCGAAATCGGTCAAAAAAGTCTTGCATGGTTCACAACCCTTCGTATAGTTACATAGATATCAATGGCACAGATCTAGAGTTCCCCCGGCCAAAAAATGTAAGAAAAGTCAATGTACTCCACTTTTTATGTGCGCTTACAAGCTGCAGTCATCGCCACTTTGTTGTATCCCGGTAAGGAGTTTACCTACTCATTTGGAGATGATCAAAGGTATAAAAGATCAGAAACTAGGGCGGAATATTTGTTACAATGAAAAGTTGGTGGTGCCGATTATTGAAAATACACCTTTCGAGGAAGATTTGAGGGATAGAATGGCTAAAGTTATCGCTGAATATCCGAGCACGTGCGCCGTATTGGTCCGCAGACATAGCGTATGTTCTTTTGTTTTATTGACTATATGGGAAAATTCGAAATTGCCGCGCATTTTCTTAAATTACTAACTTCATGTTGTTATAGATCAGTGTGACATTTGTCAAATTTGTATGACATTATGGAGGTTATGTTAAACGTTAAAACGATTTATACCAGGAACTGATAAATTAGCGAGGAACTGAATATTGTTATAAAAACCTACATGAATACAAGCAACAAAGGCTAGATTTGTTTTTAGGTATACGTTTGAGGAGATACATGGCAACAAGCGAAAACTATGTCAGAATGTTACGACTATTTATTTGACGTTGCTGTCCATGGACTCGATCCTAATTCCACACCAGAAGAATATGAATTAAAATAGGCCAAATCAAAGACAAATGCAATTTAAATTGTATAAAAGATTATATATATAAAGTTTATATATATGTATATATTAAATTTGAATAAAGGTTTATGAGTGCATAATTAATATCAATTCTTGTAATTTTAAAATTCCCTTCATTTTCTTATAAATTTATTTTCCTGAAACAACGATCAGTAGGAATAAAGAAAAATCCCTGACAAATCCCCAGCCCTGAAAAATAAGCTTATTAAAAAAAAAGTATTTACACATATTAAATTAATATATAAACGGTTATGAATCCATAGTTGAAACGTTGAAGATTTTTAAAATTGTGAAATACCCGCTATTTCAAGGATGATCGTAAATTGACCCAATAGAAACATAATTCCAAAAATCGTAAGCGCTGATTGGTGCAGAATCGTTTACGCGCCAACATATGAACAAGGAAAGCCTCAACAACTTTTGTGGTAAATACAGACACGCATTTTAGCGCCCCTCGTGGTCATTCCGGTCGCCTATGACATGACATTTATTTATTAATTCTAAATATTCTATTTGCTTTAAATATTCCACAACAAATATTATTTGCTTTTTAATATAATACTTCATTATATTTATATAATTCCAGTATGTATATAAATACGTACTACGGGTACGATATTTGAATAGGTGTTTCTTTATAACATTTGTCTGTGAGTTTGTTCATTATTTTATTCTTATTTCTGATATACCTAACAACAACCGGCAGTTAGATCAGCTGCTTATTGTTTAATTGTTTAATTCTATCGGATCTATTGATTCTTTTTTCCGATGCAATCAAGTACGTATTTAGAATAGCTTTTAACTCACCCATGAAAATATAAAAGCATAAACTAAACAAACTAAATAAATCGCTATTTCATTTAATAAATAAGAAACGAATCGATTAATTTCAGACAAATGCACTTCATGTTAGTGCATCGATTAATAAATAAACACAATTCTATGGAAGAGAAGGTAAATAAACCTAAGTAAGCGGTATTAGTGCTAGATGGCGCCAGTAGTGGAGTGTCCATAGCCTGATCCACCCTTGCGCCATGTTTTTATTTATTTGTATTTAATAATGTCACCGGATTGTTGTGTCAAGTAATTTTCATGTAAATATATACTTTAATTTATGTTTAAGTGTCGATTTTTTAACGTAAACATATTTAAAATGCTCACTACTTCTTATAGAATAAGTTAAATTAAACTGACATCACACGATTATTTTTATAAACAGTTACAAAAGTTACTTAACATTACAAAATGAATTTACTACACGAATTAAACGACTGCTGCTTACTGGTTGGTTCCAACAAAATTATGGAAAGGCGGAAAAATATAGATCTACTATATAATCTTCTAGACAATAAGACACTGTTGAATATACTAAACGAGAAAGATAACCTGGGAAGATGGTACGAAGTGATAGATGCTATTCACTCTTATATGATAAAAGTACGATGTTTACTACCTAAATTCTACGTATAATAAACTTTATTTTACCCAACAATATACAATATATATGAGGTATATATACTACTATTTTGTGCTCGTAGGAAGCTGAGAAAATGAACGACGATGAGAAAAAGAAGAATAAAACGACCGGCAAGGCTAGATCGGATTTGTTGTTGGTAGTGGTAGATCGGGCTCGAACGGGTTGGGGTAATTCAATGTTAATATGAATAAATGCATTCATGCGGTTAATTTATTGTATTTTAGGAACAAAATTTGATGTGCAGCGTGTGTTTAAATTAGCGATGGAAGGTTTCGATTCCTTTATATTGAAGAAATACTATCTTAAGATATATTTGGTGCTAGTGAATATTATATTGGCAGATCCGCTGTATTGTTCAAAAATTACGTTGCCACAGTGGACAGGTGAGTGTTTTATACTTTTATGGACAAGGTTTCCAGATTGTTATTTCGTCATTTGGGGATAATATTGCTATTATGAAAAGTATGAGATACAGAGGAAAAGTTTTATAGATGTGCGGGAGAAAAGATTGATTTTGGAGGGTAACATTAAAAGAATTTAAGATATTGCTTCTGTTAAAGTTTATTTTAATGCTATTTAATATTATTGTGATGCTTAAACGTTAAAATTCTAATTGACATGTTTACTACAAATGTTATTATTGTTCTATCGCCATGACAATACATACATATGTTTTATCTAATAATATCTGTAATATCAGTAACTAATAACAGGCAAATATATTATAATTATTTTTAAAAATTAATGCAGACATATTTCAAATTCTTAAAAAAAATATTTGTCATTTAATTTTTTTATTTTAGAACTGCTAAGAATTTTAAAAAGCCTAAATTACCTCGACGATTCCAAAGTTTTAACCTGTTTAAAGTTATTATACAGATGGGCTCCGTTACACAAATTGCCGTTATGCGATTTACGTAGCGAGTTCGATTTTATCAATCGCCTTTGCCAAGATTTAAGCCATTCTTTGCCGAAAAAGCACAATATCGACATTTTAGAGCTTCTAACGGATTTCTGCCGAAAGGTGTGTTAAATAAATTGTCTATCTAAATAAATAACGCACATTTACCTTTCTAGAACAGCAGCGATTGCTGTTTTGCTTGTTGTAAGCTCGGTGAAGGAATTTTCATCAATCTACGAAGTATTTATCAACCTACCACAACAGATAATACAATAAAAGTATTTTTTTATCAATTTTTTTGAATTTTTATTGAAATTGTGAATCGTAGGAGCTGCTATTTGAGTTTTTCTTATTGCAAACCAAATTGCACCATCCGAAAGGCGTCCTGGCGAATGATAGGATGTCTTATGCTCTATCCTGGTTTGAATGGAAACGACAATTATCGAATATGTACTTTTTAATCGACTCGGAGATGAAATATCAATTGAGGTGCAGTGGAAAGTTGTCGTTTTTTACTAGCGATGTCAAAACAGCTGGTAAAATGCAGAAAGTATTTGTTTCGCTGTGTGCAGCTGTGTTTAGACAAGTATGCAAATTAGATATTTCATTTAATTTTTTTATTTTAATTTTATATATTTATATTTATTTATTTAACTATTCAATCTTCTTTACATTTTATTAATTTAATTATGCTTAACATTTTACGTTTTGGATTTTTTTATTTAATTCGTTTTCATTAGCATTTTTTTTTTTTTGTCTTACTGGGGAATATACCTGTTTCATTATAAAGACCCAAAAAACCAAGAAGAAAGTACATATCTATTTAGTATTTATTCTTTTTTTATTTTTATAGGTTTTTAATTTAGATTTAATGAATTCCACCCAGTCAAATTTAAGCGATGATTCTTTAGGGGAACCATCTTCAAAAAGGCAAAAAGTCGACATTTCCTTTAAGCACGTCCTGCAAACAGTAAAGGAGAGTCAATCATGGCAATGGTAAAACAAAATTTCCTTCCTTTCGATTTGTTTCTAATCTTTTTGCTTAATATTTTATTTTGCCATTTTTGTGTTTGAAATATTTTATAATAATAATCTTTATCACTGTTTCCTCCGTCAATTTTTCCATTTGTTTTCCTTTTAACCATATTTTCTATAAAGTTTTTGCAGTATTAACTAAATTTTTCCACACCTTTTTATATCCGTTGCATTCTTCAACATAAAACTAAAATTATAACACCTATCGCAGGATTTACATCGTTACTGAATACCTACGAGAATATCCTAAGGAACCACACGATACCCATCACTTATTCCAAATTATAGCGAATATACTGCAGGAGAATCAAGATTCCAATGTCGTAAAACACTGTTATAGATGCTTAGAAGTTCTATTGGACTACGAAGAAACTTTTAATGACTTAGATGCATTCAATCGTGTATATGAATCCACTTTACGGTACGATGTTTTAAATTTATTCCAAAGTAGGGGCTATAAAGCAATTTTTCAGTTGTATCGGATTGAATCACAACATCGCAGAAACACATAAACTACTGCAGAAGATCTTAACAAAGAATAAAGTTAAAGATGTTGATAGAATCCACGAGACTTTTTCTTCGGGAACTGTTTTGTTAACCTCGAATAGTCTAAAAACTTTTAAAACGGTGGCAAACCTGCACAATATCCCAGAAATGATTAATGATAATCCTTACCGGAAGAGCATTATAAAATGGATTTTAAACACTGAAGATCAGAGACGCAAGTTACCAAAAGTTTACGCCGATATTAATACTGCGGAGATATTAATTAATTTATGTTTGAAACAATGGCCGAGAGATTGCGTGGAGGCAAAAATTGAGGATACCAGTCCTCCATGTGAGAGCTTTGAAGATGTGTACGAGTACAACGCTTTTAAAAAGTTACTATCTCTCAGTGTAAAGGATGCAAAAAATCATTCCGAGAAGATCTCTGCGTTGAACGAGGAGACAGCACGATATCTCATAGAACGCATCGAAAATATCTCTGCGAATCATAATCCTGCTTCGAGTAAAAGAGATATCTGTCGACAGCTTTGCTTATACAGCAATCTCTTGACGATCATCGATAAATATAACTTGCTCAACGAATTCGATGGAATCACGATCAAAATGAGATATGATGATATGTTTAAGATATTCAGTGCGAGCATGCTCAATTCGATCGATACGCATTCTAGCGAAGGAATAAAGAAATCTATAGAATTATATTCAGATTTCGATTGTTTGCTGTCGTTAAATTTTAGTGAATCTGTTTCGATGAAGTGTCGTGAGAATATTCCGAATGAGTTGATAATACTCTGTTTTAATATAATCAGGAACGAATCAGGTAAATTCGATGGTGGATGAAGAACTTAGGTACATGATGACTTACTTTTTGATTAATTTGCAGACGAAAGTAACGCTTTAGACAAATTGAAAATCTTGTGCACGAATATTTTAAGTAATTTTTGCTTCTATCCCAACTGTAGGAGTCTAAGTGATACACAAGAAAAGATTTTAATCACTTTAACAGATCCAGAATACGATACATCGAATATATTGGACTACAAGAAGGTAATACCTTTTCTTTTTCTTTTATATACGCAAAACACAATTGATATTTCCGTTTATTCAATTTTTTTTTGTTTAATTAATTTGTTCGATCCAGTCCACATAGAGGGCTGGTCTGGTGTAGTTTGGTTTTTTTTTTTTGCTACAGATCAGAGCCGGTTAAGGGTTGGCTCGACGTAGTTTCCGTTTTGCTAAAAATCAGAACCAAGCTGGGCTAACCCTCAATTTAACATTTGACGGTACTAGTAGCAGCATTCTTTATTTCAGAGACATGTTTCATATTTCAGAAAAATGCAAAACAGAAAAAAGAACAGCGTAATGTAAAAAAAACCACCAACATTTTATTAGATATTAGCAAATTTGTTTCATTAGCATAATTATTAATATAATATCATTCACAAAAATTATGAAAATGGCAGGTCCAGTTATGTTGCCTTGAGGTATTCCCCCTTTCTTTATTTTTATGTCAAATTTGATAGTAGAAAATCGACTAATTCTAATTTCAGCCTTTGTTGTGACCACTCATTTAAATGCTCTTTTAAGTTTCTTTGCGGCTAGATCAAGGAGGGTAAATTAGATGAGGTAGACGCGACGGTATGACAAACTGGGTAACTTGTATAAAAACTGCATTTTACAGTCACGTTACTGCCAGCAGATCAAATTCTTTTCTCAAACTTTACAAAAAATGTCATAAATCGTCGTAAATCATATAAAAATTCTTAATTGTTACCGCACTTTCGACATATCTTATTATTTTTATATGTATAGATCAGTATAAAATAACAATTTAAAAATAACGGGCACGCATTCCGCATTTACATATATTATATACTTACGGTCAGTGACTGACGCTGCTGGCTAGGAGTACGTTGGTATTAGTAAAGCTGTGCCAGCTTTATAATAAACCGATATTTTAAAGGTGTCCACATTCTTATCGCACCTAAATAAATGCTATCCGGGGATTCTGAAGGACGAGTTCTTAGAAATAATATTAGATTTGGTTGAGAATATTTGTTACGTTCATTTTCACGAATACGAAGCTGTATTAGAAGTGCTTGTGGTGTTAAAAGGTAAGTTTTATGAACTTACGATCAACACAAATTAAACAAAAAAAAATTTGCAGATTTAGGTAAACATATCGTTTTATGTCACAAGCTCGCAGTAAAACAGACTTATTTGAAGTTAATATCTACGTTTTACAAGCTAAACGATAGTTACGGCTATCAAATCAGCCTCTCATTGTTAAAACTGATCGGACACCTAATCGAAGTGAGCCCTGTAAATTGTTTTCGGAGCAACAAAATCACTGACGATCGATATTTATTCTAGACCGACATAAATTCAGTCTTTAACATGAGAGATGATGCAAATCTATTATTGTATATCCCCGAATTCTTATCGAGTAACTATCAAGAGGTCCGATTGGAGGCAATCAAGTATTTATCGATGATTTTCAGCCTGGATGGGTTCAGCGACGACACAATTTTCACAATACAAAGGGAACTATTTAAGATCGTCAATATTAAGGTGAATGTTATTTCCATTTAATTGTTATATTGTGGAAGTATTTATATTTTCTGCAGTCGTACGAAGCTTTTCGCATCCAAGTCAATGAGATGAAAGAGGAACGTAAGATCGATGAGATCGTCAGCAGAACTTCAAGCGTCCTGCACACCTATGCCACTTTAATAGTGTCTAGTTCGATATGGAGGGGGAAGTTGCTTTACTTCCTGATACACGTGGTGCAAGATAAGGGAATCGACATCGATTCGTTGGATAGGATTTTAGTTTTGATTGCTGCGAAATTGGACTTTCCAACGAGAGATGCGTTCGTCTCATCATACACTGAATATTTGTTGAATGAATGGTGCAGCGATAAGAGAAACGTGACTCAATTTCCGTTTAAGATTTTGGGTTTCGAGGACGATATTGCTTTCTACGGGAAACATAAAGATGTTATCATACCGTTATTGATTTCTAATAGAAATATGGATGCGATACTGAAGATTTGTGAAATTACAAAGTGTACACTGCCAGAATTATATGAGGTATGTATGTGGAAAAACATCTCTTAATACTATGCTGCGACTGTTCTATTTTATTTATTATCGTTTGAGTGAACTATTGAACAACGTTTTGAATTAATGCAGTAAATTTTGTTTCATGTATGGGGGCTGACTCACTATCCTGTGTTAGGTCCAATACTGTTTTTAAATTAGAAAGGTTGTTACTTCTGAATTAGAAGTAAAATTTGTAATATGTATTTTTTTTTATTCATCAGAAAATTTACAAAAATAATCTAGGTATATTAAAAATGTTATAATAATGTATTATTCTAGACTCATTTCTCTCAAATTATGGCTACGACTCTGCAATGCCAAATCAAAGATTCCACAAATTCATATGAAAGCATTGAAGATATACTAACTCCACAAAATACACGAAAACTTTTATTAGAAAACTTAGAAAATATAATCACTTGTCTTATAAAGACCATCGCAGATGAAACAGCGTTCGAGAACCAATTTAATCTCCCGTACAAAATGCTTAAAGATCAGGGTGACGATACAGTTTCCAACTTTAAAGAAATACTACTTCTAATACAGGTAACCACAATTTTAATTCTCTTTCCATTATGTTTTTGAGGCATCGATTTTTACTGTGTAGGAAAAATTAGACATTGAAATTTCCCTAATTGAATATTTATCGACAAATTATCCCGATAAAATCCAGAACATCCTCATGAATTTGCACATAAATATACATAAGAAATTAACAGCGGAAGACAAATTGAAATCTTTACATCAATATGCAACATTCATCGATTCCCTTTCCGATTACATCAGCTCGAATCATCGAATAAGCAGTTATTTAATCAGAAGCATCGTCCATTCGCTATTTAACTTCACATCGGCACAAACTAGAAACACTTTCAACGTAGCCGCTTGCAAATACTTAACTAAACTCTGTGTCGATATCACAAATAATAACTTCGAATACTTAACAGATTATTTAATGGTGATCGCAAACCGATTGACCCTTTTAATAAGCGTAGAGGATGATTTGTCCTACGAATGTTTGAAATTACTGCGATATTTGCTTGTCGAGAGTTCAGATAAATACAAGAAAGCGATAGAAAACCTCGATCCTTTTCCGGCTTCAGCGAGATTGGACGAGATTAATCAAGTCTGTGGACGAATCAGATCTGAGGTTGTTTGCGATACTTTACAAGGAGATATAAAGCACTTCTTGCGTGCCGGAGAGTTGAAATGGAACGGAGGATCTCGAGCCGATGCTTTGAAGCACCTTAAGATTCAGTTGAGCAAAAAGAAAGATCAGTTAAAATCGTTACATGATAAATCGAAGGATGTTAAAGGTTATACGATTCATAGTTATGATAGTACATTGCACGATTTGATTTTGATGCTTCTGAATCTGTCAACATCCTCCGATAATAAAGTGAGTTAAATATATGACCATGCTATTTTATTGTTGTGTTTGCGATTTTTTATTTGTATTAGGTCAGTGTTGAAGCTTCTCGCTGCTTAGGAGAATTAGGTCCGTTAGATTTATCGACACTAATTTTACAATTGAAACAACGGCATAAATTCCCTATTGTTTCACCGTTTCAACTATTAACATCACACGTAATTGATTTGTTGTCCATGTATATCATAGACATGGATCCAGATTTGGTATGGGTTTCCTCGAATGCTTTATATGATGTTTTAAACTCGAAAGAGGGCAAATATTACATCGGTAAGTTCCGTAATAAAAATAAATTAGTATGGTCGACCTGGATTCCATTAAACGGCCCTACTGTATTTATATTTATTTTTGTGGCTACAATTTATCAATTTAACATTTTCATTTCAAGATAATCTCGAAAGCAACAATAGTAAAGCCTTTCTCTACCCATTCAAATCGAAATACAAGCCAAAGCAGTCCGTCATACAATTGTTGAGGGATAAAATCGAAGAGAACATTAAATCGGACATTTGGTGGCCTAACGGAAACCATCAAAATTGGATTAGAGAGCTCACCGCAAAGTTACTCGAATGTTTCAGTGACAAGTGCTTTTTAGAGAAACTTATACCGATCTGTAAACTCAAGGTTTGATTTTCATTTTACGTTAGAAAACCTAATACCAATGTCTTTTTTCTTTCTCGTTAGTATTGTTATTTTGTAGCTTTGACACATTTTTTATGGAAATTTAGGCTCGATTATTTAATTTTTTTCCTTGAATTTGCCCGAGCATAAAATAAATTACATCTTAGAAAGATTAGTAAAAAGTAACTAGACAAAATTTTGAAACGTCTTTTGAACATGTATTAACGGAAAAAATTAAATAAATTAGTCTAAATTTGCATAAAAATTCGTTTTAATTTTTCTTTGCTGGTGGAAGATGACATTTGAACCTACACAAATATTAGTTTGATTTTTTTGTGTGTAAAACTTTTTTTTAAGTTTCCTAAATTTTCCCTTCTTATTTAGACATCGTTCTGCGAAGAAATCTTACCTCACATAGTTCATTTGATTATCACCGATAAGCACGAAACCAACATCAAAGCCCTCCTGACACAAATCAACAAGTTTTTCGAGACACTGTGTGAGGCAATCTCTGGGAATGACATGACTAATGATCAAGTGAAAATTTCGGTTCAATGCATGTTGGACGTTATACATTTTTTACGTTTACATTATAAGTAAAGAATGTCCGAAGGGATTTAAATATGTTTCACTGCAACCGATTCATAATTTCAGAGAAATTTCACATCTATCACTAAATTACTTAAAAATAGCTCGTGCCGCTTGCTACTGTTCGAATTATTTCGCTGCCCTTTTGTACATCGAGCTTTGGAGCACTGAAACTCGAACGGTGAATCTTGGAGGACAGACTATTCTAGAATCGATAAACGAACACGAAGATGGAGACACTTCGGAGATAGTCGAGGCGATTTTGAAACAAGTAAGTATCGTCCTTTAGTTTATCGTTGAAGATTATGAATAAAATATCATCGAAATAAAATTTTCCAGTCGTATTCAGCTTTAGGCGACCTTGATGCTTTGTACGGTTGCAATTTTGCCAATATCATCGATTTAGAGAATCGTATAGAGCATTTCAAGCAATTGGAGAAATGGGGCGAGGTGCTCCTCCATTACGACATGCAAGTCTCGAACGGGCAACAAGATAAAAGCTTGGAGTTGGTAAATTCGCTCAAGAATTGCGGTTTCTACCACTTGGCCACGAATTATGACGCCTCACAGCGTGATTACGAATGCCTTTGGAGGTTAGGTTGTTACGATAATCAGAGCAAAGCAAGACCAATCGACACTTACGATAAGCACAAGTATGAAGCGTTGAAGCAACTGCAGGAGAACGATGCGGAATCATTTGCTGTAGCAATTAAAGAGGCGAGACAAAATGTCATCGATACCATCAAGCAAACGAGTTTGGAAAGCACGAAGGAATTATACAATTGCTTGATGAAATTGCAATCGCTGCAGGAATTGGAAGATTCTTTGAAAGCTTTGAGTGATCAAGATTTTCAATCGTTGTTGAGTAAATGGGAGGACAACGATCAGTTGGATAAAATCAGTTTTAAATTTATGGAACCCATCAAAGCGCAAAGAATATCCATCTTGAATCTTCTCGATAGGAATAACGTTGCTGATTTGAAGAAGCCACTGATTGATGCTCATTTAGACTTGGCAGGTAAAATTTCAAAATCGATTTTAATCATAAATTATTTATAATTAATAAAATTCTTGTTTTTGTAGTTCTTAGAGTTTTAATGCAGCCAAACACAAATTGACAATTTTTATGGTCTTCTTAAAAAATATTTATTTTATTTTTGTTTTCAACATTTCGACAATTTTTATTCTTTATTATTTATAACTTGTAAAAACTTATTAAACAAGAAAATCAATTACGTAACAAAAATTATAATTTCAAATCTTTTATTTTGCAGCATCAGCTAGATGTGACGGATATTTCAACATTGCAATGCGCACCATCAATAATCTTGCAATGATAACGAAACAATCCAAAGAATATGACAACCTTAGAATATTTGAAGAAGCCCAAATCTGCTGGTCGATGGGAAATAAAACTACAGCGAAATTCTTGATGAAACGCTTGTTTAAGATAAACCAGGACGATTTGAGGTATAAATAAATAATAATTGTTGATGACAATCGTGTCCGAAAAACAAAGATTGCTGATTCTAGGTTAAAATTTGCATCGTTGAAACTATACGGGACTTGGATGGCCGAGACACACTCTGAGAATCCCGATACAATCCTGAATGAATACTTTTTAGAGCCGATCAAACTCATGAGGCAACTCGACTTATCGCAGAAAGATCGGGAAAACGTATTTTTGATGTACGATATCATAGCGAGATTCTCAGATGCTGAATATCAAAGGGTAAGTTTAGGTTTATCTATCCGATTATATCATAGAAATGCGATTTTCCCGATTATAACGAAGATATGTAATTGTGTGACTTATTCTAGATATTATCTTACATGAAATCAGCTGAGTTCGAACGTAAGGTTAAAAATATGGAGAAATCGAAAGAAACAGCTGACAAAATCGAAGCGCAATCGAAACGATTGGATTACGACCAGAAGAAAGCTGTAACGATACATAAAAAGCAGAGTTTGATCGACGAAACCGAAATAGAAAATACTCGCAGGGAACGAGATGCCTATTTTAAATTAGCAATTAAGTGAGTTCTGTTTAATTATGATGATTGCATTAATAATCGATCAAATTTATCTTAATTTCAGATATTATTTATTAAGTTTACAATTCAGCGATACTAACAACATAAGAGCTTTCCGTATCTTGTCTCTTTGGTTGGAGAATCGCACCTTTAAAGAATTAGATCAATTGTTACAGGAATGTTTGCCTAAAATACCTTCGTGGAAATTTGTTTCTATACTCCCGCAGCTGGCACCGCACTTGACTAATAATTCCAACGATGAATTCGGAAATCACATATTTAAACTTATCGGTATGTTTAGATTTCTAAAAACTATTTTTTATTTAATACGTTATATTTTTCTCTTTGAGTGGTATGAAACATTTGAACTCCGGTGTATATTTATTACTACAACTCATCATTTTTCGTTTATTTTTATAAATATTTATAAAATTTCTTTTAGAAAGGTGTGCGAAAGATCACCCCCATCATACTCTTCCCATAGTACTAGCTCTAGCTAACTCGAATAACGACAGCTCATATTCTAAATCGTCCACCAATACTGACACGAACGAAGCTAGAATATTAGGTGCGCAATATATGCTGAGGAAATTAAAAGAGACAGCACCCGAATTGAGGAGCACAATCGAAGAAATGGAGTTAGTAGCTGACGCACTGATACAATTCGCCTATACAACTTATGAATCGTGCCAAGAATCGAAGAAAATTGATACATACATAATCCCGAGCAATTTGAAGATACAAAAGATCAAGAATTACACAAACGCACTGCTACCAACCTGCACGATACCCCTGAAGAGCAATTGCAATTACAATAATGTGATCGGTAAAGTAAGATCGAGCGATTGAAATTGTGGATTCGATGTTTAAAATGTTTCAGGGGTCCACTCCTACAGTAAGGAATTCGAGAAGGTCGGTGGTATCAACAATCCGAAGAGGCTGTTCTGTCGAGGCACCGATGGAATCATGCGTAGTCAATTATTGAAAGGGAAAGACGATCTCAGGCAGGATGCCGTGATGGAACAGGTGTTCGAGAACATAAACGTACTTCTCCATGCCAATAAGCAGACGAGGGATTTGTTGATTCGAACATATAAAGTAAGTTCCATTACAGTTATAATAATAAACTTTTTATTTTGTGTTAAATATGAATTTAATGCTTAACAGATTAAAAAATAAAGGCAAAATCTTGAATAAATAATGCAATGAGTGTTGTTTCATATATGGGGGGGACTCAGAATCCTATGTTAGGACCAATACTATTGTTGACTTTTCTTTCAAAATTTGAAGAACAATTTTAGCAATTAGCTAAAGATGGCTAAGACTATCAATTGGTTTTGCTTTTCTATAAATTAAATCGTTTTATTTGTAAGATATAATTGCAAATTAATAAACCACTGAAAAACATTATACGGCATATATTGAATATATAATGAAACTAACTCAAGAACTATGTTAAAACTATGAAGGAATTTACAATGTGTTTAATAATATCTTTGTTTTGAAAGAAAATTACATTTTACAAACATGGTAGATCATATTTAACTGATAATTAATCACCTTCAATCCATGGAAACTTAACTTCATACAGGTGGTGCCGTTATCCAGACGAAGTGGTATATTAGAGTGGGTCGAAGGCAGCATCAAAATTGGAGATTATTTGCTGGAAGCTCATACGAAATACTATCCTCGGGATTGGAAATCGAGTGCTTGTCGACAAGCATTACAGGTAAATCGATTTTCCGACTTGAATCGATAATACATAACAATTTCTTCAAAAACAGAGCGTCACCAAAAAAAGCACGGATGAAAAATTGAGAAAATTCAAAGAGATCTGCCAGAACTTCCGGCCCGTTTTTCACAAATTCTTCGAAACCAACTACCTCGAGCCCCTAGTCTGGTACGAACGCAGGAAAGCCTACATGTGCAGCGTGGCCACGACCAGCATGTGCGGTTACATCCTCGGATTAGGCGACCGACACTTGCAGAACATCCTCTTGGACGAACACACAGCCGAAGTTATCCACATAGACTTCGGGATAGCTTTCGAGCAGGGTCGGGTCCTCCCGACACCGGAAACTGTGCCGTTTAGATTGACGAGGGATATCGAAGATCCGATGGGTGTGACTGGAATCGAAGGTGTGTTCCGTAAAGCCTGCGAGAGAACGATGGAAGTGCTGCGGAAGAATCACGAAACTATCATAACGATATTAGAAGTTTTGTTGTACGATCCGCTCTATGAATGGACTATTTCCCCTTCGGAGGCTTATAGTTTGCAATTCAGCAAGGAGGATGGTAATGAAACGAGAAACAGCAGTGGGAGCAGCGAAGAAGAGAAAGTTCCTGTTAATGTATCGGCTGAGAGGGCTTTATTGCGGCTCAGACAAAAATTGCATGGTACAGAAGAGGGTGGAACTTCTAGTGTGGAAGGACAGGTTGAGAAATTGATACAGCAGGCTAGGGATCCATCAAATTTGTGCCGATTATATCATGGTTGGCAGTCTTTCTTGTGATTACGTTAAAGGTTGTTGTTTTCGCATTCCGATTTAATCGTCTATTTGTTCAAAGTAATTTTTTTAAATATCAAATATATATTCTGACTTTTACAATATTTTTTATTCTTACTATTGAATTAAGATTATATTCAATATTACAGACTATAAGCAAATGTACTCTATTTTCAAATAAAGATGTTATAAAAGTTATTGTCTGAATCCTTTTAAAAAAATCTCTTTTTGTCTCGTTGCAAAATTAAAATCAACATTCAATTGGACTTCTTCAATAAACAGATTTTCTGAAATGAGTAATGTAATTTTATAGCAAGAAATTACCATTTTCTCCCGAAAAATAGAAGAATTTTTACAAAACATTCGAATATTACTGTATACTTTTCAATTTTTTTCATGAATATTTAATAAAATCGCGTAAAAGATATGAATTTTTACTTTTATATATAAAAAATGTACCAAACTATTTGATTCACTTCGTATTCACCATTTTGTTCAGTTATAGTTATAAAATTGAAACAAACGTATAAATAAATAAAATGTATATTTTCCGAAATACACTCATTTTTGTATATAATAGGTACTATACGGGAAGATATATTAAAAACAAAATGCCATAAATAATATTATAAAATACATTTGTATGTATATGTATAAATTTCCAAACAAAAAAAAAACATTTTATATAAAAATAAACACACTGGATGAAACGAATCACTTTAGTACATTAGACTATATTATCTCCTACTAATAATTCGACAAATGCGGACGAACAGAGACACGTAGATGGGACACATAGGTATACGTGATAAAGATCCTACGAATAGTGGAATCACATTTATTATTCCGGAAATTTGGGAGACATCACAGGTATCAACAAATCTTCCATGTTTGGAATCACAAGTATTTTCTGCGGACATAATATTAAAAAGAAAAATACAAACATATATACAGGGCGTTTCAATTGAAACGAGCCACCTCAAATACCGCTTTACCTGCTCTGATTTTGTAGCATTTAATATTTTCTATAGTTAATAATTAAATATAATGGTTATCAAGGCACTATTAGCGACGATTCATATTGAGTCTGCGCGTTATACATATCAAGTGTTATACATACGCCGTTGTGTGACAGTAGCGCAGACAGATATACTTTAAAACGAATTTTAACATATGCTACATTTTGTTTAATAAATTTGAAGTAGATATTTGTTTATATGCACTAGTAGCGAAGTAATATCTCTTTGTATTAAAGAATCTTTCCTCTCAGTATGACAATATTGTACTTAAACAATAACATAACTTATGTTATATTTTGTGGGACCGTTCTTCACTTTTGTAGACTGTAGACTAATTCCGTATCTAGCGCGCCTAATCGATCAACATTGTGTATGGTGCTTCGTCCGCCTATGCCCGAGCTTCGTTACGGTGATATGATGAATAATAGTCTATGGTGCCTGCGACTATCCGCTCTCTAGTTTTTTTGGTTACAGCTATCTTGATTATTATTATTGCTTGGAGTTGTATACTTCACCAATTCTATCATTTAATTTGTTTATGGTTACGTTTATAATATATCAGTTTGGATAATTACAAGTTAAAATGGTTGCATAAATTGCAGGCTGGATTAGCCAAGTCACACACCATCGCAGTTCATGGAAGTAAATGTAGATGGCAGGTGGGTAATTTAGTATGTAAGTTTGTATTTCGCGCCCATTTTCACCGTTACTTTTAGTAACTTTTCGTTCGGGCTACCAGTACCACACGTAATAAACGTCAAAATCGCGTCGAAGATAACCTGAAAATAGCACTTTTCAAACACCGTTTTTAATACTTTCTTTTTATTTGCTGTTATTTGCTTACCTAATGAATGCTCATTTTGAACTCTGGAAGAGATGCTTTATCCGATAGTACACCTATAAATCGCTAAATCGTCCCCGTTCGACGCAAAGTCTTACCGAAATATTATTTTAATTTGGTAGTAGTGGGAGTAGGGACAAGTAGGGATTTGTATCGTAGCAAGTTTCTTCCTTTCCTCATGGTGTAAACAAACATCGGACGAAGTTTTGGACGTCAAACGTGTCAAAAAATACTAACAACTTTTTAGCTTGTTAATTGCGTAGTGATAATATAATATTTGTGAGCGTTCTTTACTAAATACAATATTTATTTTGCTTTTTGAATTACGGACATACACACAAATAAACGTTTGAAAATAATCACTTCAGTGTAATGAGTATTGATTTCATAGTAATGACTTAGTAATTGTTTTGGGCCTATATTTGAGTATTTTTATTTTATTAAATTATGTTTGTGCGTTAGTTGAGGAATACCTGTGCGAATACGCATCGAATATATTTGTGTTTATAGAAAAAGAGGATAAAAGTGGTGCGTTTATATATCTGCTTATTATAATAAAAAGCATTAAAAAAATGTACAGAACAGATAAAAAATTTATGCGAGATCCAGCAACAGCTTCAGCTAGAATTTATATAGGAAATTTGTCAGAAACCATAGTTCCCGATAACTTAGAAGAAAAATTTAAAGTTCATGGGAAAGTTTTGGGATTGGTTTTGCAAAGAGGTTTTGGTTTTATACAATTCGAAAATGAAAGTCAAGCAAAAGGGGCTATTGATGCTGAGCATGGAACCATGTTTCATGGAAGAAAATTAATTGTAAGAGAGGTTTTAGAAAATAAAGGAAAGAAAGTAAATGCGGATCAAACCAATATCAACAACGCTCAACCACCTCCTCCACCAACACCACAAAAAAATATTCCAGCACCAATTGCTAAACCAGTGCCGGAAGTGGATCCACCTGCTGTAGTTCTGCCAACAGAAGTGTTGGATACCCCTGCTGGTGAAAAACGTGGTAACAAACGTAAATTTTGGCCAAGGAATGAAACAGTTGACCAGTTTAGGTATGAAATTTGTAAGTTTATATTTATATAATAAAACTATCATTATAGAGAAGTTCCACCGTATTATGAAGAAATTTATGCCCCTTACCCATCGTTTGTGCCTCCACCTGTGGCAGATAGACCTGAGAGGAACGACTGTGAGATAATAGTTGTCTCAAAAGCATTGACGTAATAAGAATATATCATGTTTTGAATTTAATAATTTAGTTTTCTTTTTATACAGAGAATATGCAGAATATATTGAGCAGAGATTGAAAGCTAAAGGATTAATAGTTGATCTACTTTTCCCGAACGAAGATGTTCCAATAGGGAGAGTATTGGCTAACATATCAAGTAGAGGATGCTTATATGCTATTTTGATAATGCCACAAAATGAAGAACAACGCAGCCTTACCTTGAATATTTTACACGGCATACCTCAAGGTTGGTTTGTTTTTGATTATCTGCAGAAATTAGTTAATCAATATGTATTTAAAAGCATATGTTTCGCATCTTTCAGAGCATAGAAATCTACCTATAGATGATGCTATAATACTTCTTACAAGAAACTTTGAAACATATATGAAAGGTGAAACATTTGAAACTGAAGGACATGTAGCAGCTTTGGCAGAAAAACATCCCGAAGCTGTTCAGGTAAATGCATTTTTTTAGTAAACTAAGGGGCGGTATTTCAATCTCCTAATAAAAATTATTAGCTGAATAACTGAAATAACCTTATATTTTTGCTGTATATATTAGTTGAATTGTTACTAGATACTCTTATTAGGAGATTGAAATACCAGCACTAAATGTACAATAATTGCTATATTTAGTTTGCATTTGTTTTGTAGATGTTAATTAATCTGCTAGCAGAAAATCGACAATTAACGGTTCTGCAATATGATAAGGTTATAAAATACCTTCAACAAAGGAGAGAACTTCAAAGAGCTTATGAAGGAGATGAAGATGGCGAAAAGAAAGAAGCTGAACCTGATCACAAGCAAGCTGAATTACAAAGTCGTATAATGAATATATTAAACAAATCTAATGATTCTCCTAAACCAGCTCCAGCACCGACACCAGCAGGACCAACTCCACTTCTAAATGATCCTTCTGTACAAAAGGCTCTGGACAGTTTACTTTCAGGAGATATGTTTAAAAGTATAAGTGCAGGGATATAATTTTTTTAATTGATTTATTTCTCACGATTATTAGCATAACAATTACATCTTAATCTAAGCAATATGTAACTTATTCCAACAATAAAACTTTTGTTTTAAGAACTTTTAATTTTATAATTTGCAATATTCATACTATGAATGCTGGCACTGTAAGTGATAATGAACAAATACTTAACTTTATCCAGTTAAGTACAAGGCTGCTTTCATGACTCTATTATAACATATCGATGAGCGACGGATTTTGATCGTCAGTCACAACGCACAAAAAAAGTTAGAGGTAAAAACATGTGTGTAACTTTTGGTCCTCCATTTATACTACACTGTGTATCTATGAGTACCTGATTTTAAATTTCAAATATAAAGTGCCAAGCCATCAGCACAATACAAGATCGCAAATAAATTATATTATCCTTTGCATACAATGTTCATGTTTGAAATTTTTTTTAATATACTTCCCCAACGTATTAAAAACATAAATAATTTAAAGCTATTTAAGAAGGAAATTTTCAGTCTACTTATTGTTAATCTAGAACCTTATGGTTTTACTGATTACTTGAATATGTAGATTTAATTTCTGTTGAGAGATAAATTTACTGCTTTCTTTGTATGCTACTTACTGTTTTCTTTTACTTCTTGAATGTCTTTGCAAATTTGCTCAAGATAATTTTACCACCTAATTAATGTTTTATTATTTACTCTGATTAAATTTTTGCTGCATATAAGCAGCTGCTTTATATCAACGTGTCTCTTTTTTAAGTTTATTTTGTTGGTATTATATCAATGAAAATAAAAACGCAAACACAAATAAAGTTATATGTATATTTATTATCTATGAATAAAGTCAGTCGTTTTCAGGGGTGGGACTCTGTACCGTTTGGTTGATATCGCCACATATATCCTGTGCTGTGATATCGCTATGCTTTGCTTTGATATTTGTGTTGATATTACAGTTTGGTGTGGTTTGGTCACAGTTTGGTACTCTGTAACTCTTCTCGGGCGTCACCGTGACCCGAACGTATTTCCGATGTTTAAAATCATAGCGACACATGTCAACCTGTCGCTATCGAATATCAACATACTTGTCCTTGTCTTATGTACGAGGTAGTTGTATTTACTTCTCTTTGTTGTTGGACGTGCATATATAAAACATATTTAAAGAAAATAGTTATAAAATAATAAACAAGAAAACACAAAAACACTATACTCGTAGAAACATTACTGAAAATCACAGCATCCTAGATCATGTTATAACCAATTACAAAGATGTCAAAATGAAAATCATTCCAGCAGACTTGTCTGATCACTGCGCTATAAAAACTACAATAAAAATACCGGAACGGACTATGAAATATATGTATTTTGAAAAAAAAGAAACCAACTATAAAAATATACAAACACAGATACAACAAATTAATGAAGACAAAGTAACCTCCTTTAGTCTATTGTCAAATTCGCTACAAAAAATTATTGAAAAAAACCAAACCACACGAAAAATTAAAAGAAGGGAAGACTGTCCCTGGATTGGCGAAAAAATAATAAAGCAAATCAAAGAAAGAAAAAAAATGTACAAAAATTATTTAAAACACCCGCAAAATGAAAATTATAAAATTTTATACCATCAAGAAAAGAGAAATACACTTTATATCATGAAAAAAGCTAAAAAAGAATATTTCGCTAGAAAATTTGAAAGGTACAAACAAAATATTTCAAAAACATGGAACGTGATAACTACGGAGCTGAATGGCAAGAGGAAGATAGATAAGCAAATAGCAGAAATAGAGAAGAAAGACACAACGACAACAACAGATCCGAAAGAAATTGCTAATGAAATAAATACATATTTTGCAAACATAGGAAAAGAACTAGCAGAGAAGCAAATAGCCAATTCAAAACACCCTCCAATAATGACCACGACCACAAGATGTACAACAGCTTTCAAATTTAAAGAAGTTACAGAAGAAGACACACATAAAGTAGTAATGAAACTAAAAAATAATAAAGCTCCAGGATATGACCACATAACTGCAGAAATTTTAAAAAGGAATAGAAACAAAATATCACCAATTCTTACAAACTTAATAAATAAAGCTATGAGGAACGGAGAATATCCAGGAGTATTAAAGAGAACAATAATAAAACCAATATATAAGAAAGGAAACAAAACAAAACCAGAAAATTATCGACCGATAAGCTTATTGTCCGTGTTGAACAAAATCGTAGAAAAAACCTTACAACTGCAAATAAGTGAATACGTAGAGGAAAATAAAATAATACACAAGAGACAGTATGCTTTTCAAAAAAACTCCGGAACAACATCAGCCGTGAATGACCTCCTAAACAATGTAAAGAAAGAAGTCGCTAAAAATAACACTGTAGTCGCACTTTTCATTGATATGAAAAAAGCTTTCGACACCATTTCCAAACAAAAGCTCTTAGAAAAACTTGACCATCTAGGCATCAAAGGGACACAAAATGACCTTATAAAAACATATCTATTGAACAGAATACAAACTGCCATAGTCAACAACACTGAAAGCCAGCAATTGTGCGCAGAATATGGAATACCACAGGGAGGAAACCTACCACCACTGTTATATATAATATATACAAATGATATATTTGACATGCAAATCCATGGCAAAATTTACGCGTACGCTGATGATGTATGTGTACTATACTCAGATAGCAACAATGAACGATTGCAACAACTTATTAACGACGACATTGAAAAACTGGAAAAATGGTGCTATAACAATCTTATAACAATAAACGAAGAAAAAACAGAATACATGGTATTTACGAAAAGAACAATTTCTCCTACTTTCAACATCAAAGTAAAAGAAACCACAATAAAACAAACTAATGAAACCGAATATTTAGGTCTGGTAATCCAAAGTAACCTAAAATGGGATACACATACAAAAAACCTTATTAAAAAGAATATCACAGCTATAGCAGGATTAAAAAAAATAAAAAATGTAATCCCAAGACACATGAACAAATCCATCTACAACGCATTATTTACACCTCATATGAACTATATGATAAACATATGGAGCAACACCACAAGGAGAAACCTAAACAAACTACAAAGGCAACAAAACACTATACTAAAACTATTATATTCGATGCACAAAAGAACACCAACAGTGGAAGTATACAAAAATATTCAAGAACTAAACTTAGAACAATTGATCAAACAGAAAAACCTGATACTATTACATAAAATAAAAAACAAATTAATAAAAACAAACAGCACATTAACAAGTAATAGAGAAATACACACACATAACACAAGAAGGCACTCCCACTTACGAACAGAAAAAATAACTAGCAATAAATACACAAACATTCCTACTGCGAAGACAATATTCCTATACAATAAACTATCTAGAGAAACAAAAGAACTAGATCACACCCGATTCAAAAGCACTATCAAAAATATGATATTAAAACAACTTATATAACATAAAGAAGAAAGAACATACCAACCAGGCGCCCTCAATACCGTTAGTCCGGGACGAGACAATTAAGCCTCATCACCCCGCGACGAGGACCGAGGACGGGAAGACCCACGTCGACGCATCGTGGTGTGCATGGACTGATGCATATGTGTTTTTTTTTTTTTTTTCTTATACTGTGTGTGTTTGCCCATGTATATTGGATGTGTAAATAAATAAATAAATTAAAAAAAAAAAAAAAAAACACGATTTTTCGAATTTTATTGTCGAGTTGCGTTTAAAATAATTTTACAACCTTCTACCCTTATTTTTAACGTTTGCTGAACAGATGTGGAAATGGTCAATAGTTACCTTAAATCTTCCTTTTCTTTATTTCGCGTGAGAGTGTAAAGACGGCGACACCTTTTAGTAAAATATTTATAGGTATTTCAAAATATTACTACCACGACATTTTATTATGAACGTAAGTTATTTATATTTTGTACTTGTTAATTTTTCACAGCATTTAACACCTCAACATTTATTCATATTTTATTTAGAAACGTATGAAAATTAATTCCAGCCAATGGAGTGTGATGCTAGATTTTTTGGAGGAGCACCCCAGTCTCATCACACAAAAGTTTGAGGCAATAAATGGCAGGCAAGATTATAATCAACTTTGGGCAGAACTGGCAAACAAATGAAATTCAATGGGGCTGGGATGTAAAACAGTAGAGAAATGGCAAAGAGTAAGTAATAGTATAATATCCTTAATATGTAGATCCACAAGCAAGAAATATTTTTTAGAGTTTAACTGACTGGAAACAAAAAGTTAAGAGTAAAGCTCAAGCTTTAAGACAGGAATGCCAAGTGACAGGTGGTGGTGAGGCACAAGTACCTCCCTTAAATGATAAGGAGCTCCGCTTAATAAATTTAATGGGATGGGGTGCTATTAAAGGCAATGACAGAACTACTTCCCCAAAGTTTGTGAAACTCCTCTTACTTTATTTGTTTCAAAAAAAGAATACGTTTAAAATTCTTTCCAAAATTTAGAAAATTACATTTAAATAAGCATTAATGAATGTTCTAATGGATTCATTACTTTTTTTTGTTGGCTACAAATTAATCAATATTAAAAACACCTTCTTTATTAATATAATATGAATCAGGCTCTTCTTTACATAACTTACAACTGTTGCATCTCTGGTCAAAAGATTATGCTTAAAAAACATTTAGTCCAGCGTGTTTTACAAAATATTGCAAATGCAAGTACAAAAGAAACACTATTCCTACACTCATTGGTAAATGTGGTTATAAGAAAATCAAACTACCTATATTCAAAGAGAAGCAATTCTGTCTACTAAAATTGTCAACCTTTAAAGTAAATGAAATAAAGTTTACCGGCTTATAAAATAATGAACATTTGAATAAATTACAAATACTTCAACGTTAGAAGGAAACCGAAATAAGATTAAAATTTATTTTTTATTACATTCCACATTACATAAAAAAAAAAAATAAAAGGTAATTAATTATATGAAACTAAAGCATGAAAGTATTTGCAGTATTTACTATATGGCATAGTTAGATTTCTATAGACAAACGTAATAAGAAAGTACACATATATGTTCACTATCTGAACCTTTACTTGTCTTTTGCAGTAAATGAATTATAAATCAAATCTATTACACAAATTCATGAAATGTACATCGCATCTTCTAGTCAGTTGTAATACATTCTGCTGTTCAACATTTCTACATAAAATATGCTGATCTAAAATAGTTAACATTCAAATACTGTACTGCCACATTTTCTTAACCATATACATTAAATGATGAAGGTGCTATAAATAAATTAATTACAGCTCCGTAAACGTTCTTTAGGTAAAATTAGTAGGTACAGCTTTGTTTATCCATTTTGAACTATACATCTAATACATTCGATAATTACAAAGAAGAAACACTTTGCAGTAATAATAGTCTTTTGTCTTGCATTTCATAATGAAAAAAAAAAAAATCGGAACATAATCTTCAAATAAAATATATATATATATAAGGAAATTGGGTCTCTAAGATATATACAATATAAAACTTAAAATATTCACAAAGGCTAATTAAAAAATATATTAAAGACTATCATCACTGTCTTCGTGTAAGCTGGGCGTGGCAAATCCACCTAAAGGTTCTTGCTGTTGTCCAGAATTACTTTCAGATTGGCCATCTTCTGCAGATGGTGATGCTGGTGATTCCATTTCCGTACCTCTACCAACCGACGGGTCAAACGCCTCTTTAATTTGACTACTTGCTCCTTTGGGGTCTAAGTCAGTTGCCCAACTAAAATGCATAAGGGCTAAATCGGTGTTACCAAGTTTTTTATAAACTTTTCCTATTAGATAGTACACTAACGATTCCTTGGGTACAATTTCTTTCAATTCTTCTAATTCCTTAAGGGCTTCCGTAAATTTTCCTATTGCAAAATAAATAGAACCCCTATGAAATTTGCAAAGAGCATTCTTTGGATCATTTTTGATGGCCATGTTTAATGAGTGCAAAGCTCTTTCAGTTTTCTTTTGAGCATGTTGAACTACTCCTATATGGCACATTATAACTGAACTGTAATTATTAATGGATAAGGCTGTATTATAATTAATCTCTGCTAGATGAAAGCGTTCTTGTTTAGAGAAAATCGTACCAATACCAAACCAAGCATTGTAATGCCTGGGATCTAATCTGATGGCATTCCTATAGCAACTCATGGCTTTATCAAGTTCTTCTGTCATTATGTATTCATGTCCAAGTAATGTGTAAGCATATGGAAAAGAAGGATCTACTTGAACAGCGCGATGAAGAAATTTTATTGCAGTGTCATGTTCTTTATGCAATGAGAAACAATTGCCACTCACCACCCATGTTATCGGAGAGTTTTTATTTACTTGTATTAAATCTTGGGCTAATGATGATAGTGCTACTTCCTTTTGCAAGTGCCATAAAGCTGTTGAATATATGTCCATATAATTAAGCCTATACGGGTCTCTATTATGTATATCACTAAAATATTTGACACAATTTTCGTAATCGGCCATTTCGAAATAAGCTATGCCTAACATGCTATAAACCCATGTTGTATGAAATTGTTGTGGTGGTAAATTACTGAATTCACTAATAGCAAGTTTACAATTAAATTGTGATAAATGAAGGTAAGCTTTCCCGATATCTCTTAATAGATGCATTAAGCCTTCTGCAGATTGTTTTTGAATTTGTAAGGGACTCATTGAATTTGTATTATTTATTGCACTGTTATTCTTGTCGGTTGACGTTATCGTTTCCGATTTTTCTTTCTTTAATCTATTCCGTGTATTTAAATCCATGTATGTATTTAATTCATTTAAACTACATTTAGCCAGTCTTTTGGTTTTCCGTGAAGGTGATTTAGGAGTTGCAAATTTATTCCTATTTGGTGATTTATTATTTTCTTTCACTGCAGAATAACGACTATCAAATAATCTTGAGCTTCTTCGTACATTTGGTCCTGTTGGCATAGGTGCAGGTGTACTAGGTGTAATTGATATGGTATTAGTAACATTACTTGACTGACTGAAAACTGGCTTTATATTCTTCAAAATAGCTTCATTTCGATTTATTAAATTTCCAACATGAGCTCGTACTTTTTTCGTGAAAGATTTTTGTTCATTTGCTTCAGTTAATGTAGGGTGAGGGGATGTTGGTGTACTATAATCTTCTCGTTCGAATAACTTACCAAAACTTGGACTAGCCTATAAAATAAAAGCAATAACGAAACAAACAAGTATAACAAATAAGTTACTTACACTTATAGAAGATTCTAATACTGTACAATGTAGTGGTTTAGTTTTAGAAGTACTTAACAAACGAAATCCAGACAGACACAAAGAATTCGTATTTGTTAAAGGACTTTCTTCAGGTGTCACAATTATTCTATTATTTATATCGTTCGAAGATGATTTAGTTAAAATTTGTTGGGGTGTTGTAATATACTGAGGATTATCTAGAGGAGATATACTATTTGTAACCAAAACACTTTCAATGTTATTAATATTATTCCCATGACATTTTGATAAATTTTCTAGATCATTCAGTTGAAATATAGTATTGGGATCAGGTTTCTCAGCTATTTTACACAATAATTCAAAACTTGACCATAAGAATGGATTTAACTTTAGAGCTCTCTTTAAAGCCTCTGCCGCCCTTTGTATTCGTTCAGTTTTGGCAGCTATCTTTGCTAATAACAATAGCGTGAATGCAGCTTGATCACCATAAGCACTAATTAATTCTTCAAAATTATTCTGACTTGATATATTTTCCATTATAACAGCTTCTGCTTCTGCATACCTAAAATCAATGAAAATCAATTATTTCAAATAGCAATAGTAGTAGTATGTGTTGATTTAATAAATAATAACTGAATTTTTACTTTTGCATTTCGAATGCGCAATTTCCAAATAAGTAACGACATTGGGAAGAATATCCGTGTTTATCTCTTAAGATATGATATGCATGATCTACTTGTCCATTTCTATAATAAGCCGTTGCTAATAAAAAAAGGCTATCATCTGTTTTAACTAAAATAGAAGCCGATAATTTAGTTCTATCAATATACCATAAAGACTAGATATACCTTCTGCATACAACCTCTCTGATAAAAATATAGCATCAGCATAGTCATAATGGTTTAAACAGTGCCATATCGCTGCCTGAAATTAATAGTTTCTATTGCAATTGATCTATCCTGTATTTATCTCACTTTTGTCATCTCACAAAAAATTATAGCAGAAGCTTATACTTACTTGTACAGGTTCCTGAATAATCATTTTCTATTACAAGGGCACAAAAAAATTCTTCAAAAACATAACTTTACCTCTTACACACTAAGTAAATTTGTGCAACTTAAATATCGTTATTTATCAAAACTATTGAATTTGACATCAACCCAATGCAGCAGAAAACTTAACATTCGATTGTTTTTATAATTATCAGGTTAGCCAATCACAAAATCAATATTATTATATACCCTTATCACCTTCAGATTCTGGATGTATCATTATCGATTTGACAATAATTAATTGTGAACAATTTTTAGTTCAACATTTCAATAAGATCGATGTATAATCTACATTTATTTTATAATTGATAGGTGCAAATTGGGCGATTCCACAATTTGTTGGTCAACATTTATACCTAATATCATGGAATATCTGACATCTGCCAAAACTCAGACCTTCTGTGACTGACATGTGTGGTGCTTTTTACTTTGCCGTTGTGTGAAGTGTGGAAATATGTTTGGATGTTGAAATATTTTACAAATTTCCATTTATTATACCTATTTATTTTTCCTTGCTAATAAATACTTCCGTAAATATGCCTCCAAAACCAAAACCTGCAGCTGCTAGCAAAAAAACTGAGCAAAAGAAAAAAGAAAAAATAATTGAGGTTCTATTATTTCATTTTCTTAATTAATTCATACTCACTTGCAATATTTTAGGATAAAACTTTTGGTTTAAAGAACAAGAAAGGTGCAAAGCAACAGAAGTTTATTCAACAAGTAGAGAAACAAGTGAAAACTGGAGGTCAGCATCCAATTAAAGAAGATCCTAAAAAATTAGAAAAAGATAAAAAGTTAAAGGATCAGAAAGAATTAGCACAACTATTTAAACCAGTGCAAACTCAAAAAATTGAAAAAGGTAATTTTTTTTTTTTTGAACTGAGTTTAGCTAATTTACAAACTAAAAATCAGGCTGATTGTTATTAGATTAACAGCAAAATAAGTTGAAAAATGCCTTTTATTTGTCCAAGCATCATTATTATCATAATTGATTGCTTTCATAAATTTCTAGTTATGCTCATCCAGTTAATTTGAGCAACTATGACTTATTTGTTTGATTATTTTAAAAGTGGATTTTTTTAAATGTGATTAGCAGACTTCAATAATCCTAATATAAATAATTAAGCAGTTGTAAATATTTTTTTACGTATTAATATTCTCTAACAAATATTGATAATACTTACTTGCTGAATATTCATGTCAAAACCATTGGCCCATTTTAGTTCAACATATCTACTTACGTAAATAATAATATGTAAGAATCTATATATTGTAGAAAATATTGCATTATATTAATTACAAATAAATGCAAAATAACTTGCAGGTGCTGATCCAAAATCCATTGTATGTGCTTTCTTTAAACAAGGTCAATGCACCAAAGGTGATAAATGCAAATTTTCTCATGATTTATCTATTGAACGTAAAGCAGAAAAAAGGTCTTTATATGTGGATATGCGCGATCCTGGTGATGCAGACGAAACAATGGAAAACTGGGATGAAGCTAAATTACAAGAAGTAATTGAGAAAAAGCATGGAAAAGATAAAAAAATGCCAACAACAGATATTGTATGATATAAAAAGTATTTTATTAAATATAGAAAATAATTTTGAATTTTAGATTTGCAAGCACTTTTTGGAAGCAGTTGAAAAATCAAAGTATGGATGGTTTTGGCAGTGCCCATCTGGAGAAAATTGTATCTATAGACATGCTTTACCAGCAGGTTTTGTACTCAAAAAAGATAAAAAAAAAGATGATAAGAAGAATGATATATCATTGGAAGATCTAATTGAAAAAGAAAGAGCAGCACTAGGTGATAAGCAGACCAAGGTTACTTTGGAAACTTTCATTGCATGGAAGAAACGTAAAATTGAAGTAATACATTTCCTTACATTATTTTTCCATTCTTTTATACACATTTCTTTACTACAGGAAAAGGAAGATGCTGCTCTTAAAGAGGAAGAGAAAAAACGAAATGACTATAAAGCTGGTAGACAAGTAGGTTTATCAGGTAGAGAAATGTTCAGTTTTAATCCTGAACTAGCTGCTGACAATGAAATGGAGGATGGTGATGAAGCCTTTGATTCATATGCTTATGCGGAAGATGAAGAAGATGCAATAGAATACAAAGAATTATCATTAGACACGCTTGTATCTGAAGCTAGAGAAGTAAATTCTTCATATGTAGTTTATTGCCTACTAAAAATTTATTTGCAGGCGGATGATAGTGGCACAGTTGCTTCTGAAGATAGGCTCTTATCTCAACTAAGTGCGCCTAATAAAACTCGAACAAATGGATTGAATGAGGAAGCTGCAGCTGTTCCAATTAATGAGAATTTATTTGTAGATGAAGATTTAGATGCTCTTGATGATGAGCTTCAAGATTTAGATCTAGAAGAATGAGTACATTACTAACAGAAGTCCAGAAAGAAGCTATCTTTTAATATTAAGTTTTGTATATACCTAACTAAGAAAAAATAAAACTTTAGCATTAGATCGCTAAAAGATCTTTATTTAAATACAGAAACAAATTACCAAACAATAACTGATCAAAAATAACTTAAACTCACATAATCTGGTATAAAAAAAACCTTTGCTAACATTATTCTTGCTCCTCATTTCCATTATTTATAGGACAAAATGATTTATATCTCCTCAAATGATTCCCATAACATATTAAAACATTTTGACAATTTTGATATTATTAAGGAATTGTTGGTATATATCATATTATCCCAATTCGTGGTCATTCCTTGTGCAGTCAAATTTAACGAACCAAACCAGCCTTCTTCAGTAGGTGTATTTTCGTCGATTAAGAAAAATTTGTGGTGCATTAAACTGGATTGATCCAGTTGTATTTTCACTGGAATTCCTGCAATGGCAAACTAAGTGACTATTGGTATGCAAAAGGTTAAATTGTATAAAAATTAGTAATGCAAGATTCAAATTTAGAGATTTTATTTCAATTGAGCTATTGCAAATGAAAAAATGCATGTGTAATTTATATAAGCAATACTTGAAAAAATTGTGATTTTAAATTTTTTTAAAAGATCAATATAAAAAAGTTGTCTAAGCATCTAAAATTGTCAAATTAGATATACTGTTTTATTTACTGCCACATGAATCCCAAATACCATAGCTGTGGTGAGAAAAATTTATTTTCAATTTTAGGTAATGATTGTTATTTCAAATAACATTAAAAACATACTAGTGATTAAATACCCTACCTCTACTGGTAAGTTTTTTCATAATGGAAGCAGAATGATGAGACATTTCCCTGTCAGCAATAACTCTAACTTTCACTCTATGTGAATGAGCTCTTGACAATTCTTGGAAGATAGTATCTAATGTTACGTGGTATACACACATTGAAATACTAACTTTAGCTGATCGTAAATGCTTCCTAATCATTCGTAAATAATTGTGTGAGCACTTTTCCCCACATGGTTTTTCTTGCCGTAAATGTTCTATACACCTAGAGTTTTCATTTGTTACAAACATAAATTTATACCATATCCCTTCAGATTGCTTTTCTAGTTCTTTAAGCTTCTCTTCATATTGTTTCTTTCTCAAGTACATCAAGTATAATGACAAAGCACCTAATCCTAATGATAGCACTTGTAAAGTAAACATTTTTATTGATTCTACAAATATTGCCTAGTTTTAGAAATTTATTTCGTAAATAAACTGATTAAACATATTTAACATATCCACCTGTCGGGGGAAGTTATCATTTATTAACTATACAATGTTATTTGTACGGCTGTAATTAGCCATAGTCTTGTTTATCTATCATAAACAAGAACAATAGTTTTTTTGTTCCCACCATTTCAATTCACCTTGGTCCAGATATGGATAAAACAAAAACATAACCGTTTGCTGCCATACACATGTGCAAACATGTCTACCTATACTTTGACATGTGCATCAGTGTTGCCACCGTGTTATTACTAGGGATGGCAAAGATGTTTTTAAACCATCGATATATCGGAATCAAAACATCGACATTCAACATCGATGTCTTATACCTTACGATGCATCGATTAAATTTCGATGTATCGTTCAATTTTCTTTTATTAGAAAAGAATTTAATTCGTTTTTCTTGTGCTGCTCTCTTGTGATCAATAGTGTAATTTAAATTGTAGAGTTACACAGAGTTACGTATGTGTGCAGCTATGAATCTGTGATATACTCCGATTTGCCTGACAATGGCCTGACATCAGTTGCACAGATAACATAATCAGTTGCGAATTTTTAACGCGTGCATGTTTAATTTGTTTTATTTTTAAATAAATGAAATAAACTGCGCTATGGCATTATCACAAAAGCATTGTGGAAAAATTCTAGTGCCGTGGTATAATAGGTGAGAAAAATATTTGTTTGACATACCTAACCCATATAATTTGGTTTATTTATTGTAGTCATGAATGGAAGCAAGTATATTCATTAATATATTCTGAAACTAGTACAAAGTTTCATAAACAGAAGGCTTTAAAAATTCTACAAATTTGGAAAATTAGGATGCCAATATTATTTGCAGGTGTAGAAGGCACAATTATTATATTAAATGCAATGTTGCATGACGAGAATGTTTCCTCCAAGGAGGGATTATCATATTTTTATGGATTAGCTATAATGAGGTATGTACAAAGTTATTATATCGCACCTTTACTACAATAGTGGGCAATCTAAGTCAATATGTGTATTTCCTCTCTAGAGTCATTATTGAAGTAAAGATACAATATATTACAATTTTATTTTACATCTAAGGTAACAATACACGACACCGTTTTATCTTCGACACAGTTTACACTGGTGCGAAAATTTGACAGAACTTCAAAAATGTGTTGCCAGAATTATAGGTTATCTCTGGTTGCCAGGCAATAGATCGGAGAGCCTGAAGTTGGTTATATTATCTCTAGCCTGAAGGCAGAGTCGAGTGGCTATTGTTAACTGAAAACAGGTTTGAGAAACGTATGTCAAATTATTTTCTAATTTTTTGAACCGTCGTATGATATGCGATTGATTATTTTTTGGCGTCAATTAAATTGTTCGTAAATTATTATTTTATCTGGTTTCAACTATGGAACATCAACTCCTATTAAGTATCGACACTTTCTTCAGCCATATTTGCGAGTAAAGTAGAATCTCAAGCATACTGCAGACTAGATTTTCCATCACATAAAGAACACACCATAGCAAATACAAATGCGAAATGAGCTGTAACTTTAAAGAATATGTGTTTCACAAACTTTCTGATGAAGATAAAAACAAAATTTTTCAAATTATTCTCCTGATAATGTAAGCAGATTATTCTGATTGGCTAAAAGTAGAGATGGTTAAAACTGCTCTTTTCTTGGAATCGATTTTCCTGCTTCTGCTCCGCCAACAAATGATTTCTTAAAAACAGCTCCTGCTCCGATTAGTTGCTGCAAAGGGCGAATATATATTATGACCTACAAGAGCTAAGTGAGCAGTTTTGCAGCTGATCTTTCTACTCCTGCCCTGCTGACAGATCAGTCCTTAAAAACAGCACTTGCCCCAATTAGTTGCTGGGAAAAGCAAATATATAACACAACAAGCAAGAGCAAATGAACAAGTCTTGTATCACCCTTGATCTAATTTATAAATGTGGTCTATTCATGTATGTATAGCAACTGAACTTCTAGTTCATATTAGACTCTGGTCGTTGATACGTTACTGTGCGACATAAACATACAGGATTGAATAATTCATATCTAAATAAATAGTTTTTAATATTAATTCAATATTGACTTAACTTTAATAAATTAATGTTGTTATATAAAAATAAATACTTGATTTAAATATATATAAACAATATAATATATATACATAAATATATTTTGATATAGTTAACAATAAATAGCAATAATAAACAATAAACGAAAATTATTTATAGAAATTAACAAAATAGGAAAAATAAGATAGTAACAAAGAAAAAATTGATTGAAAAGATGGCGCCTCAAGTCTTATGGGACTTGATGTACCATTTACATGTCGGATCCTACAAATTGTATACAATTGCATCTCTTTACAAATCCATCACTCAATCGCATGACCCGAAATGAAGAAAACGGATTTCTGCTCACAAGCAAGCTGTTCACTATTTATTACACTGGTTACATCTTTTCTGTCAGATAGGACGCAATCTGTTAAAGTTAAATTCAAATGTAATCAAAATATTAAATCATTTCATTCAACCTGTTTGCCTGCCAAGATGGGGGTTCCGCAGGGATCGATCCTTGATCCTGTTCTTTTCTTGTTATTTCTAAATGATATAACTAATTTTATTGACTCACTAATCATTTACGCGGATGATACTTCGGCCGTCATTTCTGATTGTTGTATTGAAACATTGCGGGCGAGAGCCGAGTCTCTGTTGGGCCTGTTAGACCAGTGGTTCGGGTGCAATGGGCTTCATATGAATATTGCCAAGACGGGCTTTACAATATTTCGCGCTGCTCGATCGAGGATGGAGGCTTTTGATGCTGATTTTAATAGCGTACAGGTTGCTCAGATGTCGTCTGTGTGCTTTCTGGGCGTGCATGTCGACGAAAAGTTAACGTTGGTTGTCATCAGCTTGTATCTAGGCTCAATCAAATATGTTTTCAAATTAGAAATTTAAAATACATTCTGCGTAGCGAACATGTATTGTCTTTTTATTACGCCGAAGCTCATTCCAGACTTTCTTATGGTATCATATTCTGGGGCTCCTCGAGTTTCTCTTCCAGAGTATTTATCAGCCAAAAACGCATCATTCGCTGTATTGCTAATATAAATTCTACCGAGTCTTGTCGGCCATTCTTTGCCAAATTAAGATTTTACCTCTACCAAGTATCTACATTCTGAAGCTTCTCTCGTACATTCAGTCAATCCAGTATGAGATCCCAAAAAGTTCAGACTACCATACATACAATACTAGGTATAACGACCTGCTTAGGACTTCTTGCAATAAACTGTCTTTGACTTAGCGGGTACCCGGTTGTTCAACGTGCTTTCGAGCGATTTGAAGGCTATTCAAAACTCTGAACTTTTTAAAAAAAGAGTGCATGGGCTTCTTCTGGACCACTGCGTGTATTCCATTGATGAATTTCTTGTAATCTTTGATAAATAATCTAGACTTGGTGCTCACTAATCGATTTGTTAAATATTGTCATTTTTACTACTACTATTGTTTTCATTATTATTATCTGCGTGTACTCCATTATTGAATTTCTTGTAATTTTTAATAAATAATTTAAACTAACGCTCACCAGTACATACTGTATTTCCCTCCGTCACTGGGACCATCAATCGGCTTTCAATTTGTTGAATGTCTATTATTATGTCGTATAGTTCCATCATTTCCATAGTTTTGTTTGTATTGTTCTTATAATTATTATCACCAAAATTACTACTTTTTTATAACCTTTGTTGTAACCATGACAATGTCAATATCGGAGATCTCTGACAATAAAATTATCTATCTATCTATCTGTACCAGCTCGAGTGTTTCTACAAACTTGGTTTGTAGGTTTCCAGTATAACAGTTGCTGTTACAAAGGACTGTATTCAATAGAAATAAATTTGATAGCCTAGTGGCTTGCACACTTTACATAACTTTCAATAAAAGTGATGTTTATTAAATAGCACAGAATAAAGATAAGTATTTGCAAAGTTTTGGTATGAATACTGGATAGTTTCTTGCGAGAGCAATTTTTATAATAAAAATCTTTTTAGTTTTTTTTTAATTAGGCAAGAATTAACCAAATTGTACCAAAAGATTTGGTTAAGACAGATTTTATGCTAGTTCAGCAATCAAAAAAAAAAAAAAAAATAGAAATGATTTTAAAATTTTTTGCAATATGTTTACAGAATCGACATAGAGCCTCAAAATTAGATTTTCAACAACTTTTTTATATAACTTTTTTTGCATACCATGTCAATTAAATTCACTTTTTGCCGACTCATGGTGCATTTTTGAAAGGTCACGTGATGCGTGTCAAAATAAATTCTGGGTTTGATATACTGAATCTATCCCTCCAAAAAGCTTTAATAATAAAAGATCTCATACGTTGCAACATTTATGCTAGTGGCTACATAACGATTATTCCAGGTTTTTAAATCTTTGTGCGGCACACAGTGACCAGCAGGGTACATTTTACCGTGTAGCCAAAGAAAAAAAATTGCCAGAATGGTTAGTTAACATTCGACATGACTTAGCACACTCACAAAAACATTTATCATTGTTTATGTTGCGGAAAGGTATAGAATATTGTTTTGAATGGCTAAGGCGAGAATATTGGGAAATGCAGAATCAAGAAATTACCGATTTTATCATAACTGAAACCGCAAGACAAAAAGTAGATGAAAAGATACATTTATATTGCAAGTATGTAGTGTCGGCAATAGCTGGAGAAAAATTAAACAGTTCTGTGCTTAACATGCTGAAAGAATTGAAATTAAACAAACATTCAAGTTCAAGCACTATTTTAAGAAAGTTATTAAAAGGTAATGACTTGATCATAGAAAATATACCAGAAACAATTATCGAAGGAGGCTACTTTTTTATAGCAGAATCAGGTAATTGTCTAGATGCTTTGATGTGATCTCTAATACATGACAGCCGTTTATTTTAATTTGTAGATGATTTAGATTCTATCCCAGTATCT
Organism: Cetonia aurata; assembly: GCA_949128085.1. NCBI lineage: Eukaryota > Metazoa > Arthropoda > Insecta > Coleoptera > Scarabaeidae > Cetonia > Cetonia aurata. Next base: position 54,827,514 of record OX421882.1, on the reverse strand, counting down.
TATGCACAAGAATGGCAGCCACTTGTCCAATATTTGCAAGAAAATAGTATACTTACGAATTTAATACAAAAGCTACATGGTAAATGTGTCAACAGCAAAGATTGCTATATTCAGAAAATATCAAGTTTGTGGTTAAAACAAATATTTGATGCATTAGTGAATGCAAGAATGGGAGGTGATAATTTTGCATCCAAGGTATCGTTTACTTTTCCTATTGCTCAATTATATAAATGAAAACTAAAATAGCTATTTGTAAGACCAAAGTCAGAAGCAGCTTTTTTCTTTCTTGTCATCTAAACTAGCTTATATCTTTCAGACTGATGGATTTGAGAATAATCTTCCATACACTATGACTTTACCAGAGCCTAGTGATAGACTTATAACAGAATTAAAAGATTTCTGCGATGAAGTTTTGCAATATCCACATCCGTATCTTAGAAATTATGCTCCAAGGTAAGTGTCACCCCTCATTACTAAAATGTATTAACACATGAACTTTTAGTTTAATGACTTTGTGTAGCTATAAAAACTATGTAGTTGAGGACATAGACAATCTACTATTTCAATATTTCCATACCAATACAAAATTAACATCTGTTTATACACCAATGACGATTGAAAATGTGAAAAATATTATAGGAGTAGAAGTATTTGAAGATCTAAATTCTATTCCAGAAAAGGAACTATTGCCTGATTCTAGTAGCAAGTGGATGAAGATTGAAGGTATAATGCTTTAAAACTGTATTCTTTTTTTTTAATTTTTATACTTTTTAGACACCTCTATTTATGAAGGGTGTCCGATTGGTATACTTCCACATCAATATAGGAATTATAACCCAACAATCCAATTTTAAAAAGATTTTAATACCTAATAAATATTTTATTTATATACTTAATATTTCTATAAAATATAATTCTGTTTTTTCTTTACCTTAAATATCTATGATTATTTACAATTGGTACCGTCATATGAGCTGAAAAGAATTTGTGAAATACATGGTACAACAAATATTTTGCGGTTTAGGGAGGAGCAATTACGTCCGGTTGGTTAGAGGGGGGAGAGGAGCACGGTTTGTCACTACCCGACAGATATTGCCATTACAATAACCATGGAGTAGTAAAATCACTTTGGGTACCGGTTTAAAAAACAATGATTCCATTCTGCCTTCGAGTTGTGGAATACACCTCCACACTTCAAACACCGACATCTATTGATTTTTTTTATGTCGCATTGACACGGCTGTATTTCATATCCGAGAAGACATATTCCATATATTTTATCCAGAATTAAAAATTACATCCTTTTGGGGTGGAAGTATACAAACCGTTAAACTACGACACGGGCTATTGTGTGTACGCATAGCAATTTCAATGTCTGTCGTTAAAATCATGTGCTATCTCGCAACACAATTTTGCTGTAGGTGACGAACTTTAGAAGAATTGTGCAAGCAACAAAGCGAAAACGCCCGGAAAAGCTTTGTGTATTTCAAACACAGCGACCTCATGTTGGATAACTGATGACGTTATTTTTGTCATGGCTGATCGGGCCCTCAGAGATTGTTAATAAATAGAATGATCGCGCTATCGATCTGCTGCGCGAGAGAAATTCATGATCGTTGTATTTCTTCGAAGAGAATGGTCAAGTTGCTACAGTGAATCCCGATCGGTGTTTTAATTTCCCAGACTTGAAATTCAAATAATTCGACTGAACAATGTCCAAGTGTGGTTTCATCAGGACAGGACAACTATACATCACGGGATGCCATAGAGATGTTACTACAACACCTAAATGCACTTCGAGGATATCCCGTGGCTGTCGTCTGATCTTTCGGCGTGAAACTATTTTTTGTAGGGTTATCTGAAGTTTTAATTAATAATTAAGGAAGAATTAAAACCCGTTAATCTAACTGACACATTGAAGGTGATTACATATTTAATGCATAGGTACAGCAAATGTAATGTCTGAAGTGTCAAGTTTAATAGACCAAGAGCCAAAGGTTATTTGTGTAATGTTCTACTGTATAGTGGAAATCAAATTGCCCTTATGTTGGTGTATAATTTTTCGTAGGTGTTGAAAAATTGGAAGGCGAGCGCAATTATTTGTGTAGCGTTTATGAAAAAAGAAGGCACACAAATTTTAGATATTGTAACTTTTGCTATAGTAGTGCCCAAGCAAACACTAATGAAACAATGGGTGTAAGTAGTGTAGTAGCAGTGGTAGAGCGCTAGGAATAAAACATGATTTGAATGGTGTGTATGTATAATGTTTTCAACAATCAACATTCTACATGTGCCGCAGGGTTCTATTTTAGGGCCCTTGCTGTTCTCTATATATACATGCAATCTTTTTTCTAATATTTCTACGTGTTCGATACACATGTATGCGGATGATACGCAAGTATATCATTCTTTTTCAGATAACTCCAGCTTACTTGCACTGGACGCTGTCCAGAGTGATTTGGATACCATCTCGTCTGCACGCTCTCGGCATTCACTCTCTCTTAACTCGTCTAAGTCTGCAGTGTTGGTCCTTGGTAATAAACGGTCGTGTGAGAATCTTAAAAAAATATTGCGTTTACATATTGATGATAACCCCTTACCAGTTGTCACGGGAGCTACTAGCCTGGGTCTAATCATTGATAATACGTTTAGATTCCGGCAATAAATATCTAAGTATGTACAGCGAGCCTATTGTAATCTAAGAATGCTCTATTCACACTGGAAATATTTAGGTCGAGATTTGAAACGTCTTTTGTGTGATTCGCTGGTGTTATTTCACTTTATGTACTGCTCCACTTTATATGGGCCTTGTCTTGATGTTGGTACACAGAATAGGATTCAGCAACTGCTCTCTTTCGGCGCTCTTTCTTTTGCCATATATAAAATATATAACGCTATACTTGCCAGCATCAGGGCCAAGCCTCTGCCTACGTTTAAAAAGTTATTGCGTGGTTTGATTTGGGATAGACAGCTACTTGATTCCTACGCTCTTGTTTTTAGTTAGTGTGTATATTTCTTATAAATCTTCTCCAAATATTTTCACACGCTTTTATATCCCGATTTAATCAAAAATTTTCTTGGTATCATATCTTATACCATATAATATGGACACCATTATTGTGTATTTACATTTGACGTTTATGAGCCTGAAGATGGTCTTGCAGAACCGAAACCTGTATCTCAATAAGATTTTGGATACAAACAATTCCACTTATTTTATTTATCACCATATATGAATGTTAATGTTTAGTTATGCCATTTTCGACTGCATTCATATATACTTACATATTTCGTAGAATATTCTTGGGCACCATTCAAAACATTTTGTCGATTGTTTGGGTAATTTCTCGTTTCCATCGGATCCTCTACGCGCATTACGTACTTGTAACGTAAAAAAGCGCATTTTAATTAAAGAGCACAAGTCTTTTTGAGCAGGCAGCTTTGGTTTATTTATATATTTATTTTTACATTAGCGCCATACTTCAGTTCCTTCCATTTATATGCATGAGCGATTATAATTTTAAACGTTGGAACATTTATCCCATTTCAATTATTGATTCTTCATTGGTTCATGGTATTAAATAAACCGACATCTTAATCTATTAACCAAAATATATTTCATGTCTCTTTTGTGTTACATCATTGTAAAAACAGTACAAATGAAATACTTTATTAACTCTGTTCTAGTGCGGTCTCTTAAGAAATTATATAACTGGAGTGTCTAGTATGCCACTGCACTAAGACAGAATTTAAAGATTTCGTTAAATAAACCAACAAAAAATATTTTTTAAAAATACACAATCCCTGTGACCCGTACTTATTTATTATAGTATCAGGTAATCTAATATATAATTTATCTAAACCATAAATAACAAAAATATCAAAATACATAAGATTTCTCCATAATAAATAAATCTTTGCAAAAATGACTAAGTGCGTTTCGTCTATCGAATTTGGTAGTGTAGGTGTTCTATTTAAGTAAGGCTATGCAGAAGATACTGCTTTATTCCAACTACCATTTACATCCTAAAAATTTTACTTCTTCCTTTGTTCTCGTTCGTAGTAATGTCTGAGCTAGTCCCTCTGATGTACCTAACCCCCATACATCTAAAGGTTTTCTATTCATACAGGCAACCCTATTGAAATAATTGCAATTATTAATGATGATAATTATGTTCCTTGAGATATCAGGATGCTGGGACAAACGAAGTTTTTTACATGAATTATTCAATATGATTTTTTTTACGAAAAGGCGAATGGATAGCCGTAGAGAAACAATATGAATGCAATATTTATTATTTAGGCTCGCTCTTAGACACTAATTGTGAATCAATGATATTTGACAACAACAATCATACCATACAGATCTTTATACAAGGCAACTTGCACCGGCCATATTGTATAACTTTAGTTAAGATTTTAAGAATATGAATTCATACAAACCTTCCCCCTGAAATGTTAACCAAGAATTTCCAATAACTAGATCTTAGATTATGCGGTTCTAACAAAGCAACGTGAAATAATATACCAGTACTTAAACAATATAGCATCACGTTGAAGCCAGGTATATCAGGCACATATCGCTTCTCGATTCCTAAGTTGTATACAATCTAAAAAAAATTTAATTTATTTTGTGTTGCTCGTTTCTTTGCACTTTTAGAGCTTACCTGAGCAGCTTTCCAAAATACGTACAAGGCTATTGTCGTATCTGGATATTGAGAAAATGCTATTCCCGCTAGTAGACCAGCTGGCAATCCGAACAAAGGGTTATCTGTACCAGTTCCTCTTCTTAACAGACAAGATACTGCCTAACAAAATGTAAGAAAATTTTACCGTTTACATACCTACATTCATAGTATAAAATAGCGTCTAATCTAATCCCATATAATGACATACTCTATAAAGTGCATGCTAGGTATATTAGGAATGTTGCTTCCGAGACGCCAATGTCAAGTGGACGACAAAATACACTAATCTACCTAAGTCTAACGTCCATTTGACGACTAGATGACCCAGAAGGAACAGAACTATCGTGGTTTGCGTAGCCGTTTCACTGCTACAACTATTTGTTACTCTTTTAACGGTATCGTATATAACACTAATTAACACTCTGCTCATAAAATTAGAAAAGTTAGCTTACCCGAAATATGCCGCATGAACCAGCCAAAAATGACGCTAGTTGCAGTGTATCCCTCCTAAATAACACACTTCCAAATTTTCTAGGTGATTTAAACAACGTCTGGATATTAAGAATTAACTTTAAAAGAACTTGAAGACCTAGTCCTACTGAAAACATTTTTGTTGTTCCCTAAAATAAATCAGCAGTGTTGAAGTGATTATCAGGGCTTGAGAAAATTATTTATAAGTGTACCTGTAGTGTGTAATATACACAACTAAAGGGATGTGGACATATAGAATATCTATCACAGCACTTTATTCTATTAATAATTTTCTTATATGCCCTCAATGCTTGGCTAACAATGTGGAAGATTATATTTTTGTGTTTTCTCACGGTATTCCATCTAAGATTATTCGCAGTATCACTTCTGTTTTCCTCTTTTCTACGAAAATTATTAGGGTTATTTGAGCGATTATAGTCTTTTTGCTCGTGCGGACCTATCACAAATCTAAAAATTAAAATACATACAAAGCGGCTGTTATGTGAAAGTGATTAGAAAAAATAGATACGAATGTTTTGTATATTGGATTTATTTTAGAAACATCAGGATTAAGGGAACCCTCACTTTATTTAAATAGCCAGCCAATTCAGGTTGCAATTCAATGCAATCAATAGGGATTTAGTATCTCAAAGTAAACCGCAGATTTTACATGAAGGGTATCAAACAGTCTAAGACAACCTGTTTGAAAAATAGGTTAAGTGTAAAACAAGAAATTTTAAAACTAGAAAAACTAATCATTAGACCATTAGAACAGTCTACGGTCTGCTCACATTAGATACTTTTAGGTTTTCTAGTTTTAAAATTTTGAATTAGAATTAGACACTAATGTTTCTTCTTCTATCTGTTGTAATTGCTCAGGTAGCACCAAATATTTATAAAATGTGTATTATATATTTTTATATTTTCAAAACGTTAAACTCATATCTTATTAGAAATATTTGTTGTCACTAGGGTAGGTTGATACGATAAAAACTGTTAAAACCCCAACTGTACAATTATCTAAAAATATTTTAATCATATTAACATTATTATGTCGAAAACCGATCGTGAAATTTTAACTTCACGAATACGTTTAGCTATTTATACCAGGATTCCTTGTGTTCAAATTATATCTACATTTCCATCTCTTATTTTCGCAGCCTTATTTTGCTCTTTATTATAGAAGCTTAAATTGGTATTAATCGCAGTAGAATTTAATTATATACCTTATTATTTTGAACATTGGATCCATTCTAGATTCATTCCTTTCATATAAACCTGCTCTCCATAATGTTAACAGCACCGCCATACTGATTCCAAAAATAGCTACCTGCCCATACTTTATAGGGGTAACTATGTTTCTAGCTTTGAGCATATTCCATACTGTTTCCGTAGCTACATTATTCACATATAAGCAAAGTAATGTTCTCCTAGATGGCCTCTCTATTAGTATAGAAAAAACGCTGGACAGAAATGCTGGTAAGAAAGATGCGCTTAAAAGATTAAAGTTTCCAAGCACTTTCCTGTAAAGTTTGAATAAACAATATTATAGATTAAGCAGTTAACCAAATGATAATAATAAGACTTAATGTACATTTATAAAAACTTCAATACAGTTTTGAAGATTAATGAATAATTAAAAAAGTTCAATAAATTTTGTTTATTGATCTGATAGATAGTTATATTAGTACATATATACATGCTGGAAAATTTTTATTTGGGTGCAAAGAAAATGCACTGCATTTCATCCAGTGCCGTTATCGCGTTATCAAGTGATCTAGTTCATACTTAAGTCCACTTCAATAGTAAACAGTACATGAACGCAAACAAACTAGGCAACAACCAATTCCCGATTGTATTTTGTACTAGTAATATAGTAAATTTGAAATTTAATAATCATATATAACATGTATATGATTAATATGACGTCCAATGTAATTTTGTTTAAAAATTGTAAATATTTATCTATGCAATCTACTCGTTATAACACAAACATTTGTCAACTAAGTATATTCAAAAATAATCCACACTTTCGTTTTATTACGTTATATTTGATGACTTAGAAGAAGAAAACTAGATTATACATACATACTTATGTATGTAACGTTAAAATCTTTGAATTTTATATAAAAGATTTTTACTTAATATGCAAAATAAAGCGGTAAAAACATTCTCCTTGGTTGAAATAAATGTTTAAAAAATTCTGGAACCAACCACAAACAAGTTCTTCTTTAGAGAGCTATGGGCTATTTTGCGGGATATATTAATAACCTGGTCAGCCAAATACTGGGAGAATCTCCTGGAAATGAGGCAAGCTAAAATTCTTCTGGGAACCTATAACCAGAAGAGATCTGCAGAATGCATCAACCTGAGTAAAAATAATATTCGTATATTGATAGGGATCCTTTCATGTCATTGTAAACTGAACGGACAGCAGGCTTGGGATAGCGGAGGTACCCGAATATAGTTTCTGTGTGGAACAGGATGAAACATCTATCCATCTACTCACAAACTGCGCTGCACTGTGCAAGTCAAGGACTCTGCACCTGGAAGCATGTGAAATTGAAGAGGGAGAGTTACCTAATCTGGGGCCTTCTGACATTCTGCACTTTTTAAAAGGAATCAGACTGAATGGCCAGCTGTATGTAAATACAGCGAGAATAGGAGACACAATAGATTTTTCAGGTCGCAGTGTACTATCACCCTATTACTACATGCATACATACAACCTGGTCAGCTGCAAATTGTATTGAAAAAAACTAGCAATATTTAAGTGACGATAAGTATTTGAAATAAAAACTTTTAACATATCTTTCCACTGAGCAAACTATGACAATTGCCGCTACCACTGACAAAAAGATGTAATATTAAAGAAAAAATTACTGCTGGATTATTAAAGAAAAAACAAAATGGCATATTAAATATTTGATTGATAAAGTAAATAGATAACGTTACTCGAAATGGTACCAAGCGCCAAATGACGATTTTTGTGTTTGGGGAACCAAAGCTCTGGAATCTGTAGCATGGCAACATTAAAGGTTTAGAAGGTAAAGTTTCAACTGAGGAATCTAACAATGACAGATTTTATTTTTTCGAAAAGGAACTAACCGAGAAACATTTCTTCAGACCTTGTACATGTGTCATTTGGTACCTTTCCAAAGTTTGTGCGTGTTTAAGTGTATGTGTTGTGCTAACACCTAATTTTTCGGTAAAATGTGTAGTAGGAGCAAGAGGATGGTAATAACAGCTTTGTAGCAAATGGAAATAGAGTTTGAAGTTGATGATTAGCTCCAGTTACGTTGGTTATATATATATTCATAGGCAGAAAAGCGATGGTATTAACCGATTTATTCGGTTAATACCATCCCTTATTAATATTTTTTTTTTAACCAAATATACATGTCCAGACGGGTGAATTACTAATTTATCTATGGTTAGTATGTAAAGTCCGATCTAAGGCGTTTTTTTTTTCACCAGCACAATATATTAGATTCGCCGAACAGATGGGAGTATAAAAAATGCGTGAAAACTAGCTTCCCTATTAGTTCATCTTCAAACTTAAGAAGATATTCTATGGAATGTTTCACGTGAACATTCCATCTACTCGGTGAATAGAGTGTAGATAGTGCTAATACAATCAAATTGGTAACTCTTGTTCTTGTTAATACTGATTATACTTTTGTAAAAGTGCTCATTAATATTTTGAATAATTCCTAATTAACGAATACAAACCTTAACGTGCATAAAAACATTGAATAACCAAAGGCAGTTGCACTTAAGAAGGCCGTTGATTGCAGAATTCCCAAAAGTGTCCTTCTTAGATCTCCCCATCTTGGAAGTTTACCTCGCATCAATAGCGCTATCTGTGAAATAACGTAGTTATTGTCGAAAAAATAATGAGACAAGCGAATAAGTTGTTTGTTTTATCCTCCAATTGGATAATAATAATATGATAAATATGTAAGAATAAAAATATAATTATATTTTTACAGAATATTCAAAATCTTTAAGTTTTCCCATTGTGAGCAATATTAAAGAAAAATGCACTATCCCTTAAAAAAAACGGCCATTTACAATCGCTTTTTACCGTAACAGTCCAGAAACAAAATCAAAAATATGTGTAAATACATTTCATAGACAACACTTATTGTTAGTAAAATTTTGCCAAAATTTATACTGGGCGAAAAACAATAAGAAGCAGTATAACGATATACAGACAGATCTCTTTTCTTATCGGGTTGAGTCTGTTTCCTTTCTGATTTTCCGTTGTTCTACTTCTTATAAACAACATTTTAAAAGGCATCACAAACTTTGTGGAAGATGACCCAAAATATGCAAAAAGTATGATATTTAGTAGTTATCCTAATATTTTTTCAAATGCCATAAAATTATTAGTCAAAATTTTAGTGATTTTTCGGTCGCTATCGAGTTTATTGTTAAACCAAATAATTTCGTATTTTATGCGAATCGCGAAGACAGTGGCGATGGTTATGTTCTCACGTGCAAGTTATAACATTTCTCTATGTCTTCGTGTGTGTCTCACTCCATTGAGAGCACGCCCTGTTGATATCGCGCATGCAACACATTCATTACAATATAATATTGCTACTATTGTTACATTAATTGATTAAACTTCTGCATGTGCAGTGATGTATTACAGATTAATTTATGGGAAAACTTAATTGCAAAAAACGTAAATTAAACAGATTAATAAATACTTTCTGCTCAGTTATACTTTTATAGTAAACTTCCCTCAGTGTTTGCAATTTTAGCAGTATTTGCGGGCATTAAGGTTTTATTTTTGATATAAGTATTAAATATATGTATTTAAACAATTAAACGCCGTTGTTTTATTCAACACACATACAAAATAATTGCAGTCAAATATGGGAGTGATTTTGAAATACATCAAATGGATGTAGGAAAAAATGCAGAAACTGCTCTTAACAATTACTTTCCTTTTTTTGTTTTGAAAAAAGAAATACAGCAAAATGAAGAATGTGTAGAAAAAATAAATATGTAGGGGTTGTTTTCATTTTCAATAGAATAACCACAGCAAGGTGGGTTGAGAGTTGTGTCCCCTAGGGAGCGCACATCTAAACTCTTGATTCCCCAACAGGCGATGATAGATAAAGCTTCATGTTTTTATAAACAGTGAAGATAAAGATAACTAATTCGGGGTTCCATTTAACTTTAGCGGAAAACAGAAAAATATTGGAATAACGTGACGTGTGTTAATGCAAAATGTTTTGCAATTGGATTGGAAAACAATTTTGCACTGTTGTTGCATTGCTTGGATTCAACTTAAATAAAAGTGAGTCTGTTGCAAAATGTTCGCAAACGTTTTGCGCTGTTTGTTGCATTGGTTTAGATTTAGACGCACATTAACAACATATATGACATTTACTTTTTTTTTAAGATATTAGTGGAAGTACTTAATTTTTTTATAGTAATAGCTGTAGATATAATTACGTAGATTATTTTTGCATTTATCGGAAAGTTTAAATGCAGTACAGAGTTCAAGGTGTACAAATACAAATTAAATACGAACCGTGTACACTGTTCCATATATACGTAAAGATTGCAAAACTGCTTGCGTGTATAATCCAACAGTGGCTTCCAAACAACTGTCTGTCCAAGGGTGAACGTAATATTGGCATGACACTTTTATTGGCACTAGTTTACTTAAAACTTGCACCATTTTCAAATAATAGTATTAAATTAAAAAATATTGTTGTTAGGTTTTGGAATCTAACAGCCATTCATTTTTTTTGTAGGTTAGGTTAAGAACAGAAAAATTATGGTTTATCAATTACACACATTTTCACAAACACACCCACTTCTTAACTGTGAAAGAAAGCGTTTATTCATTGACACAGCTTTTATTTACACGAATTACTAAAGAAAGGATCACTAAACAATGTTAACAAAAGTATCACTAAAATCTAGGAAGGAAATACACGAAATCTCTGTTGTTTATCACAACTATCACCGCACTTGTGTCTCACTTATTTTGGGTCAATTAACGTGGCGTTACATTTGATTCAGTAATTCAATTGATGTTTACTGTGGGTTTTAAGTACAAACCACCACTACGTACATACATAGGTTGTACATGCTTTTATCACATTTACATCCCCCACTCTTGGGTCTTGAATTCGAGAAATTCAGAAAACATGTGTAGATCGCAAATTAAGTGGCTCCGGTGATCATCCATCGGTTCAGCTCGTTCAGCTGATTCACATAGGGAGGTGTAGGATGGGTGAGCGAAGTTGTTTGAAGTTTGAGGTTACCGAGTTACCGTCGATGTCGTTGGCGGTACAAAACGCAATCAGCTGTTTAGGTTGTGGATTGTCAGTAATATAGTTTATAAATTATATTAATATTAATTATATTACGTTTTGTTATTTGTTGTACCTATATATGCTGTTGATATACTTTAGTAGATATTTGTATTTATTATTATATTTTAAAATTTTAAAATAAATGTGGAAATTAGATTGCTATTACGTGCTATTTACGTTTACAAGACAACTAATGCTATGCATGCTTTTAATATACCTACTTACTGCCAAGCGTTGGATATGTTATCTTTGTGTTAATATCATCCTAAATGTTCCATGGATGTTATTAGTTTTAAGAAAAATATATATATATGTATATATACTTATATAAATAACAATTCCAAATTTCTAAATTAAAACCATGCGCCCATACGCACAAAGAAATACGGTGTTAGATTTGGTCGTCATGGTCGTCATCCAAATGCACAAGTTTTAAAAGCGAGAAAATTGTGTAATAATGTAATACCATATGTTTCGGAGTAAAATTTCATTCTTACAATGTGAATTTGCTCCTGTGTGGAGTTAATAGTAGGTATTGCAATTACTCTGTTCTGGAGTTGGTTTAAGCCCGAGGTCACTTTTCGGAATTGTTTTAACAACCCTACGAGAACAAACAATGGTTTACTAAAATTTTGGCACATTTGGTGCCACCTTGGTACTACATTTTCAGATTTGAGTTATTGGTATCCAAGAGCGGTGTTAAACAAAAAGTATTCAACACCGTCGAAAGATATATATTTCTTTTGTTTTTGGAATTGAAAATTTTTAGCTACATTTCCGAAAAGCGTAAAATATTGTTTTTTAATGCTATTGTGACAATTTTTTAGTGATAGTTTAACTGTTTTTTAGAAAAGCTACAACTACGTTTACTTTAACTCCGTAAATTTGTTATATATTTCAACGTAAACAGAGTCGCCACAGCGAAATATTTAATGCATTTTAAATTTGATTTAAATTATACTTTTTTCGTCTAGAAAAAAGTGACTATTTTCTAGACTAGATAAACTTGGATAATGTAAATGAGAAAATTTCGTCCAGGTTCGCATACTAGCAAATAGGTAGTTTCCAAACTATAAAAAAAAAAGAGCAGATCCTATTTTTTCATCCAAGTTTCGTATTAGACTTGCGCACTTCGCTTTTCACGATTCATATTGTTTATATGAATTTAAGAAACAATTATTTCTTAAATGTTGGTAATACGTGCTATTATTCGCTATTTGGACATGCGCAAAGGATGTAATCGGTGTAACTCGTGTTTAAATAAAAGCGGGAAATTCTAGCTGAAATTAGTAGATATGCCATTTAGTTTAGAAATTTTTCTAGACGAAAGAAGTATAATGCAATTCAAGCTTTAGGTAGGCACAGCCCTGCCGCTTGCCTTTGCCTAGTGCTGGAATTCAAATCATTCTAGAATCGGTATGTTCGGGATTTGTGAGAAAAACGAATAAATAATGAAATATTAAAAAAAAGATATACCTATTCATTTATGAAAAGAAATTACTGACTCATTTCTGTATTTAATTATCAATATTCTTTAAGTATTCCCTAATAGCTTTTTGGTTTTCATTGCCTTTTTCCATTTTATGTTCATACATAGGATTATCAATGCCTAGGATTATCTCGAATGTGATGATTATTTCATATCCATATCAGGCGCGGCTGGTGCCTACGTCAGTCGGAAGCTATGACAATGATCGTAGTTCTTCGTATGCTCTCGTCAAATACGTTTCTATATGTTTATACGATACGAAGTTATACGAAGAAGTTCAATCAATGTCATAGCCTCCTACTGACGCAAGCATGAGCCGCGCCTGATCCATATACCTATAATATGTTGTAATACGAAGTTTTGCTATCAATAGCACAGTAGCCTAATGGCGAATAACTTGAGTTCGTAGTCCAAAAGTCATGAGTTCGAACCTCCCAGACTCGTGTTTTTTTTTTCCTTTTTTTTTGATTTATTACTTTTAATTTATGATTATTATTATTAATTACAATGACCTTGCAAAAGAACGTTTAATTTACTCAGATTTTCTGTGCATCATTAATTAGCTGTAAAAATAAATATAAATAATTACTAATATTTACATGCACTCCGTTAATCAGACAGTAATAGTAGGATTAGGGTTAATTTGAATATTCTGTTTAGATAAACAATAAAACATTCTGAAAATATTTCATTACAAATAGATACTTGTAATTTAAAACATTTAAATATATTTTCAATAATTGTAATGGTAACAGAGGACAATGATTAGTTTATTTTAATTCATTTTTCACATTACAGAAGTGTGGCTGATCTATTAAAGAGGCAAGCACAACAAAGACATTTTTTCTGCAATGTGACATTGAATAAACGATGACCAGTTATTATCGAATACAATTCACAGAAATTCAATTTAAATGTTACTAATTATTGATATTTATTTCCACATATACATATATGGTGTTATTACAGAAAATCTCTGTAAATTTAATGTTCCTTTGTAACTTCATTTACTTCATCAAATAATCATTAATAATCACAATTTGAAAACAATAAAACAAAAACAAAAAAAACAGAGAGCACGACTGCTTCGAACTGCTTCGAACTTCTGACCTTCGTATTACGATGGCGTGCTCTTAATCGAGCTGTTAACCAATGAGTCATTACTTAGTGGTGTTGATATTGAGGTTTTGTATTTGGGGACATATATGCTATACGATAAACCAGTGGCATATTTACGCGTGGGCTGAGTGGGCTATAGCCCAGGGCAGCAGAATTGTAGGGGTGGCAAATATCTGTTGAGTTTAGAAAGATATTTTGATTCGGCAACAAATTTCCAAAATTCTATATTGAAGATAGTGATAATTTATGGTGCATCTCTAACAAATATTTGGATAATATAATATGTGATGTCGCCACTAATTATATCAATTGCAAATGGATTCAGGATCTTCAGATGGTGTATATCCATCTTTCTCACTCGTTCGTGATGGAGGCGGTCAGAAATCCGCATTCTATTCAGTTAGGACCGAAAAATCAATTAGGACAGAAATCCAAAGAATTTGGAGTAAACAAAACTCTAATGCCAAAAAAAAAACGGGATTTTAATCAAAACAGATTTATTTTTTAGTGCCAAGTATTTGTTTAATTAATAAAAAACGGCATTTTTCATAAAATGCGGTTCTTTCTTATTAGTTGTTAAAAACTATGTAAGATATGCAAGAACTGTTGTAGGTCGTAAATTTATGTCCGTGAACAATTTCTTTGATGTACCCTGTGACTCTTTACTTTTAAACTGTTTTATAGCAACCTCACTAAGTAATTTACAAAGATGGAACGTTGCAGATATTGCTTTGAAGTATGTTAAACTCTTAAATCAAGATAATTTCGTTGTTGTGCCTCTGTTACACTGTGATAGGAGTTGACACCTTCGGATTTCTCTTTTCGACAAAGAGAAATGACAAAAACTTGGGCCGTCGTTAAGTTTCCAGGCGAAAGCACTGTGGAGGCTGTTCCGACTTCATGGTTAAATGGATGTTTGTATTATTGGCCACCTTTTACAAAACCTGAGGTAAGAGCTGCGATAGAATCATGTCACACACCGGATCCAACATGGCCCACATATAAATTTGAATCCTTTAGAAACAATATATTTGATAAGTTATAATTACAAGTCATCTTGTATAATAAAATATCTACTTTCAGAAACATTTCAAGAAGCTAAAAAGAAGTCCCTGCGAACATGGCAGACTTAGAATCTCATTCACAAAATTATTCCCAAACTGAAGTTTCTTCCAAAAAAAGAAAATTTTTTAAAAAACTGTTTCAACAGTACTCTTTTTCTGAAGAGGTGATGGACGCTGAAGAAGAATTTTCATTGCCTATGCCGCCTTCACCAAAATCCGGAAACAAAAACTTGCAAATTGTCCTACGGCCAGTCAGAAGGAGCGCACTTTTACCAGTGCAACTACGTCTTTTTTAACCATCGATAACAGCAGTCAGGTGTCAAATTTTCAGATTATTGGGAAAGAAAGCATACGTGATTTATTTTAAGTTTCAGGTGATTAGTCAAAGCAGCTAATTGAATCTGGATTTACCCCAGACATTTACACTAAAATAGTCAGAATATATCCGATAATTTGGGTACAATTCCAAAATTCTATATAACTAGTAAGTTTCTTAAACCATTGCGAGCAAAGAGACGAAACTTTTATTTTCAGGTGTTGATGATGTGAAAGGACAGCCACAGGAACCTGCCAATCAAATAATTTTACTATACCTGAAAAAAATGTTAACAAAGCAAAATTTGTTGCAAGGCATGCTGTCGGATGTGTCGTCTGAAATTGACTCAATTAAGCAAAAATTGAAGAGAAGAGATTATTTAGAAAATTTAGAAGACGTAAATAGTTCAATATTTGCTGAAGCTCATTATCTTCCTATAAGCAACCAGGCAGACCTAGATAATTTTGAAGCGGTTTTAAAGGAGGAAATAAATAGGACAAACAGTGTAAGTATAATAAGGACATAATATAAACAATTGTTAGAGTAATATACAATAAAGTAATATAGCTCATTGTTTTATGTATGTGCTATTCAGAAGATTTTCTGTAAGTGTATTGAAATATTATCGATTTTAATTAAAAATTGTTTGATTTAAATTATTATGTTTTTTAATACTCCGTATATTATGACCATATAATTTTGTAGGTAATGAAAATATCTAGGCCAGGAGAAAATAATATTTACGATTTTGTGTTTTTCCACCGCTTCGAATAAGCCGGTGCGGAAACCGAAAGAGCTAGATAATGGCTACGTCGCTGCAGCGAAAAGGGGAAAAAGAATTAAATAAATTAATAAAATAAATGTAATTATTACGTGAACTTCAATAATAAATATATATCTCCAGTATTTCTCTGTTAATTAATTCCATCTTATTATGACTGATATTTGTATTTGTGTTTATAATTAATTTAAATAAATTGTAAATCCCTTATCTTTTTAACCCTTAAATGTTAAAAGTTAATCACGTTTCTATATAACTTCTATACTCAATTGAAGTTGAAGAAATGTGATTACCTTTAACATTTTCATTTATTCTAAAATATTTGCTTTCATCATGTAATCAAGCACATAATTCTTATTGTAGTAATTCTAGTGTAAGTAGTTTATAAAAGTAAAAAATACGCACCAAGTATACGTAGAAGTACAACTGAAATGAGGCATAATAAGCGTGAATGTATTGTTCGGCGGTGTATCTAAGGCAACTTTCTTGAAAGGGATGGATTTCTTTGCATACAACATCCACAGGATTGAATTTGCTAAATGCGTTGACCATTTTGTTTACTTCAATTTAAAGCAAAGCCACATTTATAAATGAAATATATAAAACTCGCGTCTCTATCCATTTGATCACTGCCACTTACAGATTAGTTCTGATAATTTATCAGTATGCATAATAACTGAGCGATTGAGACTGGATAATACGTAGCCTTTATGTGAATATATATTGACCTTATGTATATTTATACGTTCATAAGTACACAGTATATCGAATGTTATTCTGATTTCTTTGTACAATAATTTTTTATATATTCCAGAGACCTTCCAAATTAATTAAACTATTAAACCTTAAAAAAAAAACAAAAAAATAAAAATCAGTGTTTTTCTTACATATTTTCGAACTTTTAATAATTGCCGCCTTCTCTTACGCCACGACATCTGTGTTTCAAAGGAACAAAATGCTGAATAATTTCTTATTTTATTCCTTTGCAACACAGATGTCGCAAGTTGTCTAGCTATTTTACATATATGATCTGTATAACAAAAACAAATTTATTTTTCAAAACTTTTTGAGAATATCTTGTTTGTATGTGGCCAATATATTAAGCAAAATACTAGTAATAAATTGTGTCTTTGTCGTATAGTTGGTGGTGGTGCCACCTTCTGATTATTTTTTTACCTAAACATGGAGGCACAGAATACAAAATAGTCTCACTGATCATTTCTTTGGTTATCTCAGTTATTTTATTCTGTGCCTCGGTGTTACTAAATCTGTATTGTGTGTATATCTCTGAATTAAGTGAATATGAATATCTTTTAATTTTTCGGAGTAAAACACATTTACGGTTTTGTGGTATGTGGCCTTATGTAATTGTTGATATGTTGAATCTGGAAATGAATGAAAAGGTGTTAAATTCAGAAAATTGGAAGTTGGAAGCAGCTGCTGTCATAAATGATATAAAAGATCACGTAAAGGAAGCGACGTTATCGCAATTACTTCAAAGTACTAATCAACACATTTACATAAATATAGAGACTTTGGAAAGTGAAAAATATTGCATTGAACTATCAGGGAATGGATTCAGAATTTGCGGTAAGGGTTATGATAAACATAACCTCGAAGAGGATCAATATTTTGAAACACCTTATAGTTTGTTAAATAAAGTGAGTCCCTTGTTTTCATCTTCATTCGGCAATGCATTATTAAGCAAACTAAATACGTTGTGCGAGAAATAAACGAATTAAAAACCAGTTATTTTATTTTGTAGTGTTGGTGTGATGTTTGTTTGAAGGTGATACGTGTGTAATTTCATATCAGTAAAACAATGATTGTCGTTAGTGACATTTGTGACATCTTTATACGGTTTTACAAATGCATTGAAATAATAGTGTAAAAAGGTAGTGATGAAACTAGCAGTTATAATAACTCTTATATGGTAGACGTTTGTGACGTAATTCAGTGTGCCATTGTTTGCTTTGTTTCCTATGCTACAATTGATAATGCATGATTTCAATTAGGTAAGATTTCTTTGATATTTTGTTTGTCTTTATAGTTATAAATTCTAGTCTAGCTAATTAGTAAGTAGACTGTTGTTTCTAAACTTTAGACTTCTAGGAATGGGTTGTATTTATGTATGTATGTATATCTCAAATTTCTTTCAATTCAACTTAAATATGAAATTAAAATTTTTATATTGTAAGATATATTACTTACATCAATATAAAAAATAAGTTGATTCTGCTTGAAACGTTTTTTTTTTTTAGTAAACCTTAGATTTCTTTGCTACATAACCTTGTCATTTTATTAATACATTTATTGTAAGAACCAACATTAAATTCTTGATAGCTAACTTCTAGTCTTCTAGAACTATAAGGAATATTAATATTGATATGTTTATAGTTTGACATACATCAGGTATATTTGTAGCTGATATATGTATATTATTAATAATACATGGCTAAAACGCTAGTAGTTACAAAATAAAAGATCTTTAATTATAAATAAGGCTAATATTTAAGCAACCATGCAAAAGCAATTTATTTCTAGTTATTTCTAGGAAATTTGCATACAAAGTTTGTCGCATGTATTTCGACTCACTCTGTAGATGACCATCAATGTGCAAACCACTTATTTTAATTAGTTATATCATATAATTATAATGTTACATAACATTAAATCTATGGTTACAGTTAATTAGTAAATATAACAACACAGTATTATAACATCCACACCGAATAGCAAACGATGTGAGATATTTTTTGTTTGAAAACTGACCCCTGGTACTGATTCCTTTTTTAAGTGCCCCTCGAAATTAATGGAGGTGTAAAACTCACTCAATAACAAACCAAAAGGAGTTATTAACATAAAATTCTTCCGTATGTTGCTTAAAACAGATTCACTCGTTTCTATTTTCGTGTATTCTATTTTAATCAGATCCATCAGATTGTCAGTAATTGGTGGTGTTGCATTATTTAAGTGCAGGAAATTTACGTTAGTCCTTTGTTATTTTTGTTATATCGTTCTTATGGTTGGATGTTTACTACAAGTTGAGAGTTCTTGATGCCTGCCGGAAGTATGGATGTAGTTAATACTTAAAAAAGAATTATGGCTTTAATTTTGAACACAGATGGAAGATTATATAATTTAAGCTGCTTTGGTGAAGACTTATTATTAGTACACTCATTCTTGAAAAAAGTGTGGTTTTTATTTGTGCGTTACATGTTGTTAAGAATCTGTATTTTACAAAATGTGCCTTTTGGGTTGATACACTAAATACATTCCAAATATTTATTGCTCATTGGTAACCATGATTTCTATTCTATATAATAATTCATCGATATAGTTTGTGTCATGTTGGTGGTTGAAGGATTACAGTTCGCCTTTCATCTCAAAGATGCGGATTCGTGTCAATGCGATATTTAGCACGTAAAACATCCATGCTAAATAGTACCACATATCAGTACCGGTGTGTGTTTAGATGTATTCCCCAACCGAAGCCTTTACCTAGCAACAAACAAACAATAAGTAACATAGTTTGTGTAGAGTCGTAAGGTTTAGAAATAGAGCTACAAATATACCTCAATATTAATTATTGCCAGGAGATCAACGATTAAGAGGTGGTTTCTGGACTTAAGATCATGGGGGAACTCCAGACATTCTTAATGGGCAGTTATTTTTTTATTTTTCTTATATTTAGTTTATAATCGGCTAAGAACTGTTTGTTGTCCGAGACAATGTGGTGAGTGACCATAAAGGTGGTTTTCTATCATACCAATTATAGTTCTTATGGTCTGGTGTAAAATAGAAAGTAAATATTTATAAAACTCATGTTTAGACACATAGGACACTCACAGTCAGTACCTGAGCAAATAAGTGCAAATGCACTTTGAGTATTTCAGGTATTTCTGCGAGCTTCGGTGGTTCAATGTTCTTCATCCGTATTATTTTATGGGGCGCAAATGTTCAAATGTTTAGGATAGGATTGAATGTAAATTCTTCTCTAACTGTTAAACGGGATTAGTTAGCAAAGCTATTATCGGAAAAGCAATTGAGTATCGGCTTTCTGATTAATTAACCATAGTATTTATCTAACTACTTGCGCCGAAATAAAGAGATATAGCACTAAGCCTGAATTCACACATAGCGTTTCTACAACGACCGTATCTGCGTTGCGATACCAGCTATAGCAAGCAGATGTACTTAGATGAGACTGCTCCCAATGTCACAACCGGTATGCGTGAGCAGTCTCATTTAAATCCAGGTGTTGTTCTTGCTAGACGGTATCGCACCGCATGAAACGGACGTGCTGAAAACGCTATGTGTGAACTCACGCTAATTGTAGAATAGACAGACCGAAACAATAGATTCAGGAACCAATTTTTTTTTATTTTTTTTATTCTAAAAATCAGTTTCAGATAGCTATGAATTTATAAATTTCTTGTTTGTGAGATTAGCATTTTTAAAGAAACAAAAGTTTAAAAATGTATATTTTTTGAAAACGTCATAATCGGCTTTTAAAAAATTAGCGCTTTTGCGTTCGTTGATCTGAGAGTCTGTGTCCTGCCTGCGCTTCAGTTGATGTGTCAAGCTTTTAATTGTGACATTGTGTTTGCATCATTTATTTACATGATATACTTTTGCTGCTGTAAAATTGTTTTAAGCAAGAGAGAAATGTTTCGTACCAGCTAGTAGCAATACAGGCAAAAACAGCGAGAAACTGGTCTCATTGAGTACCATTGAATTATGCAAGACGTACAGGTTAGTTTCGGATGGCAAATTTTGGTCAGTAGCGATGATCTAACACAAGTTGTTTTAGTGCTTAATACTTGCACAGTGCATTACAGTGTGACAGTTGTCAAATATAAACACAATTATTGAATAACCATACTAATGTCACGTAAACACTGGGCGTACCCAAAAATCGCTAGTTGTCTATAGGCCGAAACAGTTATGACGTTTTTAACACATAATTTGAACTTTATAATTTTTTGAATTGATTTTACTCCCACATATGAACATGAAATATTGAATTATTTATGCATTCGTCATCGTATAACACAATGATGAAGTATATTAACCATTTTCTCTATAATTTATTCGAGGAACCAACTCTATCGTCAGAATGATCTCAACTAGTGTAGTACGGAGTGATCCGAAATCTTGCGGGGTAATAAGGTATATGATAATATGATAAGTAAAGTAAAATGTGCTAGATATTTATTCATTCTAAAAGACATTCCAGATCTATTATAAATATAAATGACAAATTTTATTGCCCAACACATTGAAAACGAAAAACTCGTTAATTCAAGGCACAATATGGGTTATATCCTTATATGTAAACAACACAATCATTGGATTTGAGTTGATGTGTGTTAATGCATGAAACAAATCTAAATATTACCAATTCAAAACAAAAATGTTGAGGCAACATGTAACGGGTTTATCTGACCCTATACTATGTTTTCGACTAACAAAAACGGCAACACAGTTTTTCCTAGGGTAGTTATTACCATTTAAGGGGTAAGAAAAAAGGAAGTGTTAGATATTGAAATGTGAAAAGTTCAGAGAATTAAGAAATGACGTTATTTAACAATTTGTTGGGATTCCTTCACATTAGTGTGATGGGGGCCTTCCGCACACATCGTGGTATCCAAAAAATGTCAAAATGGCGGTAAGAAAATCGACCTAGATAATGTGGTGCATGAAATTATTTTGTTGTAACCCAGTGTAAGCATAAGACAGTCGCAATGTAGTATTTTCTATAGTTGGGAAGGAAGGAAAGTTATGTCCTTTCAAAAGACCGCTGTAAAATGTTTCGCATGGGTAAGTACAGTTGATTTTGTAAAATAGAAACTTTAAAAATTTCTTCTGCGCTCGTACTAACGACAACTTAAGGTAGGTAAATATGCGGACACCATACAAGTGATCCGTATTTCAATCTGTTGAAGATATAGACATAAATTACTGGAAGGTGCGGATTACTAAATTCAAAGATTTAGCACTTCAGAAGTTTCAGAACAGACAGCAGCTTAGTTCTAAGTGAAATAAAATGCCAGGATTAATTAATAGTTGTTTTTTTTTTGTTAAAGTATTGTTAAGCGACTGTTACTTTAGCTGATGAAATCGTGCTAAATATTTTTAAATCATTGATATACCTACGCTAAAGAACCACATTGAAGCAACGTGGTCAAATCATTAATATAAACATTAAATAAAAGCGGCTAAATTTGGACGCTTGTAACACGCTAAAGATGCAGAAAAGAAAGAAAAACAAAAGCCGAAGAATTAGAAAGAAAACAAAAACAAAATACTTCAAGCTTGGTTATTAAAGAATAGAAGTAAAGTTCTTTTTGGACAACTTTAAATCTTTCAAATCTTCTAAACTGGGAGGTTTCCCTTCACAAATTAATTCCAGCATGTGATGCAACTGCTTCCAGGTAGTTCCAGACAGTTCGCTCTCCAATTTTGTCTGATATAGCTATTATAGATTTACTACACTGAACCAAAAATGGGTCTGAGACAACGAAAAAAAAAAAAAAAAAAAAAGCAATGAAAAGAAAATTATTACATGAAGCACTTTATTGGACAATAAACTGTTCACTGTATTAACGAAACCAAAGTCATTGAAAATGAAACGATAGCCTGATCGACTCAAAGAAATATGTTATTGTTGTAAAAATGCCAGTTTTATAATGAACGTTTTCATTTAACCTATGAATAAAGGTCATTAAGGTATCTGATCTGTTCGTTCTTGCAACAAATTGCAAGTCATTAAAACAACGGACAGGACATCATTTAATACTTTATTGCGTTCATATGATGAATAAGCTGTACGTAAAAATAACGCATATTCATTCCCTGTTCATATTATCAACAAAATTATTTATTGAACGAATGTAAGAATAGTTATACTATAACAAATATTGTCCAATGGACCAATGTAAATTGATTTATTAGAATAATGATAACGTATTTACTTCACTAGTGAATCTTGTTGTTACTTAATCAGAGATGGTAAATAATATTTTATCATAAGAACTAAATATATCGTTCTGTCAATGAAAATTCACTCAATAAATGTAGTTTATTGATATAACGACCAGTATTTTTCTCAGTGTAGTTGAGAAAATGAACGTTTTAATTTCTTCGTCTAAGTCTAAACGTTACAGATAAGAAAATTAGTTCCTTTCTTGAAAACGGTGCTTCTGATTTCACTAGACCCATACATAATTTTAGCGATTTAGAACGTTGGAATATATTGTACATAAGGTATTTAAAGTTGTTATTTTGTTTGCAATAACATCCATTATCCCTGAAAAGATTTCACAATGCTAGGATAATCTTCAGGTAGTTCAAGTGCACCTTCCGAGGGTGAAATTTGCCTGTTAAACATTTTTTTTTTACCAATATACCTTTAATAAGTACTCTAAAACAAAATATTCCATATTGCAGGTTTTGGTTTTTCTAACAGATTAAAAAATCAAGTTCATTGTTCAGATTTAGATCGATTCTCACTTTCTCAAACATACATCTTGTTCTTAAATTTATTTACCTATATTTATATAGATACTTCACCCATATTAATATGAGGGATAGATATAACAAAAAAGTGTAATAGTTCGTATTATACAATTTGATAACAAATGTATAAAAATATAATACTGGATATTACCTCTGATAATATTTATAAACAAATTTATTAATTGTAAATATTTTTTATTAGGTATATCGAGAAATATAAAAATATAATAATTAATAGCCATGGTAATTAATGATATATTTTTTGCAAAGTAAAATTGGTTACATGAAACATTCATATATTTACGTACACTGGACTACATTAAGTCTTAGGACACGGCTTGGGTCTGAACCTTCTTGGATACTATTGCTATCTCTTGCTATCACAAGACGATATGAGAGAGATAGCAACAAGTTTAGACAGGTTCACATCGAGTGGTGTCCTAAGAGTTAGTGTAGTCTAGTGTACATTATATATTAAAGCAATATTACTCTATCCCAACTTATCAACTTTTGTTTAGAAATGATATATTAATGATATATATCTGTAAACAGTGATAAACAAGGTCAGTGATACTACAACCCAAAATTATAACACATTTTAGCAATCGGTCATGGACTTCGGCATTACTCGATCAGTTTCGAATCTTCCTTATTCAGTGAGTAGGTGATTCAACTTGGCGAGTTTGAATATTATATTATACATTCATTCATATCCGTTTGCATGCGAAAGTACTTTTACGAGTTGTTCGCGAGATAGCCATTTGTAAGGAATATGCAACTACTAAACCTATTCGTGTAAGTATATCTAGTATTTTTGTATAAGGGAATTGGAGTATATATTAGGCGATTTTCTTTTTTTTTTACAATAAGATGTGTGATGTAACAGCGAAGCAAATTACACTGATGTGTTTTTCTAATACTCTCGTTGTTAAACATATATTAAGTACTGTAGTATTTATGCAGTATTTTTATCAAAAGCAATATTCAAGCTAAACTTGGATTAATAATTTGACATTTAAATTGCTTTTCCACAAGGAGATTTGATGGTCGCAATAATATTAACAAATTGAACTTATTTTCAATTTTATTCATAGAATTCTAAAAAAACTGATGGACTCCTGAGTATAATTGATGTACTTAGCATGTGCAATTTAGAGATATTAATAACTTCTTTGTAATGGAACTTCGCACATATAAATAAGTACGCCTTTGCGGTAAGAAAATTTGTATTGTTTGTGTAACAATGATCGGAAGTATATTATTTCTGGCATAAAGTAGCACGAGGACTACTAACTAGAAGCATAGAGAACTGCTTATTTAAGTAGCCATGATTTTCTTCGAACAACTATAATCAACGGTAGCGAGCAAACTCTGCTGCATAAATATTCTAAAAAATATGTTTAACTTAAGGCTTATATAAATTATCAAGTTTAAGAAAGTTATGTTGCTAATTTAGAATGATGGGAAAATTATGTAGCCCAACTTTTCTCCTGCAATTTTGTTATTTTAAATGGAAAACCCTGTATATTATTACATTTTTAGATTTATTGTTAAATTTAAATGGCATACATTGGATCTAACAATAAGTCGTATGGTTTGTGAATTACAGGACGTTTTTTTCAACAACCATAACATTTACAGCGTCTTTGAAATTATCTCCGAAACTGTGAAAGTTAGACAGATGCGGTTTTCAGTTTCCGCTTAGGCATGAAAGAGCACACATTTTTTACTAAAAAATGTTGGGTTTAAAATACAAGGACGGCAATTTTCGAACTTTAAATTCATGGATAACTTAATTTTTTTTTTAAATAGAACGGTAAGCAATTTTTACATAACAGGATGTAGAATCTAATTTTCTTTCGAATTTATACACATACTATAATGTCTTTCTGCAGCGGTTTTGGAGATACTGATTCTCGATTTTTTAGTTTTTCATCATAGAAACTTATTATCCTCATCCAATACAAACATCATCTTAATGAGTTCTTCTGTTCTTCCATGGAACAATTTATTTCTTTTTAACGAAATATTACTCGTTTAAGACAGCTACTTATTTCGGACAAAAAATTTCAAAACTTGTGTCAATAAACAACATGCTTGTTTTTCATGGCCGCGTTTATATCTTCGTAATAAGGTTTTATCGTGAAAAACTAAAAAATCGCGGTTATCTCCAAAACCGACATAATAATACCTGTATAAAATCGACAGAAAATTAAATTTTACATCCAGTCTTCTAAAAATTGCTATACCTCTAAAAAAATCAAGTTATCCATGATTTTAGAGCTGGAAAATGCAGTTTGTTATTTAATAACCTTGTATTCAAACCCAATATTTTTCTAATGAAAAACGTGTGGTCTCTCATGCTTAAACGAAAACTGAAAACCGCATTTTTCTATAACTTTCACAGTTTCGGAGATATTTTCAAATTTTGAAGAAATGTTTTCCTTCTTGTTTTAGAAAAGGCCGTAACTTTTTCAAATTTTTAAAACAAATTAAGAATGACTTTCGTAATTTTAACTCGCAGATCCGTTTGAGAGTAAATCGCGCGAGATTATTTGCGGCAGTTGTATTTACTAGAGCGGTTATCGGATTTCAATTTTATGCATACCTGATTCTCGTTGTGGCGGGGCAGTGGCAGAAGATATGCTCAACTCTCTTCATTCTTCAAACACAGCCGGCATTCAGTCTCATCAGAGAATTCAATTCTGTGTCGGTGTTTTCTGAGTTTTCAGTGACAGAATTCTATTTCGCATGTACCAAACCAGGACATTTGTTCCAACGTTGGGGCATTTTCTGATTTGTGTTTAGTTACCGTAGGTGCTATGCCAATGACAGGTCCCTGAACTTGCTCCGCAGCACCCTTTTTTGCAAGAGTCTGCTTCCTCATTAGATTAGGAATAGATTATTTGTCGTCTCAATACATTTAGAGTGTCTTTACAGCTCCAGATCAGCTGCGAGTTGCATTTGATGTTTTTCTCCAAAATCTCTCTAGCGCACATCTCAATGGCATAGATTTCAGCCTGAACAATCGTTGTCTTTTAGATTACGGCAGAACATTCCTGCGCTAACATCCGGCTCTGTTTTCGAATCTTCCGTAAACCAGCAGGTGTTTGCCTGCGTTAATGTGTTTTCGTTGCATATCCTTTCCGCTGTGTTTGGAAAGGAGGTGGTGAAGTATGTATCGATCATTGGTCGAGTACACATAAAGTCCGATAGCATTCTCAGTAAATTACCGATTCCAGCAACCTGTTCGCCAGTCATGAGTATGTGGCGATTGATTCGCTATGTGCCCTAGGCGAAATGTTGTTAATCTGGCCTCCCTTTCCACAAGAATGTGCAATGATGGTTGGTCCAAAAGAGTGATGGGGAAGAGTCATTGCTCTCGTGATTGCCATACCTGTAATTTGTTGTATGGATGTAAGTCTTGGTGTGGCTCTGGCTTGCTGGACTTTCTGCCACCATGCTATTACTTATTATGGTTGGACGTACTACCATCACATAAGGAAAAATGGACTAACTTTGGGTAGGTCGCCCAAGATTTCCCATATATTCTTCGGCAGGTCCATAAGGGTAGCCTTTTTCCACATGTGGATTCCACGATACTGTCTTATTAAATAGGACACCTAGGTATTTTACATTATCTGCAAATTCAAGTTTCACACCTTGTATAATGGGTGGTACCAAGTGCTTCACTCTCATTTTCCTGACGAACGGTACTATCGTTGTTTTGTTCATAAGCAAGACAAATAAAATATTTTGTCGTGCCTTGATGCATGTCTGTCGCGCTCAATGTCTGCAGATATGAATGAACCTTTACACTTGTGACCGATAGCTTTTAATAGAGTTACTAGCTATTAGTTTATAGGTCCATGTATACCCGCTTCTAGTGCGTTTGGTTTAAATACTTATAGTTTAGTTAGATTCTTAGGAAATATTTTTTAGTGCATGTTAATTTGGATCCGAGATTTAATTAAATGTGAAATAAGAAACCTTTTTATGTACCAATACGAATATCAACCCAATTTTTGTTACTGAAATAGTTATTTGTATCACTAGGCCAGAAACTATAGTTTTACGAGTATGAGCACGGTTTGTGTGGCCGAGGCGAAGCCGAGGCCGCACAAGTGCGAATACTCGCAAAAGAGTTTCTGGCCGCGTGTTACACACTATTTTTTGCGCCGACAAATCTTAATTTTGTTGACAATAATAAAACGAATTAACGCTAGGGAGTTAACGGTACAGGTTGGCAATACATGTTACGTATGAATTTTGAATTTGAAATCAGGGTTAAGTTACCTTAGTATTTTGACGTTTTAATTTTCTTGGTAGTTTTGACACATATTCATCAATAATAAGGGCAATGGAGACTTCAGCTCACACTACAGAGGTTGCGCAACAAGTTATTAACAATTAATTACCTGTAAAATATTCCGAAAATTGATTTGGAAAGAATATGAATTAATTAAGAGATTGTGTAACGAGAATTCTGTCATCTGTCATTGTCTGTCATCGAATCTACAATTAATTACAGAAATGTCGGTAACTCGAATATATATGTTGCCAACCTTTAGTGATCTTTTTTACGGCCTAGGCCGGAGAATGGTAAGTTTCCGGCCGATTTATAGTAATGCAAAATCAGTGTTTCTTGACGGAGGCGCAAAAAATAAATTTAAACAACTATATATGTAGCTACGTAAATTTACATGGGATATCAACACTATTAATGCATAAATGGGAAAATCTTTGTAAATGCATTGTTTTTATTTTAAATCGACCGATCCAACAACATAAATGAACTAATAGATACGCAGACACGACCGATCATAAAACTGTGCGATAGAATCACGCTCACATCATGCTGAGAATTCGATAAAGAATCCATTTTTGCTTTTCAATTCGTTCGCGTCGAACGCGTCGGTCTTGAACGACACATCTCTTTTGTGCATTTTACTGTGTAAATATTACTCATGGGAGCTACTCGAGAGTTTTGCTGCGCCCTAAAGGTTTATTATCTATTTACTTTTGAACATTATTGTAAAAAGTACATTTTATGCATACAGGCATTATTATTAGCCGCACAACGTGCCCACGAGTTGCAAGTCCAATATACATATGCATACAAGCATACGTAGACTCACATGCATTACTCTGGTTCTATTTTTTTAATTCATTCATTTAATATTCTCGTGTCAAAAAAAAGTTATGTAAAAAGAATATTGGTAAATATTGATAACCCCTACAAGTTTATTACAGCAAATTATCTTAATGAATGTATATATAGTCATAATTTTTATTTGTGATACATAAAAGCTGTCAGAAACTACGGACACATCACGCCGTGTTAACTTGATATACAATTTTGAAATTTTGTATATTAAAATTATTTTTTTTTCTACAATTTTAATATAAATAAATTTGCGTTCTGACAAATATCGTTTGCGATAAGTTATTTTGGGTATTTTTAAAAGGCAATTTGGGTCTATTTCGTGATTTTCAATGGAACTCCCTATATAATTATATTATTTTATTTTTTAAATCTTAATTGAAAAAGGTCACTTTATACAGGGGAATTGATTGAGACCGTCCATTAGAAAGATTGGGCCTCCTAGTAATAACTAATTTCTGTAAAGTTGCATACGTACATAGTGTAATAAAATCTATGCCCTGAAAATATTTGCAAGATGGCGGTACTTCTGGAAACACCGGAAATTGACATCAACTTTCTTATTTCAAATGGAATGGTATAGTTTTCTTTGCACGTTTGAAATCTAAACGTTATTCTAGTGGAACTCTTACTAGTATTCCCTATACCTAAGTGCAGGCGTTTTGGGGATTTTTCGACTTTTTGAAAATTTTTGGATTTACATCATGATGTTTAACATTATGTACTGTCGCGAAATTTTAACCGATTTTACGTTATCAATAATTATGATTATAAATACTATCGTAATAACCATAAGAATTGTACGTTCATAAAAAATACAACATGCTCCAATTTTATGGTTACAAATCGAATCTTGAGATTATTTTCTGTTCCTTTGTACACAAGAAATTCGTGTTTGTCACAAATTATCAAATTTTCAAATTCGCTATAAAATGCATATTTTTCATGTAAAATCACATCATAACATATCACACAATATCATCATTTAGAAAATACGGTTTCGCTAATAGTCCGTATAATTTCAATAATCACTCCACATATCGCAAACAATCGTATCATTTACTTACATAACACAAACTCGCTAATAGTCCATAATGTCTGTATAGCATCAACTTATATCAAATTTCACTATTCACCCGAATAGCCTTCTAACACATAGACTAACTATTGTCGATGCTGTAGTATCGCTGTTCTTGCTATTTTTATCGTCGGAGTAGGTGCATTTTGATCATTTATTATCGTCCTTACTTGTACAATGAATTTTTATTTGCCAGAGAGAATTTATATATTTTCGACCTACGATAAAATGTCTATCTTGGCTTCCTCCACGATTTCTCAAGTTTTTTCATAGCATTTTTGTTCCGCACTCTCTGTAAGTAGTGTATCGTATCAGTAAGATCACTAATAACGTAATTTTCAAATTCTTCAGACGCACTTTATCTCAATACACTAAATTCATTCACGAATTGTTCCCGCTAGGCCTTACTTGGAATTGTTTTTATTTTTTTCTTTTTGAGAAAATAAAACGTGCTTCCAGCACAACCATTAATATCGTGTACTCAACAAGTACATATGTACAAATTCTTTCCTTTTAATTCTGGTAGTCAGTGAATCAGACGTATCCTTCTCCGGTTTTGACACTTTGACTTTAACGAAAAGCAAAGATCAAAACAAAGAAACATTAAATAAGGGTCTGAAGCACAAGCCACCGTAAACAGTAAAACGAAGAAGTGTAATGCAATAGACTAAAAGGACATAAACAAAGAAAGTTATAATGTGCTGTTGTTAACACGGAAATTTTGTTTCTAACACTTATACATTAACTTTTTTATAGCACGTCCAAGTAAAACTTTATGCAAATGCGTAGTGTTTATTGCAGTCACAATTGGAACAACACCGACAAATATTGTATCTGAACAAAATGCGTTCAGATACTGCAAAATTACTTATAGTATTCAAAAAATAAAGTTTTCTTCTTTTTTAGGCGGGAGTTGATTTTGATATAACGCTCCCCAAGGCTGTACGTTTTAAATTGCAAATAAGCAATCACATTTTTTTGCAGTTCTACCATAAAAATACGTTGCAGAAAAGCTAAATTGCAGAATTGTAAAACTTGCTTTCTTTACTCCGTATTTACTTTATACACATACTTTTTCTTAACCCTTTTAGTGTAAGGTAATTGCAGATAAATATTAATGTACATTGGTACTGGTTGGGTGAATTTTAGGTTTTAATTTTCGCAATTGTTAATTATGTATTATTCTTATTAATTAGTATTTGTTAATTATGTATTATTCTTATTAATTAGTATTTGTTAATTATGTACTATTCTTATTAATTAGTATTGTTCTTGGGTGGTGAAGGGGTTTATTGTTATCACATTTATTGCATAAGAGGACCTTGCATATTATTGTGAATCATCGATCCAAAGGTATATCACGCGAGACCCAAATTCTACCTGCGTATTGTTAACAAAGAATATGAATCATAACTAGATGTAAAGAAATTGTAAAAGAGTTTAGTTTGAATATAGTTCTTGAGCAGACTGGTCGTGTCATTATTTTACACAATGCAATTATTTTAGTAAATTTTCAAGGGCCATGGCCAGGTTTCTGAGCAGGTATGAGCAAGTTTTGACCTATTAGAGGTCGAAGTAGATATAGATTTTCGCATCTATGTAGTAATTGCTCGAAAAAGTCACACAATTCCTTTACATTTTGTATATCTTTTACTCTCCTGGGAACAGGCAAGGTTTCCAGCTTGCGATATTTATATGTGACATTCAAGGGAGAGGCGGTGTCCATCCCTATCCTCACTTGGGTACATCATTGAACGCATTATCTGCGCTTCCATATTTTCTTAAACCTTCTAAATTTTCATTTTCTTCAAGTCTGTCTATTTCTATTTATAGGTTAGGTGCAATGGATAGCTTGCATGTCTCTGGCCAGCAAACCAATAGTAAGGGTTCGAGTAGGAGCACGTCGCCGTGCAGACCTCGTACCGAACAATACCATTCACACCACGCACATCACACCAAAACACTCAGTCACGGATCAGCTGATAGTAATAAGGTGAGTCATTCAATTTTCTTAGCCCCAAACGAGAAATGCGTACTACTTATTGCCTGGTCGTGCCAGTCTCCGAAGGTATGATCAACAATTTTGAATTGCGTATGATGTACATTAGCTTCGTTTATATAATTTGCGTATAGCTTCATTGATGTACGGCTCATAGGGGACCTTCTCGATATATTTAGTTGTGAGGCGACTTTTACAGTGTACGAAATTGATAGCAAATAAAACGTAAGGTAGTAATTGGATCGTTATCGTCTGCCGTTAACCGATTGATCAGATTGGTACAGCTGATGTTGATGGAAGATGGTAATTTTTTGTTGTAAGAGAGTAGCAGTCATTTGTTTTTAGGTATATATATATATATATGTCTTATTCCAAATATCTCTTTACTTATACATTCGTCAAAACGTTCGCCTCTGCTGCATTTATCATATACTGGGTGAGTTTTTTATCTTGAGACAACGGAATATCTCTAAAACACTGCATCAAATCAAAAAATGATCTTAATAAGATTTGTTATAATGTAGGGGGCTTACTGAATGGTGCCTATTAAAACTTCAAGATTTAAGAGTAAATTAGGCACATACGGTGTAACAGATATTTCAATTTAAAGCGCGTTCAAACCGCAATACACATCATTTGCTTTTGATATTAAAGAATTTCCATTTTTCCACCTGATTTGCATGATTGTGAAGCGTTTTACAACTCTCCACCCCAATAAACCTTTTACATGGAAAATTCGATGCCAGATGAACGCACGCCTGTCCAAATGGTGAGTAGTTTTGTCAATCAGAGTGCTTTAGACAACGACATTACTTGAGTCGGGAGCTCTACATATTGTTGATGTATCAAAAAATCTCGATTTATGCGAGATTTAATTTATGCGAGCATTTCAAGAAGAAATTGGTCACGTAAAACGCTACTATACTGTACATATGAAGGGAAAATGTCCTTAAAATCGATCGATGTGAGAGGCAACCGAAGTAATTTCTCTTATATAACTAGGCCAGAAATACATATAACGCTAACATCTTGGTCTCGTTTGGAAAAGAGGGGACAAAAGTTTGTGATAGTGCCGTTTTGACATTGTTGGCGACTGAACGGCTTAAATTGCGCATGCCTCAAATGATCCGAGTGTTGATTTGAAGAGGAATGCATGCGTTACAATTTATCTTGGGTTTAAAGTGTGCATCTCAGAGACCGAAAAGATGTAATGTTCTGAATTTGAAGAAATTTGAGAATCTTAAATGTCGCGATATATAAACTATACTCTACATACTGCTGTGTACTGCAAGTACCAACAAAAATGTAAAATGAAATTTAAAAATGAAAAATTAAATTAGCTAGCTCAAATGATAACAATTTTTTTTAAGGCGCAAACGAACAATTAAACTCAGGGTTACTATCATGAAAAGTAAAATGTGGGTGAAAGACTGACTCTTTAATACTCCAAAAATTTAAAAGGTTAAATCAAAAATAAAAGAACAGTATTTTGAATGATATAAAATTTCAATAATTTTATTATTTAAAAAAAAAGAAAAAAAAAATTAATTACAAACTTTGCAGAAAAAAAAATCTTGGACAAAAAGATCCTGGTCTAAATCAAAACTGCATTTGACTTTAAATTACAAAAGGACAATTCAAAATCCTTTTACAAAGCAAAGAAAACAAAAAGTTCAGGAAGATAATAATTTTTTCTTTCAATTCAATCCACGTGGTCTCAATATTAAAACAATTAAATTAAACGTGAAAAATTCAAGTAATTTATATAAATGAAAAATAAAAGCAAGCACAATGCTTTTATTCACCCAACCCGAGGTGATTAATAAATAATTAGAAATCAGAAAACTTAACAACGAACAAAAATAAATAACTCTTTAAACTTAAAATATCTTCCTGCACGTAAAAATAATAACAGATCTTATATCTAAATTGTGTACATAAAAATACAATATCAATTATTATTAAATGAGTTCCGTGATGAACGAAATAAAATCAGAAACGTGAATTCAAAACTTGAAATTAATAACCACAAAATGTCAGCAATGAAAACAACTTTATAAATCTACTTACTTTCGTATCGATCAAGGAACTGAACTCACAAGGTTAAACATATCGTACATGTATCAATTTCTACGGCTGCGTGCGATGCAACGCACCAAGATCTGTCCGCAAACAGACGAACTCGCAAAAACAAAACAATATATACAATACCAGTGAACGCAAAATGCACACCTGACTGAAATTAATATAAACAACTGAACAATAAAATAAACAAATTAAACAATCCAAAACATTAACTAAATCTTATATAAAAATAAAACAATTTGAAATTTCTCGCAACATTGACAAACGCTTAACGGAATTAACAAAAAAAAAAAACTGAATTTACAAAAACCCGGGGTGCCAGACCACAGCAATACGTATATGAGGAAGACAACCTACCTGTACTATCAGAATTATAAACATTTTGGAATAAAATAAATTATTTTTACATCCCCCTGTGAATTAATTTTTTCTTAACTAGGCACCTAAGAATATTTATGTCTGGATGCTTAATGTCTAAGGGAAGAATGCGGCATTATATTTTAGAGCGAAGTTTTAGTACAAACTATTTAGACAGGATGGAATCGATTTAAGATGACTCGATAAGGAAGGCTTCTTGAAGCGAGACTAACGAAAACATCGACAAAATGTCGGAACAAATGTAGAAAAACGTGCCAGCACGTTGAATTCCCAAATGACTTATTGAGGAACAAAAATGGCGGTGACAATAAATCTGTGAGGAAAACTTGTCAGTATTGGCGATGACAAAAATATTTTTCAAAAATTGTAACGGGTGATGAGATATCTGGCGACAAAACAATTACCATCCAATGGCCAGTTTTCTTCAGAAAACTCATGGCCAAGGTGTTTTTTGTGTTGGAAAAAGACACTGCTATAACAAGGAAAGTTTATTAGAATGCAATTAAAGAATTTAATAGTGCTATTCAACAAAAAATCTTCAAAATTTATAGTAAGAATGATAAACCCAGAGTAGCTAAAGCTCACCAATTCCAACAAGTAATCAGGAATACGGTTTTATAGAGATGTGACATCTACTTTATATATATTTTGGCACTAGCACCGATCTCTAAATAATAATAACAAAGAGATTTGATAGTATCTCGTTTTTTGGATGAATGTTTAAAATCGTGTGTGAGCTATTTGAGAACTTATTAAAAGCAGCTTTTCTTTTGAGGATATAGGTTTATTAAAAAACAAAAAAAAAAAATTGGAATTAATGTATAGAACATATGTTGGAAAATATTTGTTTTCTAAATCCGTTTCTTCATATTTGTGTCTCTTTTTGCTGTAATTGAGCGCTATTGCCCTTGTATTATAACCATTTATTCCGTGTGTTGTATCCGTTTTGACAACTTTCTTTCCCTTTTTTTGTTTGTCGGTAACCAGCGTGACGAATCTTGCGACATGATGATCTTGTGTTTATGTCGGGCTTACTGGTGTTATTATTAGGACAGAAAATAACGGGAGGTAAAAATGGTGTGATAAACAGGCAATAACTCTTACAATTAGTGCAAAGAAACATAAAAGTGATGTTTCTATTAAACATGCAGTACATAATGGTTCTTCAGATTACAGAAATAGTTCAGTTGTGTTATAGAAAGCGAAGACGAGCGTTTTTACTAATATTATCTCCGCAGGTCGTACTCTATAACCCATGGGTTAGACTTGCTTAAAAATATCAGCGAAGGGGATATTAAACTTGCGATACATGTCTATAGAAAAATTTATCGGATATAAAATTATAAATACATATGTCGACCAGTATTACATTATACAATACATATTGTGTTATCTCGGATCTCAATGACTTGGTTATGTTATTGTTCCTGTTTATATTATAGCCGTCACTGTCCTGTCATGGTGCTGACTAGCTTAATACTAGGATGATATGTATATTTGTTGCTTGTCCCTAATATAATATTGCGCGCTAAGGATCTTACTGCATGTGTATGTATCTTAATGAAGTAAACTAGAGGAAAAGTAGATTAGTACACTCTATTACCAACTTAATGTAAACTGGATTTATCTGCTACAATTTTTATATTCCAAAATAATTAAATGATTAGGTATATACCTACATATATTCACTGTATGATATTATATCTGTGGTACGATTACATGTAAATTCCTCACCTAATCCACTACACCTGCAGACGAAACCTTAATCTAGTTAAATGACGTCGCAACACAAATAATATTATCACATTGAAACGTTATTTTATCGAACACTAACTGAACAGCGAACATTATCGTGTTATCATATTTATATTTATTAATGGTTTTTGGCGGCGTGTTGTAATAATATCGGATGCTGACTATAGGATCAGCAAAACATATGTAAAAAACGTTTGTATACATTTTTGTAATTATCTGCATTCCCAGGAATTATTGAAATGCTAATGCTAAGCATATTTGTGGTAATTTGAAAATTTATTATCTAAATTTTATATGTTACCTCTTATCTACAATGTGGTACAATCTGCGCGTTTGAAATGCACAATTAATAAAGTGCAAATTAAATGGTTATTTTCGCATGGTAATGGTTCTAAGGTTCACGTAAGAAGCATTACAAAAGAAAAAAATAATTTTATGCAAAAAATAACTGATTATCACACAATTTTCTTGAAATAATAAAACAGTCCACGATTAAATAAAAGTTTATGCTAATTAGAAAAGAACAACTAATATTGCAGTAGGTAAAAAAAAAACAAGTGTTGCATATGGAATTCAAAATAAGCAAAGTAACTCCGCTAGTAGTGAACACTACGCCAGTAATGGTCTCCTAACAATTACTTTTAAAATAAGCGCCAAAATCTTTGCTTTTCAATTCACGTAATTTAGTTACGCATACGTCCAGTGGCGGCACGTCAGGGGAGGTTACGGAGGCTAAGCCTCCCCTATTATTTTTAATAAAATAAGTAGCGTTTATTATGTATTAAAATAATGTTTAAGCATCGGTTATATACTAAAATAAAGCAATTTTGCAAAAAAATATATAATCAATAGTAAAATTTCCAATAATGCGCGAAATTTTACTCTACGCACTATAATAGCAAGCGAGGAGGCTAGCCACAAATTTGGCTCCGCACCGATGATTAATGCCATGGCTGAAAGCAATGCGTCTCCGTAAGTGCACGTGCACTTTATACGACGAATACGTATGGTTGGAGGCTTGCCGCCGCGGTGAGATCCTACCCGATCGGCATGTTGCGTTATCGGTCGTAAAATGTTGCTACGCAACTGCCCATGCGACTCCCAGCTCGCAGTACTAATACCTTAAGAAGCGTTGGGTGAGTTTTGTTAGGTTACCCACACAAAATGGATAAAATGAACGATATTAGAATTTGCCAAGATATTGTCCACTGGTTGCTAAGAAATTCTTTAAGTTGTTTAAACATAGAGACGAAATTACACATCGTACAAAACATTGAGAAACCACGGCCTAATTTATCTGTAGTATCTAACGACGGCAACCGGCAAAATCGTAGTTTTAGTTCATTATGGTACACTAAATGTGGTTGGTTAACTGGTTCAATTGAACGGGAAAGATTATTTCGTTGGCCATGTCTACTTGTTTGTAACTAAACCGAAACGTGGTCGAAATTAGGTTATACAGATTTAAAAAATCTACCGCGCGCTATTTAACAACATTCTAAGTCTAAAGAACACATTTCATCGTTGTGCAAATTTAAATTATTTGGAAAACAAAATAGTGCTACTGCTGTAGACAGCGCGCGCAAAGATGCAATTATTGCCTATAATAATGAAGTTAGAGAAAACCGGAAAAATTTAAGAAAATTAATAGACGTAACAATATTTTTAGCATCACACATTTTAGCAAGCACATTTAGCTTTTCGGGGATACAATGAGACTTCAGATTCTTTTAATCGTGGAAATTATAAAGAATTACTCGAACTCTTTAGTAAATATGAACCTAGTTTTAATAAAGTTAGTAGTAATATTTTTTCGGGTACATCTAAATGTATACAAAATGATTTAATAGATTGTATTTCTTTTGTATTAAAACAAGAAATAGATGCAGAAATTAAAGAAGCTCCGTTTTTTTCTTGGCAAGTAGATGAAACCACAGATATTTACTGTAAGTCTCAATTATCAATCATATTACGTTATGTCAAGAGCGGTGAAGTTATTGAAAGGTTTTTGGAGTTTCTTGACGTATCATCCGGTCGAACAGCTGAAGATTTATTTAACCTTTTATCAAATAACAGCGAAAAATATGATTTAAAAAAAAATTAGTCGCAGGGCATTTAAATGGTGTACAAAGTAAAAAAAAAAAAAACAATTGCACCTCAAGCTCTTTTTGGACATTGTCATGCTCATGCCTTAAATTTAGTTTTGAGTAAAGCTTGTAATATAAACAAAGAATCTATAATTTTCTTTTCTAATTTAATTGTTATTGTTTTTAGAGTTTATTTTTGGTTTATTATATATATATTATATTATATTTCTGGGATGCTATGGGACAATTGTACTGGTGAAAACAGAAAAAAAAACCATTGACTATCACGTTTTCAAGATATTCACTAAAGCCATCTTTTTTTAAATGAAGCACTGTGTGAAGCACATCCAAATAATTCTATACGCGATTTATCAAGAGATGCGGATTTTTCCCTAAGCACTATCCACATACTTTTAAGAAAACATAAATGTGTTCCTTACAAATATCGCCAGTGTAAAATTTACACCCTGAAGATTGAAATTCTCACATTGGTTTATTAATCCGTGTCACGAAAATTCTGATTCTTTCTGAGTGTAATTTCTCCAATAGTGTAGTAGCAAAACATAATATTTGTGGAGTAATACAAATACTTTACTTGTGCATCTTCCTAATCCACAAACTCGTTTTAGTGTAAACGTTTGGTGTGGTATTATCGGATCCAAAATTTTAAACCGCGTTTTTTTTTTTTTATCGTGGATCTTTAACAGAACAGCGTTATGTTGAATGTTTATCGGAAATATTAGAAAATTTCCTGAATTATTGACCAACCATTTGTCCGGAAACAGGATGGTGCCTCAGTCCATAATTATCACGGTGCACAGTGATTACTGGACAGATTATTTGAAAATCGTTGGATAGGTACACACCGTGCAGATGACCTCCGCAGTCCCCAGAAATGACACAGTTCCGACTGCTTATGGGGACACGTGAAAAATGAGATCTACAGGACATGATATGAAAGGCTAAATCAACTACAATATTCCATTATTAACATCATTAGAAATATTGATCCACAAATTATTTTAAACGCAGCGTTTATAGAAGACTATAGTTAAGTGTGTTGAGCAAGAGTTTTTTGAACAATTGTTATAATATGAACTTATGACTTCTTCAGTTTCTATTTTTTCATAATGTTGTATTAATTTTTTTTTTCACAATTCAATTTTCTATACAACTGTAGTGAAATACACAGTGTGCTACGTTTAAATACTATAGTTCTAGTGAATATTTTGAAAACGCGGTGCTCAATTATTTTTTTCACCAATTACAATCATCACATAAAATCCCAGAATATCCATATTTAACCGATTTCGTACCTCCGATAATAACGAAGTTAGCAATTGTGCGCACTTAACTTAGAACAACCTGTATATCCAAGCGGCGATTGCGTAACAATGCGCATTTCCATCGTTCCATTTTTATTTGATAGCTATTTGTAAACCCATATTGTTTTCTCGACCAATTTATGAAATTTATTTTCTTTTCCGCCACCTCCACCAATTTTGTTATGTTGTATAGTTTGTAGTAGACGGGCTTTCTTCCGCAGGTTTATTCATTCCTCTACATCAGACAATCAGTCTTATTAGCAATAACACACTCGGCCACATCGAGTTAATTATGCATGGGATACACCGCATTTCCTTGTATTTTGTGTAGAGCTGGTATTCTTCCCCAAACGTTAGATTACGTACGGTTTTATATTTCGCCGCATTCACAGAGCCTTGATATAAAATTTGATGGAGGACGTTAATATTTTAGCATTTTACTTAGCAAAAAGTAATTCAACGTAAAAATTGGATAATATACCGTGGATACGTACTTTATTTTTAGTATAAGTATACTTTACTTTGGTAGCATTACCCTGAATGGAGTAAATGTGCGTAAGTGGTTATCAAATCTTAACGCTTTATACTATAACAGGATATACGAAAATGTATTAAATTATGATAATAAATAATGTGTATTTTGCTGTGTACAGTAACGAACTTCTTAAACGAGATCCCTGTAAACAAACGTTGATCTTATCCATACTATGTAGGATGTACAATCGCTTAGGTACCATTTCGTTGCATCTGCATTATAGCTTATAATACTAAAATTCTTATTTTTATTCAAAAAAAGCATTTTCTTTGAAAAATATATTGAAGCTAAATTTTTTATTGGATTTCAGTTTGCTATCTGAATGTGTAGAATGGCTTTTAAATGCTCCGACATTACTATACATAATAAATAGTACACCTATTAAAAAAAATTAAAATTAATGTATGAGAGTTATACGATTATAAACTCCTTATTTTAGCGAAGATATTTGCTAATTTGTCAATTTAGATTTACAAATATGTTCAGATCCGAACACAAATTTGAAATCATATTGACTGAAGCCGCGAAATTAGCGTTAAACGCCATATAAATATGGCTCGTCTTATAACGAACACTATATAAATTGTAAGTGCTTAGTTCTATCTCACCTTGCTTACAACAGTATCGATATCTACGGTTATTTGTGGAGAACTTTTAGTTACTTTTTTTTCGTAGCATCACGTGAGTCGATTAAAATTCGACAACAGGTGTTTTCTGAATGGATAGTCTCATTAAAAGATTGACATTCGACGATTGCCCATTGATTTTTTGTTCTGACCAAGTGAACATTTCCATTATCTACCGTTGACTTCGTTGATTGATTGCACTTAATAAACACGGATGAATTCACACGTGGCTTCAATATATTTTCTCATTTATTTATCGTGTAATTAACCTTTTTGACTTTCTGTTGTAGTTATTCATTGGAATTATAGTCGAACGTTTTTTTTTTTTGTTTCTTTGAGTTGTTCTATTCACTAATGTTTATAAAAATAAAAAGATCTCAGTAAAAGAACCAATATAGTTTATTTTACAGCAATGTAAGAGTCTACATTACAACATGTAAGTACTTACAATGATTTAGAATAGAGTTTTTTTAAAGATCACAACTACCAAAATACTTACAATCCCATTTATAAAAATTAATTCTTTTATATCATTTTCCTCCAAGCTTATGAACTTGGCTTCATCAATCAGATTACCGCAAAAGAAAGTTGTTTCTTATTAACACCTTGAATTAATAACGCATAGGTTGAATGCGATGAAAAATGCACGCTATTAGAGGTTGTGCTACCTGAATATCTTTTCGGTTCTATAATTATACACATGCATACCAGCATACCGATAATACTATAATCTAATAAAAAAAACGCTTGCATTGAAATAGCTTACTGAGATCCTCCAAG
This sequence comes from Cetonia aurata, assembly GCA_949128085.1. Classification (NCBI taxonomy): domain Eukaryota; kingdom Metazoa; phylum Arthropoda; class Insecta; order Coleoptera; family Scarabaeidae; genus Cetonia; species Cetonia aurata. The sequence goes on along the minus strand of OX421882.1, from coordinate 54,785,909 downwards.
AAATCCAATTCGCAGCAGCTTACTTACCTACTTCATTATTAATATTATTAGGTAGATTTATCCCTACATATGTTTACCAACCTTTTTGTCATGGAATTAGACATAAGTGCATTGATGCATATAAAAGTAATAAGATCCCATTAAACAACTTCCCTAAAAGAAATTCACACAACGAACCACTCTGGAAGGTAAAAAAACTATCACACAACTGACCGACAACGCAGATACAGCGTTTTGCTACTGTACTTTAATCGATTGTAGTATTTATTTATTATATTAAATAAATTCCACGTATTTCTGCGTATGTACAATAAGCTGCATTCTCTATTTATTTTTCACTAAGCAAATATATTCATCGAAACAAAAGTTTTCTGGAATTAAAACTTTAAATTTTCTTAGTGGTAAAAGATTTACTTACAACAAAATTATTTGATTTTCTTTATAAGAAAATTGTGTTAAAACAATATTTTGTTTTGAACTTCAGCATGCATTTTTCTGTTTGTAGAAATTATTCCTGCAGAATTTCAAATCGATTGGTTGAACAGAGACGGAGATAAAAAATAAAGTAGTTTACAGGTTAATTGCTTGTATCAACACCCTAGCAGGTATAGGGATCTGAAACGTTACACAAGTCGTTACCCTCAAAAAGCACAACTTTCATATGAGTTTTCAATTCGATACCTTCGGGGGCACTTTTTAGTAGCTTGTACCCTTTAAGGCCACTGCTACGTGCGCATCACTGTACACACCCACGTCGCTATAATCGTGGAATAATAATAACTAAATAACCAAATTTTATATTAATATTCTGTTTTAATACAATGAAACTGATTATGTATTCAGTATGGTGTTAAGCCACATCCCATGAGCGAACATTTTCATCAATTTTGTGTCGGTACTTACCTACAATTTATGCAGCCCTGCTGGTTATCTTACATATTTGGATTAAAGGGTTGGAAATCTGATTTAATTTAATTAGGCAGCATACGTAATATAATAATTTAACCCACCTATATAGATAGCCCTACACCATTTCAAGTGAGTAAGTTTATTTTCCTTTCTTTGGTTCGAAGTGTTATATAATGTTTATTTATTCATTTATCCGCTTGTAGATGTGCTTTTTCTGCAGGCATGCAAAAACAAATAAAATGTGGCGAGTTCTTCAAAAGTTTTGTTTACTATTTGTCGTTATTTTCCCCCTCTCGTTGTAACTACGAATAAATTGGAAGTATGCACGCGATAGTCAACATAAGTGTGCACTTACATGCCAAGAAAATATTGAGAACATATTTTTGGCTGCCATAACGATATCTATTATTGTTGGATTTATAATAAGTCTTGAGCACGCAATCGTTAGGCGTGCAGTTTATCCTTATAATTACGTAAAATTAAGGTAGAAAATGTATCGCTTTTTCAAAAATAGTGATATGTTTACTATAAATACACTTATTCGTTTTCATACACAGCCTAGGTAGGTGCTTACATACTTAAAAAACATAATTATCTGATTTTAGTGATAGTGGCACTTCCCCAAATTCTAAGTAAGAGGTATAGATATTTAAAAAGCTTTATTGCTTGTTCAAAATTGATAGGCAATATATTTACCATTAAAAATCACTATAAAATCTTACTTTACTCCACATTGAATTAGCAAATTCAGTTATATACCTAATGCTAGAAGATAATAATATAAAATAGTAAATTTAAGCCTTATCAATACATCAATATTGTTTCTTGCATCTTACTAAGCTCATCTTTCTTAGCTTTTTTTTAATACATTAACTTCAGTCCATTCTTCCACTTCGTTGAAAGTTTCTCGGCTGCGTACTATAGCTGGCTTATTTTTTGGTGATTTTTATTCAGGATGCTTTACTTATATTTAATTTAGTTGTATTTAGAAACCGTTCAATCAAAACAATCTTTATGCATCATTATCATTGTCACCACGTGAAAAGGATTATGATGTAGTCATTCTAATCATTTCTCCTAAATCATTTGGCAGATATGCGTTTGTTAATCATTTCCTTTTCTCAATAACAGCAAAATCCCTATCGCGTGGAAGATAAGTATGGCCTTTGATAAGAAATTTGCGATTTATTTCTTCAAAAAATCCTTATCTTATTAATAACATTAACGTTAACAATATCATTTTATTTTTATTCTGCCCGATGCAGTCATCAGTTATATGAAGAGCATCTGTTGGAAGTCCATTACAACAGTGAATTTCTTATGTCATTTTTCATCATTTCCATGGCGTTCTCGGACTTTTTATGATGCAAAGCAGCTTTAGCTTTTGATCGTACGTCGCTTTTATATGAACAAAGTTACACAGGTAGCAAAACGTGATGGAAGTTTGATTGATATATGTTAATATTTAAATCAGGTGAAAGATATTCCTTAAATGTTTTACGTCTGCTGTAATGGCTTTCCTGTCTAGGAAAATTGTTAATATGATTAATTCCCATTTTTGTATCGTGTTACATTTTTTAACTCTTTCTGTCAAAATCTGTACTCTTTTCTGTGATAAAGCAAATATATTTTCAAATCATTAGGACACTCTTACCTGTGATTTCCCTTTCCACCTGGTACAGTATAATAAGTTGTTACTTGCCTTTTACATTCAACACTATTTTCACAGTTATTTTGACAATGTGGTTTAACTGGAACCATTTGCGTTAAGATATGCACCTCACGTTAGCCTATTAGGATTATAAACTTCTTGAAACATATGCTCTTTTAGCGTATATTAAATCTCTACAGTCATATTTACACTTACAGTGCATCTAAAACATAACTTTAATTTATAAAACAGTTAAATGGATATATTCCCTGAAATTAACCTCAATGGTTGGTAATTGCTTTGCGCTATAGATGCTCTTTTGTAGTTGCTGTATTGCTCACTACTTCCTTGTTTTTGTATATTTTCTTTTCGGACACCTTCGCTACTTTTAATACGTCGTTTTTATTCAACGTTATCCATTATTGTATCAAAAAATACCACTAAATTTAGCAGTTAGCACATTGCACTTACACTTTTTTAAATTGCACAGATGCTGACAGCTGTAGCAAATGCAACCAGCGCTATCTTTATATTTAACATATTAACTAGTTTTTATACAACAGCACACTTAGACACACATTACCAAAAAACAAACAAGATTTTGGTTCATGGACCCTTTTAATTTTATCGTCCCTTAATTTTATATTCTTCAATTATAAATCGACTATGAAGCATGTAGGTATTTAAATACTTATTGTCATTGAATCAATTACAACAGTTTCATATTTTCCACCCTCTCAATTAACACTGCAAACACGTTACTCTTACTTAAAACGAAGAAAAGATTCATTTCTCGATTTTATGGTTGATTTATGTATTTATGTTTTCAGTGTGTACATACGCACTTATTTTGTAAAATCACATTTGGTGATGGAAGGATTAATTACGTAGCTTGTAGTGCCGTTTTTCCTCTTAAATACACTGGAAAGCATCCTCTCCTAGATGCAGGGTAAGCATGATGCCATCATTTTGCATGCAAAATGCGAAATGAATGAATACGAAAACAGTTTTGATATCTAAACGAACAGACAATTATTTTAATAATTATATTATCTTATATTATATTATCTTGGCCCATTACTATTTCTTATATACATTAACGATGTGAGTTCTTGTTTCCAATTTTCGAAGTTTTTGTTATATGCTGACGACATTAAAATATTTACTGAGATTTTGTCAATTTCTGATCAATTTAAATTGCAAACAGATTTAAATCGTTTTAATGATTATTGCATCGCTAATAAATTATTTTTAAATCCTGAGAAGTGCAAAGTTATTAGATTCACACGAAACGTCATCACTTATAGTTTCCCATATTATTTGGGCACACATTTTATAACCGTTAGCGATATGATTCGTGATTTGGGTGTAATGCTCGATGCCAAGCTGCTGTTTAACCTACATGTAGACTACATTATTAATAAAGCTCTGAAGAAGCTTGGATACATAAATCGGTTGACAAAATGGTTTACCAGACTAACTGTATTTACTACGTTATACTATGCCCATGTGCACAGCGTTGTTTCCTTCGCTAGTGTGGTATGGAATCCGCAATACCATATCTACATCGATCGAATCGAATCGGTTCAAAGAAGATTTGTGCGATTTCTGTCAAATAGATTTAATATGCCTGTTTATAACTACGAACATTCTTTGTAAGAATTTAATATGTTATCCCTCAAGTCTACCCGTATTCGCAGTGATCTCACATTTCTTTATAACATATGTAACAATTATATAGACTGTAGTGATCTTCTCATGTTAGTTAATTTAAACATTCCATCATACATCACTCGTTCGGTTTTACCATTTCGCCCGCCACATTCGAACAATAATGCACACATGAATTCCCCTATGGTCAGGGGCATGACTTTGTTTAATAGACTATGTCCATCTGTTGATATTTTTAACGTTTCCTGATCACTTTTTAAACAATATTTAAAATCTTGTTTGATGGGAGGTATGCCTGGAGTCTAATCTTCTCGCAGTATGTTATTACGTTAGGCATTTGGTTTAGTTGTGTAATTTCATTTTATTTTTTTCAACTCATATTGTTTTTTTGCATACGTTATATCTAAACATGTAATATTGAAATGTATTCATTATTTTTTACTTGTGGATAGCATTTTTGGGTTCGTCCTGTAGCTATCCCAAAGAACTAAATAAATAAAAATAAATAAATAAATAAAAAATACCTATACATATGACAAAATGAATTATACCTACCTCCAACTTAAAATAAAATAAAATAACATGTTAAGTTATTTAGTTATCAGCATTGGCAATTATGTCAATAGAAATAGATATTTTAAATCTTGCTTCGCAGGCAAGAGAATTTCTATGATAAAATAATTTCAGAATTTTGTAAGAAGAGTCGAAGAATGGATTGGATTGTTGTAACCCTGTATAGTATTATAACGTATAGCAAATTGTTGTTACAATGTATCATATCACTTCTTTCTTTTATCTACTCATTCTCACATGTAACACAATATTAGAAATATCTAACTCTTAACAGCTTTACCTGGAATAGCCTTTGCTTGCTACGACAATTTTTAATAGAAGTAAGTTTCGAGTCAACTCTTAGAAAAAGGCATATCTCATAATGCTTCTGGTGTATCAAACTCGTCACTACGCCTACGCCCTTTGTAAGCTTATAAATACATGCAACACCTAGATTTAAGACATTCAGTAAATTCATTTCAATTCATTAATTCATTTCATTCGTTCATTATTATTAGTATAATTACTATTAGTATTACTACATTAGTTAGTTAACTTAGTCTCATTTATTTTACAAAAGTAGTGCTGTAGAAATCTGTTTGAGTTCTTTCGCAAATAAATTCACAACTCCAAGGTGCGACTTTTACTTGAGGTTCGCAACCCCTACCCGAAACACACCCACAATTTCGATGGGAATACAACAGTATTTTCAAATACAATTTTTTTTGCATATATTTTATATACTATTACGAATTTAATATTTTATCCGTTATATTTAATTAAATTAAAAATTACCCTTTTTTCTGTTTCTATTTTTTGTTAAATTTTAATCAAATTGCAAAAATACATGCTCTGACTGCACGGCCACTGTTATGGCAATCTGTGACGATTTTGATCTGAAGGTTTTCGAAAATCGTGAGTCATAAAGTCGTTTAATTGGGTTCACAATATCTTCCAATATACGAATGTATAAGCAATCCCCAGGGTTACAGAAAATGTTTAAGTGAGTGGTTGAATAGGTGTCGTAAGTTGGCGTGTATTACATCCGGTTCTTTAATACAAGCCGCAAAATTTATTATATGAAATTCTAAATTCTCTCTTACTTCCTGCATAAATTATTATTGCAGGTATGAGGAATCTATTCCTTAAATGCATAACTTTATGTCCCAGTCTTAGCTCAAATAAATCGGTAAGCCAGGCGTTCGTAAACGAAGGAGAATAGGCAGTTATGTTTGTTCGATTTTTGCAACAATTCCCATTTTCTGTTTATTTCCTAGCATGGTTTATTTTCGGCTTAATATTTATATGCTCATACACGCAAGTTTATTCAATACATTCGCCGAAATAGCACGCACTAAATTAATTAATACACAAGGTTATAAAATTACTTCCACGAACTTGACAAGAAAAAAAATGGAATGATTACGTATTTTGCAACATTTCAGACTCTCCTAAAACTGTTTAAATAAAAATTTTGTCAACACACAAACGTAATGACTGTATCCATAATAATGCCTGTTCAAACAATTTTGTGTATTCCAACAGTTTGCATTGCATTTTATGTAAATATTAGTTATACTTATATTCTGAAATTTCATTTCCAAATACTTTACGATATATGAGATATATACAATACCTCATATTGAATGCGTGATCTGCGATGTGCTTAAATTTTCATCTCTTATGCGTATGCATGTGTGATTCCACTTGTATATAGGTTTCGATTCGGAAAAGTTTATACACTAGTGGACATAAAAATAGGTACAAGGCAAATCACTTTAGTATTAGCCGTATAACTCTGTTGCTTATGATTAATATCATGCGACATCCCTTGGTAAGTGTCCACAAACACATTGGATAGTATATACTAAAGGTAATGTAAATATCGCTGGAAACAAAGCCGGTTATTCCCGATAACAAAAATTTCATATACCTGGAACTGGCCAAAAAAATAGGTACATTAGTAAAAACAATAGAAAAGTGCGTTTTAGTTGAAATTTACTATCAGATATTGCAAGTAAGTCCTCCATTAGTTATCACATGTACACATATTGCCTTTACTACTTGTTAAATCTAGATAAAACGGGTCGCAGCACCCTTTGTTCAGAAAGTGAGGAAAGTTTTTAAAACTATACGCGGGCAGGGGAAAATGATCAAGCATATTAAATCGTTCCCCGAATATGATTTCAAATGCTCTAAAACCAAAAAAGGATCCACAGACAAGACTATGACCGAAAAAAACAACACAGCACACTGACTGCTGTATTGTGAGATTAGCAAAACGTGATCTATTTGCAACGTCCACAACAATATTAAAAGAAATAAATAGTAATGTCAACACTCGTACCTTACGACGACGATTAGCCGAAAATATTTTTCACGGTAGAGCTGCACGAAAAGTTCTCTTGTTGACCCGGAAAAAGATTAAAGCAAGAATGGCAATTGTGAAAACTCACGTCGAATGTACAACAGAAAAGTAGTGTAACATATTTTGGAGTGATGAAAGCAAATTTAATTTAGTAGAATATGATGGTAGGGTTTACTTCCGCGGTCCAATAAATAAAGTATTCTGTTCAAAATATACAACACGGACAGTAAAGCACGGTGGTGAAAACATAATGGTTTGGGCATGTTTTTCATGGTATGACTGGGTTCGATTCACTGGATTAAAGACGCGATGACTAAAGAAATTTACATCCTAAACAACATTATGCTTCCATACGCAGGTTAAACATTAAACATGCCGATTATTTGGATTTATCAGCAAGATATTAACCCTAAACACACTTCCAAGTGGTGTTCCAAAATTGGTTGCGTGACCATAACGTACGACTTTTAGAATGGCCGGCACAATCACCAGACGTTAATCTATTTTAAAATTTATGAAAGTGTGTTAAGGATTCATTACGACAGAAAAATCAAAATTAAAACGATTAAGCGAAGCGGTCCAGCAGAGTTGGTACGCCATACCAGTGGAAACATGTCAACGTATGGTGAACTCACTGCCTAACCCATGTAGGGCAATAATTAGCAATAAAGGCCACATTCCAAGTATTAAACTCGAACAAATCACTGAATAAATTTCGGTTACCCATTTTTTTATTATTACCCGATGAAGAAACTTTATAGCATGCGTCCCTATTATTTTGTCCACACAGTTTCATAATTTTGTTTTAGGTGCCGGTTAAGTTTTGTGATATCAGCCTTTAACGGAGTATTTTGTTATGGATTATTCTAGGTTTAATAGTAGAAAAATTAAAACTATTATGAAAGTACAATAACTTGGTTTACTTAGTTGAACCATTGTACCTATTTTTATGTCGACCACTGTATGTATAATAGAGAAATCTACACTTCTTATCTTTTACGTTTATTGTGTAAGAGTGCTTGGTTCTCACAATAAACAAAGTTGGTGGAATATACTTAAAGAATTATACATATTACGGAAATTCGTTTGCAATTGAGGACACTATGTCGAAATTTACAAGGATATTGTGCTCCTGGGTCTTGTGTTATCTTAAAGTAACTTCTTTTGATTCATGTCATTGTTCGTCTATATTTTTGTAAAGGCTGCTGAAGTACTTATTGCTAGTATATAATTCCATGATTAACTTAGATTACGTATGTACATATGTAGATGTAGTTTATTTCTCCAATACTAAAACAGTATTTTTTTCAGTAGATAGGTACCTATTAGTTTTTCGATTCGTGGTATTTTTGGTAATTTTAGTTATGTGTAGATTTTTAATGTGTGTTATTAAATATTATATATAAAAGAGTTATTTTGCGAGGTTTAAGGGCCTTTGATATTGATCCAAATAAATTATTGAAACCAAACGCGAGCGGCCGTAATGGTTCTCATAATAAATAAAACAGAAGTAATAACCTTGATTTGAAAACTAGGAAATTATCGACTATCTACGATATCGCGTTTCCCTTGCCGCCTTCATGCAATCAATCCTAGTTCCCATTAAGATTTTCTTATCACCTTGTCGTAAATGTCGTGCAAGATTAGTTGTTCGAAGCAAAAACATTAAAAATAATTACCAATACCCTAATACATATTATATTACTCACGCTATAGTTGAGTTGTGATTTTGCTATAAATTCATCATGATGAAAAAACTGGTAAGTCCAAAAATACGTGTACTATATTTATAACGGCAGGCAAAGGCGCCACATATTTTGTATTTCCGCTCTTATAAAACACGCTGTACAATACGAATGAGTTTTTCGGCGCCATTAATTATTCTGGATGGTGGAAATATATTTTTACATTGGGCAGTTCTGAAACCTGAACTTTATTAATAGTAACAAATCCTTTATGCGCGAATACGGGGAAATTTTGTTTTAGAATAGGTTGCTTATTCATAGGGAAGTAAATTTAATACCAGCGACTAACTTATCAGTTTGGCGAACAAAAGCTGGACCAATGATGTTGAACTTTGTTTAAAATCCGAACATTATGATACTTATGATTATTGCGAAGTTATCATTCATAATTTTCCTCGTTGAACGAAGTAAATAGTTTTATTTTATTACTACTAACACATAAATGTTTTCATTATCGAAAATAAAACTAACACTAGCTTAAAGTTTTTTTTGAAGTCCAATTCATCTTTAGAATTTCATTCATCGAATCTGGAAAAACATATTATTAATTCTGGCAATGGACAATGTGGTAATGTTTCATATATTTTTTTAGAACTTACTGATTTGGTTAAGGTGGGGGTAAACTGTTTACTTCAGATGAAATAGACGAATCGCATTTTTTGCATGCTTATATTTATATTACCAAGAATTTTTAGAATGCTATTATTTGCTTTGCTCTGAGTAAATTGAGTGGTTGTAAAATGTTTGTTATACCATGGAGTTCTACTTTGATTCTTAATATAGTAAAATCTTTTTAAATCCATTTATAAGCTCTTGTGTACTGCTATATAGGTATACTCCGTGACATCGAAGAATATTATAATGCATTGTATCACACGATAGAGGACCACAAAACAAGAAAACAAAGTCTTATACGCTAGTGTCCGACAACCTTTTGTTTTCAAAATATAGGATGTTAAAATTTTGTTTTATTTCTTTTTCATTCTTTTTCCGATTCCGAACGCATAATTGAATCAAAATTAACGATATTGTAATATCGAGTCTTATTGGAATTGTTATTGTTAAATTATCATTTTATCCAAATTACAGGAATGTCTACGAATTTTTCTTTTCTAAATTCATCTTCAACATTGTTCCTTCTTCAAGTAATGATTTTAAAAGTATTTTAGGTAACCTTAAAGTTCAAGCAGGTAACTTAGAAAAATCAGGAATTTATCAAAGATCTTGTAAATGTTGTAATCAAGTACATAGTTGGGCAAACTAAAAGATCAATTAAAACTCGTTAAGGAGGATCTTAAATTTAGAAGGTCCGACAAATCTAGTGTAGCCCTGCATATGCTTGAAGAAAACCCTAAAGATATAAAATTGGTTAAGAATGTAAGCATTCATGTAACAATCCGTTGAATTCCATGGAATCATATACATATTCCATACTTTCATAACAATTTAATTGTATATAGCTGATTTAATTTTATATCTTTAGGGTTTTCTAAACAAACTAATTTAATGAATTGAGATTTAGGATCCTCAAATTCTAGCCTTTATAGTTTATTAAATGAGGATAGAAGAAATAGATTAGAGACGATTTTAAATTAATGATTTATTTAAAATAAACTTAACACTTGTGGCCAAAATGGATTATCCCATGGAATGGTACGTTACAAGTTTTAGTGTAGTTATTCAGTTCAGCGTTATTGCTGATAGTGATAGCTTTGCTATTGCAACGTGCACCCAGTACAGTGAAATTTGTGGCGAGTTGTTTGAAGATTTGTAGTCTAAGTGTAGAAATATAGGTATATGCTTATGTGTTATGGCAAAGCTCGATCAAATTCTTCTGAAGCTCAACATGTCTATCGAAATAGATATCCATTAAGACATGTTAGATATGAAAAATATTATGCTCTCTTTTAACGAAATTTCAAGGTGTAAAATTGATGACATTAAGTTGAAAAAATGATATCGGTCAAAGGACCGCCTGCTGAGTTGATGCACATTAGTACTCCTTTTACATCTGAATTTTTGCTCGCAAAACATGTGGCTCCAAATTGGTGATTTCTTTTTCAATATTGGCTTTTAAGACTTCCAAGGTTTGCAGTTTGTCGTGGTAAACGCGAGATTACAAAAAGCCCCAAAGGAAGAAGGTTGGCGCCGTCAGATTTAGCGATCTGGCCTGCCAGTTTAAATCGCCAATTGGTGTTTCAAAATCGCCACTGTTGCCCGAGCTGTGTCTACCGCTCACACTCCGTCTTGCTGGAACTGGCAATGCTCGTCTTACATTTGTTTGCAGCGCTCACTAGTTACGGTTACGATGGTGCTAGAGGCAATCATTTATTAAACTACAAATGCCGCGCCAAACAGTCACTTTGAGTCACATTTTTGTGCATTTCATGTGGATTCTCCTTGACCCTGAAGCAAGGGAATTTTTGGAACAATCCAGAATGGTTGTAGGAGCCCATACATTGGATAGCTCGTAATTTCAACTTTAATGCCTTTGATTTTTGAATTTGGGAATATTTAAATGAAGTATATGCCATAGAAATAAATAGCAATTGTGGAACACAATAATGGAGTCTGGTTGATAAATTCCCTATTAATCTGGGCATGCATCTAAAATGCCGCTAATTATTAACACGAACATGGGAATAGTGTATCCAAGAACAAGGCCATCATGATCAACACCTTCTTTGAAACGAAATACTTTATTTCTTTTTTAAATTTATTCATTGTTTTTCATTGGCATGTATGTTATTTTTTAACCTGATATCGACTACGTAACAAAAAAAATTTAACTTTTACCATCGTGTCTCTTCTGTTGAAAACAAAAGGCTTACGAATATGTGTAAGATCTTTTTCATTTGTTTAATGTCACTCTGCATAATTTTACCTTATATATATACCTAACTTTTCCAGCATGCATTTATTTTGTGGATTTCATCAGCGAAAAGTAGCGTTTTGCCAGCAATAGATCTTTGCGGTATCAAGTATACAGGGTGTCTCTGAAATAAGAGTACAAAATATTAAAAATGGGAAACCCAAATTATACTGAATAAGTATCCAAAAATTCGTACGCCAATTGCAATATCGAATATACAATTAAAAACTCATTGAAACGTCACGAATGTGCCGCCCATGGATCCACTATCTGTGTTTATACTATATCTTAAGGTCATTTGTAAATACAGCTGTGATATACAGATAATCATTGTATGCAGCTGATACGAGTCAACGACTCCAATATTATTACGTACGCGTAATTTAAAGCAAATTTCAAAGAAGATATTGAAAGTAAAATGTGGAATCTATTAATGAATAACTCTATTCACTTGTGCGTAATCTGATCAATGACAGCTGTCTGAAATAAACATCATTGTTAAAAGTTGATATTTGATGTGACGAAGGTAATGTGCGTAATTATTTCTTTTTTTCTCTTTCATAATCAATTGTTACACATCAATTGTTACACATCAATTGTTACACATCAATTGTTACACCTGCATTTCTGTTCACAATATCCAGCAATTCTTCTTCGGCTCGTAAAATTCGACGTGGTCTTTCACGTCCGCGACCTTCGTAATTTGGTAGCAATCGACCAGTTTCTCTTAATCTAAACACGGTATCCTTTATACACGTGTAAGGGGTTCTACGATTGGGGTATTGCTGCCGGTAGATACGTAGAGTTCTTCGCCAACTTCCTCCTGCTTCGCCGTAGACATAAATCATATCGAACAACTCGCGTGTGGTAAAAGCCATATCCGATGTGTTCATGCGTAAGGATCCAGACAGACTGAGACTCAGAGCGTAGTTATACGTCGCGTGTTGCCTGCCCTACCTTCGTTGGTTAGAAGTGTAGTGTCTCAAATACCAGTGGCGTGACGGATATTTAATAAATATCTTTGCCATTTTTTTCCTCACGTATGCGTGGGAATTTTGGAAAAATTAATTTAGATAAAAGGTGTAATAAAATTAGGGCTTCCCATTTTTAATACGTTGTACTCTTATTTCAGGAACACTCTGTAGATAATAGAAAACAGAAGTGAGTACATATAACTAAAGGAACCAACTGTTCACTATCATATTCATCTATTTCTCATTTTTGTTGGTTTGAATAAGCGGTACGCGGTGTATCTAATTCATTTACTTATCCTCCTACAATACATTAATTATGAACGGTCTCTTTTCATATTGTGCAATTTACCCACCTTTTTTGATTAATTTGACCGAATTACAAAAAAGATTGCGCAGTTAATTAATTAGTGATTATTCTGCGACACCTCACCACGCTATGTTTTGCTATGTATAGCATGCAGTGTGTATTGATTAGTTTGCTAAAATAACCTGAACAAAGATATAACAAATCGAACCCATTTTGACAAGGTTATATTCTTTAGTATTATTCCTTATTCTTGTTATACTGTCTAAAATAATAGATAAAAGCGAAAATTAGTTTGTAAATTTTATATTGTTATATTACAAATATTCCAGTACCTTTATAGAAAGATACCTATGTACTATAACAAACTGACCTGTTTAAATAATTGTGACTCAATATCTTAATTGCTTTTAGAGTATTGTTAGTAATCAGATAACATTAGAAAAAATATTTTCAAACAATCTTTAATGTTGGTTCGCACAAAACTAAAAATGAGAAAAGGAATCTGATATTACTAGAACCGTTAATACTTTTTTTACTAAGCTTTTCTGAGTAGTCCACAAATTAAAAGTTTTTGGGGATTCCCAGCTGGGTGCGCGCAGACGCGATTCAGTGTAATGTCAACAAGTTCAGATTTGCTTTTTGAGTATTGTTACGGAATAACAGCATGGACAAAGTTGAAAAATAACATATATTGAAATTTCTTTTGTGTTCACCAGAAAAAAGCTTAGCGACGACATAATGAACATATTTGCTACCTCGGATGTATGTAATCCATTATCAGCTTCATGCTGATGATTTTTCTGACACCAAGTTCGCAAATGTACGATGGATTCGTGTGGAGGATGATACATTTCACCAATTGTTTTTCTTTACTGTATCACACATTACTACATACATTATATAAATGTTTAAATATAATAACCGCAGTTCATAATGTTTATAGTTTAGGTTTTTTTGATTTAATATTTCAAGGTGAGGTAATTGTGCAAATAATTTATTCGTTCTAAAACCGCCACAGAAAAGTGGATTTATGTAACAGGTTAATGGTAATGAGTTTGGAAATATTTTCGGCATATTAGATAACATTTCCATAATCCATAAACTCTATCTTACTCTGTGTTCATGCAAGTATAGATATGGCTGACATAATAATAATAATAATAATAATAATAATAATAATATACCCTTTATTTTCAGATACCATGCATAGTACAAAACCATGAACATGCCTGAAACACGTCACCAATGAACATAATATCCAAATATCATATACCTACTAAGCTAACTTAAAATTAATTCACATGACAATATTAATAATTCAGATAATCATCTATACTGTAACAATTCAAATTTAAAAGAAAACGCTTTACTGCTACTTTAAATTGCGCCAGTCTATCTAAACATCTTATATTTAGAGGAAGTTTATTAAAAAATTGACAACCAACATATTCTAAGCTCTTTTTATACATTGTAGTGGTATGCTTAGCCGACAAAAAATAATGCTTCTGTCTAGTATTTAAACTATGTTGTACGTTATTTTTACAAAAGTTTTCTTTAAACTTAAAAACAAAACACAATACATTTAAAATATATATATCATATACTGTTAGTAATCGTTTGCTTTGGAAAATGATTTTACAGGATTGGGTTTGTTTTAAGTTGTATATTATACGTAATGCCCTTTTTTGCATTAAAAAAATTCTTGTTACACCGGACGCTGAACCCCAATGTATAATTCCGTAGCGCATTGTACCCACAAAATTCGCGTGGTAGAAAGTTGTTAAAATTTCCAACGTGCAAGAATTTTTTAAGGATCTTAAAGCAAAACAAACTTTTGCCAATTTACTTGCTAGATAATCCATATGTTCTTGCCATTTAACATGCTCATCAATAAATAAACCTAGTATTTTGGCAGCTTTAGATAAACTAAGTTCTGTATTATTTAAATCAATAATGGTGTGATTACAGCCGCTTCGATCACTACGAAACAAGACGCAGGCAGTTTTGTTTTGATTTACTATAAGTTGATTATCTTCAGTCCATTTTAAGATGTTGGAGTAAATATAGTTAATTTTTTGGGTAACTTCCTCTATTGTCTTCCCACTTACAATAACATTTATATCATCAGCGTATTAGTTAATAATTTGAAAATTAATATTATGTTAATAGGTCATTAATGTACACAATGAATAAGGTGGGACTTAAGGATGATCCTTGTGGAATTCCAAATTGCAGCTCAATTTTCTGAGAATATTTATCACAATAACGCGTTTTGTGGTATCTGTTTAATAGATAGGACTGAAACCAACTGTGTACTGTTCCTCTAATTCCAATCCGCTCTAGTTTATGCAGGAGATATTTATGGTTTATGCAATCGAATGCCTTTGATAGATCAATAAAAAGGCCTAAAGAAAGTAGTTGATTATCTAAGCAATTGTATATTACTGATAAAAAATCATGCACGGCAGTATCGGTGCTTTTACCAGTAACAAAGCCGTGTTGCTGTTTTGATATAATATTGTATTTTGTTAAATATTTTACTAATCTGTCATTCATTATATACTCAAATATTTTTGCAAAGATTGGAAGTATATTTATGGGTCTATAATTTTCCATGTTATTTATATCCCCCTTTTTAAACAAAGGAATTAATACTGATGTTTTTAGTAACTCAGAGAAGGAACCTGTTTGAAATGACATATTAATCAAATGTATTAGCGGCTTAGTTATGTAATGAATACACGACTTTATGAGAAACGATGATATGTTATTCTCGTCAGGTGTGGAAGATGAATTTAAAGCTTGTACACATTTTATGATATCAGTATCGATTATTGGACTAACAAAGAAAGAGTTGTTTAAGCTCATTAGATATTTATCAATACTACTAATATCGGAAGTTATATTACTGTAACAATTGGATAGCATAGTACTTGCCACTACTGAGAAATGCCTATTGAAAGAGTTGCATATTTCCACATTATTGGAGTAATTTTCGGGCAGTAAGTTATTCTCTTGTTTTTTATGTTTATTTATAATATAGTTTTTGCTACACTAGAATTTATTTATCAAAACAAAAGATTAAAGGCTAATAAAGGGAATGTTTTTATCATAGTTATGTATGCACATTTTTGCTTATCATTCTTTATAATTGCCTGTCACCTACCATATGCACATTCTCTATTTCATTGTCTAATAATTCCTATCCCATGCACCTGTTGCAAAATAACTTTCTGAATAGGTGAAGCAATGTTAATAACAGCCGCTGATTAGACAATTGACTTTTTCATTTTTTTCTCTTTAATTGCATTCAATTTCACTCATCTACTTTGTAATCAAGTTGGAGTGTATTCGTTTTGTAAGGCTCTCCATATTGTGAGTATACACGATATACAAATACACAGACGAGCTAGTTTCTCTTTAATCAGTATTAATATTACCTTTGACTCATCGTTAAATATACCCTTACCATACTTTTCTTTGCATGACTCACTTAAGGACATCCATGTGTAATATTAATTTATGTATCACGTAGTTTATATATACCATGTTTTTTCAATTTAACTGGGAATCGAAGTTAGTTTCTATTATTCTTTTGATATATTTTTATAATGTCCATGTGATCTGTGGGCAATTATAAATAATGAAATACATGAAAAACAAATAATGTAAACCCGCAGGTTGAAATTCGATATGTGGAGATATCCTAGAATAATTGGTAGATTGTTTCGAATAAACTTTACTGCGTAAATTTTACTCTGTTAATTACTCTATACCTATCATTATTTACTGTAAAATAGTATTAACAAGACAACCACATACCGGAAGTGAAGTGTCGTTGAATTTAATCTAATTTGCGTCGTTTATACATTTCATTTATTAAATTATTTGTAATATGTCTTGTTTTGTGTTGTTGTTTGTCTATATTTTTTCTGTTCTCGCCATCGATGAAGCAATAAGTCATTGAGAAAAAACCAAACAGTAAACTTTGTTTTAATTAGTTTGGCCGCCCATCAATTAATTACTTTTCTTCATATCATAACAGGTGGATCCAAGGTGGATGGCCTATTAAAGTACAGCTGTGTGCGAAAAAATAACAGTGCATTGAAAAAAGTTAAAAACTAAACCAAAACACATAAACTTTATGCATTTAGTTATACTTAATTTATTAAGTAATACGTAACATATATGTTCGTTGTATAGCAAAATAATAGGTTTAAAAATTATTACATATAATTGCATATTCCAGATGTGCGAAAAAATAGCGGTATTAAGAAAAGATATAAGATGTAAAGAAAAATGTAATAAAATCATAAATTTTTTAATATTTTGTCGTGTAGCCTTTGTTTGCGATGTTTCGCATCTTCCCGGCATGGAATCAACCAATGTTTGACATGGCTTATTTGGAATGGAGCGCCATGTTCTTTCGACTATTTCCCATAATTCTTGTCTCGATGTGCGAGCTGCTGCAGAAACGGCCTGTTTTACATCTGTCCACAGATTTTCTATGGGGTTAAGGTCTTGTGATTGCGCAGGCCACACCTGAACCTTAACCGAAGCCTCCCGTAAGCAGTCCTTAACCCTACGACTTGCATATTTTGGGGCATTATCATGCATGTATATCCAGCGAAGGGGCATCTGTTCCTCGGTTTAGGGCAACATGACTGTTTGAAGTATATTTAGATACACAAATTGATCCGTAGTCTCTTGTATCCAAAAGATTGGACCAACACCGTGATATGAAAAAACATGCCCATACCATGATAGAGGTTCCTCCATGTTTGACAGTTTTTATTGTGTATTTTGGATTATATTCCGTTTCTATAGGGCTTCCAATATACTGCCTTAATCCTTTAGATCCAAATAATACGATCTTACTCTCATCTGACCACAAGATATATCGCCATCTAACAGCTGGCCAATTTAAATGTTCTCTAGCAAAGCGTAATCGCTGTTGAACGTGTCGCTTCATCATGTTGCCCTACGCTACGAAGAAGATATGTTCGTTCGCTGGGTATACATGCATGATAATGATTCAAAACACGCAAGTCGTAGGGTTAAGGACTGGTTATGGGAGACTTCGCTTAATGTTCTGGTGTGGCCTGCGCAATCACCAGACCTTAACCGCATAGAAAATCTGTGGACAGACGTAAAACAGGCCGTTTTTGCAGCAGTACCCACATCGAGACAAGAATTATGGGAAATAGTCGAAACAACATGACGCTCCATTCTAAATGAGCCATGTCAAACATTGGTTGATTCTATACCGCGAAGATGCAGATGCACTTTTTTCAATGCACTGTTATTTTTTCGCACACAGCTGTATATAGAGAACCAATCATCAGAATCTACTCAAATTTTGTTTGTGTTAGTTATTCGAAGTGAGCTGCATTTCTAAAATATTTTTATTCATGCAGTGTTGCCGCTTCTACCTAAACCTTGGAACAAACTTTTTTACTGCAGATGAAACAGGCTGTTCCATATCATGGTTGTATTCCTTATTAAACTTGATAAAACTTTTACATTTATTTTCCTATACCTATCTCAAAGCGTTTTCCAGGTATAAATTAATTTCAATTTTTTTTTTTGATAATCTGACCCTTACGCATATCTTCGTTCTTTGGAATAACTAAAAGTCCAATTTTTAAACATGGTTTAAGGGAACCTTGGACTAACTTCCTATATGTTATTTGAATTTAGTTACATTATACAGGACATTCCATTCTACACGTTACTCTCAGACCGCATGTTGTATATTAATAATTCTTCCTAACATCTTTTAAATTTACTTTTCGAACATGTATGGCGTTCCTATATCGTTGCGATTTTCAGCTACAAGCATTTATTTAAAAGTAGAGTTCCCATCTCATTTCTCTTTTAATTCAATTGATTTATTCTGCTGCAACCTCTGCTGTCGAATGCGCTGGTGCTCCTTCAAGTTTATACCAACTACTTTGGTAGCCTGTGAGAGGTAGATTATCCAGATAGTATTCCTGTACATTTCTTAAAATATTTAATAAATTACTAGTACAAGCGAAAATGTGTCACTCACTGTGTGTAATTTTTACACGTTTTACATCAATTTCATAATAAATAGGAAGTGAACTACTTTTAAATAAATGCTTACAACTCAAAATCACAACAATTTAGGTATAGGAACACCATTCATGTTCGAAAAGTAAATTCAACAGGCTTTGCCTTTGAAGAATGATTAATATACAGAGGGTTCCATTTAAAAAAATGTATTTAAAGGAATTTTTCTATATAACATGCGGTTTGAGGGTAGTGTGTGGAACGGTCTGTATAATTTGGAGTGAAGTGGTAGTACTGGCTGTACTAGTTAGGACCAAAAGTTAAAAGGTTACTAGAAAGGCAGCCAAATTGATCACATGGTCTACTCGTGGATGAGTTTGTTGTTTTTAAACTTTTCGATGTAGCTACTACATTGTTACTCATGTGTCTTCGGATTGTACGTCGTTTTTTCGATTCCAAACATTGTATCTCTGAAGAAGCTAATAAAGAATTAGCGAAAGCTCAGATTAATATATGAAGGAATCGTTTTAATTTGATAAATTTGGCTGCCTTCCCAGTAATCTTTCAACTTTTGCCTGTAAAATGTAACTAAATTCAAATATTATAGAAAGTTAGTCCAAGGTTTCCTTAAACTATGTTCAAAAATTGGACTTTTAGTTATTCCAAAGAACCAAGGTATGCGTAGATTCTGTTGTAAGGGTTAAATTTTGAAAAAGAAATATTGAAATTAATTTATATCTCGCAAACGCTTTGAGATAGGTATAGCGAAATAAGTGTGAAAGTTTTATGAAGTTTAATAAGGAATCCAACCATGATAAGAAATACAGGGTGTTCTATTTGAATTAAAAAAGTTGTTACCAGGGTTATATACAAGCGACAACATAGCTTGAATAAAAATATTTTAGAAACGGATGCTACGTACCTCAAGGCGTGTATTAAAATTTCATCAAAATGTAGCTATTTTCGAGCATGAGACTATTTCTTACAAAAAAAAAGATAACTATTATTTTGAATTAACTTAGAAATGAAAGAAAACAAAAATCAATCAAGCAATGTACCCAGGAGAGGTGGGCAAAGGGATTAAATAAAACAATTTTATTTTATTTATTGTTCGGTGAAACCCACTAGGTAAGGCGTGAGCTGGGGTCAATACCTCCGCTACCGATGTTGTTTGACGCCACTGGATTAGTTACGTGTCTCTTACCTGTCGATGTCACCTGGTTTTGCTATAACCCTGAATAACAAATAGGGGAAAAGAAGCGATGGTACTTGCAGTTACTTTTACTAAATGATAAAAATAAAAAAAAAAGAATAGAAATATATATAATTTAGAGAAATTTATTAAATATTAAATCGTGAATAATCGTCCACAAAAAAAGAAAACAAGATGACGCAAGTTGGTTTTTTGAAATTAACGTAATGTCTTAAATAAGCATATATTATATGTAAATATTGAAGTTAAATTAATTGTATAAACAAGGAGGTAAATTATTTGAAAATTGGCGCAATTTCTTGGTGTATTACGAAAACCAAAGAAAAACAAAATGCATGCTCGGTCGAGTAATTATACGAATTGTAATTTTAGATTTAGTAATTAACATATGAATTGACACACGAAACAAAATTGCCAGCGATGGGCTTGAATTTAACGGTAAAAGATAGAGGAAAAAAAACACGAAATTAGAGTTCGTTACAAATATCGATATAGAAAAAAAACTTTAGCTAACTTACATACATACAAAAGAACACTGAATCGTCGGGAAAAAATTTCTCTTTGGAGGGCGAGGTTTCCAAGGGCGAATGACGTCGATCAGGACCGGAGAAAAAGACAACGTTGATATCCTTACTATATACGTTTTTCGTCCAACGAAATTCCCAAATCACAAATAAAAACTTTTTCTAAGCCCCAAAAATCAGCACAACGCCTATGTCATAAGGCAGCGAACTACAGCGTCCCTATATAGCCTCGGTATGACAACAAACCCCCCTTATGATAACGTGACGTTGAACGCCCAATTAGAGGGTGCGTGGCAACTGAATGCGAGCGAGTCATTGGTTGACGAATGAGAGACTGATATTCGGAAATATGCTATTTTTAGAATCGAAAATAATATCATATGACAACTATACGCACGGGGATAAAAAAGAATCTCTACAAATATGAAATTACGTTTTTGAAGTGTAACACGGAGTTCACCTCGAATAACTTGCACATACAAAATTTGAATTAATTCTGGTGATTGGTTCTCCATATACTTCTAATAGGCCATCCACGTTGGGACACCGCTATATTCGATATCCGACAAACGAATTATATCTTATTTTATACATATCTGCATATGAGTATTTCCATTATTTTTTAAAGAAACCATTGCGCGGCTATGTCACCGACCTCAATGATTTTTTGGGAAAACTTCGCTCAGAAAAAAAGACTTTTCCCGGAGGTTGAGCCTGTTTCTTCATCTGGGATCTCTAGGATTTTTTTTTTAATTTAAAAAACGCATTTGAAAAACTTAGTTGAAATTACAAAATTAGTTGTTCCAACCAAATTCTTTTTAAGAGTGTATATTTTCGATAATTTCTGGTCTGGTACCGAGGCATCTAAACGTGTAATCAAAGACACTGGGACAAAACTATCTTTTTCATTAATTGACTCTTTTGGGATTGTGATATATGACTCATGTGCTACAAGTCGAAATCGGCTTAAATTTAGAAAAGAATTAAATTCAAGGTTGTAGAACAACTCCTGCAAATGTTATCTTTGGACTTTACTCTGCATGGGCACGATCGTCTATTTTTTTATGATATGGCAATTTTCAATACAAATACGTTCGAAAACAGTGAAAGAATCAGTTGTTTCGGCCGTTCTGTATTTGAAACAAGTATATCATTTTGTAATGATTAAATGTTTGACAAAATTATCAAAGGCTACAAAGATTTGATAAAATATTTAATAAACGAATAATTTAATATACGAGTGAAAATGTAAACAAGTATGAGTAATGAATTGATTTTATCACATTCATTACAGTTGTTAATTTAGTTCCATTGAGAAAATGACTTTACAAACGACTATACTATATTACTAATTAATGAATCATTTACTTAAAATTAAGCTTCCTCATTGCCAATTGATTACTATCTCTTTGTGTTATATTTGCATGCCAGAATTTATTTTACCTTGACATACTAGGAATAAGTTTACAACAATTCAAAGAACGACGCTTATGTGTTCGTGAGTCACTTCAAAATGGACAGAAATAGTGTGGGAAACGGAGAATGTGAAACAATCTTAAAAAAATATTATCTTAAACAGACTGACCTTTTCTATTGTTTCAGCGTTTGCAAATTAAATTATAGGATTATCATTTAATGTGATGAGAATGTTCGTTCGCACTTATTATACCAAAACCCTTCTCTTCATTTATTTGAATTAGAGTTACTTAAATATTTCAATGTTTCTATTATATAATAATGAGAAATGAATTCAGGAATTCAACACTAAATATTAATTATATAATGTATGTATATACCTGTATAATGGATTATATAGTTGATGTGAAATGGGTAACTGGAGTGTGAGTAATAAGAATAAAGAAATTATGCATGACAAAATAGTAAAGATACGGTTTAAATGACTGTTTTGACATTACTTATAGGGATTTGTTGATGTATAAAGAGCTTTTTCATTTTCTTTAACCACTTCTTGTTGTTACTATAGTAGATATAAACTTTCAAATAGTATTGCAATGCGGTATCGCAAATATAGGGGATTTGAAAATGATTGTTGAGTTGCTTTCGAACTATTAAAACATTATGCGGTGAGTACTCCATCTCGTTTTGGCCACCATCTAGAATAAATAGATATAATTGTTAACATTTCAACTTTAACATAATCATTTTGGGATTGGAATGCTAAATGTTGATAATGACCTAGGCCATTAGTAATTATATGGTTGCTAATGACTTCAGTGTTATTAATGGTCACGTGGACACGCATCCAAAAAAGAAAACAAACATGTGTTTTGGAAACTAGCTCTTCTACTATACTACTGTTTAGTAAAAGACCTCTTCTGCATGACTATTTCAAATCATGCAAGAACGTAAAATAAGAAATATTATAAATAATAATAGTAAACTTTATTTCTGCAAGTGGAAATGTACATAAAATAACAACAAAAATTATCATCCGCTGAGCACCCCCAAAGTACAGAAATATGAGTAAATGAATCCTCAGACACCCACACATACACATACAGGGTGTTTTGAAACATCGTTTAACGATTTTAAGGGCATGTAGTACGATCGAAAATAAGGTTAAAAGTCATAATAAACATATGTTCACAAATCAACCGTTTACGAGATAACAGCGAGTGTTCCTAGTAGTACATGGATATAACATATCCCAGTAAACAGGTGCTTATCAGCTATTGTTTTATGACAGTTTAATTTGACGTTTTAAGCAATTTGTAGCAATTACAATGGTTGCGTATGTACGTTCATGTACGGTCGTGCTAATGGAAATTCTTTACAAGCACGTCGCTTCTATGCTGAAACGTTTCCTGATCGCCAACTGCCTTCGCATGTGATGTTTCAGACGGTGTTTCAACGACTAAGAGAAACTGGTTCGTTTGAGAAGCGGCCTTCTGATACTGGACGGCAGAGATTAGCATGTACTCCACAGATAGAAGATCGAATTTTGAATATTATTGATGAAAATCTCGAAACTAGTGTTAGAAGAATTTCGACTCAAGTGGGTGTAAACAGCAATCTTGTTTGGAGAACTCTTCATGAGCAACTCCTATACCCCTACCATATCCAACGGGTACAAGCCCTTACTGCTCCGGATTATCAAGCGAGAAGGGCTTTCTGTGAGTGGTTTTTGCGAACAGCTGCTGATCGGCCAGATTTCGCTGATAACATCCTTTTCACTGATGAAGCTGGTTTTACTAAAAATGGAATATTTAATTTCCACAACAATCACGTTTGGTGTGACGAGAATCCTCATGCTATATTTCCCTATAAATCTAAGACTGAACCTCTGGTTTATGCAAGATGGAGCTCCACCGCACTTTACGCGTGCTGTTAGGGAACATCTTAACAATGAATTTCCTGGGAGATGGATAGGGCGAGCAGGTCCCATTGCTTGGCCTCCAAGGTGTCCCGATCTAAACCCGTTGGACTTTAGTATCTGGGGTGATTTGAAAAGTTTAGTGTACGCAACACCGGTAAACGATCTTCCAACGAGTTGCGCCAACGAATAGAACACTGTTACCAGATAATACGACAAAAACCCTTGTTTTTTGAAAGAGTGCGCGCTTCCTTTGAAAGCAGATGTAGATCCTGTGTCGAAATGGAAGGACGTCATTTTGAACATCTTTGGTTATAATCTATTTTATGTTAAAATACAATAACATCTTAATAAAAACCGGTAAAGCAAACTTATTCTGCATTTGCGATCAAATCGCTGTTATCTCGTAAACAGTTAATTTGTGGACATATGTTTATTATGACTTTTAACCTTATTTTCGATCGTACTACATGCCCTTAAAATCTTGAAACGACGTTTCAAAACACCCTGTATATGAAATCATCAATTACATAAAAATAAAGCTATAAAATAAAGCTAAGCCTGTCTTCGTTTTTAATAGTCTGTGATTGGGTATGTTATAGTCATTCTTTTTTCATCCTCTTTAAACAGATGCTTATTTTTAAAAATAAAAATTAAACATTCATGCATTATATATACCATATACGGTTAACAAATTATTTTTTTTAAACAATCTTAAGGACGCATCGAACTGTAGTCCTAATAATATTCGCACAGCTTTCTTTTGTTGTACAAAAACCTTATCGATAGTGATGGAAGAACCCCAAATCGCGATTCCATATCTAATATTGGAAACAAAATATGCATGATGCACAGATTTTAACGCCTCATAATTAGTAATAGGTTTTAATATTCTCAGAGCATAGCACGCACAACTAAGGCTAGTGCACACCTGATCCGCATGATGACACCATCTCAGCTTATCATCAATGACTATGCCAGATACTTTGCAGTTTTTGCTAAATTTGATAGTGTCGGAATTTAATGATATAGTGCCGGATGTTTTAATACTATCGTTGGTTTTAAATAAAACACACTTTGTTTTGTCAACTTTTATCACTAGTTGATTTGTGTTAAACCCAATTAAAGCGTGGTTCCGGAATCTTTAAGAGTTATGAAGGTGTTGCCTCGGAAGAAGAGGTTTGTATCGTCTGCAAAGTTAACTATTTTATGATCATTAGTGGCATTAAGAAAAATGTCGTTGATAAAAACTAGAAACAGGAACGGACCCCAAATGCTTCCTTGGAGTACCCCAATGCTGCTTTTCATTGGTGTAGAAGATATAGCACCCCCCATACTCAAGTTTAAAAATAAGCCGCCTTTTCAAAAGCATTCAAAATCGAACTAGTGTAATCAAAAAGTGCTGTTACTGTACTATGACCACAAAACCATGTTGATGACTACTGAGCAAATCATATTTATTAAAAAAACTAAGAATTTACTGATACACAAGCTTCTCAAATATTTTACAGCAGGACGTCAAGAGACATATTGGCCGGTAATTCTCGGTTAGATTGGTGTCACCTTTTTTATACAGGGGTTTAACAATAGCATGTTTCAATGCTGTAGGGAAGAAACCACTACATAAAGATTCATTAATTATCGTTCACTTATACTACTGAAGCAACTTTGAATAATTTTTAGTGGAGTTTCATCTATCTCAGCACTATGTTTATTTTTTAGTTTGTGAATACCTTCCAATAAATCAGATGGTACCGCAGGTTGTATGAAAAGTCTTTGAATTGTGATTAAATTCGTGATCTGTTGGAGCATTCTTATTTTGGAATAAATTTTGAGAAGCGTGTGTAAAAAAGTGTTGAACTCATCAGCCAAGCATTTTGAATTTGTATCAATAAAAGTATTTTGTTTTTTATTACCAGTTACATCTTTAACAATTTTCCAAGTTGTTCTTTACTTATTTGAGGATTTTAAATTTTTTCGTTATTTTTGTTTTTCTTTACTTGGGTTAATGATGCATTATAAGCTTTTTAAGGGATTTTAAGTAATCTTTACATTCCGAATGGTAAGCTGACAAAATTTCATCTTTATAAGCCAAAAGTTCAGGCGTATTTAAGTGAAAATTGTCTTTCTTTACATTTTTATTTTTTAAGGGGAAATATGAATGGAAATACAATTTAATAATGTTTATGAAATTATTATATTTTTCATTTACGTTAAAAACCGAATTAAAGTTTTCGTTCGCAAGCCCAGCACAAAAGAAATTAATTGCTTCTTGAGAATATATGCGATATTTTTTTGTTTAAGTAATTTTGTTTTATAGGTAAACTAATTTCTAATTACAACGGTAAACAGGACAATCATATGCATAGTTTTTACCCTAGATGTGAAAGGTATGCCTATTTTTAATCTGAATAAATGCAGGTACCACACAAGGTAATTTAATCAACGGACAAAAGTAGTTCAAACTTAATAATTACTCCCTTTGTCATGTACTCTTACAATAACTGCATTCCTAGATAGAATTTCTATCATCTGGATATTTTCCCTTCTCACTTTTGCCAAGCTCGCTTTCGACGTATTAACGGTGTATCGTACCGTAAGTCCGCTACATCATTGCATACTATACGTACACGAAAATAAATACAGCGCCGAAGTGGGGATGCACGAGTAAAAACTTTGCCGTGTTGCGCTCGGAAAAAAAACTCATCACAGATCGTGCCAATACGTGCTGGGATTCGCGTGTGCATTTATGTTCATTCCTTTTCGCCATTTTGTCTCGTTACAACAACCGGGTGGAAGTGCATTAACTATATACTAATTGCCAGTGAATTGATTTGTTGTCGATAGAATTATAATGTGTTGATTAATTTGCGTTTACATCCTTAGTGCGTCTAATTAGGTACCTACTTAAATCGTTAATTGAGGAAGTTCTCGTAGGATGTGGTGTTTCTTTTGCGGCAAAAGCAATGTGTTCGACCATCGTGTATGTCATGGAACTAGGTTTCGAAGAGGTATGGATTGTATGTGAGTTTTATAAATGAAACGTAATTTGAAATTTGTGTACGGATGCTCGTCTCTTCTGAGGTAACATAAATATAAGGTCCTTTTGGTATTTGTCCTAAATACTGCAGAAATCGCTCACATTCTCTAGCTACAATTTTGGAAATGTGTTTTAATATAGCGTATAAGTTTCATTGTTTTTAGTTTTTGATGCATTATTACCTTTTTTATTTGGTTAATACTCTTAGAAAGTTAAAGAGCTTATCCAGGTAGATAGATCTTCTAAACAAGGTAGAAGTATTAAAAAAAAACGAAACGAAAGTACGGTGATTAATTTTTCTTTTATTCGGCTAACAATGAAACAAAATTTGTTTCAAAGCTATCACAAAATATATTACACTGGGCACAAAAATCTAAAGTAATTCTAAGTAATAATTATCGTTCCCATATAAAAGCATTTTTTTTGCATTGATAATATTGGTGTACGTCCTTGTTGTTAGTTTAAATATACACACACCAAAAAAACCTAGGGGACAACAAACATTATTTCAATCATTTAACAACGGACTTTTACTTCTATAGCATATTCTAAATGAAATAAGGCAGTGCAGAATTTTCTTGAAATAAGATCTTCTAGGGAAATTGTCACAATATTAAAGTCTCGTAGTGGCAGGACCAGTCGTCTCGACTGTCTCTTCGTCTTCCAAACATGGGCGATTCTGTGTAGGTGTTTACCAAATCCAGAGTGACTTAAATGTACTCTTTCGCATGTATCAAAACAGGATAATTGTTCCAATATTGAGAAAATAATGTTCCTGTATAGGGCTTTAAAAAAATGAGTCAAAGTAAGCCTGAAAACTACATCGGACTGGAATGTAAAATTTACATATTTAGTACAGTATTTTGTCACATTTAACATTGATTTCAGTACTTATTCTGTCATCAGTAATCGAATTAGACAAGCATTTTACAATTTAAACTTATAGAGCATTCACAAGAACAAAATGCATTATTAGAAAATAAAATTACATTTTGTTCAATTTGCTGCCATGGACCTCGTAAATAATTTGATAGGCCCTATTTTGTTTGAAACATAGTGCCATGATTTCGGAGACGTATTTGTAGTATACCCTATCACTTTTATGGGAATTGAGCGATTGAGTTGCATACAATCATGCGGCAATACTGTTCCCTTAAATTGCCCTTTGCATTGGCGTGCATGAGAATCAACTGACTCACGTCTCGTTGCACATATGGAAGAATAAGTAGTTCAAAAAATTGTAATCCAGTATCCACATGATGTTCAAAATTCAAGACTTCTGGACTTTTTTTTTACAAAAGTGCAGTCACTTCTACATTCAATTCCAATTTCTGTCTGAACCATCAGAGTTTGCCGTTGGTAGTAAACAGTTGCAAGCGATTTACGTTTCAATTAGGTTTTCTTCACACCCTCCAGTGTTCTGGTTTAAGCTGAATTTAGATTTATCAATAAGCACGACAAAAAAACAAGACTGTTTTTTGCAGTTGTTTTTCAGCCTATTTTAACTTCCGTGTGCCATTACCACGGCATAGCACAGGAATCATAACGAGATGACAGGCATGAAGTTCATTTTCATACAATTTGTTTCTAACCGTTAGATTACTGCCATTTATCTAAAAGACATCCTGAAACTCATAGTTAGTCCTGAAATCTCGATTGCAGAGAACTCACCGACTACTACTACTTACCACCACTAGAATGTACGGCATTTGTTTTTCTAATGGGGTTAAGTTGTTCTTCTTTTACTTTGCGTTTTTCTTGATACAAGTGCGCAGTTGAGCTTTTTGCCCCATCTCGGATAGCCAGCCTATATTATGTTAAATGAATTTCACGAATATAATGATGCCCTTCAATCTTCAATGATAACAACTACCTATAAAACTGAACTTGTATTCTTTGCTCACAACTAATCAACCAAATTAATAATACATAACGTATTAAGAGAACAAACAGTTGGCCACAAACGCCATTTGCTAATTGACGTTTGTTTACGTACACTAAGATAAACATGGCGACCTGCATCTTAAGGTAGTTGCATTAAAGCTTTGCTTGTTATATTATCACCAAATTTTAAACAGTGTACTTAAACATACTTTTTACATATGTCCTTTCGACCATTTTGATGTGTGTATTTGTGTTTAACTATGTTCTTTTTATACATACGATGTCATGATGTAAACTGGTATTGAAGATATGTGTTACACTTATATTAGTTAAATAAACACATTGTTACGATATTTATATGATAAATGTCCCATAATTGGTTGTTCACGCTAAAATCAAGTTTAACTCAAAGAATAAGCAACGAAAAAATATTTTCAGCGTTAAGAAATGTTGTTTTTTGTGCTACAAAATTATATAGGCATTCTTTTATGGTTACTATCACTTTCAATTAGACATGTAACACATATACTTTCGTTAATTCGCATTGTAATCCGACCACTAACTCTTCTTCGGATTATATTTTCACTGCCGCACATGATAATATAGAGTATATATGAATCGATTGTCCGAATTCTCAAAAGCATATAGAACGAGTATTAATACAAGTGCCAATGTAGTAAACATGTTTGAACTGTGAGCCAATATATATTGGTATTATATATATTATATTGTATATTATAATATTGTATAATTACAAACATTCGTGATAAGGCCGTGTAAATAAAACCGTCAATTATTAAATTAGCTGAAAGGCATTTTTTGGTTTATTTATGGGAAATTTTGGTTTTGTTTCTTTACGTTAATGGGTGCTTATTTATTCTATTTGTTTTTAGTCATATAATTGGGAAGAAGCAATTTTTGTTTTATTTTTATAACAAATTCTACATAGAATGATGTTGGTGTCATAATTTTTTTTTAAATACGAGAAATGCCCGAAATAACATTTTGAAACTTGAAACCCTGATACTAAGGGCATTAGTGAACCCCAGGATACGATTAAGTGTGGTTGGAGTATGCGTTCGAAAACTGAATATCCTGGGAATAAAGTTACTTTATTGTGGATCGCTGGACATTCGGGAATTGAAGGAAATGGAAATGAAAAAGCCGACGAGTCGGCAAGAAAGAGATCATTGGCTGCATTTATAGGCCCAGGACCTGTTCTAGGACAGTCCAAAAACACAGTACTGGAGCATGGAAGGGCCTTTATCAAGGGATCCGCAAAGGAGATATTAAAACTTAGCAGGAATCATCTTCGGATAGTAGCAGGTATAGGACATTGTGCACTGAAAGGACACCTACAGAAAATGGGGATCAACATCGCAGATACCTAATGGAGACTGTGTAATAGAATCACAGAGACCGCTTACCATGTTCTATTTGAATGCGAGAATCTTGATGCTAAAAGTGCAAGAATGCAGACGAGTATTTCGATCGACCAACCAGAGACGTGTACAGGCCAGTACAGGGCACCAGAATATTGGAATTGTTGGCATAATTGTATGGGTAAAGGAAATGGGACATATAACATAAAAAGCTAAGAGGCAGTGTTTCCGGAGACTTTATATCAAACAACTCCCACAAACTAGAAACTATTCGAAAACTTTAAAAGAAACATTAAAAAACCTGCCTGCAGCAATAGTTATTGTATAACATTTCAACTTTTGTTTTTGCTTATGTAGGAAACTACGAAGGCAATAAGTAAGCTGCGCCTTTTTGCAGTGAATACAGTGTCGTCGAGTGTGGAAACAAGTGGGGATAGTGATGCAGTCTCCGCCCATTCGATGGTAGTAATCGATGAAATGACAGGCGTGAGGTGGCGTATGTATTTTGGCATCACTGTGTTTGCATATCAGGGAGCTAATTGATTATAGCAATTATTGATAGAGATACAAAATAACCACTTGCTGATCAAACACAAAAACTATAACATACAGGCTGTCCAATATGATTGCGCAATGCATGAGGATTTCGTGAACGGTAAGAGGTAGAAAGATGGTTAAATTAGAGAAAACTGCGTAATTATGTGGGCAACAAAATAGTGTTGAGAAATCCAAAATATCTTGAACAGTGTTTGAGATATTAAGAAAAAGGTAAAAATAGGAAACTCCTTATTTCTTGTTTAGTGCGGTGAATTGGAGAGATAACAAAAAATATCTTTTTGAGGCAACTTTTTATTCTTTATGACATGCTATTACAAGAAATACAATATCGCATTTCGTACTTTTGGGACTATCTTCAACTTTATTTTTGAAATGCCCATCATAGGCCAAAAAGGTATCCTTAAGTAGAGCTGAAGTTTATCTTTCCTGTGATATAAAATGTATGGCTGTTGTTTTAAAAAATAACAAGTCTATAAGTAAAAAACTTGTTTTTTTTTCACGATAATCTGTGACTAATGACAACGACACAATACCAAACAACCGAATATTAATAAACAAACAGTTTTGCCACCCTGTGTAGTTTATTGCTGCAAGTTCAATGCTTAATTTGGGGAAACTAACAAGCATAATGGCACAGTACAACAACGCCGAAAAATTTGACATGTTGGCGTTGATTGCTTTATTTTGGCGTACAAGAATCTAGTAGTAGCCAAAAGAATATACACGAACCAATATCCAGAACGACGACAACCACATCGGTGCACCTTTAGAAAAGTACCACCAAATTTAAAAGAATATTGATAATTTAGTGCACCGTGGAGGAAGAGACGTCGCGAAGGCAATCGTAAATATGAAAACACTGTGTTGCAAGTAGTTCTAGAAAATCCATCCGTGTCACCCAAACAGATATGTCATGAAACTGGAATAAGTAAATCGATTGTCCACTTATTTTTAAAGAAACATAGGTATCATCCCTTCAAGGAGCGCAGTTTCCAGGGACTTACTATTAGAGAAGGTAATAGAGAAAGGCGACAAGCATTTTGCGCACAGGAACGTGTAGAATTTTATGGTCGGATGAAACGACGTTTACCAACAATGGTTTATTTAATAGACATAACCGTCATCATTGGGCAACTGAAAATCCCAACGTAAAAAAATAATCTAGATTAGTGTGGAATAGTCTATTGGTTAGAACATTGGTCTTTTGGTCTTATTATTTTAGAATGTGTTATTCATTGATTATTACAAAATGACGTTGAAGAAATCATGGATGGACTACCATTGGCAGCAATACGAGATCTATGATTTCATCAACAAAGGAGCTGCGCCACACAATGCACACGCTGTGTATAATTAAACATATTTAAATACGGTATTGGAACTTGAAGACATGTGAATTGCCTGATAGATTTTCTGCTTTGAGGTTATATCAAAGATAAGATTTACCAGCAACTCTTTTGTAATGTGGCTGAGCTCCCTGCAGATATCCTTCGAACATTTAGAAGAATTCCGCAGACTACATGACGTCGTACAGTAGCATCGATTGCAAACGGCGCTATCTGTGTCGTGAAAATGAAGGCGGTTTATTTGAGCACCTGATGTAAATAATTATACGTGCTTACTGCATTACCTTTTTTCTTAGTTTCGTTGTAAAAATACCTTTTCTTCTTCTTTGTTTAGTTATTATTGTTGTTCTGCTATTTTTAACCACTTATATTTAATAATTTGCAACTACTGTGAGAATATGTACTACTTTTGCTGGGTATTAAGATATCATTTGAAAGTTTGAACAGTTGTATTTTATGTATCTGCTAGTTTTATTTTTCTTGGGTTACCGTGATACAAAGAGACTTTTACTTATATTTATAACTCCATGATGTGTAGAAATTTATTTAAATCTGATATCATAAAAAAGTTAGAAAACACGATTATTGCTGCCTCTTTAGCTTGTTAGCCATAGCCTATCGTGTAAAAACACTTTTTTCACTTATAACTCATTTATTTTTAAAACGTGATACCACAAAAACGAGAAACATTAGCTCTACCTAATGATAGTTTTCTGGCCTTTGACGCGTGTTCAAAAAAATAAGTTGAAGATGATCCCAAATGAACGAAACGTGCTATCATACTTTTTTGTAATACCAAGTGATAAAGAATAAAAAATTGGCTTAAGGGGTATTTTCCATTTTTTATTATTTCTCCAGGTAGCACTAGATAAGAAGTAATAATTCTCTTGTTTTTACTTTTTTCTTAATATTTCAGAAACTATTGAAGATATTCTGGATTTCTCAATACCATTTTGTTGCGCACAAAATTATAACTTCTATCTAATTTAACCAACTTTCTATCTCTTATCGTTTACGAAATTCTCGTGTATAGAGTCATTATCTTAGACACTGTATTTCAGTAGATACTTGCTATAATTTGTTTAAGCAGTGTTGGTTCCTTTTCTTTTAATTATTACAAAGTCGCTCTGGTACACCAACCAAAGACGCAATTATAGCAATAAGTTATATTTTGTATTTAAATATTGCTATCTTTTAGCAACGTTGTGGGTTGCATAATACATCTATAATGTTCTGCAAAAATGGGGTACCCATATCGATTTAAGAGGCAGTTCTTTTTCTTCATAGCCCTTTTCCGATCAAAGAATGAGAGGCCGTGCTTATTACAAAAGAAAGTCTATTGAAACACAAGTAGTGGAATTATATTCTCGGAGTTCAAACGTTTTCCGTAAAAATCCTCTTTTTGCTTTTATGCAAAGAAAATCCTTTTGTTAACCAATCATATATTTTTACTGTTAATAGTCTGTTGTTCATAAAGCGTATTCATTTTATGTACCTACCAATGAATTATTTATCTAACAATAATACATATTAGATTATTACAGCAACGTAGATTCTTATTATAAACTCTATTACGTTTGACATTTATTTAATTTGGAAATGGAATGAAAAGAATACAAGAGTA
The DNA here is from genome assembly GCA_949128085.1 of Cetonia aurata. Lineage (NCBI taxonomy): Eukaryota > Metazoa > Arthropoda > Insecta > Coleoptera > Scarabaeidae > Cetonia > Cetonia aurata. The sequence goes on along the minus strand of OX421882.1, from coordinate 54,751,922 downwards.
AAATCACCGAGTGATGCTCTTATAATGTTAAGATTTCCTGTTTCGTACATTTTGCTTCATTGGAATTATGTTGCTATTGATTTTTTCTCATATACAGAAGCACCGTTCTATAATCAACTTCTTGCAGCTTTCCAATTAAAGAACGCTTAACAGCTGTTCAGCACGTTATTCTATCCGACACCCCAGTTCGAAGGGGTGAGTTAAAACATGCGATGATTCACGCAATCTACTCAACTGCGCTGGGTGTTAAAACTGAATAGTTTAGGATTAAATCCAGTAAAAACATATGGGCCTGTATAGCAGAAGATTCTATTTTTGTAGACATTATAACTTTCTTTTTGAATACTTTAGAAGCGTAAATAATATAAAGTACAGGATTTTATAGCGTATTTATCGCTACTTCATGTAGTTAATTGCTATTTTAGAAGTAAAGGCAGTTGAAATGTACCTACATACCTTATATAATAAGTAACTAATGGCCAATAAATTTTAAAGATTCTGATTGAAAATTAATTAACTTTAAAGCAATGGATTTTAATTACATTTTTCCGTAGATGTGTAAATTATAGGTAATTATAGTTCTTCTACTGCAGACTTTAGTTTTGTAGTAATTTAGTTTCTGGAATGTTAGGCTTTCCATCCAATTTTAAAATTGATAATAATTAAGACTGGCGATTTCTAACCATACATTCCTGCATTTACTATGCTGATATAAGTCTTGAGTCATAAATATTCGAAGAAACTTTTATTGTTTTAGGAAAGGACATTGTCAATTCCACTAATTTTTACTTGCATTGTGCAAATTTTATATATTTTGTATTACCTTTCATTATATGTCACTTACAACGAAAGACCCAAGTGTATCTCTCTGATTTTGTAGCGTTCCGTTTTTGGTTTCAGAGGGTGTCATGGGGGCTCAAAGTTACCCTCAAAAACACATTTTTTTGCAATATTTCAGAAACGAGGAGAGATATCGATATCGGTTAAAAACCAGGTCGTTCGTTGTTAGCAGCCGTAAATTTTATCGGTTTCGTTAGGGGGTTATAAAAGTATCACTTTTTCTCACTCTGAAAAAGGAACAGTGGCGCACCCATGGACTCGTTAAGGGGTTAAAAAAATATTATTTTCTTTTGCCCCTGCTCATGTGGAGTATAAATTTAATTTTTGTTTTTCAATCTTTAAACTACATGAAAAATAAAAGGTACTGGTTTTTGATTTTTTATCTAAGCGTTATCGTCATTTTTACATACCCTTACAGAAGAATATTTCTCTTCATATTTTTGGAATTAAATTTAATGTCGGACTACCACTAACAGGCAAGAAAGTTCGGGCATAGTTATCTCGTAAATATAAATTACTTTTTGACATCTGGGCAACCAATGTGTTTATGATTGCCAAAGTACGCAACTGATTATAAATAAAACTAAAAATGAAATTACATTTGTATATTTATTAAACTTGCTAAAGTGTGCTGGCTGCTCTTCGGTTCTCGGGTTCTCTGCCGTGTAGAAAGTTTGAATTGCTTGACGTTTCGATCATCTTGTCGTGATCTTCTTCAGAAGTATGAAGTCAGTAGTTTATCCTGATCCGGGGTTAATATATCGTCGTGTGTCCGTTGATGCGTAACCGTTCCGCTTTGTTCAAGCGTGTCCGTTGCTCTCCGTTGGGATGTGAAGACTGATTTCCAGATACTTGATAATTGTAGTCCGCCTTCTCTGTTGATATTGTTCGGATTCTTCTGTATTTCAATAGCTTCTCTGTACAATCTTCTCCAGTAATGTGGTTCCGTTGCTAGTTTTCTGCATTTGTCAAAGTTGATTCCGTGTTTCGTGTTTGTTGAGTGTTCTGCTACTGCTGATTTGTCTATATTCATACTTTGTATCTCCCATATGTTCTTTTAACCTGATATTGATATTTCTGTCTGTTTGTCCAATGTATACGTTTCCACAAGTGCAGGGTATTTCGTAGACTCCTGGATTTCCCCAGCACCTTGGTTTTTGATTCACGATCCGACTTTCCTGGGCCACAGTTAGTGGATATTGAGGAAGACGACAGAGTAAATAATGACATCAAAGAAGATATGCCCAGGGTTGAACTAGTGCAGGAACCATGATAATACATTTTAGCAAACTGACCACACTCTTATATAGAGGCAACGATAAGTATATCTACTAATGTAATTTCATTTTTAAAGTTTTCTTTATAATAACTAACGTACATTGATGATCATAAACACATTGGTTTACCAAGACGTCAAAAAGTAATTTATATTTTCGAGATGCGAGTGCGTAGTTGATGCACACACTTTCTTGGCAGTTACTGTTTCTATGTGTCATATCATTTTCTATAATCTAATATACTAAACAATTTTTAATTTGAATACAATGCGACATTAAATTTAATTCCAAAAATATGAAGAGAAATAGTCTTCAGCACTGGAAATATAAAAATGATAACAACTTCTCAAAATCGACATTTAGAAAAAAAAACCCAAAATCTGTACCTTTTATTTTTGCATGTAGTTTAAAGATTAAAAAAAGAAAAATTAATTTTATAATATACAAGAGCAAGAGTGAGAAAAAAATGATACTTTTATAACCCCCTAACGAACCCGATAAAATGTACGACCTGGTCTTTAGCCGATCTCTGTATCCCTTCTTGTTTCTGAAATATTGCTAAAAGTGTGTTTTTGAGGGTAATTTAAGCCCCCATTACACCCTCTAAAACCAAAAAATGGGACGCTAAAAAATAAGTGTCAAATATATTTCGGTGTTCTACATTCCTACCAAATTTTATCAAATTCGGAGATACACTTGTTAGTTTAACAGGAAAGTAATCATTGTAATTATGGATGTAACTTTCTTACAGTATTTTCTACCATGAACGGATATTAAAAGACGTTCCGAAGAAACCAAGCAAAACTCATGTATTTGACCGATATATTTTTTACATGTATTTTCTTTTTCTAGAATTACTTTCACTTAACATATAAGTACATAAGGATTAACTGTTTACATTGTATGTCCTCCAAAGAGAGCTTATTTCACTTTGATTATCTTCTAATTAGAAATATTCTGATGTTGTTTTCAAAGCTGTTACAAAACTTGTTTAATTAGTTTTAAAGAAAATTCTCTAAGAATAATACAGGTATTCTAAATGGTGTCGGTTATCGTGTAATTAAGAAGTACATATGAACTTGAAGGAATTTGGTTAATTTAGTGTTACAGAGTAACAAATCGTATAAAGGTTATATTTATAATGAAGTAGACAGTAAAAATGCAGCTAATAAAAAACGGTAAAGTGTTGACTGTTTTCCTGGACACAAGAAATATTTGAAAAAATGCGGAAATATGTTTTATCTACTAGATTTTTGAACGCAGGTAATAATGTGGTAATTGGATTGTATGTAGCATAAATTAATTTTATTAAGAGAAGTTGATAGCCAGATAGAAAATAATCGTTTCTTTATTGCCTTAAAAAATAATCTTCAAGATCTGTTTCGACCATTAGAAGTGTCAAAGACGAGAAAGAATTATTGAAGATAAATAGTCATGACTCGCCAACTATCGATGAAGTTTGTCAGAAACCTTATTAGTTTTAAAATAGTTAATATTGAGCTCTTTTTTCTAACAACTGCTTTAATTTTCTCTTTTCATTCAGCTTTACTTTTTTGAAGAGTCAATATATATTTTTAACTCTTTTTATTCTTTCCATATTCGTAGTGGATGACCTTAAATCGGGCAGTGTTTCCATCGCTGAACGTAGAAATAGCACCTTGAACCCCAAACTTTCTTTGTTACAAAAGTGGTCTTTGGATAGATAATTATTTCAGTTATTAAGCTTATCAGAAACTTTATTAGAAGTTTGTAATACCGGCCCTTAAAGTAATTTTCTTGGTGAAGATATTGTCAGAATTTTATTAAATCGGAGCTTTAAGAAAAAGGAACAAGGAACAAGTCCTGTTGTTTAAACTTAGATGATATTATTTTTCATATTATCCTCATTCTTTTGTTTTTGCCGGTTTATGTTTACATCTATATTAGTCAATTGTTGTTCAGTTAGTATATGCTTTATCAGTCATTTAGTTGTTAATCGAAATAACTTTAATCAATAAGATTATTGATTATAGATGTCAAGTATCTTTTGTTTTTAAATTTACTCAGTACTTATTTCAATACAAAATATTTGATACCCTCTGATTTCACAATTCGTCTGTGTTATTTACATACTTTGGAATTTTTGTATGGAAATAGATTTAGGATTATAGCCTTAGCGCGGATTTTAGAGCTTTTCTATAGTCGACGAATAAGATCAAACGCAGCGCTATACATTAATATTAATGTTTGTTGTCCACTTTGTCTCACTGGTCGTGCAATAGAGGTGTCCTGAAATCCTTTTTACTTTTGTATAACACTTATAACCTACCATATTTATTACATTCCTCGTAGGTGACGTGTAGTAGCTTCTTGGATCGTTTAATGTCTTCTAAATTTCCATATTTAGTTACGCTATTTATTTAATATCTCTAGACCCGTTTTTATTGTCTTAATCTCGCTTTTAATTTTGATTTTTAATCTTTTTGGTTGCTCTGCAAGAGAAATTGCCCTTCACATGTTGAACTGGAAGATGCTATTAGTTGTGAGACATCATGGAATTAATAGTTTCCAAGCATACGGCTACTTAGATTCGTTGAAATGTAAGAAAGGAAAGTACCTAAAAGGTAAGAATACTAGTGATGGGCAGCATCGAATACTTTTAAGAATAGAATACTTTTAAGAATCGAATACTTTTAAGAATCGAATACTTTCGAATTGAGAACTTTTAGGAATCGAGACATTCATTCGAATACCGACACTAAAGTTCGCGATTCTACATTGTTCTCGAGAACTTTAGTAAGTATTCGAATACTTGTTTCCGGATGTTTGGTCTCGAATCGTGTTGGGTTGCACATATAGTTCTGTCGGCGAATTCGGCGATGCATTCTCGAGAACAGATTTCGAAATCGTGCTTCTAAGGTCTAATTGTTGTATTATTTATTTTGACTGGGCCACCATTAGCTTCTAATTATCAGATTAAATTTTTTTACTATTTTTTAACTTATTAAATAAATTACATAGGTACCTATACTTTTGTAATTTTTAAACACTATCTTAAATTTTTTCAATTCAATCATTATATAATTCTAAATTAGTTTTATATTTTTCCATTACAAATTTTCTTTCATTCGAATTCAAGACTTGGCGTATCTGAATACGAGAACCGAGAACGAGTATTCTAATACTTTCATGAGTTGTCGAGTGGTCTCGAGAACAGTCCGGGATCGAGAACTTTGCTGTTTTGCATTCGAATACTCCCGTCACTAAAGAATTACCATGTTTTAATTTTTATTGTGAGAGTATCAACCACAACTGTTGGCTGTATCGTGGACATATTTTACATATTTCTGTGTTTCTACCAACCGAATACAAAAAGAAAGGACAATAAAATATAAACTCTAAAGAGTTTCTACAAGATATTCGATCAGTCCGGACTAGATGATTTTATTAATTCGGGACAATTGTTTCGCAAATTCGTGGATTTTCAACCGAAGATCGAATGAATTAAGAAAACGATATAATATCTAACCATGCCTCGTTATTCCTATCCTAAATTTATATTTATGAGTGCTTTTCTTCTTTTTAACGCCTATTTTTGATCTGCTAGAATACCAGGAACTCAGAGAAGTATGCAACTAAGAAGGATATGCATCTACCCTAATAGATCCATGAACACCGAATTGTGCAGAAGGGCCTATTCCCGATTCAATAAATTGTTAGAGTCTTTCTTGATATACATGGTTTCCTAAGCGTCTAATTCCCTCTAATATGTTCCATTTTTCAATAGCTCGAGGTTCCCAACGTAAATTTTTTGGCCTGTATCATTAATATGTCGTGCAACGCCGGACGATTCAAGCCTCCAATGGCGATAATGCGCTATGTGCTGCTGAAATGTATAGTTCCGAGTGCACGTTTTGTTTGCCCAACATACATTTTTTTGCAGTCCCCGCATCGTATTTTATACATGCCCGAGTTTTCGTTGTCGTTCGGTTTATCTATTGGGTTACCTAAAGGTTTCGCAATGTATTTTGCGAGGAAACATGTGTTCTCTTGAAAAATACCGCTTTTGCTTTTCGAAATTTTGGCGAAGGATAATTAAGAAAGTTTATTATTTAATTATAAAATCTATTAGTATTGGTTTCTTTTCTACAGATGTCGTTTGTAATTTGTTATTGTTCCCAATTACTAAGCTGTCTAGCTGTGAATTTTATACCATCATCATCAATTTTTAATTTATTTCCGTGACGAAATCTGCAGTAGATTCATTTAGCAGAAATAAATTCAATACGGCAATAGATATCAGTGCCTAGAAGTATCAAGGTGCATTCCGCAACCCGAAGCTCGCCTATAACATAATCGAGAAACGCAGACAGAACGTATAAGCAACGTATGTGATAGTATCGTTTTGCACTTAAAATAAATTATTAAAACTACTTACACTTACTTTCGTTTGGAACAATGGAACACCCAATGACCCGATCACTCATTTGGTTAGATTTTAGCAAGCAACGCGTGGAGTTTTTGCTATCAATCTAAGAGAAACCCGGAGACGGACTCTTTCTCTTATCAGTAATTTAAAGCTTTGATTTCACCAAAACTTTCAATTCTCTAACAACTCTCATTTGTTCATAATTACAAACTGCTTGAAGGCCCATGAAAAAAAAAAAAAACAGCCAGTGATGCTATTGCCAGTATTACGCTATCACATATTTCTCATAAAGCATTAGTTACACCTCAACTACCTTCGTTAAAATCCCCAAAAAAAAACATGATCTAGTACACAGTGTAACAGTTTCTAAAAAATATATATATAATATATGCTTACGTATATAATACTAGCTTATAAATTGTGGGCTTCAATTCTGTCGAAAAGTAATGGAACTGTATAAGAGTGATAAAAAATTTATTAAAAAAATATTTTTGCAAAAACAATAATAATAATAGCATTTATTTCCAAACGTAAACATAAGTAATAACAGGAAACGTCAAAATAATAACAAATGCGTAAGAGAAATACATTACTTCAAGTCCAACAAAATAAAGTAAGATACAATTAAAAAATCCGAACTAAAAAACATCATTAAAAGATTCGTTTAATGAATAATAAGGATTCTGCAAAAGAAACACTTTAAGCAGTTTTCTAAAAGTATAGGTCGGGTGTAGTTTTATGGCAGATGGCAAGTGATTATAAATTTTAATACCTGTACATAATATACTTTTGTTGGTCAACGAAAGCCTGTGTACAGACAATCGAATATCATTCCTTGTAACACTATAATCATGATGCGCATTATTGTGTGATATAAGTGTATCTCTATGTTTATGCACAAAAATGTATACTCCAAGAATATAAACTACTACAATGGTCAACAATTGTAGCTTAATAAAGATATTTCTGCAAGATGTCTGGGGCATTGCTCCAACCACCACTCAAAGTGCCCTTGTTTGAAAAAGGAGAATTTTCTGAGTCGCAGTACTTGAAACCCATACTATTATACCATATCTTAATCGTGATTCAATCTCAGCCGAATAAACTAATTTTAAAGTTTGCATATCGATTACGTTTTTTAAGTGCCGAAGCTTGAAAATGGTACTGCTTATGGCGGAAATTATATGACCAATGTGTTGTTTCCACTTCAGATCATTAGAAAATATCATACATAAAGCTTTCATATTTGTTTTTTCTTCTATATTAATATCACCGATTTCTAATTGAAGCTCCTGCGTTGCCGTATGAAGTATTGCTGAAAACACAACCTAATTTGTTTTTGAGATATTTAGAAAAAGTTTATTACCAACAAACCAATCATTAAGACAGCTCAATACACTATTTGACAAATTCTCAATATTATTTCTATTGTCGCTCACAAAAACAGTAGTATCATCTGCATAGATGGTCAGAAAGTGTTCTTCAATGAAAGTAAATATATCATTTATAAATACGGTGAACAGCAAGGGTGATAATACTCCCCTCTGTGGCAACCCCATTGTAATGGTAAGTGAATCACAGCAAAACATCTACTTCCTATTTTGCTCTATGACAGAGATTCTAACAAGTCTTCTGTCAGACAAGTAAGAGGCGAACCACCGGAGTGCAACACATTGCACTTCAAGTAATTCCAACTTATCCAACAAAAGACCATGTTGAACACAGTCAAATAATAATAAATCACAGAATACACTGACCGGCACTTTTCTTCCTTCGAGTTCTTGAATAACATACGTGTACATAGATAAAGTAGCTGTAATAGTCAATTTACCTTGTCTAAAACCATGTTGATTATCTGAAATTATATTACACGTTTGCAAAAATGAATTCAATCGTTCATATTCTAAAAGTTTACTTAGACAGGAGGTAATTGAAATTGGTCTATGGTAGCCATGTTACTAATATCGCCCTTCTTATGTAGCGGAACTATAATAGAACTTTTTAGGCAGGTTGGAAATACACCCTCTGTAAGCGAGTTGTTGATAATATATGTGATAGGTTCCATTATTAATTTGCGAAATTCTTTAAAGATTTCCGCGGATAAGCCATCAAGACCCGGAGCACTCAACTGTTCAACCTACATTTCTGGCTCAGTAAACGCATATAGAAACATACATTTTGGATTTCGAGGTATATGATTATTTGTCAGTGGTCTATTTGTAATATTTCTATTAAGATTTTCAGGAATATCATGGAAATAATTGTTAAAGACGTTTGCTATTTCAGTTTTGGAGGTTATTATTTTATTCCCATCCTTAATATGAGTAAAGTTAGGTGCATTTGAAGGCCTGTTTGTTAATTTATTCACAATATTCCAGGTAGTGCATGCCATATTTATTTACATCTTCCACAGAACAATCTAATACATACACACTTATGTTTCGTGCAAAACAGAATATACCACGCTACATAGTTACTATTCCTGCAGGATCGGTGTCCTGCTCGTAATGCTGCTCTTGTGAGTGAATATTTACAAAATGTATATCAAGTGGATTATTAACTTCCTGTAGGGCTATGAGTTCCCCTCCTAAATCGCATTTTTTGTTTTTAAATATTTCTCTCCGTGGTTACTCTAAATCACCAACCAGTTAAAATGGAAATATTCAATTACAAAGAATCTTGCATGTTAGGACTAGTTTCTGGCCTAAATTTGAAGATTTATTAAAAAAAGAATCATGTTTTATTTCCTTATATACAATTTTCTTATTTTACGTCTATTTATAAGTTCGAAAGGGTCACTAACAATAAGCGAATCTAAAAACCGACTCGGAAAACGTGTATTGTTGCTGTCATGTAACCTTCGGGTAACGTCGATTGCTCATAATACCGTGTATAGGATATAATAAATTATATACATATGTATGTTTCATATTGAGTTATGTTTCAACAAATCATGAATGATTTTACTTATATTTTTAACGTAAACAGCGTTTGAACGTTCTTTTATCAAACTCATGTTTCGTAATATATTTCATGTGTACGGAAGCTGATAGTATGATGTTATGTTGTTTATTTCACCGCATAGTTAACTGATTACAAAACGAAAAGTCAATTATGCTTGACGAACACGAAATCTACATGCACATGGACACAACCTTGAACTTTTTTTTTTAATGATTATGTATTATGTTTCTGTATGTCTCATATGCACACAGGGAGCAGCATATATACATATTTAGTCAGGATAAATAAATGCCCCTAGTAACAATAAAACAGAAATGGAACCATTGATATTTTGACCCCTATTTAAATCATTGCCTATTGTTTTACCCTAGGTGTGTCTCTTGAAACAATCGGAACCTAAATACTCCACTGTAACGAATACTTCGTTTATCGGTGCTGTTTAGTAAGACGTTGAATTTTAAGAACAGGGCATCGAATCGATCCAAACAACCGAACTTCTCTCCAACGATTTTATTTTTATTTTGTATAATCGGTTAATTGCTTACACGAGCTTTTCCAACGTGCAGGTGTAAACTGTGGTTCTACTATGTAGTTATGCGGAACAGACAACGTATCTAAATATAGAGTGGGCTATTCTGGCGTTTTTGATTTGTTATATTAGGTGAGTTTTAACGCGTCGCTGAAATACTTTAGATATTATGGATTCTTTCTTTTTATGATTAATAAACTTGGTATCCAAATAGTTTGTGATATACTGCATAAATGAACTTTGTACAAGCATAGTATTAGATGATATAGCACCGAAATTATTATCACTGGACCTGAATTATAATCTTTTATTGTCACTTTTAAAATGATTGTATGGTTGCGTGCGTATATAGGATTTCAACGTCAATAAATTATATAAACGTATAAATTAATGCTAATTAATCTATACGCTTACGCAACTGAAATTATAATCGAATGTTAATCATTGATTTGTATGGAGCATTTGTTAATAATATAGAAGAGTGTAGTTGTAGATGTAGACATAGATATCCTTAAAAAAATAAGTTTGCGTATTCAAAGTAAATAGTAAAAAACATCAATTCGGCCGAATGATAAAGCCCTTGTTTTTCAAGACTATACCTTCCTCTTGATAAGTACATCATTTTTGTTTTGACAAAAATAATTGATTAATGTTCTATTAAGACCATTATTTACATCATACTATTGAAAAGCATAAAATTTATTTAAGAGCTTTGGTAAAATAAATAGCAATGATTATATAGTTAATTCGAAGATAATTTTTGTTCCATTGTTGGCGTCGTGGTATAGAGTTAATTAGATTTTCCGTTATATTGGGGTTGATTTTAGTCCATTCTTCCGTTAAAGCAGTTATTAGTTGTTCCTTCTTTGTTATTTCGCGTAAACGAACTTGCTGATCTAATATTTCCCATAAATTTTCAATGAGGTTCAAGTTCGGTGATTGTGGAGGTGTTTGCAGCTTGTGGGGCACATTATACAATAATCATTCCCCTCACTATCCTCGACGTCGTTATCATGCTGAAAATGATAACGACCGTTCTGCACTTTGCTTAAAATGTTCTTTCTAAATATCCAAATCTGTACATAATAATTTGTCCACCATTTCTCTTCGCACCAGAAATTGCCCTCAGATAAATTGCACCTGGTCAAACGCCGAAATTAATGTCCAGATACGGCCCTGCCCACACCATAACACTGGCACCCCACCTTTCACTGTAGCTTGCAAATTCTTAGCTTTTAAAGCATCTCCTTTCCCCATTTCTTAACATCAGAGTCAGTCACCAAAAATTTGCTTTCGTCAGAAAAAATTGCTGATTTCCAAAAACTCTAGAGGAAACTTTTGGTTACCAACCAAATTAAATTAAATAAGATGCTACATACTAGATTATAAATGCAATCTACCGACAACCATATAAAAACCTACCTATGTATATATTTGGCCTCAGACTGAGAGAAATGAAAAAGTTACTCCACATATTTTTACAAAGTACTAACGTAATTATGTATAAGATTATGAATTGAATACAAATTAAACCGAAGTTAAAAATGACAGGTTGAAATAACATTTTAGGCGTTTTATTATTATTATTTACTAGAAAGCCCGCGTTTCACCTTGGAACGCACCCTGTAGAGAAAGTGCATACGCCTTGCGCGCGATCTACTTAGACCGCACCCTCTAGAGAATATGCGTACCCTTTGGGTAGCAGCTCGCTCTTTAGTCGCGTAGAATTGATATAGGAATTTAGAATGGAATTTCAATCTATTAATTTATCATCTGTAATTTTTGAGTCGCGTTTGAGGTTCACTTTAAAAAAGCCTCAAATTAAAAAGTTATATTTTTTTGATATTAAATAATAACAGGAAAATGTTCGTTTTCCAATCCTTTTTATTGTTTAGTATCTTTTATGTGCTACATGTTTCGGCCAAAACTGACCATCTTCAGGCAAATAAAATTATAATAGTAATAATATTAATAGTAGTAATAATATTCGGGCCATTTCAGTTGTGTTTACCACTCGGTAGTGTTTGTGATAATCCGAGATATTTTAAACTTAAATTTAAAATTTTCACGTTTTAATGTGTTTAGTTATTCGTCAATATTTTTAAAAGTAATTAAAAATTTTAAGATAATAGTATTTATAAAATTTTATTCTCTCGATGCAACTATATATAAAAAATTTGACACATCATTCTTGTAATACATAACAAAACTCTGACAATTTTATTTGCCTGAAGATGGTCAGTTTTGGCCGAAACATGTAGCACATAAAAGATACTAAACAATAAAAAGGATTGGAAAACGAACATTTTCCTGTTATTATTTAATATCAAAATTACATCACACCAATCCCCTGGGACACTATAGATAAAAAGTTATAATTTTTCTTAATTTTTCGTTTTTTTAATTTTTATTTTTTTTTAACGTGTCTCACTTTGTGTTGTTAAAAAAATTGTAATTTCTTAATTTTAAAATTTTTCTTCATTTTTTTTCTCAAACGTGTCTAAAAAAAAAAAACTCGTCAAAATTTAACATACAGGTAGAACCGTAAAAATACCGTCCAAATATACGACTTTTTCCGTGGATTTTCAAGAAATTTTCTTTCATACGAACCTTGTCTTGACAACTACGAATGCAAAAAAAATCAGCCAAGTCGGTCGAGCCGTTTACACATTTCTACATTGTTCACCCGTGTGCATTGGATCCGTTAGCTTCCTAGCCGAGTGGCGTACTGGTCTGTATCTATTCCAAGATAGATATCTAGCATTGTTTCCAAAGTATCGATGATTTCAATTGCGGTGTAATGGCTTATAAACTAGAAAAAGCGTTTATAGTTTAAATTTATGTAATTAATGAGTTAAACGTTCATATAATCCAACTTTTTGAAAATTCAAATGTGTTGTGGGAACCATATATCGTGCGATAGCAGAATGTGAGCGAGGTTTGCCAAGCCTAAATCTTTCGAAAAGTGGAAGGCCGAGATTGTTAACTAAATATAGAGTAAACCAGCCCATCGAAAGGATCAAGAATAAAATTGGATAGTAATTGAGAAAAATTTCACAACGTTACGATATTTCTAAGGATACAATTCGCAGAGAATTGAAGAGAAGAGGTGTAAAATATCGCAAAAGAAAGAAGTGCTCTAAATATACACCAAATCAGTTGGCTTATAGAATACCGAGATATTACCGTGCTTGAAGGCGCATTCATTTTGTCATTTCGTCATCGTCGTAGATGATGAAAGTATTTTACTCTGAGTAAAAATTAAAGGAAACGACGGTTTTTACACCGACAATGTAGAAGAATGTCCAGATAATATAAAATACAAGCAAACCTTATGTTGGATTAGTTAGAGGCGAAACTTTGGACAGCCGAAGTTATATTAACAATTGCTTAAATTTATCCACCAGAATCATCCTCAAGTTGATGTTATATTTTGACTGGACTTAAGTTCCTATCATTATGCAAATGCGAAACTCAAAATTGGCTGAACGCTCACAACATATCTTTTTTTAGAAAAATTCAAACGATTGGTGTTAAAACGGTCTAACGCCGGATGCGATATGTTCCCAGAAGACTACGTACTGTTGACGACTGTGGATCTTAATCTTTAATTTAAAATAACACATTAAAGCTGTTAATTATATAAGTATATCATGAAAAATGCTGTAAAACCATTTTAACTTTTTAAAATGCTCTAGAGAAATTTGTTCCAAAATTTTCGGGACATACGTTACAAACAGTTAAAGAAAGAAGACTAAACTTTGGACTGTTACGTATTAGTTTTAATCGATACCTCGAAATTAATACTGCCACTCTATACTGCTACCAATACTTTGCCTACGCCTACTAAACACGTTTTTCTTTTTCTATTTTGTGAGAGCCGTCTGACATGGAGTCTCCGGAAACACTTCAGCCTCTTGGCTTTTTGTATTTAATCACCCATTTCTTTTACCTATTGATTCATGCCAACCATTCCAATATCTACGTGCCCTGTTCTACTCTGTACAGGTCTTTGGCTGACCGATCGAAGTAATCTTTTATTCATTTTTGGCTTGCCAAAAATTATCTGTCTTTTTTACGTCCAGAGCCTCGCATTCACGCAGGATGTTGTATGCGGTCTCTGTCATCCTATTACATAGTGCGTAGTTGGTACCGAAACACCTTATTTTGACCTTACGTTGAGAGATCTGTCTTCTAGTATTGATAAAAATTGCGATAACAACGTATTGTAAAATGTGAACAGCTTACCTTTAACTAAATAGAAATGCAGTGAACTCTTTGATTAACTAACAGGTAAATTATGAAACACTAGGAAAATTACCTATATTTTATGGATTTCTGGAAAGCGTGTAGGAAAATTCATTGTGTTTATTTGAGGCAATTTATTCCAGCTATATTTTCAGTAATTTAAGTAAATATGAGATCATAATAATGCAAACATAATATCCAAACAGTTCTAGGAAATCCTATATAAAATGGCATATGTTTAAAAGATATTATTATTGTATTTATATCTTCTCTTATCAACATTACTATTAGGAATTTTAATTCAGTACAATGAAACATTCATCTTGTTAATTCCCATATATAATTTATTGTTAGCTAGTTGATTGGGATCGAATGTTTGCTTTTACTTGCTTGTGACTAACATATTAATGATAAAATTTATGTGAATGCCGCCTAGTGTACATTACAAAATGTGAATCTCAGTTGAAAGTTTATAACGCGTTTGCCGTTACTTCGATGATCGTACTATATATAAACTCCATCACCCACATAAGTATTTAACCTTGCAAAAAATAATTTTGGAAAACTATTAGGTATAAGTCGTTATATTTATGGTAGACACATAATTTATATAAAAAAATAAAAATAAATACAATTATGAAACAAGTTAGTATTTCGTTGGACCTCTTTTGGCTTCTATTACAGTTTTCAGTCTACTATAGGCATAGACGTTGCCAATTTGAAAGTTATCTTATAAAGTTTGGCTTATCTTCGTCCATTCTTGCAGTAACACGGTTTTCAGGTCGGATTTTGAAGAAATGTGGCATTTCTATTTTTTTTTTTTATCTAAAACATCCTACAAATGTTCAATGGGGTTGATGTCAGGGGATTGTGCCGGCGTATCGAGTACTTTTAGACAGTTATATAATAAGCATTGTCGTACTAGATAGGATTTGTGTTTAGGGTCATTGTCTTGGTAGAACTTTATTTTAATAGCACCTTAAGCATTTGCAGTGATATTATTATAAAACACTGTTTACTTTTTTAATTGTTTTTTGGAGTGCTCTATTGTGTTCATGCGCAGTTCAGAGAGTTTCTATTTAATAAAACCATAGACTCCGTGTAACTCTTAGCTTGAAACCATTATATTCGTGCAAAACACTGTTCAAAATCCATAAAATTTTAACTATACTATATGTACATTCCTGAGGTTTTATGTTTTGTGTTTAAAAATATAAATGCGTTTCTTAACTATACTCATTATAATTACGAAAACAAGATTAGCTAGTCATTTACTTCCACCTATACATACGAAAAGGATATTTTAAAAAAAAGCATCATCGGATGTATAGACTCTACAATGTTTTACCAAATAAAATTAAAGGCATGTAAACGTAAATAACTTAATTTATTGTATATCAATCTGTATATTTTATAAGTATCTTGATGAAGAATGTGTTTCTCCAGTTTGTAATATTGCTTAAATGTAATTTATTGTTTAGTCTTACAATATCCACTTTAATAGATTTTCACGTGTTTTGAAAATTTAATGTTATTAAGTGGTTTATAATGTTCGACTTGTTTAATCTAATATTTTCTGATTTGACGTTCTTACACCTGAAGATGACCATAGTATGCCGAAACATGTAGTGTAAAAGGTATTGGTATTTATACATTATTGGTAGACAATAATTTAAGTTATTTACTTTTACATATTCCACTACCAATCATTTGGAATTTTCTTTAAATTAAAGATAGATACTAAACAATTTCATTTGTTCAAAAGAACAGTCAAGTACTTATTACTAGATATTACTAGAATAAGTTGTTATTGTTTGGAGGATTTCTACCATTGTTCACTCAACTAACAATAAGTCTTGCTTTTATTTTAAACAGCGAATTATATACAAGGTTTAAACTAAACAAATACAGCCTTCGTATAAAATATAGTCGCGTTGTTAAGGCGTGTTACAAAAATATTTTAGATCATATTCTTAGATAAACTATTGTACCCTCTACCAGATACCTAGTGGAAATCTTGTCTGTTTATGTGTACCAACAAATTAATTTTGTCATAGCGTTGACAAATAACTCATTTTTCTTTTTAATATGTACCTTGCAAATTAATTATATGTAGTTTATCGCAACATTAGTCTTGTCGAATTGTTTCGGGTGTTAAAAAAAAATAGAATTTTGCACGCTATAAAGCCAAAAAAAGGGCCATGTTAGAAAATTGGCTGTCGTTTTTTAATCATTTCTGTAAAAACAGAATTTAAAATGCAATATTAATAAACCCGTACCACAGAATAAATAGAGATTATACAGACATTTCACTTCACGATTTTATTTTTTGTCTATAGTTTTACTTTTTCTATTGGACTCCACGATCCTGCGCACAAACACATTATAGATGGGCAATGGTTTCAGACGGGACGCCAGGATTTGATTAATCACCGGAGGGAAACTTCTGGATATTTTCTATTCGGTGCCCCTACTATCGAGCGAGCAAAATAAAATTAAACATAATCGTGTTGTGCTGCCCCATGTGGTAAAGCTAGGAAGCATGAACAAAGTATTCCGACAGGCTATTCAATTGGCAATGTTGCAAAAACAATTAGAGAGACAAATACTAAGCGCGCAACACAAACATAAAACAGCCGAAGAACAAAAAAAAAAACAAATATTGGTAATAAATGCAAAAATTATAAACGTTCGAACGCTCTAGTTCGAACGTTTATAATTTTTGTTAGTGGAATGAGTCGAGTTGGTTTTACATAGAAGTTTGCAGCGATTTTATAAATTGTAATTAAATGCGATATGTGAATCATGTTTTCTTAGTGCTCAAATCATTAGGAGGGGTCCCCTCTTTTATATTTGGGATTGATGAAGAGGGAGAGTTTCTCCCTAACGTGTATGTTTACGATTCTTGCAAATCTGGATATGAATACAGTTAAACTTATGGTAAATTTCCGTAATTGCATTAATATGATAATATTTTCTTATGGTGCGTCTACGTATCTTTTGGTGGAATGCTAGTGACTGGCTGGAATGGTTAGTGCCAGAGCGCAAGAAAAGTGATACATCGTCATTATCATCAACTGCGATATATGGTTGTTCTATTTTTAAAAAGTGTAATAAGTGGATGTTGTTGTAACAACATTACATTTGTAATATAACACATTGCATTTGGTCTGGAGCAGGTGCAAGTTCGCGCAACTATTATCAGCTGTTTTTCATGTGTAGCAACTACAAAATGCGAAGAGCAGAAACTGTACACTTTAGAATTGTTCATTCGGCTACAATTTGTTGTTGTTCTCGTGATGTAAATAGTACGTACAATGCCAAAGAACATATCCTATTTGTTTGGTAAATGCGGGTAGTGTGTGTTTCCTGCGATTTTAGAATGTGAGAACAATATTGTGTATGTTATGTATGTATAATAATTAATTAAAAAATCGTCTAGGTCACATAGGCTAAAGATTATGTCCATGAACCGTGAATCACACCACTTGTTTTATAATCATGATTTCATGCTGATATATTTTTCTTATTTAATAAATAACTAAACATCGAAAAATAATGTGTTGATTTTGATATACACCAGTGTTAATATTAACTTTTCAATGTATAAATATCATTAAAATAACTATTTTGAAACTTTTGTAATAATGTTAGTAAGTATATATTCATTTGCACAGATTTTCTTTCTAGTATTTCTTTCTATATCCAATTTTAGATCCACTGAATTCGAAAAGCAATCTGTTGAAATTTAGTTGCTACAACAAAATATATGAAATAGAAAAACAGCAAAATTTCATATGTATCTCAATATTTTCAAATCTTCTATGACAATTTCTTGATCGACGCAGTGACGTTGGCTAGAAATTAAATTTACCATCGTCTATTTCTCCGTGAAAAATAAATCCAATTCATCGAGTATGAGGCGACCGGCTATTGCCAAATCTTCAACTACATACATATCTATATGCCTATGTATTGCTTAATATGGGTAACTATTATACCGATTGATACCGAGCTCATGCGTGTTTCTTATTGTTAGTTCATCAATTTTATATAACACAAATACAACAAAGACATACGATGCACGCATGTCGCTACTAGTAAAGGCCATTTTTATAGGCCTATACCACAGTACATACCTATATTTTGAAATGATGACATGAGGAATATGGATCCTGTCTGTCGAGTTCGGTTGCTGAGAGTGAACGATACTCTCAAAGTTTTTGATTAAAATTTGTTGCTGGACAGGGCGTACGCCATCAACTTTAGTGGTGTAAATGGTTTATGTTTATGATTCACAAGGGCATAGTTGTTAGGTACTTCAATTGTGTGGAAAATATTTGAAAATAAAAATAAATCACAGATATATCATTCAATACAAGCCATGTGTATATAAAATGCTGTATTGAAATATATGAGAGAGGATAGATTAAATTTTCTTAACACGTCAGTGAGTTTATTTACGTAGGTATTCAGTTAGTTTATTATTTTAGATTGTGTAAACATTTTTTTGCGGGTAGATTTTAATGAATAATGTTAATATACCGGCTGGTTAATTTTACCTTCAACTCCTATAGCATTCTTTTTAAATGTTATATAATAATTGCTTTGCTAATAATAGTTTTCATGTTTTAATTGTAAACATTATATACCCTAGGATATCCTTGCATCATGTGTACGGCAATTATTTTCTATCTAGTTTTTGTTTATAGTCTGTTTACATAATCGGGAGCTAGCTTTCCGTTACGCATCTACTGTTCTAAATATATTATATACAAATATACGTAGGTATACATGGAAGCTATACAACAAATCCCATTATCTCTAGACAATTGCATTTGACTGTCACGTGCAGTGGTCAATTGTTTTCGAAGTGATGCATTGTTTTGCTGTACATCAGGATTCAGAATTTCCTTTGTATGTTAACTGCGCGTATTGTAAAGACAATACTAACATGTCTAAGTGGTTTTTCTTGTTCCATGTCATTTTAACATAGCAATAAGCTGTTGTATTTGTATAATGCCCATAGTTTCGATGATGGTAATATAAATTTAAGTCGTTTTTTTTTACGTTTTAATTATAAGCCATCAAGATGTTACTATTTAATTGCCGGACATTACTTGTTACTGCTAAAAATTTCTGAAAAATCTATTTTTAGTAAATCAGACTACCAAAAAATCAATTATTGTGATTAATAGGTACTCTGGCTGCGTAGGTATTTAACACCATAAGCATATTTGTTTTATTGAATAATGTTTTACTTTTACTGATATATTCTAATAGTCCTGGGCTTGTCATGTAGTACTTTTGCAAAATAGTAGTCATGAATGACCAAGCTTTTGATTTCGTAAAGCCCAATGGCTCACAAAGAAAAACGAATACGAAGTGGATCAATAATCTACTACCATAGTCTAGTGAAGAATTCAGCCTTGTAATTCGTAAGTTGCCTTTGCTTTAGTTTCAAGTTATAATTATTAATGTTGCTTATTATTAGTAATGAAGAAGGTGCAAAAAGACATTAACTTTACACGGATTTTCTGTTATCAAGTATTGGCTGCGCGCAATCGTCATAGTTTCTAACTTTGTTTTAGCTAATAGCAAGTGAATAAAGCAGGCTGAAAGTCACGAATTTTTGCGCTTTGAGATCGAAGGTGCCAACTAACACTGTTTATCCGTTCTCGTTGACATGTTCCTTGATCGTACCGTTTTGACCCGTTTTCTGTTCGTATCATATGTTCTCTCTAAACAAATGTGTGTCCATCTATTACTAATACTTTGCATAAGTGTTCCAAGGGATTCATAGCAAATGACAAAATTAGAACCAAAAGTGGATTTAACATTTTGTCGAGTCTGATTGTAAGAAAGCATTACACTTTAATATCTAAAAATTTAGCCATAAATGACGTGCGGGAGATGCAATTATGGTTAAACAGAAAAACGACACAGTATTTTCATTGAAAATAAAGTGTATCATTACAGACCATGCATTTTCACCTACGGGATGCGCGATAGCAAGAGGGCGTGCTCAATGAAGTGAGACACGCCCGAAGAAATATCGAGAAAAGTGAGAACACCCACACTATCTTCGCGAATATGTATCTGCGGTACTGTACGCTGTTCGCTCAGCGAGCTCCGCCCGCCTCTTCGAGTTGGTGACGTAATATGCGCGTGAGGGCGGTGCTTCAGCCAATAGCCAGCGCATGGTCTGCAGTCTAAAGATAAAGGAAATTATTAAAAAGAATCATATATTAATTTGTAACAAAGAGCCTACGCCTACATAGGCTGTTTCTCCTGTATATGTTTGTTTATTGACAGTGTTATCATCTACCGATAACTGTGATTCATTTTAAGTTTTCACAGAATATAAATAGTAGTTGGGTCGTAGTGTTATCACCTGCACGTCTGTTTACTTACAGTATGTACTAATACTAGGTTAATAGATATAGCTTATCAACTATACATATAGGTACATATATTATATATCAAAAATGTTTTTATTAAAAATTACATAACTGATTTAAAAATTCACGTCGCGTCTATTATCTTACTCCGCATGCGGTTGTAGTAGATATCATTGAATCGCGTTTGAATGGACGCATTTTTTTCTTTTCGATTTTGACTGCATATATTATGCTAAAGAGTTTACACCAAAGAGGAAAAAAAGAGATAAGTGAACTAAAGAAGATAACAGGGTGGATAGTGAAACATTAAATGTAAGTTTTGCACACACCATACTCTTGAAGAAGTTACAAATAATACTTAAACCTACATACACAGTATGCCCACACAGTCTCAAGTCACCATTAAATACTACAGTAAAACCTCTTCAAAACGAAGCGTCTATAAATCGGAATCCCCTCGGAGACGGAAGGTCTGTTTAGTCCCATAAAATTAGTGTGTACATACTTATACTATGTCTAAGGACACCTCTCTAACCCAAAAACGGAAGCGAGTTTGTCAGTGATTAGATTATTAGTAGCCTCTATAAGATGAGAGCGGAATAAGAGTCTTGTTATCCGATTGGTCGATAGCTCTTAAATGTCATTTACGTATTTACAATATACACATGTATCTACGACGTATGTAAATACATTACACGGAGAAAAAAAGATGTTACCACGTATTATAAATATAACGAATGGTATTAACTCAAGGACAACAATACGTTATCTAGTACCCAGTATTCATCCATGTATTACTGTTTATTAGGAAGATGGTACGCTCTAATATAATTATAATACAACCAACTATAAAGTTAGTTGTCCCTATTGTTACTATCTATTTTTCTCAGTGTATAAACAATAAATACATGCTGAATATTCTACACGTATTATTGCTATGCTGTTTCGCTTATGGAACAATTTTAAAACATTAGTTATCAGAAAAAGTGCAAAAACGGCGGTGTTTTAAAAATGTCAATTTTAATCATCTGCCTGTTACTTGGTGCAATAATAGGAAGGCATGGATGACATCTATTATAATGGACGAGCGGCTAAAAAATTTAAATTAACAAATAAAACGGGAAAATAGAACGATTCTTTTATTCATGGACAATGCAACGTACCATCCCAAATTATATCGCTCAAATATAAAGATATGCTTCTTTTCCACAAATGCAACTTCCACGATCGCAACCTTTAGATCAAGGCATCATTCAGAGCTTTTTTTTTATCGGAAACTGGTTCTGCAATCAATTTTTATAGATTCCTGTAATGACACAAATGCACTTGCCAAAAGTGTATTAGTATTAGATGGGATAAGATGGATATTAGCAGCATCTAATCTCATAACCAACGTCTGTACCAAAAAGTGTTTTAAACACGCCGGTTTCAAATTTGAAGGCTGTAACAACGAACATGAATCTCTTCAGGACAGCAATAACGAAGACTCACTCCACATTGTTCATGCCGAAGATTATGTCCAAATAGATGATCAACTCTTGCTGAAAGATAATTTTTCATTAGAGGTGTGCTTGGAAAGTAGTGAGGAAGAAACGACTGTACCAGAAGCTGAAGACCTATATAGGAACTATCAGGAAAGAAGAAAAACTCCGTACTACCAAACTCACAACACTACTACCAAGGACGGTTTGCATATTATTGATATTTTAGAATATATACCACGAACTAGTTCAGAAACAACAGGAAAACTTTTCTGATAAAAACTAAGCAAACTACTTTAGACGATTTTTTGCGTAACTGAGAATTCCTTTTTCTATTATTTTATATGTAGTACCTACACTTTGTTTACATATTATATGTAGTTACATTTTTTATGTAAATACATTGTGTGACTTATTTTATTTAAATTTTTTTCAAACTATACAGGATTGAAAACGGATTCCTGTCTGTAACACAGGAGTCAGTTGGTACCATACTGTCCCGTCTTGAAGAGGTTTCACTGTACAATATGGTACTATACATCTATATATGCATATTAATAAAAGGGGTGCGTACATACGTCATCGACAGAATGACACATATACCAAACCAGCAGATACCGCTAAAATATTTTTGTCTGGTGTATACGCCAAGAAATTATCTTATAGGAGCCACCGTTATCAGCAAAACGGCTGCTCTGCAGTGATGAGTGATTACAATATGCACGTTTGGCCTATATAATATGTCGTCTTATTGTTAGAGATTTATTTATATACTTTATCAGGAATATATATATAGCCAAAAAAGTTATAAATAGGTGCCTCATATTTTGTAATTTATCAACAAGGGGTATAGGAATAATTACAACATATCGGTATTAAATCTGATGATTTCTGTAAACAATAATTTATTAATTGTAAATTTTATGCAGGGTAATATTGACGGACGATTAATATCTGTACTGAATTCGCATAACAATTAGGCTGTGTAGAGATCATTGTATTTAAATTATCAAAAAGCCTTTCTCAGCAGCAACTACAGACATCTAATAATTTTTTCGGTTAATTATATTTATCTCACTATAAATGGTAATAAATATGAATTACTTAGCTAATCATAGAATTTAGCATATCTTTACAATATCTTTAAAAATTATCTAATCACAGTATTCTGACTATATTATATTGAAGGTATAAACGAGCGAACTTGATTGGGCACAATACATTATTGATACTTTCGCAAGTTATCATATTTTTCTACAATATTCGTCAACTAACTACTGATATATGTATGTATTTGGACTAGGAGATAAGATTCCAACATGTTCTGTACACAAAATTATGCACACGTACATATATCTAATCGACATCAGAAATGAGCACAATTCTAAAAACAGTAAAAAAATGCCAGCACAACTATTTTTCTGATCCATTTACGACCAAGTTGAACAGAGAAATATTACTGCGCTTGTGCATGCATTTCACGCCGTAACACACAGGGATAAATAGAACAAAGCTGTTGTTGTGCTTTTATCTTTGATACAATTACCGATATTCCTACTAGATTTAAGTTCAAAATATTACAGTTAAAAAACTGGCTTTGATCTTCCTTTATGTGGATACAAACAAACCATATGTAAAAAAAGGTTAGTTCAGAGTATTTTAGGCTCCACTAAATAAAAATAATCAGTGAATATAATCTATGAAGTATGGATATATTTTTTCACACATGCATATCCACCTCATAGACACACAAATGCAAATGTGCTGATTTGAGTTATGCGTTACACGTTGCACTTTTGTTGTAAGACTTATCTCTATGTATGGTGATAACATGCCGTGTTATATTTTAAACACCAGATATTTTCAATCTCATAATGTATAGTATTCCAATTTGTAACAACCTAAATTAATCTTTAAACAGTTCTCTTGTAAAATTGTGTACCTGTTAAGCTGAATGCGCAATATGTGGTGTGAATACTTCATTAAAAAATTATAAAATCTGTGTGAAGTAATACCACAGAAGGTATAAACTGACAGCGTACCAACATTTACACCTGTGTATCGATGAAATTATCAAACCAGTTTTTTGAAATGTTTGCGAACCCACTCGAGCAAGATGAATTGTTTTTTCCTACCACATACACAATACATAAATGGAAAAATTATTGATTTTTTAATGGGCTGCCCGTTAAACGTTTAAATGATGAAATAAATCTATACATTCGTTTCATATCATGTTTTATTTATTTTGTCGGATGTACCAAATTCGATGTACGTACCTTGCGTATTTCATTAAATGAATATTTATTTAAGAGTGCAATATTTGGACTTGTTGCTAAATGGTTCGCATACAAAAAATAATAGAATCGATAACCATTTAAAAAACATTCAGTATTCAAACCGTCTTCCAATTCTAATTCACGTCCTTATTCGCGAATTTGTTCCACCACAGTGATGGTTATAACGTCTACTAAATATACATACATATGTAAGTACCATCACTGATAGCATCGGCTTTGCTATTCCATATAATATATTTCAAATTGTCTGTATGCTTGACGATTTTTTAAGTATTAATGGCAAAAATTCATTCTTATTCTCCATTACTTGGATACAGGAACTGAGTAGCTTATATTTTATAGGGCATGTAGACATAATTTTTTAAAATGTAGAGATTTGTGGTTCTTGCCACTTGCACTGAATTTTGAATTGAAGTGTTCAATGCAGAAAGTACCCAAGTCACATTTTTGTAAATTCGATGTTTTTCAGCCATCAATCGTCACTTTTCATAAGCGTCTAGCTGATAGTCTTAAATTGGGTATTTGTCGTGCCTAAGTCCATCATTTTTAATGTTTTGATTTCGCTATTCTTCCTAATTTTAATGTAAGATGTACTTTAGTCCACCTTTCGATAGTTGCAAATGTGCCTATCTCACGTGAAATCCACTGTTCCGTTAATTTCCAAAGCTCAGCAGTACAGTTCAATCGAGCAGACATATCAAAAATTAGCGCCATATATTTTGGTGATTTAGATTATCTTAGATGACATAAGACTTGGTAAGGATGGGCACAGTCGAAAGTTTTAGGGGAATTCGCAGCCAACCTATAATAGGGATTTCTTTCAGCTCAAACCCCTAAAGTATGAGGACGTTCTTTTCTTAGTCTAGCATCTCAAATCTCTGGACATAGATTTGTATATAAGAATCTCAGCCGAAACGGGATAATCACGCTCAAAAGTAACACTGCTGTAGACAACATTTGGTTTTTATTTAGTTTTTTTGCGTTGTTTATATAAGAAATAAAGTTTATGTTAATTTCATGGTAATTAAAATTAATTAAAATCCATTGCAAAAGAATGTTTATACCTTTATTTCCTGAAAATGCAGTAGCAAAGGAAGAAGTGCCAAATTTTCAAAACACTAAATATTTTTATTTTTATCACAGTTAAAGCCAAACCTGTACGTGGTATTTACAAACACACAATTTTTATATTGTATGACATAATATTTCACGAGCATAAACAAATTTTCAAAGGTAGGTAAACCTTAAATTGAACTATTCAATCACTCTAGAAGAAATGTTTGGAAAAGGTTGTATAGAATATAAGAAAATAATTTACGTTTAGTAATTAACACAATAATAACCATGGTCAATGCTAATGTAAATGTCTGACACCTATATGCTTATTATTTAACAGTGAAGTATCAATTACATACTTTGCTTGTTATCATGGCGCACTAGAAATCTCTATATTCGTTTCATATCATCATGTTTTATTTATTTGGATTTACTGCTAAATGTTTCTCATACAAAAAATAATAAAATCGATAACCATTTGAAAAACATTCAGTATTGAAACCGTCCTTCAATTCTAATTCACGTCCTTATACGCGAATAGTACCATCACTGATAACATCGGCTTTGCTATTCCGTATAATATAGTTTTCAAATTGTCTGTTTGCTTGACGATTTCTTAAGTATCAATGGCAAAAATTCATTCTTATTCTCCATCACTTGGATACAGAAACTGGGTAGCTAATGTTTTATAGGGCATATATCTATAATTTTTAAGAATGTAGAGAAAGTACCCAAGTCACATTTTTATAAATTCGAGGTTTTTCAGCCACCTACCGTCGCTTTTCATAAACTTTCAGCTGATATTTTTAAATCGAGTGTTTTTCGTGCCTAAGTCCATCATTTTTAATGTTATGATTTCACTATCCTTCCTAATTTTATTGTAAGATGTATCTAGTTTAGTCCAATTTTTGACAGTTGCAAATGTGCCTATCACACCTGAATCCACTGTTCCGGGATTTTCCAGTACAATTCAATCCAGCAGTCATATCAAAAATTAGTGCCACATATTTTGGTGATTTAGATTATCTTAGATGACATAAAACTTTGTAAGGATGGGCACAGCCGAAAGTTTTAAGGGAGTTCGAAGACAACCTATTATGGGGGACTTTTTCAGCTTAAATCCCTGAAGTATGAGGACGTTCTTTTCATAGTCTAGCATGTCAAATCTCTGGACATGGATTTGTATAC
The DNA here is from genome assembly GCA_949128085.1 of Cetonia aurata. Classification (NCBI taxonomy): domain Eukaryota; kingdom Metazoa; phylum Arthropoda; class Insecta; order Coleoptera; family Scarabaeidae; genus Cetonia; species Cetonia aurata. The sequence goes on along the minus strand of OX421882.1, from coordinate 54,725,230 downwards.
AAGAATTTTAGCACGAAACGTGAGAATCACGCTCAAAAATAACACTGCCGTAGACAACATTTGCTTTTTATTTAGTTTTTTGCGTTGTTTATATATTAAATAAACTTTATGTTCATTTTATGGTAATTAATAGTTCTCCCTTGCAAAAGAATTTTTATGCATTTATTGCCTAAAAATGCAGTTACAAACACAAAATTTTGATATTGTGTGACATAATATTTCACGAGCATAAAGAAATTTTCAAAGGTAGGTAAACCTTAAATTGGATTATTCAATTATTCTTAAAGAAATGTTTGGAAAAGGTTATATAGAATATAAGAAAATAATTCACGTTTAGTAATTAACACAATAATAACCATGGTCAATGCTAATGTAAATGTCTGACACCTATATGGTTATTATTTAACAGTGAGGTATCAATTACATACTTTGTTTGCTGTCATGGCATACTAGAAATCCATTAATATCTTGTGTAATATTTAAAATAAACATAGAATTATATATCATTGCAAAATTCAATTCAGCACAGTCTAATCTATGGTTTTCTTTAAAAAAATTAATAAGATATAATTACTCATAATTTTGGAGAAATATTAAAAAATGGTTTTTGTTTCTAAATCTCAAATAATGAAACTAATCAAAAATGATTAAACTATTTTTTGAAATTTTAAATAATAAGAAAGAACTCTTTTTTAAATACATCTCTTGAAAATAAGATAAATTTAAGATTTGTTTCAGCGATTATTTTATCTCGAAAAAGTAACCCTGGGCCACCCATCCCATTTTCTCGTATTCCCGATATAAAGTGTGTTTACTTATTATGTACATCGAATTTGGTCCACCTGTGTACAGTACTGTGCATAGATAAGTGGCCACTAAGAAAATTATTTTGATCTATTTATGTGTAAGCTCTAAATGTTGCCCAGTTTGCGTGGGCTATGACTGCTTATAAGAAAACAATGACAGAATATTAAGACTTTCAAATTTGTGGTAAAATTTTACTTTAAAACTAGTCCACCTATTTATGTACAGTCGTGAGCTTTCGGAATAACCGCCTAAGTTGCAGTGAACGGAATAGCGGTACACTCGCTGCACGCGTTGGACACGAATCGCTGCAACTTAGGCGGTTATTCCTAAAGTCCATGAGTATATGTAAATTACTGTATGAACGTTGCTATTGTTTGCACGTTTGGGTCGGTCTAATGTTAAAGCAAAGGAAATTATTCTGTATAACATTTGCAATTCTATTCAATGTTATAGTAAACTTTGGGTAAGGTAACTTTTAAACATTTATTTACATTATTAAATTTTTGATTCGATAAACATCTGCTCTTCGCAATTGGACCCACTACATCCCAATATAGTAAACAATACATAACCTATACTTCGGGCTTCGGCTGTTCAGTCTCTTACCAAATGCTTTTAAAGCTATCAACTCACTGAAAAACTTTAAATCTGAGTTGCGTAAATTTTTACTCCAAAACTGCATATACTGGTATTGCTGCAAGATCCAGTGATACTTTTTCCCTACCGACGGCATGTACAAATGCATTAACTCGAGCACAGCAATTATATGTGCCAAAGTATAAACAAATGTATAACAGATGCTTTTCGTTAGAATTTACAAAACATGTTTATTATTTTGGTTTGTTTACTCATAGGTTGTTTGGTTGCATAGCTTATTACATTTAAATTTTTATTTATGTATCAATGGTTTACATACTATTTAATAAAAATAATAATAACAATACTCGTTTATTGTCGAACAGATTGCCGATTACAGGACAACAATATTCGAAAGTACATACAACATATGAAAAAAATAAAATACAGAAATAAGTTTAAAGTAAGTTTATAATTAATTTTGTCCTATTAATGGTTCGTTGTTGGACACTAAAGACTATTTATTATAAAAGCGAAAGCTCCGCACCTGAGGGCGGGGCTTCCGCCAGCAGCAATGCATGAGGTGTACATATCGTTACTGCAGCAGCGCGGAGAATGCGGTTGCAATACTTGGAATATATCTGCTGGAATAGATAGTAGCGGCAGTTGAAATATCTATATAACTTGTATTTTTATAGGTGAAGTTGATTTAACAAAACCAGCGATATCCCCTTGAAACCGCCAGTAGTTATTTTGTAATTATTTTTCTATAAATATATATAACATGTCCAAACTTGAAAAAAATTATCAAAGCCACATTTGAAATATCAAATCTAAAATTATTTTTTAGTTTTTTGTTAAAATAATGTACTTCATTATTAGATCCTTATTTTTTTCTTGCAGTCTCAAGATGGTTTAGTCACCCGTCCATCCTCTAACAGACATCGGTCTCCTACAACTAGCACCAGTAACAGAATCGAAATGGACGAGTTCGGAAATCTGTCGCACACTTTGGACGAAACTGGACCGATCGAAGGGGATAGTTCAGAAGTCTGTTATCCACACTCCTTTATTTCGAATGGCAGCACAGAACTCGTGAAGAATGAAGACGACGCGGACGGCTCAAGATCTAATCCAGTTATAGAACAACTGGAAAGCAAAATTATCCGCACGAAAGACCTCATACGTACGGAACAAAAACTTAGGGATGGTAAGTGTTCATTAATTCTGATTGTATTTTCTCGTATGAGAAATCTTTCCAACCACAAGTAATTCTAACGAAATAAAATAAAGTTTTACGTAATCACATATACCAATTTCTTACATACGTGGTTGTTATTTGTACAACCAAGTTATCTTAAATGTTTCAAAATCATTAGATGCTATTAATTTTATTTAGTGAAGGTTGGTATTCATAACTGTTAAATATAATGTACCTACATAAAAATACACAACGAATCCATTAACAAGAAAAAATCTTTACTAAATTTAGTAATATTAAATAAATTGGTTGACGTTTGCAATACCTTTTCATTACCTAATTGTTTCTCCTGTAATAGTATTATTTCGTTTACCTATTTTAAAACGAGTTTAAAGCCAACAAAGTGCTCAAAACGTTTAGTTTTTTCCATGAAACGAACATCCCATTTAAGAAAGTATAAAGTAGTATTTGCCTCATATATACAGATAGTTTTCAAAATCACTGTAAAGCTAGTAGCATGCTATGCATCGACATTCAAGGTGCTCAAGTTAGTGTATCATTTATTTTCCTATCTGTTTACAGCAACAGGCATTGTGGATGCGAATAATCGCAAGTAATAAGGACATAATGAACTATGAATAGATTAATGTGATATGTAGTAGTGGGATATCGTGGTGTCTTTGCACCGATTCTGAAAACACTCTGTATATAATGAAACATATACCTTCTGAAATAGTTATCTCAATTTGATTACCGCGTTCCTTAATACGTTTAATGCACCACCCTTGCCTAAAGAGAGGCTTCTACTAGCCTCCGTGTATTGAACGTGGTAAGACATCGTTTGGAGTCTTCAAATGCTGTAGGTTCAAGCCCCCTTCTGGCAAATTGTGGTGACCGTATTTTTGTGGAATGATATGATTAGGAGCATATTTTGTCTAGTGATAGTACCCTGACAATCATATAAATTCGTAGACTTTATCTAAACCCCTTTTAGTGAAAATATATTATCTTTTAGATAGGAAATGTATCTTACATTTAGTTTTTATTTTCGTTTCAAAAAATAATTTAAGAAGTAGCAACCTCATTTCAAAATCTAACTCAATTAATCCAAAATTTAAATCGTCACATGCTTTTTAGATAACGTTAACGAATACCTCAAACTCGCTACAAATGCTGACAAACACCAACTTCAGAGGATAAAGGCTGTCTTTGAAAAGAAGAATCAGAAGAGTGCTCAAGTCATCGCACAGCTACAGCGGAAGCTCGATAACTATCAAAAACGTGTCCAAGCATTGGAAACACAGGGTGTTCAAAGTCACAAACCAACTAGAGAAGTTCTTAGGGATATGGGACAAGGGTTGAAGTAAGTGCGCAATTTGTATACGCTTGATTTATCTCCTCCTATTCCGTTCTTCAATATTAATTGGTTTTTAAAACGATTAATCATCTTTTCGTAGACAAATTATTCAATGCTTATTTACCTTTTTAGGAATGTTGGCGGAAATATTAGAGACGGCATATCCGGCTTCAGTGGATCTGTTATGTCTAAACCAAGAGAATTCGCGCACTTAATTAAAAACAAATTTGGGAGCGCCGACAATATTAGCCAACTCTCAAGTACGTATTTAAAATTTATTAAAAGTTAACGCAGTTTTTTTTAATGTAATGTCCGTTATGCAATAAAACGACGGATGCATTGTGTATATTCCTGTTAACCCCTCGTAACTCATTGTTTTCTATTCACTGCAACTTTGGAATTGGTATAAGTTATAGCCGTAGAAGGTAAAAACACAAAACAATTGCAATTCCATTGGCTGCAATTTAGATACAACATATCAGATTATTTCTCAAAATTTTACGCTTATTTATAGAGCATGTGTCACAAGTTGTTTTAGTATGTAAATAATAGTAAAGCAAGTTGGCATTCATTTTCATCTACAAGGTTGTTTTCTTAATATTTGAGACTTAATTACGTATTTAAATTCATGTGCAATGGGAAAGTATTGACAAAATTTTGATACTCTCAATGTTGATAAAACGCCTGTTTATTATGTACATACATACATTCATGCATAATTTTAGACCTACAATTCTATTTGCTTTATTTCAAGTAATTTCTAGACTCACTGGCATATTGAGTAATATATTTTCACTTGTATACTGAAAAGAGTATATACCGGGTGGTCCATTTATCGTGGCCGCCCCAAAAATTTGGAAGCAGTCGATTTTATGAAAAAAAGTTTCAAGTAAACGTTTTACTACAAGAAGTGTCCTATCTGATGGTTAAGCAGTCGTACACCAAGGAGAACGTATGAAGGTCATACGAAGGTCAAGTTTTTTTTTTTTAAATAGAACATGGCATTTTTTTTTACAAATTCTGAAAAAGGATGTAATTGCGAGTAGAAAAGTACTAAAACTCATGTGGCCTAAAATTAAAATTCAGCGAAATATTCAAGAAAAACGCAAAAAAAATTTAAAATTTATTAAAAGAATAACGTAAATAGACACAAAGTATCCGATCACTCCTGGGCTACACTAATTTAATTTAATCGGGACAATTGTTTCGGAAACTTCGGACTCATTACAGTAAATGTTCAAAGTGTTGACCTTCAACATCGATACACTTTAGAATTCGCCGATTAAGTGAATCATGGACGTTTATTAGCACCTCTTCCGTAATTTCTGAGCATGCATTTATTATCCTTTGCTGCATATCTTCCGGTGTTGTTGGGGCAGTACGGTACACTTTCTCTTTCATTGAACCCAACAGAAAATAATCTAGAGGGGTCAAATCTGGAGAACGAGCAAGCCAAGACGTAGGTCCGCCGCCTCCTATCCAGTCATCGCTGTAATCCCTGTTTAATATTTCTCGAACCGCGTGTGAATAATGAGCTGGACACCCATCATGTTGGTACCACATTGTGGCTCGCCGCTCTAAGGGTACATCTTCAAGTAGTGTCGGTAACACATTGTGTAGAAAGTCGCTATACCTATTACCATCTAAATTGCCAATAATAAAGAAAGGTCCAATTATTTTCGTACCAATAATCCATTCCCTGGACGTCGCCGGTCTACTTGTCAATAATGCATATTATGCCTATTTATCTGCCCACGATTCGTCGGAAAATAGCACATTGAGAAAAAAGTTATTGTCGTCGCGAATTTTTTGCTGAGCCCATTCACAAAATTGTACACGATGTTCAAAATCAGTTCCGTGAAGGTCTTGATGCATCGATATGTGGTATGGGTGAAATTTTTGGTGTTTCAGTATTCGACCAATACTAGTTCATGAGAATCCAGACTGGCCGGCAATTTCTCTAGTACTGATGTGTGGATAATGAGCCACTGCCGCTAGAACAGCAATTTGCGCGTTTTCATCGGTAACACTCTTTTTTCGAATTTTTTTCTTCTTCACAATACTTCCTGTCGTGGTGAACTGTTGTACAACACGACGAAAGGTCGTACGACTCGGCTGGTGTCTTCAGGGTATCTTACAGCATACAAACGACTCGCTGCGCGAATATTTCTTCCCGCTTCACCATAAATGAAAATCATATCAATTTTTGCACGTGTCACTGGATTCATTCTTGATATTCAAACACTGGTAATTTTATCACAGCGATACAAGTAACAATAAGTCAGTTACCTAGGTTGTAAGGTATTTATGCAGCTGCAAGGAGATTACAAATACAAAGTTTATTGGCTTTTGCGATGGTATTCCCGGATTAAGGAGCAACAAATAACCCATTATTACAACAAGCAACTAATTCATACGACCTATTAATATCCAATTATAAAAAACAAACCCATACTCATTTAATTCCTTTGTAAGTACCTACATCCGCTGTTTCAAATATGACTTATCTGTTATGTAAATCTGTTATTAATTATTTTGTAATACGTCCACATTATTGCTTTGAAAATACTATGTTTTTCATGTATTATTTCCAATTTATATTTTGTTTTTCTTGAATATTTCGCTGAATCTTAATTTTAGGCCACATGAGTTTTAGTACTTTTCTACTCGCAATTACATCCTTTTTCAGAATTTGTAAAAAAAATGCCATGTTCTATTTAAAAAAAAAAAACTTGACCTTCGTATGACCTTCATACGTTCTCCTTGGTGTACGACTGCTTAACCATCAGATAGGACACTTCTTGTAGTAAAACGTTTACTTGAAACTTTTTGTCATAAAACTGACTCCTTCCAAATTTTTGGGGGGGCCACGATAAATGGACCACCCGGTATAATATGGTAATTTGGGGATCTAGAGTAAAACAACTTCTAATAGTATTTTAAAACACAAGTGGCACAATGACGTTTATGTAATGCGAGTACAAGTTTGTACGAGCATTACAAGTCATTGTGACACGAGTTTTTTACAGTATTTTTTCTAATTTGCACATTAATCCCCTATATTACGTTTCGGCAAGAGTCCCGCTAGTGCGTTAATATCTCATTACAGCACAGTGTGCGGTAATATTCATTTCAGCACTGCGTCGTCTTTTGTTTTAGCTTTATTGCAACATCGAATTAGAAAAAATCTATTGAATAAGCATTGGGAACCCACACCGTTTATTCAATATGCTTATTTTTTTCCACGTGAGATACATTGTCTAATATATGAAATCGGTTCAACTATCATCACAAAATGAATCACAGGCTTGTACGGCAGTAACATATTAAGAATAAATAGCACAGTAATAGCAATACACCATACTACTACACTAACAGTATTGACACTTATCAAACCCTAAAAGATGTTCAATTCCGTTGTTGGTAGCAAAACAAGTTTTTATAACCTGCTTTCCTTTATCGTCTGGTTAAGCTCAGTTCATTTTTATGAGCTGTACGATAAGGCGAAAGCAACTGCTATTGTTCATTAATTTTGGTATTTTGGAACACCTTACATAAAGGCTGGCGCATTAGTGTGGGGAAACTAGATATATCCGACATTATAAAAGTTATCAACAAAAATTATTAAGAAAAGGTGTAGGTATTCTTAGACTTCATATTTTAAAATAGGTATACAGGCTGTTTTATAACGCCGTGCCAGACCGAACTAGATATTTATCCGCTCTTTCATTTTTGTTAACCATTTCCTATACCTAACTCACTCTTTGACTTTAGTAGATATTTCAAATAAAAAATGAGAGTTGTTTTTTTTTATTAATTAACAAGTTACACGCTTCCACGTTATCGATAATGACTAACGTTTCTTAAAATTTCTGCATCAATACTTCGAAAGGCCTGTCTTATTATTTCCATCATATCTTCTCGTGTTGTTACCTTGATACACACCTGTTGGGATACGTTGTATTGAGGTGGTTATAGATTAATGCAGTGTTATATACCGGAGCTCCATCGTGTAAAAACCACATTCTCTGACGTATGTTCAGAGGTACATTTTCCAAATATAATGGCAAAATATCCTAAAGAAAGTCGAAATAAACTTGACCATTTACTCGTCCGTCCACCAAAGAAATGTGACCCAAAAACAAATAATAATAGATAGATGGAAATTATCTATACCACCGAAAACATTCAAAGACCACGTAGTTTGGCTATGACCTTGTGTAATATGGGGATTGATAAAATTAAAGTTTAAATATAGCAAAGTAATAATTTAACCCCGGTTTATGCTGTAATAACGCAATTTTTAATTTGAAATATTTACTAAAGCCAAAGAGTTAGGTATGGTTAACAAAAATGAAAGAGCCGATAAATATTCATCGAAACATCATAAAAAATATAGAGTGTTCCATTTAAGTTTAATGAGAAAATTAAAGGTCCGAGTTCTGACTCGCCTTGTATACAAGAATTTTTTTTTTGTTAAATTCTCGAACCAGTGAAATAAGAAGACTTACCCAAAAAAAGTAATGATACGAAAAAGGTCGTATATTTTTTTTTTTACCGGAACTAATCCTCTTAATACATCTTAATTTAGATGTAGAGATGGTCGTAACTTTTTAAACACTCAGAATCGATCTGACAAACCCTATATCAGGAGGCTCGCAAAAGTAAGCAGATTTTAAATACGCAAAAAAGTATAAGTTTTAAAACAGACTGCATATGTGTACCTAATTTTAAAATATGAAGCTTAAGAATGCTTATACTTTTTCTTAATAATTTTGCGTCACCCTGTATATGTATAATGATGTGCCAATTCTTGAAAAGATAGTGTATAAGTCATAAAAAATAAACGTTTTTTTTTTTTTTTTTATTAAAATTTCTGAATTTTATTCCAAATTGGTGACCCTGTAGCGATTGTAGCCTAATTAGTCATGTTTTCTTTTATTCCAAATGTAGGGCTGACACCATATACGAAAAATACATTCATACTGCACACTATGATTTACTCGTTTATATGTTTTGACGTATTTATAGCGTTTTTGGATTGTATTTTATCGTAATTTTATTACCACCATTCAACAACTGCAATCTACGAATTTTTTATAACATTTTAGCTTCTCTTAAAAAGGCATCCGAACAAGGAAATTATATAATAATTGAACTCTCACGGCCGTCTATTTTAATGGCACCTACCTATTTTTGCCACGTCAGTATTATCACTCCTGTCATTTCATGTATATTGTGGGACATGTTTTCAAAAGTACTGATCCGGGGTAAAATTTCGATCTCTATCTCTGTATACAGTGTGTTCAGTGAGGAACGGGACAGCGCGATATCTCTGGAAGAAATTAAAATTGGATGGTAACAACTTATCGATATATCTATGTACGTATGTTGTAGTTTTATAAAGCTAAGACTAATCTAGATCCTTTACCTCCACAACATCAATCTCCAAAGCATCGGAGAGTAAAGGGATCGATGAAACAAGCTGCAGGTGGACAGACTACATGCTTAAAGGGAGGTTATACAATCACCATGGGAGAAACACTGGTGGCTCGGGTCGAAAGAGAATGTCCGCAGGTTGGAGGTTTTGTCCTCTCTGCTGTGGAATCTGAGCGTGGAGAATCTACTAGTAAGACTGGACAATGAAGTGCATGAAACTGTGGGATATTCAGATAATATTGCAGTTCTGACCCAGGGTAAATTCAACAACGTAGGGGGAGGGAGGGGGGGACAAAACGCAGAACGCTCGCTAAGCATATATAGACCGCAATAGCAGAGAAGAAGGAAGTTAAATGGTCTAGCACCGCTAAAGCTCCGAAGTGAAGAAATAAAGCTATCTGGAGTAGTGAAATATCTTAGTGTCATTCTTGACAAATTCAGAAAATTAAAACCAGAGCCAAAACTTATGTCGGCTTGTTATTCTTTATTGTTCTTATCTCTGAGTGAAATCCAGCAAACATCAACACTTGGTCCCAATGTTTGTACTGCCGTTACCCACACTCCATACATTTTAAATCTATCGTCCCTGTTTCTATTATTCGTATGTTCAACACACGGATTAGGGTAATGTAAGGTATATGTAGAAATCGCAATTCAACCATGGATCGGTACTTTCGAAAACACGAAACATTATGAGTAAAAATAGTGTCACGGCAAAAACAAGCCGAAAAACCATTGGAAGTTAAATAGTTTCTTCTGACAGTCACATTTATTGTCATTTATGAAAATAAATGTAAGCCAATTCTGTCTTGATAAATTACAAAGGAATTAATCAGAGGTGGATTCCTTTTCAGACGTTAATTAAACATTGCTGTAATGTATCCATATATAATAGGTACATAGAGAAATTGTTATTGCGATGTTGCATGCTAATAAGAGAATCGTACATTCCTAACGTTTCATGAGCAACAGAATATTTTAAAATCGTCTAAAATGTTTAATAACTTATTTTTTATTTCCTATTGCAAATAACTTACTGCGAAACACTTGTGACAGATTAACGAAAAGGTACTATTATGTGTAGGTCGCGGTACAATATTACTCTAATTAGATCTAATCTAATCTAACTATTATCTGATAATCTATTGCATTAAATACTAGAACGCGCGCTTTATAAGGATCAATGTGAAAGCGAAATCGTGTTTTACAAGGCATCATGTGCCTTGTACAAACTTACTCCAAGAATGAAGTCAGTGAATATTAAATTTTTGTATTGTTAATCTTTGCTATGTGCTTGTATTTTTCGTTGGTGTAGAGGTTTTGTTGGATCTTTACTAATCGCATAGGCAGTAATTGGTAACGTATTTTTCAATAAATATTCTAGATAATAACGGCAAGCCGATGCATTCATCGCAAGGTTTGAGATCAAATACTTGGCGGCTTAAAGGAGCAAGTGGTGGGTTACCTTAATAAATTAATTCATTAATTAGTCATGCATAATATTAAAGGCTTCAGATTTATATTTTCAAGTAAACCCCTCGTTTTCAATATAAATTAACCCTCCATTAGGCGCGTCTGCTTGCGGCATATAAGAAAGGCACAGGCATAGGTCCGCTGGACCTATGCGCGACTAATGATGGGTTAATATATGTATGTGAATCATTGCATTCCCCTGTAAATAACCATGTAAATATGCTAATTATATTATACGTAGAATAATATTATTAACTTTGGGTGTATAGCCTATCCATAATTTTGTATCACGCCGGGTAACAATGCACTAGTATAGCATGGCCTGCACTGCACCGTAACCTCGTGGTTATAATCCGTAGCGTGGTACATAGGGCCTGGGACCACAGGTTCCGAAGGGAGTGGAACGAATGGAGGTGCCGGAAGCGACCAGGGCGAAAAAACCCACCACGGATCCGCAACACTGCCTGCTAACCTTCATTCCGCTACGTCTCACAACTCCATGAGCCAAAATGTGCCTCAGAAATTTCCCAGCGACGAAGGAAGCGAATGTAGCAGCGTCATGACTAGCGAAAGTATAGAAAGGTTACGTTTGTTTTGAATGTTTCCTTCAGAAAACCAGCTCATATTAAGTTATTAAGTTCCCGTCATTAAAACATAACAAAGTTTACAATTCAAATCGGTTGGAGGTTATATATACCACATTACTCCTTACATTATTATAGTTAAATAACACTGCTTACATTGGTAAATATGTAATGTTGGAGCTCATTTTTAAATTGTAGATATGGTAGGGGGCAAGAAGATACATCCCAGGATTCAAAGTTAAAAGCACTTTATAGTGAACTACAGAGTAAACAGCAAGAAAATGCCAGACTGAGGGAGATAGAGGAAAATTACAAAACACTGCACCAAGAAGTTTCATTTTTGCAGTCCTCATTGCAGGTGATTATATGATTTATTGTACAGCTGTGATATAAGGAAAGTTACGGGCCTGATGCTAAAATTGCAAATGAAAAAGCCGCATTTACACTGCAAATATTTTTTGTTTACCATGTTGACCGTTGCGGCTTCTTGGCATCTGTGCGCTTGTACTAATGACAGCAAAAACATTCGCCGAATTTTAGCTTCAGGACAGTAACTAGCAGTTTTTACTTACGTAATGCAAATTCAAAAAATGCTATTTAAAATTTGGATTAAGTTTTTGTGTTTTCACAGGAAGAAAGATTTAAATCAGATCGACTGGAAGAACAGATTAATGATTTAACAGAGTTGCATCAAAATGAGGTCGAGAATCTTAAGCAATTGATGAATGAATTAGAAGAGAGGGTGCACTATCAAAGTGACGAGAGAGTCAGAGATATTCATGAAATACTGGAACATTGTCAAACGAAGGTAAAATATTGATTATTTTACTTTGATGTATACCACAGACAAGAGAACATCCAGACTGTCAGCTAAATGTAATTTTTTGGAAGCATAAAAGGAAGCAGAACGTCTGCCGCTGCTTCCCTGTGCTATATATATAGACCCTAACTTGAACTAATCGGCACGCGATGGCGCCGCTAAAATACACGAATTATGTGCGACGTTGTCAATAATTTTGATTAATTTTCACATTAGATAACGTAATGAAAAGGTATGAAATATACACGGTATTCGTGTGCATGATTTAATGATATTTAATCTGCATTAGTCAGAAATGCATAAATATGAAAACTAATTGCTATAATTTGATTTTAAATTAATTAATATAGGTATGTACATATAATTACCATCTACAAACAACAAGCTAATAAACATTCTATTAATATTTGTAGGTTATTAGGAATAAATAAGGAATAATTAATACTTAAATTTTAGTTTCACTATAAAAATAAATAAAAGAATCGTCCAGAATGTCAGAAAGAAGCAAGAACACAATAAAATAGTATGCACTGCATTAATTTTAAAAACTACACGCTTCCGATCACAGCAGAACTAAATGTTGTCTTTAATTTAAAAAATGGGAAAATAACGACCAAACACCTTTGTGAAACATTGAAAAAACACTAACATAAGGCGATTATCACTACTAGATTGGTAGTGATCTGATCGTGTTTTACTTGTAAACAAACAACCAAATCTGGTCCGCAGTTTGAAGATTTTGGAGGTTTTAGAAGTTTTGCAACGGTTTCTATCCGAACAGATAAACGAAAAGCTTTTGCAGTTGGGTAAAGATTCTATCCTCCCTGTTGTGTAATGACGGCAAAGATATTTTCTATGGCATCCTGATTTAGTCTGTTAGTTAAGATGAAATGTATACCTTTGCCCCTCTCGACTTCATACAATTTTAGACATGCCGTTGTAGTTTGAATCATGCCATCAAAACGTTCTACTTTCCCTACCATTCCTGTCAATTTTTGTCATACTTTTGAAATATTCCGTTTGCTCAAATTAAAATATTTATAATCTCGGGATTCCTATCACTTAAACTGCAACTGTACGGATTCTTGTGGTACATCAGTTTATTATTCAAGGTATCAAACAAATTGTTCATCTATTGTAAGAACTATGCAGTATTTAAAATTTGTAAAGCCAATTTCCATGATATTTTTTGGAAAGAAGTTGGATTAATATGCTTGTCCGTTATTTTCGTTAGAGCACTAGCAGTGGTGGAATTCCGATCTATGAAATATGTCTGCTGTAGAGCATCAAAACTTATTGTTGAAGTACCTTGTTTAAAAGTGACTGTTAATAAATTGTTTCGAATTGAAAATATCATATGATTTTTTTGAATTTTTAATCCATTGTGCAAGTAAATTCTCATCACGCACAGGAAATCTAAACATATTTAAATTCGGAATTCTTTTCTTGGATCTTCCACAGTTCAAATAATTGCACTTATTGCCTGCCATACTAGGCCGGGGAAGGTGGTAACCACGTGCACTTAGGCCACCCTCACCGGGCTTGTGCTATGCCTGCCATACTAATTCAAATAAAATAAAATCAAATTTTTCCCATCTAAAACTCCTGTTTCGACATAAATGTTCACCTAATTGAAACTTTTAATGGTATGTAGTTTTTAAAATATGGTAATTCGACAATAGTCGTGAACGATGTATGCGACATAATAACTATAACTTAAAACAAAAAAAATGCCCGTTTTTTCTTTAATACCAGGAATAATAAACGAATGCCAGGGTAAAAGAAATAAACCTGAACAACCGAGTTTGAAGAAAAAATTCGCAAAAGGAAAGTTGATACCAAGATTTGCGATGTTTTTATAAAAAAAATACGCCGTATTTTAAATAAGCGGATTAGCGGCGGTGTCCTTTAGATGCAACAGCTTTGTCGGCGCGCCGTCTACAAGAGCAGTGGCAACATTGTACTGTGTCCGGGCGTGATGCTGTTGGCGCTCTTTTAGCGATATATAAAATTATGTACAGACGTTACTTATAGTGACATCTGGTATCAGTCCTATTAACAATTCTAGTCGCCCTATCTAGCTGATGGTCTGTTATGTTCTCTTGTCCGTGTGTATACTGAAGATGTCATTATATTCAGAATACTTGCGTTCATCGGAATGAACTATTATTTGCAGTTGACCTATCACCAGTAGTAAATACTCTTTATTCTAGAGAAATAATAAGCCTTTTATATTTAGATACAAAAAATGGAACACCAAGCACTTCAACAACAGCAATACGTCACAATAGAAGGAATAGACAACTCGAACGCTCGAGCGCTAGTAGTTAAACTTATAAATGTTCTGCTGACTGTTTTGCAAGTGGTTCTCTTACTCGTTGCTACCTGTGCTGGGATAATTATGCCGTTTCTTCGTACCAGGTTAGACAAATCCCTCTCATTTGAAACTGCAATTTATTTTAAGTCGGTCTAAGCAATTTAAATTTTAATTAATTAAAAACGAAATTACAATTGATTTCGTCAGAATCACCATTTGTTTCATATCATAACGTTTATTTTTATAGTCGAGATAGCCGTAGAACAGTGACTGTGTTTGAAATATGCGATGGAACTGCCGAAAAATTATCCTTGGCTGCATCACGATCCTCATTTTTGACTAGGACGTTCTCAAAAACATGACACAGGGTAATGGTTGGTTTATATCTTTACTTTTTACTAATACTATCCATATTAAAACAGTACTTACTAACATATCTGTATATAATTATAGTTAACTTTCATTTTCTCGATGTTATGTGTAACTTTCTTCATACTGAAACTGTCGGCAGCAATGTCTTGTCAATGTCAATGTCAAAATGTCTTGTAAAATCCTTACTATATTAATGGGTCTGGCAATGTCTTAATTGTATACTCAATTAAATATCAATACCAAATGAACGTACGCGAGCTGGCGATGGGTGAAGTAAAGAGCAAAAGAAAGATAATTTCCGTTTGTTAGAATAGAAAGAATATACTCTGCAATTGCTCTAGATTTGGTTTTTTGCTTGTATCTTTATCCTACAGATCGATATATGGAAAATCTTGTTTGACACATCAAATACCTTCTTGTTGCGACGATAGAGGGCGGAAATTATCATTTCTGCAGAGTGAAAGTCTAATAACAACAGACTGTTGTTATCGCACATTAGCATACGCATTTTAATAATTGAATTCACAATGTCTAGTCGTTTCTTCTCCCTGACATATTTCTGAATAAACCGCATGCTGGATCAGTAACGATAACGGTCAACTTAGAAATGGGTTATTATAAGTCGGAGCAGAAACTATTTATGATAAACCAGATGGTAATAATTCCACTAAAATAATGAGTTTTATTTTCCGAAAGCCATATCTTTAGCCCAAATGCTATTCGTAATACGGTTCGACCTTTCGGAAATATCTTTTAATAAAGAGTAAAAACAAAACTGTTCTAGATAAGAACGTCAGTACTTTATAAATTCAACTATATGTGTTTTGGTACAATTAAATCCTGTGTTATCTCGACAAATTATTCGCGAAATTGATATCGGTGCAACAATCGTTCAAAAGATATGCAAAGATGTACAAAATTACAACATCACAACACTTTTTCATGACGATTGTTACCCCAGTTTGGAATTTTGTGAAATAATGATATAATGATGATAAATGTCAGAACGAAAAATTAGTTTTCAAAAACATACTGTTTACATACAAAAAAGTATGAAGTACATGGGCATCATAATCGCATAGGAATCAAATAACCGAACCTTTTTTTATGTACTAATACGTATAACTTCTAACACGATTCCTTATTTATTGGACACGACAGTACTTGATTCTTATAATTTGACAAAGGCGTTTTGAAACCGTAATTAAACGCGCGCTAGAAGTTTAACGTAGCCTCCCTTACTTACAGTTCTCCAGCTATTGCTAACCCATCGACAGGTCGGGTGCGTGCACACTATATGAGGATTGTGACTACTGTTATTAAGCATTAATTTGATGGTATATTGGTGTATTTTTATTTCAGGGATACAAAATTTAATAGTTTTATAGCCCTTTTTGTCTACTTCTTTTATGAATTTAAAAAGGAATGATTGTTTCATCGAAAACTGGATAATTGGCTACAGCGCCTATTTTTTATTTGAAAACAGAAAGTTTTCTGCAAAAGTTTAATACAATTCCATGTTGCAGAATTTATGAATATTTTCGATTATACAGAGTGTTCTAAAAGAACGCATATTTTGTTGAAACATTTAATTTTACAAATTTTTCCCCGAAGACAAAAACAGCGCTGTAGTTAAAGGTCCTATTTTGGATGGAATACTTTGTACATATATATTGTTAAAAATCATATAAATATTCTTTTATCAAGTTATGTATTTGTATATTTGTAAATAATGCATATAGGCCGACTTAGAATATGAATAAATTACAAGTAGTAGTTATTTTAATTAGTTATGCTTCCCTTTCTTATTCCAGGGTTAGAATTTTGACAACAACATTTATAGTATTAGCTGCAGTTTTTATATTACGTCAGTGGCCCGAAGTGCAAGATATTGGTTCACATGTCATGAAACGCCTAAAGGAAACCCTTGCAGTAAAATAGCATTTAACAAATCTATTTAATAGAAAATGAACATTGTTTTCTCTCTAATAGTTTGTACGTTTTTATAAATTTGTGAACGCCAAATATGTGTAGAAGGAAATTTAGAGTGATATAATTCAAGTGAAAATGGATGTGACGATCACAATAATAATGACGAATTAGGCTTAAATAATACGATTTAATAATCTATCGTAAAGAAGCGAACCAATTTTTATTCATTCTTATGTTATGCTTAATATGAGAATAATTAGGCAGTTGCGAATAGTGCAATATTGCTATTCAAATAAACCACATTCAGACAATTTTGGTGTTCACAGGTATTAAGAAAAAGGTTTGACTGACAAGGTCGAAAGAGAATGTGATTTAGTTCAATTTGTGTAAAAAGATTTTAATATAGATTATAGTGATGTTTTTGTATCATACATAAATGTACTCCTTTAATATTCTTGCACTTCTAAGCGATAACTTTGTTTCTTATACTAACTAATTGTGACATTCCAAAAACAAATAAGTATAAAATGTATTTTACAAGTTAAACAATAAGTAATTTGTAAGCCTTAAGCTTCAAATAAAACGTCCGTTAGGGTACTAATTTGCTATATAACCAGTTTTTGTGTTCTTTTAATGTCGCCATTCACGAACGGATCAGCCGGCGGGAAGTGTCTGTGGGTTGATCTGTATGGTGAGTATTCTAGTGTTTTTTTTTTATTATTATAGGATCTCTCGGTTAGGGCGCGTGTCCGTGTGCGTTTAGTGAATATTCCGCTTTAAATTCTTTTTATGTACAAACGATTATTAATTAATTTGTATAATTTGTGAATGATACAAAATCTTAATATTGTAATTTTCGTCCATTTGTAGTTTTAGGGAATGTGTTATTTTTACAAGAATATTATTGTCTCCATGGAGACATTTTTATAGTGATTCATTCAACTTTACTACTTTATTGCGCTATCGTAATATTATTTATTCGTCAGAGACCATATAATATTTAAGACAAAAATCATTTGTGAGATTATTTTTTAGGTACACACAATTATTTATATTTTTATTGCAATAAAAATAAATAAAATTTTCATGTTTTGTTTTTTTTTTCTATTTATGCTAAATGTTCTTATCGCTAAATCATTATTGTGTTTTTCTATCGATTCGAGTAAACGTATTAGAAATGCTTCAACTGATTAGTTTAACCTTCTTATAGACGAGCGGTTTGTTAAACTTGACTCCTGTACGTATTGATTAACAAAATATAAGTAGTAGTAAGTAAGTATAAAAAAAGAAATACAATGTTGTTGGGTCTGATGTTGAAATTGATTGGTAAAAAAAGTATTTACAAAGCCTGCATTTCTGTACTTATTACAAAAGAACATTGCTGTCTAACGTAAAAATAACAAAGTTATATTGTTATATTGAATGTTTTCAATTGGAAGTTTTAATATTTTTTTCCATATTCACTGATTTCCATTTATCATTTCAATTATAGTCTAGGTTTGACTTATTATATACACTTACAGTGTCAAATAATAAAATTATATTATGTTATCCACTAGTTATATTTATTTGTATATGTTTGTAAGTAATAATAAGCATATTTATATTGTGAGGTAGGCATGGAAGGATACTGTCGGCCAACAAAGAAATATTTCTGTATTTTACATTTAAACATTAATACTAATTCCAAAGTAATACGGAATTATCATATATTTTCAATTGGAGAGCTCTAATAATAGTTAATTAATTAACATATATTAGTTTTGTTTCGATTTAATGTTGATCCAATAAGATGAGTTTTCTGACGTTTGTTAGGAAAAAAAAAACATTTTAGACTAGTTCCGTTGATAGTAAAAAATACCGATAATACCCAATACCACGATTTTTACAATCTTTTATTTTGTACAATTTAAAATTTACGTAACAAAATCGGACGAAAAATTCCTTAACGCAGAAAATTTAGCGTAAGCAGTACTATGGTAGCATTGGACAGTTTAGGTATATTTAGTTACCCATTATAACAGTCCAATTGTAAATATTCTCTTCGATCACTATTGATAGTGCCCATCACTAAAATATGAGGAAGTAAGTTAACCATTGGGCGTTCGCATGAGCAGCATTTATACCGCCTTTTCTAACTTAAAACCGTATTTGGAAATAATATAGCTGTCATGCCAGGGTTTATGTTAATTTAATTGGTACGAGCGCTAAGATAAATAATTTACTACTAATGAATTAGCGGCACTTCTCGTCATTGTTTTCTATGTCTTACTCCAGTATTCTGTTCATAGACATCAAAGCATTGAGTATTAAATACATAAAAGTAATTCCATGACTGACAAAACAGACTGCTTTTGAAAGTGCGAACAAGTTTAGAAACTTCATTTTAAGCACACATCGCATAACTCTTCTGGAGGCAAAAACATTGCGTGATCTAATGGTCCTCAAAAGTACATACACCATACACAGTATTCATCTCAATAGGATATTCATAATTAAAACAATTACATTAAGTACTAAATATGTTAAAATTTTGGTAAAAAAATGACGTCTAAATTCCGTCCTGTTTAGGTCACTTGTCCACGACCAAATGTGACTAATTATTGACGTAAAAATTACGTGATCATGTTAGCTGGGAGCGTGCGAAGGAAAATAATAACAAAACTTACAAAATACATAACAACCTTTGATGGTGCTGATATTGCTGATGTAACATCGGTTATAAGAAAAGCAAATAAAATAGTCCACTAATTTGGGGTTTCCGCAGAAAAGAGCTTTAGAAAACATGGTTTGAATCTGAATTTTGCATATTTAAACACTAAGTTCAGAGGCTGCATGCTCAAATCGTATACTTGAATGCGGACTTGGTTTTTAGGTGAGTTTATTAATGTATATATTAGTTGTTAACGGAATATAGTTTAATATTAGATAAAGCGGTTGCAATCCACCTATATCTCATAACCTGTATATTCAACTGTGATTTAGATAATCTATAGAAGGCTTAAGGATTTCAAGGAATTGCGGAACTGTATTTTTATAGTCCTGAAGTAGTCACCACCACGTCATTGGAGGGCTATTACATTGTTGAACTTCTTCCTAAAATAGGAACATATTTGACGAAAGCATACGAAGAACTTCGATCACTGTCATCGACGTAGGCACAAGCCGCCAGTGCTCGACACTAATCAAAAGAATAACAATTTAAGTGTTGGGTGTGGGTGTTGGTTGCCGATAAATGTTGATAAGCTGCAACAATTGTTATTTATTTAATTTACACCACGCCCAGTAAACGTTGGTGCTTTTTTCGGCAAACAGGTAATTTGCCTGCAGTACCGAGTAATTCATTAATAGTGACCACCGCCCATATCTCGGTAACAGTTGGTCCTAAACCTTAGGGAAAAGAAATTATAGTAGTAAAGGTTGTCATGAATGGATTCTTATAAATATTTTTAAGTTTTTGAAGTTAGCACAAAATGGCTCTTCTTTTCTTTTTTTCTTTTTCTTAATAAATGTAAAAACATTTATTATTCTTTCTATTTATGACACTTTGAGATTAATCAATCACCAGAAAAATGAGAACGTAATGACAGTTTAACCTGTCAATACCGCAAATTGATATCCGTTGGCGTTCCAAAGATAATTTGATTTTTCCAATTTTCTTAAATTCTTGGCTCACCCTGTAAGCTGTAAGGTCTATATAATTAAGCACTTTTAGAAAATAACTTAAATAAGAAGTTACTGGAAGGATATTTATTAACAATAAAAGTAATAATGATAATAATAATCTATTGATTACTTTAAGTATTCAAAACATTGTCCATCATTCCTTACAATTCCGTACGTTACAATAGATATATAATAATCAGGAAGATAACACGATGCGTACTATATTTGAAAATCGAGTACTTACAAATATTTATTACATCGTTGATCCTATCATACAGGGTTTGTCCGGAAAGTAATACGACTGAAACGATTTTAAAAAATTTACTGAGCCAATCGTTACAATTCTTTAAAAACTTTCAAAATAGGCTCCTTCTGCGTCGATGCAGCGCTGCCAGCGCGATTTCCAAGCATTGAAGGCGTCACGGAAGGGATTCTCCGGAATAGCCTTAAGATCCGCGGTGCAAGCTGCTTGGATCCCCTCTGTCGTCTCAAAATGCTTGCCTTTCATCGGCCTTTTCAGGCGAGGAAACAAAAAGAAGTCCGGGGGGGCCACATCTGGGCTGTAGGGCGGCTGCGGAATTTTCTTGGCACACTTCCACTCGCCGCAATTTCTGGCCGTCAGTGAGCACTTTTGGGACCATCTTCGCGCACACCTTGCGCATGTTCAAATACTCCGTCACAATGTCATGAACCACAGCTTTTGATAAATTTAACATCTGGGCAATTAAACGAATACTTAGTCGACGGTCTGAGTTCAAAACTTTGCGCACACGAGTCACATTGTCGGTGTTTGTCGAAGTCGAAGGTCTTCCAGCACGGTCTTCATCGGCGACCTCTTCCCGGCCCTCCGAAAAGGCCTTGTGCCACCGAAACACACCACTTCTTACTAAAACATCATCTGGGTAAGCCTGCTTGATCATATCAAACGTCTCTGTCGCAGATTTGCCGAGTTTCACACAGAATTTAATCGCGTACCTCTGCTCTAACGAACGCTGCATTTTCGGCTTGCACCACTCACAGAAACACGTCGCGCGAAAAAGCCTGTCCTGACTCTCCAGGTGCTCGGAGACACCTGACCAGCCGCTCGTTCGTTAGCTAGGAACGCCCTCTACCGATTCCAGTCGGTGCGCGCACGCTCCGAAGTACAGTCGCGGCGGAATAAAATCAGTCCTATTACTTTCCGGACAAACCCTGTATACATAACAAAATCGTAGTATGTTATTAAGAAGATAAGAAATTCTCTCCTCTATAGGAATTTTCTGCCAATATTGAGAAGGTCGATTTAGTTTAAGAGTGGCCGCAATGGCAACAAGATCTTAGAAATTGTTAAGATATACTATTTGTGTATGCAAATTTTTTAATTTCAAGATGGCTAGCAAATTTCTAAAAATCGGATTTATTGGTGGTGGAAAAATGGCCCAAGCTATGGCGAAGGGTTTTATTTCTGCAGGTAATACGTTTTCTTATATATAATTATTATAACATAAATTCTCTTTTTATTTATGCCTCTTATATAAAATACACGTTTATCATTTTGTACTGATGCTGTTTTGATGGAATATTTTTTAATTTCATAGTTGTTTTAACTACTCGAACTATTATTATTATTATTATTAAGTAACATACTGATTTATATCCAGAAACATTTGAGATACCTATATTAGTTTTATATTCTAGTGTCAAATATTTTGAAATATTATCTTCGCATATTAGTAAATGATAAGTGCGTAAATAAATACCGTCTAAGAATATGGTAAATAATTACTGCAATCTTGTGTTTATATGAACTTTGAAACCTCATTTAAAAAAATCACTGCATTACATATTGAGCCATGAATTCAACAGATTTATTTGTTCAGCATTGAAAATCTTGAACAAATTCTAAGTTATGTCATTTACTTAATTATTGGAAGTATTTTTCTATTACTTTAGTAAATAATAGGTGGCAGTTTTGGAAAAAAAAATAGAACAAACTTATGCCGCAGATGGGGAATAATTTTATAAAAGTCAAAGAATTTTTGATATCAGTGTAATAGTTTTAAGAAATATTTACTTCGAACAAACAAAAAAAACGCTCCCTCATTTGCATTATATGGCAATAGATCTGTTATAATTACTGCATTTATATTGAAACTTGACAATCCCAACTCGAACTTTCGGATAACAAATACTGGACATGGATACGGGCTGTCGGATAGGGTTTCTGGATCCGAGGTTTCGGATATCGGATCTGGATAGCTCCAGATCAGGGTATTCGTGTCTATTAAATATTCGGATAATAGCTCATCTAGTATTTGTAGTACGAAATATGTATATTATTTATACACAGGCAAGTACATACATCGTTTGAATACCTAAGAATCTGTCGTATATGTTGTGTACTTATTGTTAGAGCGATACACACTTTCGCGGACCGCACTCACGTCAACAATCGACAGTTCAGTCGATAAGTTGCCAAAAAGCATTTTGCATTATCAGGGTCACTATTTTATCAGTAAAAATTTAATGTGTAAATAACATACACATTTATTTATATACACCGCATAAATAAATTATTACTTTTGAAGATTATGAAATTTTAGGGCTCACTAAAGGAGAATCTATGATAGCTAGCTGCCATCCTAGTGATTTAATCTCACATAAAGCATTTAAAGTAAGTAATAAGTATATCTAATCAACGGTTAAGTTTAAAAATATTTAGCCTGTATGTAAGTATATCAAGATGATTAGTCTATTCTTTGGTTATAACGAAATAAAACAATTAAATTTTTCTTTTACAACGTTTCGACTAATTTATTAGTCTTTTTCAATTAATATATAGAAAATTTAAATAGAAGTAAATTATATATATTAATTGAAAAAGACTAATAAATTAGTCGAAACGTTTTAAAAGAAAAATTGTTTTATTTCATTAGCCTTATAACCAAAGAATAGACGAGTATATCTTGTAACAGCCAATCAATATTATAATATTTAAAATAGTTATGGCAGAAAACTCGTATCTACTAAATATGTTTCCATTCGTAGTATCTATTTCTATATGAATAATCAATATTAAAAGTTATTCTAATTTTATCCAGGAAAACAAGTTGCTACTATGAATAGAAGCCATTGGAATAATAACTAAGAAAATTGAAATTCAATGCCGACTTGAATTACTGTAAATTTCTCTTTAATTGCCTGTTTAGACTTAGCTTGTTTATCCTATCATACACCAATTTAGCTTACTTTAAGCAAACAGTATGAGTCAAAAGCCAAAATCTTCCGTGCACATTAATTCCTAAAAAAAATATCTATTGAATTGAAGCAATAATTGTTCACAGGACATAGGCGCAGAGTCAATATTTGAAAACGTACCTGTAGTCGAAAAGTCTGAAATTGTGATAATATCTACTAAACCTTCTGTGGTACCAAAAGCACTAGGTGATATAAAAAAAGCTGGAATATCCGCTGATAAGCTATTTCTGTCTATAGCGATGGGCGTTACGATCACACAGTTAGAAGGGGTAAAAGCTAAAGTGCTTTAAATTAACGTTTTTGTTTTTATTAAATTCCGTGTTTCTAATAGTTTCTACCTCGGGAGTCTAGAGTTATTAGAGTGATGCCGAACACACCAGCTTTAGTCAGGAGTGCAGCATCTGTGTATGTATGTGGAAACAATGCAACAGAGAAAGATTCCACCATCGCTAAAAAATTACTCGAATCAATAGGAACTTGTGATGAAGTTACAGAAGATATGTTGGATCCTGTTACAGCTTTAAGTGGTTCAGGTCCAGCATATGTAAGTAAATAAACATTCTTAACTTGTATACATATAAATTATTATTTGTCATCATTCCAAGTCAATCTGTATTCAATAAAAGAACTTTCCATATTTCCATTTTAATATAAATAAATTTTTATCTGCTTAGATATATGTTTTAATTGAAGCATTGGCTGACGGTGGTGTTAAAATGGGATTACCTCGCGATTTAGCTTATCGTTTAGCTTCTCAAACAGTGCTAGGAGCAAGCAAAATGGTTAAAGACACCAAAACACATCCTGGCATGTTGAAAGACGATGTAACGTCTCCTGCAGGCTCAACAGCTGCTGGTCTACACCATTTAGAAAAAAACGGTAGATATTTACATTTATTAATGATATAATATATCGTCAACATAAATTATCAACAGAAGTGAAATATGAAAATTTATACCAGTGTACTATTCTATTCAAACATTGAAGGCATAAAGTTTTTAATTTTTGAAAATAGTTAAAGTGGTAAGTCAATTTTCTGTTTTAGATCACCTCTTTATTTTTTTTCTTGGGATCATCCTGATCCTGTATAAAATGTAATTATTTTCTCGACGGAAGTCGACACATGAGACTTTTTTTTTATTGCACCAAAGTAACACACACATGCTACATTCTCGAAGGAGCTAGAATTGAGGAAATTGTAAATATCCAAAAAAAACCTTTGAATTTTGAGATTGAGAACCACAGTAAAAATTGTTTTTAAATAATTATATATGTAGAATCCATAAATTGGGATTCACATAATTGATGCAGTTTCTTATGCAATTTTTATTTTAACAAAAGTTGCATGAAAATTAGCAGAGTATGCAACTTCTTCGCCACCTGTATCACGTAGAGAAAATTGTATGTATCAGAGCATATTCTATTTTATAGAAAATTTCCATGTGAGATTTCATTTTACATTATATGATTCGTTTACCACCGTAATAAAGAAAATATCTATCATAGTTTTTTTCATTTTTACGTTATGTAGGTTGGCTTTACATACAAATATTATTGTTTTTTTTTTATAGAATTGTATGTATATCAAATACAATGTGAATTAGTCATGCAATTTGAAAAAAAGACAGCATGTTTACAAAGTTGCATTTACATATGGGGTTCATTGTACATTCAATTCGTAGCAACTTAATTTATTCCTTGCACGTAGTTTATTACACAATATGAGTAGGTTTTTTTAAGCAATAAACTCAATACTGCGCGATGAACGACACATGAAAAAGAACATAAACCAAATACGATTAAAAAGACCCTTTTGACTTTTAACGATTTCGGTTTCGTGTTTAAACTTAATTTAAAAAAATATGGATTCCGTTTCCGATTCTAGTCCAAAAAAAAAAAATTAATGAATTTAGTGATCTAAAATACCTGTATCTTCGGAATAGAACTGAATTAAACTTATATCTACTTCGCATTGTCAATTTGAGTAAAACCATGCTGCAAACTTGTATTGTTTGGGTTAGGCTGCATGGCGTTAGTGTCAAAACAAAACTAACGTTTTGCACAAATTTCAAATTTGTTATTACTGGTATTTGTATCATTACAGGTTTCCGCGGTACGGTAATAGGTGCGATTGAAACAGCTACCCAAAGATGCCGCGAAGTGTCACAAACAGCAGGAAAATAAAGTCTACGGTTTGATTGTAATTTTTTTAAATATGCTATGTATTAAATTATATTTTTTTTAGTTTTTATGTACACATTTTGTGCGATGGTGACAGTAGATATTAAATATACGTAGATTTCAGTATGATAATGTTTTGTGATTGCAGGATAAAATGATATTAAAATGATGTAGCAAATGATTTTTCTATTTGATATCATACTTTTTTCTTGTTAGTACCTACATATACCTGATTACAATTATTTTATGGGATTCTTGTAGCTTATAGTTTTATGTAAAGTATATAATTTATTATTGCTCTTGCAATATTTAAATTATGATTATTTATGCTTAAAAGAACAATAATAAAGAATAAAAGTTTTTAGTGAAAATATACCACGTTTTAAGGTAAGTTGAGAATTGTAACAACTCAAAATGTATTTTTATTCTTGAAGATTTTTTATATAACATTGTAATAGGTCATAGGTCCTAAGAATATCTAATGTTTTTTAATATACACATGTATATGACATTTGTTCGGATGCGACGTGGAATGAGTCTGCATCTACAATACGCTTACTTGGAAACATCATGTGTGAGGGAAATAGAACAGCTGATTTTGACGTTAAACATATGTTTCAAAATATATAAACATATTTATTTGCCTAAACCACATCAAGAATCTTAACCGTTTCGCAATTTATTCCAAGAAATTATAGAATTCAAAAAGCACACCTCTCCTAATTTTTTTAAATAATAATAAACACGCAGTTGCGCAATATAAAGATTCCAGTCAGCTGGGTTCATTGTCGAAGCGGTATCGAACGGACAGGCAGTCTCTCAACCTCAACAGTCACTTGTTTTGTAATAAAATTGTGGGTTCAGTTGCCTGCTTTGCCTAGTGAACATCACCTGTTTTTTTTTAAATTATCATTTATACATCATTTGAGGTAACAGTAGACGTCGTTTAAATCCGGTGAGTTAACGTATTGTAAATCTAACAATAATTCCCCTTAATTTCTTTTTGAATTGTGAGGTTAAGGTTTCTTTGTTTGATCTGTGCGCATGCCATCTAATTATACATTGCATTGACTTGTCAGTTTTACGGAAAAACGCCGGCCGGTTAAGTTTTCTTTATTGTAATTTAGTCCGTCTGTTTGTCAGATCTGATTTAATGAGTTACCTTAATTGTTTACATATCTATTCAGTGTTTAAAAAGGTTCATAACAAAACAAATAATCATTGATGTAAAAATTAAAGTGTTGTCGGTGAGTTTATTTTTTAAAAATTGTAATTTTATGTATACCTTCCATATACCTAATTAATCCAATAACATTCTAAATCATGTGGAATGTTTAATGATTATAATTCAGTACTAGTATGAAATTCTATATCTTTTATTTAAATCTTAGTATATTGAAAATAATCTCATCAAATTACACCACACAATAAACATTAGTAAATGTTTAAAAGAAGAGTATGCACTTAATGTAAGTTGAAAAACAACTGAAGCATTTCATCCAATCAATAGATAGGTATAGAATTTCGTCCTGGCACATATTTTGATTATAATCATTACACATTCCACATAATTCAAAATGCTATTAGATTAGTTATATGGTACTAAAGTAGGCATTTAAAGTCATTTTAAGTCTGATATATTCTAGTAAGTATAAAGAATCAATATTTTTAAAGCACGAATCTAAACATTCCAATATTTTGCAATAAAACTATAGGATAATTCCATTCAGGATAACCTGCAAAGTCCTGTTCTAGGCATAAGAAAGCTGATACATCTAGTCATATAAAGTATTAAAGTACCTAAGTACAAACTTTATCTACGATAAATATATGTAAATATAAAAAGAATTCGATCCTAATTCTAATTTATTACGGAAGATTTTCTATTAAGATTGTAAGTACCACTAATTTTTTATTGGATTCTAGTAGTAGTTTAATCAGAAATAAGAGATAACATGTAAAAGTAAATTACACCCCGTCTTTTATAAAAATAGAGTTCGTAATTGCTATAAAAGTACAAATAGGTACAATCTTTGATTGAAAACAAACTGGAAATACCCCTATATCGACACATTCAATGAGGATTACAAATATGAATATGAAATACTGGAATTCAGTTTATTTTTAGTTCCTGTAGTGATTAAACGTATTAGTTACGTTCCAGTTTTCTGTGATTTATGGCATAGTACTTTTATTCCTTGGGTTACACATTGCTAGAATGGTCTGAATAGTTTCATGCTGGTTCTATTAGCCACAAAAATTAATTAGTTGCATCTGACGGATCATTAATACAATATTATTTCTTCAGTACGGACGGCATATATTGGAAATCTGAATGGGTCTTAAAATAATGTAATAAAATTTTGGTGTTAGATGAAAATGAGGAATCTGGAATCTAATATTTTTTAAAACTGTATACGTCGGTGTATAATCCAAACAGACGACAATTAAAACTTCAGTCAAAAAAAATAACCGAGCGATCAACGTCTAAAATTAGTATTTTCTTTAGTTATTGAGTTCATGAAAAAATTAATAAAACAATATCGGTATAATAGGATTTTGAGTAGATACTTTTACTTCAAATGCGCACTTGTGGTATGAGAAGTTTTTTTGGCAACCTCACCAGACTCATAACAGCGATCATCCACATTTGATTATTCCATTTACTTCTTCGCCATTCCCACGTTCAAGGATTTTAGTTGCAGCATTCGGACCAATTTCACCCACAAACGAAATGGAAATTTGCCTTTCTCGAAGCACCAAATCACTCTTTCACGTTGCTCTGTAACTCCGCTAAAATTTGAGTTTTCTTTTTTTGGTGAAGCAGTTCAGATTTACAGGACGGAATATTCACTGATTGTGAGCTGAAAGAACCAGTAGTTTCTAGCGATGTCCCATTAGCCTTTTTAGGTTTATAGATTCTGCAGAATAGCAAATATCGTCCCTCATTCACGCTATTGCAGTTGTGAACACTATACTTTTTAAGGTAAGTTCGTCAATGGATGCTATTGCGTTCTATATTAGAGTGGTGTGGAGGACATCTTGGGGAATTTTGCATTATTTAATCAAATTTATGCCCGTGGGTTTTAAAATCGCAACATGATCTAAACATCAGCTAATAGCATTCTGCCTCCTCAATTACAAAGATTGGCGGCAATTTTAGACTCATACATCGCTCGGTTAAATTTACTTCAACTAAATTTTAAGTTATCGCCAGGTTTGGGTGTGCACTCCTTGACGCTGTTAGTCGTCCTACATTATCAACTAGAGTGACAGTCAGTTTTTAAAATTGCACTGGGTTAACCGTCAGTTATTCTATCCGTTTAACCAGTGAGCATAGTTTTACGGGCTGACCAAGATTCAACTGTTCCTCATCCGGTTAAATTCCACCTCGAAATTTCACAAATTAAATCAAAATTTCGGCATGGAAGCGTCAGTACGGAGTACGGTCATTTCATAGTTGGGAACGCCAAGCACTTTCGATCCACATAGTTGGTGGCTTTACATCTTCCGGGTAAATGAATCCGTTTTGTTGGACTCTTTATTTAACAGAGCAACAGTTTTTTTTTTCAATGACACATTAATTTTGTAACTTCTACTGTGTCGTTTTCCTTGTCGCTCTATCTGCATCGTGCTCTGTTGTGTGGGATTCATGTCATTTATGTATGTCATACGCAAATACATTTTTATTTTTTTGCCCGCTGAGTATTATGTTATATTCTATCATCGTAATATGTTTCAAAAGAGGAGACTGGGTGGGTTTTGTTTATATGAATTTAAAATATTTGGTGAAAGGCCAATATCAGAATTATTTTCATTAATAGGTAATTGTGTTATATTTTTCAAACGCTATATTAAAGTTTTCATAGATTAATCAAATAATTAATTGGTAGTATATTATTTAGAAGGTATTTTCATGAGTCATGAGGAGAAAATAGAAATAAAAAAATTAAATAATTACAGTTTTTTTTTCAGATTTTCTTCACACAGATCTGTGAGCTATCAAACCATTGTTCTTTTAATCTAACTACACTTACAGGATGCCCACACACTACGCGTTTGTTGCAGATAAGCGTTAATAAACTGCAACAATTGTTATTGTATTTAAGTTACACTACGCATAGTGATCGCTTGCGTTTGTATAATATTACCAGGTAAAATTATTATCGTACGTTACAATTTATCAATCAGAGATATGCAAACATTATTCCACTTTGGAATGACGAATAATTTGAGTTTCATTGGTAAGGATTATTCGAATAAACTAAACGAATAGAGGTCATATGTGATTAATACGTACAAAGTTTAAGATTTAAACTAGATTTGAATCAAAACATCTCCTCCCTCGAACTTATTATTGAGAGTAGATTTCGGTAGATATTCTGGGGGTGCTGAGAAAGGAAATATGGTGCTATAATCACTCAAAACGGATTTCACTTTCGCCTAGCCATTCATTATTCTTAAATCTCTATCTTTCTCAGAAAAATATTATGGAGTAATGAGATCAGTTTTTGTTACAGGTGACTGCTCTTTTGGCAGCCATTACTTTCTGTGTTGAAGCTAAAATAAAAAAGCAGGTTTCTTTATCGGTACTATTATGATTTCTGATGCCAACGTTTAATTGTCCCGGTGACTGCGCCCACTATAGGGCCTATTGTAGAGCGGATGTTATCTTTCAGTTTATCTCACAAATCCAGACTTAGTGTAGCTCAGAATCTTGTGGAATGAGATCTCCTTCAGGTCTCCTGTAAAAGGATTTATGTTCCCAAGGGTCATATACAGTGTGTTAAAAAAAGGTTGTCGGATATTTTACCCAATTGTAGTACTGGTGGAAATAAACAAAAAAGTCTTAGTCAACATGGGTCCGCAATTCAACTGTTTTTGACATATAGTCGATTGCATATTGTTTTAGTAGGATAACAATTTTCAAAGAAATTCTGATCGCAATGTAAATTAAACAAATGTTTATTTAAAGTAAAACTAAAGAAATTGTTTTACATGTCCACCGTTCATTTCTAAGCACGCTCCAAACCTTCTTATGAAAGATCGACGCAATCTTTCGAAAATTCCTGGAGTCCTCCGAATTTCCTCGCAACAATTTACGATTCGTTGCCTGAGTTCTTCCAAATTGTTTACAGATCGTGCGTACACTAATTGTTTTAGATGCCCCCAAACATAGAAGTCTAGAGGTGTCAGGTCAGGGGACCTAGGAGGCCATGCAGTTGGTCCACCCCGTCCTATCCATCTCTCGTTGTAATCTTGATTTAAGAAATTTCTAACTACGATGGAAAAATGCGCAGGAGCTCCATCGTGCATAAACCACATATTTAATCTGTTAAAAAGTGGCACGTCTTCCAACAAAACGGGTAATTCATTTCTTAAAAAATCCAAGTATACTTGTCCCCCGTTAAACCATTAGGGAGAAATACTGGACCAATTAAACAGTCTCCAAAAATAGCAAGCCAAACATTTAGCGAAAAACGGTTTTGGTGATGCAGTTCAACAACAGCATGGGGATTTTCATCTGCCCAGACGTGATTGTTATGAAAATGGAATATTCCGTCTCTTGTAAACCCAGCCTCGTCACTAAATAAAATCTGAGTCGCAAAATTAGGAGTTTCTGCCAGCTTTCGTAAAACCCAATGACAAAAAACCCTACGTGCATCATAATCGAGAGGAGCAAGAACTTGCACGCGTTGAATGTGGTAGGGATAGAGCTGCTGTTCCCGCAGAATTCTCCAAATGAGATTCTGCGGTAAGTCTTCGGGTGCTAATATTTGGGTTGTCTTCTACCCGTCTCAAAATATCTAATTCTACTGCGGGAGAAGACACTGATCTAGGTCTACCAGAACCACAATTAATTTTAAATGAACCAGTTTCGGACAGCCGGATATGAAGTCTTGAGAAAATCTTATCACTCGGTAACAACCGATTTGGAAATTCTTCGGCATACATACGCCGTGCATCTGTGGCATTACCATTCGCACGACCGTACATAAAATGCATATCAGCCATTTCTGCATTTGTGTACTTATGCATAATTTGAGAACAAAAAAAAAATTATGATAAATAATCTGATGACAGATGTCTGACAGAACTAATTTTAAGTAACAATCAGTTGTTTGACAAAGGGAACTAGCCTCAAAACCGAAAAATGTTTTTTTTTTTATTTTAAAATATGCAATCGAATATATCTCAAAAACAGTTGAATTGCGGACCCATGTTCATTAAGACTTTTTTGTTTATTTCTACCAGTACTATAATTGGGTAAAATATCCGGCAACCTTTTTTTAACAGGCTGTATATGATTCTCTTGGTGGCAGCGCAGTGGCAGAAATTATGCTCTACTATCTCCTCGTCCTCTAAACACCTTTCATTAGAGAGTTCGATTCTGTTGTAGTTGGTTTTCGAGTTTGTAGTGACCTGTAAGAACAAGTAGTAGTTTCTTGGCCTTCGTTTGTACCAAACTAGGATAATTGTTCGAACACTTTGTGATTTGCCCAGAAATTGATTTTATGATATTTGATACTGTTTAGCTATTGTAGCTGCTATGCCAACGGCAGGTTCTGAACCCTGAAATAGCTCCGCAGCATCTGCAAGGGTGTCTACTTCCTCATTTCACTGAAGGAGTAAGTATTCAGGTACCTTGATTAAGGATACATTATTAGCCATCCCAAATATATTTTGGGTATATTTATAGCTCCGGATTAGCTTCGAATTGCATTTATGCGCCTCGAGTGCTTTCAGCACTGCCTGATTGACATTGAAAATTTTTATTGTTTTGTGTCTAATGTTTTTATTCGAAATCTTTTAGTACATTGTATAGATTTCTCCCTGGAGGTTGTTGTGCTGTAGTACTTTCTGTGACATCGTCAACTTTTTATATTTACTTTTTCACAAAACAGTAATTTTAAATATGTTCTTTGGACAGTTCTGCCTAATTGATTTTACACACACAAACCATTTAGTTTTAAAGGATGAACAGTACGTGGTAGCTATGGCATTATGGCAGGTTGTGTAGGAAAGCCGAAAAGCTTAAAAGAAAACGTATTTCTTCTATACGATATGAGCATACCGCTTCAAGTATGAAAAAGGATAAATGAAAACTCTCAAAAATTTACTTAAGCTTCACACACGACATTAACTCGCGGGTATTTGTTGCAATAACACACCTTCCTCCTTATCATTGATAGGTACTTTATTTGCCATTAAGAATAACCAACTACCCTTTATTCGTGTTGTTGTTATTCGAACAATGTACTTATTTGGAATGATGCTCAATTATGTTATGAACTCTTATACGTAACAAGCGCGTACTGTGTAGGCATCCTTAGAGAGATTTTTTTCATACATTACATTTTACATCAAAGAAATAGAAGTATGGAAGTATTCAACAGGGTCAAATACAACAAATATTCTTTAAAACAAAGAAAAAATTTATATTATTGGAAACAGATGAAAATCTCTAAAACTCGTTTCTCTGATTACGGCATCCTTTCTTTGACTATTAATTTGGAAGGTATGTAATATATCATGGTAACGGCTCTATAAAATGCCCAGCGTTTGTGTTATCTTCCTTACACGTTTAATTGACATTATGGGATTATAGACAAAATGTAACCTATATGGCCAAGAAAACTATTAGATTACCAAAAAGTAAATAAAAAATGGGCGGATCGCTACACTTTGTTTTAGTTTTTATTTTACTTATTTCAGTTACTTCCTCCTCTTGGCAGAATCTGCAGATAGCATTATCTCCCAGGCCAATTTATACATTTGCCTATTTAGTTTACAATGACAGGCTAACAGACCTATACTATCATTTTAACAATCTTCCTGCCTCTAGTAAGTAGGTCTTCAGTGGGTGCAACCAAGTCGAAAGGCCGAGTCGCCTTATGGGGAAAACCCGCCCATTAAGGTAAAAAAAAATCAGTCCTCTGTTCTTATAAGAACCTCTTTGCCTGTTTTTGTACCGGTGACTTATATCATCACTCCTTGAACTTGTTACGTATCCATTCATTGATGTACTTTTTAATTTGCGATCTGGTAATGCCAATGGAAGGGACAGCTCCAACGAATGACCTTGACGAACCTCGTCTAGCGAGATCATCCACCGCCTCATTTCCCTTCACACCCACACCCGCTGGCTAACATTGGGTTCCAAGCCAATGAGTTAGTTTCTTTTGGGTTCCTCATTTAGGGCGCAGTTCCAGATTAGCTTAGAGTGTTTATTGAGAACTCCTAAATTGTCTTCCGTTCAGCTTTCTTCCTTGGGTGTGTGTTATATCTCCTTGTTTCTCCGTACTTCTTTTTTTGAAGTTGAGGAATTTCATTTTCCTAATTTCTATAGGTAATTTATTGTAGGCATATACTGTTATTGTTGATGGTACTTATACTATTTAATTCTTTCTGTTCTTATACTTGATTTGCTTCTTGTATTGTATGATATTCATGTACTTGTTTGATTCTTTTAAGTTTGATTTCACTGCGCACCAACTTGTTTTCAATTTTATATAAAAGTAGTAAATTTTTTTTCTGAATCGGTTCTCTTACTGTTAATCCTTCTGTTTTGTTATACAATTGAATGGACGATGTCTTTTGTCTACAGAGTATATTATTTTACAGTGTTTGTGTTGGTGTATTTATAGTTTGTAGGTTCCTTTTTGTAGTTTCTCCCCAAATATTGATCAAGTAACTTATATGCGAAGTAGAGAAGCTGTGATAAATAGATTTTCTCGTATGTTTGGGTATGATGACCTTTATTTTGCATAATGTAATAGTGTTATAGTTCACTTTCTGTACTTTTGTTTTTGTTTGATTGTTTATATTTATAGTAAAATTAGGTGGCATAATTTTCCTTGTGGATATCATATATTCTGTTTTTGCTTCGGTAATTGTAATTAAGTTGTTACAGAACCATTGTTCAATCTTCAACATATCCTCGTCTATAATTCTCTGGATCTGTTGATTATTTTTGCATCCCTGTATAGGGATATATGTCTCAATGTATTTTTAATTTTAACATATCGTTAATATACATAATAATATAATATTGGAGGTAGATTTCCACCTTGTGATACTTCATATTCAGTTATTTTGATTTTTCGCTTTCAGCATTATTTGCAATCGTCGTTTGTGTTCTGTTTAATATTAACATCAAGTTACACATCTTTTTATCATCAATAGTTTGTTCACAAATATAAAACCACAATAAAACTTTGGGAGCGCAGTTTTTAATAACCCATCTAACATATCGACCAACATAAAAAATAGCTTCCTGTTTTAAGCATTCAATCTTCACCTTTCATTTTCTTTCGTCAACATTTCTAAGTCTGGGTAATTGCTTATGTGATTATTATTTTGTATTATTAATCACTAATGATTGATGTTTATTACCTATTTAAAAGGTATACTAAACGTAAATCAATAAACAGCTAACTTTTTTTGGGAACGGAAAGTTCCGTAATTGCTTGTGATTTCGTGGTCATGCCTAATAAGTTAGATTAGATGTAAATAAATTTCCTCCTAAAAATAAGTGAGATCAGGTGACTATTTTTATTTAACCATAAATTATAAAAGCATAAAAAATGTTTAAGACAATATACGACTTACTAATTCTATTAGCCTTTTCGTAGTCCTATTCAAGCTTAGAAAAGACATCATATTGAATAAATCTAATTAGATATATCTAACATTTAATGCAGTATATGGATAACATAAATAAGGAAGTGGTTTAGTTGATCTTTATATAAAGAGACCAATTAAAATCTTTTTGTCATTTATCGGATCTATATCATTTTACTTAGTGCATCTGCGTACACTTGTGCATATGAATTAGTGCAAATATACATATATAAATCAGGTTTATGCGTATTACAGTAAAGAATTATACAAATCTTTTAAATTGAGATCTTTATCAAGTTAAAAATAATAGCAAATGGTCTACAAAAGCAACGCATATATTTTTCAAAACATTTTTTTCATCGTTTCCCGAAATATCTTTTATTAGATTCATTCTACAAGAATATCCAATTAACAATGCAAATAATAAAGTTTGAACCTTGAACTTGAATTATCCGAACTCTTTCAATTAAAAGAGCAGCATGCGGAAAGTGCGTGAGTGTTATTTGTTGAGTAATAAATCTCGTGGTACATTTATTAGTCCTATTAGGATGAATTAGTTGCTAACAGAGCTTAAAGTTTTCTCGTATGCGAGTAGGTAAGCATAATAATATTCTCGAGGTCTAATAAAAAGTACATATTTATTTTTTTTTTTGAAAATAGATATACACATTACATCTAAAAAAAATTCAATATTTTTGTTTTCGAAAACGATGTAAGATTGTGAAACTAAACATTATTTGCTCTTTTTTGAAATAAGACTGCTGTAATACTACCACAGTAGGATCACCTTATTTTGTCAAAGCCTCGTCGGGATATTTTAATAAAAACCGATTTCTTTTATAGATAAAGGCAATCAGAAGCCGATGATATTTGGGAAATTCTTAAATTAAGTAAAAATTCCTGAAGAAAATAATAACATGTAGATGTAACTACACTGAGAGAAATAGATAGTACTCTTTAACATAAATATAGTATACTTTAATATATTTTATAGCTCCTATAGGGACAATCATATTTTATATTACCGGTGACAATATCTGTATAGTAAATATCTGTGAATACTTTTTATTAACTCGTATGGTAAAGTGTACTATATTTGTATTATTAATTTGAGCATACATGTTAGTAAATGTGAAAAAAATGTCTAGTAGCGCTGACTATATTTGATAATAACTGTTAACAATGAAAACTATAATAAATATAGTTTAATAATTTTTAATTATAATTAATTAATATAATTTGATTAGCCGGTGACAGCCGGGCGAATTGCCGTCGTATCGGGCAGGATTGCGGGAATCAGACCGGCCCGTGTACTGTAGAGTACTACCGGTATTGAAGCGCCTCGTAATTCTCGTCTGTGGGTGATTGTCCACAGTACTTTTTACACGACGTTAACCATGTATAAGCATCATATAGATATTACGCAGCCACATTTACCGATCACAATTTACATTGAGTACGAATTTCAAAGATTATGAAACAAGCGTAGCACCATCTTTACGACAAAAGCTGTAGTATCACATATTTATGTAGCTAAACCAATTATGAGTATTATGATATTCCTACTATATAGATATAAAACTATACAGCATTCATTTCATTCCATCTCATTATTAATGCCGTTTTCAATAATCAAAGTAAGGTGACTGTTGCAAGCACCTAACCTAACCTAAATAAACACAACACAGTAAATTTGCTACACCTGTTATTATAACTGTCTTCACTACATTATATGCAATTTATTATATTCACTTGTTGTAAAATATTGTAAAACATTTCACTATATTTTGTAGAAGATTGTCACATACATAACACGTGTGAGTGGCAATACAGCTTATTGGTCGATTTCTTCATTAAAGATCGACAATGAATAGAGCAAGGGGTGGGAAGAGCGTTACGAACATTTATGTTAGAAATTGAATATGCATCGAATACCTGGTAACATCCAGATTTTACCTCTTACTATAAGCATGGTAACATCTGGTTATTTTACTCTTAATACCCCACATATTGTCGTTTTAACAATAATTATGTTACTAATTAACATAAAGAGATTTACTATCTAATTTCTACAATCCATTTTTCTCAGTGTATGTATGCAGTATACCATCATGTATGGAAATTGAAAATATTATGAGCTATCTAAAAACGAGTCATACCAGCGACATATGCAATGTTACGACAAGTTTACTTGAAGAAATAGTACCAATGATTATTATATCTCTTGCCGACGTTTTTAATAAATGTGTTGATGATGGTGTCTTCCCACAACAACTCAAAATTGTAAAAGTTATTCCAGTTTTTAAAAAAGGAGATGTAAATGAATGCGAGAATTATTATCCAATCAGTATTGTAGCCGTTTTATCTAAAGCTTTTGAGCAAGCCATTATCTATCTTCAAAACATCATGGTTACAGAAAAGGATTCTCCGTCACAAGCAATGCATTGGCCACCACTGAATCTATCTATACATGGTTTGATGAACACAAGTATGCTGAAATGAACTTACTAATTACTTGAAAACATGTACTATTATGGCATTCCTGGCAATACCTTGAAACTGTTAGATAGGAAGTGATAGAAAACAAAGGGGTCTGTAGATCAACCAGCGATGCGAACTGCAGAAAATCAAAGATGGCGTTGCTCAGGGATCAATCCTTGGGCCACTCTTATTCATTTTATATATAAATAAGCTTCGATGTAATACCTCAAGTACAAAAATGTGCGTCGACGCCGATGATACGTCTTATTATTATTATATATAGAGTCCTGGAGCCCTATGCCCAAACGTAGAATTTGCAGGTGTCTGACTTAAATTCCCAACAAAATATCTGAATGAGCTATAATCTGCAAATGACTTATTTTGGAGAAATAATTGTACGTTATATTATTTACCAATAAAAAGCATTTTAATATTTCTTCAATCTTGTGTAAGTAGGGACTAGAACCTTGCTTGACGGGTACCATTAACAGCAATCAGTGAGTTTACGGTGTTAGATTGGTGCAGAGTTCGATTATCCAATATCGCTGCCCTGCTCCGAGGGTTCCGCTCCGTATGTTCATCTCCTATATTTTTGTCTCACAAAAGGAAGTTATATTATTTTACAGAGTTAGATAGGCACGTATCAGCCGCCGAAAGTTTATATCAAGAAAATCAAGTTATATTTTCAAAGTCAAAATAGCTTGACTCCTTTTATTAAGAATTATCTGGTGTTATTAAAATTTTGCTGTATAAACTGGGCTACTTTTGCTATTCCTTCTAATTTTAGAGAAAGGTATACCTAGAAATATTAAGGTACCGTACCGTTCTTGTCCCTATTTATCTAATTTGGCTTTAATTTTGGCTAGCACCTATAAAAGTGTAGTCAATAGTGAAAATGCTTTAGGGCGTGTCTGACAACTATTTAATAATTAATAGCTCTTGAAGGGATATACGTTATAAGATTTGGTTTTAATTGGTCGCAATTGACTTAAATTACAAAGAATAATATTTTTTGCTGATTTATAAATATACTAAACACAATATCGTTTTTTATTTGTCTCTAAAATTAGTTATTTCCCGTCTAAGTTCGGTCTAAAATTAATTCAGATAGTTTGCTCAAAACTGTGTCTAGTAATCTGTGTCTTAATTCTAGCTACATATCTTCGGGACACAATGTATGAAGAAATGTTGTATCTTACTAAAATATCGGCATATTTTTTTTTTTAGTTTTTGAGACACGGCTTTCAATACTGATGACATAGGGAGTTAAATTAAACGGAGTTGCACCTTTTCTAAAAACAGTTAAACTATTACACTTTTCGGAAATGTTCCTAACTATACTCCATGTAGTTAGAAATCTTGAACTACAAAAAGCAGAAATGTGCTAATCTTTAAATTAATCCTCTAAAAGTCGTTTTGCGATACCTTTTTTGATAATTGAGAAAAAGATACATGGACTTTTCTTACGGCCAATTTGTTTCACGACTTCAAGTCTTTCCTTTTTTCTTAGATTTAGAAAAATCGATATTTTATCAGTAGTAAGTATCACAATATTGTTTCTCTATTGTGTTCCATTTCAATTACTAGATAAATCTGATTGCCTTACTGAAGCCTTAATTTGTTCTAGGTTTTTTCTATGTCACTTTTGTCTTTTTTTTTTTCAAGACATTTCGTTTCCATTACTCTGTTACATCGAGTTTTTTACATTTTTCTATACAATAAAATCATTCCTGTTTTTCTAGGAGAAAATGTGAAAAAGTATGCATCATTTGGCGTTTTTGTTTGAACGTTACGTGAAGTTACGAAATAATAATGCGAAAGATTTGAGCACCTGTTAAAATTAACTTGAGCTCCATTCAACACGATTTGTCTTCCACCTTATACAGTACACACAAAAGATAAACATTGAATCCATCCTTTTTCGGACTTGGATTCGGAGAACTTACTATTGCAATACAAAGTACATTGCATTTTTTTTTTCAGTTTCCGAGTAATCGTCGTTTAGTTTCAGTTTCGTAATTTGATGTTTTACTTTCGCCTTTTTAGGACCGGCCTTAGTAGCTGTATAAGCCTTAATAATCTTTTTTTCGGTCTGTCTTTACAGTGTTACTCCTATTCAATCCATTCTTAAACGGTGAAGTAGTTAGTTCTTCTGCTGGTTGGGCTTTCTATTTGTTTTTTCTTTCCTTCGATATGCTAGGTTTGGGAGAAAGTACCTTAAGTGATTCAACAAAATCTGCGACTTTTGTGGTGTAAGTTGTAGGTATGTCAGAGTAGATAATGGATCTTTTTTCTTCATTATAATTATTGTTAACTTCATTTGTTACCTGTGAAGTTTTTCGTCACTAAATATTATAGCATTCTCCATTGCAGTGTGCATGGATGCTGCTGCAAATATATATACTAACTACTTCATAAATTGAAATTCTCTGGCCCTGATGGTTTAATCTTTGTTTGTAGCATAAAGTTGTAAATATACTTTAATGCGCTCTAAGATATAATTTCTATGATTGTTTAAATAAAATACAGGCCAAATAAAAACAAGAACTCATACTTGAGATTTTTATTAAAACAAGAAATTATAATTTTGGAAAGAAAAATGTCATAACAGTAGCTTTTAATACTGAGTATTGCCACCTCTGGCTCTTATGACCGCTCGCATACGGTTTGGCAGAGATTCGATTAACCTCCGTATACAAGCCTGATCCAAATTCTCCCACTCGTCACGGAGAGCATTTGCTAGTCCATGCAGGTCCGCTGGGGCAACATTTTGGGTTCGTATCCGTCTGTGAAGGAGGTCCCACACGTGCTCGATAGGGTTCATGTCCGGACTTACCGCAGGCCAATCTAAAACTGGAATACCAACATCGTTAAGGTATTCCTGGACGATTATTGCAACATGCGGTCGTGCATTATCGTGCATTAACATGAATTCGTTTCCTATAATTGGCGCATATGGTACTACATGTTCTTCTAAAATGTCCGTTATATACCTGTGGGCAGTCAGTGTACCTCTGTCTACTGGTACTAACTCTGTACGACCTGTTAAACAGATGCCTCCCCAAACCATAATAGAGCCACCAGCGAAATTAAGTCTAGGTCTGATATTACACTGCGAATAGCGCTCACCGTCTCGTCTGTACACTGACAAGGAGTAGGCAAGAACTGCGAAACACAAAATTAAATGAGTCGTATATCATTTGAAAGAGGGAGTTAAGAGTAGAAAAACTGTAAGCGGGTTTGAGTGCATGGGTCTTAATTTTTGAGATATGAAGAATTTTATTTAAGAACATTAACGCCTGTAGCTTAAGAAGAATTATATGTACACAACTGATTGGTGTCTGTGTAGCCCAATTAGTTGAGCGCACGGATTACGAATCGAGGGGCTGATCACTTGTGGAATTAGTTGTACAGTGTTCTTGGAATTACACTGCTTTGTAAGGGAATTACTACGATACGCTAGGAATTACTGGGAATTGCTGGGAATTAGTGGGAATTACTGGGAATTGCTGGGAATTAGTGGGAATTAGTGGGAATTATTGGGAATTACTAGGAATTCAATTCCAAGTGATGGAATTTTGATAGAATTAGACGGAATTGGCTCATGTAAGTTTTTTAAACTTTTGTTTGTTAATTTGTTTTACTGATTGCTTTTCAATTGTAGCAATTCTCCTGAAGAAGGAAATAAACATTTCCGAAATATTGAGTATTAATAAATGAGTTTCACTTACTAATTCCTCCATTGCTGGAAGACCGAATTCCTATGAGTAAAATGGAAGATCTGCCGCTACCCAAGAGATCTTCCATTTTACTTATATATGTATATACCTGCTTGTATGTCATAATTTTAAACAAATTAAAAATGCCCTCGTGTCGGAAGTCTTTTCCGACATTTGGTTTGTAAATAATTATTTAATTAAAAGTAATAATATCTGAGCAGACACCAGCGCATATACCATGGGTGATGCACAATGCACATTTTAAACGGTTACAAAAATTCGATTTTTTCGAAATTTTTTCTTTTTTGAAGCTACATTTATTGTTATTAAGAGACTAAGACCTACACTACCGTTCATATATTTGGGGACGATTCAAGAATACAGGTTTTTTTTTAATTAGAATAAAAACAAACAGTTATTTGTAATTTATGAGATAGTAGTTGTACATTATGTTCATATATATAGAAGTGTATACCCTTCCATACAAAACACAATTAATTGTTAATATTTCAATTTGGTTTGTTTTTTCGAGTAGTTTTGATACATATTCATTAATAATAAGGACAATGGAGACCCCAGCTCATATTACAGAGGTTATGTGTGAAGTTATTAACCATTTATTACCTGTAAAATCTTCCGAAAATAGAATTGGAAAGAATATGAATTAATTAAGAGATTGTGTAACGAGAATTCTGTCATCTGTCATCGAATCTATAATTAATCACAGAAATGTCAGTAATTCCAATATAGTGTTGCCAACCATTAGTGGTCTTTTTGCCGGCCTAGGCCGGAGAATGGTAAGTTTCCAGCCGATTTAAAGTAATGCAAAATCAGTGTTTCTGGACGGAGGCGCAAAAAATTATTTTTTTGAAGTTTTTGATGCAGCTCATGGATTTTCTTCTTATTTTATTTACAGTTTAATAATAATATTTAACTCTCTACTGCTAATGTGGGGGTTGCCGATAAGTAAATCCTCTAAGCTTCTTCAATGATATACAGTATCAGAAAAAATCCATTTTTAACAATAAATGACCCAACAAGTAAACAAATAAATAAATTAAACTGTATATGCTTAGTAAAATATTTAAGGCTTCCTTCCACAAAAAAAAATACAGGTAATTCCGTTTAAAATAAACAAGTTTTCAGCAATTAAACTTCTCCCAATGCAACCAAGGTTCGCAATCACACAGTATAAAAATTATAAATTCTAATGTCGTTTCAAAATGCAGAGATCTTTAGGGTGTAACAGTCCAGAAGCTGATCGCTCAACCTTAAAACGTTTG
Source organism: Cetonia aurata (assembly GCA_949128085.1). Classification (NCBI taxonomy): domain Eukaryota; kingdom Metazoa; phylum Arthropoda; class Insecta; order Coleoptera; family Scarabaeidae; genus Cetonia; species Cetonia aurata. The sequence continues at coordinate 54,682,161 of OX421882.1, read as the reverse complement.
GAAAAAAAATAGGTAAATTCACAGATTCTGTTATTTTTTAAGGAAAATTGAGATTTCCCGCAGAACTAAGCCGTTTGTGGGAAAATATTTTTAACAAAAGCTATTGTAACAGGGATTAAAATTATGGGTATATCGGGAGATGGTGATGCAAGAATTCTAAAGGGAATGGAACAACCGCACCGTGCCCGTGGCTGGATATTTCCGGTCCTTAGCAAATGAATTAATTTATCTAAATTATGGTTTTATTGTTTTATTTTACGTTTCGGTTGTTTCTGTTTGCAACCTTTTTGCATATAGAACAAGATTTTAATTATTTTACTACTTTTATTTATTTTTATTATATTATTTGCTGTTTCCTCTCTCCCTGAGAGTTGTTTAAATAAATATTAATAGTAAGTATTTTATAGTTTCGTCTTTTAATGTAGTTATATGCACCTCAAGTTACTAAGAATTACTACGAATCGTTAGGAATTACTGGGAATTACTGGGAATTAGTGGGAATTAGTGGGAATTAGTGGGCATTATTGGGAATTACTAGGAATTCAATTCCAAGTGATGGAATTTTGATAGAATTAGACGGAATTTTTCGGAGTGGTCAGCCCCTCGTTACGAATTTTACCAGGAAGTGGACTAGGTTCGAGCCCATCCTGGGGACATTATTTTTCTATTATCACTATTCATTTTTTTTTATTTTTATTCGTAATATATGTGATTACTAATAATCACAAATAACATATACAACTTTCACACACAACATTGGAAAAAAAACAATTATAATACAATGCAATAATTATTTATTAATAAATAAAAGAAAGAAAATGAGCTACGAAATCGTCGCACACGCGAACTTTTGTAGATATTTTGTATGTTAATAGTTCCTTGGTTTTCTAGCTCTTTTTTGTAAATAATAGTAATGAAAATAATATGTATGCACGAAACGCGTCTGCTAATAATGATTGTTGCTTATCAAATTTTATAATAAAGATATATGTAAAACTTTTCGGTATTAACAAACCGAATACTAATCAGGTTATAAATCCATTAACGTGCTATATACACGCTTTCTTTCTTAAGTTACAAGCATTAATAGTTTTTTAACATTGTCTAAAATTAAAAAAAAAAAAAAAACAGCACAGAAAAGTGCTTAAAACTTGTTAAAGATTAATCGCATAGAAGTTGCTCGGTATTTATTTTCTAACCAACTCATTTTTTTTATTGCATTCCCAGAGGTTTTACTTTCTATGCTGTTCCATATTTTTTTTTAATGTCATAATATTTATAGCTACATATAATTACATTATATATTCTTTACAAATTTTCGAAGGAAATCAATTTTGTAACTGTAAATTGTAGAATAGTAGTAATGAGTTACATTATAATAAAGAACCTATAAGAGAAAATGCATTAGAGTTACTTCTTTGTTTCTATATGTTAAGAAATACTGATGATTTGTGAACTCTTACTTTATCACAAATAGGTACTAAAATAAGAATAGAATTGTCGGTTAGTATGATATGATACAAAAGGCCAAGAGGCTGCAACGTTTATGGAATTCATAATTTCATCAGTGATGCGATTTCTTTTTCGGATAGATATCGCACTACACGACGATTTGCAATTTTATATTCTTTCATAAATCTGACATCCACCTGGAAGATGCAACAAATCGAAAAATGCAATTATTTTCTGTATCCTCATAAAATTTGGCAACGGCAGCCATAACCCACATCTGCAATTGCCATCTTGTAACAAGCTGTTTTGTACTACGTGTTTCAACAAATTGATTATAAACATAATTTTTAATCCGAAATACTTTGTCACTATATGTACCACCTGCCAAAGCATCTCCAAAGTTCACCTGTGCGACGATTTCGTACATCATTTTCTTTCTTTTATTTATTAATAAATAATTATTGCATTGTATTATAATTGTTTTTTTTTCCAATGTTGTGTGTGAAAGTTGTATATGTTATTTGTGATTATTAGTAATCACATATATTACGAATAAAAATAAAAAAAAATGAATACCGATAATAGAAAAATAATGTCCCCAGGATGGGCTCGAACCTAGTCCACTTCCTGGTAAAATTCGTAGTCCGTGCGCTCAACTAATTGGGCTACACAGACATAAATCAGTTATGTACATATAATTCTTCTTAAGCTACAGGCGTTAATGTTTTTAAATAAAATTCTTCATATCTCAAAAATTAAGGCCCATGCACTCAAACCCATTTACAGTTTTTATACACTTAATATCCTCTTTCGAATAATATATGACTCATTTAATTTTGTGTTTCGCAGTTCTTGCCTACTCCTTGTGAGATACGCCTATCTGAGGTGTAAAGACCAAATCTTGACTCATCTGTGAAGAGTATATTGGCCCAGTCATTAATGTTCCAATTTACATGTTCTCTGGCAAACCTTAAGCGAGCCACTCGGTGGTTCCTAGTGAGACGAGGGGCTGTTACAGCTAGTCTAGCTCTTAATCCACTCTGTCGTAACCTATTCCGAATAGTTTGAATACTCACACGAGTATTTCTGACTCTAGCCAAGTCGTTCTGCAATTGTCTCGCAGTTACATGTCTTCGACGTAATGCTTGTAGTAGTAAATAGCGGTCATCTTGGCGAGTAGAACATCTTGGACGACCTGGTACAGGTCTTCTACTGTAAATGCCTGTTTCCCTATATCTGGCTACGGCTCTAGAAACACTTGACTGATTGATGTTCATCAAATTAGCAACGTATGCTTGAGATCGTCCATCTTCGATTAAAGCAACTATAGCAGCCACTTGTTCTGAAGTTAAATTGCTCATTTTAGTTTTAAAAGCGTTGGTACAGAACTCTGACTTCGCACTTTAAAATTTGTCCGTATAGGAAGACTTTCAATAAACAACTGAGCAAACCTTACACATATGCATTTTTCTAGATGTGTTCTTTTAGGAAAAAAATAAAGTAAAAACGCTAAGTTCCATTATTTTGTTAGTGTTTTTATAGTTTACATACACGAGGCAAACTTTTTGTGAACGTATAAAAATATCTTGGTTCATAAATGCCCTTTTTTAGTTTATGCGATATTTTTTTGGCGGAGTGTATTTGTTACAATATTATACTTGGAAGATGCATATAATATAAATATATAAAATTGAATAACAGTCTTGAATTAGTCTGTATTAATTGTAATACAGCTCTTTTACAATCATTGAAACTAGACGTTTTTAAAGATTATCTGTGGTTTTACCTTTAGATATATCGCCTTTTTCAAAAGTAACACTGGAACCAAGTTTTGTGTTTTCTTATTTTAAATTAATTATAACATGTTTTTTTTTCGTATTTTATTTTATTTACATAGTATTTAAGCATCTCTTTTTCTTCAACTAATTAATACATTTACTTAGTGGAAACGTCAAACAAATATAAACATTCCCAAACATTTTAAAACTGAATAATAATCAGTTGCCACATACCATTTGAATATGTTTGCCAAAGTCTATGTTCTTCTGATGTTTCAACTAAATTTATTAACTTGTTGAGGAAAATATACTTGAATCCTACAAAAATAAAATAAAAGAAAAACTATGTTATCAACCAACTTAAAATAGGTAAAGAAAAAACTTGTTTCCTGTATTACTTTTGAAAAAGATGACACAAAGGAAACACATCATAGTATGAGATAGAACTTATATAGTAGGCTTATAACAAGCATATGCAACTATTAAAATATGTGTAAGTATAGCTATACAATATATTTGGTTCAAGTGCTCTTGTAGTTGCAATGAGCTTATACTGTGTAGTTAATTTCTGCTTTCTGTTGATTCATTTGATACTTAATAGCTTCATACACACAGATATATTAATTTAAATAAAGATGAGGATCAATAGCATTGGCTCAAGCTCACATTGTGGCTTCCAACAGTAAAACATGGTTGCATATCAAATAATCTTCTTGAAATAACATAATGAGATAGAATTGAATTCAATTACTTTTTTGTGAGAGTATTACGCCATTCACAGGCGATTTTTGGGGCACTTGGTAGTAAATTGATATACGGTTCATGTCTGAAGTGGTCTCAATTCACAACCCTAGTAATAATAATCTTATTTTCTTTTGTTTACAGGTACATCCCCAAATTAACAAGTAATCGAGCATATAAATAAAATCAAACCGTGATTATACTTAAAACTAGTAAAATAAAATCAAAAAGTTCAGTATTATTGTTAGTATTAGATAGTTCCTAACAAATTTTTAAGACGGAAACTTGTTTAATTGTTAGTAAAATGCAATTTTAGTGCATTGCACCTAAAGCGCAATTAGATAAAAGAAGATAACGAAAGAAAGAACTCAAAGATATATTTATTTTTTCAATATCGAAAAGTGAAATTGCTTGCCTTAATCTATTAGAATGTTCGTCCAAACCGAATTTAATAAATCAAACAATAACAATGGCATTAGTCGCGTTTCGCCGCAAGACGGTATCGTGGACGCTTACGAAGACGTGATCAAGGACTTGGATCTGATATCGAGGTTTTGTATGAGTATTTGTTCGAAGGACAATGAAATTCGCGAGGTTGCGCTGGAAGGAATCTCAAAGACTGTTGAGGGCTGGCTGGATGGTGTTGGAAGTCCAAAACACTATCGCCTTAACGAAAGACACCACCGTGCGTACCATCAGAGTAGTACTTCCAGCAGTTGCGCGTGTTCTAATATTACCGTTGATACTGTGAAAATTCCCCAGGAGTATCTTGACTTAGTTTCGTTACATTTACCAATCATATTAAGATTATCGTTAAGTTGTCCGTTCGAAAATGTCAGGGAAAAATGCCAACATATCTTGGAATTAGTTCGGGTAAGTACTATTTATTACTACTTTCTTAGTTTGTAGCAGGCAAATGTATTTTGCAATAAACTATATTATACCGGGTGTTCATTTCAAAACATTTTACCCTATATTTTTGGAAATCTGAAAATTTATCAAAAATTCCTAAAACATGTAAGAAGTATTATCGAGGATTCTTGATGAAAAACTTGATTCAGCCACTTTAATCACCTGCCCCCGGGGGGTACCCTCCTAAAGATCTTAAATGGAAAAAGATATCGAGTAATACCGCATTTTATGGTCTTTTAAAGCACTACATTTTGGCGTTTAGTTTTTTAAAATTGATCGATTCATTTCCCGAACACTTTAGGATTATGGTATTAAATGTGCAAAGTCTTAGAAATAAAACTGAATGTGTATTCCTGAATGATGAAGCTCCACATGCCGTTTGCTTACCTGAACATTGGTTAAAGGAAAATTAGATAAAAAATATTAATTTGCGAAATTACGAATTAGCTAGTTATTATTATTGAAATGATGCTAACAGTGGTGACGAAACATTCACTTTAGGAGTGTTAAGCTTTGGCATTGTTTGCCAAAGCCAGGATATTGAATTTTACTGTAGTGAACGTTTATAACGGGTAATGTTAACTACTTTCATGACATTTTAACGGATATTTTAAATACTGTAAGTATTAAATATGACTATGTAGATATTTGTGGTGATTTTAATATTAATTTCAATGTGGAATCATATATCGCTTCGTTTATGGAGAACTTGATGTTGTGTTATGACCTGGTAAACGAAAGTACGCGAATTTCGTTCGTGTTCCTGCTACCTGTATTGATAATGTATTCAGTAATTTTCCTTGTAATAACTTATACGTAGAAGTGACTCAATCAAATATGTTTGAGCACACCTCGATAATTATCCATTGTAATCTACATCATCCAAACGAGCAAACTTTTCACTTTAGCAGAGATTTCAACAGTGAAAATGTTAATATTTTTTCAAAATTCCTTCGGTGAAACGAGATTTGGTCGCTTGTCTGTACTCAACAGATATAAAAACTTTAACTTTAACATCTTTTCATATTGTTTTGAGGACAGTTTTCCATTGAAAAAATATGCCATTACCAACACATCCATAACTAAGTGGGTTACTCCTGAATTAATACAGATATCTTCTGAATCTCGTAAAGACCTATACGGTTTATGTAAGTCTGGAATTGTGGAACTGGTATAAAACAAAATCGCTCCAAAGCTGCGTGGCAAATTATGAATGGCCATGGAGAACTAAGGCAGGAGATGAAACTTGTTTTTAAAGATAATGACATTGAAATTAAGGACCAAAATATCATCTGTAATATGTTCTCTAAATATTTCAGTAATTACAATAACGTATTAAAGACAAATAAACCTTGTAAAATAATAAGTGATGAGTCTAGTTTATTTTTATATCCTTTAGATTGTAATGAGATTGAAAATGTCATTAAATTACTTGCACACATATTCCCACAAAAATATTAAAGCTTTCGTCGAAGAATATTTCTTTGTCTTTAAGCAATATAATTAATTCCATGTTCGGCTCAGGTATTTTCCCTGATTACTTAAAGCTAAAATTCATCCTATCTACAAGAAAGGAAACACGCAGGATATAGAAAATATTTGAAAAAATTCTATATAGGAGATTACTAGCCTTCAATCAAAAATATGATATCATAGTCAACCATCAGTATGACTTTTTTACCCAATAAATCGTGTGAAGATACGGTTCGTGATTCATTATCTGTCAAATTGGACAATATAGGTAACGGACATTATGTTTGTAGCGTGTTTTTTGACCTTACTAAGGCTTTTGATGATCTACTGCTGGGTAAGTTGGAAGATCATACTTGAGTAACCGTAAACAAATTGTGCAAGTCCCCGCTGTAGTTAACAATGTTCATACTAAAGTTAGTAGCGAATGTACAAAGGTGTCCCGCAGGGGTCCATACTAGGACCATTATTCTAACTTTTGTTAATGATCTGCATCTCTCGGTGAAAACATCAGGCAATCTATATGTGCGAATGAAAATCACTTAACATAAATTTAAATACTACGAAATTTCTGGTTTATCAGACATACGATTACAAGAAACCATTGCTTATTAAGGCTCTGAATAAGTCTCTTCCACAATCTTTCAACGTGAATTTTTTTTGGGAGTAACCATTGTTAATCATTTGAATTGGAGACAGCATATTGAAAAATTATCAAATAAATTGAGTAGTGCCTTTTATGCAGTGTACCAACTTCGAAACACCGTTAGCTTACCGGTTCTGCGAACCTTCTATGTTGCATATATTCAATCACCTATGAAATATGGTTTTTCTAATTGGATGTTGCAATAAAGCTAAAACAAAAGACGACGCAGTGCTGATATGAATATTACCGCACACTGTGCTGTAATGAGATATTAACGCACTAGCGGGGGGCTCTTGCCGAAACGTAATATAGGCGATTAATGTGCAAATTAGAAAAAATACTGTAGAAAACGTGTGCCACAATGACTTGTAATGCTCGTACTTTGAATATCTTCGAGATTCAAACTTGTACTCGCATTACATAAACATCTTTGTGACACTTGTGTTTTAAAATACTATTATTGACTTGGGGTATGATAAATACTATTATAAAAACTCCGTCATTTTCAAACCAATGCTGCAGTGTCTAAATCAATTGCGGAAACTAGAAGAGCAGGCAATCTGTCGGTTCCACTCGATTGCCTCAAACTATACGAAGAGGCCCCATATTACGCATACATATTACCATAACTGTGAAAATATTAAATATTAGAGCCTAAATGAATTTCTTCTTGCCTCCTAAGTTATCCATACTCGATGTCATTCTTATTTTTATGAATTGTTCTTTGTATTTTTATTACTTTGAGTATCACAGTATTATTAATGTATATTATACTGACTGTATTTGACAATGTCTACATCTGTCTCAGATCCTGGACAATAAATATTATTATTATTACTAGCTAGCCCGCGTTCCGCCTGGAACGCACCCCATTGAAAAAGTTGGTACGCCTAGCCCGCGATCCACCTTGGCCCGCGGTCACTATAGAAGATAAATACCCCTCAGGTAGCAATCCGCCCTTTCATCACGTAGAATAGATATGGGAATTTAGGATGAAGCTCAATTTTTTTTAAGTGTAGCTCTTTTCGAACAATTCGACGCTACGCGGTTTAATTAACTTTCGAAAACTCGCTAGAAATATATTTTTTATTTTTCTTAATTTTTTAATTTTTTTAATTTCAATTTTCTTTTTCAAATGCCCTCACTTTTTTAAAGAGAAGAGAGAACTCGACGCTACGCGTCTCGTTGAAAAAGATATGTAATTTTTTAATTTTCGAATCGTTCGCTGTTTTTTGGTTTTTTCTTTAAACGCGGTTTAACTTTGGAAAACTCCTAGCGGTAAATGTATTTCATTTTTTAATTTTTTTAATTTCAATTTTCCTATTCAAATGCCTTTCACTTTTAAACAGACTCGACGCTTCGCGTCTCGTCTTAGGGAACTCGACGCTACGCGTCTCGTTGGTAAAGATATGTAATTTCTTAATTTTTGAATTGTTCATTGTCTTTTGGTTTTTTCTTTAAACGGGGTTTAACTTTGGAAAACTCCTGGTGGTAAATATATTTAATTTTTTAATTTTTTAATTTGAATTTTCTTTTTCAAATGCCTTTCACTTTTAAACAGACTCGACGCTTCGCGTCTCGTCTTAGAGAACTCGACGCTACGCGTCTCGTTGAAAAAGATATGTAATTTATTAATTTTCGAATTGTTCATTGTTTTTTGGGTTTTTCTTTAAACGCGGTTTAACTTTAGAAAACTTCTGGCGGTAAATATATTTAATTTTTTCATTTTTCTTAATCTTTTAATTTTTTTAATTTCAATTTTCTTTTTCAAATGCCTTTCACTTTTAAACAGACTCGACGCTTCGCGTCTCGTCTTAGAGAACTCGACGCTACGCGTCTCGTTGAAAAAGATATGTAATTTATTAATTTTCGAATTGTTCATTGTTTTTGGGGTTTTTCTTTAAACGCGGTTTAACTTTAGAAAACTTCTGGCGGTAAATATATTTAATTTTTTCATTTTTCTTAATCTTTTAATTTTTTTAATTTCAATTTTCTTTTTCAAATGCCTTTCACTTTTAAACAGACTCGACGCTTCGCGTCTCGTCTTAGAGAACTCGACGCTACGCGTCTCGTTGAAAAAGATATGTAATTTCTTAATTTTGGAATTGTTCATTGTTTTTTGATTTTTCTTTAAACGCGGTTTAACTTTGGAAAACTCCTGGCGGTAAATATATTTAATCTTTTAATTTTTTTAATTTCAATTTTCTTTTTCAAATGCCTTTCACTTTTAAACAGACTCGACGCTTCGCGTCTCGTCTTAGAGAACTCGACGCTACGCGCCTCATTGAAAAAGATGTGTAATTTCTTAATTTTCGAATTGTTTGAATTTTCACGCTTCGTATTTTCCTTGCTCAAAAAAACGCACACGCTGTATATATTTCAAATATTAAACGTGGAAATTACCAAAAATATTCGTATATGTGATACTTTAAATGAGTAATACCGCACACACATAAATAATAAATTTTATCACGAATACAGCTCACAAACCCTCAATTTGGAATATTCTGGTCTGTTATTTCTTAATATTTGAATTAATTTTGCTTTTTTTTTCGAAACTCACTTAAAAAAACTCGAATCATACGCCGTAAATACAAAAAGATTAAAATAAAATGAAAAAGCAATTTAAAAAAATTACCACCAACTTGGGATTCGAACCGGGCACGTTCCCCGTTCGTAGCCGGCATTCGATGGGTTCACAGCATTACGCCAAACTCCCCGGTAGGAAGTGATGTTTAAAACGTGATTATAAACTATGGTTTATTTACCTTGACGTATACGTCTGACAGATGGATTATGATTTCGATCAAAACTGAACTAAAATAGGAGTTAATTTAAAAAATGTAGGTGCCAATAGCTAAATAGAGTGTACTTGCCTTTTTTAAGCTTCAAAATAATGTCAGAGTTTCCATTTGAATGATATTAACCTCTCCAATTGAGACGATGTGTACACTTTGGATTATACTTATACTTGGCATTTTAATGCGATTTTTCGCTTTGTTGACGGAGCTGATGTCAAAGTCTTTGTAAATTGTTAGTTTTCCGAACGACTTCGTGGCCCCATAAGCGACTATTCAGTGTAAAAGTGTGGATCTGACGTTTCAGAAATCGACCTAGAATTTACCACAGAACTGACCTAAAAGAGGGATTATTTTTAAAAATTGATGTACGAATAGCGATATAGAGGTGTACTTTCGGCTTTTCAAGCTCCAAATTCATCTGAGGGCTGCTGGATATTAACAGCGGCGGATCCGAATCCGAATGTGACAGCGTCCAAAATTCCATGTCATATCGCGATTAATAACACGTTTTCGCCCCCGTTTTTCTCGCTTTAGTGTCCACGATGCGTCTGTGATGACGATTACAAATTTCTCGAACCACTTTGCGCGTTTTTTTAACGAAATGTACGACGATGTAACGGACCTACATACTGTTGACACTGAAATTTATCGGCAACTGACGCACCTGTCAAAACGGTATGGGGCACTTTTTGCCAAAAACATACCCCGACGCATTCGGTTATCGCGCGTTCTTTTACGTATTTCGCGCCGGTTTCTCGTCATTTTCCGATAGATGAGACTTCTCTGGTGACGTTCGGTGCGATACACGGGCGACTTCGTCGCCTTATTAACCACAGATCACCGTTCGAAATTGCGATATTTTGACAACTCGGACGCGTAATCTGACAATTCTCGTCGGCAATTTAGGGGGTATCAGTGGGCATTGGCTGCCCGTCGCCGAAATTCGGAGAAAATGGAAATTTCGAAAAAGATTTACGCGTTTTTCCGCTTTAAACAATGGAAAATGATTGGCGCGGCCGGGGGCGACGATCGATTCGCGCCTTTCAAAAACATCTCTTCTTTTACATAGCGCGCGTACGTGGAGAATATGCGTTGGAACCTTCCGGCAAGAGGCGTCTATAGCGGTAAATGGCGTACGTTCCACGGCCGTCTACATTGGCTGCCCGTTACCGAAATTCGGAGAAAATGGAAATTTCGAAAAAGATTTGCGCGTCTTTTCGCTTTCGACGACGCAAAGGGATACGCCTATGCAGCGCGAACGGGCGCGCCCCATCTTCCCCCGCCTCTCCCCTCAATTAGCCCTTCCGTATAACGACGACAAATACCACCGATTTTTTTCAGGAGGCGTCTGCAGCGCTAAATGGGGTACGCTCACATCTATCGCTTTATTATTATTAACTAGCTAGCCCGCGTTCCGCCTGGAACGCACCCCATTGAAAAAGTTGGTACGCCTAGCCCGCGATCCACCTTGGCCCGCGGTCACTATAGAAGATAAATACCCCTCAGGTAGCAATCCGCCCTTTCATCACGTAGAATAGATATGGGAATTTAGGATGAAGCTCAATTTTTTTTAAGTGTGGCTCTTTTCGAACAATTCGACGCTACGCGGTTTAATTAACTTTCGAAAACTGGCTAGAAATATATTTTTTATTTTTCTTAATTTTTTAATTTTTTTAATTTCAATTTTCTTTTTCAAATGCCCTCACTTTTTTAAAGAGAAGAGAGAACTCGACGCTACGCGTCTCCTTGAAAAAGATATGTAATTTTTTAATTTTCGAATCGTTCGCTGTTTTTTGGTTTTTTCTTTAAACGCGGTTTAACTTTGGAAAACTCCTAGCGGTAAATGTATTTCATTTTTTAATTTTTTTAATTTCAATTTTCCTATTCAAATGCCTTTCACTTTTAAACAGACTCGACGCTTCGCGTCTCGTCTTAGAGAACTCGACGCTACGCGTCTCGTTGAAAAAGATATGTAATTTATTAATTTTCGGATTGTTCATTGTTTTTTGGGTTTTTCTTTAAACGCGGTTTAACTTTAGAAAACTTCTGGCGGTAAATATATTTTTTTTCATTTTTCTTAATCTTTTAATTTTTTTTAATTTCAATTTTCTTTTTCAAATGCCTTTCACTTTTAAACAGACTCGACGCTTCGCGTCTCGTCTTAGAGAACTCGACGCTACGCGTCTCGTTGAAAAAGATATGTAATTTATTAATTTTCGAATTGTTCATTGTTTTTTGGGTTTTTCTTTAAACGCGGTTTAACTTTAGAAAACTTCTGGCGGTAAATATATTTAATTTTTTCATTTTTCTTAATCTTTTAATTTTTTTAATTTCAATTTTCTTTTTCAAATGCCTTTCACTTTTAAACAGACTCGACGCTTCGCGTCTCGTCTTAGAGAACTCGACGCTACGCGTCTCGTTGAAAAAGATATGTAATTTCTTAATTTTCGAATTGTTCATTGTTTTTGGTTTTTTCTTTAAACGCGGTTTAACTTTAGAAAACTTCTGGCGGTAAATATATTTAATTTTTTAATTTTTTTTAATCTTTTAATTTTTTTAATTTCAATTTTCTTTTTCAAATGCCTTTCACTTTTAAACAGACTCGACGCTTCGCGTCTCGTCTTAGAGAACTCGACGCTACGCGTCTCGTTGAAAAAGATATGTAATTTCTTAATTTTGGAATTGTTCATTGTTTTTTGATTTTTCTTTAAACGCGGTTTAACTTTGGAAAACTCCTGGCGGTAAATATATTTAATCTTTTAATTTTTTTAATTTCAATTTTCTTTTTCAAATGCCTTTCACTTTTAAACAGACTCGACGCTTCGCGTCTCGTCTTAGAGAACTCGACGCTACGCGCCTCATTGAAAAAGATGTGTAATTTCTTAATTTTCGAATTGTTTGAATTTTCACGCTTCGTATTTTCCTTGCTCAAAAAAACGCACACGCTGTATATATTTCAAATATTAAACGTGGAAATTACCAAAAATATTCGTATATGTGATACTTTAAATGAGTAATATACCGCACACACATAAATAATAAATTTTATCACGAATACAGCTCACAAACCCTCAATTTGGAATATTCTGGTCTGTTATTTCTTAATATTTGAATTAATTTTGCTTTTTTTTTTCGAAACTCACTTAAAAAAACTCGAATCATACGCCGTAAATACAAAAAGATTAAAATAAAATGAAAAAGCAATTTAAAAAAATTACCACCAACTTGGGATTCGAACCGGGCACGTTCCCCGTTCGTAGCCGGCATTCGATGGGTTCACAGCATTACGCCAAACTCCCCGGTAGGAAGTGATGTTTAAAACGTGATTATAAACTATGGTTTATTTACCTTGACGTATACGTCTGACAGATGGATTATGATTTCGATCAAAACTGAACTAAAATAGGAGTTAATTTAAAAAATGTAGGTGCCAATAGCTAGATAGAGTGTACTTGCCTTTTTTAAGCTTCAAAATAATGCCAGAGTTTCCATTTGAATGATATTAACCTCTCCAATTGAGACGATGTGTACACTTTGGATTATACTTATACTTGGCATTTTAATGCGATTTTTCGCTTTGTTGACGGAGCTGAGGTCAAAGTCTTTGTAAATTGTTAGTTTTCCGAACGACTTCGTGGCCCCATAAGCGACTATTCAGTGTAAAAGTGTGGATCTGACGTTTCAGAAATCGACCTAGAATTTACCACAGAACTGACCTAAAAGAGGGATTATTTTTAAAAATTGATGTACGAATAGCGATATAGAGGTGTACTTTCGGCTTTTCAAGCTCCAAATTCATCCGAGGGCTGCTGGATATTAACAGCGGCGGATCCGAATCCGAATGTGACAGCGTCCAAAATTCCATTTTATATCGCGATTAATAACACGTTTTCGCCCCCGTTTTTCTCGCTTTAGTGTCCACGATGCGTCTGTGATGACGATTACAAATTTCTCGAACCACTTTGCGCGTTTTTTTAACGAAATGCACGACGATGTAACGGACCTACATACTGTTGACACTGAAATTTATCGGCAACTGACGCACCTGTCAAAACGGTATAGGGCACTTTTTGCCAAAAACATACCCCGACGCATTCGGTTATCGCGCGTTTTTTTACGTATTTCGCGCCGGTTTCTCGTCATTTTCCGATAAATGAGACTTCTCTGGTGACGTTCGGTGCGATACACGGGCGACTTCGTCGCCTTATTAACCACAGATCACCGTTCGAAATTGCGATATTTTGACAATTCGGACGCGTAATCTGACAATTCTCCTAGGCAATTTAGTGGGTATCAGTGGGCATTGGCTGCCCGTCGCCGAAATTCGGAGAAAATGTAAATTTCGAAAAAGATTTACGCGTTTTTCCGCTTTCAACAATGGAAAATGATTGGCGCGGCCGGGGGCGACGATCGATTCGCGCCTTTCAAAAACATCTCTTCTTTTACATAGCGCGCGTACGTGGAGAATATGCGTTGGAACCTTCCGGCAAGAGGCGTCTATAGCGGTAAATGGCGTACGTTCCACGGCCGTCTACATTGGCTGCCCGTTACCGAAATTCGGAGAAAATGGAAATTTCGAAAAAGATTTGCGCGTCTTTTCGCTTTCGACGACGGAAAGGGATACGCCTATGCAGCGCGAACGGGCGCGCTCCCTCTTTCCCTCCCTCCCCCCTCAATTAGCCCGTCCGTATAACGACGACAAATACCACCGATTTTTTTCGGGAGGCGTCTACAGCGCTAAATGAGGTACGCTCACATCTATCGCTTTATTATTAGTAACTAGAAAGCCGGTCCGGTTCACCCACCCAATTAATTAGTCGTTCGATGTCCACTGGCTGCACCAACTCTGCAGAAAGTAGAAAGCCAGCGCTCAACTTGCAACGCACCACTTGCGCCCCCACTCGGCAGACCAGCCGATCTGCTGTTGTGTTGACATTTGCGTCTGACTCGGCGAATGACAGATCTGTCAAAATGACATCGGGGATAACCATTTAAAACATACCGCTAAGGATTTATGTTTTGCGCGTTTTTAAAGCATGTTCGCTCCGGTTTTCTGCTCTTTTTCGTTAGAAGAAACTTCGCTGTTGGTCGATTGTCGATTTATCGGGCGAGTTGGCCGCCCTAGAAGGATCACTTTTCAGCCAAAGAATACATCTCTGTGGATCTGACGTTTTTCAAATAGACCTACAATTTACAACAGAAGTCGATTAGAATGCGCTAATTTATTAAGAATAGAGGCGTACCTACCGTATATCAAACTGCAAATTAATCTGAGAGCTTATAAATGTGCTCTCCTTAACATTAACAGCGGCAATTTCGATCCGAATATCATAGCTTCCTAAAGTGTTGATATATTCCGATTAATAACACACTTTCGCTTCGGCTTTCACTTCGTGCTTGGACATTTCACCAATTTTTCAAACCACCTTGTGGCTTTTCACTCCAAATTCATGTTTTAACGATCCGAAGACATGCTGTTGTGTTGACATTTGCGGATCTGTCAAAATGACATCGGATAACCATGTAAAACATACTGCTAAGGATTTATATTTTGAGCGTTTCTTTCTGCATTTCGCTCCGGTTTTCTGCTCTTTTTAGTTAGAAGAGACTTCGGTGTTGGTCGATTGTCGGTTTCTCGAGCGAATTGGCCGCCCTAGAAGCACCACTTTTCAACGAAAGAATACATCTTTGTGGATCTGACGTTTTCCAAATAGACCTACAATTTACAACAGAAGTCGATTAGAATGCGGTAATTTGTTAAGAATGGAGGCGTACTTACCGGTTTTCAACCGTCAAATTTATCTGAGGGCTGCTGGATATTAACAGCGCGGATCCGAATGTGACAGCGTCCGAGATGCGATGTTTTATCGCGATTAAAGAAAGCCGGTCCGGTTCACCCACCCAATTAATTAGTCGTTCGATGTCCACTGGCTGCACCAACTCTGCAGAAAGTAGAAAGCCAGCGCTCAACTTGCAACGCACCACTTGCGCCCCCACTCGGCAGACCAGCCGATCTGCTGTTGTGTTGACATTTGCGTCTGACTCGGCGAATGACAGATCTGTCAAAATGACATCGGGGATAACCATTTAAAACATACCGCTAAGGATTTATGTTTTGCGCGTTTTTAAAGCATGTTCGCTCCGGTTTTCTGCTCTTTTTCGTTAGAAGAAACTTCGCTGTTGGTCGATTGTCGATTTATCGGGCGAGTTGGCCGCCCTAGAAGGATCACTTTTCAGCCAAAGAATACATCTCTGTGGATCTGACGTTTTTCAAATAGACCTACAATTTACAACAGAAGTCGATTAGAATGCGCTAATTTATTAAGAATAGAGGCGTACCTACCGTATATCAAACTGCAAATTAATCTGAGAGCTTATAAATGTGCTCTCCTTAACATTAACAGCGGCAATTTCGATCCGAATATCATAGCTTCCTAAAGTGTTGATATATTCCGATTAATAACACACTTTCGCTTCGGCTTTCACTTCGTGCTTGGACATTTCACCAATTTTTCAAACCACCTTGTGGCTTTTCACTCCAAATTCATGTTTTAACGATCCGAAGACGTGCTGTTGTGTTGACATTTGCGGATCTGTCAAAATGACATCGGATAACCATGTAAAACATACTGCTAAGGATTTATATTTTGAGCGTTTCTTTCTGCATTTCGCTCCGGTTTTCTGCTCTTTTTAGTTAGAAGAGACTTCGGTGTTGGTCGATTGTCGGTTTCTCGAGCGAATTGGCCGCCCTAGAAGCACCACTTTTCAACGAAAGAATACATCTTTGTGGATCTGACGTTTTCCAAATAGACCTACAATTTACAACAGAAGTCGATTAGAATGCGGTAATTTGTTAAGAATGGAGGCGTACTTACCGGTTTTCAACCGTCAAATTTATCTGAGGGCTGCTGGATATTAACAGCGCGGATCCGAATGTGACAGCGTCCGAGATGCGATGTTTTATCGCGATTAATTACTCGTTTTCGCTTCCGTTTTTTCTCGCTTTGTGTCCACGATGCTTCTGTGATGACGATTACAAACTTCTCGAACCACATTGCGCGTTTTTTTTGTACGAAATGCACGACGATGTAACGGTCCTACATACTGTTGACAATGGAATTTATCGGCAACTGACGCATGTGTCAAAACGGTATAGGGCACCTTTTGCCAAAAACATACCCCGACGCATTCGGTTATCGCGCGTTCTTTTACGTATTTCGCGCCGGTTTCTCGTCATTTTCCGATAGATGAGACTTCCCTGCTGCCGTTCGGCGCGATACACGGGCGACTTCGTCGCCTTATTAATCGCAGATCACCGTTCGAAATTGCGATATTTTGACAATTCGGACGCGTAATCTGACAATTCTCCTAGGCAATTTAGCGGGTATCAGTGGGCATTGGCTGCCCGTCGCCGAAATTCGGAGAAAATGGAAATTTCGAAAAAGATTTGCGCGTTTTTCCGCTTTCAACGATGGAAAGTGATGGGCGCGGCCGGGGGCGACGATCGATTCGCGCCTTTCAAAAGCATCTCTCCTTTTAAGTTGCGCGCGTACGTTGAGAATATTCGTTCGAACCATCCGCCAAGAGGCGCCTATAGGGGTAAATGGCGTACGTTCCACGGCCGTCTACATTGGCTGCCCGTTACCGAAATTCGGAGAAAATGGAAATTTCGAAAAAGATTTGCGCGTCTTTTCGCTTTCGACGACGGAAAGGGATACGCCTATGCAGAGCGAACGGGCGCGCCCCCTCTTTCCCCCCCGTTCCCCTCAATTAGCCCGTCCGTATAACGACGACAAATACCACCGAGTTTTTCAGGGGGTTCCGACACTACTCTTACCGGGCACGCCAAACGGATGCCTTTTATTAGTTATAACTAGATATTCGGGCCAGTTCACCCGGCCTACTAATCAATCGTTCGATGTCCGCTTACCGCCCCAACTCGGCAGAAAGTAGAAAGCCCGCGATCCACCTGGAACGCACCACTTACGCCCCAACCCAACAGAAAGCAGAAAGTCCGCGCTCCACCTAGAACGCACCACTTACGTCCCAACTCGGCAGACCAGTTAAACCGCACCACTCTACGCTAACTGCCGTCTACACCTGTGACTGGTTTGGGATCGTCGGTACACCCTGTATATTCCTTTTTTTTTTTTAATACTTGCCTCTCACTTGTAAAAAGACTCGACGCTTCGCGTCTCGCAGTATTTTGTTTATGTGATTGGTTTAGGATCGTCGGTACACCCTGTATATTCCTTTTTTTTTAATACTTGCCTCTCACTTGTAAAAAGACTCGACGCTTCGCGTCTCGCAGTATTTCGTTTGTGTGATTGGTTTGGGATCGTCGGTACACCCTGCATATTCCTTTTTTTTTAATACTTGCCTCTCATTTGTAAAAAGACTCGACGCTTCGCGTCTCGCAGTATTTTGTTTATGTGATTGGTTTGGGATCGTCGGTACACCCTGTATATTCCTTTTTTTTTCTTCTTGCTTCTCACTTCTAAAAAGACTCGACGCTTCGCGTCTCGCAGTATTTTGTTTGTGTGATTGGTTTGGGATCGTCGGTACACCCTGTATATTCCTTTTTTTTCTTCTTGCGTCTCACTTCTAAAAAGACTCGACGCTTCGCGTCTCTCAGTATTTTGTTTGTGTGATTGGTTTGGGATCGTCGGTACACCCTGCATATTCCTTTTTTTTTAATACTTGCCTCTCATTTGTAAAAAGACTCGACGCTTCGCGTCTCGCAGTATTTTGTTTATGTGATTGGTTTGGGATCGTCGGTACACCCTGTATATTCCTTTTTTTTTCTTCTTGCTTCTCACTTCTAAAAAGACTCGACGCTTCGCGTCTCGCAGTATTTTGTTTGTGTGATTGGTTTGGGATCGTCGGTACACCCTGTATATTCCTTTTTTTTTAATACTTGCCTCTCACTTGCAAAAGGACTCGACGCTTCGCGTCTCGCAGTATTTTGTTTGTGTGATTGGTTTGGGATCGTCGGTACACCCTGTATATTCCATTTTCTTAATTTAAAATTACACACATTGTACATATTTTAATATTAGACATTGACATGCACACGTAGTATGCAAAGTTTGACAAAATTGTATGAATATATAAATTTTCTATAGTGGTAACTTTTATCTGAACACTACTGTATATATGCAGACAATACAAAAAGATTCTTTTTTAAATGCCTGTCACTTTCAAAAAGACTCAACGCTGCGCGTTTCGCCCTCGACAAACAACTCGACGCTTCGCGTCTCGTTGAAAAAGATGTATAATTTCTTAATTGTTTGAATTGTCACACTGTATATTCATTCTTTCATAAAAAAACATTACATAGATTGTATATATTTTAAAATTAGACTTCGAAATTTTCACTCTGTATATTAATTTTTGTCACACTGTGTATTCATTCTTCTTGATTAAAAATTACACACATTGTATATATTTTAATAACTGACCGTGAAAATTGCCACCTGTATCTAGCAAAACAGTGAAAGTGACATATGCACACGTAGTATGCAAAGTTTGACAAAATTGTATGAATATATAAATTTTCCATAGTGGAAACCTTTATCTGAACGCTACTGTATATATGCAGATAATACAAAAAGATTCTTTTTTATTTGCCTCTCACTTTCAAAGACTCGACGCTCCGCGTTTCGCCCTCGACAACTCGTTGAAAAAGATGTGTAATTTCTTAATTTTTGAATTGTTTGAATTGTCACGCTGTATATTTTTCTTGATTAAAAAATCGCACACACTGTATATATTTCACAAATTAAACGTGGAAATTATCAAAAATTAAATTCGTATACGTAATACTGCTAATGAGCACTATATCGCACGCGTATATATAAAATTATATCCCGAATAAAACTCACAAACCCTCAGTTTGGAATATCTCTGTTATTTCTTAATATTTGAATTAATTTTGCCTTTTTTTCGAAACTCACTTAAAAAAAACTCGAATAATACACAGAAAATACAAAAAAGATTAAGTTAAAATGAAAAAACAATTTAAAAAAATTAGCGCTAACTTCGGATTCGAAACCGGGCCCGTCTCCCGTCATTGCCGAAATCCAAGCGCTTATGTCAATCGACCAAACCCCCTGATAATAGGTGGTGCTTAAAACCTGGTTTTATGTTGTGTTTTTTTTACCTTGACGTATACATTTGACAAATGGACTATGATTCAGATCAAATCTAAACTAAAATAGCGGCTGATTTTAAAAAATTGACGTACTAATAGCGATATAAAGATGTACTTGCCTTTTTTAAGCTTGAAAATAATGTCAGAGTTTCCATTTGAATGATATTAACCTCTCCAATTGATACGATGTGTACACTTTGGATTATACTTGTACTTGGCATTTTAATCCGAATTTTCGCCTTGTCGAGATACCTGAGGTCAAAGTCTTTGTAAATTGTTCGTTTTTCGAACGACATCGTGGCCCCAGAAGCGCTTTTTCAGCGTAAATTGGTGGATCTGACGTTTCGATATATCGACCTTGATTTTACATTAGAATTGATCTAAAAAGGGGTGATCCTTAAAAATTGACGTACTAATAGCTTTATTGCGGCTTTCTAAGCTTCAAAATAATCTCAAACCTTTCAAATTGGTTCCGATCGAACGTTTAATGCGATAAATCTTTTCAAGGGTTTAGCGCATCGAGGTCACGAATGACAGCTTGCCAGAAACGATGTCATATCTTCATAAATTACGTGTTTTCGGTTGTGTAAAGATAGTTTTCTGTAACCTGACACATATCGGAAGCTTTTTGGACCATTCTTCAAAAAAATAGACCGATTTTAACCATCACAATCATCGTCTAGAGCGAAGAGCGCTAGGTAGCGTTTGACGTGACGCCATATTACATACGAATAGCGGACAAATTGACACAATGACACGCCGTTATAATTTCGATTCTCGCGCGAAAATCTGGTCATTTCGAGTACTGTTTTCGATATATTTGTTAAAAGTAGAGCCGCCAGAAGCTACTTTTGACATTCGTCGAGCACCCGAGTGACTGTAAAGGACTCTATTTTTTCGACGAAGATGAAGCATTTTGACGGCAAAATTGTCGAATCTGACAGTTCTCACGGACGCATAGGCGTGAAATTTCCGCACCCTTTTTCCACCCGATTTTTATCGATTTTTCCCGCGCCAACGGCAAAGATTTAATGATCTCGCGATCGACTATTCGGCGGACAGGGCGCGCCCCCCTCGCCCCCCGATTTTCCCCTCAATTAACCCGTTACCATAACGACGATTACCCCTTTGTAGTTGCCCCGCGACGTCGCGACACGCATCTTACGGCGCACGTCATTTGGACGCCTTTTAGTGTAGTTGATTAAAATTAAATTTTTCGAAAGGAAATCTTTTGCTTTGTTTTGTTTTCTATTTCTAACTCATGAATCTATTTTAGGAGCATCGGAACAAAAACCAATATTAAAAACACACTTCAACTGCTGAAAATGTTTTATTTTTCTTTTCAGAGCTATTTAAGAATTCAAATATGTTTTACAGAAAAAAATGTTGTCCGGTGTTTGCTAAGCAATGGTATAGTTGTTGTTCAAAACTGTGGCGCACATTTTCAAAAACATCTCTCTAAATTCCGCGCCAGGTTAAAGTAATCCTCCTGACGAAGATCTAAATTTTCAGATTGAGGGGTAAATGTAATATACTTTAATTGTTTAAATTCCACTCCAAATTAAACTCCATAGAACAAGGTCGATAGTGGCGTGAAATCAGGCGATCTGGCTGACCATTCTATAGGTCCTCTTCGTCCTACCCATCTGGAAGAATATAGTGAGGAAGAGCTTCATCTTGTTGAAAATGTAATTCATCCATAGCAAGTAGGATATTGTCATCTCTATCCAGTTGATTTTCTAGAACGTCATTAATTAGAGGATTAATAGTATTTTCCAACATATCCAAATATGCTTTGCTATTTAGATTTCCATTGAAAAACTATGGCCCAATCACAAAACAAAATGCTCGTCCATACATTAATTTTTTTAGGATACTGATTGTCCTTCTCCATACAGATGAAGGTTTTCAGTAGTACTCCAATATTTACAGTTATGTTTATTTACAAACCCATCTGAATAAAAAGTACATTCATTACTGAAGCAGGTATTTTTTACAAGTACATTGTTATTATTAATCATAGTGGTAATTTGTTAACAAAACTCTACTTTTTGTAAAATCGTTTTCAGTTAGCGCTTAACATATTTTCGATTTATAAGGACGGAATTTACCAAGTCCTGTAATTTTATGAATAGAATTCAAGAAAATTCTAATTGCCGCGGAGAAGTTTTAGGATTTATGACGAAATAACCCTTCCACTTGAACGGCATCATTTAAAACTGTCGGCTGATGCTTATGTTTTTGCAACAGATCCAGTCTTGAGGAAATATGTTAATAAGATTTAAGACATATACCTATGAGATGTGAGCTTATGCGAATGGCCTATCCTTAACATGGCAGCACATTGATTTTCGGCTCCATAAATTAATACAATTTCAACCCTTTCTTGCAAACTGTAAACCATTATTTTATCTCATTTAAATAAGGTGGGACTGATAACACTAAATAATAATTTATACTAAAGCAACAGACGATGTACATACTAATTGTCCGCATTGTAAGCGAGATACACAGAGGTATCCGTGCATTAGAACGGTAAAGAAGTATACGGAATATTCGACTGGATTACATTAGCATAGTGCTATGATGCACTGGTATTTGCCAAGAAATCCACATTTCTACGCTGTCGCCGCACAAGCACCTGAGCCGTCGCACACGTGCGTGTCAGATACATTTTATATTTCGTCGGGAGAACTACTCGCTCGTACTATTTAATAAAACGCGTTGTTGGTAGGTAGATAACGGTTATTTTAAAAATGGAGTACTATACGCCGGAGCAAAAACTCTTCATGATTAAACACTTTTACGGTGGTAATTCCGCGGAAGTAACTCGGGATTTATTTGCAGCTAATTTCCCCGAAAGTCAAATTCCCAATGCAAGCACCATTCGTAGGACCGTTAATCGATTTGAAACTACATTTTCTTTAGTAAATAATAAAAATAAAGTTGTTCCTGATAAGAATGTAAGCGATATAGAAATTCGAGTATGTGCTTTAGTTGAAGTAAATCCCACTATGTCATCTCGACAAATTGCTCGCGAATTAGGTATCTCTAAAACAACGGTTCATAAGATTTTACGTACTAATAAATATCGTTCATACAAATTTACAAGTTCACAAGTACTTCTTCCCGATGATTATTATCGCCGAATGGAATTTTGCGAAAGAATGATAAATAAATATCACGATAACCAATTTTTTTTTAACAACGATTGTTCACAGATGAAAAAACATTTTACCTACACGGGCATCATAACCGCGCAGTTTGTCGTTACTGGTTGCGTAAAAATCTACATTTAAATATACCAACGCGAACGCAGTATCCACAGAAGCTAAATGTATGGGCAGGTATCATTGGAAATCATATAATTGGGCCTTTTTTCATTGACGGTAATTTAAACGGAAATGGATACCTACAGTTACTTGAAAATAATATTATTCCGGCAATACGGGAGCGATTTAATATAAATGAAGTTTGGTTTCAGCAAGATGGTTGCCCAGCACACAATACACGCATTGTAACAAACTTTATAAACGCGGTTTTTGAAAACAGATGGATCGGTAACTCGGGCCCTATTAAATGGCCAGCGCGGTCCCCTGATCTAGCTCCAATCGATTTCTTTTTATGGCCCTTTTTACATAATACAATATACGGATACGGTGATCAACGGCCATCAAACTTAGAGGAACTGCGCGCCAGAATTATTGAAATCAGTAATACTGTCACAGCAGATATGTTAACAAATGTTCGTCGGAATTTTTATGATCGGTTGGGTTACTGTTCTTATCAAGAGGGAGGTTTATTTGAACACTTAATAAATTAATTTACTTCAAATTTTATTATTGTTTAAGAATAATATTCTCTTTTAGCTAATTGCAGGTTCATTGCAATGTTGAATACAATTCTGTTTTAAGAATTAAATATTTTATTTTCCATTATTTTATTATAGTTGCGTTTTTAGATTTTATACTTGTTGAACAATATTATTTTAGTTTTTATTTTAAGTTTAGGAGTTCTGATTATTTATTTTTGATTTTTTATGTTGTTTATGAGGCTGTGATGAATTACTTCACTGACATGTTATCACTGATTATCTGATGCTTCAAACAACTAAAAATATTTACTTATATCGGGAACACACTACCGCTAACAGTGCTTTTTATTTTTCAGGAATAGTATTTTCTACCACATGTAATGTTATTAATCACTTATGCTATAACATAGAACTCTAAAAGACTTTGATTTGCGTATATGCCCCAATAGATTTATACGTGTAACTTATAATACGTCCGCTATCGTTTGTAAATGCCATCCGCGTGCCGCTAAGTAGGCGTGGCAATTCAAGGTGGCACGCCCATTTATAGTCGACCAGTAGTTACTAATACATGCATCGTGCTATGAACGGTTGCCACACTGTATGTATTTTGCAAACGAGGTGCACCGGAAGAAAAACTGATGTATTCGCTTTTTATGCTGTTACCTGTTTTTCGTTAATAGCATTAATTTTATGTTCTGTAGAAAAAATGAATCAACGAAAACGTAGCTAAAACATGCATTTTTATTTACTATATAACTGCGAACAACAAATATTCTACAAGAAACATAACTTATAACTTAAATAACCGTATAGGGTTATTTATTTTCCTTGTTTTTCAGAAATGTATAAAAGTTTTTCATATTAGTTTCTTTTCCGATGCTCCTAAAATAGATTGATCGACTAGAAATAGAAAACAAAACAAACAGACAGATTTTCTTAAAAATTTCGAAGACGAATCCATAAATCTTTTGAAACATTGGGTATATTTTCTCTCCATAGAATCCATACCAAAAATTTATTTTTAAAATCTTTATAATTTAATAAGCGGTGACGATTGTGGTTTGGAAAGGTAATATTGTATATTTAGTAGAAGAGAGCACATTTTTTTTGGAATAACTCCCCGCAACCTAACTAACCCTTACACAATATCAAGTGACATCTTTAAGCTCACATTTACTGTAACCTAAAACCGTTTTCCAGAACATACACATGCATTTTAGCCGTAAACTTGAGCTGCTTGATATCAATGTGAGTGCATTTATTTCAACTTTTAATGTATATTTTGATCGATCTATACCCCTATACTAAATACACTCATAAATTCATTTAAATTGAGAGCAGCAAAATTACATTTTCCATTTGTGATGCGGCATCTGTATTTTTAAACTTTTTTTTCTATCAGCGGAAGATATTTTCGAATTTTCAAACATGCTGGCACTCTCGTGTTAGTATTTAGCAAGTGGTACATAACTACTTCTGTAGTTTCGCATATTTTAAACATGAGCAGGATAATTATATTTGGTTGGCTTGCTTTACATATTAGTTCATAAATTGCTTGGTGATTGTTATTCAAAACTATTTTCATCGCTAGTAAAAGCCGTTTTGTCATTGAAATAGTCCTGATATTTGAATTTATTTGCAGCTTCTTTTTTAAAATTTCCACGCATTTCTGTATCGTGCTTGGATATTATTATACGCATTATTAGGCACAAAGCATCTCTGACGAATTCAGAAAATAACTCACCGTAGGCTAAATAGATCACCTAAACCTTATTTATTCTTAGAAGAGATTAATAAATTACTTTGTTAGTTAGAGTGACTAGGCAAAACTAATATAATATTTTTGACGTTCAATTCGACGCTATTTTTATCGTAGTAACGATGTAATTCCTATAAACACTGTTTTTTTGCCTACTTTTAATTAGATAATTTATTTCGTTGTGTACTGTAAAAAAGATAAATCCTGTTTCTCTTTAATAAATTATTTTAACTTTGTTATTGAATAGTTTGGTATAATAATAATCAACATTCCGTCGTCGGTATATTTTTATATTGTATAAATAAGATTCAAGTAGTGAAAGTTAACAGGAAAGTTGTGTAAATCTTTTAAGCTGTTATTGTTTATAAATCTTGATTGCTGAGTGATAGATATATTCATATAAGCTAAGCTATTTTTTGCTTTCGTTCAATATTTAGATGAAAAGCTGTGTATAATAACAAATTAATTTTTAATACATAGGTATACTTATGCAATAAATATTCTAAATCTAAAAAGTTATTTTACGCGATTTTTTTTTAGGAATGTATTGTATATTATATCTAGTTCATCCTTGTAGATATGTTGATCTACATTATACTATGTTATTCAGATTTAAGAAGAAGTAATCATTATCAACTCTACAGTACATGCATTTTAAGCTGGCGGATGCGCGATAGCAAGAGGGCGTGCTCAATAAACACCCGAAGAAATTTGGATAAACGTTTTAAATCGCACGTGTGAACATAGCCACCCCCATTATCTTTGCGATTCATACAAAATATAGAGTTCAGTTTTTATTGTAATATGTATCTGCAGTACTCTATGCTATTCGTTCAGGAACCTTTGGTCGCCTATTCTCTAGCTAGTAACGAAAGATGCGCGTGAGGGCAGGGTTTCCACCAACAGAAAATAATAAAAATACTAAAATATAGAAATGATCGGAAACATTATTCGCAAAAGATTTTATTTGTCTCTTAAGGATAAATATTTTTTAGAAATCTATATGTTGTCGTTTTTGTTTCTTTCCACGTTTTTTTTTTTGTATTTATTTTAAGCGATTGCTTTTCACAGATTGTGGTTACGTATCGATTTCTAAAGTTGTGCACCCATGTTCTTTTTATATCTTTCCTATTTTTTTTTGGGACACAGTTGAAGTGGAAACAATTCCCATCAACTTTGTTATTTTAAATTGGAACTTCTATTTTTTTATTTCCGTAAAAATGTTATCTAAAGTTGACAGCTCGATCGATAGTTCAGGTTTCGCGTAGAGTGGGCCATACATGCGGAGAGTATATTGCAATTAGTAGTTCTTTTAACACGTAAATTTTTCTTGTTCAATTCCGGTGTAGTATCTGAATAATAGGATGACCCATCTATAATCATAATGACGTTATTGTAATAGGTACATATGTCTTGTTTTTCATAGTCTTTGTTGATTGTTGTGATGTCCCACACCGCTCACGGGTCGTAACTTTCGTATAAGCTTATTGTTCACTTGTTTGGTGGCAGTTAGTGATGAGAAAGACACAAGTATTTTTTCTTTTAATATTTAATCGTAAACTTAACTAAATACAAAAACGCACAAAACTGACGGACCAACGATTTCACTTAAAAGTAACAACGGTTGTTGTTAACTCTTACAGTTTGATTAAAGTAACTCTCTGTGTGGGGTAGAAAAATTGATATAAATATCCCTGTCCCCACTTTCAGGACAACCCTAAAAATTCGGAGAATAACTATGGAAAATTCCAAATCTTACAATTAGAACTAAGCAATACAAGGTACAAGAAAAGGTATAATAAAATAATGCCTGAAAGGCTATTGGGAAGTCCCTAATTGATGAATGCAAATATTTAAAAAAATATAAAATTTTGGTGGGTTTTGTTTTTTCTTTTCTATTTACTGCCCTATTTATAACATTCCAAGAAGATTTGGTCTTATTTTGGGATTGTGTTATTAAGGTGTCGTTGTATTTTCTTTTAGCTTCACTTATTGCGTTCTTATATATACGTTTGTAGCGTTTATATAAGATAATAAAATGCAGCTACCATTTTATCAATTTTATGACGGCGAAATGTTGAAATTAAGTTCTTAGACAGTTTTTCGATTCATCGCCGTGAACAGACTCAAAATCCATCAGTTTTACAAATGTTCAGATATTAAGTTCTCGCAGCACCAAATTTTTGTTCAAGGAATGTTTAAATTGATTTAAACGTACAGTCAGAAGTTTGTGGCAAATGTGGCCTCTTTGGTGGAAATAACTAGATCATTTTAAATAGGATTATCATTTTTAAAAAGAAATTAATAGGTGAAGAGCTTACGACAGCCGTTGCACCATATTTGTATTTCGTATACCTTAAACGGTCTTTATATATAAAAACAGGCGGATTTGTACAACAGCCAGGCGATACTGAGGGCATTGGAGAACCTTACAATACAATCAAGGCTGGTTTGGAAATGTATTCGAGAACTAAATAGCATGGCAGATCGCAATAAAGCAACTTTACTGTAGGCGCCCGGATATACGGGCATCCAAGATAATGAAAAAGCCGATTAGTTAGCCCGAAAATGATCAACGGCTTCATATATAGGCCCAGAACCTGCTCTAGGAGTGTCCAAAAACACCCAGGTAAGGATTTGGGGCAAAAAGAGACACCAACAACACTGAAATAATACATCCAGGCAAATTCATAAGCAAACATTTATCAAGAGACCATCAAAAAGGAGGACTGAATAACTATTAAACAATAGGAATCATCTTCGCACAGCACTCAAAAAAAATTTTCTGTAAAATTACTCGTAAAATCGATGGCAACTTTGTTACCATCGATTTTACGAGTAAACTTACTGAGGCATCGGTAAAATTAAACAACACTTGTAAATTTCATAACAACCCCGAAATTTACACTTGTAAGTATTTTTGCGTCTGTAAAATTATTGGGTCGTTTTAAAATTACGTAGTAAAAATACAAGCACTGAAATATTTAGCGAACTCGATAGTATTTTTCAGTTGTAAAATTCCAGACTGTTGTAAAATTCCATAGTAAAAATACAACGGTTATGAAATTTACTGAATGCAATTGTATTTCTCAGTTGTAGAACTACCAATAAGTTTGCAAAATTACAATGTGTTGTAATTTTACGTTGAAAGCGCTTAGGGTTGAAATTTGAAGAAGTAAAATTCAAAAGTGGTGTATATTTTCGTTGTAATATAATGATATTACAACTAAAATATACACCAATATTCAAATCGCAATCCTGAATGCTTTCAACGTAAAATTACTCCTGGTGTACACCGAATCTCCCAGTGGAGCAAAACATGTCGAGCCTTGTCTTTCTCCCTACTCCTTCACTTTAAGATCCTTTTCCACATAGAAAACGCAGCAGTTACTTCACCAAGGTGCTTGAAGATTAATGGTCATCAGCTTGCTTACCAGAGGAAAGCCACTAATAACATCAAAACTTTAGATTCTTATTACGAAAGTCAAACAAACTCATAACTGAGTTTTACTGTTTAGGGTTCATAGATGCAGTATTAGCCAATGTTTATAAATAAGCAATCGGCTGTTATTTACATATATTCTGGAATCTATACATACTAACCACTAGAAGTAGATTAATTATCAAAACAGTATTCGGCAATATCTTATATAACACATAGAAGATTGTATATATATGTATTTTACTACCATTTGGTTTTTCTGTGATAGGGAATCCCGCTACAACTCGAGGGCTAGAGTAAATTAGTACTTACCTTATGTTTACAAGCATATTTAGAGATTTTAGATTTAATAGAGATTATTATAGGTATATTATCACACGTAAATAACCTCTACAGGTACGTGCACAAAATTCACATATGCAACTGCAAGTACTGCAAATAACCAAATACACCGTTTCCGTTTACAGTGCTTGTGCTTACATCACGTGAGTCACATCATTTAATCAACCAATTGCACTTCGCACAAGTCGGGCGTAGGTGCGCGTTAGATACCGGTAAACTGAATATGTTAGAACATGTTTACCGGATTATGCAGGTAATATTCAATCAATGTTCGTAATTTTTCACAGGTTGTTAATTGCAATTTATTAAATTAATGGTAATTTGTTCTTCATATTTACCACCAACTTTGTCATTATTATAACATACTAAACAATTGGACGGATCCAAAGGGGGAGGGGAGTTAATCAGTGTTTTACAAATAAGCAATTTATGTAGGTACCAATATGGGGTTGATATGTATCAATGGGGTTACAAGATAGGTATATTGTTGCAACATAAAGCAACATATACGATTTAATTTGCATAATTAATAATAAAGGATATGTAGTTTCTGTCATTCAATAAAGTGTCATTTCAAACTTGACTAAGTTGATTGAGATAATAGTTCAGGAAATGTACTTACATAGGTATAAGTAATAATAAAAAGCAATGTTAATTGTGTGGAAGCAATAAATTAGAAACACTCTCTCATAAGTACGCAAATAATTATTTTTTGCGTGTCAGAAAATACAGGCATTTCATATAAATGGTAGGTAAGTATTTTCTTTGAAAATGCTTTTGTTTTACTGTGAATTGTGACTAAGAACATGAATCCATTTTTTGAAAAAATTTAGAAAAATAAAACCTCGATATCTTCGGCATTGGAAACACAAACGACAAATAAGTATAAATATTTTAATTTTACTGATGTAATATTACATCACTCGGTATTTTAAAACTGTAAAAAATTATTTGGCGGTAATATTACCTATGGCGCTTGTAATTCTACTCCAAAACTCAAGGAAATTTCCGTGCAAGTCTTAAACTTTAGGTTTTCATTGAAAATTTCTTAACATTTTGCCTAATTTTACATCGAGACTGGTTTACGTCTTAAAATTCCTTCAAATAACGAGGAATTTGTAAAGTACACCAAATATCGATGTGAATTTGCTTTGTTAATGCATGTAATTTTACTGTAACTCATGGGTAAAATTACACCCATTTTTTAGAGTGAGTAGTATGTCTCCTAACAGGACACTCTGCACAGATTAGTATACGGCGCCATTGGAATGGCTGGCATTATTCTATAGGTACAAGAAATGGGAGATTAAATACAAAAAGCCAAGAGGCTGCAGTATTTTCGGAAACTCCATGTCAGACGGCTCCCACAACAAAAAAAGCAACGGTCTTTAATGTCCTTAATGTCCACCCTCCGAGTGGAATAAAAAATTCTGAAAAACATTGCTGGCACTTTACCACACAGCCTTTGTATAAATGATATTCTTTTTGCAAATTTGCAACTTCTTTTGGCGTTTTAAACACAAATTTCAAACTGTTAGGTTAAAAGCGGAACCAATTCACGGTGAATACAAAACAAAACTGAACTGCAAGCGATCAGTATAAATTCTATCTCCGGTAAACGCAAGAAATGTGCAATGTGGAGGGTAGCAACCTGTGAGCTCATCATCAACTTCATTTTCAATAGGAACCCGTATTTTGTTTTTATCCCAAATTCGGATTCTACCTGAAATTTCTAGGAGGAATTGACAAATTGAGAGTTAAGTGTTGTGATACAATCGCAACAAAATATCAAACCGGTCGGGACGCGGGGATCTATCCATGAAACCAGGATAATTCCGGTCAAACCGGGACGTATGGTACGCCTTTCATTGAAACCGCTTCTTTTTTTTTCTTAGTGGATTCGAATTTGTCATCTGCTAATATAGGCATATCGCGTTCGTTTGTGCAACGGATATTTAGAGCAATTTCATTTTTGTTTATCTTTTTTTTTTTCAAATTTAGTCTTTGTTCACCAGAATTACTTTTATTTTGTTGCCAGGAGCAAACCATAATCTTATTTTTCCTAGCGTTTACTATTACATTACCGTTTATTTAGAATTCATTAATAATTTTATTATGCTTTCGAAGTATACAAGTAGGTAAGTGTGCCCAGAGAAAGCTATTCTTGTTGAAAGCATATTATTTTGGTAAGGAGTACTTGTGGGATCATGATATCTAAGGACGTTACTGAAAGATGATTTAATAATTTTAGTTAGAAATTTGTTTCTTGCAAGTTTTATATTTATCTTTTACATTTGATTGTTTTTTTTTTTTAAATATAACTATTTTGAACACAAAATCTGGGCTTGTCCTATACCACTATTGTGGTCTATTGGGTTAAATATACTATCTATCTATCTATCAAGCTTCTGAACGAACAAATACCTGTTTTTAGAACAGGAATGCGATCCAAGAAGTGGTGGTCACTAAAAGAACAGAAAAGACTCTTGTGCTCTTCGAAACAAATTTTTAATACTGTATCCGTAGAAGGATTGCTATCGGAAAGTTTTCATTTATACCACCCAAACCCCAAAAATCAAAGGAGGGCTTGGCTGCTCTTCGGTTCTCGGGTTCTCTGCCGTGTAGAAAGTTTGAATTGCTTGACGTTTCTATCATCTTGTCGTGATCTTCTTCAGAAGTGAAGTGACTGCTTCACAGCCAGCACCGGCGGCCGTGAAAGCCTAAAGACTACTTTAAAGGAGGGCTTGTAACTTTACAAGCACGATAAGTCGTAGATAGACATTGTGTTATTTTAATAGCAACCTATAGAGGAGCACAACCATTCGATTTTGTGTTAAATATAATGGTCCATAATATTTGCTTTCAGATTACTAAAATTATTTACACATATTTATATTTCTTAAATTTTAGAACATAAGATATGATTTCGACATTTATTTATTGTTCTACGAGTACTTGTAACATAATATCTGTTATTCTTGGGTTTCAGCTTTTAATAATCATTAGCTTGAAATAATGCTTAAGTATATGCTCCTACTTTTATGTGAACAGTGTGCACAAAGAATCTATGAGTTTTTTTATTCACTATAAGCTTGAGTTATATTTGTCAAATGTAAAAAGGGGAAAGTGTTGCCGCCATTATTTTTTTTTCACGATAATATAAATTGTAACTTAGGGGTTTGCATTGGAATTCTATTGTCATCCCACGGCGGTTTTTAAGGGATAAAAAGGGTCGTATAATTTAGGAAGTATTTAGCATTTAAATGTGTTCCTAACCACGAACTTTGTTATCTATCCGATATGAATGTGAATATCATAACAAATGTTGCTTTAACATGATTATTAGCATTCCTCGGAAACGTTGTCCTTTCGCAGTGTTATGCATTAACAAACTTAAAATTACGGGCTACTGCCTTTATGAAAAGGCGCTCATTGAAAATTTAACCCGCGTTCCTCAGACCTCCTTTATTAATATTTTGTACGTGTGTTTGTGACACTTTTGTTTTAGTAATTTATTGTCGCGATGTTTTATGCATGAAAAAAACTTACTCTTAGGCTATAATGAGTAAATATTTAGGATATTGTAATTTGAAAAGTTTTCGGTGTTGTTTATTATTCTAACCATAAGTTTAAAAGAAAATATATTTATTTTCACTTGTGGAGTTGTTGTTAAAATTGCTAATGCTTTTGTACTAAGCGTTGTTTTTAAAGGAAAGAATAACATTGAGTTTTGCACAAATTAGACTAACTGGAAGTACAGTTTGTTAGATTTCTGTCTAGACGGAATTCTTTTTGTAATTAAAATGTATCTAATCAGTGTTTGATTCCTTAAAAATAGCCACAATTGATTGACATTGTGTATTTCTTCCATAGTTTTGAAATTTCCACAAGAATATATTAGAATGATAACTCCTTGCGACAACATGATAATGGGTGTTTATTAACGTAAATTAAATAATGGTACTAACTTAATCATTATAGATAATATTGTCAATTATTTCGGAATACCATGTTTGTCGCTGAGCAAACGTTTGCTTTAACGTGAAGCCCTTATTTATTTATTTATTTATTAATTCCTGTGACCATATAAATGGTATGGAACATGTCAAATTTTATAAATAATAATAAAGTCACAAAACAGATAAAAAACAAACAAGAGTAGATTAACCGTAAATGGACATAAGTACATTACGACTACAACAAACACATTTCAGACGTACCGATCTGAGATATGCCTATCGCTCACAAAGTCACTAAAAGAGTAATAGCATTTAGCAATCAACAATTTTTTTATCTCTATTTTAAATTTCGCTATCGGCAGACTCTTGATACTTATGGGAAGTTTATTAAATGAAGTTATCGACAAGTACAGTGGACTCCTCTTATAAAAAGACAATCTATGTCTGGGCACCTCCAAAACATCACCCCGTCTCGTTGCATATTCATGACGATCTCCAACTTTTGCATATCGATGTAAGTTTTGTTTGGCGTACGTTAATAGTTGGTAGATAAAAATACACGGTACTGACATAATATTTAACTGAATGAAGTAGTCTCTACATGACGTTCTCGTACTTATACCCACCATGTTCCGTATTGCTCTTTTTTGCATTCTAAAGACCCTCAAGCTCTCATTTGAGGAGCCCCATGCAACTGTGGCATACGATATCAAGGAGTGAAAACTTGCATAGTAGTATTTTTTTAAAATATCAATATTGATAGAATATCTTAATTGTTTCAACGCAAAGCAAACCGATCCCAATCTCTTGCACAGATCGTCAATATGACTCTCCCAGTTACATCTAGAATGCCGTCCCTAATTATGTCGTCTGTGTAAATATTTAAACCAACGATGTTGTTCATTACTCAGAATTGAAAGTAAATTTCACCATTAGTTTTATTTGTCTTAGCTAGAATGGCTTCGTATAACTTTGCGGTACACACATACATTGAAGAATAGCCAATGACTTAACAGTGGTGTAAATAGATGCAAAATATAACATAACCTGATAAAACACAAATTGTTTATATCTTTACATATATCATAACTGCGAAGTATAGTTAAATGAGATTATAAACATCAACGTGCAAATGTTAATTCAATTGTTATCAGAAGGTGAAAGGAAATTTCCATTTTACTCATAATGTTTGCTTTATTTCAAAGTTTTCCGATATTCTTTAGTACGTGTGTACATTACCGATCATGGATGTTTGGCCAAGTAACAAATGTTAAAAAAATCAAAAAATAAAAAGCAATTAATACTAAAAAAAAATAATAATAAATTTAATACTCTAAAGGATAGAAACTATTACAATCTAACAAAAATTCAATTCAATTTTATTTCTTAAATAAAAAAAATCAACCTTTGCGTTGATGACTGCTCGCACAACCCGCGGCATCCTTGCGATTAACTTCGGCTGGGACATTGTTCCATTCGTGTTGCAGAACATTCCAAAGTTATTCTTTTGAACAGTAGCGTAAATTACAGTCCCGCAACCCCCGCACGCTGGGGAGCCCTGCTACCTCAGGAGTGCTCATACCGGGTGTCCAGCCTAAGATGCAACGGTCCCTAGCCGATTTATTATTGTCTTTTTTTAAAAAAATTTCAAATAAATGTTACCTCGAATCATGGCATGCTTTACCTATCCCTACAATAAATTTTTTTTTTTATCATCTCTGCCCTAATGTTATCTGCTCCCGGTGCTTTTCCTATTTTGATTTTAACTATAGCCTCCGTTACCTCTCTTTCAGATATCTCTCTTATTTCTGGTTCTATTTCCATACCTGTGCTTTCATTTGATATGTCTCTCTCATTCTTGGTCAAGTATTCTCTCCATCTTTCCATTATTTTGTATTCATCCGTTTTTATCTTTCCCCGTTTATCTTTTACGTTCACCATTGTATATTCTTTTTGTTTCTTAACTGTTTTAATCTTCCATAAAACAATTTCTGATTTTCTCTAAAATTTTGATTCACTTTTTCCCCGAATTTTATCCATGTATCCTTCGCTATTTTTACCGCATTTTTCACTTTCTTGCTCTTTTCTTTATATTTATTATATTCTTCCGATTTTTTAGTACTTAAGTATTTTCTCCATAAATATTTTTTCTCTTTAATTAGTCCTTGTATTTCCTCGTTCCACCATTAAGTCTTCTTCATTCGTTACTCCACAGCTTTCTTTGCATGCTTCCAGTATACACTCTTTAAACCTTATCCAGTGTTCTTCTACCCCTTGTCCTTCCATATTCTGTTTTTGTCTTAGCTTTCTCTTCACTATTTCCTGGTATTTGCTTCTAATATCGTCTTCTTTAAGTTTGAAACTTTTTATTTTCTCTTTTACCTTCTTATTTTATCTTGTTTGGTTTTACTATCTATTCTTATCTCAATCTTTAATAAGTAGTGATCACTCCCGATCTCAGCTTCTTTTGTTACCCTGACATCCCTGACCTGTTTAAATCGGTCTCTGTTGATTAAAAAATAGTCTATTATTGATTTTGCTTTTCGACTTCTCTCTTCTCTTGTAAACTTGTGAATATATTGATGTTGGTACTTTGTGTTTGTTATTACTAATTCGTTCACCAAACATAGTTGAATTATTGTTTCACCATTATTATTTCTAACCTTCTCGCCTTCTTTCCCCTCTATCCCTTTGTTTTGGTTCCCTACTCTTCCATTCAGATCGCCCATAACTAATATATTACCGTCCTGATCGTCTATCACGTTTTGCAGGTTGTTGTAGTATTCATCCTTTTCTTCTTTTCTTGCGTCTTCATTCACACCGTATGTTACTATAATTGACCACATTTCTTCTTCTAATATATTTATTTTCACCGTGAATATTCTCTCGTTAACATATCTTTCATCACTTATCTCCTTCAATCTATTTGGTGAAACTATTAATGCCACACCTTCTCTAGCCCATTCGGTCTCCTCCACTCCAGATCAAATTATCCAGTATCCTTTATAAGTTTTGGTTAATCCTTTTCCTTTCTTGTTTGTTTCCGTGAATCATAAAAAAATTTCTTGTACAGGGAGCGGCAAAAAGATCTGACGGCTTTTAAATAAAAACAATTCAAACGTTTAAAAAGATACAATATGTTTTATTGCATATTACAGATTGGTATTTATGTAAATTAACAAAAATACTTCAAGAAGAGCCAATTTCATCCGTTTAAGACTTGAAGATGACGTCTTTTAAATGATGTCCTTCTTGGGCCATGCATTCTTCCAATCTTGCGGTGAAATTTTCGAACACCTTCCCTAGCATTGCGGGAGACAGGTTGGCGATTTCTTGCCGTATGGCTTCCTTAAGGTCACCCAATGTGCGGGGTTTGTTTTGCGTAAACTCTTGCTGTAAGGTGCCCCCACAAGAAAAAATCACAAATGCTGAGATCAGGGGAGCGAGCTGGCCACGTAAT
This sequence comes from Cetonia aurata, assembly GCA_949128085.1. Lineage (NCBI taxonomy): Eukaryota > Metazoa > Arthropoda > Insecta > Coleoptera > Scarabaeidae > Cetonia > Cetonia aurata. Next base: position 54,645,429 of record OX421882.1, on the reverse strand, counting down.
GTCCCCGAAACGCGAGATGACTCGTCCACGAAACTTACTTCTTAGGAATTCCATCACCTCATTGGCTGTATTGACAGTTGCCCCGTCCTGCTGGAACCAAATTCTGTTGCGGACTAAGTGATTTCTGCGAAGTTCAGGGATCTGGAAGTTTTCCAACGTCGACAGATAACGTTGCGAATTGACAGTAATGGTTCGACCATCCTCTTAAAAAAAGTATGGACCAATGACACAAGCTTTGGTTACACCACACCACACAGTGATCTTCGGGCTATGAAGTGGACGTTCATGCAATTCTTCTGGATTCATAGCAGACCAATAACGGAAGTTCTGTTTGTTCACATAACCATCCAGATGAAAATGCGCTTCGTCTGTCATAATGAGAATTTTGTCTTCAAATCAATCATTTGCTCGCAAAACGCCTGGCGTTTTGCATAGTCACTAGGCTTCAACTGCTGCACAATAGCCATTTTGTAAGGATGAAAGTGCAGGTCGAACCGCAAAATTCTTCTTACTGAGCGGTCAGACATGTGCAGAGCTGCAGCTTGTTTACGAGCCGGCCGACGAGGACTGCCTTCCACAGCTTCTCTTACTCTCTCGACGTTCTCCGGCGTCCGGGCTGACCTTGGGCGGCCTGTCGACTTCCGTTTCAATGTTGAACCGGTAGCTCTGAAATTCCTCAGCCACAGCAAAATGGTGTTTCGAGTTGGGACTTCTCCTCTTGGACCCACATTGAAACGCCTACGGAATTGCCGCTGAACAGCAACACAGGAATCGCCACTTTTAAAAAACGCTTCGACAACAAAAGCGCGGTGCTCACCCGACCACTGCTCCATGGCTACTAAAAATGTCCACGTGTCGGCCTTTGAACGCCGCTATCCCCACCACCCCCCACCACTAACTCGCTCGACAGCGCGGCAGCGAAAACCGTCAGATCATTTTGCCGCACCCTGCGCCCTAACATTTATACCGGTCACTGCATATACACACAGTTTTCAGAATTGCAACATGGATTCACAGTTATTCAACACGTTCTAGCAAAAGATTCTACTTATCAATACGTCAATACCATTGTGGACCCCATCAATCATAAGGATTGCTTTGTTGTAAATCTGACTACCGTCTGTACATATATCATAAACAAGTCCAGAGCTTTCGAACTGCGCTATATTTGGTGCAGTGAGTATGAATATGTTGGGGATGTACCCAAGTATCTTCCAGGCGGAAATACACGCTATTGAAAGATGTGTCCAGGTCAACATTGACAGAAGCTATGAAAAACAGGAGATTATCATAATATCCTGATAGTCAAGTAGCCATTAGGGCGCTGAGGTCAAACATAATCAGCTCCAAAATGGTTTGGGAGTGTCTACAAAAACTGAACGAGCTAGGCAAAAAGAATAAGGTAACCCTATTGTGGGTTCCGGGACACACGGGAGTGGAAGGAAACGAAATAACAGATAATCTCGCTAAGAGAGGGGCTAGAACACGTTTTGTAGGGCCAGAACCTTTTTGTGGGATAAGTAGCAGCATAACACTGGAGAAACTGAAAAATGAAGTAGAGCAGAGAAAATCCAAATACTGGGAGAATCTCCAGGGAATGAGGCAAGCTAAAACTCTTCTGGGTACCTATAACCAGAAGAGATCTGCAGAATGCATCAACCTGAGTAAAAATAATATTCGGATATTGACAGGGATCCTTACAGGCCATTGTAAACTGAACGGACATCTAAGCAGGCTTGTAATAGCGAAGGCAGCCGAATGTAGATTTTGTGAGGAACAGGACGAAACGTCCATCCATCTACTCACAAACTGTGTTGCACTGTGCACCTCAAGGGCGCTGCACCTGGGAGCATGTGAAATCGAAGAGGGAGAGTTACCTAATCTGGGGCCTTCGGACATTCTGCACTTCTTAAAAGGAATCAGACTGGATGGCCAGCTGTAAATACAGCGAGAAGAGGGGACACAATAGATCTTTTAGGTCGCAGTGTACTATCACCCTAATATCACACATACTTGAATATGTAGTGTGGAAATTAGGAACGAATGCAAAATTAAAGGTTTAAAATATCTAAGTTTTGCACTTCAGGAAATAACTGCTAAGAATACTATTTTTTCTAAATACTTTCAGGGTATACGGCTACGTTCTGAAAAAATAAAAAATCTGTATTGATTTAGTCGAACATATAAACATCTGATTTTATTTGCTTGTTTTTGAAGCAAAACGCTGCAACAGTTGACTTATATAATTCTGTATGTAAATATAAAGAAGCTAATTTAATAAGCCTTGCATATTCAGTCCTGTACTTATCTTTTCTATAGTACGGTAATAAATCGACTCATAAAAATTTTAATGCTGTTTGTGTACTTCTTTCATTTCACGCCTGAATACAACCTTGACCAAATTAAGGCGAAATAAAATTATTATTTTTATATGATATGATGAATGGGTAAAATATGGGTGCGCGCACAGATTGATGAAGAATGCTGGTTGGATCGTCACGTTATCTGGGAAAATATATACATTACGCTGTTATTAAGTATTATGTTCTTCATTATCAATTAAAACTACATGCTTGGCCAGTCTAATACTTAATAATATTTATTTATTACCATATACATGACTTTTAACCTGCAGAAATACATACATACGTATTTGTTCGTAATCGACTTTGGTGGAAGTAGCACAATGAACTATACACGCACCGTACACACCGGCTTGCTGTTGCAGACCTTTCCTAGAATCACAGTTTCACCGTGTAGAACAGTAAATCTAATTTAATATAATTACAGTAGACCGAGTTTCGTAATTGTCGTTGCCTTCATTTTTTTTTTCATCCGTTTGTATCGCTTATTACGATTTTTCCGCTTATGGCCGTTTGAAGATTTACCTTACCATCATTCGATCAGAGCGGATAAAAAATTATCGTTTAATTCGATGAACATGAACGACTTTATAAGGCTTGTTCAATTTGTGAACAGCTTGATAAATCGTTGTGCTCCATTTCTGACAATAGGGCGGAAGGATTAATAATTTACTGTTATTTACTTATTTTTTTACTAGAGTAAAGTGATAAATTGACGAACCGTTGTAATTACATGGTGTAATGATTCAAACTACTATACATAAGCAGGTGCTACCTATAATAGACTGTAGCGTTTTCGGAGACTCATGTCCGTTGGGTGCACAAGAAATATCTGAAGTATCTAATTAAACTTGCTGTTTTCTTTTCAATAATGTTTTTCGATTTTCCTTTTTTTATTTAATTATTACAATGATGCCATACCAGTGACATATTGCGAATTAGCCTTTTAATTTTGGGAATGTATGTACCTATCAATTTAGCATTTCAAAAACCAATTCAATATAAATATTTTTTTTTAATTTCCTCTTGTACCGTAAAGTGGGCCAATTCCAATGGTATTTACATATCATTCATATATTTATTCAATGAATTTATTAAGAAACACTATCCAATCAGTCTTTTGATTTCCTATGAAAACCGATTTGGAAGCTACATGAGGTAAATCCAATAAAAATTGAAGAACTATTAGAATTATAATTTTAGTTTCTTGCCAATTCGTTCTATTAACACTACGATTTTTAATTACATTCTTTTGTTTGTCTTGTACCAAATAAATCTACGTTTTGAATATCCGTAAGACAAAAACTTCTTAAGGCAAGAAAATAATTGTCTTAACAGCATAATCTTGACGTAAGAGGTTAGCAGTCTTGGATGAAACTACTTTTATCTCCACTTAAGAATATCGTTTACTAATGCAACTAAAATCATTAGTCTTGGAGCAAAATGTTAGAATTCTTGAATTAAATCACTTTTCATATCTTTTTAAGAATACTTATACCACAGCTTATACTTACCTTAAAATCATAACACTTTATACAAGGATAAATATTTGTTTCTATCAAATAAAAAGTACCTATTATTTATGTGAAATAAATGCTTGGTTTAAAGAAGTTTTTTTGGGAACAAGTGGTTTTAACGGTGCCTTATTTGGAAATAAGGAGGAAATTTTAAAAATGATAAAATATGGGGTATAACATTTTCAGAAGTTTCGCTTTATTTGCGGATAAATACACCGCATCATTTATGAAATAAATGCAGCCACTGTAAATTTCATCCTTCTAAATGTTCAAATCAAACGTACAAACACACCTTTATTTGTTTAGAAGCATAAAAGTACTACTGGATGCACATGTAAGGCTTACTCGCTTGGGCATGTACACATTATCAAGTTCCAGGTCTAACAATTTTTTTCGTTACCTTTAGTTGTTCTATTCACTAATTTTTATAAAAATAAAAAGCTCTCAGTAAAAGAACCAATATAGTTTATTGCGCAGCAATGTAAGAGTCCCCATTACAACATGTATGTACTTATAATGATTTAGAATAGAGTTTTTTTTAAAGAACACAACTACCAGAATACTTATAATCGATCCAATGACTGCTTAAAAATCCCTCATTACAAAGTCTTCTAATATAAGATTTAAAGTAAAACGCTGGGTTGCTTTTAATGCTGGTGCCGCCCCCAAATCTTTTCTTGAGAGGTGTAGGTATGTCTCTGTCTGATCACTAAAATATGTATATGAGTTTGCCTAATTGGCCTATATTATACTTGTTAAGAAATGTTTTTCTTATCTGAACTATAGGAATTAATTCATTTATCTTTTGTCCAAAGGTTTTTTTTCCAGTTTACCCCGTAAGGCAGCTCGGCCATAAGACCTATTGTGCCCCCCATGATGTCTTAGCCCTCTCGACCTGGTTGTACTCGAACAAAGAGGTTCGCAAATTAGTCGAGAGTAAGTTTACTTAGACTGCGTTTGTCTAACCGAGCGACCTCTAGAGAACTGTCTCTCCCTGTCCGCTGCCGGGTAGTCGGGAAGGAGGTGTACAGGAGTTTCTTCTGCTCTCCCACACTTTCTGCGCAGGGGAGAGTTCACTCCCACCAAGCGGTGCAAGTGCTTATTCAATGCACAGTGGCCAGTTAGGACTACCGTAAGCAGTCTCAGCCTGCTCCTGCCCATAAAGACTGCCTTGCGGAGTCTTTCGTCGCCCGGATGAAATCCGAGGATTTTACAATGTCTCACGCCGGCTAGTCCATTCCAATAGACTAGCAGCGAGTTGAGATCTGACGAAAGCTTTGATACCGCCATAAGAACTTCCACAAGTTCTGGACCTGTGAATGGTTGTTCACTGGTGCCTCTAGCTAGTTTGTCAGCAATCTCGTTGCCTCTGATCCCAGAGTGGCTTCGAACCCATATCAGCGTAATGCTGTGATGTTCCGTCAATTCGTCCAAGGTTACGAATTGGGCTTCATCAATCAGATTACCGTCAAAGAAAGCAGTTTCTTATTACTAATGCCTCGAATTAATGAAACATAGGTTGAATGCGGTGAAAAATACATGGCATTAGTGGTTGTGCTACCTGAATATCTTTTCGGTTATATAATCATACGATTATACATATGCATACCAGCATACCGATAATACTGTAACATAATAAAAAAAATACTTGCGCTAAAATATCTTTCCGAGATCCTCAAAGAAATCCGATTCGCGCAGCAGCTTACTTACCTACTTCATTATTAATATTATTAGGATTTATCGCTACATATGTTTACCAACCTTTTTGTCATATAATTAGACATAAGTGCATTGATACATATACAAGTAATAAGATTCCATTAAACAACTTCCCTAAATGAAATTCACACAACGAACTACTCTGTAAGGTAAAAAGCGATCACACAATTGACCGACAACGCAGATACAGCGTTTTGCTGCTGCACTGTAACCGATTGTAACATTTATTTTTTATATAAATAAATTCCACGTATTTCTGCTTATATACAATAAGCTGCATTCTCTATTGACTTGCAATAAGCAAATATATTCTCTAGTTAAGAAAATTCATCGAAACTAAAATTTTCTTGAATTAACACTCAATTTTCTTACTGGTAAAAGATCTACTTAGAACAAAATCATTCCATTTTTTTCTATAAGAAAATTGTGTTAAAACAATATTTTGTTTAGAACTCAGAATGCATTTTTCTGTGTGCACGCTTCTTTAATCGGCTCTACCATTCCAAATGAGAATGCAGAATTCAAAATTTATCTACCAGGTGCTGTGACTCGTGCAATTTTCCGGCAAGCTTTCAGTTGACGTTGATGATGCAGTTGCGATGCTTTACATAGCTGTTTGGTGCAATTTTTCCATTTTCCGCCTGCCCAAGATTTAAAATTTTTTAACAGGTTGGAAAGATAGGTAAGGAAATATGGGAGAAATTTGCAACTATTTCACAACAACAACACAATCAGTCTAGATTACAACCAACGGAATTGAGGATAATGTTCATCATAGCACACATAACTCGCAGTACAAAGGGATTTTGTAAACAATAGGACAATTGAATATTTAATCTATACCTTGTCGCACTTCCAGTTAAGAGTGTAGAACTTATGGACGATACTTACCTATGTAGTAGATACATACCTACAGGCATTGTACACTACTCTTACAATTAATTCGAAGTGAAACAAGCTGTACTACCTAATTTCAAACATTTCCCGATAAACAGATTTAATACCTGCAGAATACCTTGTAACCGTCAAACAACATTATTAATTGTTTGTGTTCCGCTTGGATTAATCTTGCATCCATAAACTGTATACTCATTATGTCCATTCAAGGAGAATAAATTATTCTCGCATTTAATGAGATTAAATCTGAACTTTTGCATTGAATACCAAGGGGAATTTATTGAGAATTTTAAATTTTCTTAGAATACTACTTTCAATTGTTTAGTCTTATAATTTAGGTAGGTTTTTACTGGTTTAAGTAGTGAATAAAACACTTTTTGAAAATATTGTTTTTTAACAATTTTAATTGCCAACGGATTAATTGTTGCATGATTGAAGTTTTGAAAAGCTAGTTACACAATAGAACATGCAACGGTGTTTTATAGTTAACTGTATACTCGATTCATCATTATGCTGTTAGCATTCGGTAACCTGACAGGAGAAGGCATTAGTATACTTTGCAAGTTTATTTATACCACATAAATTAGTTAGCAATTTTGATATATGTAACTTGCACGCATACACTAATAAAATCAATTATAATTGCTATATAGCTATTCATTTAATTCTATTGAATATTAAATTTTAAAAAGTGTTGTTTTCGCAGAGTCGTGGATTACCTGTACCTTATCCTGTGATATTGGGACCCAGTGCATATATTGACCCGGAGGAGGTAAGTACTTCTTTCTCTAAAAATTTTTATGCCACTTTTACGTATTTGGTTAATGACTGCGTGTTTTTTTTTGTACAAATAAGCCACTAATACAAAGATTAAACATAGATACAACATCAATACACAGAGAATCATAGCTAGATGCGATAATAAATTAGCCGTTATTCTCGCATTGAGCTTTGGTTTTCTGTATGCATCTACTTATTAGATAAATTTGCAAATCTAGTAAACTACGTACGAGAAATTGCTGTGTCTGTTATACGATTAATTGGATGAAATAGGTTAAAAGTAGAATTATATTTTTTTATATAATAGTAATGAATAATTTTATAGCACCGTGTTGAACTCAGTATCCGACGTTGACTGGATGCGATTGTATTGTATAAACGCACTAAGCGCCAAACGGGCACCAAATACTTTTGCAATTTGTCTTGTTGATCAGCTCCTTACACTCATTCCCAGGATTGCAGCTAGTGAATTTTATAGCCATGGCATGTACGGCCACTATTCCTCGGAAAATAGATAGGGCGGACAAATCCTGTTAAAAATACTCCTCAATCCGCACTATCTATTGACATTATAAACTCACAATATTGTTAACAATGTATTTCACAAACAGCGAGGAAGCTCTTTGGCTGTTACATTACATGTGTTAATCAATTTAGAAACCTTTGGTTCCAGTCTCTAAAATTTTGCCAATAAAAAGTTCCGTTTTAATTTTAAAAGAAACATTTATTCTCAAGTTGTACCAAAATTATATATATATAAATATATTTAAATTCAAAGCGCAAACTCTGCGATTACTTGATGGAAAATGATATCGATGATGATCTCGACTCTATTTGCAAACGGTCATTCTATTGAGGAGGTTTTGCATGACGTTTTCGCACAACTGTGGCGAATAATAGCTCGAATGTTGGCTTTGAGCACCCAATAAACGAAAGTTCGGAGTTGTTCATGATCAGCTGACTTCAATTCCTGTGTTAGCTGTATGCATTTTATAAGCATGTAAGCTAAGATTTTTATGCAGAATGTGGTGAAGGCTGCTCTGTGAGATGCTTAATTGCTGTGAACCTTGGTTTAGACAAACCTGAGTTCTGCCACACTGTCAGCGATACCGGTAATGTTTTGGACTGACCTGATGGTATGGGTTCGACCTAGAAATTTTACATAATTCACTTGGTCATTTTGCTCAACATTTATGATTAGCTTTACAATAGCTTTACAAGGTGATTCATATTGACAAAAAACACCAGGAACTCTGCTCATATACTTTTTACTGGGAAAGATTCAAGGCTTGCTATTCAACAGATCGAAAATGCCGCGAAATTTGAGATGGATTTCTTACGCCATACTACTACTCTTATGCTATGCTACTTAAATCTTAGAAGAACGTTTAAAAACAACTGAGAAATTGAAGTGCTATTTATATCTTCACCAAGATGGTGATTTTACTTAGTTTATAGAACCATTAGTAGTAACTATGTTCTTCATACATAGTTTTTGATTTTGTTTTTTGCAATAATTGCGGCAGTCATGTAAGTTAACTTTTCTACGAGTGGGATGGAAGGGAACAAACAACCACTTACAGATATTTTCAACAACAAAAACTGTTTTTACTGTTGATTGAAGGATTATTGTTACCATTTTGTATTTACTGTTACCTAACCTACATTACTATGTATTTTATGGAATGAAAACGAATCTTCAATAAAAACTAAGAAGTGCGCGCTTAATTTGCATTAGTTTGTATACATATACATAGGTAATTGAATTTCTGCAAAAAGTAACTAACTGAATTGTTAATTCTTCAAAGGTATTGTCCTTAAATATCTTTTTACATCTTAAATCGAGAAGGATTTCATTTAGTAACCAATGTTTAATTACTAGTAGATACCTTTGACAGTGGCGGTTTTCCTGTAGAAATAATAATATGTAATTATCAAGTCAGCAGGTGTTTTTATATCAGCTTTTCCAGAATATTAGTTAGCGACATTTTGCAGGAATATGACAAAGTACTTGATGTTTATTAATGCACACAGACACATGAGTATCTGTATATAAAGGCGATTAAGGAACATTTTCAATATCTTCATCTCCATTCACATATTTCTTAGTTATGTTATAAGATAATTGTTATATTTAATTACAATTAATTCGTACGAATTTTATTTAAATGTACGTTGTTCATAAAACAATTTTAAAGAGGATATAATAAGTTATCATAGCTCAGGGAACTAAGGCATTGGAATTATCCACTAGATGCTGAACTATGTTTTTTTTTATTGACCTGGCATAATATACTAAATTTTTCAAAAATCTGTGGTTTATCTTCTGAATAAACTGTTTTTAAAATTCCTTATGAGTAATAAGGAAAGCAAAGCAGAGAATTAATTAAATGAACATGTGCAACATTTATACCATCGATGTTATGCAATCCGACAGGGAATAAGGATTGAAACTGAACCAATTAATATTCTTTACATTGATTGATGTAACGTATCACTTTCAATCATATAATCAGTTTACATCATAAACACGTGTGTATGAATATTGATGTTCGCCATTGTTACAATTTGCATCCTGGTTTGTTCATAAGACATTTTTAGTTTAAGTAGGTTTCAAGCTATGTTGGAATAGTGTAGGAAATCGTGTTAGGACTTCGAACACATTTCATTTTTAAATATATATTGTTGAATGTAAATTATGCAAAGAATTGAGTACTTGGTCGTACAATTTAATTTGAAAACGTAATTCGTAACTGCGGTAACCACCGCATCTTTCTATTAGGGATTGCCGGGAGAGCTCCCTTGGTAATGAGTGGCTTTGGAAAATAAAAGGGAACAGTTTTTTTGTCGAACTTTTGAGAAGTAAAGTATATACATTTTCGAAACACTTATCTAGTAAATTTTATAGCAATTTGTTTATTATTATTATTCATAAGGATAGTTTGCTTTACCAACTTTGACTGGTAGAACATCCTGGATTCTGGATTTCTTGGAGGGTGGCTACTGCCACTGCATTTAGGCCCATTATCCTTCCTTCATTTACGTTGCGTCACCTAGGTTGCCAACCAGCCTATTGTCTCCACAAACGCTAGGACATTCCCCAGGGAAGTTTATCTGACGCTGGCGATGTCAAGCCGAGCGTCCCCAAGTATGGTTTTCCTGATGGTTGATAGGGCAGCACAGTCGCAGAGAACATGGTCTCTAAGCGCAGCTTAAAAAGGTGCGCTTTTAACTGATAATGTCCATTCAGAATTCCCATCACTAAGCGCAGGTTCTCGCTGGACATCCTCAGATAGTTTGATGCTGTTTGTCTAACAGGGTAAGATAAAGTGCCCCTGGCAAAATGTCATGCGTAGTTGTCATTCCGGCCTTTAATGAGTTGCTCATGGGTGATAATTTTAATCTGGTCACACAAGGTAGATATGGTAGGCCTTATAAACGGTCCAAGACCCGCGTCTGGCCAGCCTATCCGCCGCGTCATTGCCCAGATTGCCGTCAAGTCCTTTAATCCACCTAATCGTGAATTTATTCCTTACAGAGATCTGTGCGAGACCTCTGTGATAATCCAGCATCAGTCTGAAGGTTATTTTCGGTTGCCTCAAAGCTGACACTAGTTGTTTGTTTTCTGAGTACAAATCAATATTTCTGTCCTTAATCCTGAGTTCAGATATGTTGTTGCCTGCTAGACTAAATACTGTCACCAGCAGAAGTGACAACACCCCACTCTGCGGACAGCCTCCAACCACCAGTCCCCTGACGCTATCGGGTCCTCTGCCGTAACAGCTCTCTTTGCATGCTAAATAGCCAGTACATGAGAGTGGAAGGAACTCCCCGCTCTGTTAGTGCTGTAATAATTTTGGGAAAAGCAGTTCTATCAAAAACCCCATACAATGCCCTATACAACATGGTATACAATTTATATGAAACATGTAATTTGTATGGTCTTGAATCTCATATGCTTGTGTCCCGGCGTTTTGCTGTATCTAACGTTCGAGGGTGTTTAACTGATATTCGTCTGGCGGCTGTAGGATATTTCACGAAGCTGATAAAATTTGAGGTATTTGGAACGTATGTTTTGTAGGTATTTGCCTAAATAGGGGCGGCAGGGAAACTTGCTGATTTGAATTGGACGCCAATGAGCGAGGCGTGGTCAGAAAGGGGTGGGGAGGGCTCATCAGAAAGAGGGGGTTTTGAAGTTTTGTTACCCCAAATGACATTTGTCATCATGCGTTGGACAAAGGAACAGCGTGCGTTCGCCGTCGAGGCCTATTTTTCCAACGGTCATTCGGTGGTCGCCGCCCAACGTGCCTTCCGAACTCGGCTCGATATTCATCCCGCGGGTCCCGTTCCTGGCCGGCAATCGCTTGTTTCGTGGGTGAACACATTTAGGGAAAGTGGGAGTGTTGAAAAAAAAGGCCCAGGAGGTCAACGGAGAGCCAGAACTCCAGAAAACGTCGAAAGGGTAAGGGAGTCGTTTTTGCGCTCTCCCCGGCGTTCGGCGCGTAAACACGCTGCTGCTCTGGGGATTTCTGATCGCACAGTGAGACGAATTCTTCACAAGGCACTCCAGTTTCATTCCTACAAACTGGCTGTGGTCCAAAAGTTGAGTGAACGCGATTTCGCTTCTCGCCAAACTGCATGTGAAGCGCTCAGTAACTTGCCAGACGACGCTCTCGTGTTTTTTAGTGATGAGGCCCACTTTCACATTTCCGGCTGTGTTAACAAACAAAACATGCGGTATTGGAGTAATGTCAATCCTCGCGAACTTCATGACATTCCACTTCATTGTGAACGTGTTACTGTGTGGTGTGCATTGGCGAGAGTTGCAATAATAGGGCCTCATTTTTTCGAGGAAGATGAACGCGCTATTACTGTGAATGCAGTTCGCTACAGAGAAATGATTGAGACATTTTTTCTTCCACAACTTGAAGAAATGGATCTTGGGGACGTATGGTTCCAACAGGACGGAGCCACGGCGCACACAGCGAGAACTTCGATGGGGCTTTTGAGGGAACACTTTCACGAGCGCCTGATATCCTTGAGGGGTGACGTACCGTGGCCGCCGCGCTCCCCCGATTTGGCACCTTGCGATTTTTTTTTATGGGGATATCTTAAATCCATCGTTTACAACGACAAACCCCGGACCCTGCAACACCTGAAGGACAACATCCGCCAAGCCATCGCCAACATTCCCGTCGATATGCTCGAAAGAGTGGAGCGCAACTTTAAATCTAGGGTTGATCAGTGTATCACGAATGAGGGCCGCCATTTGCCCGATGTCATTTTTAAAACCACTTAAAACAAAAATTCAGAATGTGTGTAAGAATTAAATCGATATTTGAAGTACTTTTTCTTTTATTGACTTTTCAAATCAGCAAGTTTCCCTGCCGCACCCTGTATGAACCTGTTGTAAGCAGAACTATCATTTTTTGAACTATTTATATCAAAATACGTACAAGATATTTGGAGGTGAAATATTTGTTTGCTCTGTGTCCAAATTATTTGAGGATTTTAGACATTAGTATATTTATGTTTTATTGAAATTGGTATCAATTCTTTGGTATAATTTGTAATGTTCTTCTTATTAGTGATTTAAATTTTCACATGTTGGCGAAATGAGTTATGAAATGCCGTTAAGATTTTGGTTGGAAATTTAAATTGCTTAATATAATTTGAAACGATTGAATTTAGTTCTAGTCTGAATAAAGATAAAACAAATATGAGATCACATGTTAAAAACTATTTCTCTGCCACATCTTCGTTGGTATTACACTAGCGTAAACGTATAATTATTTTTACGCATTAAATAGGGCTTTCTTTATCTTCAACGTGTTGCAAGTGTCCCTTCTGGAAAGTAAATTTGTATCTTTTGTGACGAAAATTGTGCTATCCGCGTGCGTTCGAGATGTGTCCAATGCACAGGGCTTCTAAATACTTACATTGATTTACTATATATCGGAGCCGGGACATTTTAAAATTGTCGGTTAGGAAGGGTGTGCGTTGGAGAAGGGTATCCGTTAGGATAGGCTTTTCTGTATTATGGTTTTATTATTCTTGAACGAACAAGGATCTTATAAATTATTATCGTGTGCTTACAAGTAATTCTACTCCATGTTTCAGCTTATATGCAATGTTAGCTTTCTTGTAAGCAATAATAAATAATAAATTATAGGCATTAGCAATAAAGCAACACGGAGTTCAATTTCAACCGTTTAATTAAACGTGGTGTAGAATAGGATATGAGTCCCACTATGTGGGTTAAATCGTTAGAATATAAACAATGCCGTAATTAAAGTATGGTCGGAAACGTCGAGCGTGTTCCGAGCCAATGAATGAGGTAAAATGAATTCATTAGCGCCATGTTACGGATAATGGTGATGACAACAATTTTATTTCTGTCCCCGGGCATGAATGTGTATGTATGTATCTTTATTGTATATTGGTATCTGATTTTATACGTATACAGACTTATGGACGTCCGTTCACTATTACGATGGGCTACGTGTGAGTTGCCAATAAAATTTAACAAACGCTACTGAATATACTACATAATGGATAAATAATAATTCCGTTAACTTGCTGTTTTTACTGGAGACGTTATTATTATGTTGAGTCGCATTATAAATTTAATAACATCACAGCGCAGACTGGGATGATCGAAAATGTGGACTAAACCCATTACCTGTTCATACCTTTAACTATGAAGTAGCTAAATTAAGTATCCACTAATGGATGGATCTAAATCTTTTTAGATGTTTCTTTTTGTCAACAACTTAATAAAATTATTGGTATACATTATGCATACCCAATTAATAAGCAATCTTCTTGTTATGATTGGAAAATTACGAGTTTATTTTTTAGATATCTAATTTAAGTACTAATAAATAGATTCAAATTATTTGATAATCGAAGTTCATGCACATTAAAAAACCGTTATTCTCGGATAAAGCTCATGCAATCCATCTCAGAATTTTACGTTTCAACTGTAATTATTACGAAGCTAGGTATTTGTGGAAAATACTGCAAAAGTTATAGACGATATTTTATTGAAACATTAGTATTTACGATCTCATTATTGTGAGGTTTTTTATTCTTTATTCTAATCTAGGGGTGTGAATTGAGATGAGCTTTATGTAAAATCGGTTGTGTCAACAAAAAAAAACGGTGTGACGGTTTTTAAAAACTCGATTTTGAAATTAGTATTACAAATCGGTTTCAATCGCAGGTTTTGATATCGACTGTAAATACCAATATTTAGAACAAGGAAAATGAAAGCAGATTTTGATATCTATTTTAAAACAAAATTTCTGCTGCATCATCGTAATTATTTTCTTTTTATTGAATTTTTAATCTGGATGCTATCCGTATCCGTTATCCGAAACCTCTGACCCAGATATCAAGTTTCGGATATGTATTGTAATCCTATGATTCGAATATCCGGATAGTTTAGGTTCCGAATATCTGAACTTAATCTATAACATGAGTATCTGTCGATAGCAAAAGTGTATTCAAAGAAGAAAAATGGAAACTCTTTTGCCTATCATGTCGTCGTCAAGATGCTACGTTGAATAGAATTTATCGTCATTTACAGTTGCTCAAACAAATTTATTAAAAACTCTAGATGATGTCCAGCCATCGTGTTCACTTGAGGGTGCGGATGATCAGTCGTCAACCCATATCTCTAAAATTTTACACTAAACCAGAGAAAGTGGAAACCCCCAGATTAAAACAAACGTTTGAGGAAGTATCAATTACAGCCGAGGTGAACGACAAGCCAGAGAAGCAATAGCGAAATGTAAACACACAATCAAAAAGAAATACCATGAAGCCAAAGAAAAAAGAAAACAAGGAAAAGAACCGTGAGAGTGAGATACATAGGTATCCATAAGAGTGACGAAAGTACCTAGAACGTAGCATTAGACAAAAGAGAGGAAGAAGGATTACTTTACGATTTATTATCAAAAAGATAATTTGTTCTAATTTGATTCAAATAAGTAAAAACGCCGCCGTATTTAAATATGCCTGTGTGGGCGAAGATTTAGAATGAGAGGATCTAAAAGTCGATGGTCTAAAGTCTTGTAATTATAATGTATAATTCAGAGTTAATAATTCTCCGATATTTTTCATGATGCGGTTGCTCCAACAAAGATCACTTATGAAACCTGATCAGATACAACGATTCTCACTTTTATGTGATATAGCTGTGGTGTCTTATTATTATTATATATTATATATATATGTACTTTAAATATCTTCAGTCACGCCTAGGCATCACTCTATGATAAATAGCCGTAGGTGTACTTGATCCGAATAGAGCTGTTGACATTTAACCTTATCGAAGAGGTAGATTTTATTTCAGATAATTACACGTCAGTCAAATCTGGTCCGCCCGTTTTACAGCTTATTGTTAGAAATCCTAAAACTGTGCTTGCAATGGAAAATCATGGATTGATAAAATAAATAGACAATGCTTGCGGATGTAAACTTTTCAATTTTTTTTGTTTATTCATATGTATATACTGTGGACTATATACAGAAAAAATTGTGAAATAAAATCTGGATTAGGGGAAATATATAATACTGGTGTTTTACCATGTTTTACTAATACTTACTAGGATATTGCTACGAACATATTATAATAAATAAAATGAAAAAACAAGCATGGGCATATTTTGAACACACGATGGGAAAACCAAAAACTATTTTGGGGCACACTGAAACAAGAGAAACCCTCCAGACTAAGAAACATAAACGTCAAAGAGGGAATACCAAAGATAAAAAATAATTGATAGATGGAAGCGGCTTTGAAAAACTATCAGAATTAAAATAAAAACAGGAAGAGACAACTTACGAGGGGGAGTACCGAACTGGAAATGATATAGACCCGATAACAATAAAAGGAATGATAAATTATATGGAAAAAACGGCCAAAAACGAATTGGGTGAATTATTAAACGATATATTAATAAGGAAAGAAATACCTAAGGACTGAAATAGAGATATTAATCATGCTGATGTTTAAAAAAAGAGATCTAAAAGTCTATTCAAACTATAGGGGAATCACACTAACAAGTTACCTAGTGAAATCTTTACTACAATATTATAGAAAACTATGGAAGAACAACAATACGAATTGTGGAAAGGAAGAACCACCTAGGACCTGATATTTGAAATGAAACAAATTGGAGGAAAACTGTTCAAGAAAAGGAAGAAGATTCATCTGTGCTATATAGACCTGAAAACTGCGTTCGATAGAATAAGAAGAAATGACGTTTGGGATTGTCTAAAACAACGAGGAGTTGAAGCAGCTGGATCCTTAATTTACTTAGATAATCCAGTGTATATAATGATTCATGAATGAACTGTTTTAGTAAACGAATTCAAATAAAATAAACTGGGATAAAAAATTGCATGTAACATTTTGATGGTATTATTCGTCATTCGAAAGTAAAATAAAATGGTGCTTCAAATTAACTGTATTTTCCAAATATAATTAAAAGAAAATAGAATAGATGTATATAAACAAAAGTTGGATTAGATTAATCTTAGTTTATATTGTTAAAAATAAAAAAAAAATGATTGATTAAGACTATTTTAGGTGCAGGACAAAAATAAACGTAAATTAATCCGTTTTAATGAATAGTAATATCTTAAATTCGCATGCCGGTCCCTTACGCTAAAGTGCGTGTTTGAAAGACATAAACATAAATTGTTTTCTACCAAGGTATTAAAAAAATGCCCTTTAAACATTAAAAAACACATACACGCTGTTTGTGCAATGTTTAATGTAAATTATCGTTTTATATAACGAAACCACATACCCGAATATACACTGTTTTTGCGGAAAATAGATGGCTTGTAACTAATAGTGGGGCAAGTACACATTTTCGTAGGGTTAGATTGGACTTGCATTTCAAACCGTCACCGTCATTTCATCCCACAGATTTTCTTTAAAAATAGGGACTAGAATTAAATATATAGGTATACCTTAACTTATAACAGTTGGAACATTTTATTTTGTGTATTTTAATATATAGGGGGAATCACGGAAACTGTCCATAAAAAGTTTTTGAATTTGCAACGATATCCTGATTTACATTCTTGGAGGTTTAGTGTAATTGACTGTGATTTATTCTAAAAAAAACTAACACCATCGAAATCATGCCCAGCTCTGGTATTATAAATATACAGAAATCATATCTTTTGTTGCATTTTTAGATTCTACTCGGCATTTTAAAGCCACTTTTATCAGACGCCTTCTTACCTATCGGTTTTCGTTTCAGTTATTTTGACATTTCTGAAAGGAAAAGCAAGAAAAACATGATATACAGCTCCTCTGATATTTAATCGTGAAATAACAAATAGACAAAATTACACAGGCTGTTTCGCAACCAAGAATTGATTTGGCGTATCTTCTTAACAGTAAAATTAATTTTTTTCGAATGAATTCTTACATCATGTGATGCAGAACTCAATTCTTTATCACAAAGCTATAAGTGATCATATACTTATCTTTATCTTTTTTTTTATAGAGTTGACGATTGTTTTGAAGAGGGAACTTTTAATTTGTGTTGTTTTATTAAATTGATATGTACTTAGTAAACTGTGGGGATTAGAATGCATTGCTAAACAATGTCAATCTATACTAAGATCAACTGTCAAACTATTTTGGTGTGTGTTGTCGTGTTTATTGCACCAGCAATAATAGAAAACCATTTTGATATTTTTCATTCATGGAGTATGTAATAAAATTATAAGCAAGAACCTGCGGTCTGGCTGGTCTGCCGAGTTGGGGCGTAAGCGGTGCGTTCCAGGTGGAACTCGGGCTTTCCTGACGAGTGTTCCTTACTTACCGTCTATTAACACAACACATTTCCGAAGGATACAACAATACGTTTTACTTTCTGGACAGTGGAAGCATAAACCTGTAATAGAAGATGGGAATCATGAGCTACTGGTGTTAGCTTATTTCCATAACCAGCCTCACAGTCTACAAGCTGTCGTTGAGGAAATAGGTATATCATATACCTCGTAGCACATTCTTTCGAAACATAAAATGCCCGCATTCGCCTTTAACATCGTGCAAACGCTTACCCTGGTAAAGAATCTCGCCGTGTTGCCTTTTGCGAGCCAATATTAATATGGTTCAGGAGAATTTAGTGTTTTCATAAAAAAAAAGACATTATTCGGCCACGCAAAACTTGTTCGTCCCTGTCGTTAGCTTTCAGAATACATTTAGTTTTAATGCATTTTGTGTAATAATGATTGAAGAATACATTTTCAAATGTATGATGACATTTTAAATAGTAATCCTGCGACAATGCGTAGCAGACGAGTTGCTGGTAACAAATGGATGAGACACCAGCTCATTCTTTTTATGAGGTGGATCGCTTACTCAGCACAATGTTTAATGATAGGTGGAATGGACGCAATGGACCTTCGACTTGGCCACCAAGATCTCCGGATTTAACGCCCTTATAATTTTATTTATTGGTACATATAAAATCAATGGTGCATTCAGGCACGGTACAGACCAAACCAGAATTAGAGTGAAGAACAAGAAACGCGTTGGACAGCATAGATTTCCTGTGATGGGTGGAGATTGTGGCTTGAAAACTATAACAAAAATCCATAGATTAACAAATAAAACAGGCTACAAGAAAAAAGTGAAAAAGGAGTTAACAGTACAGGTTGGTAATACATGTTACGTATGAATTTAGAATTTCAAATCAGGGTTAATACTTAGTATTTTGACGTTTCAATTTTCTTGGTAGTTTTGATACATAAACTTGTGTAACGAACATTCTGTCATCTGTCATCGAATCTACAATTAATCACAGAAATGTCAGTAATTCGAATATAGTGTTGCCAACCTTTAGTGATCTTTTTGCCAGCATAGGCCGTAGAATGGTATGTTTCTGGACGATTTAAATGGGACGGAGGCGCAAAAAATTATATTTTTGTTGATTTTAACCGCCTACTATCAATAAAATACTAATTTTAAAGCACATTTTCTGAAAATCACTAATACTTGGAGAAGCGATCGAGACAGGTATAGGTATGACCATTTATAGCTTTTCGGTAGAAAATTGAGTTTTGCATTACATGATGTATGAATATACAGGGCTTTTCATTTACGAATTTCACTACTTTTACTGCTAAGGAGATACGTCAAATGATCTCTAGGTTGTGGAACAGCTAATCTTGTCTACCTCTTATTTCACGCAGAGCACCTGTACCCTCCACAGTCTACATAAAAACTCCTCACGTTTTCCGTGTACCAGTTACATGTCTTTACTTGCTTTTCTTGCTTTTTTGTTTTCAAAAAAGGCAAAATAACTCTAAAACGGTAACCCATAGATAAGAAGCTGTCTCATGAAAGTGACTTTAAAATGCTAAAAATCTAAAAATGCCAGAAAAGATTTGTATAGGTTTCTATTCATAATCTCAAAGTTAGTCACGACTACCGGTGTAACCTGTAAGTACGACACCGATGGTGTTTTCTTTTCTAAAAGAAATCTAACTAACCTGGAAATTTGAAAATCAAGATATCTTTCCAAATTCAAAAGTTTTAATGGACGGAATCAGCCTGTGTATATAGTGGAAGATGAAAGAAATGCATTCTTTATAAGTTATATCTACTGCAATTCAATTCAACACCATAATTTTTAGTATTTGCTCTAACTATAATTAGTGAGTAAGTTGTTTACCTATCACGACATCAATTTGAAGGTGTAAGAGGATTGACGAACGTCTTGATATTTTCAAACTTTCATATTTCTAGGAAACAGTAAAAAAATCTTGTAACAATATACTTGTACTGCTGTAATATATCCTTGATTTTAACTTCTTGTTTGTGTACGTATTTATGTGTTGACTCGATAGATTTATTTCGCTTCTTATTTTCCTTTAGTTTTAAATAGTAATAGTAACAGCAAAATACTTCGGTTCGATAGAATTAATGGTTGTAGCTAATATAAAAAGGAATATGAACATCCTTCGTTTTAAAGCGTAACACACTAATATAGATATATTGAAATATGGTTGACACGCTTGCTGGTAAGTTAATAATATATCAGGTGACCGTATGAACCGTATAAATTATTATGCCCGTGGGACAGGCAGGGAACGAATAGGATTAAAACGGATTTTAAGGCATAGCTGTTGCTAATGTAATAAAATCGATTTTAAGTTAGTGGGATTCCTTCTGGCGGAGGATATACGTACTTACGTCCCGTCGTATTAGTAAACTTTAAATCGAAACTGGTTTTTTTTGTCCGCTTTACCGTTCAGTAATACTTCTCTCAAATTGGCGACTGTCATATTACAAAAAATTCGGTAAAAAGCTTTCATGTGAACACGCTGTTAATTAGTATAACTGTCAGCAATCACTCCATCAATCATTTGCTCAAATTTAGAAACTTAATTGCGAACGAAGACTGTGGAGTTGACTGTTGACGATATATGAGGTATATAGTAATAATAATAATAAATAAATAATTATATAGTTTGAAACCGTTGCACATGTTTCCTGTTATACCTTGCTCCATGCACTGAAACATTGATTAGGAAATAATAAATCATGCATTTATATGTCTATACGCTCCATTAGTCATACGTCATAGTGGGAGGGGCTAGCGAACTGGCTCCAAACAAACGAAAATGTCCATCGAAAAAGCACGTGTGAAAAGTTGTTTTTTCTAAAAATATCGGATATTAAGTTTTAAACCGTTTGAAAAGGTGTGTTTGTGTAGTGACTGTACTGTAGAACTAATAGAAATTATTTAAAAAAATATTAGAACCTTTATATTTAAATAGCGAAGGTATTAAGTAATAAACATAACCTAATTTAATTATTTGTAGTACTCTTCCTTAAAAATATTTGAAAAAAATGGGCAAGTGTTGGGCTCCCGGCTGTAAACATTATTTCACCAGAGCCTCATGTAAATTTTTTCGATTTCCCAAAGACGAGAAGCTATGTAAAAAGTGGATACAACTGACAAGGTAGGTATCAAGAACAATGGATTGTGCTGGCAAAGATACTGAATACTTTTTTATATTATAGACGAGTCGATTTACCTGGAGAAACAGCACGTTTATGCAGCTGTCATTTTAAAGAAGGAAAAAAAAGAAAACCTTCCTTCGATCTACGAACATAATGTAGACAAAGTTTTTGTCCCCATCATTTGACCGCGGAAGTGAAAAAGAAACAGTTGGGCATAACAGTAAAGCTTCAATCTATGTAAATAACTTGTATGTATATCATAAATTATAAAGCTACATATAAAATTTATAATTATTTTATTAATAAACTTGCCTGATCTTTTATTTAAATCTGAGAATTAAAAATTCCACAAAACAAAAAAAAAATTATATTTGGAATGTACTTTTTTGCACCACAGCTTTAGTTACTAATATTGCTATAAACATGAAATTCCATAATAAGAGAGAGAGTACACTGAGAGAAATAGATAGTACTCTTTAACATAAATATAGTATACTTTAATATATTTTATAGCTCCTATAGGGACAATCATATTTTATATTACCGGTGACAATATCTGTATAGTAAATATCTGTGAATACTTTTTATTAACTCGTATGGTAAAGTGTACTATATTTGTATTATTAATTTGAGCATACATGTTAGTAAATGTGAAAAAAATTTCTAGTAGCGCTGACTATATTTGATAATAACTGTTAACAATGAAAACTATAATAAATATAGTTTAATAATTTTTAATTATAATTAATTAATATAATTTGATTAGCCGGTGACAGCCGGGCGAATTGCCGTCGTATCGGGCAGGATTGCGGGAATCAGACCGGCCCGTGTACTGTAGAGTACTACCGGTATTGAAGCGCCTCGTAATTCTCGTCTGTGGGCGATTGTCCACAGTACTTTTTACACGACGTTAACCATGTATAAGCATCATATAGATATTACGCAGCCACATTTACCGATCACAATTTACATTGAGTACGAATTTCAAAGATTATGAAACAAGCGTAGCGCCATCTTTACGACAAAAGCTGTAGTATCACATATTTATGTAGCTAAACTAATTATGAGTATTATGATATTCCTACTATATAGATATAAAACTATACAGCATTCATTTCATTCCATCTCATTATTAATGCCGTTTTCAATAATCAAAGTAAGGTGACTGTTGCAAGCACCTAACCTAACCTAAATAAACACAACACAGTAAATTTGCTACACCTGTTATTATAACTGTCTTCACTACATTATATGCAATTTATTATATTCACTTGTTGTAAAATATTGTAAAACATTTCACTATATTTTGTAGAAGATTGTCACACAATATTTTTAAACAATTTTATTGCTTTTTTTGTAACCGTGATATAGGAAAATGCAACGCCGTTGTTCTAAAATTTTGCACAATAGTAGGAATTCTCACTACAATTTCCGTCAAACAGTGAAGTGTAAATATTACAACATGGATTTTTCTCTGTGCAGACACAAACATGCACCGACACGAATACGTACACCTGTATCACACGTACATAACACGTGTGAGTGGCAATACAGCTTATTGGTCGATTTCTTCGGTAAAGATCGACAATGAATAGAGCAAGGGGTGGGAAGAGCGTTACGAACATTTATGTTAGAAATTGAATATGCATCGAATACCTGGTAACATCCAGATTTTACCTCTTACTATAAGCATGGTAACATCTGGTTATTTTACTCTTAATACCCCACATATTGTCGTTTTGACAATAATTATGTTACTAATTAACATAAAGAGATTTACTATCTAATTTCTACAATCCATTTTTCTCAGTGTAGGTATCAAATTTGTAACTAATTTTTTTTGTCTTTAAATTTGTGTGAAAATTATAATGAAACAACAATCTTCTATTAACTGCATTTAATTAATTAAATTTGGTATACATTTATTGGTATAGAAATCCCTTAATACTTCCATATTTGGGCCCCAGTTCTCATCCTTCACTATTTCGAAAACTTCATATTCCTGCGGTGTCCAAACAAAGAAATAACATTTTTTTCGATTAGTCGTGTGCAGCTGTCCTTGAACTTGACGGTAGTAAGGATGATCAGTCTTTATTACAATTCTATCATCTTCGATGCACTTATATTATAGTGCCCATGAAATAATAATGCAGCCATGTGGTGGCATAGTACTTGGCCATGTGGAGAAGTACATTTCATGTCCTTTATACCATCCTCCGCATCATATGAAATCTGTTTAAAAATTCATGTTATTCCAGATTGCTAGTAAATTTTATGGCTACCTACCTCCACAGTGTAATTCGTCTTTTTCATACTTGCTTGCACTTCTCCAGATAGTTTCATTGGAGATGCACTACTATCGAAGATAACTTTCTTTACATGGCCACTTCTGCAGCCATTCTCTCCTCTCATAACATCCCTACAACTACCTATTACAATATGATGATAACAACTAGGATGAATATACACTTACCTAGTAACTGTTTTTAAACGCCTCACATATTGAAAAAATAGATATGATGCTTGATG
Organism: Cetonia aurata; assembly: GCA_949128085.1. NCBI lineage: Eukaryota > Metazoa > Arthropoda > Insecta > Coleoptera > Scarabaeidae > Cetonia > Cetonia aurata. The sequence goes on along the minus strand of OX421882.1, from coordinate 54,621,619 downwards.
TCATCTGAAACACAGGTGATAATTGTTAGGTTATGTTCGCACACTTTTGTATTTTTGCTAATATATTAAAGATGAAATCAATTTTTAATTTTTTGACATTACCAATATAATTTACAAGATGTATATAGGTATGTATAATTACCTTTTTTACTAGTAATAAACGTTGTTCTTTAGTTAAATTAATTTAATTACTTTCTACCCTTTCTACCCTTATGGCACTTAAACTTTGTTTGGAGCCACTACAATCAAAATGGCGATTGTGACGTAGCCACTAATGGAGCGTATAGCTGAGAGGTAAACAATCGTAAGTCCGTAAAAGGAAATTTTCAGTAATGAGCAAAACAAGTGGAAATGCTAATGAATTATAAAATTTTAGAAACTTCCCATAACTGAACCATGTACTACCAATGTATTATTATAGTTATTATAGTATTTTAATTAACCCTATGAGTTGTTTTGATAGCCATTTTATATTATTGCTAAATATTTACCTGTAGTTTAATTTTGGACTTGCGATTGTTTACCTCTCAGCTATAGATGTATTGATTCTATCTCGTCTCGTACTACAGAATACGTAAACTATTAGAACGCTATTTACATTTAAGCTCAGGATATTACGTAATTAATTCTACTCGGAAGTAAATAAGTCGTGTTGAAAGTATGTATACTAACGGAATAACTAGTGCAAACCGTGTGAAAATCGCAAAATTAATTACAGCAAGAACACTTAATAACAAATTTTTACTTTAAATTAGTGCATCGTTACACAAATTAGTATTCTTTTTGACATCTATATAAAGAAAGAAAGATACATGCGATGATGGACAGCGGCGTATGGTAACGTAATTGGTTTACAGCCATGAAAAAGACAGACTCTACGAGCGCAGTTAAATGTTAATGCAGTCCCAGACATTACCCTCTATTGTCGTTGTAAACTGTGGATATCTGTATATGCGTATGTCCTATTTCAAAATGATCTTAATTAGCTATTAACAATGTCAACTCTGTGGGGTTCTGATTTGCAAAGATATTTGAAGATTGTTTTTTTAAATGTTGTAAGATTACTAGTTTGCTTAATGGCAGTTGGCTGTTTATTAAAAATACAGCAGTTGTAAGCTAAGCTATTTTGCTCTAATGTCTGGTATGATATACACGTTCAAAAGTACTGATTTGGAATAGATGTTTGTTTTTGAAGAAGAACGTAAATGTAAATTGCAAAAATTGTTAGAAAGTTTTTGATCCAAAAATGTGCTGATTCGGTATATTTGAGTTGGATCATTACCCTTAACTTTTCTTCCTGATGTAAGTCACTAATGCCCAGTGGCGGCGCGTGGACTTTTATTTTGGGAGTGCACATGTGGGTAGGTACCAGGGAGTCCGGTTTTGAAAATTAACCTTCAAAACTCGCATTTTAGAGCAGTTTGTGACGTTCTTTCCGCCTTATCTTGGGATAATATTCAGAAAAGGGCTTAGCGCAAAAATCCGAAATTGTTAGTTCTTCTTTTTATACAGAACAGTCACATCATAAACGAACAAAAATGACTTAAACTAAAAATTGTTTGAAAAATTGATAAGACCTTTAAATATACCAGGATTTATCGAAAGCACCACAAAATTTAATACAGTTTATAATTTTCGATAAAATGTATCTGTTCTTTTTTACTTGCTCATTATGTTTCTCGATATTCAGTCGGTACGCACTGTTTAATTGTTGTCGAATATCTTGTTTACCTAATAAATTAAAACCTAATTTAGCAGAGAGGTGTGTCTTGGAACTTTGATGTTTTCTAATTTTTTATTTTAAATGGATTAAATCCTTGACACCGGATGTGGTCCATTCTGTTTGAACATCACCAGCAAATAATAAACACGGAAAACAATAAAGACTGTTACTAATTTCATAACCACATAACCAGGCGGCTTTTTCATAAGTGTCTATCTTAAAGGTTCTTTTATAATCGCGTGTTTTACATTTTGTTACATGCGTGATCGATAAATTCGGTTTTGGACGACCGGCACTTTTGATTTTTTGTTTTTCTTCTAATGTCAGCAAAGAAAAACGAATTGTTTTTAAATATTGTACGCTAGTGCAAATCGGATTCTCCAAATTATCCGCCATAATTGCGCGCGAATACAACAAAAGTAATTTCCCGGTTCCCGGTATACAACACCACACTAACAGACGACCGTACACAAACTAAATGTGTACATATGGTAGCTAAGTACTGAGGACTATTACGGGAGGTGTGGGTGTGCGAGGGGTAGCTGCTGCTCCAATCACGGGCCAGTTCGAGAGAGCAGTGTACGAGCCGCATTACGCATGTTCGCGCCTGGAGTCTGAACCGAACATCGGAAATGAAAAATAAAATTAAATACCCAATAGAAAACGTTAGGTTTACGTCAAACACAAAGATAAATTCCTTTAGATGAAGATATTATTTGGGGGTACACGTGCACATGTGCACTTATTGAGAAGCCGCCACTGCTAATGCCACCCCCAAACAATAATGCCGTATTTCAAGTGGGAATGACAGCGGTTTACCATACCGAAGATATGATTACTTACTAGGCGGTGTCTATGCATCCTCTTCATTTTAAAGAATCGTCTATCATGACACCCAACGAATTTTATTTTGAACAGGATATGCGAAGTTGTTGGCATAATTGTATTGGAATAAGCACTTTATTTACTCTTAAATGACATTACATTGGTCACGATTAAGTCGCAAATTGTTTTGGGAGAGCCAATGTCTCACACTCTGCATATTTAGCCTCCTTGGTGATTAAAGAAGTCATTTTCCACAATGAGTATGGAAATGTCGCTCGCTTAATAAATAGTTATTAAGCGTGAATCGCTGACGACGTGTTTGTCAGTTCATATATCATTGAAATAAATGACAAATAAGGGAGGCTCTAAGACGCTGACTTGTGGGGCTATTAACAACAGTTTCCTTTGAACATGCAGGTTCCTGTCGGAATATAATTAGACTGTCTAATTTCTATGCGACAAGTAAGTTTTGAACCATAAAAGCGCACTCCTAACACCGTAACGTTCCCACTTTTGGAATAATTTCTAATGATCTATGCCGGCAAACGCAGATCGACAGATCCAACATAACACCACAGGAACCTGCTCTTTAACGAAGGTGTAGGCAACATTCCAAACAAAGTCAAATAGGGCTGCATCGACAACTTGATTCTTGATTGGAACAAAATTTCAACTTAAACATTGGAATTAAAGATCTACCAACAATCGAGCAGCCTAGATTTTAAAAATTATTTTTACATTTAATTCTTTGGCGGCAAGTACAAAGGTTAAATGCGGAAGCCGAAAAGGTAGCGGCATCTTTATCGCAAACCGCCAAGACGACCCGCTCCGTCACGGATTACGATGGCATTGGATTTTCAAGTGTTAGAATGCGATAACAACAGTATGTTGCTATTGCAGTTACACTCAGCACAGACATTGAATTTTTTTTGCCCGCAGTCGTCGGAATCATAGAGAGTCTAATGTTTCGGACGTAGATATAGGAATGGGTAGGGAATGTCGATGTGTGATAAAGATAGTACAGTTAGAATATTGTGTATATTCTTTTCCTGTTCCTGCAAACAGAAACCATATTTCTCTTTCTTTTGTTCTTTACTTGAGCATATCAAGCACCCGCTGGTGTTCAGATGGTATATACTTCATATATATTTTTTGAGATACTAGATTCCAAGAATGAGTTTTCTCCTTGCGTTTTCAAATAATAAAAAAGGTAACACTCAGTCCCAAATGTTAAGAAAAGTAAATCTGCAGTAATGTTCATAATTTTTCTCTTAAATATCTAAGTTTCTTTAAGTTTTTTTTTTTTATCTAAAGTGACTATCTAATAAATATACTATCTAATTTATGTATGTATATGAATTGAAGTATATTCGATTTTCAGATATCTAATTGAATAATCACTTCTATTAACGTACTAATTTCTTTAAAGTACATCTCTTTCGTGTTTGTTCCTAGGTATTACTCACGCCTCCATGTTGGTATACACTTATTTAAACTTGTTACGCTACAAAAAAAAAAAAAAAAACAAGAACAAATGGTTAGTACCTGTGATTTGTTGCCGAGGACAAAGAGGTCATTCTATTTGCAGTGAACAGCTGTTCGTAGTCTCAGTAGTTGGCGGCATGCGGTCCAGTCACGGGAAGCCTCCGTCGTTACAAAGATAGCCTTGGTCATAGTGTTGGCAATACGCATAGTAACTAGATTGGCAGTAATGTACGACACAGCTGAGCAACGCGTCAGAGCTAATTTATAATGTTACAGAATTCGTCAGTGGAAAGGAAAATTTTAAAACTACATACATCAATTTTAATACATTTCTGGGGTTCTTAGTACAGTGAAACCTCTCTAAAGCTTTGCCTGTTTATTAAAATTTCATATATAATAAATACAGCGTAGGTATTTAAAAGACAGAAAATAAATTGAACTGAATGTATTGAGTACGATTTTTACACATTGTGATTATTTTTAAAAGTCGCATTGTCGCTTTTATCCATGGGAAACACACTTCTGGGTTAAATTAAAAATATTGTACATAAATAGTTTGTGCGCCTGTTAACGTACGTACATTTGACGCACTAATTGTATTTGCGTATTGATCTCTACAAAAAAGAACGCTTTTTGATATTGTTGCAAACTGACAAGAATGTCGGTGCAGTAGTATGACCGTACTTGTCTGTCACATTCATCAAATTAAACGGCGTACAACGGGGTTCTGACTTTGACCGTCTACTAGAACTAATAATAAATTTTAAAATTTGAAATGTGTTTGAAATGGAAACTCAAAGTGTAAGGTTATCACTACTTTCGGTCAATTTTTTTTTAAATAACCTGTTAAAAAGTCGTACAAGATCTCCATATACAATGAAATAATACTAGTCCAGAGAGAAACATGTTCACATATACTTACATAAATGTCTTCCTAAAATTGTATCAGTGTAAAGAGTTTACTTCATTCAAAGAAAAGTCATGCTTAACTTGAGACTTAAATTTATAATTTTATAATTTTCGAATGACAAGCATTAATTAAGGCTATACATAATCCGACGGGATGTACTGTACAGTCTGCGCTATTCCAAATGCAGAAGTCGCAGGAGGCATTTAGAGGATTATTCAGCTACGGTAACGTTTTTAATGGTCACATCAGACGCAAAATGAAAGATAATATTTAAAGTTTCTATAGGACTTTTAAATAAAATAACAAAATCTCACTTTGTATAGATAATATTAATTATGTTGCAATTATGCATTTTGAATTTCGGTGATCTGTAGACATTCGATATACCTCTATTTATAGAGATACCACAGATTTGTTCCTATGACGGCTGCCACTGCATTTGCGCTGTTTTGCCTTTGTTTTGGGTATTACCACGGAATTGGCGTAGTCGCGGAGAGCAGGGTCCGGCAGCCGAGGTGGAAGCGGTCTCATCCCAGTGAGTTCCACTTGCTGATCGTAATGAACGATACGCCTCGGAAGTATGCATTCTGAGTCTATCCTCATCACCCAAATATACATGGAAAATTGTCACTCATTAGAATTCAAAGGTTATGGTAAAAAACTTATTTAGCTTGTTCTAAGTTATATATATTGTATCTCCAGAAAAATAAGTAGATGCTATACATACATTAGACCGAGTGTCTTGTAACGTAACACTTTTTAGATAATCTATTGAGAATAGAAGGGTGAACAAGAATGAACAAACTGTTAAAGTAGAATTTGAACTTACAATTAGTAATATTTTGCATCAAAAAGCCTTTCTTTGTCATAAAGTATTGAATCGAACGAAAAACGCTATTCCATCAAAAAATTTGGTTTGCCAGTAAGAGTAACTGTTTCTCTAAATGTAGAAAAATAACTTGCCGTTTAAAGAAATTAAGAGTTTCGTTTCAAACCTTAACCTTTTTATTTTGATTATATGTATATTCTTTCAACGAAAAGAAGCGTCTTCAATTGAAAGAAAAAATAATTCAAAAGAAAAGATCCTAAATAATAGGAATAGTACTAGAGACGGACTCGACTGTGATTCTCTACCATGGAAATAAAGGTTTAGTTTGTTTCTCTCTACGGGACACAAGCAAAACTCTCAATCCAGGAGAGGGCCGCAGCGTAAGCTGGTAATGCAGTCACAGTCAGTTTCTTTGACAAATATTTGTTGGTTTGAATTACTGGGGTTATACATTTATTGTGTTTAGTTCTGTGTTGTCTTTTCCCTCTGTTTTTTAAACAGCGACTGGAAATCGGCTGCGGCCGAATTAAGCAGATCTAGCATTTATCGAGCCAGATTCAATTTTATTTAATTTAATTTATTAGATGGAGCAAATTTGGTTGAGGAACCTCTAGACTTATTTAGCGTTAAGCATACAACCACTAAAGTGGAAGGTGCGCATCTGACAAAACCGAGCGATTTCTTTGAAAAAACTGCACGAAATGATCATCATTTGAGTTTTGTTCATAGAAAAATGATTCAATTATTTGGTTTCCCACTAAACCGCAGCAAACATTGCTGAAGAATACCACCTGGTAATGAGATTGATACGTTACATGCGAACTTTCAATCGTCTACCTTGTATATTATGTGAAACCTTTTGGGGTTTAACTATATCTTAAGGCTGCTACACCCTGAATCGTAGCGTTAGCGTCAGTAAATGTGATAATTTTTTCGATTTTACGGGCACAATTAATGAATTGAAATGACAAACTAATTTCTTTTTAATATGTAATGATGTTTTCTAAGTCTCTATTGGCTGCTTTTTTTTAAGTAGTGTTTATTTTCCTAGTTAAAAAATAAAATAATCTACCGATTTTTTCGTTTTTGTGGATTTGTTTACAAAGTTACAAGACTTTTCTTTACACAGTTCAGTAGATTTTTCAATGGTTGAGCTCCCTATGGATTTAAATTTTTTTCAAAATTTATATTTTCTGTGATATTTGACTTCAAAAAGTAGAAATTATGCAGCCAGTTAAACATATTTTTCAAAGGCTTTCTAACCAGGCGGGCTCACTACATCTCAGATCTAAATTCAATGTAACAGTGCCGTATATTCACATTAAAAATATATAAAATACCATTTTGAAATTTGCTACATGATTAAGCAGAACAATATAAGAAAAGGGTAGACAATTGCCATTCAATACACACAAACGAATCAAGCCGACTTTGTGCTGTCGGTTAATTGCCTATACATCTAATGTAACAGTGCCTGGCAGCGCGTTACAAGTACCCCTACATCGGCAATGCCCAAGAAAACATGAACCATACTGCTTCCAAATGTAGACGACATACACGAACCGATGACTAATAAACTGCAACGCTTATCTACAAAAAATGTAGTGCGACTAATAGATAGGCATTGGGGCGTGTCTTAGTAATGTTTTTCGCCTGCCCCTTTATCGGTTATCTCGGTTGCATACTTTCAAATTGGGAAATATGTACTTTTAGGGGTGCAGCAGCCTTAAAAGAAAATAAAAATAAATGAGTAGTCCATAATCAATGGAACACTCGGTATACTACTGAAGGTAAGTTTAGCTTTAATGACGTCAATGTTATCTATTCTTTGATGTAACTCTAGTAGCGCGAATAAAACTAAACCAGCAACTTTTAAATAAAAAATTTGTCATACGAGGTTTCGTGCAAAATTGGCGCACAGCATGCAAACAGCGGAACGGAATCCATAGACTGCATGCCGCTAAACCCATTACGTATTTACGAAATTTCCTAGAAGTCAAAGTCATGGTCAATGTGTTTGGTGTATGCATATGTGAGTAACTATTGTTAACCGTGACGGATAACCAAGGACGGAATATCGGCAATTATTTAATCCAGTTCTACTTAGTTGTTCCGGTATTTTATTTTATAAATCGACTTTAATGTGTTCCTCGAGTAACTTTATATTATTCTACATTTCGACAGATTTTATGCAACCATACACGCTTCAATGTATATACACTTCATCTATTTTAGGTCCAAACCTGTTTTTTATCGGTATGAAGCAAGTCGATACTTTTGGGTTAAAATAAAAATCGTATAAACAGTAATTTTGAAAACAAATAGATCATATAAGTAACTTGTTTTTTCTTTATTTTTAAAGTTTTCGTGTGAAACACAAAATGAAAGAAAAAGCTTGGGAGAAATAATAAATAATCAGCAAAAACCTCGAAAAACGGCCCTAATTGACAATTATCGCCACTTGATGACAGTAATAACAAAGTAAACAATGCTTACCACCTACAATTACATAGTATACGGTCATCTTCAATTGTGATGAAATCAAACAATGTCGGTCTTTGTTTGTCTGGAAAATTTCTTCGGAACTGTGCGACAATAAGGAGAAACTGACTAAACCCGACCCCGATACAGTCAAATAAAGTTAATAAATTTTACGACATTCCAGTTGATTATAGACACATGACACATAGATATATCCGAAGAAAAAACTTATATCGGAGGATATTTAATTAAAAAATGTCTGGAAAAACATTCTTGTGTGAAATACACTGAATTTTTAAACGTATAAGGATTTGATCATTTTGATAGCAGTTCCAAAATTAATGCATTCTATAGAGCCCATTACCAGGATGATGATAATTTATTTGGTAATTTAAAGTTGCCTGACAGCAGCTTTTATCGCTTTATTAATGAAATGGATTCGTATTTTCCAACACGTATTTGCAAAAAAAAATGTTGAACTTGAATTAGTTAGGCTCATGAAAAACATCAATTCCTCTTCCCAGTGGAATATTTAATAAAATTATTTGTTAGAACGAACATTTTTTGTTCGTTAAAATTTTACAATAGATTGTTGAAAACAAAGCCACGACAAAATAGAAAATTAATAAATCTTTTACATTTGTAAATACTTGTTTAATTTACCTGATCGACATGTTTAACATTTAAATAACGAATTTGTTTTAATGCTAAAAAAACACGTTTTAATTTGTTTTTCGACATATTACTTACATATACATTTTTAAATTTCGCGCAATAGATAAAACAAAATGGTAGAAGGTCACCGAAAACTCTCCGTAAAAACCCATGTATCAAAACGTTAGTGACGCTACTTGGTTTACCTATACTTTGGTTTTACTGTTTATGCCTTTATATGCAAACTTTGCACTTTATTGTACAAACAACATATTAAAGAAGTTGCGAAGTCAATAACGTACCTAACTGAAAATATGTTAAACATTGACTTCATACACTATTGTTTTATAGTACGGATATATAATTATAATAACTTAGGGAATTTTCCGCCCATACCTAACTCTCAATTATATATTTTTTTTTGTGGTAGTCGAGATGATCCTAGTAGCACAAAATATATCTAATATATGGGTTAAATACTAAAATATGTATTAAATATTTTTAAAATATATAATACATATTTTAAAAATATTGGGTGTTACTGGGGAAAATAAAAAATGATAATTTGACTTTAAATCGGATTTATAACGTTTCGACTACATGCAGTATAATCATCATTATTCATTATCTCCGTTACTATCAAGAAAAAAATGTACTACTATATTATAACAACCATAAAATATATTTTTATGAGACACATACGAATAAATATATCGCGTGCACTGCAAGTCAATCTGAACAGTCTATAGAAAATATTTATATTCTAAATAAGAGCGTAATCCACATTCAAGGAGGTATAAAATTCCAATTTTCTATTCTCGGTAAATAACAGCTGTGCGGCAAAAAAGCATATTTTTTAAATAAAAAAGCCTAGGGAGTCGGTACTCTTTCTACACTCCGACGTCCGGTCTCCCCGCAGCTGTCTACGTTTCATAAAATCGCAATATTGCAGCCTTTGATTTATGCAACCTGCGTAATTTGGACAATTTTGCTTCAGTGAGCTGTGCTATTAAGTACGATAATATACTTGAAATTATCGTGATATTAGAAGTGTCCAGAAAGGTAATTTTACAATCCGAAATTAACTCTCTGAACACGACCCTAATTAGAAACACAGCAGGTGACATTTTTGTCGATTGGTATATGAAAGATATAAGTTCGGGTAGGTCTTTGAATTATTTTTCCCAACATAGTATGAAATACAAACGTAACACCATTATTGAGTTGAAAAATAGAGTCATTAGGCTAAGTGATCCTCCATTTCATAAGAAAGATTTAAAGTTAGTTACCGAAATCTTAAATAATGGCTATCCTATTCATTAATGCCGTGCTTTATAGTTGGAAACATGCTACTAGTGTAACCAATGATGTAAGATACTTTGATATACCGTATATCAGTGGCTTGACGGAAAAATTAAATAGGCTATTAAACACAGACAAGTATAAGTAGGTAGGGTACAACAATAAAACAATAAGTGATGTTTACCGAAAGAATTAACATCCAATTTAATTTATAAAATTAAATGCAATTACTGCAGTGACGTTTATGTAGGCCAAACTAAGCAGTACCTCCACCGGAGATTACAAAATCACAAACAAGATTGTTTTCTTAACAAAATATATAATACGATAAAGACAGCATTGGCCTCTAACCACTTTCAATTCAACCATAGTTTCAATTTTAATGACGTCACAATTTTAGATTCTGAGAACATTTTACATAAGCGTTTATTCCTAGAAAAACTTCACATTTGCAGGGATAATAAATAATAACAGTATTAACATAAGAGATGACTCCCCTACCAACGGATACTTTCCGTACATTAATTTAATCAAACCTCCAAATGAGTTTTGCACGTTGTAGTTAAATTTAATTTGTAATGTTATACATAGACGACTGTAGGATTAATATTGTCGATGTAAATCCAAAAATCGTGTAAATCTTTGGAGGCCACTGTACCACGAAATTGAGCGAAAAATATTGCGTTCTTCTTATACCATGATACTCTTTCAGTCTATAAGGTTTCATTAAAATTTGAATTTTTGAGTTGCTGGTGTTGCCTTGTAGGTATTTTTGAACAACGAACAAAAGCAATGCTATAGATTAGACAATTCATTATAACGAGTTTTCGTTAGATCTGCTTGTGTTCAATATAATTATTATACCACCAATGTATGGTCGCCGTCACGATATTTTAAAATGACCTCAATTCGTACTAATCGAATTATAAGGATTCGGGAAAAATTTAAAAGGGTCTTCAGGTTTTAATTACATTTTATAATATTGGACTTTACATTTAAACTAATCGTGTAGTAACTATGGATTGGTTTTTAATTAATGTTTAATTATATTGATTATATTATTAATATTTAATTATTTAAATTTTTCGGAATACCCCCAACAGACAAATACTGTAAACGTTTCATAACCCTAGTAACCCTTATAATTCGATTAGTATGAATTGATGTCATTTTAAAATATCGTGACGGCGACTATTTCTGTAATCGGTGCTGAACCATACATCAATAATTTGATAAAATTCGTTTGATTTTTTAAATGTCGCAATGCAGATTTTGGAAATTGGAATAAGAAATATTACCACACATTTTTACACATTAAACGTTTATTTTATTTAGTTACTTAATGAATTATTACTCATGATGTTAAAGTCAATGCACATAGAGTAAACGTATCAATAAATATACACACAAAATAATTTATATTATTATAGATTTCTAACACCGTAAAGAATGAACAGAGATTTTTACTTACAAATCTAGCTTCACTTATTTTTCATACTATGCTAAAAGTGTCTAAATGACTCTAATGACTAGGGTCACGGATGAGTCATCACATTAAAATTATAAGATCGTATTCCATCACAGTCTAATTGCGTCCCAGTCAGTAGTATAGAATTAGTGAGTTACGGTTTCACTCATTTATTTCAATAATTCTTGAAGAGCAGGCACGGCAGTAAAATTGTTATCGCTATGCAGAACAAGAGAGTGATATTCATTGTTAGGCTGTTGGACGTTTGTAGATTTTCCGGCCACTCGCACTCTTCCAATTCCTGTTCGCTTCTGCAGAATTCGAGCACTTCTACGTCATGTCGGAATTTTACTCTGAAAAGAAACAATAAGGGTTCATTCGGCACGTTGTACTTTTAATTTGTACTATTTCTGCGCTTTCGTGAAACTTCATTTTTTGTTTGCTGAAGCGTAAGTAAATTGGTTAGGAAATTAAGTGAAATGAAATTAGACACTCGACGTGTACCGTTTTGAATTGTTCTGCGAGTACATTTTACGTTTACTGCGGCAATTATTCCTTCTCTACAGTGGAAACATTGAAAAACAAATACATCGAAGCATTTATGTTGTAGTTACATATGATATACTTTGCAAATTATGCATACGCTTTCACAAAGCAGTTGGTAAATGAATACAAATCTTTTTTTCATTGCTGTCATATGCTGTTGGCTATCGTAGTTGATGACATCCAAGATATTATTTTGCAAAAATAATATTATAACCAAAGAGCGGATCGACGCCAGACTCTATCGACAAGATTTATATCTATATATTGTGTTGACGCGTTGTATGTCGAATATTATTATGGTAATACCGCAGTGTTATATAACAGATACGTAGATAATATATATATATATATATATGTATATATCAGTTAAATTTAAAAACTCAGTTGTGGCAATTTAATAAAACTGCCACATAATGATCATATTTTTAAAAGTATATGTTCTTTGTATGGTAATGCAGTAGTTAAACGGTATAAGTAAGTAGCTATTACGCATTCTTTCGTCTTTCTAAAAAAATATTCATTATTGAAATATGTTGATTTGTATATTTAAAGCAATTCCTAGAATTACAATACACTCCCGCTATCTTTAATGTTTCCCAAATAATAGCTTTTGGATTTTGTTAAAAAATGATTTTTTTTACCTAAACGTCTTTCAAAATTACCATGAATATTCATTTAATCTATTAATTAAAATTCTAAACTAATTTTCTCTTAATATTTCAGGATTCCGAATATTTGACATGTTTTCTCAATATCTTGAAATGGCTCTAATGTAATCTACATTATTGTGTAAATAGAGAGAATTTAATTAAAAGAAGAAAGAAAATAAATAAAAAGACCCAAAATAACAAATGTCTCACACGACTGCTTTCGCTTGTTTGTAAATTGTCTAATCGCTTCGATTTATCTATCTGTGAATATTATTTTTTTTTATTTGTTTATGAAAGTAGGTCATTCGACAGGCCAAAGAGGCACTATAACGGAATGACACAAATATAACAAAAACATGCATGAGGTACACATGACTAGTAACAATTAGGAAACAACAAAGCAAAATTTTTATACAAGACAGTTCTCAGTACGGCATGTGAAACAGTAACTGCAGAAACGAATACAGCACTAAACTTATGAAAATTACCAAATTACGAAAAGTATTACAAATGTAAAAAGAAGGAAATATGAGAAATATGCAATCGTTAGTTAGTAATTATACTTTAAGTGATTTTTAAAAAGATTTAAATATTGTGAGACAATTTTGCAATTAAAACGATTATTTTTTAAATTAAAAGTGCCTATGCATCTCATTAATGGATAGTTGAAACAGTAGTTAGAGTTGGCTGGATGTTCATAAAATAAATTGAAATGTCTCGTGCAGGTGTGAGAATCAATAAAGTTTTCAGTAATTTATAAATAAATATCAAATCATTGATAGTTCGTCGGTTTTCTAAAGTTTCTAATTTATAAAACAAAGCATTCGATTTGTAAGATGTAAAGGTTAATCCCCGGTTATACCTATAATTCAAATGTTTAATAATTTTTTTTTTAACATTCTCTATAGCATTCATATATTTATAATAACAAGGATTCCAAACTGTCGCGCATACTCAAGGATCGGACGAACTGTAGTATTATAAATATTAATCAGGATAGCGTGATGGCGAAAGTCTTTTGTTACTCTTAGCAAGAAACCCAGTCCACGCCAAGCACGCTTAATTATGGTCTCAACGTGATCCGCAAACCACAGCTTGGAATGCGAAATCACCCCCAGATCATTAACAATTCCAACCGACAAAATTAACATCCCATCTAGATAAAGATTTTTGTAAGGCGGTACCATTTGACTATGTTTACATTTAAAAATGTTCAGTTTTAACCTGTTGCAAGTCAATATTGATCAAGGCGTAATCGTCTGAACAGATCACTGAGCGATAAAGTTCCAAATCATCCGCGTATAAGCTGTATTTAACATTTTTGAAACAACAACCGACGTCGTTAATAAATATACTGAACAATAGAGGACCCAGGTGCGATCGCTGGGGGATACCCGAAGTAACACGTGATTTGCAATTATTTATGGCAACATACTGAGACCTGTCTGTGATGTGCGACCCAATAAGATTCAACAGAGGGCCATGTACACCAAAATTCTGAAGTTTAATTAATAACGTTGGGTGATGAACTTTATCGAACGCCTTACAAAAGTCGGTGTATACTGCAGACACAGATAAGCCTTTATCAAGCATTAATCTGAATAAAAGGTACCAAATTAGTAAAGTAGATCGTTTGAAAAAAAAGCCTTGCTGATGTTCTGGTAAAAAAAATTTCCATTTGAAAAAAGAGTTCATGGGAAATAATAGATTATGTGTCCCGTATGGCAATATACCTGAAGCTTATTATCAATTACAGCACACTTCCTCATGTAAGCTGTTTTTATTCATTAAGCGAAAGTGTTTTAAATTAAATGTAACAAATTACAATTTACCTTATATTTTCGCTATTTAATAATTAGGAATAATAAGCTAGGTTTGAATTGATAATCAAGAGGTGCCTTTTATTTATTGTTAAACAAGTCAAACTAGTTTGTAATAATTATGCTAATTATTCACATCCTAAATAATTTTGTTATCTTTTAAATGTCCAACAATTTAAGAATAAAATTAGGAATTAGGAATAGCAGGAATGTTTTAGCAAATTTAAAAAAATAGTAGTGGTTTATTAAAAAATATTGTTTTGTATTTCTGATATTTGAATATCTTTAGCATATTTTTTTTTTTCGTTGTAACAACATTCTCAGATTAAAATGTGTACACCAAGAGGCCACTTGATAAACGCCTGTAGTCAATTCGACCTTTTCTAATGAGCAGCTAAATTATATAACGTCGTTTCCTTTTTGTTATTATAGATTAATTGCTGATAAAGAAATAATCAGTATTGCTGTAATTTACATCTCCACACGTGTGAATTAATGAGATCAGACATGTATGTTTTCGAGTTTTTTTCCAAAGAAGGTTCTGTAGATGTTGTGTACATAAATAAATCATGTAGGAATGTGTAGTAATATCAACAATATGTGTTTTATGCTCGTCAGTAGAATAAATTGTGGAAAGCTTTATAACTACTCACACATGTTTGGCAAATAAAATTAAATAGTTACAACATCGGACTTGATTTCCTCTTTATATGATGCATCACCACGATAAAAGTAATTAGATTGTTTTACGGCTATATTGTTATTTCAACGATTGAAGTATTCACAAGTAGGTATATGCATAGATATTACAAATTTGTATTACGAAAAACTCCCAACACGATTGTACTATATCCCATACTATCGATTTATCAGTTTATTACGTGAGACCACATATAAAATGCTTATCTTAGAGCAAAAAATATTTTTTAATATAATTTCCATTGGGATTTTATATTAAAAAATATTTTTTGCTCTAAGATAAGCATTTTATATGTGGTCTCTGATTTTATGTATTTCTTCAATTTTTTTTTTAACTCATTTCAATAGGACCTTTAGGAAACCCGCAAAAGAGAAGCTGCTATCATCTCCTCATTTGTGCTCAATCTTTTCCCACCAAATTATTTTTTCAAGTTTGAGAACAAAAAAAGAATCAGAATCAGATTTAGTCAATATGGCGGTCAAGCTAATTATTCTCACAATCAGATAATAAAAGATGCCTACATAGGTAGTGTCATAAAAGGGAAGACTTCAAAATTAATACTCCGTATTGGTGGACCCTAAACATTAACAAAAAATGTGATAATGTATTGCCACGAGAAGAAAATGTACACGCATGGCAAGAAACCCAAATATTGCAGACCACGAAAAGGCAAAAGCCAAGGACCAATACAAATTATAGAGGAAAGAGCTCCAAAAAATACTCGATTCGAAAACGAGGCACTGGAAAGAAGTATTCACAGTGTTAAATGAGGACATAGGGGGACTGACCTACAAAATTATGATTCGCGAGCTAAAGAGTATTATACTAAGTTCTGGTAGATACGAAACGCTATGCACAGATAGAAAGGATTTCTTAAGTCAAAGAAATATGCATTGAGTCAAAGAAATAATTCTTTTCAATAGTGGCAAAGCGTGCTGTTGTTCAATCAAGAACATAATTTCTTTCGAATAATAATATTCACTCAAAGAGATATTTTGTAGACTGAAGATTAACATTTTGTTGAGTCAAATATAAAGAAAACTCTGAGTGGAAACATATTGATTTCAGTTAAAAATAACTGACTTTGATTGAAATTGAGCGGGGTATTACACAAATAACACTAATGGCATTGATTTAAGAATCGGAAGGCTTTAATCTCAACATCAAAAAAATTGTAATATTTGACTGAAAGCAATATGTTTTTTTGAGTTAATACTGTCTTTTTTATATTCAATAATACTGACCTGTTGAAATACAATCAATTCCTAGCTTTTTTATTAGAATCCTTTTGTATTTATTCCTATACTGCTGTTCTAATACATGCAACTCGAGCAGCAGTAGAAAAGAAATGACTGAAAAGTCCTCATATGAATCAGGGCTAAACATCGACTAAAAATGTTCGTTCCAAGCTATAGCTAAATTAACCGAACGACAGATATTTAAGGGTTAAAGAATTAAAACAAGTTGAATGAAAATAATAATATTTATTATCGAGGTAATATATGTGTATGTATGTATATGTATACATATTATATTAATCGTAAATATATAAACAATACTTAATTCTTCATTAAAACAATATTAATTTACAACAAACAGTTCATTATGTTTTACTATAGTAACAGTTGGAATAAAAAAGTAATCTAACGTAGATAATTCATTTATCAAATATTCATCAGTTTCTTTTATACTGTATGCAAATAAATGTCCGTTAAAATATAAAGTTCTAAATAACCGACATATCATATACGTGTTATTTTGAGTATCTGATATTATATGTTCAATCCTTTGATACGTATCCATATTATCCATTACGTCTAATTTTAATTCAAACGCAATCAAAAACTATATAAAATTAAAACTTACCTATATTTTTCAGTTTCAGATGTCAATGAAGTCGTTGTATACTACGGCAAAACGTTATGTTAATAAAATATACCTAAATTTGGACAAATATATGCGTATATAAACACATGTACCTATGCATGAGAACGTGTGTGTGTATATATTTATGTTAAAATTAGAAAAAGAACAAAACGAAATACACATATTTTATGAGAATACTATATTTACTTTATTTGCTGTTTTTTTATTTCTAATTCAGAAACAAAAATACAAAATAATATATATTTTGTATCTGTGTGGAGGTTCAATATATGCGTATATTATAAAATTAATATAATATTAATACAATATTTACTTACCTAAGAGAACGTTCAAAACAACCAACACCTGACAATAAATATCTAATGGCAAATGCCTCGCAAATGCATAAAAGTGCGTACGTGATCAAACACCCGAATACTGGGCGTGGTAGGGGTTGATAAAGGAAGCAATGTTGATGTATGAGTGCAATGCCTGTCGTAGAATGCAAGTTTGAAGTAGTACTGATACGAACCGAGTTGTTGAAGTAAGACAGAAAGATCGGCAAAAAATCGCATGGGTTGCCTTAAATAAATATCTTTTCTATTCAAGGAAATATATCAAAAGTATTGCGTTTTAAAGCCAAAAATATTATTTGTTTGTTTGTAAAAAATAATGCTTTGTATTAAAATCTTTCTTTATTAAGTCAAAGAAATATGGGCAACAAAATATATTTCTTTGACTTAAGAAATCCTTTCTATCTGTGTGTAGTGAAGGAGCTTTCTCCCGGAGGTCGAACCACACACACACAGTGGGTGATCGAAGAAGGTATTCGTTTTACAACGAAAGAACTGGAAGTGGTGACGTGAAATATAAAAGCAAAGAAAGCTTGGGTTATAGATGAAATACCACCAGAATCTATCAAGCGCACGATGGAATATAACCAAGACTGGATACTAGACTACCTATTGGAGTTACAAGTTTTCACTAGCCACTGGAAAATTGCCAAATTACGGTTACCAACATAAGAGGTTAAGGATCCTAACATCCCTTCATCTTACAGACAGTGGTGCTTGCTCACTACATTAAGCAAACTCTACGAATCGTTAATCGTATTTCCGCATATCTTCTCAATCTGATATCAAACTATCTTGGTGGCAGACAAATACAAATTAACAAAAATGTGCAGGAGCATGGCTCTGCCTTAGTCCCTACCCTTTGGAACCATCTGCTAAAGATCAAACTGGTAGGCGGCAATGTAACGATTGGCTATGCGTATGACTTGACACTAATAGCAACTTCATGACCACTGTGAACGAAGGTCCACCTAGAATAGATGACCGCAAACCACCCAAGCTAGACGCAAGAGAAAGCGGAAGTGATCATTCTTAAGGGAAGCGAAAGAAGGACTATATTTTCTTCAATATGACCAAGTCTAAAATAATACCTAAGAAGAGCGTAAAGTACTTGGGAATAAGCCTAGACTAAAGACTGATCTTCACTGAACATAAGAAGGAAGTAGCAAAGAAGCAAATGAAAGGACTGCCACGCCTCATGTCGAACATCGGTGGAAAGAGGCTGGTCCTCGCTGAAGTCGTGCACTCAATTTTGTTATTTGGTATACCTGTATAACAGACGATAGTGGAGAAGAAACATAACGTGCGTATCCTGGAAAACCGCAAAGGAAGGTTTTACAAGGAAGGACAGCAATTGCCTATCGTACAGCCACCATAGCTGCCCTGCAAATAATCACCGGAAAACCACCGATTCATGTTATAACATTTGAGAGGAAATTTATACATCAGAACAAGGGCCAAAAGTCACGAGAGCATGCAAGACGCAACAGGTTTAGAGAAATATTTAAGTATTAGTTAACGGAGAAAATACACAAGTGGATGTGAAAGTATATATTTTAACCTATCCTTAGAGCATGGATACTTTAGGATTTTTTGTGCATATTTTCCAAGCTCTAGTTGTTACAATGATTTTTGTGTTTTCAGTTCTGCAAATAGCAAGAAGGAATTATAAATTCGTCTTCTTTTTCAAGAACATCTTAGGACTTCAACAGTCAAACGAAAAACAATTTTGGCTATAACTGTACGTTTTGAGAATCCGTAAGTTACATAAAATGAATCTATAGATGTTTGTCTGCAGTGGTGACGTTTTTCTTGTATTGACACTCGTTTTAATAAAGGGAAAGCCTAACGGCAAACAATTTCCTCTTGAAAGCCGAATGCGTCGTGAAAATTTCGAACGGAATTGAATATTAAGGCGAAAATTAATAAGAGAGAGGAAGGGATCGTTTTTTACCTAGCGCTTTCCGTCATCATTCGTAGTTGTAATCTCGGAAACGCTTTCCTATAGAATTACCTAACCTATATTACATTCTCAACGTTTTCCCCTCTATATGTTCCCGGAATACCTGGCATTATTTCCTGTAGGATCCCTCCGCCAGAAAAGCCATCCCGATTCCGCCTTATCCAGAATCCATTGGGGCTCCGGAACACCAAATTTTTCCATTACTTTCATCACAGGATTTAGGAAATTGAGTTCTTAATTTATTTCGAGGAAGTCTTCCCTTTTAGCGGCGGTTATATGTCTCTACGTTCTGAGGTCGCTACACAAAAAGGAGTCCTGCAATAAAACGAATGAACGGTTATTATTACGGCCATCTTACGAATGAAATGATTTATTAAATAAATACATTACGAGCGTATCCATCATAATCCACTTGTGTTGTAATGTACATCATAAAAAATATGTGGAAATTTAAATGTAGCGATTTATTTAACTCCTTCATTCATATAAAATAAATTTGAATGTACTTCATTACAAAATTTAAATTTATCTAACGCAACAACAATCATTTTTTGACGTACAACCGTTGAATCAACATTGGCCACCTCAGTGACGTCAGCGGTTATAGATCACGGGCCATTTTGCAGATAGTTCGCGATAATAGCTTGAAATCATTCTCTCGTTGCTTTCATAACCTCTTTGTACCTTTTTGATGAACAGCAGAATAAAAATTTAATATTATACAGGGCGGGGTAGAGGAACTTGCTTATTTGGTTACTCAATAAAAACAAAATATGTACAAATACAAATTTTATTCTTAAAACAACATAAAGAATAGCATTGGAAATTTATGGTACTTAGTTTTAAAAATCATGTTAGGCAAATAGCGTCCATTATTTTGAATGCTCTGTCTCAGTCGATTTTGAGAGTTATTGTGAGCTCTGCAGCATAGCCACGGGTATGTTGGTAACAGCGTGATGAATGTTGTTCTTCAATTCAATGAGGATCCTAGGACGCTCGTTTTAAACCTATGACTTGAGATAACCCCACAGAAAGTAGTCGCAGGGGGTTAATATGTACGTGCGCCAATAATTACGCCAGGATTTTAGGTTTAATCTTTTTTTGTTTCGGGTAATATAAATCCCTTTTATTTAATCCCATTATCCCGAAGAAATCACTTAAAAATTTCAATTCTATAAAAAATTACACATTTTTATCCCCAAAAGTGCGTTTCTGGACTACTGTGCGACATGGTGGGTAACAGATGACAGATATTTGCTATGTTACAAGCAGCCACTGTGATGATTGTTCTCCGAAACAACAACAACAACTCTTTCTTCATAATTTGATATATATATATATATATATATAGTAAATAGAATCTAAATGGAACTCAATTTATTTCGAATAAGGTATTAGTAATTAAAATTATTGCTCGGTTAATGAATGCAATTTCTTGCCGATAATGGTCTTAATTTTTGCAGAAATACATATTTTTACAAAGGATTGCGTTTACTTCGAAATGTCGTTAGATTTGAAAGTTAATATTAAAGTTACCTACGCTCGCGAAATTATGTATCTGATCTGATTATATTACAAATTAAAAATATCACAAGCGAAAGTCCAATTACGTAGTTTGAGCACTGCTTCATTTGCATTAATTAAAGGTGCAAATTACCTAAAAATAAATTCAAATAACCGAATCGAAATTTGTAATATCGGAGGCACACTGTCCTAAGTCCATTTTATTGTTCCTGTGCGTAATTAAACTTTGTATATGACATTGTTAAATATATTTTTGTAATTTTCGTATTTTATTGATTCTAAAACATAATTTGCTAATTATGATACAGTAAAAAATATGAAAATTGTGAAAAATGGGGTTTGTATAGTTTGCTCCCGATATACAAATACACCTTTACTTTTATTCTTAGATTTTTATTATTAATATACTTTATTTTAATTTTAATTTAGTTTAACAAATTTCTTTAAATATAATTGCCCACTTCATTATTTCGTAATCTTGCAAATTTTATAGTGCCGTCAGGATCTTTTAAAATGACCTAATCGGATTATAAGGGTTTGCAATTGTGCTAGCTGTGAAGGATAATCGTTTACAGAATTAGTCTAATGGGGGATATTCCGAAAAATTTAAAATGGACTAGGGGTTTTAATTACATTTTATAATATTGCACTTTAGATTTAAACTAATGAGTTATTTGTGTAGTAACTATGGATTGGTTTTTAATTAATTATCCTGATTATATTATTAATATTTAATTATTTAAAACAGCACCTGTAGCCCTTTTTAAATTTTTCAGAATACCCCCCAATGGACAAATACAGTAAACGTTTTATAACCGTTATAATCCAATTAGTACAAATTGATGTCATTTTATAATATATGACGGCGACGACACCTCCTTATCTTTATGCAGCTAAAAAATTGCTAACTCAAAAAATGGAAAAAGCTTATGAAAGCCAATTTACGAATATAACTTTTGAATCATGCGGTCAAGAAAGTAATTTATGCTCTTTTGCACCGACACTTGAAGCTTGGTTTAACTTTAACTAAAGCTTTTAATGTGATATTTCCTATTTAAAACACATAGCCTATGTTTTTATTTAGAATGGTACCTACATTCTAAGTATCATTAAATTAAACCAAGCTTAACGTGATATTAGATACAACTAAACATCATTAATATCACACATTCACGATATCTGTAGATTTGTGATAACAGATGAGGTACTTTTTAGCAAATGTCACCATTGTTCGTGGTTCACATTAAGCGCTGTTTCATGCCTCTGGTTTAATGCTTCTGAATTGCTTTGCTGAAGTCATTGTTACAAAATCAATTTCTTTTGTGTTAAGGATATTGAATAGAGAATGGAGGAAAGGAGCCCTTAGAAAACTCATACCTATACATAATATATAATTACATATGGGCAGTAATTATCTAATAAAAAATATTTGTTATAGTATTGTCATAGATAAGAGTATAAATATCTAAAAATTTCTGTTATTAGAGGTGATAAGACATGAAGCTTTAAAAAGTTGATGATGATACACCTATTGAAAACGTTGAAATTACTGAAACAAATGAAGTTGAACACGTGGAACCTATAACAAAAAAGGAAGTCATCGACGCTATAATGGAAAAGCTCCAGGATATGACATGATAACCTCAGAAATGTTAAAAGTACTAGGAGAAAATGGAATAGAACTGATGTTGAAAATATTCAAGAAGTCATGGGAAGGTCCAAAAGTACCAAAAGATTGGAATATAGGATTAATAGTACCAATACATAAAAACGGAAATACACGTGATTGTAATAACTACAGAGGACTAACACTATTAAGTACAGTAACAAAAACATATGAAAAGATTTACGTATTTATTGACGTAGTATTGAAAGAATATAAGCCGAAATTAGCAAAGTTGAATATAGGATATAGACACTTAGTACCAGTAGACATCACGGAATGTATATTTGCTGATGATTTGGTTATCATGGCGAGCAGCGAAGAAAAACTCCAGAAAAATATAAATGAGTGGAATGCAGTGTTGAAAAAAAAAACAACATGAAAATTAACACGAAGAAAACGAAGATAATGATGATAACAGCAGGGAATGAAGAACAGATAAGAATATGTATTGACGGGGAAAAGATACAACAAGTTTCTGAATATAAATATCTGGGAGTCACAATTGAAAGAAATTGAAACCAACATATAGATATTACTGAACAAATTAACAAAACTGTCAAATTATACCATTCAATGACGAAAATATTTATATTTAAAAAAGAAATTAGCTACAAAACTAAGATGACTGTGCACAGAACAATATACAGACCTATACTCACCTATGGAAGTGAAACATGGGTTATCACAAACAAACTCAAGAGCAAAATACAAGCCATGGAATGGATTTGAGAGGCATTATGGGAATAACACGTAGGGACAGAATCAGGAACATGAACATAAGGGATGAACTAAATGTTGAGCCCATCTTGCAATATATATAGGAGAAGCAACTAAATTTGTGGAGGCATATAGAGAGAATGGAGGCAGACCGGCAAGCGATCCATTACTTAATGGAGGCCAGGATTACAATTAAAAGGGGACCGGACAGATCAAGGATAACGTGGGATAAAGTGGTAACAGGGGCAATACTGAGAAGAGGACAAACGGTAATAAACGCAAGAAAACTAACGAACAATAGAAAAGAATGAAAGAACTTTGTACATTTGACATAAAACCAAACACACATGTAGCAAAAAAAGAATAGAATTTAAATTATCTTATTATTACCTCTACACCGAAAGGTAAAAGAGGCATGTGATTATATTATATATGTACTTAATAAATAACACAAATAGTTGTCTAAACTAATGATACGAACTATAGAGGTATTACCTATGAATTCAGAAATGTAGGCGTCATAGCTTATTTCTTTCTATATTTATACGTGAGACAATACAATTAAGTTACATTTTGCTTTTAAAGCGACTGCACCTAAGGTCATGTTGATTCAATTTAAACTTTGGAAATGGTGCGCGAGTAAATTATGTAATTGCTGGTGGGTTGTAAGAGTGGGTAATTTACTTCGAAGACACGTGCTTTGTGCTCTTATATTAGTTATGATTATGATAATAATATATCGTTATCTAAAGGTATTCTTTGAATAAGTTGTATATATGCATGTGTAAAAATGTATGTACATATATGTATATGTATGCATGCACATGAGGATATTATCAGTTGTTATATAAAATCTTAGATAAATTACCTAAACTACTGTTTCAAAATAACGTCAAGGTATATTAAAGTGTCACGTTACGTTTTACGTATCGAATTTAATATATAGGTATATAATATTGTATAAAATAAAATCTTTCCTCTTCTCATATTAAACAAGTTAGGCATTTCTTATAGGCAATTTTAATAGCTCAAAATACTAGCATAAATTATTATCCCAGAATAAAACATCCACAACAAAATATGTCAATTGCTTTTCTTCTATAATTATCTAATCTATTTACTGATAACATTTGTCAAATAAATATTCTTTTGTCGTTTCATGTGTATTATTATTGAACTTTATATATATTTATTATACTTTTGTTAATAAGGAACGATTTCAATCTGGCAACCACTAATATACGTGAAACTTGGCACATTTGCAGTACCCATTGCCTCTTGTAAATGTTTGAGGGACGTTCTACTTTTAGGGAGTCAAATGAATAAAGGAAACATTTCTTTTTATTTTAATATGAAGGTTGTTATATTATTTACACACTATAACGTAGCTAAATTTTTGAAAGATTTTTCTTCTATGAAGAGCTGGAACATAATAGTTGTGTGTTCGTGCGTTATATCTATGACTAATATTAATTACTGCGTGAAAAATATTGTTTATTCGTGAATACGAAAGATAATAAATCAAGTGCATATGCAAATATCATAAAAAGTTAGTAGAGCCTTAACTTCAAAATATTTTTTACAAGAATCTCTATAGCTGATAATGAATTCGTTAAGCTCTTTCTTGAATTAAGAAAACTCTTGCAGATTGCAAAATTTTAGTGATAATACGTCAATGTCGAACTAATGTTACATTTTTTTGAGTTGTTTCAAGACATAACGAAAATCCTACATTACCTATCGGAACTTAACGAAATACATACTAAGTTTTGAACAAAATGTCGTCATTATACCCAAGTAATTCGCAAATAGAAAACTGTGTTGTACTTACTACCGTTTATAAACAGAATTTACAGCCCAAAGTACATCATTTCTTAAGAAAACTGTAGGTACCTTCATGTTTCCTCACCGTTATTAAGAATTCGTAGGTATTGTTTTTCCTAATTTAATTATCCCAAGCAACATTGTATGTTGTACAGTAGACAATAGAATGACCCAGTTGTACACCTCGAACCACCGTTTATAATGCAAAAAATAGTTGAATTTCAAATACTACTTGTAAATGTCCCGTCAACTGCATTCAATAGCTGCATTGTTTTCTGCAGGGCTTTCTTTTGATATATAGAATGTGAGTCGAACATATGAGCAGGCAACAGGGATTCCTTTGCTGTAATAGATGTGTGGCAGATTTCGCTCAGTAATTGCATGCCTATGCAGTGGGCTTGATCGTTTGAACGTTACTAAATTACTGTTTTAGATTCCCTAGGTGGAATTATTGGTTTATTTATTAATTGTGTTCTATATGTTATGCTTGATCTTCAATTTGTGGTTTACCAGCACCTGATGAAAAGAGTTTTTTTGAGCCAAGAGACTTTATTTTACTTATATTTCAAACAAAACTTCATTTTTTTTTAATTCTGTTGACTTAAATTTTTGAAACAATGGATGCGGTAACTATTTTTGATAGATTTGATATTTAATTACAAAATAAGTATTTAATTCAACTAAAGTAAAGGTCTGCACTGTTAATAAAGGTTCTTTAAACTAAAGAAACTAATTCATTATTTAACGAAGTATTCGTTGTTCTAAAGCAAGGTTTATTATACTCAAAGAAATACGTATTCCTAATGAAAGAAGTTTCCTTTTCGATTATTTCTTTATATAAAAGTACACCCCATTTCTTTGAAAAAGTATGCAATTACATAAAAAGCCTTCCGATTGGAAACAAAACTAATAATATCTTTAAGGGAAGTTTATTTTCTTACCTTTAAAGAAACCTTTACTCTTTCTGAAACGCCGAATGTTAGGACGGAATAATAGAGTGGAATTTTTTGCTAGATTTATGCCCGGTTTCTGAAACGTTACAGAGCAGTTACTTGTGCAGTACCTGGCGTTTTAACAAAGACAGTCTTTGTTAGATCGCCAGATACGTAACAGATAACTGTTGTTTCATGTTCCAGAAACCGGGCATTAATATTGTGCTGCAAAGACAAGTTTTTTTTTGATTTGAAATAAAATAAAATTGGCAAATAGCGAGAAAAGTAGTAACATTCAATGCGGTTAGCTTGACGATTAAATCGCTCAAACCAGATAAAACGCCGGGTGAGGACTGTCTATTTCCGGCACTCTGGCAACAGGGAAGCACGATACTAGTCCGTCACCTGGTTAGACTCGTCATAGCTAGTCTTGCTTGGAACTATATACTATATACCAACAAGGTGGACGAAAGTGAGAGTGATGTATATTCCTAAAATGGGAAAATCTGAACCCTCTCCTACTTCCTTTCGTCCAATTAGCCTAATGTCACACTAGAAAAGGTGTTAGAGGGTCATATCAGAGAAGTAATTCTTCCAGACAGGCCCCTTCACATAGACCAATATGCGTATCAAGCAGGCAAATCCCCGGATTTTGCACTGAACAATGTTGTCTTCCGGATTTCGGACTCGCTCGAATCCAAGAAAATGGCAATGGCAGCACTTGTGGATATACAAGGAGCATTTAATAATGCAATTCTTTCATCCCTATGCAAGGCGGTTTTAGCGCTAGGTGTACAACCGATCATAGCTGGGTGGATTGCAGCTATGCTTACCAATATAAAGACACTAGGCGGGGAGATGATGAAGTTCAGGCCGGACAGGAGGTGTTTGCAGGGTGGTATTCTATCCCCACTACTGTGGACGATCTGCTGGTTATCATTGGAGCGCTTGGAGTCGAGGTGCAATCCTATGCGGATGATATTGTGATACTTTTAAGAGGATCGGGGTAGAATGAAATTTCCTCAGCCTTCCAAGAGGTTATTAACGCCATTTGTAAAACCTGAGCATTAACTCAAACAAAACTACTATAGTACCGTTCACCCGGAAGAGAAGTGTGGAGCATTTAGTTCCACACACTATCCAAGGTGTGAAACTTGAATTTGCAGGTAATGTAAAATATTTAGGCGTCCTATTTGATAAGACACTAATCTGGAATCCACATGTGGAAAAGATTACTCACAAGGCAAGGTTATCCTTATGGACTGGGCGAAGAATGTGTGAGAAATGTTGGAGGAGATTCCCAAAGCTAATCCACTGGCTTTACGTGATGGTAGTTTGTCCAACCATAACCTATGGGGTGGATTGCAAGTATGGCAATCGCGGGAGCAATGTTTTCTTCTTCGTCATTCGCATTGGAAATTCTTCTGGACCTATTACAGAGTGTTGTGGAAAGGGAGGTCAGATTAACTACATTCCGCCTATGACATATTGCGAATCAATCGCCGCATACTCATGTCTGTGTGGCTAACATGCTGCTGGAATCGGTCACTTTCGACAATATGGAAACGCCATCGGCCATGTGTACTCGATTAATGATCGATAGCAGGCAGACACCTGCTGGTTTACGGACAGTTCGAAAACAGAGCAGGGTGTTGGCGCAGGGATATTTTGTCGTAATCCAGGAGTTCGAAAATACTACAAGCTAGGACAACACACAACGATTTTTTAGGCTGAAATCTATGCCATTGAGATGTGTGCTAGAGAGATTTTGGATGAAAACATTAGACACAAATCAATTAAAATTTTCGGTGACAGTCAGGCACTAGAGGCGCATAAATGCAACTCAAGGCTGATCTGAAGCTCTAAAAACACCCTAAGTAAAGTGGGGACGTCTAATAACCTATCTTTAATCTGGGTACCTGGGTACTAACTTAGCAACCCACTTAGAGAAGCAGACACTCTTGCAAAAAAGGGTGCCGCGGAGCATTTCCAAGGACCAGAACTTGCCATTGGCATAGCACTTACGTTAGCTAAACAGCAAATCAGAAAGTGCTCCAATATTGGAACATTTGTCCTGGCTTGGTATATGGGAAAAATTGCATTTCGTCTAATCATGTCAGAAACAAGGAACTAGCTGCTCTTCGGTTCTCGGGTTCTCTGCCGTGTAGAAAGTTTAAATTAGTTTAAAGTAAAGTAATTTAAACTTTCTACACGGCAGAGAACCCGAGAACCGAAGAGCAGCCAGCAACGACGGCCGTGAAAGCCTAAAGACTACTTTAACAAGGAACTACTTGAAATTAACGGTAAAAATGTCAAAGTGATAGCTTCTGTCTTTACAGGTCACTGCAAACTCAGAAAGCACCTACACAGAATCGGACTCTCTGAAGAGACTGAATGCCGGCTGTGTTTGGAGGACGAAGAGACAGTTGAGCGTATCTTATGCCACTGCCCCGCCGCAACTAGAAGCAGGTATGACATTTTTTGGAAGGTTGGCCTTTCCTTAGAAGACCGGACAAGGCCTCATCTAAAAATTTTCTGAGCTTCCTTGAGGGCTAGAAGTTATTGAATGAACTTTAAAGATAGCATCCACTCTACAATAGGCCCTAGCGGCCGCGGTTGACCGGACCGATAATAGACCCATGCGGATGCTATCTTTGTCTCAATACAACACAAGATAAAATAATACACCAAATTTGCTTTTATTAGTTTGTTCACCATATTCTATTCCGGGTTTCACTAAAGATTATCTAAAAAAGTACTAAAGAAGATTACTACACAATATTAATTATTATACATCATCATACAATCATGGTTACTACTGCTAATGAATAGCAGGTTTGCATATGTGGTTGATGTGAATAGATTCGGAATTTGTACTTCTACTGGGATCAGCAATGAGAGAGCACCTTCAATGTGGGACAGTCCCTAAGCCTAGCACAAACTACCCGCAGTGGAGGTCACGAATATATGAATAATGTACTATAAAAAAATAATATTGACCCTTATTACACCCGCGTCAATCGGATGTTTATTTTAATCAAACGAGCCTCACGGTTTTACATTATCCTTAATTTAGTTTGGAATTTGTTTGTAAATTGAGCATTACATATTTTGTTCCTACTAGATAGATAGTAGTGGTGGACATAATCGAGTGATTTCAATAATAGAATGATTTCATAATCGATTATTTTCTTTTAGCCAAATGCTTAAAAAAAAAAGATTCTCCAAATATAAAACAATATTCATCTATATCATATCATATCACCAGTGATGATGAGTGTAACCGATATTTATTTTTCAATCAAAAAAAAACTTTTATAACTGCCATTATACGAGTATATTAAGTAACTGCTCAAAATTTATAACTATTATTACTGAATGAACTATCTTACTAATTCAAGAAAATTCATTTTATTTACACAAAGGGCATGGTAGCGCGATATTTTCACTTCCCAATATCTGACAAAGTTTTTCGTTCTAAATTTTTAATCTAACGTAAGACAGACATAATCCTTAGCTTCGCATATAACGTGACATACGCCAATATTTTTTTTTTTAAATTCATCTTGAGTGAAACAAAATCTTCTCATTTCTAGTATAGTTAGTTTTTTACATTAAACCAATGAAATTTAATTTTAAAATTCTAAATTTTAATTTTAATATTACAACAAAACTGGAAAGAGCATTTCAAAAATTTATTAAACCCAGATGAAGACATTAATAGTAATTTATGGGAAGAGAAGGAAACAGAGTCGCTACAAGGGCAAGATATTGATGAGGAAGAGGTAATCTATGCTATTCAAAAGCTAAAGAAAGGGAAATCCGCAGGGTGTGATCAGATCACCGCAGAAATGCTGAAAAATTTAGGAGTACATGGTATAAACTTCCTAACTCAGATCTGCAACATATGCTGGAACGAAGGAAGGATACCAAAGGACTGGGAAGTAGGTATCGTCATTCCGATATTCAAGAAGGGAAATAAGCACGACTGTGACAATTGCCGAGGCATCACTCTACTAAGTATAGCTTCCAAAGTGTATGAAAGAATACTAGAACAAAGATTAAGATACGAAATAGAACCAAACATGGAGCAGTCACAAAGCGGGTTTAGGAAAGGAAGAAGTACCACATCTTCACTATAAAACAACTGCAAGAACGTATCCGAGAGTTTGGAAAATATTACCTCATGGCTTTCGTGGACCTAGAAAAAGCATTTGACAAGGTTCCAAGAGAAGTAATAGCGGAACGCCTAAGACAAAGGACAATATCGGGAAAATTACAACGAGCAATAGAGAGCATACATCGAAACAACAGGAATGTGGTTAGAACGCATAATATGGAATCACAAGAATTCAGTGCTAACGTGGGGTTACGACAAGGAGTATTAAGTCCAATACTATTTACCATGGTAATGGATGACGTCATCAAAGAAGTAAGAATGAGAACAAAAGCCGCATACGTGGGCCACAGAAATTTGGAGGCGGAGTATCTGAGCGAGTGTGCATTTGCAGACGATTTGGTCGTATTTGCACGAAGTGAAACAGATCTGGAAACCAACTTGAGCCTATGGAATGAAGCGCTATCAGCTAGAAGATTGAAAATAAACGTTAACAAAACCAAAGTCATTGTAATAGGGAAAACTGACGTAAAACCAAACATAAAAATCGACAACAAGGATATCGAGCAAGTGGAAGCCCTCAAATATCTAGGAATATACATAAGTAGCAATGGAACACACGAAACAGAAATAGCCTACAGAGTGGAAAATGTATCCAAGCTATACCACTTAATGAGGAACACTTTTATATGGAGAAAAGAAATATCTAGCAAAACAAAGATGTGCGTATACAGAACAGTGTTTCTTCCAGTATTAACTTACGGGTGTGAAAGCTGGGTGCTCACCAGGAAAATCCAGAATCCAGAGCATGGAGATGAAGTACCTGAGAGGAGTCCTTGGAATAACTAAAAGAGACAGAGTAAGGCATACAGCAATAAGAGAGCAATTAGGAATTGAACCAGCTATCAAGACAATTGAAAAGAGCCAGCTGAGGTGGTATGGACACTTAATACGAATGAGCAGCGACAGACCGGTCAAGAGAATATGGGAGTCACGGGTGCCAGCCAAGAGATCGAGAGGAAGACCAATCAAGACATGGAACCAAAACGTGGAGAAATTACTAGAAGAGCGTGGCTTAACACAACCAAGAGCGAGAATACTGGCAAGAGACAAAAAAGAATGGAGGAAGTTCGTTTACGAGATGTAGTAATTCGAAAGTACATATACCTTACACCTAAGGGTCTAATAAGGTTTTTGATTATATATATATATATTATAACAAAACTGATTATTCTTTGATTTAAACAAATTTTACGGTGATAATAAGAGAAATATATTTGTGAATCAAAGAAATCTTGTTATCAGACTCTAGACTTAACAGCCTTAGCAACGCCTTTTAACGTTAAATACTGTTCATAACAAAAAACAAAACGTTTATATATTTTAATAACTATCCAAATCAACAACCGACCCCATGCAAACAATAATCGAAAAAATTATATATCATAATACATACTGAAAATAATTATTAAGATTACTTGGAATATTTTCCATAAAATTAATAATACTGATTCGTATATAACTATAACTAACTTGTTAAAAGGTTAACTAGTAAGTGTTTTATTTAATATTAAGAAATATAGAATAGAAACGATAGTGATTGTATGGAAAAAGAAAATAATTACATCAATTGCAGTTCTGTTAGCCGTTCTAATACGCACAATGAATCTCTGGCAGATCGTTTAATAGAGAAATTAGAAGGCGATTCACCAAGGCGCGGCTGCACTTTGTGTTATAACTAATGCCGTTATTGACCTTCACTTCATAGTATCTAATGAGCTAATAATGTATAAATAATTGTTGCTCGCTTGTTCATATATTCTTTATGATAGCTGTGTAACAAATACGTGATGACGACATGACGGGTGGTAAATCTTTTAAGCCTGTATTTGTATAGGTATACGTTATCAGAGGAATTATTTGAAAAACAGAAAAACGTAGTTGAAATATGTTACCGTCTCTTCGAAATTGATACAGTGAGAAAAATTGTCCAAATAACTTGTATGTTTGGCATTTATATATTTAAAACAAGTATTTTTTTGATTACTGGATACTAAAAAAATTTCTGTTGCAAATACCATTTAATTTGGAATGAACAAATAGGATTGTCTAGACTTGCGTTTTAGAGAGAAATGTAGTGTTCACTTGTCCTAAATATACTTGTATTCATTGCTATGCAACAACTCTCTTGGTGTAAATAAATTTGACTGTTTACGTGTTTTTACTGGCTAATATGTAAATTTCTATTTATTGCAAGTTAGTTTCTTGTGTTTCTGGGAATTAATTATTTATTGGCGCTAATACAAGCAATACAAGCAAAGGCAACTAATAATTTTGCTACTACAAACAAATTGCATACTGAGGGAACGACAGGTGGTAAATTAACAAAATAGGTCTTGTTATATATAACAAAATATTGTTGACCTAACCAAAATTGTAATCAATCTAAAAACAAAATTTGTACTGAAGGCAATCATATCATTTTGTTACTTTTATTGTATTAATTTAACAAACCTATACAGTTCATTTTCAGTCCATTCAAAGGGAGCCATATTAAGAAATAAAGTTAGACTAACCAAAATTGCAGTTAATTGAATGTAATTAAGATGTTGAAATTACCCATTTTCAAATTTTCTGCCTCTATGTAACAGCAAATACCTTAAATTGTCGTAAAGATGGGTCTTCTCTTATTTTATACTGGTAATAATCCATATACTGCGTAAATTGGATGTGCGGCAGACAATAATACATTATCTATGTCGTGTATTTACTAGATGCATATCTTGTAGGAGGTGTGATCATTAACACTGTGAGTTCCGCCATACCACCGGCGGTGGCTTTTGACCGCTGCGAATCCATAATAAAGATATTCCACCACACTACTTCATATTAATAACATAAAAGGAGCTGATAAATATAATACAGTCGTTAATAAACTACTTTATTTGTTCCGAATTTCTAGTTTGATTGATCTAGTCCAAATATTAACTTACATTAAACATTGCACTGCGTTTGGTTCGACACTGTCGTTTTTTGACTGTACTGGTGTCGGGGCAAAATTGTATGCTAAAACCAATTATCTTATTTTATTGGAACAAGTAAAGTATTCATTTACAATAACTACTTCAACTTACAATAAGTAGTTTACCAGTTTCGTTGTGACAGATATCACATTTATTAATAACAAAATCATTTAAATAGTTGGTATAAGATAAACGAAAAACTGTAGCTAATATCCTAACTCAGAAATCTAGTGTTATTTAGCCTAAATATTTCGAATATTTGTGACGTATTTAAGTATAATTTTTACTTGGGAGGATTGAATATTCGTGTAAGGATTTCCATTGGTTTTAATTTTTTAAGTGAATAGATATTACAAATTTGCACAGCGCTTTTAATCAAGTAATTGCACTAATTAAAAATACAACTCTTTATTTTGTAATAAATGAGAGCTTTCTAATTAATTTATTTCCATTTAAGCTATCCCATCGTAAAGGTGAATTCATTGAAATTAGTGACATGCAATTGTCATTTGGCGACCTTACGCATATATCAATTATTTTTTTGAATATAATTCTTGTTAGTTATTATTCAAATCTCGCGGGGTTGGCCACGCCCCTTTTGCATTTTTTGGCGCCATATTGGCATTGTCTTTTTTCACTAACTGTCTAATATCTATCGTAGTTGTAGAGCAGCAGCTAGTATCACATGTTTCGTTTGTTACTCTCTGTTAAATTAAATTAGTTTAATAAAGACTTGTGTAAACAAAAGGCATTCAGTATTTTCGTACGGCGAGCGACAGTTCGCTTTAAATAAGTGCAGTAACCCCGAGGGTTATAACATTTTGGTCCTTCGAGCCGGATCAGCGGATCATCGCAGCATCGGATAGTCGGATCATCGGATACCGAGTTGTCATCGATCAACACATCACGGAGTCGGTTAATCGAAAGCAGAGGCAACAGCACCTGTAAGTCGTTTCACCTATTCTGTCCTAACAGTATATCATACTTCCTTGTATTCGCATGTTATCGTTGTGTCACCAACAATGGCTGATGTAGAATTAATTCGCAAACGTACCGGACTGAAATCGCAGTTAACACGGTTTGAAAATTTCATTAAAGGTAATTCGGCCGGTAATTTAAGTCAATTAAAGCTTAGATTTGACAAAATCCAATCGGTACTACAGATTTATAACTCAATCCAAGACGAATTAGAACTTATCGACGAAACACAAGAAAGTGATCGCGAGATATTTGAAAATCGATATTACGAAATTCTCGCGTCGGCAAACGCTATCATCGAAAAGGCGGGAAACGGGTCGAGCAACATATCTGCGACAAATGATAATTCGAACGCAATCAATGTCAAATTACCGAAAATTGTCTTACCTGAATTTAACGGCGCGTATGATAAGTGGCTCATGTTCTCCGACACCTTCAAATCGTTAGTTGATGAAAATCAGCAATTAGGTCAAACACAAAAGTTTTATTATTTGCGATCTTGTCTGAGGGGCGAGGCGGCGCAAGTAATAAATGCATTAGAGGCATCAGACGCTAATTATGATGTAGCTTGGGATTTACTAAAATCTAGATTTGAAAATAAACGCATTCTCATACACACACACGTAAGGGAATTATTCGAATATACGAGTATTCACTCGGAATCACATGTGCATTTGCGCAAGTTAATTGATCACGTTCAGAAACATATCAGATCATTAAACACATTAGGACAGCCGACTGATAGTTGGGATACTTTATTAGTTTATATGATAACAACAAAATTAGACGTTAGAACAAAAAGAGCGTGGGAAAGTTCAGTCAAAGCTAGCGCATCCCCATCTCTAAAACAACTTTTAAACTTTCTAGTGGATCACTGCATACTGTTAGAATCGTTAGACAAAAACAAAAATTCAAATAAACAAGGTACTAGTTCTTATGTAGTAACAAATAAACAAGACTGTTATTTTTGTAAGGGTAATCATTTTATATTTCGTTGCGAGAAGTTATTACATCTCTCTGCGAAGGAAAGATTCGATGCAATCAAAAGGTTGAAGTTGTGTATTAATTGTTTGAGACCAAACCACCAAAATAAAGATTGCAAATCAAGCAATTGCAAAAAATGCAAGCAACCCCATAACACGCTGTTACATTTTGAACGACAACGCACACAACGTTCATCTTCCGAGGTTGAGAGCGATAATGAAACTCCAGCCACGGAAAAAACAGTAACTCCGGTAGTTTCAGCACATTCGTCTACAAAGCAAGGTGTGTACGTATTGCTATCAACCGCGCTAATTTTGATAAAGGATAAATACAATAATTTAATACGGGCTCGTGCATTAATCGATTCAGGTTCGCAATCGAACTTTATAACGCAAAATTTGGTTTCCAAATTGCATGTGAGAACTACTCCAATGTCGGTACCGGTTAACGGGATAAATCAAGCATTAATCAATATATCCCACATGACACAGGCTGAAGTAATGTCGCATGATCAGAGTTATAAAAAGAAAATGTCGTTTCTTGTGATAAATAAAATAGCAGAACCATTACCTCAATATGATTTAAACGTATCAGATCTACCCATTCCCCAAGATATCACATTAGCCGATCCTAATTTTCATAAACCTCAACCGATTGATATTTTGTTAGGTGCAACCGTGTTTTTTGAATTGCTCTCGGTAGGGCAAATAAAATTAGGGTACGACAAACCAATATTACACAAAAGTAAATTAGGGTGGTTGATTTCTGGTCCTCTATTCAACAGTCAACAAATGAACGTTGCATGCTGCCTTAGCACGGTAGGAGATATTTCAAAAAAGATAGAAAAATTTTGGGAAATGGAAGAAACTCCGTTTGTAAAACATTACTCAAGGGAGGAATTAGATTGCGAGAGACACTTTGTAGATACTGTTAAACACGATTCGGATGGTAGATTCATTGTATCGTTGCCATTAAGGGATAACATAGATAGATTAGGGAATTCAATTCATACCGCAAAAAAAAGGCTATTAAACATGGAGGCTAAATTCGCCAAGGACGCGAATTTGCAGAAACAATACGTTGAGTTCATGAAGGAATATGAAAATTTAGGGCATATGACTGAAATTTTAGGCGATCATAACAAGGACGAAATCAATTACTTACCCCATCATTGTGTATTAAAATCATCAAGTACTACCACAAAATTGCGCGTAGTTTTTGACGCGTCCTCTAAAACGTCGAACGGTATTTCGTTAAACGATTGCTTAAAAACAGGTCCCGTTATTCAAGAAGATTTATATTCCATTTTATTAAGGTTCAGAAAACATAATTACGCTTTAACAGGGGATATCGTTAAAATGTATCGGCAAATAAACGTAGAACCGACACAACGTAACTTACAGGCCGTCGTTTGGCGAGCCGATTCAAGAGACCCGATAAGATATTTCTTATTAAACACCCTTACATACGGTACATCACCGGCTTCGTTTCTAGCAACGCGTTGTTTACGTCAACTTAGTATAGAGAACGAATCTAAGCATCCTAGTGCGTCCGCTGTTATTAACCGCGATTTTTATATGGACGATCTCTTAACAGGCGCTGACTCAATCGAAGAGTTGTTGAAATTAAAGGACAAGGTCGTTGATATTCTTGCACGCGGTAAGTTTGACTTAGCAAAGCTTAAATCTAGTCATCCGAATATTATTGAAAACAGCGACGTGAAGGATTTCTTATCGGGCGAAGCTAAAACGTTAGGCATAGTTTGGAACCCGATTAACGACACGTTCAGTTACCCGATAATAGCAAGGCAAAAACGAACACGAATTACGAAAAGGACATTATTGGCGACAATCGCACAAATATTCGACCCGCTAGGTTTGATAGGTCCTATTGTTATTCGAGCAAAGATATTGTTGCAAAAGTTATGGCAACTTAAATGCGATTGGGACGAAACGGTGCCGATCGAGATTTACGATCAAGCATTAAAATTTTTAAACGAACTACAATATTTAAATAATATTTCTTTACCACGCCGTGTGATTGCATTCAACTCGGTAAGCGTGGAGATACATGGGTTTTGCGATGCATCTATGTCCGCGTACGGTGCTTGCTTGTATATAAGATCCAACGATTCGAACGGGCAAGTTACTACAAACTTGTTAACGGCCAAATCACGGGTAGCACCTATTAAGACGATTTCGATTCCTAGATTGGAACTTTGCGCGGCGTCACTACTTGCAAGGCTGATGAATAGCGCATTAAGGGCTCTTAGTATCCAGATTAATGGTACATATTATTGGAGCGACTCGACGATAGTATTATCATGGTTGAGGACCTCTCCTAGTAACTTAAAAACATTTGTTGCAAATCGGGTATCGGATATACAAACTCATACCGATATATCATGTTGGCGGCACGTGCCATCAGAACAGAATCCTGCGGACATTATTTCACGCGGTTTAAATGCTATAGAATTGAAGCCATTGTCATTGTGGTGGCTCGGTCCTGAATGGTTGAAGTTAAATAATGAAAACTGGCCAAAAAATGAATACAACATTACAACTTTACCTGAAGTTAAGACTCAAACATTTATGAGCGCAAGCGCAAATTATTCAATTTTTGATAGATACTCAAATTTACGTACATTACAAAGAGTAATTGCCTACTGTGTACGTTTTAGCAATAACTGTAGAATACAATCGACACATAGATTACGCGAAGATTTAAGTTTGGATGAGTTAAAAACTAGTTTAACGCTTCTAATAAAATTAGCGCAGAGTCAGGTATTGGGTGACGAAATCAAGATGCTGAAAAGCAATCAATCGATGTATAAGGGTAAATTAAAATCATTAGATCCTTTTATTGACGATGATGGTGTCCTCAGAGTCGGTGGGAGATTAAAAAATGCAGATATTGATTATGCACAGAAATATCCTATCATTTTGCCACAGCACAAACTCACAAAATTAATTATTAAATATAAACATTTACAGCATTTACATGCGGGAGCACAAACTCTATTGTCAATTATTAGACGTGAATTTTGGCCACTAAATGGTAAAAATGTCATAAAGGGCATTTTGCGTGCATGCATAGTGTGCTTTCGTGTGAGTCCGAAAAATAGTACGCCCAAAATGGGATACTTACCTAAGAACCGTACTATTCCCGTGCGTCCGTTTTATAATACGGGTGTGGATTATGCCGGACCGTTTTTAATAAAGGACGGCAAATTAAAAAATCGTAAATTTGTCAAGGCTTATGTTTGCATTTTTGTGTGCTTTGTAACGAAAGCTATACACATAGAATTAGTAACAGACCTTACAGCTGATTCTTTTTTGAATTGTTTGAAGAGATTTGTAGGCAGACGAGGCATTTGCAAAAATCTATATTCGGACAATGCTACTAATTTTAGGGGAGCTCACAATGAGATTTTAAGGATAGTAGCCAATATAAAAAATACCTGTAATGTTAGGGAATATTGCAATGTCAATGAAATAAATTGGAACTTCATTCCACCTAGAACTCCGCATTTCGGTGGTATTTGGGAGGCTGCGGTTAAATCGGCAAAATATTATTTAAAACGCATCGTTGGTGACACTCGCTTAACGTATGAATCGTTTTATACCGTCCTGATCCAAATAGAGTCAATTCTAAATTCTCGACCTTTGTACCCCCTTTCCAACGACCCTAACGACTTACAGGCATTAACACCTGGTCATTTCTTGATTGGTGAAGCACTCACATCTTTGCCTCAAGAAAATTTGCTACCGATTTCTACTAGCAGGCTGAACCACTATCAACATTTACAAACGCTGGTACAACATTTCTGGAAGCGATGGGCTACAGAATACCTCCATACGTTACAACAAAGGAACAAATGGATGGTCGACAGCCCGGGAACCATAGAGATTAACGATTTAGTATTATTAAAGGAAGACAATCTGCCACCGTTGAAATGGTCCATGGGGAGGATTACCCAGGTACATCCCGGCGCTGATAACAGGATCCGTCTGGTGACTATCCGTACCAACGGAGGAACCGTTCAACGAGGAGTCAACCGAATATGTTGTTT
Organism: Cetonia aurata; assembly: GCA_949128085.1. Classification (NCBI taxonomy): domain Eukaryota; kingdom Metazoa; phylum Arthropoda; class Insecta; order Coleoptera; family Scarabaeidae; genus Cetonia; species Cetonia aurata. The sequence continues at coordinate 54,582,207 of OX421882.1, read as the reverse complement.
CCCGAAGAACCATGAGTGACGAGTGATTTTATTTTATTTTTTTTTACTTATCAATGGAATTGACATTTTTCGTTAAGAGTGAGATGTATTATTATTCTCTTTCAAATTAGTTACGTTAGTTAATTTTTTTACTTGTTTATTGAAAGTCGGGTCTTTCAAGGCCGCCGGTATATGTTAGTTATTATTCAAATCTCGCGGGGTTGGCCACGCCCCTTTTGCATTTTTTGGCGCCATATTGGCATTGTCTTTTTTCACTAACTGTCTAATATCTATCGTAGTTGTAGAGCAGCAGCTAGTATCACATGTTTCGTTTGTTACTCTCTGTTAAATTAAATTAGTTTAATAAAGACTTGTGTAAACAAAAGGCATTCAGTATTTTCGTACGGCGAGCGACAGTTCGCTTTAAATAAGTGCAGTAACCCCGAGGGTTATAACAATTCTAATTAACTAAGAATAATTAGAAGTAATTTTCTTTCAATTAAAGGTAATTTGATTTGAAAAGGTTTGGTTAATAATGAAAATGACGAATAACAAAAAGCAGAAAGAAACCAATTTGGGATTAGCTGAAAGAAGACCATATAGTCAGTTTAATAATAAGAATGAAATTCGTGGTACTTCCTAATTTATTTTATTGTAAAAGATTTCATAAAAAAGTTTAAAGCTATAGAAAGTTACTACTGTAGAAGCAAATCAGCTGCTCGTGTCTACTTGAATTCAAATTTAAATATAAAAAAAATGTGGAGAATGTAACATGCTCAGGAACCAGACCACATTTTGAAGGTATTATTTTCGTTCTGTCTTTCGAACAAACTTTAATATTGAGTTTGGTAGCCCAAGGACAGATGAATGCTCTACATGCATTTCATTGAGCGAAAAAAAACGACGCGGTTAGGCAGGAACTCATTACCCAGAAAAGAATTCATAAATTAAAAGCAAAGTCCTTTTATTCATTTCTTAAAGAGAAACGACCAGACCCTCTCACAATCAGCTTTGACTGTCAAAAAAATCAAGTCTTACCTCGCGTTCCTGATCAAAGCGCTTACTTTTCAAGGGAGTTAGCCAAGTATAACTTAACGATAATTGTTGGTGACTCCAAAAGCAAACAAGACAAAGAAAACGTTTTTATTTACCATTGGGATGAAAGTGAATACGGCAAGGGACCAAACGAAATAATTTCTGCACTTTACCATCTATTAATGACATACAAAATTGATGAAAATATAAGGTTGCTTCTACTAGTTTCAGATGGTTGCGGTGCACAAAACAAAAATTATTACATGATGGGAATGCTCGGCTATTGGCTGCTGAATAACGCACCAGCAACTTTAAAAGAAATTGAATATTTTTTTCCAATAGTAGGGCATTCATTTTTGCCAGCTGACCGAGTATTTGCTCGAATAGAGAAGGAAATTAAAAAAGAAAACGTAAATATCAACCCCCAAGAATACGCAACTATTTTTTCAAATTATGGTACCGTAGTGTAGTGCGACCACCTGGACAATGGAAATTTAAGTTTAAGCCTTGCAAACGATTTATGTTTAAACGGAGTAAGAACGGCAGAAACGTTCTAATTAAAGGTGAAATTCATTACAAGACGGACCTAATGCAAAACTACACAAATGTATGCAAAAAATCAAAAGATTTTAGAACCATTAATCATCCCCCTAACATTCCTCCTGGAACACCTGTAGCTCCCTTAAAGCTACGAGATGTGTCCAACTTGTTATCAAAACATTTTGGTGATGACTGGAAGAGTCTCAGTCTTGGTATTGATTTAAAAACATTTGCTACATTTGTTTTGTCTAAAAGAACTTATAACTAACAATAACTGGTTTTAGTTCTTAATTTATTCAATTTTATATTCTATGATTTAGGACAGTGTGTTAAGTGAAATAAATGATTGCCCGTCTCAAAATTAACTTTTTATAACAATCGTTAATAATGCAGATAGGTCAATAAAATTATCCAGAGAAGGTCAACGAGTTCATTTTTAGTATAAATAATCAGCCTTTCTGCAATTGTATCTGGAGAGAATGTGTTGTATTGGAGACTTACAGACGTATTCTTAGAGATTGGATCGCGTACTATTAATTACAATTCTTAAGTGTAAGTTAATTAGTGAAGTAGGATTTCTATGTTAAAAATGAAGCGCAAAGTACAATTATTTCTTCCAAACAAGATGTAAGAATTTATAGATTTCATTTTTAACCTTCTTTAGATATGGCTGTGATCAAACATCTTTTGCGCGGTTAATGACTAAATTAAACGTCAAAGGTCTTGGCAAAATAAGAATGGGTGTAATACTCTATTAATAAACTTAATTATTATCTATTATTGAGCTTAGGTACAAATGATTCCTTAGGTACAAATGATGCAGATACGTAATTTTCGAAAATAAAAATAGCACATATTTTTCCGGACCAGAAACATACATTTCTATCCGCAGATGTGCATGTATATATAATTATTAAATTAAAAAAAAATTCACATACCGTTCAAATTCATTAAAAATCGGTCGATAGTCCGGTGTATATTCGACGCACGACATGTCACTGACGATGCTCGATTGATGAGTCGTTTCCTTTTGCGAATTATATCATATTCTAATAAATAATGCGGAATATTTACCAAACGTAGGCTTGAACTGGGGACGACGTGTTAATCTAAAACGCACATGCGCTTTGCCGTTGTAAAAGTGGAAAGTCGCACACACCATTCAAGCGGACTACTTCGAACGAACCATGGAACGAACGGTTTCGCTTTGTTGGCCTGCCCGGGATAGGCAGGTACAGCGTGCGTGTACGGTACCTTCGCTTCTGTTGCGATAATGACTGTTAAAAGTTTAATTCCGCTTTTCCAACGTTATCGCTGTTTAGATAACTCAATTTGCCGCAGTTTCGTTTGTTTTGGTATGACCGCCCACAACGGATTTGCACACTGACTGTTTAATGCGTTGCAATTTATTGGCATGTTATTCTTACTTAAATAAATATCGAGCGACTTGCGTAATAAATAATTGGATACTTAGAAATATTGAGCTGGTATTTTTAAATTAAAATAAAAATAGCCAAAGATGCACGAACAATAGTGAAAAAGATAACATTAGTGAGTAAGGTATAGGTACACTACCCGACAGATATAATGTCGTCGAATATAGCGCAGGAATTATCACTATTTACTATCTGGACACGCGCGCGTTTGCCTGGTTTCGATTTCTGCGAGTGCAAAGTTTGTAGGGGTAGATATTTGCGAAACACTTACAAGGGAACACCGGTAACTGCCAAATTGCGATTTGCCTTCAAAGTTTGCTCAATTTTTCAATTTTTAGATGTATCTCCAAAATTATAACATATTAAAGAAACCTTTTTAACATAATTCGCAGCAGATTACATGGTCCTAAATATAACGTAACCTATTTTTGCGACAGATTACTCAATTCCCTCCATTTTTTAAATAATTTTCTTTTTCTTATTTTTCAATAAAAGGCGCTTTTACCTAGAAAACAATGGTGTATAACAAATTTAGAGAATTAATAATAATTAAATAATAATAGTAAACATTTAAAGTAACTGAACTTTTTTTATTGATCTAGGTAAGTCCATCACATAAAACATATTATCAGATGCATTTACTAAATGAATTTAATTACGTTTTATATATTTTTTCATTCGTTCTTCTACTACTATATCATCAGAAACGTTTTCGCTATTGTAATACAGTTAGTCATAGTGAAAATCGTCCACCTAGTATAGCAGGTTAATTTGTTGTAAAATCTGGCTTAATTTTATATTAATGTGTGTAATATATCATTTTATAAAATAGTCTATAGGTTACCTAAAGATACAGAAGTATAAACATTTCTATTCGTATTATATACAAGAATAACATCGCTTGGAAATAAGTGCAATATTGATGGTCACAGTGTAAATTGTGCAGTTCAAAACAACACGGATATAAAGAATTGAAACATTTTCTTTAAATTATTTTAATAATTTAAGATTTAGTAGGTCATCCATTGCTATTATTTAAGAATTTAACGTTATTTTTACGCACTACGTATTGCTGTGGCCTGGCTCCCCGGTTGTCGTAAATTCAGTGTTTCCGATAAGCCTTTGTCAATGTTGCGAGAAATTTCAAATTGTTTTATTTTTATATAAGATTTAGTTAATGTTATGGATTGTTTAATTTATTTATTTATTTGTTCAGTTGTTTATTTTAATTTCATTCAGTTGTACATTTTGCGTTCACTTGTAGTGTACATTGTTTTGTTTTGCTATTTCGTCCGTTGGCGGAGTGATCTTTGTGCGTTGCAACGCACGCAGCCGTTGTTTGATATGACACGTTTGTTTAACCTTGTAAGTTCAGTTCCGTTATAGACACGAAAGTAAGTAGATGTAAAATTGTATTTCATTGCTGCCATTTTGTGATTTTTGATTTCAAGTTTTGAATTCACGTTTTTGATTTTTATTTCGTCAATCACGGAACTCATTTTATAATAATTGATATTATATTCTTGTGTACACAATTTAGAAGTAAGATCTTTTATTATTTTACGTGCAGGAAGATATATTAAGTTTAAAGAGTTAATTTTTGTTCATTTTTTTTATTTTACTGTTTTGTAATTTTATTTATTAATCACCTCGGGTTGGGTGAATAGAAGCATTGTGCTTGCTTTTAGTTTTCATTTATGTAAATTATTTGAATTGTCCACGTTTAATTTAGTTGTTTTAATATTGAAACCACGTGGATTGAATTGAAATAAAAAAAACATTATCTTCCTGAACTATTTGTTACCTGTTGCTTTGTTAAAGAATTTAGCTTTGTTTTGTTTTATTTAGAGTATCATAAAAATTATTGATTATAAACGTCATTCTAAATTCTGTTCTTTTATTGTTGATTCATCCTTTTAAATTTTTGGAGTATTAAAGAAAGTCAGATTTCTTTCACCCACATTTTACTTTTCATGATAAGTTTAATTGTGAGAGTAACCCTGAGTTTAATTGTTCTTTTGCGCCCTGTTAAATTTTTATCATTTGAGCTAGCTAATTTAATTTTTCATTTTTTTATTTCATTTTACATTTTTGTTGGTACATTCACTACACAGCAGTATATATAAACAAACAGAACACGAAAACTATTTATTTATTTACTTGGAAGTACATAAAAACGTTATTATTTCATGGGATCTTGTTTTGCGACTACTACAATATCATGCACTGCGCAGGGAGACCTTTGATTAGGTCACGCCTACCTCACTTAGGCGCAAATCTTTCAAATTTAAAAATGTCTGTTACAACAGCAATTATTCTGTCCCTCAGTGAAAACACTAATTTATTAGTTACTTCGAATGATATTTTTGATCAATCTTCTTCAATTACATGTTTGAGTTGTTATTTATTTGAAATGGTATGCTTTTTTAATCTAAATTTTAACTCTTGACATAGATGCTCCATTACGTTCAAATCCGGCGATTGCGGTGGAGTTTGAGGGCACTTTTAGGCAATTGTAGAGTAACCATTCTCTTACAACACCGGACTTGTGTTTGGGATCATTGTCCTGATAAAGGAGAAATGTGCCCAAAATACCTAATAATGAATTATGAATCCAACTAAATTGCAGTTCGATAGCGAGTTATGTGATAAGATAAGAAGCACAATACATTATGAAAGAAAAACAGCATTTTAACAAAGGAAACATTGTATATGGTGGTTTCAAGTTAGCCGCGATTGGCAGTTCTTAATATTTACGATTAAATATAATTCAGCATGTGTATAGATGATAAATTGATTTGTATTAGCTAATCATGTTATATACTAAATTATTTGGAAAGGAAGGCCTTATGAATTTTAAATTTAAACACCAGAATCGCGAATTTTTATACTGGAAAAAATTATTTTTAGTCTGACAAAATTAAAATTATATAATTTTTTAGACCGTAAACATGGAACCACCACAACGGTGAACATTGTATGTTTATTGCCGTTGTATACCACCGTTGCCATCGTGTTAAAGTAAATTTACGTTTTATTTTTATTTTTAAGGTGTCGGCTCTACTTGTGCAAATTGACTTGAAGGAATACCCGGAGAATGTTAAGATGGTGTTTAATATTTATAAGAAGGTGTTTCACATAACCACTTACTGGCAATGAATACTTAGGATTATTGCATGAGACACTCGTAGTGATAATAAAGAAAAAACAAAACCGATTACTCCATTTTGCAATAATTGAAAAGGAACAAATGACTTGAATAAATAGATTATGCACTCTCCAAGTACTTTTCCATGGAAAACTTGAAAAAGATCTCATTCAGCAAGTTTGGAGAAACTTTAAGGGCATGAACTTGTTGGGTACATTTTAAGATGTCATCCAATTTGCAATAGGCCTTAGTGCAGCAGTGGCAAAGTGTACTATTCGGATGCTACCTCTTTTACCAATGCCCCCCAAAAACAGAGACAACTCGTTCTGAGACCTTGATTTTTTTTAGTTAAATCCCGAACATTTCCTATGAGCGCGTCAGTTTATTAAAATTACAATAAAATGAAAATACTTGTGACGTAAGTTTGCATTTAACAATTAACACCAACGAAAAAATAATGAATAAATTAGCAATTAGCAATAATGAAAAAATGAATTCGTAAATTATACCTAACCTTTGAGGATTGAAAGTTTTTACTCAAAATTATATAGAAATAAAACTCGTCACTCGTTTAGCTACACGAACGAAACAAAACTTAGGAGTCAAGATGTAAGCACATACTTTTAAAAGTAAAAAGTTGACAAAAATTTCTAGTAATGAGAAATAAAACGGATGTTCAATTGAAGAATTTTCATAGAACAAAAATATACCTCAATTGCATTAACACCTATAATTTTTTCTTGGGAAGAAAGATATAATCAATTGGAAATACCCCTAGATAAAAATTAGTTACTTTTAAACACAACAAAAATAAAAAAATGTACTCTTATGACCTTTTATCTCAAAATTTGTCTCTATTTTGTTATGTTTCAAATGATATATAAAGTTTTACTCGTTACTTTTACTTATACTTTGTTTCGAAAATTGACTACCAATCAATTAAAGAGTTCTCGCGTTTGTACTTCTGAATTATACACAATATCCTTCATACGGCCTCTTACACGAAAATCTAGTAGCATGAAATCGAAGCTTTTTACAGACTAAGGTGAATGAGTTCTGCTTTTTCAATCGAATTGCTTGCAGATAACTCTCAAACAGTTGGTGATAGTGAGTTAGACATTGATCAAGCTAAGTGATACGTAGCTCCTTTGTCGAAGCACATACTTGTTTCTTCTACTATATAAGTATTTAAATATTTTAGAATTTTTGTCAATATATTTTCCTCTTTGTTTAATAATCGATGGTATAGGCGCAACAGGCTTACAAGCTGGGTATTAAGATGCTACTTCAATTAATTGTTTATTAGATCATTAATCAATTCTTTTTTTATTATTAAAGTGTATTTTTTATCACTAGCATCTACTAATCACTGTGGATCTATAGGTGTCATTCACTGTAAACGTTTAAAATGAGTTCAAAGTACCAATAATATACAAAATACGGCAAACAAAGCCTTGTCCTTGGCGATGATATCGGACAAATATTACTAAAACAATAGCAAGTGCATTGAAAGGAATGGAAACCTTAGGTTACGCCATTTGAAAGGATAACAATAATGATATGATTAATGTAGATAAAAAATGTGCAATATGTGTTCTGGAATATCTTATTGTTATTATTATAAATAAAGGAAATAAAATATTTAGCCCTATCGCGTGATCATACAGGATCTTTAATATAAGAAGATAACGCCCAAAGCACTCATCAAAATTATGCAAAAGGCATTCACAGAACTACAAGGGTATGGAACTTTGGTAAGCATATCAGATTACCGCATCAGTCATATGGATCGTACATAAAATTCATTTGGGACGATTTGAACCGTAGGGCAAAAGCTATGAATTACAAATAGGTACGCAAATGATATATACAGGTAGAGGAAATTATGCATTTGGCAATATTTCCCATGATTATAGAAAATGCCTGTACTAATATTAATAAAGCCAAAAATATTCGAAGCGGTGTGGTTACCGATAATTTTATTATTTATCTTTCTAGTTGTTGAAGAACTCCATATCGCGCTATGCCTCTATCGTTGGACATAGAAACCGTTGTTTCTAGGTCGAGTTTATGACATTTCATAAACTCCAAACTCAAAAATTATCTTTGCTATAAAAGTAGTCTTTGGAACGCGAGCCTAAATCATGTCGTTGAAACTTTCGTTTGGATTTTGGGTTCCGTCATTTTATAATAAGTTAGTGTTGGTCCGTTGTAGAAATATGGGGTTGATCTTTAGATTTATACAGAGCGGGACTCTCCGTGGGCCGAAGGAGGCAGGTTTTTACTCCGAAAAATACTTCGATGAACAGGGTCAAGAAGAAGGCTCAGGCATCTATTCCACCTGTTGGCCTCTTCTGCCTGTAAATGTGGCTTACTTTTTTTTTAAAAGTACGTGTACTGGGAGGCATCATGAGAAGTACGGATGAATTTCTATACTAATGGATTTTTTTTTCAGTAGATATATTTAATTCAAACCAATATTCTTAATGAAACAAATGATTTCTTTGTATGCTTTTTAATATTTATTTGAATCTATGTGTTTTTATTTATCTAAAAATAATAGAATGCAACCTCTTTGCAATTAATATAGGAGAAAGTTAGTTAAAAATCTATACTAAACGTCAGTATGAGCTGCAAATACTCACATCGCTTTTTGCCTGTCTTGAAAAATCAGATTTTTTTTCTGATAAACGTTCCTTTTGATCGAAATCGCATAAATAAATCAATAAATTTTTTGGGTATAAATTTGTAATACCTATGTAATTTTATGGAAGGAATAAATATCATTATCTTAATAAACGAATGTAAAAATATCAACAAGCAGTTCAACATTTTTAAATGCCCTCCATGCGTAGATATATAGTACGTTTCTAAATCTGACTCTTATCAAGTTTTAAACCAACATAAAGCCACTAGTACAAAGCAAACAAATCATTTGAGGAATGCTATCAATTTAAACAAATTAATGAAAGTACCATTACCTATAATGTAAGTAATCAAGCATATGCTAAATTTGGTTGCCAATAAATGTTATCCCACGTGTTTCGAAGGAAATAACATTTAACTTGAATGTTAACTCAATGACCTTGAATGCTTCTATTTAGATGGATAAACACCAATAATATTTGGGGTTCCTAATTACAACATAAGTCATTTTCTGTCAGAGATAAGGATACTACTAATCAAATTCGGTGGGGCCCAATTCCGCATATCACATTATAAGAACAGTATAAAACATATCTTGAAGATTTATTCGGAATGTAGTAGGTTTTTCGATTCGTGACTAGTAAGTCCGTGTGTCACCTGGAACGCATCATTGTAAAAACCCTGGGATGGCAAGCCCGCGTTCCACCAAAAGCACCATTTTATAGAATTTGGGATATGGTTGTTATTAAATTATGAGAAATTAATTGTGCCCGTTATATAGATCATTATTAAAACAATATTCGCAACCCGAACAAAAATTATATAAAAGCAATTATACTTCAAGTTTTAAACCAAAATAAAGCCACTAGTGCAAAGTAAATCAATCATTTGAGGAATGCTATGAATTTAAGCAAATTAATTAAAGTACCATTATCTATAGTGTATGTAATCACCAAGCAAATATTCTAAATTTGGTTGAATTTGTGGCAAACAAATATTATCACACGTGCTTCGAAGAAAATAACATTTAACTTGAATGTTAAGTCAACAGCTTTGAATGCTTGTATTTAGATGGATAAACACCAATAATATTTGGGCTTACTAATTACAACATAACTCAATTTCTGTGAGGGATAGGGATTCTACTATTCAAATTGGGTGCCCAATTGGGACATATCACAGCATAAATGTAAAATTATTATTAATAATGTTAAGATGTTTATCTGATAAAGATTTAAACTTTGTTTTTTATTTAAAATAATTTTTTAATAAACATATCTTGGAGATTCATTCTGAATATATATAGTAGGCTTTTCGATTCGTTATGTGATCGTATAGACTCTATCGTTCTGAGGAAAATATTGTGTCATTATATAATGCACTAATTAATTGTGATACTCATATTTTGAAAACTTTGCGAGATATTCTTCTTTCTTAGATTTGATGACTATCCTGATTTCGACGTGTCATATAATAATCTACTAAATAAGTTTAATTTGAAATCGCTATCTGTGTAGTAATAGAATATAGATTATAAATGTTAAGTTTAAACTAATTCTAAGAATTCAGTTGAATTCACTTTGCATAGCGCATAACCTACATTTTATAAAAATTCCATTAAAAATTAGCGATTTCCTCTCGTGTATGGTATGTATCTTTTCAGCTGTTTAACATAAAAAAAAAACGCAACCATGTTAATGACGCTAATAAATATAAATTTACCAGTTGTTTAATTTGTTTTTGATTACTGCCTCAATACTAATTAAATCCCTGACAAAAAAGTGTTAATGATTTTATTGACTACATATTTTTATTAAATGTTCGTAAATAAAATATTTAAGAAAATTTTGCATCCGGTTAATAATAATAATAATAAGATTTATTATTATTACAGCACAATATTATGCGAGAAAAGTAACATGTGCATGGCCGCTAATAAAAAAATTAAGTATTACAAAATACATAACAAACAACAAAATTATTTTAGTTTATCAAAAAACACATCGATACAAATTTTATTGGCATTGTGGTACATACGGAAAAGCGACGAATTTCGTAGGATATTATCTTTGGTACAGGAAGGGAAAAGTGTTAGAGAATCTGGATGAAGCACGAGAAACACTGGAAAAGATACAGGAAAGCAGGAAAGGGCCATCTATTGCTGAATGAACCAATTTCCACATGAAACAGGCATTATAAACTAAACGAGCTTTAACCACAGAATAGGTAATATACAGAAGTGTGACTCGATGCATTTCCCTATGGTCACGATTTTATTTTTTGTGGTAATTATCTACGACGCCACGATTCTGCGCACAGCCTTGGCGCAGGACTCCATTGGTCCATTTTGTCAGCAGAGCCGGATTAACTTGATAAATTATAAATATGCAAAGCAAAATTTTCAAAGATACATTTGCCAAATACGTTTTCTAATAATTTTTGAATAGAAAACATGTTTTCAAGACAAGTAATTAGTAAACAACTGCTTAACCTCATGTATATGTAATAACTTCTTCATTTGTGTCGATATATTATATTGTCATCAATGCATACACTCTCGTATTGTTTCCAATTTACTTACTAATCTTGAAAAATATAACAAAAGTTCTTGTTCAGAAGAATTAGTAGCTGTACAGAACTGTATTAGTTTTAATTTTTTTAAACCAAAGAAAGTAAATAGTAATACTATTCCTCGTATAATATTCTTTATAATTAAATAAAACAACAGGAACAGTTGAACGTTTATTATTTTCCATACTCCGTCTTAAATACATCTCTCTCTACATTCTTACGCCAAATTCAAATTTTAAAATATACATACTACAGTCTCTAAAAATATATTTTTTGCAAACTTCGTCGTTTAGAGATTAGTATTAGCAAAATTTATGTGTTAGTAGAAAGCACTGAAATATAAAGAAATATCACCTCAAATGTGTGCAAACTTTACTCGTGTAAAGTTATTCCAAATAATGAACATAATGCAATTAAAAATTTGTTATAGCATGTAATTGGCATATTAAAATTATTTATAAATGCTTCTGAATATTTAGTTTGTTGTGCTTTGTAGTTTTTGTGTCTGCCATATCTCTGTTTATGTATTTTAATGTATAAAAGATACGTAAGCACCAAGAAATTCTACCTGCGCGAACGACAAATTTGTACTGACTGCGATTTCATTAAAACGGCATAGAGATACGGTACGAATTCCTTGTCTGAAACTTCTGTATATTACCCATTCTGTGCTTCAACTCTATGTCGCATCAAAAGGCCGTCATAGTCCATACCCCTAGGATGATAAATGTCATCCAGGTGAAAGGACAGGAACTTAAAAAAATCGACGCTCAATAAGCAACTAGTGCGAAACGTAGTATGGTGGCCATGTGACTGAAGCATATTCCAATCCAGACACGACAAAAGTAAAGTAAAGTGCCAGTGAGACCTGTCAAGAAACGTTTTAACCGAAGACAGTTGCTGGTTATCAATAAAGTAAGAGGCAGGCTTCGAACTATTTTCTGGTAAATCGCATTCTTTTACATTTACTAATGTAATGAATCAGTCCGTTCTTTGAGCACCAGTTGGATATCATCTTGATATTATCAGTAATTTTACATACATATCTGACGTCATCTTCGACTCTATTGTAGGGTCATTAATACACGCTAGGACTGACAAAATAAGAGAATTCATCAGAACTCATCAATCTACATTATGGCGAAAATAGGTCCTTAGCAAGATCCTCCGGAAGCAGACATAAATGTTTGGGAGCAGAAGCCTTTGTAGGGTATACAATCTGTTAAATTACGTCCACCTCTGCACGACAGTCCAATTACTGAGAGATGAATTGAGTTATGGTTGCAAGGTTGGTAATAGTAGATCTTCTCGGGAGGAAACCATCGATGCTGAACATTACTGAGAATAGATTTGTAAATTACGAAATCAAAGGCTTTGGTAAAGTTTGAAATAATTGATATACGGTGATAGTTTTTAAGAATGGCTCTGCCACCTCTTTTATGATCCGGTGCAATTCTTGTCCTCTTCTATAGATTCGGAAAAACACAGGGCTGTATACAGTCCTGTGTTTTTCCATATATTGCTTTATTTATAATAATCCTGTTGATGGTTAAGTAGCATAACAACAGTTTTGGATCAATAAATCATGTGAAACAGAGAGGATTGATTCTCCAACTGTTTACCAGTAGAATAAAATAATATTAGCCATTGTTACCCTTTACACCCATCAGGATTAATGATTTTCTTGTCTTTTTCCTTCAAAAAGGAATAGGAAAATGCTTATAGCATTTTCGAAAATTGAAAAGTATTGCGTATGCGTTAAGTTACCATAAGTAATAATCGTTGAATTAGTTTCCGGATAAATCTACGACTAGAGAAGCAAAATATCTCAAATGTATTTACTTATTGGAAACTGATGTGGTGGAAATATAAATAAATTTGTTTCAAGTGTATATATGGAATGTCAATAAATTCCATCCACTATTAGCAAGCAACCGTATGTGATTTAATATTTTTTTTTAAGTTAAAATATAACCGGTTAAAAGTTTCGCGATGTTCTTTGTGTTTGTTAAAAATAACACCCATACGCATACATATTTCCATCTGATTCCCATAAACTCTTCGACTATTTACTTTAGAATGAAGGTCAAGATTGTAAATACGTTTTCGCAATTTTATGTAAAGCGGTATGTATTTATTATCATTAGCTCACAGCGCAATAGATATGTAATAACAAAGTCAAGTGGAACTTGATAAAATTAGCCGTTTTCTCATCTAATTATTATCTACAAGTACAAAGTGCAAATTAATGCATAGTAATTCTAAATAAGATTACGATTCATACGATATATGCGTTCCTTTTATAGGTGTGCTACTGCTTACACTTGGGTGTCAACGCCTAAAATTAGAAGTCAATTAATGCCCTAGAGTTGTGACTCTACATCGGCATCGTGGTGAACCTCATCTACGTTTAGCTTTACGGACAACATTTTGCATGTGTATACTTTTTCCTGAGTAGTCTTCGTAATTTTTACTTATATGTTAATTTTTTTACGTAGTAGGCAAAATGAACCTAACAAGAAACTATATGCACTGGATTTCGATTATATGAATAAAAGTGATAATACACCAAGACCTGATAGATCTATTGCGTCCTATCACTTTTAGAAGGCGTAGGATCTGGGACCTTTCCGGAGATTAGGTAAATCTTCGTCTTTGATTTCATATGCTTTTCGGTGCAGCGCCCTTGGGTTGCATTGTTTAAAAGAATGTGGGGTAGATCTTCCATTTTGTTCACCACAGAATCTACATAATGTTTTCCCTGCTATTCCAAACAGATCCAGACGTCTACAATTGCCCAGCAGGATCCCTCTTATTCCCAGAAGAGTTTTAGCTTTCCTCATGCTTTGAAAATTATATTAATATTTCGATTTTCTTCGCTTTACTTAACTTTTTAGTTTATCCATGTGCTATTACTTGTCCCGCAACAAGGTACGGGCTCTAGAGATGCTACTTTTTAGTCAGATTGTCAGTTATTTTATTTTCTTCCACTTCTGTCCTCGGAACCCACAAATATTCCCAAACCATTTTAGAACTGATTACATACAAGCTCATTGTCTTAATGGTTACATGACTATTAGACACTAAGATAATCTCTTGTGTTCTGTAATTTCTGGCAATATTGAAGTGGACGCGTCTTTCAATAGCGGGTGTTACCGCTTGAAAGATACTCGGCTATTTGTCTAATCTGACATTTCCTTTCAGTTTCAAGATATTGTCTTGATCGAATTCGCTTTTGCTGCTAAGCTTTCTGGTAAAATATTTCCCAAAGCTGAGTTTTTGGCATGTCGTCCCGGGGCATGTCCCAGGTTTGGCCGCCTTTAAGAGATCACCCATCCCTGATCACCCTGCGTGTGGCGCTTTTCCCTACACTCTTCACCAAATAATAGAGAGGTGTAAGCTTCAATAGCTGCCATTAGTCAGTTACCTCGGATATGCATGTACATACTGAGTACAACCTAATCTTTGCCTGTTAGGGAGGTTAATTCTCGCGGTAGCCAGATTAATTTTTTTAATCCATTTTACTGATCCATAAGCACTGATTGGTATAAACATTTGAGGTGAATTTTTGCTTTTCATCTCCAGTTTTCTTCCTGCAAAGTTTCTGCACACTATTTGGGAGTTTTCGGCTTTGTTGGTTATTTCATGCTCGTGCTTAAATATGGCCTAGATATTAGATCTACATTTTCCAATCTATTTGTGTGGTCTTGAGATTGAGTTT
Source organism: Cetonia aurata (assembly GCA_949128085.1). Classification (NCBI taxonomy): domain Eukaryota; kingdom Metazoa; phylum Arthropoda; class Insecta; order Coleoptera; family Scarabaeidae; genus Cetonia; species Cetonia aurata. Next base: position 54,567,131 of record OX421882.1, on the reverse strand, counting down.
TCTTTTATTTTGAAAGCCGACTAAGTAAAATGGGTACGGCACAAGTCCCATTGATTGGCACTGTATTTTTGTAAAAGTTGGATCTTTCGCGTCCTGTCCTCTTCTCATTACTCTTAACATGGTATGCCTAGGTCACTCAATCCACATAGAAGTTCATCTATTGTCAGACAAATCTTCCTTGTGAATATACTCTGGTCGCACTAATCGAGATTGTCTTATGACTTATGAAAATGTGCTTTTTCTGTAGTTGAGATATTTACGATTAAAGATGGGCAAACAAACTTGATGCTACTGGCATTAGAATCAGGTACCTGGAAGACTTTACAAAACTTTGTCACACCTTAAAACCTTTTTATGAATAAAGCAACCCCGAACTAGATTTTTATTGTAATATGCTTAATCAACTAATCTATTACTGATAGGGTTCGATGTAGTGTTTATTTTCCAAAAAGAAGGAATGTGAAGTGATAAATCGTCTGCAGTTAAACCATTTTAAAACTATGTGGAACAAAGTGCAAGGCATATATTTAACAAAGAATTTTACAAAAATATAAAATTGTAGATACGATCGTTTATAGTATCTTCCTATACCTACTTATTTATTCCTAAATGTATGGCCTTATAATCAACCACATTTATCCATTTGCTTGTTGATTAAGTACAATACAATAAATATTACTTCAACAACAGACCACTATCTTTTCTTTACTGCAACAACCACCACAGTTTCAACAATGTCTAAAATATGCTTTTCCTAATAAAGTATTTTTTCGGGCGAAGAACGGTAACACAAAATTCGCATAAATTATGACAAAAATAAAAAATCGCGAATATCTCGAGAACGGAAAGAGCACAACTTTTTTTTCTTTATAGCATAAATCAGCAAAAAAAGCGAGCACAAAACGGTGGCATAGAAAAATCGAAAGTTGGTAGCCAACTTGACGGACCTGGATTACTTATACAAATGTTATAGAAAGGGAGTGTGTGTGTTTTTGTTTGTCTGAAGTAAATTAAGAACCGAATTTATTTATTCATCATTATAAAACTACATTATTCCCCATGAAAATATGTAACATTTTATTATAAACATTTATACTTAATACCGGAAAAGTAGTTTCCATCTTCTTTTCTTGACCTTTAAGTATTTTGGTATTTTTTCTTGGTTTTTAGATCATTTCAATAACAACACTTCAGATCGTTTCGGTTATTATTATAACCTTTTTCAAGTATATAAACATGTATAAAAATTATAATATATTGTAAGCATAAAATGACAATGTTAAATTGTCAAATATTATCATACTTTTCATGTCATCATCATCGCTCTAAAAAAAAAAAGAAAACCCATAAATAAAAACCTAGACATTTCTGTGAAATACCGACTTAATGTTTGTGTTTTGGATAGAGTAAGGATAAATTTAGTTTCCTAGTGAACTGTTTACAATAGTAACTGATCCTGTATTTGCACGCCGAAGCACGTTTATTTTAAATAGAAACGAAGCACATTTGTTAGTAAAATGGTGATAGAATAAGTAAAATAGCAAATGTAAATTGAAATGCTGGAATATTTGACTAAAGAATTAAAGAAAAACGCATTAGAATGAAACAAAAAGTTTCAAATTTTATTTATAAAAGGATAAGAAAATAAATAAGAGTTAATATAATTTCAAGTAAGAATTCATGCTAAACTATACTACCAAGGAAATGTTGCGAAGTAACACTCATCGATTAGATTCTTGGCACATTTATAGCACTCATCAAGTGTTATAAATTTTCGCTTTTCACTTTGGCGGATGGTCACATTTAAGGATGGGAAAGCTAGTCCTGAAATTTCGACGATTTAGAATTTGAAAATATGTTTCGGCCACACGCTACGGAGATTGCAGGTGAAAGTGAGTCATTTGGTTTAGATAATGTTGAGAAAAAGTATGAAAAAGCATATGGATTGGGAGGTGATAATATATTTATTTAAGTAGACATATATTTGCATTCATTTCACTATTTAATAGTTACATCAATACTTAATGTTGCCAACAATGTTGAAGTAACATTCACATTTTTCTCGGTGCGTTATTCAGAAGCATGTAACTCTTTCGTCTATCTTCCAAGGGTTATATGCCCAAACTTCTTTTAAGTGCGGTGTTTTAGGTGATTACTTAGAACTTTCTTCTGTCTATAGTCTATGTTTCTACGGGAAACAAGTTCACGAGTTTTCCTTTTATTATGAAAATATTCCAAACTATCTTTTTTAATCGCGCGGACCTGGATAATATAGCTTTGGCTTAAATTATGCGCTAATGTTTAAACCTTTAAAAATTGCTATTTAAAGGCAGATGTAGTACCACACAAAAACCGGATCGGTTTTCAAACTGGTTTTGAAGTTGTTTTTAAAGGCCGATATTGAGCTCAGTTTTAAAAATCGGTTTTAAAAACTGAGTTTAAAATTGATTTTAAAACCACTTTTGACTAAAGATCGATTAACCAGATTTAAGAAAAAATTCGTTTTTTAATAACTGGCAATTTTCGCAGCAGTAGTACTTAATAAATATTCTTTCGGAAAATCTGTGGAAAGCAATTTAGTATGCATGCACTAAGAAACTGTGTAGTTCTATTAACTTTTACAAGACCTTTACAAACATAAATCATTGCGTTAGTATTTTTGTTGGTACCAACTAATGATATGACGAAAAATTATTAATACAACATATTTTACACTTTTTTTTTTATTATTTTATCGCTTATAAATTAACAAAAATAGAAAGCTGTTGCTTAGCTTTCTATTTTTGTTATTTCATTAAATTTATTTTTAGAATTATTCTACTATAAAGTAGTAGGTGCCATCTCTTATTCACTATCGGTACTATTTTGCTCGCGCTATCATTTCGGAGTGCAGTAGTTCCTTTACAAAACATGTGATGGCGTAATTATAGTAATAGTAGCACAGCGAAATTATTCTTGAATCTGTGCGATCGATTGATTTTGTGCGACAAGTCACTTTTTTTAAAGTACACGATTTGTCAACTTTTTAAGCAGAAAAGATAGCTGGCAACCGCTTTTGTGTCGTATTTCACATCGTTGCTATTGTCGTAATGTACATATGTATATGGCAAGTTTTTGTGATATTTTGCAAATTGAAGCAACAAATAACAATGAATGCATAAAAAATTATAGGACGAAATTTAATTATACAGACGACTCATTTGTCAGGTTCATCAGAATGCATCACTTCTCAAAAGAGTTCAACGTCCACATAAAAGTGGTGTACATGCAAGAAAAGTCTAAATTTTTCGCGAAAGCAATGGTGACGACTCGTACCCCAATATACCCGATTGGATATTTATTTGCTTGGAAGGGTGAAGATCAACCCGAAAACCGAGGTTATAGGAAGAACACCGAAGGGTGATATAGTCTTTTTGACAGTTGTATTTCGATTGTAGTTGTCAATAAATGATATATTATAGTATAGTATAGTATAGTATACTATAGAACTCCCTTATAACACCTTTAGAATCTACTTTGTTGTATGTATAGGTAAGTAGTTGTAGCATTGCGGTTTCTAAGAAGTGATATCAACAAATTTTTGGCCGAAGATTTTTATCATGTTTAAATAATAATAAAAAATGATGCTACAGTTGTGGTATTAAAGCAAATATTGAATCATATAGAACATGTATAGAACACAGTTTCAGAAACTAATCATAACCATATGAAAAAGTAAATACTCATAATTATGTTATAACTGTAGGATTCGGTGGAAAACCGGTCAAATATGTTTTTTAAAAATGTTCAGATATTTACTAAATGGCGAGAAATAAACAATTTTATGCATTAAACTGAAAAAACAATTTCTGCAAAATAATTAGCTAGTTTTTGCTAAGCAAGCTCTAGCTTAAGCTTGGCCTTAAAGCTGAGGCCGGAAGATCAGTCAAACTGCTTGGACTGAATGCTCATCCTAGAAGCTCAGTCTGAAAACTCGTCTAGATAGAAAGCTCGGGCTAAAAACTCATTCTGATTCTGAAAGCAAATCCGGTTGAAAGCTCAGTCAATTCTTGTGTTAGTATTTTTTCATATAATTTTAGTGCGGTGCTTAGTAACATTATTCCTCTGTAGTTATCGCAGCTTTTCGTGTCACCTTTTTTAAAAAAAGGTAGAATTATTCCCTTTTCCCAGGCTTTTGGTATAGCCTCTTCTTTCCATGCTTTGTTTATTACTAGGAGTATAGTCTGGTTCTATTTGTGCCCATAGTTTTAATCATTTCCGTTGTCACTCTATCGTGGCCAGGAGATTTGCCATGCTTCAAAGTTTGTATCTCCTGCGCCAGTTCTTCCATTGTAATAATTTCTCCCGGTTCATTCGTGTCATTCCTTTCTCTATCATTCGTAGTGTTATAATCATTTACTTATTTGTGTCCTTCCTAGTGGTTCTTTCAAGTTTTTTTGTGTCACTGTCAGTATATACTCGTGGATAAATGATATGAGTATCATTCACATTCATTCCGTAGTGGATATTTCGTCTGTTCTCTCTAAATGAATCACAAAGTGGTTTCAGGAGAGGACGGACTGTGCTAGATCACATATTTACCATCAAAGAGATTTTAATCAAAGCTCAACTCAGAAGAAGAAAAGCATACTTCGCCTTTATCGACCTGGAAAAGGCATTTGATCTGGTGCCACGACAAAAAGTATGGAATTTCTCGAAAGAACGAAACATCTCAGATAAGCTTAGAAGGAATATACAATGCTTGTATAGAAATACAGTCAATTATGTTAGCATGAAGAATATGCGGTCCGAACAATTTGTTACGACAGAGGGGTTAAGACAGGGAAGAGGAATGAGCTCGGTACTTTTCACGCATTTATGGACGACATTAAGAAATGCAACCAAAAGACTAAGCAATTACATGTGGGATAAAAGAATCTTTAGAATATTTAAATTTCAGAATGTACTTTTGCAGACGATGTAGTCATTATGGCGGAAAGTAGTAGCGACTTACAAGATAATTTACAAATATGGAAAGATGTCTTAGAAGAAAGTGGAATGGAATTAAATACAGCTAAAACAAAAGTGATGGTAGTAAGTGAAGAAAACGTAAACATCAATATACACATAATGGAGAAAAAATTGAACAAGTACACCAGATTGAATACCTAGAACTAACGGTAGAAAATACAGGACAACAAGAAATTGAAGTGAATACACGCATTGAAAAGACAATGAAGACATTTTATTCATTAAACAACCTTTCAAAAATAGAAAAGACATATCCCAAAAAACTAAAATGTATGTATATAATACGATGATATATAGACGAATCCCATCCATGAATTATAATAGTTGATCCCTACACTTATGGTAGAAGAAGTTGATTATACAGGGCGGTCCGGTTTTTTTGGGGATACTTTACTAGCGTACTCTAACAACAAAATTAATGACAAAAGTTTATATAAGCATTTGTCATTAAATGTTTCCCAACGGAGATATCGCATTGTAAAGTGTTCCATTTGATATTGACAATCCTAGTGTGCTGCCAACGGTAACTAATCTGTCAAAAATACACAATCTACTGTTGCGTTTACTAAAACGTTTGTGTGATACTACTATGGCAAGAAAATTTAGTAATGAAGGATACGCAGATATCCATTTTATTTATGGATTCTGCAACGGCAATGCCGAAGCGTCGGTGCGTGAATACGGCCAACGTTTTCCCCAAAGGTGACGTCCGGATTCTCAAGTGTTCATAGATACTCATCGGCGTTTTCGTGAACTTAGTTTACGCGCTAAAAATGAACAAAACCGAAATGAAAATCACAACAAAGAGAGAATTTAATGAAAACCCACGGCTCAGTTCTTGTACTTGATGTAACGAAATCAAAAGTATTAAGAACATTACGTGCAGACCACAGAAAAGCCTACCATTTCAACTTGCAGTTTTCAACATGGAGTTAGTGTTAATGTTTGGATCGGCGTCTTACATGATACCATTTATGGTCCATACTTCTTATTTCGTGAATTTCTTAATACTAATAATAATACTTTAGAAGAAACAGTTGGATACAACTAGACGGGGCTCCAGCGCATTTTGGACTACCTGTGCGTGAATGGTTGAATATCAATTATTCACAGCATTGGATTGGCCGTTCAGGTCCAGTATACTGGCCCCCTAGGTCACCAAACCTCACTCCCCTCGATTATTCTGTTTAGGTAGTGTTGAAAGATAAGGTTTACACTACACCTGTTTATACAAGAGAAGAATTACTTGGAAAAATTCAAGAAGCATATAATGACACTAAAAGAAAATCCTTTACACATATCTAACTCCATTGATGCACTGGTTCGACGTTGCAGGATATGTATCTAGCCGCCAACCTAGATACATATATTACAATTTGAACATCTTGATTATTAATTATTGTAGCATTAATCATTACTTAAAAATAAATTCTTTTCATGTACTTACTAGAATAAACCTTGTTCTAGAATTCTTTTATGGAAATTTTACAATGCGGTATCTCTGTTGGGAAACATTTAATGACAAATGTTTATATAAACTTTTGTCATTAATTTAATTAAAAAAATCTGGACCAGCCTGTGTATATAACACCACGAAAAGGGATGGCTCGTTTAACGGATCATTTTATTGAGGTTGATTAAGCTTTTGAAACATTTTCACCAAATAACTTGTTTTTAACTCTAACTGTCAAAATTGTTATCATCCCACAATAAACTTAAATTAAAAAAGCCGGCTACCACGTATGTTAACTTCCTACATACAGATCCGATAAAATCATTTAGTAACAAACTTTTATATACTATACTACTCCTCTAAAGTGGTTTCCCCGAATTACAAATATCGTAAACATGTCCATAAAAATGTGTTTTGGAAAGTTATACACGAAATTGAAAATTGTGTTCATACACCATGTGTTTACGTTATGTCGCGAAGTGGGTGTGTATCTAATAATCTTCGCCCATTACTCTGACGTAAACGCTTATCTCAATTGCTTTTTTATATTAACTTATTCGATGTATTTTAGTTGATGATGCACAAAATATTTATAGACATATGCAGCCGTACTATCAGTATTCAGGCAAGATAAATTAAACATTTTTTGCGCTATAGGTAGGCCTAATATAATTCGTTTTTATTTTCTAGTGCCAATATTATATGAAGTTCTTTGAAGATTTGCAGAAAAAAAAAACGTAACAGACAAATAATAAAAACCGAAATAATGTTTTTGGCACAAGTAATTTTGAAGTTCAAGTGTACAAATTACGGAATATACTTATACTTGTGTATACAAAGATAATACCTATAAAATATTTTATGGAACAGATTGTATTTCCAAAGTGAAACATTAATGTTACACAACGTTTCAATTGTTTTACATATTTTAATACTTTCAACAGATTTTTTAAAGCATCTAAGAAAAGTAGCATAAATAATACAAGCAATTTTCAAAATTAATTATGAATTTACCCTTAATCAGTATGTAATCCCTTCTCAACTAACTTGTACAATTCCAAATCGCACCATTCTCAATTTAAATAATACCAGTTCGGCCCCAATTAAACACGCACAATAATTGGACGGCACAAACTCCAAAACTTCAAATAGGAAATCTCGATTATGTCGAGTATTCGCTAGAGATAAGACATTCGCATTATTCTCATTAAATGTGTGTTTTGTTTGTTACAGTTGCCGACCCTGGGCACACACAATGAAAAGGTAAGTTCAGTTTCTCTGGGAGATAGCATGAACTCTACACGAGGGAAATCCTATTCTGAAATAACTGTCTCGTAAGGGCGGCTTAATGTTTAAATATAATGGTTGCTTATTAAATGATCTTAAAGTAATGTAGGTAATAATTTAATTTGATATTACTTATTTTGTATTTTGATGAAACCAGAATAAAAGCTGATAAAACGTAGCGATAACTCTTAGTACATCGTACTTGTTTCTTACATCCTTTATTTAGTGGCCCCTTACTATTTTTTGGCATTTGTTAATAACACTGTAGATTGCTTCAATTGTAAAGTGTTATTGTTTGGAGATGGTGTAAAGCTTTTTGGCTCATTTTTTTCACGTGAGGATTGTAATTTACTCCAGAAGAATTTAGAGGATATTTGCGATTCTAGCGCTTCCAATAAACTGGATCTGAATGTATTTAAATGCACTGTCGTTAGTTTTACAAGTTGACTATCTCCAGTCTTTTATGCATATATTCATGATTGTGGATAACAATTGCTCTAAAGTGAGAGAGATAGCACCTTCTCAAGTTGGGATCATATTTATCAAAACTATTTCTAATGCTAATGGATAAAATTGAATATGGTAGCCTTATTTGGAATCCGTTTTACAATACACATATATGGGCAATAGAACATATTTAATGTAAGCTACTACGAGCATTACAAGTCATTGTGATGCGTGTTTATTATAGTATTTTTTCTAATTTGCACATTAATCGCCCATATTACATTCCGGCAAAAGTTCCTCCACTACCAGTTAATAACTCATTACGACACTGCGTCGTTTGTTTTAGCTTTATTGTAACATCAAATTAGAAAATATTTATTTTTTGAATTAGATGGAATATATCCAACGCGAGGCAAGGCATACCTCAGGAACAATATCTTAGCGGTCTGAAAATGCTTTATGGTAGTATTCACGGCAAGATTATAAGCACCAATTCTTTGCACAATTTACACTTTTTGTCAGCTCGATATATTCCAACATATACTGCAGCGTATCGTATACAGTATGTCCCCGGATCGACTGTAAAAGAGGAAAGTTTTTTATTTCTGATTTCTCAGAAAAGAAACCTCCAAACCTTCTCGAGATAATATCATTTTTCGTCAAAATTTGGACTTAACATTTTTTTATCGTAATTTTTAGAAGTAACTCTAGTAGGCGGATTTCATTAAAAAATACAACTAACAGCAGTTGAGAAATCTAATAAGTTAGTCGAACTGTAAATTAAATCTTCGCTAATATGAACAGTATTTATGCTACAATGTTGACTTTATAACAAAGAATTTTTCTGATTCAATGTTACGGAACTGGGGAAGAGTGCTACCGAGTTGTTATTAGAAAATTCAACAAAAAATACCCGGAAGTTACCTTCAAATTCCGGAGCAAAAGTTGTTCGATGAAGACGATGCTGCTTCAGTTGTCGCCGTTCATTCTGCAATAGAAGCTATAAAGTTGTCTTTAAGAAGAAGGGCAATACTAACTGGGATAAGTAAATCTCATTTACAAGGAATATTTAAGGATTCAAATTTTCATAAACGAATTATGTTCTCCGATGAATCAACCTTTACAACTAACGGAGCCGTTTCGTTTCAACATTGCCGGTACTGGAGTGAGACGAATCCAAACTTCAGAATTTCCTGTCGCAGATAATATTTTAAAAAAGTTAATGTGTGGTGTGCGGTTTTCGTACCATGGCATTATTGGCCCATAGTTTTTTGATCTAACTGAAACTAAAAGAGAGAGAATAAAGAACGATGTATACAGACAAAAACTAAAGATAGAAGCCGTAAGTGAGAAGATAATAAAAGGCCAACTTAGGTGGTTTGGACATGTGTGCCGTATGCCAAAACAGAGATTAACGAAAAGAGTATTTGAGACGCGAGTACCAGGGAAAAAGAAAAAAGGAAGACCCAGAAAAACGTGGGAAGACAGAGTAAGAGAAGCAGCAGAAAACAAGGGAAATGGAATGGAAAGAAATAAGAAAGATAGCCGAGGATAGAAAATTATGGAAGTAAAAGTGCAAGTGAGATAAAACATACTCAACCCCGCTCGCCTTATACCTAACGGTAGGAAGGCCTAAGATTAAGAAGAAGAAGTATTTGAGAGGGGGTAGGGATATAGTAAGTATATTATCTCTAAAGATACACCGTGATTAATCTCAAGTGTCTGAAGTTGCTATGAAAGAGGCCCTTCAATTGGTTATAAACTTGATGATATTTGGTTTCGTAAATTGGTTATATCTCCATTTGTCATCTGTCATCGCGCCATTTGTCATTGGTGCCGTGATATTATTTATTCAGGTGTAAACATTAAATATAACCAAAACAACAAGAAATTCAGATTAGCAATCTGCACAATAGATCAACATACATTTTATATGGCTAACAGACATTTGATTTTGATCACTCCATACCTATTGCTTTAGAAATAGAGAATCGGGGTGCAATTTCGACAAATTGATTCGGAAAACTGTGCGAAAGATATCTTCGCTTCCGTAAAGCACGTTTATCTGTATCGGAAAGTAAACTATACGATACGAAATAAGCACATAAATTATTTGGAAACGTCGTGCCATCTCAGACTCATCGTTCGCACTGAATTCGTTTCCGTGGAAACCCAATTACGTTTTGATTTTTTCCTTGTCTTGCATTATTTCCAGATTGCATGTCTTTCAGGTTGGAACTTCAATTATTGAGTTCGAGTTTAGCTTTCTGGGAATTGAAAGCCACGCCAGTATAACGGTTTCTAAGCTTTTGTAACGTGTAATCACCGGCTAAGTATTTAATCAGATTATTTTGTTCAGAGTTGTTTGTCGCTTGTTAGTAGTTCTATGAACTTAAAAATTTTTCTATATATAGAATAGTTTTTTTTTTTGTCAATCATAAATGGCGAAATAGAAGCTATGACTCTATTTCAATTGTAAATAAGATTTTTATAAGTACTTAACAAAGAAACAGAGAATTTCGGTATTTGTCTCTTTTGTAATTGCTTTGACATATTTCATAGTTGCAATCGATACTTGTTTTAATTACTGATACGATACACAACTGCAAATAGTTATATCATATAATTGCAAGTGTATCTACTTATATAATATCGCTTTCTTAATTGTAGGTTGATGCATACATCCGTTGGTGGCGCTTTTTCTGCTGATAATACGAATGGTAGGCCAAGCAATTGTTCCTTTGCCTTATCGAATTCTTTTCTTTTGATAAAGTGCGTTGCTCCGGTTTATATCTTCGTCATTGTGATTATTCGAATGCTCTTTCTGAGATTTTTATTAAACCGCTTATAGACGGCGGGTGACCTTAATCTGAAGCGATAAAGGTCTAACAAGTTGCTATCAGCAGTGCCAATTTTTGGTCGTTGTGTTATTGTTGTTAGTCTTGTCGTATTTCGATTATTCAACCTAATTGATATAGAAATGTAATTGGTTGACACACTTCCGTATGCTTTATCGTGTTGATTGACAATCTATACAGGGCATTTCACTGGTAAGAGATTCCTCTATAACTCGTAAATGGTGACCGATAAGAAAAGAAGTTCGTACAAATTGTTGTAGGAACGTGATTGGTCTCTAACGCAAAATTATCGGCATTGGTACAGAGTGTTTCATAACCTAAGTACAGTCTTCAAATTAACTTTATTAAATACAATAACTCCAATATTTTGGCATTTTTAAAAGCGCTAAAAAAAAAAAATAAGATAACAGACCTTACCCCTAAACTCCTTAATTTTAAAGATATCTTTGATTTTTCTTTTGACCTCATTGGCCTCAATTAGGCATATCTCCAGTATTTTAAATAGGACATGCTGTATATATTTACATCATTGGATTCCTATTAACAAGTGCTTTGATTTTTGTTAAACATATTCTATGTTTATCTCTTCTGTTTTTCCAGTTATTATAGTTTTCATTAACTTCTTATTATTGCAGTGGTATTTATGATCTTAGTAGGTGTCGATTTCATAATGACTGTAAGTTTTTTGACGCTTAATCGTGTTTAATGGCAGTAATTAAGTTATTTATATAAATTGAGATTTTCCAATGAAGAATTTATTAATATGGTGTATTGCGCGAATGTGACAAAAACTGTATTCTAGCTTCACGAATCTGCAATCAAAAATATCCAACGCGGAAAGGAAACCTACTGTGCTTTCCTTTGAAAGGCTAAAAGAAAGGTTTTGAAAGGACTAGACTATGAAAATAAGGAATGACCTAAAACTGCAACCAGTGAAGAAAATGATTTTTTAGTAGTAGGCAGTGTTGTTGAATCCCAAAATATTTTAAATGCGGGCGGTCGTAGGCACAACAGGAATTTTATTGACATCTGTGTGACGCATTTTAAACAAAACTTCTTTGATGGGTATCTCACAGGAGCGCATTATTTACAGTTTCTTGACAATGGGTTTAGAGAGGTGTTAAATGATTTACCTTTTGAAACACACTCTTGAAACCACAAATGTGGTTTCAAGGGTGTATTTAGTTGGTGGTAATTAGTTGTATTTAAATGAGAATTACTTTGATAAATAGTTTAAAAAGGGTGCTCCGGTTAGTTGGCCAGCAAAGTCCCCAGATCTGAATAAAGTTGGTTTTTTCTGTGGGGATATCTCAAGGACCGTGTTGTTACCGCTAGATTCCAACAACTGTAGACGATATGAACATTACGGTTAGAAACGCGTTTGCCAGTGTCCGTGAAGATAAATTTATTTTTGTTAGAAATGTAATTATATTCAGTGCAACATACATAATTGTTTTTTTTTTCAAATATGACCGATCCCCAATTGGTGATCATGCCCGTTAATGATTTTAAAAAGTAAAGAATCTAGCCGGATAAGCATGGTTAAACTGTTCTTGAGATAATTGCAAAAATGTGCATATCCTTTATTTATTTATTTTTTTGGATTTGGGTTTTGTTTCTCATTTGGTTGCGACAGTTTTCTTGGAAAATAAATTTAGAGAAATGTTTGTATGAGGTAGATTTTTGCAATTATCTCAAGAACTGTAGGAGGGCAAGAGGCAAAGTACCTCCGTATTACCTTGTTGTGACTTGCTAATAGCCATGCACAAGTTTTTTCAAAATTCCTTTCTGGATTGGAATTTGTGTGTGTTAAACAAAACTAACTTTTTTATCAATTGCTTTGTTTCCTTGAGGCCCATTTCCTCATTGCATGTTTTCATCTAAACAGAACCCATGTGGTTTTTTAAGTATTATTATTTTTTTTTCATTCTCTTTTATTTTACATTATATTAGGCAGCAGACAAGACGAGTCCATATATTTTTTGAAAAACTAACATATGACGCCCTGTTTATACAAACATATGTATACCATGCTAGCAAACTTAAGTCTTCAGTCGAACTTAAACATGTATAAATATAGTCGTCTATCGTAGGTATTCACGTTAAACTACACTTTGTAAAATTTAAAATTTTCTTGGTCCCCTGAATGAAAATCTTGCCAGCACGGTATATGTACGTTGGCGCTTTAGTAAATCTATTTAGTAAATCTATGTATCATAAAAATATAAGTCAGAACATAATATAAATTATTGTAGCATGTTAACCGTGATTGTTCAGTAGTATTTTTTTTTTCAAGTTAACATAGTTCAATTTCTTGATGCCGATTCTAATGTTCCAAACTTACCAGGTGTCCAACTTGATCATTATTATTGTTACTAGCTACTGAACATAAACACACAAGAACGTGTGCAAAAGACTATAGATAACGAAGTATCACAACACTGTGTTCGTAAGTACGAAAAATACTTTACGTAACACTTTTGTACTAATGTAGGTATGTATACATATCTTTACAATGCCTTAACATCAATAAGTTTTTTTCTTTTTGAATAAATTTGCTAGAGTGTCCTTGACGCCTCGTGTAATTTACAATTTGCATCAAATGTTTGCGATTCTGTCAACATTTGAACTTTAATTTCCGCATACATTCGTTTTTTGTTCGGCGAAATTTATAGGCTCTCTAATTAAAGTTAAACGTGCTTTTACAGTGGCAGTAATCATTTTTATTAGGTATACAGAAGCAATACTAACATGAGGCGATATGTGAAAATAGTGATTATTTTTTATGTTTCAACCAGTTCGCAGTTAATTTTATTTTTAGATATGTCATTGCAGTGTTATTTGATATTAAAACAAAAAGTAAAGTATCAATTATCGATGGTAGTAAATCAACGCTACGGTTCATTAATGAATGCCATTTTTTTTAAATTGAGTTTATGGCCTGATTATTTATTATGACTTGAGCGGTTGCCCTACCTTAAACATGTTTTCTGTGCAATTACGGAGATTCTATTGACTACACCTTCCCACAAAATCAATATTAGAGTTGTAGTTAGTTTATTTTAACCATTTTGTTGAGCGTTCTACTTATAAGTTAAGTTATAAGTTAAAAATAGCTTCAAGAAAATTATAATACTTTGTAAGGTTTTTATTTTAAAAGGGAATGATAGATGATCGATTTGATTTTGGCAAAGATATATGTACATATACACATGTGTTCCGCATCTTATTAATGTAGATTTTTGTCAAGAAAAGTATATGATGTTGAATTGTCGCTAAAAGGTACATATTTATTTTATTTATATATACACTCCGCCAAAAAAGTATCGCATAAACTAAAAAAGGGCATTTATGAACCAAGATATTTTATACGTTCACAAAAAGTTTGCCTCGTGTATGTGAACTATAAAAACACTAACAAAATAATGGAACTTAGCGTTTTTCCTTTTTTTTTCTAAAAGAACACATTTAGAAAAATGCATATGTGTAAGGTTTGTTCAGTTGTTTATTGAAAGTCTTCCTATACGGACAAATTTTAAAGTGCGAAGTCAGAGTTCTGTACCAACGCTTTTAAAACTAAAATGAGCAATTTAACTTCAGAACAAGTGGCTGCTATAGTTGCTTTAATCGAAGATGGACCATCTCAAGCATACGTTGCTAATTTGATGAACATCAATCAGTCAAGTGTTTCTAGAGCCGTAGCCAGATATAGGGAAACAGGCATTTACAGTAGAAGACCTGTACCAGGTCGTCCAAGATGTTCTACTCGCCAAGATGACCGCTATTTACTACTACAAGCATTACGTCGAAGACATGTAACTGCGAGACAATTGCAGAACGACTTGGCTAGAGTCAGAAATACTCGTGTGAGTACTCAAACTATTCGGAATAGGTTACGACAGAGGGGATTAAGAGCTAGAGTAGCTGTAACAGCCCCTCGTCTCACTAGGAACCACCGAGTGGCTCGCTTAAGGTTTGCCAGAGAACATGTAAATTGGAACATTAATGACTGGGCCAATATACTCTTCACAGATGAGTCAAGATTTGGTCTTTACACCTCAGATAGGCGTATCTCAGTGTACAGACGAGACGGTGAGCGCTATTCGCAGTGTAATATCAGACCTAGACCTAATTTCGCTGGTGGCTCTATTATGGTTTGGGGAGGCATCTGTTTAACAGGTCGTACAGAGTTAGTACCAGTAGACAGAGGTACACTGACTGCCCACAGGTATATAACGGACATTTTAGAAGAACATGTAGTACCATATGCGCCAATTATAGGAAACGAATTCATGTTAATGCACGATAATGCACGATCGCATGTTGCAATAATCGTCCAGGAATACCTTAACGATGTTGGTATTCCAGTTTTAGATTGGCCTGCGGTCCGGACATGAACCCTATCGAGCACGTGTGGGACCTCCTTCACAGACGGATACGAACCCAAAATGTTGCCCCAGCGGACCTGCATGGACTAGCAAATGCTCTCCGTGACGAGTGGGAGAATTTGGATCAGGCTTATATACGGAGGTTAATCGAATCTCTGCAAACCGTATGCCAGCGGTCATAAGAGCCAGAGGTGGCAATACTCGGTATTAAAAGCTACTGTTATGACATTTTTCTTTCCAAAATTATAATTTCTTGTTTTAATAAAAATCTCAAGTATGAGTTCTTGTTTTTATTTGGCCTGTATTTTATTTAAACAATCATAGAAATTATATCTTAGAGCGCATTAAAGTATATTTACAACTTTATGCTACAAACAAAGATTATGCGATACTTTTATGATTCAAAACTAAATTATGCGATACTTTTTTGGCGGAGTGTATTTATAACCAAAGAGCGGATAGAGACAGGCACTATAGACTATTATTCACCACCGTTACGAAGCTCGGGCATAGGCGGACGGAGCACGATACACGATGTTGATCGACTTGACCGCTAGATACGGAATTAGTCTACAGTCCACAAAAGTGAAGAGCGATCGCACAAAATATCTCTTTATTCTGCGTCTCGTGTATTGATCTTTGTAAATTTCAGTTTGTCACCACAATTTGGTTTTTAGTTATTTCATTAGGTTTATTGTCCATAAGTTCTTCTAGTGTACTTATTAGGTTTAGGTACGATTTTATTCTCTTTTTTTCTGTTTAGTGTAAGGGTATTTATTTGTGTTCGTATTTAATGTTTTGATTTACTTATATTGAGTATGGTACCTATAAAACGTCCGTGCCAGCAAGTGATGGAAGCATGGATTAAAGATTACCATTGTTTTACGATAGTTAGTGATACAGAGATCAATTGTAAAACTTGTAAAATATGTTACATACATATAACGTGCACTGCCCATGCATTTCACAGAATTGCTGAATTTATCAGAGTTCCCAAAGTTGATAAATTAATTAGTAATTCCAAGAAATTGTTTTTAAAAGCACCAAAGTGTCTTTATACAAACAAAAATATCCCTTACTTCCAATGCCAATGCCGGGAAATTTGGCTAGATGCGTGTTCTTTCTATACTGATAATTTGGAGAAAATCGCAAATGTAATAGATGATGTAGAAGTGATGCAAAGAGTGTTGTTAAATGTAAAGCTTCAATAAAAGATGCAACTTTACAAAGCAGCCCAGATTTTATAAATAGTAACTTTAAAGTATTAACTAATACAATAAAATATTTGGAAACTCAAATTTTAAAACTAGAAGGAGGTATCGAAATCCTAAATACTATCTTACATAAGCTTAAAAATATTCCTGGTGATTTTGGAGGCCGTTTGCGCAAAAAATTGACGCAGTTTTTAATCTTAATCCGGATTTAAACATAATAAAAAATGTCTGTTCCGAAGAGAATGGAACGTATAATGATTTTAAAATATACATACTTTAAATATGCACCTCTCACTAGTTGTGATGTAGAAAGAAGTTTTTCTGAATTTAAAGATATACTGACAAACAAACGGACTCAGTTTACAGATCAGAATATATTTTAATAATTAATGTAAATTTTGTTTACACGGACTTGCATAACATAGGTATATTATTTAAGTGCAGCATTGTCATACTGATTGTGAGTGAAAAGATTCTTTAAGAGAACTTTGCTACTATTTAAAAGAATGATGTATGTATGAGTATGTGTTACTTCTGTGGAAAAATAATATTATTTCAAAGAAAGAAATAAGGATTCACTGAATGAAGCGGGTGATTTAAAAAATACCGTCAAATATAATAATAATAATAATCATATCAATTTATTGACATTTGGTATACGAATATATAATATACATACATAATAACACATCACACAAATGTCAAAAAGACTAAATCACCTAATGGTGTTCTTCCTTTAGCCTTCCACCACGTCGAAATTTTCATAGGATTGCCAAAAGTAGAATTTATTTGCTTTGTTCACGTTCTTTAGTTCGTTTTATTCGTTCCTATATGATACAAAAAGTGCTACACAATCTTTTGAGCTAATAAATAGAATAATAGATAAAAAAATATGCACTTTGGATACTGTTTTCAATATTCACCACGCTATCTGGTGAATAAGTTTCTTTAATTTGCCCCTTGATCAAGGCCGATAAATTTCTAAATTCCGCATCCGATCTGAAGTAGAACTTGTTTGTTTGTATCTTTTATGTTGCTTATCATATATATTATTTATACATCACAAAGATGTAAACAAAATTTTAAAAATTTATCTCTTCTGGTGTCTTTTTGTACGAAATGGGTGGTTTACGTTTTTTTTATTTTTAATAAAAAAATTACTCTTCATTTTATTGTTTGTTAAGAATGGGAACTCACAAATGTCAATTGTTCTGAATTAATTAATACTTTTCGTGTAGATCGAGCGTTTACCAATTAGAGAAAAATCGTTTTGGAATGACCCTAAAAGGTTATCGAAAACGTTCACTATTAATTAAATATCCCAGCGTTTGCTATCGGTGGCAACCGCTATTTAGTAGTAAATTTTCAATTTAGCAGGTAAGTGAAACTCATGCACGATTTCAACTTTGTTTTAATTTATTTCTTCCAATATGAATATTTAATGAATGCGTCGAGTATATTTAATTTTTAAGCAGAATAATTTGAACATTATCTTTTGTAACGATGACTTTTATTCGTATTTATGGAT
Organism: Cetonia aurata; assembly: GCA_949128085.1. Taxonomy (NCBI): domain Eukaryota; kingdom Metazoa; phylum Arthropoda; class Insecta; order Coleoptera; family Scarabaeidae; genus Cetonia; species Cetonia aurata. The sequence continues at coordinate 54,548,946 of OX421882.1, read as the reverse complement.
GCGGTAGTGAATTTTGATATGCTAATATAGGTTTCTGAACTATGATGGTCGATATCCAGAAAATTGTAACCAAGCCATATCAACATATAAACGGCTAAAAACTGGTATACTTTATGGCGTTGCAGGCCGCGATAATATCTTTGAAATTGGCCTACGCACTCGAAACGAGCTTTCTATTTACGATTAGGTATATCTAAACGCTAAATCAGTTTAAATCCTGAATATTTGTGGCACTGTAGTGTGGGCATTTTGAAGTTTTGTTTAAATCAAGATATTTTTTTTTTTGCTGTTTCTGAGTATAAAAGACAGATTTTAACCGCAAATAATCATGCGTTTAAAAGTTTTATGTCAAAGAGTGGCTAAAACCCAAATTAAATTACTTGTTCTACTACTGCTAATGTATGCATTTTATTCTCGAAACGTTATTTTTCAATTGGTTTGTTTTAAATTCGCGCTTAGTCACCGGTCAATAACATGTGTACAATTTTGTACACGTACAGTTGTTAGCTGTTAGCAGACGTCGATTATTACTTCCCATTGACCTAGTTTCATATAATATGTTGGTGTGTTAATTCCGATAATTATTCCATATCAACAAAAATATTTAAGTAATAGAAGTTGACTTTTATATTTGCATTGTATAATGTACGTTCAAAACAATGAAATACCGTGGACGTAAGCACGTAGGCACATACAAGCACGTATAGTATCATCAAATGAGTACTATCCGAATTTAATACAAATCTGTTAATATAGGTTATTGTAACGTATAATACCATTAATTATTCGTATATATTACCCTATATAATAATAGTTATTTATGTACTACGAGTAACTAAACGACTTCGATAAAGACATTCTACTGACATGGTGCATACGATATTTTTTTGAGTATCACCACACTAAAGTCCATGTAGGTAAGTATTTGCATTTGTAGTGTATAAAATTGATAAATTGTTTGATATTCAAGTGACGTAGATCATGGTAAATGTAAACAAATTTAAATAATACTACGTAGTTAATAAAAATATAAATATTTTAGTATCATTATTGGGATATTATAAAACTTATCCATTAATTTAAAAATTAATATTTATTTATAAGCAAATAATAATCAAAAAATGTTATCTCAAAACCGGGATCTGCAAGAGAACACTTCATTATTGAATTAATATTTCATTACTTACCCTTTCTATAGATGTCGTAACCTGCGACTCTTTTCTTTTGAACAAAGAACTTTCTTAGCTGAAAGTAACTCTCGTAATGGCACCCGTTGTGATGGAGAATGGGTTTATTCTGTTCAAAATTTCTTAGAATTCCCTAATTTTCCTATTGATTACATGCAGTTTAAACTGGTAGCATCTTATGAAAAGCTGGTAGTGGAGCACCGAAAAAACGTACTGAAGAAGCTGTTGCTAATACTCAATAAATAATGGATGATGCACTGAAAACATCTATTAGATATTTGAATCAACAGGTGAATCTCTCCATCAGAATCCTTACCGTGCGAGAATTGAAATCAGCAGATTATGACGTAATTGTTTAATTAATAACATTGTCAATAATAATTGTTGCCATCTTCGTGATCTTAACGTTGTACAGCCGTACTCCTACTCAACATTGTCAATATTGTAGACTCTACAAAAAAATATTGGAATTGATAAAGCGTGGTTTCAACTATCAGGATTTGTGAATCCCCAAAATATGAGAATTTGGAGCCATGTGAAGTATCTTTTCAAGGTAACAAGAAAATATGCTCCTAATGATTCTTTTCAATTTTCCACTAAATTCTGAACGATACCGAACAGATATTTTAGAACCATTTATTGAACTACCGGATGTTATTGAAAACCAGAATCGCTACTTTCAACAAGACGGAGTTGTGTGGCCTCCACGTTCATGTGATTTGACACACTGTGACTTCTTCTTACACGCCTTACATAAAAAACAACATTTTTTAAGCACATGTGGATAATTTAGCCGATTTGCAGTAAAGAACTCAACAAAAAATTGTTGACATTAATGCTAAGCCAACGTTGCTTGACAATATTGTTGCAAATTTCCAGTGCAGAGTGTTGGAATGCAAAGCCGGTGGTCAACATTTTCACCAATTCATGTAATTTTTAGTTAAATATGCTGAATAATCGACATAAATTTGTATAATAAGTTTTGACATCCCTCATTTTAATAGATCTCAGACCTATCTCAAATTATTGTAAGCGTTTCATATCCTACTGGATGACTTTTTTAAATGAACACCCTGATATACATCCGTGGTTAATATTAATCACCTCATAGGTATTCAAGTGCAATAATATATTGATAACTATATAATCTACTATATAATCAGAAGTGAATGTTTCTGTCGGTGTTTTTTATGTTTATCGTAGTGAATTGTGACTTTATCCACTCACAAAAAAAATTACTCTTTTTTGGTTTTTGTGCTATTCATACTTGAGCAAGATAGATTACTAAACTTTGAAATGTTGTGATTGTGGAGAACTTCAAATTAAAAAAAAAATACAAGAAATCCATTCAAAATTTGCAATTTAAACAAAAAAGCTACCGTTAGTACATTACCTCCTTAATCTCCTTTGAAAATGAGAGAGTGAATTACCTGCAACGATAATAAATATTTCGATAAGGCTAACCTTATTTAAAATTTTACTAACTGTAGAGATATAACAACAATTTAGAAAACGTGGTAATAATAACTCCTAAAAGCAACAATGAAATAACCTTCTCTTCATGCAGTCTACCTCAAGACCAGTTTACAGTGTGGATTATTAGATAATTTAATATAAACTATAATTATTTTTTTGTTCTTTGAGTGCTTGCTTGTAAAGGATGTAGATTTCCATTGATCTCCTTTATAAACAATACATATTTGCAAACCATCTTATGTAGTAATTTTTTTCGGGTTTAGTGAACACGTTTTCAGCAGAATGTTCGTTGCATATCCGATACTTACTATACAGTTCTGCAAGCGGGCTAAGTTAGTTCTGTCTTATACCGAATGTATATATTGTTTCTCTAATAATTCATGTATTGATTCGTATAAACATAAAACCATCTTAATTTTAAATAACATTATTTATCTATAATGATTTTTGGCCGTCTTAGAAAACCTCCATGAGACACTAAAAACAAGATCTTCCTTGACTTTTTCCGCTGACATCTTATTGCATCCAATCTTCACATATCAATTACACTTTGTCTTAATAAGTCACACTACCATTCGTTTTTGTATTACTTGTTCGTAAAGTAGGTACAATATATAAATAAATCCTTTATAACCATTAACTTTAACAAATGATGCAAGGGTTATTAGTTATTATTATTTATATACCATCAAAAAATTGAAAAGCTTGTCCTGTGAGGATTTTTGTTGCCAAATGACAATAAGAGGACAAAATATCAAAACGAAAACGGATGGCAATCCTAGTTCATATACAGCTATCAAAGCTGTAAGCCTTTTGTCAAAAACAGACCTAATTGCCTTCATGTTTTTGCATTGCAAAGAGTTCGAAGCGAATAACTGCAATTCTCAATGTTAGTGTCATGAACGTATGAACATAGAACGTATGTATAAATACTATACGTGTCAATAGATGATGTAACGGATAGCATATTTGCGTAAGCCTGAATAATGACAGTTGATCGAAGACCTAATGAATAAACACTGTCGTTATCAATTTTTGAACCTTTCAGCGATATACATAAATCACAGATCATATATGTTTAATAATATGTACGTAATGTGTATAATTAAAACTCTGTACGAATGACGATAATGTTTACATGAAAGGAAATCAAAATTTTCACATCCATTGTTATTCGACATATCCTCTCTAAAACGAGATAGAACACGCTCATTAGTCGTTTTTTTTTGCCCTGCATAAATATTATGTGTAACATGGATAAGCTATCAATATTGTATACAGAATGTTTTCTTCTAAACTGTACACTGGCTGTTGTATGTGTTTGACGTAATAAAACATAACAAATAGATGAAGCTATAACTTTCTTTCAATATTTATTACCTTATATTAGTGAGTAGAAATATGATTATATACAAATTAGAAGATATCTATTCCATCATCGCCTTCATTCTGTATATATTTTTACAGCTTATCAGTACATCGGTTCTAATATCTGGTTAAAGCAGAAATTTACGAAAATAATGAGCGGTTAAATAGTCAAACAAACATCTCGGCACCATCGACCTAGTGTAGCAACATCTGCACAAACAGCTACCAAAACATCAGATATTTCTTGTCAAGTAGCCGGGAATGACTCAGTTAATTAATAGCACATTACACGTGCTTTTTTTTTGACACGTATCGCAGCGTGTTTACGAAATGCAAGGTCAAGGCTGTCTTTATCGAAGTAGCATTTTACAATAGCATCTATTTAAGGGACATTTTTTATATTATCCTATACATTGGTAAATTTAAATGCGAACATGTCGTACCCATGTGTATCAAAAAGTAGACATTACTCTCAAGTAGCTATTACCGATTTTAAGGAAATCAAATTTAGGACAACGGGGTATATTTCCAAAGTTGTTACTGAATCTATTTAGTGCGTTTTCAAACAACAAAAGAATTTATTCCTATGTGCAAAAACTTTTACACGTATGCAGATGAGTAGATACACGAATAGATATGTTTATTAATGAAGATGCCAACCTATGTAGGTAATAATATCATGCTTATTATTTTTTTCTTGTGATTAAGTACTTAACAACCAATCAACCTAAGTTGGAAACTAGTTTTTTTTCAGTGCGCATCATTCATCATACACACACACGATTGTACTTAGTTTGAATCTGGTTTGATAATTTCCTCTGTGAACAGTGCGAACACACAAACTGATAGTACTGCCTCTCTGCGTACAACAATTCAAATAAATATATGACGGTAAATAATAGTCGTGTTACTTTGACTGATTTGAGGCCCATAAACGATTGCGAAGTGTTGCCGACGTGAAACCTCGATTCCATTCTACTTCTTTATAGATTCACAATTCAGTTGACTTGTTTCTTTATTTTGTTACACCCAGATAGCAATATTTTGAGTTATATTTGTTAAAATAATAGGAGAGATTTTGTTAATTTGCATATATCTGTTTTATAAAAAGAAAACCTTTATTTATGTTCTTCTCTTTTATATTTTTGTATAATGATATCTTTATTAGTTACATAGGTTAGAAAAGAGAATATTGAAAAACTTTTTATTGGTGTTTTATAAAAATTATTTATATATATATATTGATATATTTAATGAACCGAACAAAACCACAAGCAGAAAACTTTGTTGCAACCGTTTTTGTATCCGAGTATTGTACTTTGCAATTACATTACCAGTAGAAACACAATCCTAATACGTTATGAAAAGTCAACTTTCCCTTGGAAGAATTAAAAATAATACTTTAAAAATATAGTTAATCTATGTATAGAGCTTAATCAATAATTGCATGGGTATGAATTGGTTGATAGGAATTCTTATCTAGTAAATTTCAAACTGTCAAAAGCGCAACTGCTATTACGCATGCGTCGTTCATTTGGGGATAGTTCCTGATTGCAAAGCTAATGTAACCAGAGGGAATCTAAGAAACATTCAGAGACAATAAATATTCAACGACTTTGTTCTTTAAGAGGGAGGTAATTTTTGAGGAAAAACTCTTATTTTAATTGATATAAAAAATGCTGGGTCTTAAGGAGGAATTATTTATTTAAAACCTCATTTTTTAACGAGAAATAGTCATATGTATGTATTTAACTTGCTAGTAATAATAAAGAAAGTAATTTTTTGTGGGTCCTCTTATTTCTCTATAGTTTTCGAACAAATTAACACAACAATATATAGTTTCTACGACTAAATTTATATTTCGCCATCAGTCATTAGAAATAGATAGGTTTCCCATGGTTTGATTACTCATCCCTCCCACTGGGGCTTTTAAGATATATTATAGAGCGGATGTTATGGCTGAGTCCGTCAAACAAGTTCTGATGCTTTAGGGAAAAGTCAACCTTCCTTGGAATCATATGCCTGATAATTGTGGCGGCTATGCAATGGCAGATGATGTTTCCTCGTCCTGCAGATGCATCTGCATCATTGATTTTATGTAGGGGCTTTCTGAATCTGGAGTCACCTGTTAAAGCAGTGGTTTCTGTTTTTATAGGTTAATAGTTTGACGACAATTTTACGGTTAAGTTCGAATAATTCCATAGTGCTAACATGATCAGGTGAAATATATTTTTTCAGATTTACGAAACCAGGTTTTTATATTGGAGCTCTTTCTGGTCTGCTCAGGATTCGATTTGCAGTTTACTGTAGGTGTTATGTCAATGGTAGGTTTCTATCCCTGAAATAGCTGCGTTTTGCTTTCTTAGTTCCCTGAATGCGTGAGTGCTCAGGTATGTTTAGTTAGGTGTCTAAATCAAAAAATAGTCAAATAATATATTTAATAGTGAGTCGAATAATATATTTGACTATTTTAAATTTAGGAGGTAAATTTTAATCCTTAGTTAGTTTTATATTTTTCACTTTTAATTACTGTCACCGTTTAGCCGGAAGAAGACCAAAGCTCTGGTGGAAAGGTCGGTGAGAAATTTATGTAATATAAATAAAAAGAATATTGCTCAAAATAGCCGCCTTTTTAATAATAATAATAATAAACAATTTATTGCCCAACAGAGTACAAAGAAACTCCAATGACAGGACAATGAAGTGAGTATAGATTTTTCTCATCAATGAAGTATTTAAAGAGCGAACCTTATTCAAGAAGAGCGATTTTGTTTTAGAATCCATTAAAAAGATTATTTTTTTTTTCACTAATTTCTTTTTGAATAGAATTAGGATTTTCTATTGCTACCAATAATACCGATGACTCGTGGTCCTCAGTTCTTACAGGTTTTGACTTATTTGGTGTTTTGTTTTTTACAGTTTTTGTTTCTTGAACCTATTCAACAGACCCTAAAACAGCTTTAATCTGGATGTCTTTTTTCAGGATATTTTTGAGCATAAATTCTGCTTGCAAGGAAACAATTCTCGCTTCCGCCCCGGTACTTCATAAAACTATTACACAAATATTCCAACCATCCGATAGTTGATGAACCTAAGAATGGAATACAACACGTCATTGGTGAAATTAATCGGCAAATGGACTTAAATGTTATCAAAAATTTTACGAATTGAAGAGTGTGCCAGTAAGGTCGCGGTGGTCATTTGTTGGACGTTACAATAGAAACAGTATAATTTTTCGAAAAGAAGTGTATTTTAAGAATTAAGTGTTGGGTTCTTATTGGATCATGCACCCTTTTGTTTATAATTTATGATCTGATCCGAAATTTATACTTGTTTGACGACATTTAATTAACGTAGTAAATATTTTTTACCTCAACAACAAAGGTATATTTTTCACAAAAAAATCTTTCTATCATTAAAAAGCTCTTTTAAAATCCTTCGAAATTAATTCGTTTCAAGTGAAGTATCGTATTTCTTTGAGTGACCTTAAACCTTTTCTCTCACACAATATTTTTTTATATACATATATACTAATAAATTTGTGTTTTGATTGAAAAATAATTTTTTTACAAAGAAATTGATATAAAAATTGAAATGTTTCGTTTTCCAAGGAAGAAAGTATGTGACGCTATTGAAAAATACCATACCTTTGAGGTAAAAGGATGAAAGAAACTTTTCTATGAGTCTGTGTCCCTTTTCAAAGGCTGTTTGTCGTTAACTGTCAAAGAAAATTTTTCACTGTTATTGAAATTAATTAAGTACCACTTGTTTTGAACTTGTATGTATGTATGTATTGTGTTTATTGTATAGTACTATGTAATAAATACATACAGATGTTCGTACCAATTGTAGGCGCTCCGGTGACTGACGCCACATCGCAGTGATACATAAAACTGTTTTCTCGTATAATAAATACAATGTAATCCGCTCAAGGTTATAAACATGTTTATTCAGAGATGCGAGAGCGATTCGAGAAAACAGCTACTTTTTACTGAACGTGATTTGAATAATGGGCACGCTTTGTTGGTTCGTAAACATCACGCCACTTTCCTCTCTCGCTGTAGCAGCGGCAACCGAAGAGCAGCTTAGGCACAGCGCAGCGGGGTAAAGTGAATGCCCACACATACGCGTCCGTCCGAGTGAAGATCAGTACACCGACGATGAGCATTAAGTTACCGGTCGACTGGTAGTCCGCTCGTTGGCATAGGGATATTGCTCGTTTTTATAAAAAAAATTAATTGGTAGCTTTGTTATCATTCATTTGCTATGTAATTGCAAATACTGGAATAATTAATACAACAGCGCATATGTATAAATTGATAAACGTGTACAATGTTACGTAAATTAGGTGAAACATAAACAACAATCATTGGTAAATTTTTAATAAAAAAATGAACATAATTATGGTATTTACTGCGTGTTCGTTTACAAGGCATTTAGTGTTACCCACCTCTCTCTATCAACATAGACCTTTCATCATAGGTAGTGGGAGCCTTTCGAGTACAAAAACAAGTTTTTCTTGAAATCTTTTTGTCTTGGCCTTATATAGTATTATCTTAGTTTTTGTAGGTCTTACTCCAACATAATGACAAGGAGAATTCAAAACTGGAGAGTATTCTCGGAGCTTACTTGCTCCAATCGTCGCTACATCCAGTTTGAAATTTTGCTGGGAAGGGGAGAGATCGTTTCCTACCGCGACTACAAGTACACTGACTGGAAGGGGTATCTCACTTCTCTACATTCGAACCTAAGTAGCAGTATTATCTCATTTCAGAGTTGTGATCAAATAGAGATAACGGCATATGACAAGAATTGTCCACTAAAAGTGAAAAGAGATAACAGAGGCGCACCTTGGTGGAACTATAACCTTAGCCACCGTAGAAAAGAAGTCCGAACTGGGACCAGCATCGTCAAGCGCTAACGGGGTGTAATAAGGAGATTAGAAGAGCCGAAAGAGAGTCATGGAGCAAGTTCTGTCAGAGATTGTCAAATACACCTGACACAGCAAGGATCCGGTACCTACTCTCAAGAGATCCGATGCAAACATTAAGGCGAATGGATGGCATAGTTACGGACTCGGAAAAGGCAACGTTAGTGCTTCTGGCACAAAACCACTTCCCAGGATGTCAGAGGATGAATAATCTCCCAGAGGACCCCATAACCCGCTCTCGCAAAAAAGGGTGCCACGGAGCATTTCCCGGGACCATATACTGCTAATGGCATAGCACCTACGATAGCTAAGCAGCAAATCAATACGGGCAAATCAGAAAGTGCTCCAACATTGGAGCAATTGTTCTGGTTTGGTACATGCATTTAATCTAATCATGTCAGCACCAAGCAACTGCTTAAATTTCACCGTAAAAATGTCAAAGTAATAGTTTCTGCTTTTACAGATCACTGCAAACTAAGAAAGCACCCAGAGAATCGAACTTTCTGAAAAGACTGATTGCCGGCTATGTTTGAAGGACGAAGAGACAGTTGAGCTGGCAGTTTTGCTGGGCAATTAAAAGTTTCCAACCGTCCAAGTCACCGAGTCCGTATGGTGTGTTCCCTGCTCTGCTTCAGTGGGACATGGACACCCTACTAGGCCTGTTGGTGACTTTATTCAGGGGGTGCATCGCTTGGAAGTACGTACCTGAGGTATGGGGAGAAACAAAAGTAGTCTTTATACCCTAGCCAAATCTTTCCGGCCAATAAGCTTGACCAGTTTTCTGCTGAAACACTGGAACGGCTGTGTGACCATTATCTTCGAGAAGTGGCCTTACCGATGTATGCACTTCACACACATTCCGGGGAGATCCACCGAGTCTGCCCTCCATTCAGTGGTGCGGCGGATAGAAAGATCATTGGACAACAAAGTGTCTACTCTGGGTGTATTCTTAGATATAGAGGGAGCTTTTGATAAAGCGTCTCTCACCAGAATTGTTAAGGCCCTGACTCGGCACGGCATTGAGTCGACTCTCGTAGGATGGCTGCGCCATATGTTAGAGCAGCGGGCAGTAGAGATAAATGTGGGAGATGTCAGGGTTGGGGGCCTTGTGGATCGAGGCTGTCCCCAACGAGGCGTTTTGTCACCACTTATGTGGAACCTTGTGGTAGATGACCTTGTCCGTATACTACACAATCGTATATGCGGACGACATCACGGTCCTAATTGATGGAAGATTCGAGGGTGTGCTCTGTAATGTAATGCAGACCGCCTTAAGATCTATCGAAAATTGGTGTAGGGAAGGTGTCCTCTCTGTAAACCCAGGTAAAACAGAGATGGTACTCTGTACTAACAAAAGGAAAGTGGAACAACTGCGACCACCACAATTATTTGCCACTGCTCTCAGTTTTTCGGACGATGTCAAATATATGGGCGTTGTGTTTGACAAGAGGCTGAGCTGGAGTAGGCACTTCAAAACAAAAACTGAAAAAGCATGTATGGCTTTTTCGCAGTGTCGCCGCATTTTGGGTAAGACTTGGGGACTTTCCCCGAAAATTACCTTGTGGCTGTATACTGCCATAATAAGGCCCATGCCAACCTATGGCGCTCTCGTCTGGTGGCCAAGGGTGAGACGAGTGGTCGCCAGGAACGAACTGTCACATGTGCAGCACGTCGCATGTTTCAGTGTAACAGGAGCAGTGCGCACAACGCCTACGGCGGCAATGGAAGCACTCCTATGTGTCCCCTCTCTGGACTTGTTTGGGAGGAGGCGGTGCTTAGGGCGGCTATAAGATTGCGATCCCGTGGTCTTCTGGACGTGGCGGGGGGAGGACGCAGCCACGCGAGCATCATTTGTGAGGGTGCCGTCAAGGTGCCTCTCCTTGGTGCCGCAAAGGATGCTGTGCCTCCCGTGTTTGCTTTCAACAGACACTACAATGTTCTTGTTGACCCCGCGATCGAACTGCAATCCTCGATCGTCATCTTTACAGATGGATCGAAAACGAAAATGGGAACGGGGGCAGGGATTTTCTCCTCGGACCTTGACCTCAGTCAAGAACTGGCGCTGGGCAGGTTTGCCACGGTTTTTCAGGCCGAGGTGCTGGCGATTCTGCACGGTGCCGGAGAAATTTTAGCAATGGGCATCAAGGGACGGCGTATTGTCCTTTATAGTGACAGTCAGGCTGCTCTTAAGGCTCTTAATAATCATCAGATTACTTCAGGCTTAGTACTTCAGTGTCACAACGTCCTACAAGCGGTCGCTATCGATAATGCCTTGACACTCATGTGGGTTAAAGGTCATAAAGGAAATCTAGGTAACGAGGCTGTAGATGGGCTGGTGGGGCGAGGTTCGCGTTCCCACTTTCTGGGGCCGGAACCTGCTCTTCCTATTTCGTTGGCACATCTATATATAAATACGCTCTTGTCTGGTTTTATTATATTTTTTATTTAAGTAAAATAGCGCGTTATAAATAGAAAAAATAAAGATTATATTCAGTTTAATTATAGTCTCTTATTGTATACTATGTACCTTTGGCATACAATATCTTTCTGCATTTTTCACACACTTTGCTCCATGTTTCACATAATTAATTTTTGAATTATGACCTGTTGTTTGTTTACGTTGATATTAATTACTGGGAATAGGCTGTAATATTGGTCGTTTACGCATTGTTCTCCAAAGAGTAGGAGCATATGAAAATATCTTGATGAGATATGCAGCTTGAGCGCATTTAAAAATAAATAACAACAAAATAACAACTTTTAGTTGTTATTGGTGCTGGCGGTTCAAATTTCAAACGTGATTGCTTCAGAACTTTGTTCACATCAGTGATGAAGAGATGTCATATTGTTACGCTTTTTATATTTGCTGATTATAATTAACTAATTAATTAATATTAATGGTAACAAAATACACTTAATAAACTTGTTTTTACTTTTACTTATATATTGGTGACAATAATTGCAGGCTGCTCTTTGTCATAATATGAAATGGAAAACTAAATATACGTATATGTATGTAGCATATTGTTATAATCGCTGGCTTAAAATTATATGATTCTACGTTACGCGTAAATATGAAATTAAAATACAACGTTATAATTTCAATCCGGCATTACTGCATTGTTTAACAAAATACAAAATTTTGCACAATAAGGTCTAAAGAACGATTGGTATTTACGGATTCGGGAAAATATTATCCAGAGGAGAAATATTCTTGAACGGAACTGCGTATTGTATATCATGCTTGGTATATTTTTTAGTTTACAATACACAATAATATTTTGGACGAATCTGCATAAATATCTGCTATCTATTTTGAAATCACAATTTGCGCTGAAAGATGTCGAAAAGTGTTTATCCATGTTTCGTGTTGTTGCATGTATATGCAGTTTACGGAAAGTTTAAGTATTGATACTCGAACGTACGGCAAGTAGATTATATTTACTTGATTTTGCTTGAATAATTTCAAATTAACAGAATATCTAAACGGCTTATGCGAAATAGGAGTTTGAAGACTGATTGACTTGAAAATTACATCGTTACGATATAATTATTCATGACACGTGTGCGCGCTTTAATGTAGCTACTTAATTCGTGTTACGAGTGGGTGAGTAAGTGTTTGTCACAAATAATTTTATAATTAGGTTCTTTGTTTCACTTTCTGTCTTTTTTTAAATATATACGTAAAAAATTATATACAGGGAATTTTAATTAAAACGAGCCACCTCAAACAGCTCTTTATCTGCTGTGATTTATAAAAATTTCGAAACCAGTCAATTGTCATATTAAGGAGGATAACTTTTAATGACGGGCATGACGATTTAAAATCATTCGTGGGAGCGCAGCAGCCCATACCCTTAAAATTTGAATAGGGAAGATGGGTCCTGTTACCACCCAAAAGGTCTATGTATCAAAAAGTATTTTTTTTAATCAGTAAGCAAAAAGTGCATAATAATAAAACACGATTAGAATGAGATGGTTTCGATTTTACTTTATTAAATGTTCAAATTGATGATCATTAACCTCCATAGAGTACAATCTTGCTTCAAATGCTCTCCTGGCATTTCGCAACATTTCTGGAGTTTTGGGCATTCTTCAACAATAGTTTGGCGTAACTCTTGTAAGAAGAAACAATTATAATCCATATAAGATTGAAGCGAATATTGCCGATATGTGCTCCTTTTATAATACTTGTACCAAAAATTGTTGTTTTGTTTTGTTTTGGTTCTAAACATTTCCGGAATTAATTCTCAAGTTATTCACATAAAAAACAGCAATGAACTGTTCGAACGTCGGCTGTTTCTTCGCAGACTCAGAAGAGAACCAATTGATGAACAGTTGACAGGCAATCACTTAAGTCGCGTTTAAGGTCGACTTCTTACAAACTCCATGAATTGACATTCCAAACAGTCCGACATTTTTAAAGTTAATCCTCAAGCAAAGAAAGCGCTGTTAATGTTGGTGAACTACAAAAACACCGTGATTTACGAATTTTAGGTAAGAGTCTGGTGGGGAACAATTATGCATTGTTCAATGTCTCAATGTACCAACAACTGATAAAAAAAATATACCAAATGAACCACCATTCACCAATTCCCCAAAAAGTGAATGTAAGCTATTTTACCGCGGGGAGATCCACTACCGACGCGATATGTGCAGCTTTGGATCAGGTATATCACGAGTTGGATACCAAACAGAACGTTAGTTGCTTGCTTTTCGATATGTCTAAAGCATTGGATGTAATTTCTCACTCGCTTCTTCTTGATAAATTATCGTGTGTCGGTGTTCGAGGTGTCGCACACGATCTCTTCAAACAATATCTATCGGGCCGCAAAACAACGGTTTGTTTAAGAGATGATGCACACAACACTGTACAGCCGTTCGTCTCGAGGGTGATTACTGTTACAACCGGTGTTCCTCAAGGGTCGGCATTGGGACCGACTATATTTCTTATTTATGTGAACGACCTTTTTGCCGCTGTAACATCGAGTGTTTGTCCCAATTTGCGGACGATACAAGTTGCGGCGTCGCCGAGTCGCTCATCTCGGAGCTTTCGGGTTCTTTGAGAGGTGTTGTTTCTGACATGGTAACGTACTGCAGAAGAAATTACTTGACTTTGAACTGCGATAAGACTGGTCTGATACGTTTCCGTACTATTACCGACGATGACCGTAGCATATATGTCAGTATCAACGGGAAATCCACACCAGAGTTACCTAATTACAATTTTTTAGGATTAACGGTCGATTCTTGTTTAAAATATAAAGTGCACTGAGCAGGTATCGACACCAAACCTTCGGCACTTTATGGCGTTAGAATTTTGCAAAGTTGCGTTAATCTGTGTTCCCTAAAGCCATTCTACTATGTCTGTGTTGAGTCACGCCTCCGTTATTGTATAATTTTTTGGGGTTCGTCCCCTCACGTTACAAAGCTGTTTCTTAATCAAAAGAAAATAATTAGATGTATGGTTAGAGCAAGTGCAAGATCATTATGTCGACCTATATTTAAACAACTAGGAATATTGCTTTTAGCGTTACTATACATATATTGTTTGAACTCCTCCTGGTTTGAAGGACTTATGTTTTGCGATTCTAACCCGTTGTAAATAAAAGGCACGTGTGGTCACTAATTACACTATATTTACACAGGTTACTTTAAATCAAAAATGTACAGTTTGTGAATTGCCTTACAAGCAAATTGAATATATTACAAGTTAACCCGCTCACGACGAAATTGAAACTTGGAGTCGATACCTTTCGCTTGAGGGTGGTATTTGCAACTGTCTGATGTACAATTTTTGTTGGTCTTATATTACCTTCTATTTCTAGCTTAATTACTATGATAAGCAAATACCTTGCAACTAATGATTCATTGTAGGGTTAGAAAGTACACAGGACGTACCCCTAATAAAACGTCGAAGTGACGTCAGTGATATCAGGTACATGGGAAAATCCCCTCTGTGTAATCAGTAGATGCAGGTACATAAATACTAATAAGAAATGAATTTAAAAATAAACAAAATAAGGAATGTAATTCCCAACATATATGAAATTCTTATGTTTTATAGAAAGCATATTGCTTTATTCCTTAGAAGCAGCGATATTTCGACATATTATGTTGACAAGGAATCGCAGCAATTTATGCGTACCAAAACATCGTACCCACCTCTACGAAACAGGTACCCGATATAGGGCCATAACATTCTACAATCGGTTACCCTCTGCACTAAAACAATGTCGGTCTGTTTCGAAATTTAAAAGAGAATTAATGTTATACGTAAAGAATAATTCATTTTATACAATCGACGAGTTTATGAATGAACAATTAATGTAGTTGATAACATCTTTATATACTTTTTTTTATTTATATACGTGCTCATGCCCTCTTATGCTGTTCTCGATTTTATTTATCTATAACTTTTATTTTTATTTCTTTATTTATTATTTTTTTGGCCAATATTATATTATATATATTTCCGTTTGTATGTTTATGACAGTGTCTATGTTCTCGAGGAATTCACGGCAATAAACCATTATGATTATTATTATTAATTTTAATGTATTAAATAAAAGAGATGCCATTCTATAAAATTTGAAAAAACAACACAAAAATGTTATATCAACTTTAAAGTATCTATCTATCATTTTTTACATGTCCAGTGATTGTTGCCAAGCGTAACATTTTTGCCCACAAAATTTATTTTTACTTCTAAATAAATGTAAAGAGGAGGAAACGCGTTCAGCGCTACCATAAGATGGACATGCTATGTTTCGTAAGAATAGTTGCAAAATGGGAATGCTTTCTTTCCTATAGCAGTTTTCTGCTATGAATTCTGCCAAATCCATTTTGTTGTTAAATTTTGCTTTCAGTAATTCTGAACGTACTTGTAGTAACACTGCGCTTAGTATTTATAGATACTTCTGTAACTTCAGCCTAATAGATCACTTAAGTAAGTTTGCGAACCATCGCAAGCTGTTAGCGAACAAACGAATCGTTAGCGAACGATTAAGTTGGTGTGTACTAGAGGGTGCAAATTACCAGGGCGGTACTTAGAAAAGTTCCTACTGCATATTAGTGAACTTTATGTGATAACATTTTATTGAATAGTGGATATAACGCATATAATTTAAGCGTAGAGCTTATTCTTGCCATAACATTACTGAAATAGATAACGCATTAACACAAACTGACATACAAAAGACTTATTGAATATGTAGATTAAATATTATTCTTAACTCTAGAAAACTCTTATACCTCGATACATTAAAATACGCTGTTCGGAGTTTACACAAATGCAACCCTGCCGGCATATCCGTTAAACAGGTGGTATTGGTATACAATACCAAAGACCACAGCAGTATATACATACATTTGGTAAGTACCTATTGTATAAATGATACCGCGATTATCAATCGCTCGCAGAACGAGGTGCTTCTACAGTGGCACACCGCACTAACGGCTGGCTTGACCAGCTGGCAGAGTCGTGTTAAATTACAGGAGGCTCTGAAGATGGCGAAAGTCCGAAATATGTAAGCCAAAATTATATTTACCTAAACTGATTGAGTAAAGAGTTTTATTTTTATTTTATTACTTATTCTCCAAATTGACAACTCAATCTAGACAAACTATGCATTTATGGACTTGTAAAAGGGAATCTTTCGCTAATAAAACATCCAGGGTTTCATCATAACTTTTCGCGCTTTTTAGTCTAGCACTCCTTCGTAACCCTTTAAAGTTTTCCCGTTTTGCGTTTGCAGTTAGATTCCAATATCCACTGCAGCAAACAACGAATGGGCTTGTAAAATATGACGAATGATTCATACAAAAACAACACTTATATCAAATGAACAAATTAAAAAACCAACATAAAGAAAGCGTTTCAAAAACTTTCTTAGTAAGTTTGAGCACAAAATCACTTGCACCTAGTTAACATTGGCAGGAAAATAAAAATCGTTGACCTCAAATGTTACCTATTGCATAGTTATGTACGATCAGAGAATTTTCGGTTAGAGATCGAATTTTATAAAACTACTTCTTTTAAAAAATAAGCGACATTACCAGCGGTGACATATCGATAAAAACTGAATTTGACTAGAAAATAATATCTTAACTAATAGAAAATAGAAACGACAAACCTTTCTTATTTTAATTCCTTCAAGTTTATTATTTTTATAACTTGTGCAAACCTCAATCATATTCGTCTGATAGTATAGAAGTCGTTACATCTGTACCTATACGAAACAAATCACCATAACATTTTTGTATATTGGCAAGAGACGAACTGGCTGGTTGCTGCATTCAGAGCAAAGCAGATGCTTTTAACGATTTGCGAAATATATTTTCGGAGATTGCTTACGCAAAGGCAAAGGCTTAACATTGGATTTTTTTTTTTGCTAAATCTGTAACGTTGTTTACTAATCTTGAATTTGAATTTCAAGTCATGATTATAGCGAATATATTATGGTTATATATGAATGTTAAACGCTCTTCTTCTTTTGTTCTGGATTCATTTTATTTTAGTTAGCACATTTATTAATGTTCGCTTAAGAGAAATTACGGGCGAGAAACTGATTTATCAAAGACATTAATTACTTTGTCAACTATCCAGCAACATGCGCAATTTTTTCGGAGCGATGAATTTTTATGTATCTTTTGCAATAGGGGTTACGATGTGAAGTTTTAAATGAACTGTGGAGAGATATCAGAGTGGGCACAATACGCGATATAAATGGGATTTTGTAACATTTATTTACCTAAATGATAGCTGCGCGCCAATGGTTTGTAAAGAACTTGGATGGTTTTAAGTTTTGTAAATACTGCTCGTAAAATACTGAACTTGTGTCGGCGAACACACTGTCGTAAATACAACTGGTAATCTACCTTGGCGAAGACCAACAGTTTTACAAGGGCACTAAATCGAACGAGAAATTGTCAGTACGAAGGATATTTATGATGCTGATTTTTATAACCGACAGCTTTGCAAAACCTGACCTGGCACAAAATATATATTGAATTAATTTACAAACCATCAACTGTTTTCATTTGTGAAAAATAGAGGCAAGAATTATCATTCACTTTATTTATAAAAATACATTACATAAACAAGTACTTACCACAAAACCGGTATTATTCAGCGCTCTGACAAAAATTTGCCACAACTTTAATGATATTTTGAATTAGCGGATAATTGGTGAAAAATTACTAGCGATAGTTGCAGATAATGGGTCAAATTATCGTAAGAAGCCTCAATTATGATGTGCAGCCCACACTTTAAATCTTTTTGTAAAAGATTCGTAAGATAGAAAACGAGGAACTACTGAATATCAAAAAAGAGAAATGTCAAAACATTGTCACTCACTTTAAACACAACACGGCTACTGCCAATTGACTACGTTCTCTGCAAATTTGCTCTAGTTGAAAAGAAAATGTAACACAATTGAAACGATGATCAAAAGACTAAATGCTACAATTAAAATCAGTCTTACCTGCATAAAAGAAAGGTATTTCTTGAGCTACATAAGACAAGAAAATCGATTTTAAAAACCGGTTTTCAAATGGATTTTTAAAACTGGTATGCGGAAACTGATTTCGCTCGATAAGGAGCAGTATTAGAATACCTAAGGTAAGACGCCACTGCCACCTCACTTAACTGGGTAGGAGGAGCAGACCAAGCCTTTATTTTTTTTATACAATTGCAGTTTAATCTTGTTTGCGGTAAATAAAAGATGTCTGCGAAGGCTCTTATTATATTAGACCTAAGTTCAGAATCTTCAGATTTAGAGGATGGTTTTTTGGTTTCAAGTAGATGTTTTACTGCAAGTATAATATTATTATAGTTTTCGCAAGGTCAATAATTTTTTTAGCATTTCGATTTTGCGCGCTTCAGTTTCCATCTTAAATCAAAGTGTATGTGTGTGTGTGTGTGTGTGTGTGTGTGTCAGAGAGAGAGATATAATTATATGGCACTATCCCCACTCTTACAGTGTGATCTGTACCATCTCCCTCCTCTTCAGAAAACAGGACGGATTAAAAAAAAAATATATTGGAAAGCAACAAAAAACTAAATTTATGCAGCAGCCATAAATAAGACTACAGATCTTTAAGTATAGGTACTTATAACTAACTTAATGCTATTACAATAAAATTTTACAAATTGACCTATTTATCAAAAATTATACATACTTAACTGCTTCGGCCTTGTCGAATCCTCGCCGGGTATTTAAGGGTATGGTTTTCGTTCCCCTAAATTGGTGGATGTTGCAAAGTCGAAACCAATCCAGTTAGATTAGAAGATGGATGTATGATGTAGTTGAACCTGTTTGTTAAGATGTGGCCGGTAGTATACTGACAGTATATGCGGTCACGAACTGTCATGGGCTCGGTGCTTCGACTTCGTGGATCCTTAGGTTTGCTGAGTTGGGGCGTAATCCGTCATCGAACGGAATTAACTGGCTGGGTGAACGGTCCGGAATTTCAATGAGCAATCCAAAAATTAAGAAATTATATATATTTTTCAACGAGGCGCGGAGCGTCGAGTCTTTTTAAAAGGCATTTGAAAAAAAAAATTGAAATTAAAAAAAATTAAAAAATTAAGAAATATTAAAAAAATAAATATATTTCCGGGGAGAAGTTTTTCAAAGTTAAACCGCGTTTAAAGAAAATATTAAAAAGTAATGAAGAATTCAAAAATTAAGAAATTACATATTTCTTTGTCTTTTCAACAAGACGCGTAGCGTCAATTTCTGTAGGGCGAGACGCGAAGCGTGTCGAGTCTTTTTAGAAGTGGGAGGCATTTAAAAAAAAAATTAAAAAATTAAATATATTTTTAGCGAGGACTTTTGACAAGTGAGAATCAAGAATTAAGAATAAGGAATATACACGGCGTATCGACGATCCCAAACCTGTCACAGGTGTAGACGGGGGGTAGCCGAGAGTGGTGTGGTTTGGCTGGTCTATGGTGTTGGGGCGTAAGCGGTGCGTTCTAGGTGGAGCGCAGACCTTCTGTTTTCTGCCGAGTTGGGGCGTAAGCGCTCATCAAACGACTAATTAGTTGGCTGGGTGAACGGGCCCGGCTTTCTAGTATAATTTCTATCCTTCTAGTACTGAGCTGTTTTCATGTTGCCAGTTTTAAGGTTGCGGGTAGCGAATCTTGCACATGTTGAACTTTCTGCACCTTCGGGTAACGTAGCGCTCTTCGTTGGTAGAATTACAATAGTGCTCTGCAGTTCCAATGTCTCCCACTTGCGACGACCAAATATGAATACCATTTTCCGTGTAGCACGGCCAAGTACTAGCCTTTTCTCAACATATTTTAAGGACAAATGAATTTCACCAATAAAACATTTGCATATATTATAATCTCTTGCATGGCTATTCTCGCAAATTTAGTTTAGTAGGTGTTTCTATTCCATTTTAAATTTGTAGCCTGTGCCTAATCTTGTTTTGTTCGCTCACAACAATTTTTATTGTATACATTTATTTCTCATCTACATTTGAAATCCGTTTGTCTAATACTATTATATGGATAGTGAATGCGGATAACCGATAATCTTTTTTTTTTTAGAAACAAAAGCGCTACCAGGCTAGTAAAGAGATTACCAGTAATATTATTTGTGAAGATTTATATGAAATTTATTCACTTCAGTTTTAGTATACGATTTCCAGACGGGTTATTTTAATTTGTAATTGGATATTTCTGAATTCGATGTTTTATACTACTGTGAACAAGCTCTTCTCCTTCTTTCTTCTTCTTAAGCTCTAAAAAAACAAAATTACATTTTCTTTTTTAAGAACTTGTTCACAGTAATATTAAACATCGTATTCAGAAATATCTAATTACAGATTAAAATAACCCATCTGGAAATCGTTTCATACAATAACTTATTGTTAGTTATAAGTATCTGGTAATTATAATTATCTCGGCATGTTGTTTAATGTAAGATATGGTTTAAATAAATATAAAATACTGAAAATACGAAATAGAGTAAAAGCAGTGTATACTCCAGACTCAAATTACAATTAAATAAAAATTCTAAATATAACACTGCTGAGCCTGCATCAATCAATGAATTCATTTCTACTATTAAAGCAACTTAAGGAATTTCTTATGAATATATACATATATATGTGAGCTAAAATTTATTTGTTGCCGGTCACATGTAAAAACATTGCATTTATCATTAAACTGCGGCATTCTGTTTCATCTTTCTATCTTCCATATATTTGTCATATAAGGAAAAAGAACTGGAAGATTAAATAAAATCATAATAATTAAAATTGTTTTTAATCCTTTTATTAGTACATTGGGCAATTACGTAGATAGAATATCGTTAATATGTAACTGCGGTCAAAAATTTGGCAGGCAAGAAATAATTAATGACACTGTTCTAATATCTGCCTATTTATATTATCGAAAACTTCTGACCACAGTTCGGCTGCCTTTTGTTCTTTCATGGTAGAACTTTTTTTTGGTTTTACACAGTAAATTGATGTGTTCATACTGTGCTAATTCATTTTGTACTAATTTTTGCATTCATACAGGAACTTGGATTTTTTGCTAATTAATGCGAATGAGTTCTAAGATACTATGAATCATTGTAGTGATTGCAGGTGTAGTCGAAGTTTTCGTTTTCATTTCAATGTAATTATAGAGCCATGCAACGCCGTTAATGGTCGTATCATATCGATGTATGTTTGGGTACATAGTATTATACAGAATAGGTTTATAATTACTTGCATGTGATTATTTTCACACTTTGTGCAGGTCTTGCAATCAATAGTACCTATAATAACTTAGCTGCTTTTCATTAATAAAAATATGGCTACTAATAACCATTTAAAAATTTGATTTATTGATGAAAGGTAAAAGACGTATTATAAGTATTGTATTAGTGTCCAAAACAAATATCACATTTGTGAGTAGATACTTGTTATTTTCATCGATTGAATGATTGATGACAACCGATGTTTTAGTAGTCCGTACAATACATCAACAAACGAACTGCCAAAACATCAGTTGTCATTAATCCTATGAATGGCAGACCTTAACCAACTAGTTTTTTTTTATCAATCCCAGAAATGATGGAAGTAGCTCAAACCGTAACTTACAGGGTAATCTATCGTCAACAATTTTACATCGTGAAAGATTGTCGATATGAATTCTGTTTATAAGCGTTTATAAAGGAACGCTTTGTCGCATCGTAACTTGGTATATTTAATATAATAAGTAATGTGACATACTCACCTGGTCCAGAATTACCAGCGATGTCACAAATATTTACTTATCGAATGAAATTCACATACGATCTGCACAGATAGATATACATACATACGTACAGAACGAAATTGCCCAAATATAGGTCACACATGTATGAAATATGTATGTACACAGAAGTAAATAGGATTTCCGACTAATGTCTCATAGCACTTAGTTGTGCATCACTTATTATGGGTAAAATCGTTGATAATATTACCGGTATTGCCGTCGATGTATGGGCAGAAAAGTAAATGAAACTCTGCAATTAGATAATATTTTTGAAATTTTGTTATTGTAACACTGCTGTAATGATGATATGTTAGTGTACAAACCTGTACCAACCTAATTCATTACTGTAAAAACCCTTAATTGATTTAAATGATCTTATGGATTTGGGTGAGTTGTTTACATTACATTTTACGAACTTTTATAATAGAATTTCTGGCAGCTATTCATTACTATTTTTTTTTTTGAGATTTCGCACTAATATAAATACTAAACAATTAAAAATAAAACTAAATAATGGGAACAGGTGGAGAAGAAATAAAAGTGGTGTATTCCTCATAAATTCATTCATAAACGGGCGATCGGTTTCGTCTTTTAGTTATTTATTAATCATAAGACTAGTTATAAGAAACGTCAATGATTAAGTAAGAATTGTACAATTAAATATAGAATATAATTAATTAGCTGGCCTTATTGTGGACATTCGAAGGACGGAACCTGTCTCTTCTTTATTAATGAATTTGGAAGGAATTAAGCCACTTTTATTCCTAGTCATTGGAGGCGAGCTTCCTCCATTTGGATTTATCTCGTGCACAGCCTCTTACCAACAAACGCCCTTCACATCTAACAGCTAACCATCAACGTCTTGCTCAGTCTTCCTCTCCATCAGTTTAACTAGTTTACCATCGGTTAAAGGATAAAATTACAAAAATTAAATGTAAGGCAACAAGTTATCATTACGGATTTTCAACCAGTATTTAAGAAAAAATTGCTTCTGCATTTCTCCAACCGCTGACTTTCATTATCAACAGTTGCATCACAGAAGCATTTTTTTTCTCGACGAGGTGAAAATTGCAAAGGTAATACCTATACTTAAAATGGGTAGGAACATATTACCAGAATTCTCGAAAATCGTTTGAGCGTGTGGTCGCTAGCATACTAATTAAATAAAAATAAATGCATTAACGACCCCCAGTACGGCTTCATTAAAAAAAACCAACCCTAGTGGAGTGACAGAAGTGGTGAATGCGGTTATTGCTGCGCTGCATAACGGTGATTATACAAGAATGATCTATTGTGATTTAAGCAGTGCCTTTGATACGGTGAATCATAGGATATTCTTGCGTAAATTATACTTCTATGGTATACGTGGAAATGCACACAATTTGATAAAATCTTACTTGTGTGATAGGCAGCAGTACGTTGAGTTATCTTCTAAAAAGTCAACAATGATAAATGTAGAGCGTGGTGTTCCCCAGAGTTCCATCTTAGCTCCATTACTGTTTGTGATATACTTAAACGACTTTCTAGACAATGTTGTGGCAGAGTTGGTGTGTCTGAATGCGAATGATACGTCACTAGCTGTAAAACAAAGAACCAAAGAAGAACTGACCGAAAAGACTGAAACAATCGCATGCATGTGAGTGATTCACATCAAATAATTTAACACTTAATGCAGGCAAGACACAGCAGGTTGATTTTCTGGTGAGCAGAGGAGAGGACCGTTGCAGTGTATGCAGTGTCTTCATATGGACAGTAAATTAACTTAGTCTATCCAGGCAGTTGACCACCTCCGTGTATATTATACTTAAAATAGGACGGTTTCTACACACCAAGCAGCGAAGATGACCTACTTTGCAAACTTTCATAGTCTGGCTGTGCATGGCATTAACTTCTGGGGACTATCCGCGAGTAGTGAGCGCATTTTCTGCTGCAGAAACGTGCAGTAAGGGCACTGTGTAACTTAAAAAGCGACCAATTGTGTAGACAGGCTTTTGTGTATGAAAAAGTGCTCAAGCTGACAAGTATATACATGTATTTATAATATTGAAATTCATACACAAAAAACATAATACTTTGGAAAAAATAGTGACAACCATAACTATAATACCAGATTGAAAGAAAACATCAAAATACTATTCCATAGGGTTCTAACCACCAACCACACAAATGTCCAGTTTTTATTGGGGTATAAAACTTTTTAAGCACTTATTGGAAAACGCGTTTTATACCATGGACGATTTTTTTAATGCATGTTCTATAATAACTAACTGTTTGTTACTCATGATTATACAATGCCCGGGTTGCCTATTTTTCCGTGAGCGTTGAAAATGGATCCCAAATATCTAAAATTGCCAACACGCTTCAAAGGCTGGTTATTTACTCTGTACTGAGAGAAATGAAAAGGTTATTTTAACAGTTTTTGTAGTCTTAAATCTTAAGGATATATCTAAACGTTAAATGGTCAAATGAATGCAAAGATGTGTTAAACCAAATACTTTTAAGATTGAAATAACGTTTTAGGTGTAAGTTTAATTTTAAAATGCATTGCTCCTATTTAAAAATGAATATGCATTTAGTTAACTTATAAATGGTTAAGTAAACCATATTTTTCTCTCGGTGTGATATCAAACTTTACATTTCGATGAACAATCACTAGTATTTCTGTTTTCTTCTATATTGATCTTCATTTGATAATTAGTAAATGACTCGCTCCAGCACTGTACACTGCGTTCTTCTGTTGCAGCTGCTGTAACTAGATCTAGAAATGCTTGAAAAATAAATTTATTTGGCTTAAGCTTTATACTTTATTACCCTCTTAAAGGGGTAAAGAGGTGGCATGCAAACAACTATAGAATAGGAATCATCGCACTTTCTCTAATAAATACTGATTTCCATTTGAGAACTCACTCAATTGTGATGACTCAGTTGACAAATAGACAGTTTACTGAAATGGAACTATATTTTACCTGAGCCAAAAACTGAGTGAGATTATTTGAATTTTCAAACAGTTTTCAAAATTTCAAACAGCAACATTTTAGCGTTTTCAGGAATATTCAATAAAGCTAATTCGTTTGGTAATAAATAGTACGACCCAAAATATGCCAACGTTTTCATGAATATGACTCCACGAATTTTCGTAACTACAATTGCTGGTACCGTTTATATACATTAGTGCAACATGCATTTTATATATCGCACTCGACAGCCAACTTTTTACTGATTTGTTCATACAATATGAGATTTTTATTTAAGGGCTACAAAAATCCCAACTTCTAATATGTTATCCAAAAGTGACATGTAAATCGCAATCAATTATTATTCATTGGTAGCGCAATTTTTGATCAGGTTGAGTATTTAAAGACGTGTTTCGTTCTGTTTGTAAACAATGTCCCTCCATTATTCATATATACTCAACACATGGTTCCATCAGTCATCTATACAAAATTATGTATATGAATGGCATTTACAATTCCCAGGCATATTTCAGAACAAACGTCCTTGATGCCACGCGCGGAACTAAACCTGAAACCAATATCCGATTTTTAATAATTTTGCAACTAGTTGCTGTATTTTTTTTCTGTTAATTTTAACCGCGATGTTTTTTAGACAGAGTGACGTAGTTTGCGTAATTATAGAATATTTTATTTGTATAATTTATGTTCTAATAAAACATTTGGGAAGTGCTGTTTGTGTTAATGTAAATAAGTGGTTTCTTTATATACATTAGGTGACTATATTATACATGTATGTAAATTACAGCAATAATGATATAACTACAGTAAGAAATCATTTTAATAGATCATTGTGTCAGAATTATATATATTCAGTTCCCTCTGTTTTATTTTTATATTAGGTTGGACTTTTATATTTTATTTCAAATAAAAAAAAGTGAACTAGTGTAAGGAGAATATAGCCTTATCTAATTATCCTCAAATTGTAATCGTCATTTAGCTACTATCTTTGTAACTTTCCTCTTTTAAATAATAATCATTCATTAACGATGCCATCCGCAAACTTTGTTGATTCAGATACGACAATAATGTATCCGTAATCAAAATTGGAAGATATTATCGTTCTATGCACCCAGATACACACTTCTAGTCAACCATCCAACCATCCTTTCATAAAAAAGTTGGTTAATTATTTTAAGGGAATAATTCTTGGTGCAGCGGAAACGAACTTGATGGAAACTAAATTATAAATGTAATAATATCGTAAATCTTTGGTTAATTTGTAATGGGATAACGAGGCGATATCATATGCAATTCTGATCGGCTTTTTTTTTTCGGATGGTATAATTTGGCTTGGACGTTACCAAATCCACATAGAATGTAACATTCTGGTGCATGAACTGACTGCATAAAGTTGCTTATTTATTAATTCGATAACCAATACTAACATTTATGACGTAAAATTGCACGAATTGAATACACTACCAACAGAGTGCATTAAGACGAAACATGAAAAACAATACCACAAAAAATAGCATATTCTTTTCATGTACAGTGTACAGTATGTACAGTGAAACCTCTCTGCGAAGGACAGTCACGACTTGTCCGTTGCAAGGAGGTGCGTGCTGAGGCGAGGTTTATAAAAAATAGTTTTCTGTGTAAGAGTGACGTATAGAAACTAGAATGGCTGGTTGCTTATTGATATTATAAAATTTATCAGAGAATTGACAAGCAATTTTTACTTATATGATATAGATCTTCCATTCAATTATAGTGCAAACAGACAAAAACCATTCAGGTTTTTTAGTTTATTTTTTTTTTTCTGAAAAACAACATTTTGTTGTATTAAAATTGACAATTGCGTTTCTGTAAAAACAAAATTTAAAGTATGACATAAATAAATCCATACCATTTAAAAGACAAATCAAAAAAAAAAGTTGATCATGCAGAGGTAGACACCTCTAATGGTAAAATTATCCAAGGAATTCCGAGAGGCTACTGAATCGGCAACGTTGTAAAAACACGCTTACACATTACGCTATATTAAAAGAAGTTTGGCCAATTACCTTTTTCTCCGAAGGAATTATACTTATATTAATTACTATTAAATGAAAATAACAACCCTACATTCCGTTTTTTTTCCGTTTTTAAAATGTAGTTTTGAAATAAACGCTCTAGTAATAATAATAATAATAATAATACACCTTTATTATCCAACAGGTGCAAAGCCCAATTACAGGATAATACAAAAAAGAAAACAAAAAATGAGTATACACAATACAGTAAGCTGCAACAATTAAGAAAATAAATTAGTATGCCATCAGCAAAAAAAAAAAACATCGTACTACTACTAATATCAACGAAAAATATCCACTTCTTGTTTATTGGCCCCCATCGAGAGAGTATACACTGGAGCTCGTCTCATTACATCCATCCTTGCGAATGGAACCAGGAAGGCACAATCATGTCGCGAATTTATCCTAGGTACCCGGAAATTCAGTCGTTCCAATATGAAAAGGCAATCGATGACATTTTTTAGTAATTTATAAAGGAATTTTTCGCAGATATTTTCCCTTCGTATGCTTAAGGCTAACATATTGTGCCTGTTTAATAATTGTTCCTGAGGTGTACCTCTTTCAGGGTACCTTCCATCCATTTTGAAAGAAAGGAATTTCAGAAATTTGCGATTGATACTCTCTAAACTTAGGAAATCGCATGCATATAAAGGGTTCCAAACCAATACCGCATATTCCAGCTTGCTTAATACATATGCGAGATATAATGATTTCAATAATGAAGTATCTTTAAAGTATCTAGAGACACGCATAATGAAACCAAGAGATTTGATAGCTTCAGAACGTATATTACTAATATGCGATTTGAAAGAAAAGGTGGTATCAAAGATGACACCAAGATCCTTAAATTCAAATTTACGAGACAAAATGCTATCCCTGATTTGGTAAGAACAAATTTAGTTAGGTGAGGATGAACGAGTAAACGTTAGCCCACAGCATTTATCGACGTTTAGCTTCAGTTTGAAAGTATCACACCAACCAGAAACAGCATTTAACGCACGTTGAAGCTTACTCACATCATCGACACAAGAAATTTCAGAAAAGATCTTAATATCAGCAGCATATGCAAGAATGGGGAGATCAATTTGGAGACATAACTTCCAGTAGTACCTACATAACTTCCAGTGTCCAATCAACTATGGCATCATAATTGGCGTGAGATTCGGTAAGTTGTTGCGATGGAACCCATAACAATATATACCACACCGTTACATAACTTTAGAGAAGAATTAGAGGCAATAAATGGACGTCCATATTACGCATATTAACATTTTTAGTAAAATCGATTTGAGCTGGTTTCATAGGAATTTATCGTTAACGGAACTTTATAAAGAACTTTACCCAATAGAACAAGTGCTAATAGTTTGTATATTATTGTTACCATATTTGTGCTATTTATATATCAGCCCGACTTATAGTCTAATGACTGGCACACAATTGGTCAATTGCGATAACTGTTTTTTTTTTTTTTTTCGAGGAATGATTAGGAGGGAGATTTAGCTCTGCGGGGGTGCCTGACAAGCTATTAAATGCTTACACTCCTATATACTCCCTAAAAAATCAAAAACCTTAATTATATCCTAGGCTGTTAAGGTATTAAATTTAACCATATACAAATTTAGCCCATTCTTCTTTATTTCTTGCCTTCTTTTTAGAATCTCCGCAACTGCCTCATCCCATATCTTCCTTGTCTACTCCTGGTTAGTTTTTGTGCTGCTTTCATCGCTGCTAGGACGACCAAAATGGGAATTTTTGTTATTGCGTTTTAGAGCCCTGAAGATGTCAATATACCTTGACGAAAGCTTGGACAATTTAAAAAGGGTTTAATTTATTTTATCACTGCTTGACTGCAATACTTGTCTCATCCTCAGACTATTATTATGCAGTCGCAAAATTTTAATCAAGACTATATCAATGTATATATACAGGCTGTTTTGAAACATCGTTTAAAGATTTTAAAGGCATGTAGTACGATCGAAAAGAAGGTTAAAAGTCATAATAAACATATGTCCACAAATTAACTGTTTACGAGATAACAGCGATTTTATCGCAAATGCAGAAATAAGTTTGCTTTAGCGGTTTTTATTAAGATGTTATTGTATTTTAACATAAAATAGATTATAACTAAAGATGTTCAAAATGACGTCCTTCCATTTCGACATAGGATCTACATCTGCTTTCAAAGGAAGCGCGCACTCTTTCAAAAAACAAGAGTTTTTCTCGTATTATCTGGCAACAGTGTTCTATTCGTTGGCGCAACTCTGGAAAATCGTTTACCGGTGTTGCGTACACTAAACTTTTCAAATAACCCCAGATACTAAAGTCCAACGGGTTTAGATCGGGAGACCTTGGAGGCCAAGCAATGGGACCTGCTCGCCCTATCCATCTCCCAGGAAATTCATTGTTAAGATGTTCCCTAACAGCACGCGTAAAGTGCGGTGAAGCTCCATCTTGCATAAACCAGAGGTTCAGTCTTAGATTTATAAGTAAATCTTCCAAAAGTTCAGGTAAAGTATTTTCCAAGAACTCGAGGTATGCAGGACCTGTTAAGCGTTGTGGCAAAACAATAGGTCCTAACAACCGTTCCCCTATCATGCATAATCAGATGTTTAGAGAGAAACGTTGCTGGTGCCGAGCTTCAACGGTAGCATGAGGATTCTCGTCACACCAAACGTGATTGTTGTGGAAATTAAATATTCCATTTTTAGTAAAACCAGCTTCATCAGTGAAAAGGATGTTATCAGCGAAATCTGGCCGATCAGCAGCTGTTCGCAAAAATCACTCACAGAAAGCCCTTCTCGCTTGATAATCCGGAGCAATAAGGGCTTGTACCCGTTGGATATGGTAGGGGTATAGGAGTTGCTCATGAAGAGTTCTCCAAACAAGATTGCTGCTTACACCCACTTGAGTCGAAATTCTTCTAACACTAGTTTCGGGATTTTCATCAATAATATTCAAAATTCGATCTTCTCTCTGTGGAGTACATGCTAATCTCTGCCGTCCAGTATCAGAAGACCGCTTCTCAAACGAACCAGTTTCTCTTAGTCGTTGAAACCCCGTCTGAAACATCACATGCGAAGGCAGTTGGCGATCAGGAAACGTTTCAGCATAGAAGCGACGTGCTTGTAAAGAATTCCCATTAGCACGACCGTACATGAGCACCATATCGCTCATTTCAGCATTAGAATACGCAACCATTGTAATTGCTACAAATTGCACAAAACGTCAAATTAAACTGTCATAAAACAATAGCTGATAAGCACCTGTTTACTGGGATATGTTATATCCATGTACTACTAGGAACGCTCGCTGTTATCTCGTAAACGGTTGATTTGTGAACATATGTTTATTATGACTTTTAACTTTATTTTCGATCGTACTACATGCCCTTAAAATCTTTAAACGATGTTTCAAAACACCCTGTATACGTTTTGCAAGTATTCTGATTTCGTACACCTACTTCTGGGCCGAAACATTTTAAAATTGTCCGTAAAGAGGGATGTCCGTTAGAAAGAAGTGTTGGTTGGAGAGAGGTGTGCGTTAGCAGAGGTTTCACTGTACTTTCTTATCATGTCTCAGGGCAGAGTTCACTAAAACTTATTTCAGCCGCGACTTCCATAGGCTAATATTTTTGTTTTTGTGGAATATTTTCAAATCGATGGAATCTTTTAAAAATATTACTGGCACGATACGGATCACCTTTGACATATACGCTGTGACAAAAAAAAATAAGGATTTAATAGAATGATTTAAAGTTTAGATAAGTGAAGTTAACATGTTTGTTCGGAACTTGAAAAAAAAGATTATTTTAACTTGATAAAAAGGAGAACAAGAACAAAAACACATAATGTGAATAAATTATGCTCTATCGACACTATCATCATGCGTAACAAACAACATATCCCTCTATAGGAAGCAATTACTTAAGCCTATTTAAATCATCTGCAAGGTATATGTAAAAAAAAAGAAATTAATGAATTACGCGGGCACGAACGTATAAATGTGCTTTTTGAGCGCACCATGGCGAGGCAGGAAATGTAATTTAAGGTTTTATCTTATTATAGTTGAATAAATTCACTTTGTTTTTCTTTATTGAATAATTAGCTGTAAATTTACGTGCTACGTAGTGAATAATGTTTTTAACTGGCTTGCCCCCATGAATATTTTTAGCATTTTATGGCAATTTAGAGAGATTATCATCTGAGTCCCGCGTAAAAGAATGGAAAAAGCGAACGCACCAGTTCATCATTCTTGCCCTCATATACACCAAAATGGAGAAAGCACTGATTATCTGATGCTTTGAAGGTTTACGTGCCCATAATATTGTGCTCGGAGAGTTGATTATGAGCTTGGGAGAAATTGTAAATATAGCAATAAAGTGGTACAACAATGTTAGGGATTTGAAAGCTAACTTCCTTTTTAATACGTTCTTATAATTAATTTTTGTAGGTAAATAAATACATAAATAGTTTATTTGAAAAACATCTGAAAAATCGAAAAAGGAACTTTCAGAAACAAGTTAGAAAAGGAACAAATTAATATATTCATCGAAAAGAAGGATTAAAGTAAAAGAAATCTAGTTTAGTCAATAGGATCACAAAAGGATTCAATAAAGATCTATGTTTAAAAGAAAATCTTTCAGTTTCTTTAAATCATGTTATATTATTTATATTCATGTATTTTTATATTGTGCAGTTAACAATTTACGACCAGTGTACTTTAAATTTTGTTAAACTTTAAGTGAATACCCATGCATTACATTGATTATTTTGAATTTAATACATAGAATGTTAATCTTTGATGAAGAAAAAGTCCCACAAGATTATTTGTATGGTTTATTCGACATTGCTCTTAAGACTCTTTTTTGAAATATAAATAATCGCTAGTGTATCGACCCATAAGCCCAATTAATTATAAGTCTGTGAAAATGCCTACTACACAGTCGAATTTTCAAAATTTGACTTTTCCTAAGGAAGTATTGTGAGCTTTTTCCGTTTATAGATATCTGCAGTTAAAGGAGGGCAAGCCAACTCGATGCAGCTACCACACTTTTCTATTTTCAAAATGTTACTATGCCATCGTATTCTGCTCGATTTGTGCTCATGTAGTCCATAAAGACATAGTTTTGTTTAGTTGTAAAGTCCACAATTTGGTTATGTTTATGTGGATGAAATAAAAATCGCACTTTCTAAATTTTGTATTAATTTACTATATGAAATTCTATGTGCGACCGGTTTCGGTGATATGCACCATCGCTAGGTGTTAAGTACAGTTGTACCAACTTTGTAACAACTGTACTTATCGCCTAATGATGGTGCATACTACCAAAAGTAATGACGTTTTCACAATATTACGCTTACGGTTGATGACAAACAATGTGAATCTCCTTTTGATGTTGCCAACGCTTTTAATAGTTGTTTTGCATCTACTGCGTCGGATATTGTCTCCACGATGCCACCAGTCAACTTAGAAACTAGAATTGTATCAAATGCGTACTCAATATTTTTCCTTTCACTAGTGCTGAAATGAATACCATTATCTGTAAGCTAAAAAATAAATCTTCTGCTGAACCCGATGATTTAACTCCTCCTATGATTAAGGAACATAAAGGGTATTTCATTGATATTTTAACTTATTTAGTCAACATGTCTTTCTGTGACAGCATGATTCCGGATATTTTAAAATCAGTTGTAATTACTCCTGTGCATAAAAAAAGGGACGCCAAAGTACCCTCCAATTATCGACCTGTGGCACTGACTTCCTGCATTGCAAAGATCTCTGAATATTGTATGTTGGATAGGGTTAACAGTTTCTTGATTGAGCACTATATTTTGACCAAATTTCAAGATAGTTTTACAAAAGGAAAGTCAACAACCACTGCTCTCATCAATTTTTACAAAACGTACTGGAGTGTATTGAAAAGAGAAAATCTTTCTAGATATCTTTTGTGGTATTACGGATATTTCTTTAAGCGGCACAAATCTGCAGGAGGAGACTTTCGTAAAGTTCCTTGGTATAACGTTTGAGGCCAATCTGTTATGGAACGAACACTGTCAGAATTTAATTAATAGATTATCTTGTAAATGTTATGTGTTTCGCTGTTTGAGATCGCAGGTTACAATGCAATGCATGCTGACGCTTTACCATGCTGAAGTCTTTTCCAGGATGCAATATAGTATTCTGCTCTGTGGTTCATCGACAGCCGCTAAGAGAGTATTTTTAGCACAAAAAGCTATTCTAAGATCCATCGTTAGTGCTCATTTCACCCAATCTTGCAGACCTATATTTCGTACTTTAAATTTATTGCCTTTAATTTGTATTTATATATTGGAATTAGCTTGCTATGTGCACAAAAACAAAGATAGTTTTACCTTTAATGCCGAGTACCATGACTATCAGACTAGAGCAAGAGATTATCTGCATACTGCTGGATACACTCTAAACATTACTAGCCTAGGGGTGGAAGGTATGGGAGTCAAGGTCTACAATCATCTATCTCGTAAAATTGTCCTGTTGCAAACTTTTGCGTCATTTCGCAATGCTTTGCAGAAGTTTCTCCTCTTGCACAGTTTCCATAATTTAGACAAAAATTCAAAATTTCTACGAAATCAACTGACAGCCTTCCGAATATCCTGTAGTGTAATGATCAGCTTCGATATGTAATTCAACACTCAAAAAAATTTTCTGTAAAATTACTCGTAAAATCGATGGCAACTTTGTTACTATCACTTGTAAATTTCATAACAACCCCGAAATTTACACTTGTAAGTATTTTTGCGTCTGTAAAATTATTGGGCCGTTTTAAAATTACGTAGTAAAAATACAAGCACTGAGATATTTAGCGAACTCGACAGTATTTTTCAGTTGTAAAATTCCAGACTATTGGAAAATTCCATAGTAAAAATACAACGGTTATGAAATTTACTGAACGCAATTGTATTTCTCAGTTGTAGAACTACCAATAAGGTTGCAAAATTACAATGTGTTGTAATTTTACGTTGAAAGCGCTTAGGATTGAAATTTGAAGAAGTAAAATTCAAAAGTGGTGTATATTTTCGTTGTAATATAATGATATTACAACTAAAATATACACCACTATTCAAATCTCAATCCTGAATGCTTTCAACGTAAAATTACTCCTGGTGTACACCGAATCTCCCAGTGGAGCAAAACATGTCGAGCCTTGTCTTTCTCCCTACTCCTTCACTTTAAGATCCTTTTCCACATAGAAAACGCAGCAGTTACTGCACCAAGGTGCTTGAAGATTAATGGTCATCAGCTTGCTTACGAGATTAAACCCAGTAATAACATCAAAACCTTAGATTCTTATTACGAAAGTCAAACAAACTCATAACTGAGTTTTACTGTTTAGGGTTCATAGATGCAGTATTAGCCAATGTTTATAAATAAGCAATCGGCTGTTATTTACATATATTCTGGAATCTATACATAATAACCACTAGAAGCAGATTAATTATCAAAACAGTATTCGGCAATATCTTATATAACACATAGAAGATTGTATATATATGTATTTTACTACCATTTGGTTTTTCTGTGATAGGGAATCCCGCTACAACTCGAGGGCTAGAGTAAATTAGTACTTACCTTATGTTTACAGGGATATTTAGAGATTTTAGATTTAATAGAGATTATTATATATTATCACACGTAAATAACCTCTACAGGTGCGTGCACAAAATTCACATATGCAACTGCAAGTACCGCAAATAACCAAATACACCGTTTACAGTGCTTGTGCTTACGTCACGTGAGTCACATGATTTAATCAACCAATTGCACTTCGCAC
The DNA here is from genome assembly GCA_949128085.1 of Cetonia aurata. Classification (NCBI taxonomy): domain Eukaryota; kingdom Metazoa; phylum Arthropoda; class Insecta; order Coleoptera; family Scarabaeidae; genus Cetonia; species Cetonia aurata. Next base: position 54,513,885 of record OX421882.1, on the reverse strand, counting down.
AAGTCGCGCGTAGGTGCGCGTTAGATACCGGTAAACCTAATATGTTAGAACATGTTTACCGGATTATGCAGGTAATATTCAATCAATGTTCGTAATTTTTCACAGGTTGTTAATTGCAATTTATTAAATTAATGGTATTTTGTTCTTCATATTTACTACCAACTTTGTCATTATTTTAACATACTAAACAATTGGACGGGTCCAAAGGGGGAGGGGAGTTAATCATTGTTTTACAAATAAGCAATTTATGTATCAATGGGGTTACAAGATAGGTATATTGTTGCAACATAAAGCAACATATACGATTTAATTTGCATAATTAATAATAAAGGATATGTAGTTTCTGTCATTCAATAAAGTGTCATTTCAAACTTGACTAAGTTGATTGAGATAATAGTTCAGGAAATGTACTTACATAGGTATAAGTAATAATAAAAAGCAATGTTAATTATTTGGAAGCAATAAATTAGAAACATTCTCTCATAAGTACGCAAATAATTATTTTTTGCGTGTCAGAAAATACAGGCATTTCATATAAATGGTAGGTAAGTATTTTCTTTGAAAATGCTTTTGTTTTACTGTCAATTGTTACTAAGGACATGAACCCATTTTTTGAAAAAATTTAGAAAAAAAAAACCTCGATATCTTCGGCATTGGAAACACAAACGACAAATAAGTATAAATATTTTAATTTTACTGATGTAATATTACATCACTCGGTATTTTAAAACTGTAAAAAATTATTTGGCGGTAATATTACCTATGGCGCTTGTAATTCTACTCCAAAACTCAAGGAAATTTCCGTGCAAGTCTTAAACTTTAGGTTTTCATGGAAAATTTCTTAACATTTTGCCTAATTTTACATCGAGACTGGTTTACGTCTTAAAATTCCTTCAAATAACGAGGAATTTGTAAAGCACACCAAATATCGATGTGAATTTGCTTTGTTAATGCATGTAATTTTACTGTAACTCATGGGTAAAATTACACCCATTTTTTAGAGCGAATGACTAATTTACCAAAATATGATAGGGTTTTGACTGTTTGTTTCTGAGTGAAGCTTCAGGTTGTGGAATACACTTTCACACTTGTAGGCACTGACATCTATTGATGGATTGTACCATCCCCACTGAAATGTTGCCGATCCAGCCTCCGGTAGGGATGTTTCAAGGTGCGCCCGATTGACATAATCTATGTATATATTAAATACTTCCAATCCGAGAAGAAGTCATGCGCTAATTTATATTTAGAATTAAAAAATAAACCATCTTCGTTAGGATTATTGGTGCTGTAAGTTGTTTACGTGTTTACTTTACAATATTGATCCAACATCAATGAAATTAACCTATATATGATTAAGATAATTATTTGAATGTTATAACATTCAAAGTTGTCTATCATTTACAAATGTTGGAAACACTATAGGGTTCTATTATTTAATCCGAATTAATTGTTTTATAATATTTATAAGGTGTGAAGTTTAATTCCGAATATTTTGTGCGTTTTATGTGTAACGGGATAAGGGTGGCAATATGGCGCGTAAGGATAATACTCGTATACAAATAAAAGTAAACATAATTTACTACACTAATTATAACATAATATATAGCAAAGATATCTTGCGGTTTTTAGATTAAGGTATATATTAGCGTTCCGATTGCTTTATATTTCATTTATTATAATTATATCTTGGAAAGAAAGATCAACTTCTTAGCTAGAGGAAATGCTGTATTTTTTAAACGGCGCTCTAACTCCTCGTTTTCTTGATTAAAAATGCAACTTATAATATTGTGTATCTAGAAATATTTCACTAACATCTAAATTCGAATATTGCAATCAATCAAATTTACCACTGCATTTCGAAAAGGTGTCTCTCTTTCAACAATTATGGTCTTCTTTTCCGATGAGCGTAGAATTTGTACGTCACTGTATACTATCAGATATAGTACTAGAAAATCCGATAAACTTAATTTATGTATGTACCTTATATACTTATATAATATTGTTCATATACATATACACATTGTTTATTGTTCGTAAACATTCTATTTTCTGTTATCAATATAATAGAGAAGTATCAAATTTAACTACTGTGTACATATTAACCAGACATGTTTTCACTCCTGTTATTAAACCTATCTAAATTTAATGTTTTTTTTTAGTAACTGAACCTTATCGCTCTTATGTAACTCGTGTTTACTTGTCGACAAGTCTAAAAGCGCGCGTTATGTAGAAACATATTTTTTTACGTATTCTCGAGGCCTTGAATCTGACGCTGACGGAATTGTCAAAATAGCTGGGAGTCTTGATAGATAGATACGGATAAGTTGTTTTTACTTCAGCGTTTTTATATTGCTCAGTAATAATGCAACCTCATTATATTTATCTCCCAAAGGACTAAAATTTATCACCAAACAAATGCATAGAATTACTTCCTGTACAAACATTTAACACATCACAATTCAAACTATGCACTTCTGCAGTAGAGTAAATAGCGATTTTAAAATGTTGATGCAGACAATTAAAATCCATTGCATATGTATTTAAAGAGGAACTGATAATGGTTCTTATATTATTTACCGCCATAATTATTCGATAAGTATTATAAATATAATCATAATAATATTAGGCGTTTCTTTTAGCGGTTTCGCTCGCAATCAGTTCAACTATATTTTGTGAGTACGAGCGATTCCCCACCAACGACAAAACAGCCGAATAACGAAGCTCGTCATAAATAGCTCATACCTTATCTTAAAAATTGGCGTGAGCTGAGCTAGACGGCAAAAGGAAAGCTACTATGTATTTATCTTTATTAGGTGAAATTGTTAACGATGGATTAGAGTATGAATTGATTTTGAGTTATTTTGGCATTGATTCTTCTGTTGCTTTCAAGGTAATCCTGAGGAGGTCTGAGGCTTGCCAATTCTATGTTTCGCGTATATTCTCGCTAAGATTGCCTCATTGTTTCACAGAAAAAAATGGACTTAAAATCAACACTTTTATAACACGTTCGGGCATTTTCTGGCGACGATTTTCAGAGTGAATTTGTGGATGAGTCAACTTATCAATATATTACAGATATAGAAAGTATTTAACTCGCTCACTAATAGTTTCTTTTTTTAAAGTTAGCCATATAATTCTTCTGAAATAGATATCAACAAAAATGTACCTTTGCATTTTGCTTGACTTTGGATTTAATCAACTTTGGATCAAATACTTTTTGAGATAAATTTCTCTATACTTCAAATGTTGTAGTTATCCATTTACCTAATGGGGTGTTAATTCATTTCTGAAAAAAATAAACAAAATTTTGGAGTTCCATATCAAAATTATAACAACTCAAAATTTCTTTAATCTACACTTAAAGGCATCACACCAATGGAACAACAAACACATATTATATATAAAATATGTTGTCAAAATTGCAATGTAGTTTATATAGGACAAACAATCCCGCATCTTTCGAATAGATTAAACGGTCATAAATAGTCTAGTAGTATTACTTCTTTAAAAAAAAAAACATGTAGTTGAAAATAATCATTCTTTCAATTTGAATGAAACTAAAATTGTATTAAAAGAACAAAATTATAAAGTAAGATGCATTTTAGAATCAATACAAATGAAAAAAGAGAATAATTCTGTTAATAACAGAAAAGAAATTGACAATCTTTTGAACTTATACTTTTCTATAATTTAACAACTGCAAAATTTTATGTTAAAAAGATGAAGTGGGTTAAAAAAAACAACATTATTTATCTAGGAGTATATCACAACATGTAATATAATGTGAAGGTGATTTATAAACAACTTAACTATACAAAAAAATATAAATCTTATACATTAATCTTTTTATATATTAATGGAAAATACATTAGGCTGCTAAGATAAATTTTGGACCATTCTTATTAAATAATTTCTCTATTGGGATGTTTTTTTTTTACAATTCATTATACTTTGAAATTTGATAAAGTCGCTAAAATTAGCGACATAACGTTTTAATATTATTTACAAAAAATAGATGTCATTTTATCGTCCGTAAAATCTAAGAATTGTAAATTAAAGTATAATAGAAACAGACCAGAAGAAGCGTCAAGAATGTTAAGAATTATTATTCCAATATCCACACAAAAATAAGAAGGGACTCCATCCGACAAAAACGAAATTTGGGGATATCATTCTGTTAAAATAGTTCTACTACAACATCTACTGCATCAATTTACATGTTCCTGAGGTTCAAAACGGAATAGAAAATGTAAGCCTGAAATTATCTACTATTCCATCTAAAATGCTACTTAGTGCCAAATTTTTAATTAGTAGATATATTAAACAATTGGAGCACTGTTATTTGTTCCGCTTTAAATCTTAAAAATTTTGCTGTTGAAAGTAAGACGGTACAAAATGTCTCTTCAAAAAATTTCCGCCTAGGGCACACATTATAGATCTGTTATTCATTTTCTCGGGTGACATCTAACTATGATTTTCCAGTTAGAGTTGCGATCTTTCTAGTCGAAACTATTCAAATTCCAGCATATCCGAGATTGTTTAAATCTTACTGGCTAAGCGGCTTAAACTAAAGTTTTTTTTTTTATTTAGGTTTAGTGTTAAGATATGTGCAGTTTAGTCGTTCTGGCGCTAATTGTATATATCCTGTTAGAAAAATCAAACAGCTATTTTTAATAGGGCAATTTTCTTACAGTACAGTAAATTTCCTCATATTAAAATTACAGTTATAGCAGAAAAGCATTTATTTAATGAGCTATTTTTAATGTATTGAAATTTTTTTTATTCTTTTTGTGTATAATCGTGAATAGTCTTCGTTAGACGTTTTACATAAGGCTCCAAGAATAATCGCCTAACAAGTTAGTAGGGCTCTTTCCTTTATATCGAGTTTCCATCAGGAGCAATTCTTGATGGAATTTCTCCCCATTCTCGTCAGAAACTTCCACCAGGTTGCCAGGGGAAAAACGATAGGTTATGCAGCATATGGATCTTTAAAGAAATCAATACATTTAATACTTTAAACAACTAGTGAAAGATATGGATATGATTGAGGCTTAATCATATCTTTCACTAGTTGTTTCTAGTTGTCAGCTCGCTTGTTGCCTAAAGTTTTCTGCAACTAGCTTAATGCATTTCCAAGCTTTTACGTTTAATTTATCTTCAGACACGGAATCTATTATTAAAGTTCTTACATTAGGGCCAATGAATATACCTGAAAATGAATCAATAACGAGAAGGTTTTTTACCTTCTTCAATTTTCTGATCGCTTATCCATAGAAAGATAGTTTTCCGATCCTTCTACATTTCTATCCATTGCTTTTACAAAATTTTAACAATGGCTAACCTGATATGCAATAGTGTAAGTAGGATTTTTTACTTTTGGTACTAGTGAATTCTCAATAGGGGTTTTATATTATTGGCATGTATTGTTTTCGTGCAGATCATTCGGTGGTTATATAATGGTTCTGTTTATCTCGGGTATTCCATTCCAATTATGATGGAAGCACTTTATTTTAGCAAGTGGTAATTTCATGGTGTCGTACGTTTCTTTCAACGTCGGCAACTTTGAATGAATGACTCTATAATAGTCTCCATGTATCTAGTTTATAATCAATTTTTAAGACAACCATTAATCATTGTTTCACCTAAGCAAAAAAAAAATATTTGCAGATATGGGGTCTGGACAACATATAGTTCTGGAATTGAGAAGCCAGACTTTTTTTTGTGTTGTACCATGTAATTATCGTTTCTTTCATGTATTTTTTCTCATAAAACATCCTGTATATTGTGAACGGTACAGGTATTGTTATCGTTTTTCTGATTGCCCTTATAGCAGCCCTTGTTCTATTCGCCAATCTTTAAGAATCTTTTTTGCAATTTATCACTAGAAAAACAACAGGTCGTATCTATATAATAATAATTTCATTATTACCGATGGACAAAGTATGCAATTACTTTATTACAGGTTTTGCTATTTTCGTATTCTGAGGAAAATGTGAAATTTGTGATACACATTGAATCGCCCAGCAGATGTTATGCACACCTAAAAATATTTTTATGAAGATTTATTGCATGCATACAGTATGCGTTAGAAGAAAATGTAAACGAATTACAAGTATTATTAACGATGACATGGTAAGAAACGACAATTTTACGTGATTTAGCGGTAGAATTTTATCTTAATAATTTTCTTCATTCAGCGTAAATCGAGACTAATGTGCACAGGAAAGTGTGTTACAAACGAATAGATCTTGCCTCGTACCTTGAAAAACAGGAAATGAATTAATGCAAACTTCAGAAGAAAGTCGTCGTGACATACCTAAAAAAGAATTATAGCGAATCTGGTTTCCGTTCGACATTACGCCATGAGTTTTAGAATCATTAAGAGAGAATTATGTTCGCCTGGATATTTTCCACGTGGGAGATTGTAGGTAAACGCCAGTTCACCTTCATAAAAATCAGATATGCATATACAAAAACAATTTTGTTTGTGCATTGTTATTCTAAACTAAAGAGATAGAAATATACAAAAAGGTGCAATAGAATATATTTAACGATTAATAAACATTTGTTGTGTTTCGTTATGTTAAATACTATTCGATAATATTTCTGAAAAGCTGGTCTAGTAGGTGACACCATTCCTGTTCAAATTCATGTTACTTTGAATTAGCATTTGACCCGAAAATGATTTAAATTTATTTTTAGATGTTATGTAAATAATAGTTGAAATTGCTGAAATGTAAGAATCACCAATCATTGCCAAAGTTGTCATTTCTTGTATTATTTATTATGGTAGATAAATTCAAACATTTTATTTTCTATCGATTTGTTTATAGTTAATTAATTATTGCCCTTTAAAAAACGCTGTTAAGCTGTATGTTGATAATTCATATACCTGTTTTACTTTTCCATTTATTTCTTTCTATGTGATATCGTGATTGAATGATACAATTGAAATGTTACTTTTTTTTAATTTATTAAATGCATTGATAAAAACAGTTGTTACCACACATCATAAATATAACAAATGGTACAACGTAGACGACAACAATAAACTCCCAAGCAAAATAAACGGTCAAATGTGCGCGCCATAAACGTTGAAAAACCGTTTTGTAATGCCAAAATACACTTGAGAGCAAAATAATCGACTCAGACTGCACACTCGCAGTAAAATATCTCTGGCACAAAAACTATTCCATTTTTGCTTTTAAAAGTTCAAAATTTTAGCTCTAAAATGAGTGCACACTCTTTTAACTCACACTTCTTCTACACTTAGACTACCCTACAATATGTTGTGATCGATAAACACAAGATTATGCACTAGTTGACATTAGATAGTATAAAAGACGCTTTACCTTATCAACCCTTATTAACTGCTGTCAAACGTGAACCGGTACACATCTCCGTCATCATCATTCAATAATATTACCTGAAAATAGACACAACAACCGAAGAAGTGGTTTAAAGCGTTATTGCAACAAGGCCTGAGTCAACGTGAAGTCGCTCGTGTGCTGCACGTGAGTCTATGTGACCGTGTTGAGAGTTTATCGGAGAAACAAAGAGATTAGTAACTTTCATCGGAGAAGTGGTTCCGGCAAAAAGCGGTGCACATTAAAGAAAGATGGCCGATTTATTATCCACACCTCGCCAAGAAAATGGCCTTTCACCGGCGTTCAAATTCAACAGGAGCTCAGAGAAACGTGGGGAGTGCCTAACACTGGTTGGATACTCAGATGACGTTTTCATTCAACTAACTTTATCTCGAAAAGACCAAGTTACGTATCCAAAACTGACTCCTGCTCATCCAGCAGCGCACCTCCGTTTCGCAATAGAACACGTTGATTGGACAAACGAGCAATGGCGCTCTATACTGTTCTCGGATGAAAGCAGAGTGTGTCAGCAGTGACGGAAGAGGATGAAAAGAAATCACACTGCTGCATTGCAGAAAAGGTACCCTTGGGGGCATTCCTGTATAGTGGTTTGGCATTTCTGAGGACGCAGAAACCAAGCTGGTTTTCATTGAAGCTGGCGGTCAAGGAGGAGGTTTGACAACGGACCGATACATTGAAGGAATTCTAGAGAACCATGTCGTTCCTTACTTCAGCTTTATTGAGGGACACCTTCATCCTGATACAGGACAATGCCCGTCCATATTGTGCAGTTTTCTTACGGCAGTATTTGCAAGAGGTCATTGATATAACCTTGCCCATTTCTTTTAGCTTTTCCTCGTCATTCTTAAGTTTTGGCACCCTAAAACTTAAGCCTATTTTTTTATAAATAAGAAGTGTAAGAGAATGCGCTCAAGCTTTAAAGCTAAGATCTTTGACTTAAAGATGTTAAAAGCTTTTGTGCCAAAGCCGATAGCTGCATACGTTTAATACATTGAGTTAAGAACCGAAGAAATTTCCGTTCCAGAGCTGTGTCTAGGTATTAAGCCAGAATTCAAGATCTCTCAATCCCATTAATTATAGCTATATATATTTATTATTTTAATTATAATATAATAATTTCTTTATTTTCTTTGCAGGTGAGTTGCGTTAATTAACCGGCTATTAACAGAGTAAGTATATTTCATTTCTGTTCAATTCTAGTTTGAAAACGTAAAGCCTTTGTGTTTGTTTCAAATTCATTGTGTTTAATCCAGACCTTTTTTTTAATTTCTCGTAACGTTAACTGTCTATTTTTATAACAAAGATGTATGTACTATGTTAGCTTTTAAAAACTCAGAAGATGCAGATGTATAAATAGGATTTTTACATAAATAGAAAGTAATTTGACTAAAAAGGAAATATTATTTGACATACGCAGCTGATATTTGGAAAAATGGAAAGGTGCATATCAAATAGTGAAATGGAATTGATAGAATAGCAAAAGGAAATGACTGCATTCTCTTATTATGTTTGCTTTTTGAAGAAAAGTATGCCTTATAAATTTGGTGGATGCGCCAGTTAACTCATAATTTATATATTGTATAATTATTAGATTATCTTAAAACAAATAAACGCATAAATCAATAACAAATAAAAGTTGTTAATTTAGGATTCCTGTATATATACAGGTGCGCCCAGCGAATATAAAATTTCGAAAAATAATATTTTTCAAACAAGTTTTATAAAATTGAATGCTGCAAAACTTAAAAATATTTTGCCTATACAGAGTGACCTAAAAGTGAACGCATAGTGACACCGTTATTTTAAATGAAACAGCCTATATATCATTCTATGTTTTACCTCTATGGAACATAACATGAGCACCATTTATTCCCGCTATTGTAAGTACAAATACAATGTTTCAAATAGAATTTGTAGTATTTCACTTCTTCTGATTAAAAAAGTGATAACTATCAGAATTGTATGTAGAGGCGCGCTCAATGTAATATATATTACATTGTGATGATTTCACAGTTGCTGTGATGATTTCACAATTACTTCCAATGTAAAATTTGCATAATTTCCTTTAATTTAGTTTAAAAAAAAACATATTTACCGGTATTTTTATTCAAATCATCATAACTACCATTTACTTTTACATATAGTAGAGTCGTCAAAATGCAGTAAGAATTATTACAAATGTCGTGTGTTAGGTGATTTACAGCGCTCTAACTCTTTCAGAGACTCGCCGCCGGCTGGTGGCTGAAATTGAATTGTCGCTTTGTAAATGTCACCTACCTTAATTTATATTTTTAAGATTCACTACCCTTGTATTATATGTTGTCAAGACTGTTAAAAAGCTAACACCATTTAACAATAAGTATAGAACGAAATGAAGATAATACATAAATTCTAACTATTCGTGTCAAATATATTCAACATTCACCTCATTAGGTTATTTTTATGATTTGTGATTACTAGATATGGCATTTACGCTTATAAATAAATTGTAATATATGTATTCTCAGGGTTTTTTTACTTGCATTAAGCATAAACTACTCGTAGCCAACCGCAATTGTATCTGCATTTTTTTAATACAATCGAAAATAAAATATACCATAGAATTATTTGGCCTAGTAACCTAATCTACTATAACTCGCAATTGATACTTTATTAGTGTTGGCGTTATTGCTGCTACATGTGCAATAGTTTAAAAATACAAAAACGAGAGAGTTCATAAATAATTAATAGCACACAACTAATAATACTGCTAGATATTTTCATTTGGGAACATAAATCATTCTATTTGTCAAATATGAATAATTGTATATACATATGTAGATTTACATGTGAAGTAAAGCGAATAGTTTCCTCGTATAACATTTCGTAAAATTGTGCAGGATTATAAATACTCCGGCTGGACGATATGAATAAAAATACCGGAAAATGGAACAAAGGAACGAAAAAGTAGAGCAAGAAGTTTTGCAATATTGCAGTTAAAGTCTTCGGGGAAGTACTATTTACTTCAATATAATAGGTGGTTCAAAGCCGTTGCTTTTAGTTTGTCGAAATCCATACGCCTCTCTTTCTCTTATGAGCTTAACGTGTTCGTCGCGTCGTTTTGTCTTTTTCCGTCAAGTTACCTCCGTCGGCCGTCGGAAACAGATGGCTAGTACTGTCATATACAGTGTCACATAGGTATAATAGACTGCAGTACCTACTGTTCGTGTTGCACTTGCACTGGCACCTCGCCAGATCCCCTGCGCATTTGTCACGAAAGTCATTGAACTCGTCAAGATCCCGGTGTGCAGCGCTGAAAATATTTTCCGCTCGCTTCGAATGGGAGGATTTTCGCGATCGGATCTCTAAGAAAAGAGAGATTTGTTTCCAATAATAATACAGTTCGATCGGATATTTTTAAAACTGAGCTATGTATATAAAAGCTTTCGAAATTCTTCGTTATTAGTAAAGTGCTCGCCAGCGAACCGGTTTTGTGTTCGTTCCTCCTATTTTAACTTTTCTAAAATTCCTAAATAACTTTTCTTAATTTAGGCGTTGAAAGAGTATTTTAACGAAATTTAATATAAAGGTATTGTATGCACTGGTTATACTTTTCAATTAAAATAAAAACTCTAGCATAGTTTATAGTTTTAATATGTGTGATTTTCTTTAATAATATATTATAATTGAGCGATGTGATTATACACATAAAATTAATTGTGAAGTACATTAAGCAATCAAAATTAAATGAGTTAAGATATTATCTTTGAGAAAGATGGACAAAAAACCATCGAACCGTTAAAAGAAAATCCAATGATGTTATATATTTTTAAAGTATATAATCAATGTGGGCCACTACCTCAGGAGTTTTTACACTGAAACAAAAATGGGTCTTGAAACAATGAAAAAATTCACTGTTTACACCAAATAACACATTAACATTGATCCGAAGAACGAGTTTATCAATTCAATGAACAATATTTTATTAAATGTCAAAGGAATTTATTTGGTAATAAACTATTCATTGTATTAATGAAATCAAAGTCATTGAAAATGAAAAGATAACTTGATTGGCCCAATGAAATATGTTATTGTTGTAAATAATACCAACGTTGCTTTTAACAACTTTATTTGGTTTACTTATCAATTTTATGTACGAACTTGCAGGATAGAATGAACAAAGGCATCAATACAATAAACATTATTTATTGCTGTGCTGATCGCAAGTGGTTGATTCAATGTATGTTGTTCATAATCCTAACGGATTTTCGTAATTGTTATAGAATAAACTTGTTAATTAAAATAATGAACTTAATTCATTGATGCAATAATCGCATTTCATTCTCTGAATTCACTGTTGATGAATTTGGATGGGAGGGCTCCAGTTTCTACGTACCAGTTGTCATCGCCGTAACTTTTGATGAGAGTTTAGATACGCGCCCCTTAGGGGACACAAGTCAAACTCTCAACCCACAAGACGAGCGCAGCTCAACCGGTAATGCAGTCACAGATCTGGCTCGGACAATTCATAAACATGAAAGAAAGCCTGCATAAATACAATTGGAACCGAAAAATGCCACCAAACAATTATCGCGGATAATAGCGAACTTCTAAATGCCGGTTAACAGATACATTCTGCTTCAAATATGTCATTGCGCAGAGCAAATACTTTTGTTATCAATATAATGGACGTTTCCATTCAACCTAGGAATATAGATTATTATATGCAGAAATGTAAATAACTGCATTTCAATAATTTCTATTCATTAGGGCCGTGTTCCTTTATAGTGAATTAGTGAATGCGTTAGCTATCATGATGTATACTTTTTATCAAAGCATGTTATCTGTTCTTTCCTGCAATAAATTGCAAGGCATTAAAACAACACACAGGACGTCATTTAATACTTCATTATTGCGTTCATATGGAGAATAATTTTACGAAAGTTGTACGTAAAAAATAACAACGCATATTCATTCCCTGTTCATATTATCAACAAAATTATTTATTGAATGTATGAAAGAATAGTTACTATAACAGATGTTATCGTTGGACTAATGTAAAATGATTTGTTGTAATAATGGTGATGTATTTATTTCACTAATGAATCTTGTTAGTACTTAATCAGAGACTGTAAATAATATTTTATCCTACAAATGAAACATTTCATTCTGTCAATAAAAATTAATTCAATAAATGTATATTACTGATAAACGACCAGTATTTATCGCAGTGTACTTCAATTAACAAGTGTTGGCCAAGATTAATCCAAATATGTTATATTTTTCTGAATACGTTATATTTAATGAAGTTTCTACGGGCTCCTCTACATCGAATTGGCTCATTAAAATTTTTCGACCTTCTAGTACTTAGGAACTTTCTTCTCAAGGTTACTGGATACTGATAGGCAATTAGGAGTAATTTAAGGCAGAAATTTCAGCTTTATACCTTTCCAATAATGTAAAATTATTAAAGACAGTTGAAATGAAAGTTTTTTTAAAACATGACACACTTACTCTTGATGGATTTTGAAATATTAAAATTTATTTAAAAAGTTGCTAGTAATAGTAAAGTTAAAGTCACTAGCGTATTCTTTAGTTTCATCACAGAGGAAGCAAATATCTATAATTCTGTATTGCTCGACAGATATATCTACCTATAATCCGCTAAGAGAGCAATGTAAAAAAACAAAGAACAACAAAATTGAAACTAACTGACTGCTGCAACATGTTATTTTAAACCTTTGAAAATAATAATAAAATTATATGTAAAAGCTGGAAAGTGTAGTAAACAAACAGAAAAGAAAAAAAATTAAGATTAAGGATTGAAATAGAGTTAAGCTGGGGATTCCAAGGCACCTCCGCGCGTCGAAACCGACTGTCCGCCCATATAAAATACATTGAGCGACCGTGCGTCGCGTCGATTTAGTTTGCCATAACGTTTCTATTTTTAATCTAAATCCTTTTATTTCTTCAAGCTTATTTTAGTATATATTTACTGACTGAAAGTGTTATAATCATCAGTCAATTTATATCAAATTGTGGACATAGAAGGAGCATTTAATAATGCAATTCATCCTATACAAGGCGGTTTTAGTACGAGACATACAACCGATCATAGCAGGCTGGATTGTCGCTATGCTTACGAATAGGGTTGCTATAACGACAATAGGTAGGGTGATAGTCAGGTTCAGGCCGGGCAGGGGGTGCCGCAGGGTGAGAGTTTATCCCCACTACTGTGATCGTTACTTGTAGACGACCTACTGGCTATCATTGCAGCGATTGGAGCAGAGGTACAAGCCCATGCTGATGATATTGTAATACTTTTAAGAAGATTAGATCAGATGATTAATGCCATTTGTATCTGGTGTAGCAGCGAAAACCTGAGCATTAATCCGAACAAAACCATGATGATACAGTTCACTCGGAAGAGGAGAGGAACATTTGATACCACCCACTTCTTCAAGCTGTTAAATTTGAAATGCAGATAATGTAAACTATCTAAGTATCCTATTCGATAAGACGCTAACCTAGAATCCACATATGGAAAAGATTACTCGCAAGGCAAGGTTATCCTTATGGATTTGCCGAAGAATATGTGGAAGATCTTGAGGGATATCCCCAAAGCTAATCCGGAGCTGTAGCATGGTAGCAGCGAGCCAGAGCCATAGGAAAACTTATATCCATACAAAGGATTGCAACTATGACAATCACGGGAGCAATGTCATCTTCCCCGCAATTGGCATTGGAAAACTCTTTTAGATCTACCACTCTTGCACATTGTTGTGGAAAGGGAGGCCAGAGTAACTAGATACCGCCTATTGCTACCCCAAGAACTGGAACTTGTCGGATGAACTTGTTATATGATAACAATCCTTCTACAATAAGTCCCTGTGAGGCCGCGCTGAACGGTACGATAAAGGTCTATTCACACATTACCGAGCCACTGCAGGGACGTGGCCCGTCAGGGAAAGAAACAAAATATCGTTGCATGGAAGTTCAATTGCCACGTTCGCACTTCTCCGTGGCAGTGCGTTAATTCAACTTACATGCAACTATATTTTGTTTCTTTCCCTGACGGGCCACGTCCCTGCAGTGGCTCGGTAATGTGTGGATAGACCTTTAGTCTAACCATGCGGATCCTGTTTTTATTTCAATACTCATATCCAATTAGAAAATTCCATCAATTCAATCTAAGGCATGCATATTTTTCTATTTACATGAATTATATTTATGAAACGCTGACTTCTGGTAGTATTTATAATAACATGCTAATACAATTTAGATTATAGAAAAATATTCCCGATGTCAAAGTAAAATAAATATTATAATAGACAATTGTGACATTACCAGATAATAAAATTCTATTCAAGGTTATGAAATATACGGTATACGTTCAAAGCCAGCTTTACAATTTCAAAATGTTGTCCAATTTGCTATAGCACATGATGCTACTTTATGAATCTGTACGTGTCTACCAAAATACGATTGCAAGTTAACCACCAGCTGTAATGTTTATAAGTATCAGTTCAAAAGAACATAAATTCGGGAATAGCAAATGTTAATATGACTATCAGATGGATGAATACTAAATATTTCTTAGTTACCAAGGAAACTGACAACTGTACCTCTCCCATTCGTAAATAGTTGATCTAAACTTGTGCCAGAGTGGAATTCATATCCGAAAATAATATAATTGCATGTATTTTTGGATATGATGCTTTCTTTTGGCACTGCAGTATAGGTTCTGTTCGTGGTAATCCAAACAAAAACCGCAACAATTTCTGGATCAAATATGTATTTCTTACTCTTTCGTTGTTTGAAATTATAGATTATCAATGAAAAAGAAAAACATGCACCATCTGATCATAGTGTTTAAAAAAAATTATGTAGAAATGTATACAGGATGTTTCAGTAATTTCGCGTTCCCGAGTTACATTTATTATTTTTTGAACTCCAGAATACGTTTTTGAGCGACGAAGGCTCTGTTGACCTCACCTGCACGTCCCCATGCAGTGATATTAAATGAAATCGCAGGATAAACCAAAGCATAGTAAACCTGCATTAAGGATTCGACATCCATGGTATTTTTTAAAGTGAAAATAATGTAAAAACTTTAGTTTAATTTCTTACAGACCAGATCAAACTGCTCTCCTCATGACAAGTTGCCTATGTCTGCTATCTTCTTGTTAATTATAATGCAGTAAATTTTAGTGAGTTTAAGCAAACTTTTATGGACATGAAATTCAACTGATTAATGGAAGGGCATAAAAAGATTTTTACTGCTTGAAAATTAGTGCAATATATAGGTAGAATATTTTTATTTTAATTTGAATTAAGTTTGCAAACTTTCTAATAATTCTTTAGTATCTTCTATAATTTTTAAACGAAAAGCTTTTTATATTTATTTGATATGGAGTCTCTACGCTGCAAAATTAAATCTATTTTTCTCAACGAAAAATAGTGTACCAATCGTAACGTTCTAGAATTTCCCAGATCTTTCATGAAATCTAATCGTGACTCTTTTGATGATATTAGAAGTATAGACAGTGCGGAAGTAGATATAAATGAGGGGAGAATACTCGCTACCTTAATAATATTTATTATCAATATGGTTTGATGTAAATAAAAAGAGCGGTTTAAAACCACACACCAACACACTGATTAAAAATTTAGTGATCTCATGATACTACTTAAAAACATAACTCTAACAAATTTCAAAATTAAGTCGGGCTCATTTAGTAATTGTAAGATAAACAACTAAACTTATCAATTAATAACCAACGTCAAATCGTTACCTCAATTATTTCATATGCTATTTTTTATATTAATAATGCTACTGGTGAACTTGGAAAATTATTTTACACGCGAAAAACAACATGGTTCCGATTACACAGACACGAACAAGTGTATCGTTTACCGAAACTTATCGCCAGAGGAAAACACAGCGATAATAGCTCTGATAAGAAATTAAAGAAATTTGAAAATATCAGCAAAGGTATGACGAAAACAAGCAAGACCATACCGGAATTCAAAACAAAAACTCTATATAATTCTAGGATGCCACTCATCTCACAAAGAAAACTGAATTAACTCTGCATATCTTACGAAATTTTCATAACATTAGAAACAAATAAGGTTTTTTACCACTTAATTAATTTTTATATACATAACTTAAAATAATTTACAAACATACTCCTCTTAGAAACAAAAAAAGTAGCCGGATTCCTTGCATATATTTTATCTTGAATCACTTACAGCGTAAATAATGAAATTAAGTTGTGAAATAGGCAGAAAAAAATAAGCACTGCAAGATGACATTCAAGGTTAAAAGAAAACAATTTATTACTATCGTTTCAATCGTCCATGAAGCATAAAGAAACAACATAAAAATGCGTGAGTTTAAAAGTATATCAAAATATATGTTGCGCAATCGTTCAATCCAACACTTCAGGGACAGCAATTATTCACCCAATTATAAATACCTTCTTTCTTAAAAGCATTCACCGGCCGAAAACAAATTCTGGATAATTTCCGAGCGAAGCCCTTCAACTTTGATGATGAACACATTACATCTAAGTCATATCACAGAAGACAAACATAAATGAATTATAAATTATGGTGAAAAAATGTAAGGATTTTTATTGGAAGTTACCTAAAAATAACCAAGAAACGAAATATATTATGTTAGATGGGTGGTTGACGTATTACGCTAAGAAGCATGTTTGGTTTCCTTCAATGAACTATTACTTATTGGAAGCCGATTATCGAACATACACACATCAAAAAAAAGTTATTAATAAATCTAAAGAGTAATAAACACGTGCTAAATATATTTTACACCGTCAAAAATATAATCCAAATGATTTGTACGCATGTTGTATCGCGAAATTCGAGTGCCTATTTGTGTCAAGGTTTATAATATGATCTTTTCAGAATTAAATCGGTATTAATGTATGAGTATAACCATGCATAAAGCATGCATACGTTCGAAACTTATGAGTTGTTTACTTGAAATGTGGATTGTGTGCTTTTAATAACAATTGTACGTTTGTGAAATAACTTACGTGTAGTCATAATACAACCTGTAACTTATAACCATAAATTTGTTGTTGTTTCCAGTTTTATTGACGATGAAGGCTTGTAAATCACGACTTAAGCATACTGTTAAAAATGTAATTTTACTTGTTTGTATTGCGTAAAATTGACCAAAATGCATAATGTTATAGATCGGACTTGTGCGAAATATCGCATTATTGATAAATATTACACAGATAGGTATTTTTTATATACCTAACTGAATTTTAGGATTTATACATGGTTTATGTAAAAGTTACAGAATTTGAGTAATTATAGATAAACCTTGGAACATAGAATATCCACATATTCTTATCTAAATATCTATGATACTTTGTGTGTAATACCTTGTTTATAATTACAATAACAAATGTAATTGAATTAATATATTAATGGACTTGCGGTTTTATATATGGAGGAAAGGGACGATTAACAGTTAAAATGAAAACATAAATAAAAATACATGAATTGAACTGTTAATAGGTGTTTGATAGCTAGTTAATTATAAAGATAAAAGTCCTTCGCAAAATCGTGATCCGTTCATTATAATCATTTGTTATATAGTACATTTACATAAATAGGTATTTAAACATTATATAAATCCTGCTACTTATTATTTAAGGTAAGGATACAAACTAACAAATACTTTATCAACTATTCACTATCTCAGTCGTGGTTAATTACAGCCAACAGTTTAAAATTTCAGTCAAATATATATACCTATACAGTGTGGCAACCGTTCATAGCACGATTCATGTATTAGTAACTACTGGTCGACTGTAAATGGGCGTGCCACCTTGAATTGCCACGCCTACTTAGCGGCACGCGGATGGCATTTACAAACGATAGCGGACGTATTATAAGTTACACGTATAAATGTATTGGGGCATATAGGCAAATCAAAGTCTTTTAGAGTTCTATGTTATAGCATAAGTGATTAATAACATTACATGTGGTAGAAAATACTATTCCTGAAAAATAAAAAGCCCTGTTAGAGGTATTGTGTTCCCGATATAAGTAAATATTTTTAGTTGTTTGAAGCATCAGATAATCACTGATAACATGTCAGTGAAGTAATTCATCACAGCCTCATACACAACATAAAAAAGCAAAAATAAATAATCAGAACTCCTAAACTTTAAAATAAAAACTAAAATAATATTGTTCAACAAGTATAAAATCTAAAAACGCAACTATAATAAAATAATGGAAAATAAAATATTTAATTCTTAAAACAGAATTGTATTCAACATTGCAATAAACCTGCAATTAGCTAAAAGAGAATATTATTCTTAAACAATAATAAAATTTGAAGTAAATTAATTTATTAAGTGTTCAAATAAACCTCCCTCTTGATAAGAACAGTAACCCGACCGATCATAAAAATTCCGACGAACATTTGTTAACATATCTGCTGTGACAGCATTACTGATTTCAATAATTCTCGCGCGCAGTTCCTCTAGGTTTGCTGGCCGTTGATCACCGTATCCGTATATTGTATTTTGTAAAAAGGGCCATAAAAAGAAATAGATTGGAGCCCGAGTTACCGATCCATCTGTTTTCAAAAACCGCGTTTATAAAGTTTGTTACAATGCGTGTATTGTGTGCTGGGCAACCATCTTGCTGAAACCAAACTTCATTTATATTAACCCTGGTATAGAACTTAATCATAATTATCAAAGACCGTTAAAAAACAGTAGATGATTTAATGTAGGGATTTGAAAATGAAGATATCAAAATGTGTAAAAACAACTCAAAATTTATTTATATAAGAATATTGGGAATATCAATAATAAATAATGGTTCGTTCATTAACAATAGCACGACAAAAGCTAAGCAACTTTTACTATGAAACGCCAGGGAAACCTCTAGTTCTGTGATCTTTACACATTTGTTCGTAGTGGGATTTAATCTTATAGAATTTAGTGTTTTATTGGCTGTTGTGCTGTACGCTGAAGTCACACAACGCATTTGTTCAATATGTCACGAAAAGTGTACAGTAACGATTTAAAATTACAAATTGTGAAAATGCATCAGAAAGGAGGAGCTCAAAGCGTTATTAGTAACCTGTTTGACATCAGTAAATCAGTTGTATCACGTATCATCAAACGATATACCGAAAGGGATACACCAGTTGGGCCAGTACGTTCAGGACGCCCACCAGAAGAGAAGATATTTTAATTAGACGACAATGCCAAAGTAATCCATTTCTGCCGGCAACTAAATAAAAGCTGAACTAGGGCTGCAAATTAGTTCCCGAACAATTCAGCGCCGTTTAGTAGACAAAGGCCTATACAGTGGACGCCCAGAAAAAAACCTTTATTAACTAAGAAGCAACGAATAAACCGACTCAGTTTTGCAAGAGAACATTTGAACTAGACGGTTCAAAAATGGAATACGGTGCTATTTAGTGACGAATCTAAATTTAATCTGATAGATTCTGATGGTATGTGTCGCGTAAGACGCTCTGTTAACAAAAGACTTGAGCTCAAATATTATAACATAAGTGTAAAACATGGGGTGGAAGTGTGATGGTGTGAGGGTGTTTTTCCGGTAATGGTGTATGAAATGTTACACGAAATAGATGGAATAATGGATCGGTTTGTACACCGAGACATATTGCAAAATGTCATGTATCCATACGCGAACGAAGAGATGCCTATAAGATGGAGATATCAGCATGATAACGACCCGAAGCATACGGCAAAAGTTGTAAAATCGTGGTTGCAAAAACATAACGTTTCCGTTCTCAATTGGCCTTTACAGTCACCGGATTTGAACCCAATTGAGAACCTTTGGGAAATCCTTAATCGACGAATTAGAAACAACAATAAGTATTCAAATAAAAACGAATTATTTTCAGCCCTTGTGCAAGCATGGACAGAAATTCCTCAAGGTACAATACAGAACCTTATAGAATCGATAGCACGACGGTGTGCAGCAATAATAAAAGACAACGGTTATTTATTATTGATATTCCCAATATTCTTATATACATATATTTTGAATTGTTTTTACACATTTTGATATCTTTATTTTCAAATCCCTACATTAAATCATCTACTGTTTTTAACAGTCTTTGATAATTATGAATAAGTTCTATATGAGGGTGCAGTTGCTTAACTTATGTCCGACACTGTATATGTACGTACATACATCATTCTAATATGCTTTTAATAAGTTTACCTATTAAGTACTTTTTTTCTCGAATGTTTCTTGTATTACCTGCCTGTTGAGCTCTTGGCATCTAATAACCTATTGAGTTAAAAAATAATGATGTATTTCTATTTTTCTTAAGAAGAGTAATTAAATTGTTCGGGCGCTTGTTTTTTGTTTCACCTTACTTTAAGGATTGAAACAGCATTCATTTTTAAAAAGAAAACCAAATTATCAAAAATGTAAACTTGTAAATAATTTAGGTTTAATGAACAATAAAATCGAAAGTTTATTACCTTTACACTACGTGAATGCATTATTTTATAATAGACATAGCAATAAAATATTGTGCATTTCTTCCGACTCGAAGATACACGAATCAATTTTTGGTAAAGTTAAAATTGGAATTAGAAGGATCTAAACCATTCTGTGTATTCTGTGATAGAATAAAAATGCCCAAAATTAAGATGTCATGCTAGACTTTGACGTATCTGTAGACCGGTTAAATAGTTCAAAGACGCAGAAATAATCCCTATATAATATATATAATCTCTTATGTGCAGGTAGGTAATGAGGGTACTGGCAGCAAACTTATGATAATGACGCAACCATAAAATAATAGAAGCTATGCGTTCATAGTAGGTATATAGAAGTATTTATATTTAGCATTAAAAATCGCTAATATTTGTAAATGCTCCTGTGCGGGATTTCGTCGCTCTGACAACTTTTCTTAGTGAAAAAAATTACCTTTTTGTAAATTTCCAAGGCATGCTTGATTTTTGAAAACTAATAGTATGGCAGAAATTACTTTCTATTTCATTTACACGTGATAACAAAAATCGGCCAAAAATTTGTGGACAAGCATCACTTCTTAGAAATTACAATGCTACCAATATACTGTATATGTAATAATAATAATAATAATAATAATTTATTAGTTAGTATTACAAGTGACACTTGTGTATGTAACAAGTCAACAAAAATACAGCAAAAGAAGAAAAAAAAATAAATAAACAGAAAAATATGACCAATTTAACTAAGAATATATAGATAGATAGCAAGGGGGCGTACTCAATAGAATGAGAAATCTGGAGAAACGTGAGAACATAGCCTCCCATTGTCTTCGCGATTCCTACAAAATACGAAATTCAGTTTTTATTGTAACGTGTATCTGCAGTAAATACGCCAGCTATCGACTGGGGTTCGCTCGCCTCTTCCAGCTCGTAACGTAAGATGTGCGTGGGGGCGGGATTTGCGCCAAGAGATAATGATTGTGCTATAGTACATTGTGACCCTGGTTCTCGCATCTACACCACTTGTTCGTTATGTGGACATTGATATCTTTTGGGGAACGTTGTATTCTGATGAGTGTAATAGACTGATCGTCTGTTTAGTATACCGGGTGTCCACACTTAAGTGTGCACTATTGATAACTTTGTTATCTTTGGAGGTACAGAATCGGTCAAATGGACAAAGTAGTACTATTTTTATGGCGGTCACAATTGTGAAAACAGAAAATCAATTGAGCGCGTTCTCTAGATATTCGTCCAAAATTATTTTTTTTAATGGAACGCCCTGTATATTTTTTTGCAATTTAAAAGAAAATTCCAAACTGAACAAAAAAGTCTTAGTACACTATTATAAAAAAATGTCAAATAAAGTAGTTACTGAGAAATCTTTATCTTTGCTTTGTTGGCATGAAAATGATATACCTATGGAAAATTAAAGCGTCACATTCATTAAAGCGTTTAATTTAAGAAACAAATAAAAATAAATACCAAAATAGTCAAGAAAATTACTCAAATTAAATGTTCAATCAATCAATTTTATCAATCTTCTGTGAACATTACGAGTACTTAGCTCCTAAAATTGTCCTACCGTCGATGTCGTCAATGATGTTGGAAATTCTTTCCTGAAGCTCATCCACTGTTGTATATCTCTGTTTGTACACTTGACTTTTTACTGCTCCCCACAAGAAGAAATCTAACGCTCGGGCCACTGAATAGGACCATTTGTGCCAATCCATCTATTTCCAAATAATCTTTCTAATAACTCACTTGTGTCACGGTGATTATGTGCGGGCGCTCCATCTTGTTGAAAGTAAATAATCTGTCGGTCTACCAAATTTAATTCATCCAGAAAATTTTCTAAAATTTCTGTCAATAATGCCACATATCTTTCTCCTGTTAAAGAACCCCGATAGAAAAATGGTCCAACAATTCGGGATCCGATTATACCACACCAAACATTTAAACTAAATCGGTGTTGGGGATTACAAGGATAAACAGCAAATGGGTTTTCACGACTCCAGTAATGATTATTTCTTTTATTGAACATCCCGCGATTAGAAAAGTTAGATTTATCACTCCATAAAATGTGTCTAAAGAAATTGTGATTTTCTTCAAAAGCATTGATAAACCATTGAGCAAAAGTTAATCGTCTTTGATAATCGCCCAAAAGTAGAGTTTGAACAGGCTGATATTTAAAGGGAACATATTTATATTTATTCAGAATTTTGTGGATCGTGCTACGAGAAATACCTGATTCTCTGGACAAATCCCTTGCAGAATTATTTGGATGTACCTGAAGATATGCCAACACATTTATTTCTATCTCTGGTGATAATATAAAACCATTTTTTTTCCTCTTCTTTATAAAAATTGTTTCGTTGCTTCTTCATCTTCGATAAAGTTTTAAAAAATAGCGACGGATGTACCAGACCGTCACCTACGGTCAGGAAATTGCTGAATGTAACGTTCTAGCGCTCTGTCTGAATTTTTGTTAAACAGCAAGTACACTCCAACATATCACACTTTTCCAAATGAGTAAATGCCATTGTTACGATTGAAAAAATTGTAAAAACAGTACTTTTTCCGCACAGTAACTTTAACAACAACAAATATAAATAATTTGACAGCTACTAAACAATATGATGCTTTAATTTTCCATGGATATATCGATTTCATGCAAACAAAACAAAGATAAAGATTTCTCAATTACTATTTTATTTGATATTTTTTTATAATAGTGTACTAAGACTTTTTTGTTCAGTTTCGAATTTTCTTTTAAATTGCAAAACAATATACAGGGCGTTCCATTAAAAAAAATTTATTTTGGACGAATATCTAGAGAACACGACGCTCAATTGTTTTTCTGTTTTCACAATTGTTAGCGCCATAAAAAATACTACTACTTTGTCCATTTGACCGATTCTGTACCTCCAAAGATAACAAAGTTATCAATAGTGCACACTTAAGTGTGGACACCCGGTATACCTAATGAAACTTCGTCCCAGTATTTTTTATGCATTTATTGTTATTTGTTGCGTCAATTTGCAAAATATCAGTATATATAGTTTTAGGTGTAGTTGGATGGTTTCTACCATCGCATAAAAAAATGTAATTTTGCCGATCATTTTAGTTTTTAATTTTGAGGTATTAGAAATTCATCAATTTGGAGGTAATAAATATTATTTTAGGAAAGAAACAGAAGTTAATAGTAAAAGTAATTAATAAACCCTAAATTTATTTAACCCAACAACTTCTGCCGTTTATATTAATCAATTCTTTTGCTACATCTAACACAACTGTTTATTCAATCCAAAACACTCATTGCCTTAACAAATTTAAGGATTCAAAATAAAATTATCTTAATTGTTAAAACAATACAAAAAATATTTAACAAAGATTTTTGTTCGAGTTTATTTAACCAAAATTTTTTTATTTGATACTAATTTTTTGTTAATTTAGCGTTTCTTCTCTCGGTGTATATAAATTTAAATTTTGGTGGCCTTCTACTAAAATAGTCTTATATGCGAAAACATCGAGATATAACAAGTTTGGAATATTGAGAGATTAAGTGAGTAAGAAAGTAACTAAAACATTAGAATAGATCTTAATGAATTTAAACGCTGGGAACGCCGACGTAAAGCGTCTGATTGGTTCTTTTAGGAGGAAATTACGTTTTTAAAACAAATAGATTTAACCCCGGCAACCAAATTCTTTCTTTACCTAATACATAATTTAGTTACTTGTTTATCCCAAACAACGTTTTATTTTGTATTTGATTGAGGTAAGAATTTATACATTTGAATCAAGAAAATATAGGATAACAAAATTAATTTGTTTACAGCAATTAAATTAGTTTTTCCGTGTACATATTCAAAATAGGGCAGTTATTATGTACTAATGCATATAAGGAGAATGATTAATTGCTATAAAATGATAGTTCCATGTTAAAATTACTTGTAAACGCATGATCAACGTTTTGAATCTATAAACGCGGGCGGGAAAGAAAATATTCCTTTTGTGAAATCAAATTAACACCTCTGTAATATCTAATAACCAATGTTTTTCTCTATACATTTCAACTTTACAGTTCTACTTATTGTTACAATGCCGCATAATGTGCAAGCAACATTCCTATCTCGACAGTAAAATATGATTTATGACTATTCCAATAATCAACTGCGACCTTACTGAATTTTAAAATACAAGCATTTTTATCACGTAATTTTATCATTCTGCAAAACAATCTTATATGCTTACGTATATATATCGAAGCACAATTAAAATAACTTTCAAATAATAAACATATCAATTACATTTAATTGCATCATTATTGGCCCACCTGCGGAGCATAACAAATTCTGCCTTTATGCATATACCAGCGGCTTTCTAAATCAGATAACGTGCCCATGTTTATTATTTCAATCGACATTTCTATTCGTTTAAAACGTTTTAATTAGTCTTCAATTTTTCTATTGAAATTTGTTTTTATTACAGCATCTTGCAAACCTTGAGAAGTCTAAGTAAATTACGTTCATGTAAATTTCAAATTGAAATTAATTTCCCCATAATACATCTGCTTTTTAGAGCAACTAATTATGAGCGATTCTTTTATTTTGAACGATATAACTAAAGAACGGTGTTCATAGGCTTTTACCACGAACCAAGCAGCGAACAAGAGCGACCACCTATAACCTGTAAGAGTACTACACCTGCAGTGTTTCTTTAGTTTTTACCACATTTTTAGGCGGTAAAAGAATTGATATGAATCGTGTCCATTCTTGCAATGGAGTACAATCATATTCATATTTGTTACCACTTGTGGCTGTTGTGTTTGTGTTCGTGAAAACTGTGGAATGGAGACGAAGAAATTTATTAGATGATTGGGGTTTCAAGGATTTAATACCAATCTTCGAAGATTTGTATGTACTATTATCATTGTTTGTACATAGTCATAACATACCGTTTCTTAACTAAATTTCGTGCATTATGTGAATACATTGTACATACAGATATGGTCAGATGTATTAGACACCTATATTTTGTGCGAATAATCAAAGTAAGGTGAGTTCGAAATAAAACTCTTAATCTAAATGCGTTATAAATAGTATTTTAATAAATAATCTTAATAATTTGATGCATTTCTGTAAGACGTAGTATATACAGTTGCAATACTTTTTTCAGTGCGTAAAAAACTGACGTCTCAGAAACGTGAACATGCATAAAAATTTAATAGATCTAGGAAAAGTATCTATAAAAACTGTTGTAAAATCATAAAAACGAAAGGCTAAACACTTAAATTAACTGCCACAGATGTAATGCAAAAAACACGAAATTAATGGTAAATCATAAATAAATATAAATTCTAATAAGTTGTCAAATTTTTTAAGACGCATTCCAAAATATTTATAGGGTTTTAAGTTATCGTTTCTAAGTTTCAAAACCTCTTCTTTTAAACTTGAAAATTAAACGATACTGCTGATGTCTAATCCTCCATGCGAATTATTATGGTGTTTTGGTAGTATGACAAGGTCTGTATACGGTACCTTTACATTAGGTTTAGTTCGTCTCTAATGGATTTCTAAACTCGAGATACAAACGGTATGCGATCACGTGAAACAAAGACTCAGGAATAAATAGCCAACTCCTTCAATTACTTGGATTTCTTAAGAACTAGTAACTCAAGTTTCAAACCTGAAAGTGGTCTAATAGGAAGCTTGTTAACGTCTTTGGTCGGACTAAATTTACCTGATCTATTTATTATTTTGATTTATAATATAAATATTTCACCTCTTCGAAGTAAATTGTTTTAAAAATTAGGATCTGTAATTCAAATATACTTTACATTATTTTTTCGTGAATTTATACCAGTAATAAAATTTATTAGAATTACCAAAGAAAGCAAAGAATGTTATAGACACGATACAGTGTTTGGAGGATCTAAAAAGAAATTAGAGCTATCAGTATAGTAGTTGTAATTTTAGGAAAAAATAAACGTGTGGGGAAATGTGGTAATAATAACTTGTTTTTATATCTGGGAGGCAATTAATTGCAGCATGGCCATAAAACTTACGTATCGAGACCTGTAGCTTGGGGCATCTGAGTTTTATTGCATTCTTGTCAATGTGTTAAACCTAGCGTTTCAATGTGCGTTAATCAATAAACATGAACCTACAACATTAAATACCAGTAAAATACTAGTTTATTTCTTTTGTGGGCATGTATTTTAAATTTCAACTCTGTATTATTTATAAATTAGTAGAACTAAAATAGAATAATTATCACTGACGAGATCTGGCGAGCGTTAATAAGGCAATGATATAAATCATCCACTTTGCCCACATTTAAGATCTGGATACCTCTTTATCCCATCAATGCAATGATTAAATTATATTTTAGAGCCAAATAGTCAGACACACGATGCTAAAGGCGTTTTGTATATTTTGTTAATTACATTACTGCTACTTAAGCTGTGATTCACTTGAGCCAAATACGTCAAGGAATGAAATGTATAATATATTACTTCCTTTTCCTGAGCTAGTTTACTGGATTAATTCATGGGCCCGAGGCAGTGAAGCCTAAAAAATAAAGAAACGCCATATTTTTAATTCATCCTATTATCATGTTTACGCATTCGAATCCGTGCGTAGACATTTATGCATATTCCCCGATTCCATTATGCAAGATGGAACCTTAAAATCGTATAATATTAATCTACTTTTTTTTATAACTCAGATTACTTAATTTTCGTTTCGTTACCTATTAACACTTCGTCCTTAAGCGGAAGTTCTAGATTATAGATAATTGCTAGGTATACGAGAAAAATAACTATGATTATACTATAACTGCTTCTATGTAAAAATGAAATGTAATACCATAAAATTAATTTTAATATGATACGGTGAAAGCATGTTTTAATTTAGAGAAGTGGATATTAAATATGCAGGCGAATTAAAAAGAACTTAAACTGTTTTGTAGTTCCTACTACATATCAACTGCCATAGGAATAGTTTTTCATGCCACTAATATTTTAAAATGTTCGCCTGCTCACGTGAAATAACTTACAAATAATTTAGAAAACAATTTTATCTTTCATAAATTACTATTATTATATAAAAAAATCAAAACATTTACAAGTGTTTTTGAATGTTGTACACTGTTTGTTACATTGATGTGTAGCTGCAGTGTGGAGCAAGGTTCTAGTGCACTTGTTGAGTATAGGTACGTGCTCCCACTATTTAGCTTAAGACCTATTTCTTTTTGCAATTCTGGTAACTATATTAATTAAATTCTTGTGGATTTCGACCAATAAGCGATTCAGTTTCAGATTGCTCTCTGAATAATTTAGTTCCCCATCATCTGCATGGTTTTCTATCGATCGCTAACAATAAGATAAATGAGTGTCCTCCTCTTCTTTAAATCTACAATGTACATAAGAATGTAAGAATGCTTTGCAATCTATGTAAAAAATTACAGAGCCTTACCCTTATACTCTGCGGGTCTACGCCTGGTTTTTGTTGTCAAACAAAATACTTCTTGTCGTAACTTATTTCAATAATAATATAATCTTAACTATAACTTCAATTTATATTTTTTCAGCCATTAATGTATATTTATCTAAATAAAAATTTATATAATAACAATTGTGATTATCAAGATTATGATACTCGAACTAACACAAATATAAGACTGGCCAAAGGTAACCATGAATATTATAAAAGATCTCCGATCGGCTGCGGTTGTAGATTGTACAACATACTTCCTCAGCATGTAAGAAATTCATGCGATGTTAATACATTCAAAAAAAAATTAAAAAATGTGCTAAAAATTTGATTACATGTAAATATTTTTGTTTTGCAAATGTTGTCGTTTCATTCTTGATGTAAGACTACCACATTTCCAAAAAATCACGTCGAAGAAATTATTTCTTCTGGGTGTAAACACTTCTAATACTACGGAGTATACTATTTATTTTACGCTTTTCATTAAGAAAAGTTGTCTATTCAAAACGTAAATTAAAACTATGTAATTGTGTCTGATAAATGATGTTGAATATAGATTAATTGGCGTACTAAGTTAGAGTCTTACAGTCCCTAATTCGACGAGCGTTTTCTTTTAAATTGAAACTGACGTTTTTATAAACTAGCAACATTTTTGATAGACTGGTTTAGCTGGTAAGGGAAGCCTTATAGGGCACTATTCTATGTTGGTGTTCTTAAGCATATTTTTTCACTATATAAGTACTAACAAGGATGTCTACATCTGA
The DNA here is from genome assembly GCA_949128085.1 of Cetonia aurata. NCBI lineage: Eukaryota > Metazoa > Arthropoda > Insecta > Coleoptera > Scarabaeidae > Cetonia > Cetonia aurata. The sequence continues at coordinate 54,484,732 of OX421882.1, read as the reverse complement.
AAAGTTGTCTTAAAACAATTTGATTTAAACTATAAGTAGAGAAGCTACCATTTTTGCGATAATTTTAGAATTTAGAACATGCCTGTTTGATATATGTATCTGTATTTCTAAAAGTGCTTTTAAAACCGGATTCTGAATTGCCATCAGAATATTTTCTTTCCTCTGATTCCTTTTGTATCAGAATATTTGTCGTAAGACTTGCATTAAGTCCTTGTGAAAGGTGGCTTTGGCATGTCGTGTTAAATGCGCTTATTCAGACATTGTAAATTTACATAGCAAATTTTACACTGTAGTAAAGCATAGGCAAGCATTTCTTCATGGGCAAGGATGAAGAAATGCTTGTCAAAATTGTTAATGCACAATGCATATATATGTTTATGCCTGTATAATATAAAAATATCTATGCTTATATTTAAGATGTAGACTGTTCTCCCTCGTTGCTGGTCTACTAACCGAAATGGTATGTGGTGGAATATAAAAACCTACAAACGCCGCTCTCTAGTTATTGGTAATCCCAAATTTCAGCTCTTATAGACTTATATTATTTACATTACTCGTACTGTCAAATAAATTTGAACGATCTACAACCAACCAAATAACTGGAATTTACCCTGAAAAAGATATTGGTAATGTCATGATTGTCTAATATTCAGAGGCGCAATATGTTGCCTCTATAGGCATATGAAAAGCACTTGTGCGAAATTTCTACATAAATTATTTCTCGATGATATCGATTGTACTTGACCGAATATTTATCTTTATGCCATGTGTAAGTTCAATTAATTTTTTATGAAGAACTGTCAAAGTGTACTTTGTTGCGTTCTACTTTTAGGGCGGTAAATTAAATAAGTAATTGCAAATATATTACAAATATACAATAATAACTTTCAATTTTATTCATCTGTACATCTGTAAATAAAAAATCTCTACACAACATTTGTAGTTAAATTAAAAGTATGTTTATCAAATAGGATTAATTGACTCTTAAGCTTGGAAATGACCACGTTATGTAAGATTTTTTGTGCAGTATGCACGCATCCTTTATTTAAATTTTGATGTTTATATGGCTAGGCCAAACACTTAATTAGCTTTCAATAAGAAATCTAATGCTGTGATGAGAAATTCAAATGCAAATATTTACCGCTGTTATTCGTAACAAAAAGGAAAAATGACGCAACCCGAATCTGTTTTCGTATTCCAAAATAAAAAATTTGCAATCCAAATTGTTCCGAGCGCCGGCATGACTCTATTTAATAAGTGATGTTCAAGGATTTTTCGGTTCTAAACGTGCACAATGTAATATGTACCTAATACAAGCCGCGGTTTCTTCCGAAATTAAAAATAGATACCGATTTGGTTCGTTAATGGGAAAGGAACATATGGTAGCGCTGAAAATACATATTTCGAATTAGTTTTTGAATGATTAAGTGCTGGTTTATGTTGGATGAATTAAACTGTCAAAGTGGTACGCCCACGTCTCGCATTTTACTTGCGAAAGTGATAAACAATACAATTTAAGAGTTGACGCTGAAATTAACGGCAAGGTTATTACGTTTTGAATGGATACATATGGTTAATTAAAATAGTTGCCAGACAATTATCTTCATAAAGTTTGAGTTAACTCGCTTATGGATCATTTCCGTAGTAATTAAAATATAATTAACCGATAAATCCTAATCAATAACAGGAACCATACGTTTATTAGATAGAGCACTCTCAATCATGTTTGTGTTTTTATAAGGAGACACAAATACATTTCTCCTAAGATATTTACATCCTCATTTAATCACTGCTTCTTACTAGTGATAGACGGAATGGATAATTTTTGAGAATTCAATGCTTGAGCATTTCTGATTTGTAGTCACTTGTAAAATACGTTTATTCATTCTCTCGATACACTTCCTAGACTTATGTTGTCAGTCAGATTTCCGACATAAATATAACGCGGGCTAAGATCTCATACTTCTGACTTATATTTGATAACTTTACTATACAGGAAGAACGATTAGTTTTGGATCTTACACGTGGTTTGATTAACCAGCCCATTCACTAGGGCCACTAGGCCAAACTGGGAAGCGGATATTATCCTATAAAGAGTTTATCAAACAAACTCAGGCCCTTTAAAGTAGCTTAGAATGTTGGGAGAATGGTTAGCATAGTGGCACAAAATTTGCGTATGGAAAATTTGGAAATTGAATATTTATTAATCGAAATCATCGAGATCAAAGACCTGTAAATTCTAGTAGTGGTCCAAAGTAAATCCATATGCATCATTTAAAATTCTAAAATACGAGCAGTTTTATCGGTTTTCACATTTTACTTCGAAATATTTCAGTTATAGTTCCAAAACATTTTTATTTCGACGAATACACACTGGGAAGTTTCGAATTAAAATATTTATTTTATGCTCACAATAAATGTCAGATATAAAATGTATGAAGTAAATCATCACTAAATTTAACATGTTTTTTTGCAAAGAATAAAACTCTTGGTTTTCAAGGATAATAAATGTCCTAACATTAGCTTTATGGCTACTGGAACCTACAACTCCTCTATATAAAAAGTAGATCTCTAAAATATCCTAGAACTTAATTACATTTCCAATAGGTGTATTTAATTGTTTAATTTGGAAAATTAACAGATCAAACGACTTTTCCCAAGATATATACAAAATTTATAATTATAATTATAATAATGGGATTGGTAATTTAAATCACCAAGTGTGAAGTGTAAAGAGTGGAAAAGAAATAAGATGAAAATTTGCATTAATGATCTCAAATTAATGTTAGCGATATGTTGTAGAAAGTTTTCAATACCTAGAATTAGAGTTTACCAAATGTTGCTTTCTAACTTTGGGCCTTGCCTTTGCCAGCTAGTAGAGTCCGTTGCAATAGAGAATGGTAGTACCAGACGTCATAAGGATATTAAAACAGTATGGTAGGGAATAAGAACCGAGAGAAGTTAAGTGCCGACATTGGTAGGCTGTTTAATGACCACTACTATCACATAATTATATTAGATTAGATTAGGATTGGATAGATTAGCCTTATCATCTTTGAGAGCTGCTTCCTTACCTCCTTCCTGTTTACTCTTGAGTTTTCCGACCTAAGTAGTATAAACCTGGTCCTTGCTAGGTGTATGGTATGCAAAGATAATTTACATATCAACACTGGATAGTGACGTTTTGTTAAACAAGTTTGGAGATTGCGAGTTGATGCGCGAGCTGAGCCAAGCAACCAAACGATTTCGATAAGATACTTTTAATTTACTTGCACTTGTAGGGTTCAGAATACAGATAACTCATATTTGAATGACAGATTGTTTGATAGCAATTTTGGCAACCGAACCCAGAAAAACTTCAGGATCTTCATAGAAAAGTATGGTAAAGTAACGGAAGTGACACGATAGTACTTCAGTTCGGTATATACTTATCGTAATCTATCTGGAGGGAAGTGATGCGTTGACCGTTCATTTCATAGTTCAATTTGATAAAGTGGCGCTTTCTATCTTCGAATGAGTATTGTAAGGTTGTACTTTCAGATGTGGTCGCTGAAAAATAGCTATTTATTCTACAATGACCGGTTAGTAATGCTACTTTCGCTTTAACAGTCTTCATGTTTTTACTCAGTAGGTCTTTTGTAAATTCGGGTCTTTGTTTGTCCAGATGTCTTAATCCACCATTCCTTGCACTTAGTTTGTATCCACGGGTTGTTGGGCTTTTTTTTTTTTTAATTCAGTGTCACGGAAGGAAGGGCAGACTTCAATGAAAGACTGACCATCTCCGCCTGCCTAATTAATTTCCTGGCGTCCTTATGACTGGGTGCCCAGCCCAATGTTATTTTCTTTTGGGTCCCACCTTCGCTTTGAGTGTTAACTGACTGTCAGAGAAAATGGCGATCGATTTGTCTGCATCTGTCCAACGCTCTAACTGATGTACAATGATGTATAGAGGCTACTGCAACTTGGGACACTGTTGACTACACTGAAGCTAACCGACATGCCTATGTTGGGCTTTTTACCATAAATACCAGCTCCTACCCCGTTTGAGCCGTTGGTTTACCAGCTCGAATCCGTTCTTATCAGTGGGCCTTTTTCCCACGCCTTCCTGCCTGGTATTACCTATGACCAAGTATTTTTTTTATATTTCTGAACCATGGTCCTTATGAGGGGAGCCTCCTGTAATTCATTTAATAGCTTTTGATAGTAGGCCTCGTGCGATTTACTTCTCTTACTAATTACCCCTAGTCATTCGTTATGTGTAAATGTATAGCGGTGGTAGCCTTAGAATTAGGTACTTTCTTTGCTGCAGTGGGAGTCGACTTCACAGCTCCTAGATTTGTCGCCAAGTGCTCTTTGTAGCGAGTTAATCTTTTAGTATACCCATCAATATATATTTGGAAGACGTAGGATGAATTTCGTATTTGAATTAAGAGAAAATTGCTTATAGGCTTTTAATGTAACTTGTATAAAATAACAATTTAACATATTTCTTATTCGTAGTTTCAAACTGGCTTCTAAAGTTTATCCGTGATGTTTATATTGTCATGAACTTGCATATTTTTAATCTTAAATATCTTTAAGTCATCTTTAGCGTGAATTACAGTATTCAAAAAAGGTAATATATTTGATTTAGTGACGAAAATTCTGTAGAAGTTGTAATATTAAGAAGTGCTAATAATAAATAGTTGGGACAAAAATATACATCCCCTAAATCGTATAATTGGAAAATGCCATTCCTGTGTATATAATTAACAACGGCTCAATGGTAGCAAATCGAATTCGGAGAATATTTCACAAAAAAGAAATGAAGAAATATTCATGCCTCGGTACGGTAAGGTATCTAGTTTTGTTAGTCAAACATTGTCCAGGTATTCAGTTTTATTTAGAGGTGATGTGTCTGAAACTAAAACAAAGGAACGGATGTGTAATTATTTCCTAGTATCGTTCAGTTCAGACGAACGACTGTATTCACGAGGACATTTATAAATATTATGTCCCCTCTTATTCACTAATGCATTTCTTAGAAAATGTGTGGATTCAAAACTGTGTGTATAAATATTACACGGATTACTTCACTTCATATTAGTGATGTTGCGTTTAGAAGGAAAATAAGTAGTAAAAACCGAATATTTCTTGCAGGAATATCTTATAAAATATAATGGCTAACATATTTCTTCCGTTGAGATTTTGAACGTAAACACGTAAATGTAAATAATTACTAACAATAATTATTAAATTAGCTTTCCTTGAGAAGACACTAACTTGCTCTCTTTCTACGCTAATTATGTGAAGGGCACGTGCATATACGCGTATACAATACTAAGCACATATAATATATTCTTAAGTCTTTGTCATCTTTGCAACCCTTGTGAAAATTGCTGGCCTATTGCAAATCATTATTTATACAATGTTATCTTTCAGGGGTAGAGGAATTTTGATTAAATTTAACTCAGTAAGAAGCTAAACTTAAATAAACTTTTACATAAGCCGGGGTAAATAAGCTTTGTTAGAGCCGGTTCAACAACAAATCCTCATGAATGCGATAAGAAATGTGTTAGAGACGAAGATATCTCTGAGGGTTATGCTATACAAGTAATACTAACTAAATTAAACGGTTTATAATTGGACTCGTAATTGATTTTTAGTTACGCAAGACAGTAAGTTTTTACATATTTTTTGCACTTTTTCACACTTATACCTATTCGAGGTACACGTTTGGTGTTCTAGAATGTTGCAAAAGAACATGAAGAAAATAATATGAAATTTTGGACAACTACAGAAATTGTAATCGAGAACGTTATTAATGAGATTAAGAACAAAAGTAGTCGTCCAAATGGATTATTCATTTAACACTTGTCGTTTTTCGAGTATGTGGATTTTAAAGGCTAGGTTGAACGATGCGAGTTAACGTACGAGTCACTACGTCAACTGTGCAGGAGGCTCCATGCACTGTGCGATAATGATCTTGTTCAAGTTGTTGTAATATACGAAGAATTGGCTGCAAAGAAGGGGCAACGAATACAATATTCAAAGCACTATTAGATAAGCAGTTTCACCTTTATATATAATAATTTTGAGTGATAACTACTCAAGCTCAAGTACTTTCACATTTAGCCCGACCATTTAAGCTACTGAAGGCAAGTAACGAGTGAAAACAAAAACAAATGTTCTAACGCGGATACGAACTACTAACGGATTCCCATATGATAGTAATTCAAACAATAACTGATAAGGCCAACTCGCCTCGTGCAACCTCGCTTTTAGACTATATGGCTATATACTATATACTAACTCGCTTGCTATACTGATGTAAATTCGAATTTGAAAGTCTTATAATGAAGGAAATTAAAGTACTAAGAAAAATGTGTAAAATGCATAAGAGTTAAAAAATTAAATATTTTTAAATTTATCATCAACAAATTTTGGTGCAACTTTTTTTAATTCACTTTAATGTCTTTTAGCGAGAGTTGACAAACATAAGTCTGTCTAGTTATTGTAGAAAAGTAGCCACTTTCAATATTTTACTATCGCTAGTATCATTCAGAGACTACATCAAAAAAAGTAAATGAAAATAAGAGCTCATGGGTTTTTGAAATTTTCATACACTCCATATGCATCTTTTTATTGAATTATCTGTACATACAGAAAACTGTATATACGAAGTATTGGATATATAATACCAGCTACTAAGTTTTTTTTTATTATTTATAGTGATAGCCAAAACATAATAATAATAGTGTTATACGAATTTAATGCAAAACTGTTAATATCAGATATATTAACGTATGTAACCCTTATGCAAATTAATGTGGACAAAGTATTTTTTAATGTTAGGACTGTGAAGGGAGTATCAAGATTATGCTATATACATGTTTATCGTCTGGATCCGACAATGAAAGCTGAACAATTAACTAATTATTTAAAGGATCTGAACATCACGGAAGTTGCTTGTGAACAACTTGCCAGCAAATTCCCGGATAGGTATTCTTCCTTCAAGGTTTCTGCGCCCTTTAAGCATTTGGATACCCTGATGAAGCCAGAAACATGGCCAGAAGAGGTATGCGTAAATCGGTTTTTTCACCATCTTCAAAAGAAGAAAGTCAACAGCTGAAATGTGTTCGTGTAATGCATCAAAACATCCAGTGCATTAGCAATAAACTTCATCAATTATACGTTATTTTAAAATCTCATAACATCGATGTTGTGATGCTGAGTGAACACTGGCAGTGTGTTGAACAACTCCAAAATATTTCTATAAACAATTATTCTTTGGTGTCAAATTTTTGTCGTCCCGTAGGTAAACACGGGGGAGTGGCTATATTTGCCCATAACAGAATTAAAACAAAGCAAAGGGATGATATATCTAAAATATCAATCACCAATGTTATTGAAATATGTGGCTTTGAGTTGATATACAATGTAAATATAATAATTTTAGTTTTGTACAGACCTCCCAATTCTGATTTCACTGTCTTTATGTATAGATTAACTGAAATTTTGGATTATATTGTTAATGAGGATAAATTTTTAGTAATTGGAGGAGATTTTAATATAAACTTTAATGCCGATACGCCTGCTAGGCGTTATTTTAGTGATCTAATAAATTGTTATAACTTAAACTTAACTATTGATGTTCCCACTAGAGTAGGCTCTAATATGTCCTCATGTATAGATAACATTTTAGTTAACTTACCCAATGACATGTTCACTACTAGCAACTCCGATTTCTGCATATCGGATCACTTCTCTCAGTTAATAACTCTTAATTTATGTGTAAACTCAGAACAGGATTCTTGCATTTATAGAAGAGCATATAACTCAAACTCTTTAAGTTTGTTTGAAAATTATTTGGAGAAAGAAACATGGTTACACGTATATGAAGCTAACTGCCCGGAAGAGGCATTCAACATTTTTCTAGATCTTTTTAAATATTATGTGGGTCTATGTTTTCCGCTAGTAAGGTGCCTAAAATATACTTCTCACAGCGAATGGGTTACTCCTGAAATATTACAACTTCAGAATAACCTATTATTCTTGAAATCTCTCAGTACAAAAAATATTATTTTTAAACCTGATTATCTGAAATATGAAAAATACTACAATGATGTACTTGCTTTAAAAAAGAAAGAAAACAATGACATTTATATATTATCAGCAAAAAATAAATCCAAAGCTGTCTGGGACGTAATTCGGAAAAATTCTAATACTAATCATAAAACTAATAAACTTCCTGATTGTTTTGATGATCCATATGAGCTTTGTAATGCTTTTAACGATACTTTTTTGAAGTTATGTAATGTGCAATCATCATCACAAACTGAATTGCTATATCCCGAAGAGTACTTACCTGTACAACAAAATAATAGTTTTTTTTGTTTCTCCGGTGATTGAGGGGGATGTGTTGCGTGTTATAAGACGTTTGAGTTCCACTCGTGCTGTGGGCCATGATGGCATTTCTACATGCCTGATTAAGCGTGTTGCGAATCACATTGCAACACCATTACTTTACCTACTCAATCTTTCATTTAATAAGGGCATTTTTCCTGCCAGTTTAAAATTAGCGCTTGTTATTCCAATTTATAAAAAGGGAGATGTGAACAATTTGAATAACTATCGACCGATCAGTATATTACCGATCTTTTCCAAAATTTACGAATTAGTTATGAATGAAAAACTTCTAGATTTTTTCAATAAATACAAATTATTTTCGCTGTGCCAACATGGATTTTTATTAAATCGATCTGTTAACACTGCTTTGTTTAAATTTATTAACCAGGTATCCCTAGATATTGATGCTGGGTACTCTACTCTTGCCTTATTTATTGACTTATCTAACGCTTTTGATAATGTTAGTCATGAAATCTTACTATCAAAATTAGAACGATATGGAATCAGAGGAACCTCGTTAGCGTGGTTTAGAAGTTATTTATTACTTCGGAAACAAAGAGTAATTATGAACAATTATGAATCTAAAGTGTCTGTGCTTAGAAGTGGTGTTCCCCAAGGGTCCATTCTAGGACCTACAATGTTCCTGATATATATAAATGATTTGCCACTGCATATTACCCATATGAGTAATATTACTCTGTTTGCTGATGATATTACAATCGCGTTCAGAAGTAACAACTTTGAAGATCTAATACACATTGCAAATGTAAGCTATACTAAGTTAAATCAATGGATATCTTTTAATCAACTATGTATAAATTTAGATAAAACCCAGTGTATACTTTTTCGTAATCGGTTTAAATATGATATTAGTAATTTTACTCTTAACGGTGAATATATTAAATTCACGGAATCTGCTAGATTACTTGGTGTCTTTCTCGATGAAAATTTGAAATGGAACTGTCATATGGAATACCTTTCTAAAGAATTACTGAAAATATGTTATGCTCTTAATAACTTAAAAAAATCGTGCTCCTTATCTACAGTAAAAACTTTTTACTTTTCAAATTTTTACTCGAAGATGGCTTTTGGCATCATACACTGGGGTTCAGGATCGAATGCTGACCGTATATTCTTATTGCAAAAACGGGCAGTTAGGATCATGTACAATTTACCACATCATGAATCGTGTAAAGAAACATTCAAAAATCAGGGTCTGCTGACCTTTTATGACACCTATATATACGAAGTCTTGTGTTTTGTGTTTAAACATAGATCTGAATTTTCTACATATACTGCTAGTACTTATAATGTGAGAAACTGCAATTACTTATTACCTCCTCGTCATAAGACTACACTTTACCAGAAAAACCTCACTTATCTGGGATGTAAGTTATATAATAAGCTACCTGAGGACATTAAGACTACTACAAAATTTATAACTTTTCGAAAGGATGTCAGAAGATATCTTACAAATATATCATGTTATTCAATTCACGATTACTTAGGATCTTAGTATGCAAACTCACCTTCTTTGTGATATTATTTTGTACATTGTATGTTGTATGTTCTATGTAGTGTAGTGAAATAAATAAATAAATAAATATTACAGTTATGGTTAGGTTACCGAAAGCTCTTTAAGGATGTAATGTTACTCTAACCTCAAACCATGCACATAGTCTCGTAGGCGTATCATTCACATAGTGACATTACATGGTGCTGCGTGTTTTACACTGTTTGGGGTTGCGTATAGGATTTGTGATTGTTTTCTTCAACTATATACGTGACACTTTGGCTGCGTATGAGCAATGGATATCGCAACGGGAATCGCGTTCTTCACGTTGTCTGAACATACTAACTTGATGCACCGGCAGATAACAGAACTCTATAAAACAACCAGCTTAATTTTGCCGCAGAGTGTGTGAGAAAAAGAAAAACCATCAAGAAAGAGATGCTACACAACAGCAAAATACACCTTACGAAGGAACAACTCTAAGTCTTAACTACGGCAATGAAGAGGGAGAGAATAGCTTGAGCAAAGAAATACAGAAGATGGACACAATATGACTGAAAAAATGCATTATTTTTAGACGAAAGCCATTTTTTGTTCAGAGCATGCACCAATTCACAAAAATATCTAGGGGTTTCGGAAGATCAAATGGTCCGGGAACTATAGAAGATGAATGATGAATATGAAAAACATAATTTGGCACATTGTCATAGATTTAATTTGCACAAGGGTGTACGTTTAATATTATTAATATTGCTACATATTTATTAATTATAGTTGGTATATCATTATTTTTGATTAACATTACTATTACGATATTGTTTTGTATTAGCCTGCATAATGAAAATAATTTACAATTAATAAATTTGTTACTTATAGATATATTTATCGTCAAAACTAATATAAAATATTATATTCATGTAGGTATTACGTGTTCTGTACAATTTAATAGAATTGTTTAATAACGAAGTATTACACCTTTTGTGATATTTTTGTTACCAAGTATTAATGAATTAATTAACATGAAGCATAAAAGATATGCCTTGAAATGAGATAATATGGTCTAGGAGAATTGTAGGTAATGTCATCAGTGTGATTGCGTGCGAATTACCTTCCGCATAGGATATGATTGCAAGTTATATGCCCGGGCCTATATCAGTGTAAGACCTACCAAAATATGTGTTTGCACCACGCGTTTAACGTAGTAATCTAACTCTAATTCACCACGATCTTTTACCTAAAAATATTTATTTTTATCTCCGGTGTTTTGCACCTTTATTTACTTTAAAATAATGAACACGCGCCATGTAACACTCATATCAAAATATTTAAAAAATGTCAACTTATGATGACTTATAGCAACACACACGTGGCATTTTAAACAAATACCTGAACGCAAAATATTCTCGCGAAAATTTAAGTTCTACAGTCAGGGAGATACGATTAGTGTCCTGCCGATAATTATGAAAACTTTTTTAGAATTACATATTCTACAAAGTATCTCATCAAAGTATATTCGTAGTGGACACAACTCTAATAATGAGCGAGTTCATAACAGATGTTTAAGGAAATTTACAACTCCATTTTTGTCAGGATTTTGTGAGTTTGTCCTGGCGATAAAAAATAATCCAAGTCAGTCAGATTTAGTAGAATAGAAGGTCGAATTACTATGTGGTTCAATGCACAAATTCTGGGATAACCTAATAGAGATTTACTAATCAGAAACTTGATGCGTCGTCCATTATTCATTCGGCACATGTGCACATATCATCTTAGCTTTTGGTTTTCTATTTTATCTTGTAGTGGTCTTATTTCTAATTGTTTCCTGATATCTATATTTCGAATCTTGTTTATCTTTTGTACACGGCTTTCATCTCTTTTTATCAGTACCCAGTTTTCGCAACCATAAGTCAGATCGACACTTACAGAGAGTTGTAGAATGTTAACTTTGTTTTCGTACTTATTTCTTTATGAGTTCATATACTTTTATTTATTGTATGCAATAGTTTGTCAGCTGATTATATTCTATTGTTTAAATAATCTTCTCCGGTGCCTTGACTGTTTATTATACTTCCTAGATATTTGTATCGTGTTACTTGCTCAAGTTGTTCTTCCTTTACTCTTATGTTAATTTTTTCCTGCTCTTCTGCAATTACCATAGTTTTTTGTTTTCTCTATGTTTACTTCTAACTTCTAGTCCATATTTTGAAGGTTCGTCATTCCACATTTTCATATTACCTTCGAATGTAGAATGTAGCGCTGTTTTCAGCAATCAGTACCAGGTCGTCCGCAAGAACACACATATCTATTTCTACGAGTTGCAGGTTGCACCATCCCACTCTGTAGTTTTTCATTTTCTTACTGCTATCTTTTATGGTTTTATCTACTGCGCATATAAATAACATTGGGCTTAGGACGCCTCCCTGTCTTACTCCTTCGGCCGTGTAAAATGGTTTTGATGTCATGTCATTTGTTCTAATAATATTGGATAAATTGTAGTACCGTAAAATGGGGTGAATAGGATCACAGGGGTGAATCGGGTCGAAAGTTCAACACTATAAGGAAATGATTTAAAAAAGAAAATCATTTTATTTATTAATCTTTGCTAAACGCCATCTGTATGCAGAGGTCTGGCACCACCGCAACAGCCATTGGCCTTGATGTGGTAAATCACGTGCGCTATTAATGCAGGGGCATACTAGCGATCGACAAAAACTCGATAAAGGTTAGGTTCTCAAACTGACCCTATTGTTCTACATCATATAAGTGAGAAATATATTAGTGTTCGTGCATATCATAGGTAAGTGTTCCTTAACATGTATCTGAAAGGTTTTGTTGATATTGCCTACTACTTTCTTTTACCACGAGTTTTCCGTTGTTAGGTGCGAGCTTGGAAATTCATGGGGTGAATAGGATCAGCATGCCGCGGCACTATAGACGAGATCCCCATGCACGCCCACATAAAAAACACAGTGCTGACGTTATTCAACGAGCTCGTGAGGCAGTTAGAAATGGAAAAAGTATCAGACAAGCATCTAAGGATTTTTCAGTTCCATATACCGTCCTTCAAAGGCACATAAAACATCCAAATACTATTAAAAAAGTAGGAGGGCAAACAGTTTTGTCTGCGGCAGAAGAAAAAGCAATAGTGGAAAGATTAAAGGTGTGCGATGTATATGATTTAAGACGGATCGTAAAGGGTTATTTAGATTCTCTTGGTAAAAATGTAAAAAAATTTAAAGAAAACATGCCCGGTTATGATTTTGCTAAAGGTTTTATGGAACGTCACAAAAATGATCTCGCAGAACGGCTTTGTCAGAATATTAAGCGTGCAAGAGCAAAAATTTCTCCGGCAATTATAAATGAGTATTTCGATAATCTTGAAGAAACTATAGCTGGGATACCGCCGGGTAATATAATCAATTACGACGAGACAAACCTCAGTAATGATCCTGGACGATCAAAAATTATAACAAAACGGGGATGCAAATACCCAGAGAGGGTGATGAATAACACAAAAGCTGCAATTTCGATAATGTTTTTAGCTTCTGGTGATGGAATGTTGCCATGCTATGTGGTTTACAAAGCTAAAAATGTATATTCTACCTGGATTGAAGGAGCTCCTCAAGGCACTAGGTTTAACTGTACTCAGAGTGGATGGTTTGATTCTATAATTTTTGAAGACTGGATGAAAACTATTGCTCTACCCTATATGAGAAGACTTCCAGGTAAAAAGATCCTAATAGGCGACAACTTATCATCTCATCTGTCAGTGGAATCCATACAACTTTGCCAGGAAGAAAATATTTCTTTCGTGTTTCTTCCAAGCAATTCCACCCACCTGACCCAGCCCCTAGATATCGCCTTCTTCAGACCATTAAAGACAGGATGGAGACCAATTTTGCTAAAATGGAAGAAAGGATCAGGTATGAAGGAACCCTCTTTGCCAAAAAGCGTGTTCCCTAGACTGTTAGCAACTCTTTTAAATAAAATTGAAGCAAACGCAACTGACAATATTAAGTCAGGTTTTAAAAAAGCTGGGCTAATTCCACTCGACAGATCGCAGGTTCTGAAGTGTATCCCTGACGATTTAAATGAGAACCCAGACGAAATAAATGAAAAAGTTGACAGGTATTTCCTTGACATTTTGCGCGAAATGATATATGATAGCAGTCAAGAAAAGAGACGACGCGCCAAAACTAAAGTGAATGTCGTTGCCGGACAAAGTGTGGGATTAGAATCCGAAAGCAACACGGATTCAATTGCACCAAATGACGACCTTGCTGCTGAATTAGAAAAATCCGATGAATATGAATCGGAAGTTTTGTCAATGCACGACAAGGAGAACGAAGATGTGAATGATCAAGAGTGCGTTGAAAAATTTGGAAAGAAGTTTCAGAATGTTAAACCTGTGAATGCAAATGAAATCGAAGCAGGGAGACTGATTGTTAGTGTCATTCAGTTCTGAAAATAAAAGAGCGTGTTCAAGCAAAACGCTCTACTTTGTGTGCTGTGTCGAAAGAAAAAATGACGATGTCGAATTTGAAGGCAAATTTTTGAGAGGAAAAAACACAGTTGCTAACCGAGGATTTATATATCACTTTCCAGAAGTGGAGGATGTTAGCAACTTTCACGTTTCCCAAATAATTGGCGAACTAGATGAACCTGAAAAATCACGAAGGGGAGAGTTTAAGTTCAAACTGAATTTCCACTATTTATAGAATGACAGTGATTTACAAATCATTCCTTATACATTGGTACAGCGTAACACGACTATTTCAAGATAAAATTTTAATTTAGTGAATCTTTTGTTAAGTTCTTGATGTTGTTTATTACTTTATATTTATGTTAGATATTTACCTACCTACTTTCCGAGTTTATGAATTATAGCTTACAATTAGTAAAATTCTTGTTTTTTTTTTATTTCGAACTGATCCTATTGACACTGACATTGGGGTGAATAGGATCAACAGTCTTTAAAATATATATATAGTCAATGTGAATAGGTATTGCCAATCTAACTGTTTGGTTCAACAGTACAAGTAGGGACTCATGATATACAAAAAGTTGTTTTATTTTAATAGCCAGTTTGGTTGTTACAGGGACTTAAAGTATAAATTTGATCCTATTCACCCCATTTTACGGTACATACTCTTAACTGCATCAACTAATTTCTCAGTAACTCCTTTTTCTTCAAGCTTTCCCAAATTGCTGCTTGCTTTTAACTTTATCAAATGGCTTTTTTAGATCAATAAAGCTATAAGTACACCTTTTTATTTTTTACTAAGAATTCCATTATTTCTCTAAGTAATATTTTGGAGGCATCCAAATCTCTCATAGAAGAGAAATTTCCCTGTAGTTCTCGCATTTTCTGCAATTTCATTTCTTGTAGATAGGTAAGATTACAGTTTGGTTCTCCTCACTCGGCATTTTTTTCTCTTCCCAGATAGCGTTAAGAATGCCTATGAAATATTGTACTGCGGTCTCGCTCAGGAATTTTAGCATTTCTGCAAGTATTTCGTCGGAACCCGGTGCCTTCCCTAAGTTCAGTTTCTTCAGCATTTTTTTAACGTTTCTATTTTGTCCTCACATTCTCTATAACTTTTAGGAGTAGTTGATCCTATTACTGGTATTGTTTTAGTGGTTTCCTCTGATGAGTTTGCTCCTAATAGGTCTTTGTAGTATTCTCTCTAACTCTATGATATCTTAATTCCTTGTTAAAGTCTCTCCTCTACTGTTGTTGATATATAGTAAATCTTTTTCATTTTTGTTCTTCAAATTCCACATAGTTCTGTAAACTACTTTTATGTTGTCTTTGCTATTTTCTTCTGTTTTTCCAAATTTTCATTTACAAGATTCCTTAAAGTAAAGCAGCAATAGCATATATTTTTGTACAAAATAGTCAACTTTTATTTTTTTTGTATGTAGTTTTACGCATCAAACGTCTATTCACGTACATAAAAAGTTTCACGAAATATAGGTCGATAAATAAGAGAGTTATAGATTCTTGGGACGATATTAATCGCTTCCTTAACGGAGCTATAGGAAAAACGTATCAAAAGACAAAATTTTTGTTGTACTTGTTGGTCGTTGCAATTTTCGGTTTTTTTTTATCTTAAGAAAATGAAAATATACGAGTTCTTTAATTATATACACATACTATTCGTCCAACGGATCTTTACCCATGCGTAATTGATTTATATAGCAATAATACTCGTATGTTATTCAAAGCATTTCGTACAATTTCCGTTTGATACAAGAAAGAGAAAGCAAATTCAACTTGAAACGTTTGTCTTCTAGCCGTTGGTTCAAGCAATCGAAGTACTAATATTGCGCGTTATTCAAATAGAAAAGAGATAGAATACAGCCAAATAATCTATTCTTAAACGTGCTGCACTTGTACGGCGCTAATCAAAATCAGTATATCATTTTGCATTGTTCTGTCAAAGTTTTATCTATGGATCTGTCATTAAGCTTTTTGACGTTAGATTTACTGTGTGGTTTTATTATTGTCGTTTTGCACTTTTCTAATACGGTAGTAGGCATTACAATCAAAACATTATATTTCCACTCACAGTTCTATACTAATTTTTGTGGTATTCATTCGTGCTCTCGAACAAATATCTCTAAATTGAACTTGGTAAGAACATGCGCTTCATTATAGGTTTATAAACTTCATGTAAACAAAATGTTTTGACATTTACAATTGTCAATAGGTTAGAAATATCACCCATATGATGGTGTAGTGTAGTACTTAACTTGAGTATAAAGTACTGACTTGATTCAGATGTACAAAATTTATGATGTCATGGGGAAAGAACCATTGGACGAATAGTATGTATATTAAGCACTTGGTATTCCACAGTTTTTGCTGTATATTATATTAAATAATAGTAATATAAATTAACATTCCATTTCCCCAATTTTATACAATGGCAAAGTTGTTCACTGGTGTTAAAAACCTTTATTAAGCAGTTCTTAGTCGAAAATAACCCATTGGTAAACACTGAAGTATGTGGTTTATTAATAAGTATCTACTATTGTTCCTGCGTTAATGCCGTCCTTTCTTCGCACATGTGGAAACAACAACTAGTCATAAACTATTTTATTAATGATATGATGAAAATAGATTCTCATTTTATAAGCGCTCCCCTATATGTAAACACAGATGAGTACAAAAGAATTACTTATATAAGTCTTTCTGAAACCCTGCACGATACGCGCAGTCGGATGCATTGATCTCATGCATGTTGAAAATCGGAGGATAGAAATACGTTGACTGAAAATATTCGGAGAGGCTCGTAACATATTTGTGTATTTTCTAATAATACACCTGGTGTGTTTACTAGCGATCCGGCTGTTGGCCTGCTTCTAATTATGCCGCGATGTCGCATATTGGCAAGAGCAGAAACAAGCCACATCGATGCCCATTTGTTTGATCGCACATCTGGTCAGATGTATAAATATATTTCGTTTTATTCGCCCGCGTCGTACATATATCCCCCGATTAACTCTATGTTCCCGCATTAAAGATTGCACGGTTTGAATCATAGTATCAACTAAAAGAATCAGTTCCTCAAATCCAGTCCGTTCCGGTTGCACTGTCTTATAACTCGTAGAACTAAATCTACATGCACAAACTTTCATTAATATCTATAAAAGTTTGGAAAATCATAAAAATCCAACCATTATTGAGTCATAAAATTTTTTGTTCTGCATTTTGGCGTTTCTACAAATACCTCGTTATATCTATTCCAAACAGTAGCTTTTCAGCTTTAGGGCCACCATACATCTATGTAGGTATGATTAATTAAAAAACTCACTAGATTTTTAAACTTCAATTCGTCTTTCTCAGGAACTGGGTTTACAGTAAACCGGGTACCCGAAATCGCGCACCCAAAACTGGAAACCCGAAATCGAATGTTCGAGTAGCCAGTTCTAGGACAGAATACAGGTGTTTGCTTTGGAACACATGTATAGTCGCCGTCACGATATTTTAAAATGACTTCAATTCGTACTAATCGGATTGTAAGGGTTACAAGGCTTATAAAGCGTTTACAGCATTTGACTATTAGGGGGTATTCCGAAAAAATTAAAGGGTTACAGGTGCTGTTTTAAATAATTAAATATTAATAATATAATCAAGATTAATAATTAAACACCAATCCATAGTTATTATACGAATAACTCATTAGTTTAAATGTAAAGTGCAATATTATAAAATGTAATTAAAACCCGTTGCCCCTTTTAAATTTTTCGAATACCCCCGAATTAGACAAATACTGTAAGCACAATAAAACTCTTACAAGTCGATTACTACGAATTCTATCATTTTAAAATATCGTGACGGTGACTATACAGGTGGTTTATTAAGGGTACGCCACCGGCCATATCTCGGCAACGGTTGATCCTAGAGCATAGGGAAAAAATTATACTAGTAAATGTTGTCATGAAAACATCCTTAAAAATATTTTTCTAGTTTCTGAAGTTCCCGCAAGATGGCGTAATTTATATTCTTTTTACATTTATTGTTCCGTCAATAAGGTTGCTGAAAGATTAATGTAAGATAAGCAACTTGTAATTATCTAGAAATTTGGTTTATGACACTTTGAATTGTATCTATTATAAAATGGCGGGAGATGCATACTTTTTGGCACACAAAAGTCCTTGTAACTTTAGTGAATGTTAACCGATTTTCGAGAACTTGGACTTGTCGTAAGGAGAACATTAAGTAGATGAAGAGCGTAAATTATACTGTCTGTTTATTGCTTTAAATGGAAACTAGCTGGCGTTGTCTACTAGTTTGTTCTGTTTATTTATTGTTCCAAAAAAATTCAAATGAAATGGTATCACTACAATCAATCCAGAAAAATGAGAATGAAATTAGTTTAACCTGCCAAAACTACAAATTGGTATCTGTTGGCGTTCCAAAGATAATTCGATTTTTGTAAATTTTCTAAACTTTTGACTCGAGCAATAGCCCTCTTTAAAAACTATCTTATAAAACCAGTTTTTCTAATTATGATGTAATTTTATTAAAACCAGAATTTGTTTGAAGAAAACCCATATTAGTGTACGTAATATGAAGAAAAATAAAATGCATTTGAAAGCATCCATTCCTTAATCATTGCTACTTTTCTGGTAAGGCCTAGAAATGGTTTATGCAATTTCTTTCTAGGTAAATTTCTTATGTAAACTCGTCAAAAAAAAATGGGATGGTGTTGTACTTTTGAAACAGACAATTAATCTGTTTTCAAAATATTATGCGTTTATATTTTATCTTTGTAACTTGTTTAAAAGATCCATGATGTTATTTCCTTGCAACTATTTTTGCATTATGTGATAATATGTATGCATATGTAATACATCCAATATGTTGCGTAATGTGTTTTTATCACCAGCTGCGACAACGCAATACACAACAAAATCGTTAAGGTTTCTATCGCATAATAACATATTTACAAAAAAATATTAAAATAATTAAAGATTTATAACAAGTTTCTACTAAATGTATATACCTACAAAAAAAGAATAAGGGTCCTTTGAATTCCCGCCAAGATAAACCATGCCCATTAAGAGCACACCCTTAAATATCTATGAAATACGTTGTTATAAAATATGCCAAATAAGTTTAAACTATCATTAATCATTTAATTTTTTTTTTCAATATCATACTGAGGGTGCCATGTACGAGACCATCATATCTTTCACGAAATAAAGTTTTTGTATTTAATTTTTTGTACAAAGCGGTGTAGAATTTATTATTTCTACAGCCCTGTATGAATTGGTCAGGTTTTAATGCTATCCGATATCCTGGCTCATCTTGGGAAATTACATTTATTTTAATGACTTTTCATAATAAAATTACTAAATTAATATTTGGTAATTAAAGAAGTATTTGTAAAAGTTCAACCACTATAGCATAACTGCACAAGCAAAACAGAACATTAACTTAATCTTTCAGCGGACGCGTTGTCGTAAAATTTATGACAAATGCACAGAATCCCTTAAATAGAAGTGCTGAACTTCCATTCTAAGATCAATTCGTATCTAAGCTCGAAACAAATGGATACGCGCCTGACTACTATCCATAAAAAATTTTCAAGTTTCAGATGAGCATAAATTTTAGGACACGCGCTTTCTGTGTAATTACATAGTATCTTTTCTACTTTCTCTGATTTCTTTCACATTTACATCATTCCCTTCCTAACTAAATGTATGTTGCCTGAGATTTGATGACCAAAATACTAGAGTCGTAAGAAAGAAAGTTGAAATATACTGTGGCAAGCAGATGATGGATTTTGCTACCTCAAACTGCATCGATACATTGGAAAATTCTGAAAATTTCGGAGTATACTAAAGCCGACGTGCGCTATTCAACTAAAATATTTTTAATAAGCTGATATATCTGGTTATACCGGAACTGACTGTCAACTTTGTTATTTTAAATGAGACCGCCTACATATTATTACATTTTTTAATTCCTTGTTCAATTTTGAAGTTAGTTTGATAAAACAACTGTTATTATTTTCAACCATATTTGAAATATTTGAATTTTTTTTTAATTTTTGACAGATGGACGATTGCATCTGTCAAACTTATGTAACCCTAGAAATTTTTACCTTGGAAAATTGAAAATTTGCAGAACTGTTCTCAGTATAGGGCATCATTCCAAATCGAATGAATTTTTCGAAACCAGCCTGTTCGAAAATTACGTGTCATAACTCATTTTTTTTTTAATACAACGACCTACCTGTTTTTCTTTTTCTCATCAAACTACCGTTACAAAAAATGCAAAAGAAAGTCATATTCATTGTCCAGCTAACACGGATACTTTTAAAATAATTCGTAAAATATGTTTATATGGTGTATGAATGTCGCTTATGTAGTTTTTTTAAAATGTTATCCTGCTTTGATATATCTAATTGTAAGTTAGTCAGGACCATTCGAGAAATAATCCACCATTAATGAAATGTCACTTAGTTTTCAATTATAAACAATGCCAGCACGTTTAAATTATACGTACGAAGGTTATTTAAATTTGTTTCTTATTTATGGAGAATGCAATAGTGCAAGAACATGTGATATCTTTGCCGCTCGGTATCCTCAAAAGCAGAAGCCGACACCAAACACAGTTAAACGAATAATACAGAATTTTAAAAACTTCGAATCGGTCAAAGCAAAAATTCAAAAGCACAAACCTATTGTTGATGCTACAAATATGTAACTCGTCATTTCGGGATATTTCCCAGCCTATCCAACAATGTCTTTAAGACAAGCTGCACTGGAATCAAGAACTAGGTGCTCAATAGACAGAATACTGCGCAAACATAAGTTTCGCCCATACTTGTTTTTCATGGTTCAATAACTCAAAGATATTGATTTCCCGAGAGGAGTTTGTTTTTGTGAATTTATTTTAACATGGTCTCAAGAGAATCCATTATTTTTGGACATCATCTCGACGTACGAAGCCAAATTTACAAAAAATGGTATACTTAACCGGCACAATTCTCATTATCTTAAAAAGTATCCATATTAGATGCATAATGAATAACACTTTTTTTACATTTTTGTAATGGCAGTTTGATGAGAATGAGAAAAATAGGTAGTTGTTCATGAGTTTTGACACTTTTTCAATCCGAAAGTTTAACCGTAATTTTCGTACATGCTGTATAATGGTATCGAAAATTTTTTTCGGTTTCGAATGCTACCCTATACTGTCAACAGTTCTGCAAATTTTCAATTTTCGAAATTAAAAATTTTTAGAGTTGCGGAAGTTCAAATACGATTGCATTTGAACTTCTGTATCCATCTGTAAAAAATTTAAAAAAAATGCAAATATTTAAAAAATGGTTGAAAATAATAACAGATAGATAGATATATTTAGTTCCGCTACCAGTGATGTAGGAATTTATAAAATACACAAAAGAAATAACATCAACAACAAAAAAAATAAGTAACATACGGATAACATTAGGATAGGTACATTCTTCTTATTCTACACTGGACGTACGGAGGCTGCACGCTCATCAAAAAACTCCTGGACTGAATAGTAACATTTATCTGCTAGGTAGTTCTTAAGGCGACAGCTGACCCGCGCGAGAGAACCCTTTCATTATTGGTATTGCCTTCTCTTTTATTAGTAAAATTGTTTTTAAATTTTTGTTTGAGCCCCAAAATAATAATCCGTAGTTTAGATGAGAACTTATGTGAGAAATGTAAATCATTTTTAACGTAGTGATGTCACAAGAATTTTTTAGCGTTCTTAATATGTATAAACCTTTATTTTATTGTTTTATCAAAGTAACTTTAAAATTGAACGAGGAATTAAAAAATGGAATAATATATAGGCTGTTTCATTGAAAATAACAAAGTTGACAGCCAGTTCCGGTATAACCGGATGCGTCAGCTTAATAAAAATATTTTAGGGCACGTCGGCTTTAGTATACTGGGAAATTTTCAGCATTTTCCAATGTGTACTCTTTCATATATCGATCGATGCATCTAATCTTCTATATAATCAATAGAAAACTCAAACAAGAATTTGATTATCGATAATTACTTAATGCTTAAGTGTACCAGTCGAAAAAAAAAAACAGCGGTTTTGGGCACAATAGAGAAGAACATAGCTCAAATTCCAAGGCAATTCTGTCCGAACAAAAACAGGACTGCGAGGCTGTGGCTTTTGGGATTCCAAAAAGACAAACCACTGGTTTCTTGTGCTCCGGAAAAATAAATCTGACCTACTGCGTTCAACATTATATAATGACAGTGAAATGGATCGTGATACCTAAAAGCTCCAGATTATTTTGGACTACAACTTAATCAAAGGTGGAGTTGCTTACTGTCAACAAAATATATGCCGTTTACTCGGTTTTTATAGAATAGCAAATGCTCAAACCTTAAGAGAGATCAACTTATGGCAAGGCATTATACACTCCGCCAAAAAAGTATCGCATAAACTAAAAAAGGGCATTTATGAACCAAGATATTTTTATACGTTCACAAAAAGTTTGCCTCGTGTATGTGAACTATAAAAACACTAACAAAATAATGGAACTTAGCGTTTTTACTTTTTTTTTTTTTTGTAAAAGAACACAGTTATAAAAATGCATATGTGTAAGGTTTGTTCAGTTGTTTATTGAAAGTCTTCCTATACGGACAAATTTTAAAGTGCGAAGTCAGAGTTCTGTACCAACGCTTTTAAAACTAAAATGAGCAATTTAACTTCAGAACAAGTGGCTGCTATAGTTGCTTTAATCGAAGATGGACGATCTCAAGCATACGTTGCTAATTTGATGAACATCAATCAGTCAAGTGTTTCTAGAGCCGTAGCCAGATATAGGGAAACAGGCATTTCCAGTAGAAGACCTGTACCAGGTCGTCCAAGATGTTCTACTCGCCAATATGACCGCTATTTACTACTACAAGCATTACGTCGAAGACATGTAACTGCGAGACAATTGCAGAACGACTTGGCTAGAGTCAGAAATACTCGTGTGAGTACTCAAACTATTCGGAATAGGTTACGACAGAGACAGAGTGGATTAAGAGCTAGAGTAGCTGTAACAGCCCCTCGTCTCACTAGGAACCACCGAGTGGCTCGCTTAAGGTTTGCCAGAGAACATGTAAATTGGAACATTAATGACTGGGCCAATATACTCTTCACAGATGAGTCAAGATTTGGTCTTTACACCTCAGATAGGCGTATCTCAGTGTACAGACGAGACGGTGAGCGCTATTCGCAGTGTAATACCAGACCTAGACCTAATTTCGCTGGTGGCTCTATTATGGTTTGGGGAGGCATCTGTTTAACAGGTCGTACAGAGTTAGTACCAGTAGACAGAGGTACACTGACTGCCCACAGGTATATAACGGACATTTTAGAAGAACATGTAGTACCATATGCGCCAATTATAGGAAACGAATTCATGTTAATGCACGATAATGCACGACCGCATGTTGCAATAATCGTCCAGGAATACCTTAACGATGTTGGTATTCCAGTTTTAGATTGGCCTGCGGTAAGTCCGGACATGAACCCTATCGAGCACGTGTGGGACTTCCTTCACAGACGGATACGAACCCAAAATGTTGCCCCAGCGGACCTGCATAGACTAGCAAATGCTCTCCGTGACGAGTGGGAGAATTTGGATCAGGCTTATATACGGAGGTTAATCGAATCTCTGCCAAACCGTATACGAGCGGTCATAAGAGCCAGAGGTGGCAATACTCAGTATTAAAAGCTACTGTTATGACATTTTTCTTTCCAAAATTATAATTTCTTGTTTTAATAAAAATCTCAAGTATGAGTTCTTGTTTTTATTTGGCCTGTATTTTATTTAAACAATCATAGAAATTATATCTTAGAGCGCATTAAAGTATATTTACAACTTTATGCTACAAACAAAGATTATGCGATACTTTTATGATTCAAAACTAAATTATGCGATACTTTTTTGGCGGAGTGTATATGGGTACTTTTAAAACATCGTGTAATACTAGCCCGTTTTGTAAACATACGTACGATTTACTTTCTCTGTCTGCACTATTGCATCTGTCGTTAAGGTGTGTCTGGTCTAGATACGTAATTTTACTGCTGCAATTACTCGATAGAAGCAGCACTTTGCAAGCATCTAATTTTTATTAATTAAAATTAAATATTTCTACTTATTTTACATTTGTTTTCGATTTGATTTTTCATGAAAGTGCTGAAAATTAATTTTCAGATTTTCCTATAGGGGCAGTTTGAAATTTCTAGGAAAAATATATTTTCGACTTTCATTTTAATAGTCACAAATCTCGCTATAGGAAAAAAACTACTATCTATAAAACCAAATTGCACACTTATAAATGCAATATTTAAGATAAAATGTGTAATATTAGAACTACGAAAATGTATGCCGCCAGTTATATTTGAAAAATCCTCTTAATCAAATTTGTCTGGCCAACAAAGGCTGCTAAGTAAGAGAGAATTTTCCTGAACCGAGAAGAAAAGAAGAAAGTCCTTCTACACGAGGTGTGTCGATTACGTGTATCGTAGAAGAAAAAGGATCTTCAACATCAATGTAGTCTTGCCGTTGCCAATCATTTGCGTGCAAAAATCATTCTGCGATTGGAATAATCTGTAGATCGAATTTTTTTTTTTCTTTTGGGAGAGTTATTTCGGGTAAAAAAGAAAATTCTTAGCATCTAAAGAAAAAGCCATTAACTTCAATAAACCTAAATGACGTAAAATTTACGACAACCGACCGCTCAAGGAAAGTCAAATAACGCTCCCGCGCTAAAAGGTTAAAATAAATGAAACCTGCGTAGTGGTGATGACACCAACTAAACTTAAACTGAATATGTTTTAAAATATACTTGTCCTTTATCATATTGTTTCTTTTTACGTTCTTAATGCATATATTATACACTAATTGAAACTCAATGTTGTTTTTATTACTGTACCACATACACAATCGTAGGTGTGAAAAAATTGTGATTCATCGCGCGAACGTTGATTGCTAGAGTTCACAGCGGTCGTATCCTTCAGTATGATTGCGATTTTTAAACTACATCGACTTAAATATAGAAAATGAATTGTGTATTACGTATGTATGTTATTATTTGCCGTTTATTGTAGATATTTCTTTCTTCACATGCATACGTATAAAAGATATTTATTACAATAAGAATTGTGATGTATTTATCACATTAACGCAAGTGGAAATGATGTCGAAGTCTCAGTTCTGTTTCAATGTATAAACTCGCTGATGCTAATGTAACACTCCTTGAACCGCAAGAACCTAACCTTATACAAAGGCTGGTAGTACTACAAATAAACGCGAATGTGAATTGTCGTGCATATGCTGACCACCACCTTTTATTCCTTTTTCATTCACTTTTATTTTAAATTCCTTGAAAACTGCTCCCTAACAACAGCAATAAAGGTTTACGAACGTTTCTGTAGCTTTCTTCGTCCGTGACTGATGTTTTTTAACTTACTTATTACTAATATATGAGTTGGTTACTTATCTATATGTAAAATATATAATTAATTCAGATTTGGTGTATTTTTTATTTTTGTTTGATGTAACTTTTTATAAATGCTATCTTATCTGACCACATTTCAAATCACATTCATTACATATCATATATACACATGAATGTTGCCCTAATTATTTGACTTATTTATGGCATTGTATTTCGTGCTTAGTAAAAACAGAGCGAAGTTTATATACAACTTACATTTTTACTAATTGCTTAGTAACAAATAATCTTCAAAATACATCGTTACAATCTTTTTTTTAGGACAAGTTGCTTTGTTGCGTGTGCTGATTTCAGTGATGTACACAAGTTAAGAAAGACACAAATCGTATGCATGTAAACTGCTAAGAATATTTTTCTTTTGATATGTCAAGCAGTACAAAAGAAAATTTTTGAATGAGTTGAAATATTTCGAGTTTCAAAGGCTCGGATGGACATGTGTAGAGCTTGTGTTTTCTTTTTAAGCCGACATAAGTGGAACGAAAACAACAAATAAAGGGGTCCACAAAGTTTGCGTGTTGAAAGGATGCGTAGGATAAAAATAACTGATTGTGAGTTAATTATATGTAGTTCAAGGAAGAATCACACGAGGCAAGAAACATTGTTATTTTACATTCAGACAAGCTAAAGAATATGCTGCAGTTAGTTTAATAACTTCACGGTACACCCAAAATATTGCTGACATGTTGATGGTCTAAATTTATTTATTGTTAGCGAAATCTAGAGCGCCTTTGTTCGTATTTTGCTAGCCAAGCTATTACATTGCACTGCTTTATACAGTTATCCCATCGAACAGGCTTATTAGAATTTTCAAAGTTTGAATTGGAATTTGATTTTGAAACGTGCAGAGTAGTCATGGCCGACTATGATCTATTTACAGAAATATTTTCATCTTACACCTAACGGTGAAAAAGTTTTGATTTAATAATTTTCAGGTTTATAGTCCATCCGGTATACAGGGTGCAATGTGATTTTCATTCCCTATCCGTAAACCTAACAGTTTCTGAGATATTCGCAATTTTGTCCAAATTTTAATGTTTGTACTCTTTTCAATCAAATTAAATATTTCATAAGATATGTATAAGACATTAAGATAACACACTGATGTGGATGCAAGTACATGGTCATGAGCATTAATTGCGGCACCAGTAACTAGTAAATTTCGTAACAACTCCGAAATTTACACTTGTAAGTATTTTTGCGTCTGTAAAATTATTGGACTGTTTTAAAATTACCTAGTAAAAATGCATGCACTGCGACATTTAACAAATTCGACAGTATTCTTTAGTTGTAAAATTACGCAAATAATTATTTTTTGCGTGTTAGAAAATGGAGGCATTTCATATAAATGGTATTTTCTTCGAAAATGCTTTTGTTTTAGTGATTTGTGACTATCTATGTTTTTAAAACACCTAGAAAGAAGCCTGGATGTCTTCGGCATTGGAAACACAAACGACAAATAAGTACAAATATTTTCATTTTACTGAGGTTAAGCACTAATATTGGGCAAGCCGGTCAAAAATGACAATGAAAAACTCAAATCACAAACCACAAGTCTTCCAAAATACATGGAAGATTTGTAGAACCTTTCTAATGTTTTGGATTGTTAACGACCTACTCTTACGTGAGTTATATTTTTCGAATTTTTGGGTTTTGATTGTCTCATTGATTTGTAACACTTACAGTGTCATCCTGATGAAGTAGTAATAAAAACTGCGGGAGCTTGATTTAACAGTGATTTGAGGTTTTCATTCGCATTTTTGACCGGCTTATCCAATATTAGTGCTTAACCTTAACGTTGTACGCTCACGGACTCCTACAATTTAATCTTACTGTCATAATATTTCATCACTCGGTATTTTAAAACTGTAATAAATTACTTGGCGATTATATTACCTGAGGCGTAATTATACTCCAAAGCTCAAGGAAATTTCCGTACAAGTCCTAAAATTTAGATTTTTATGGAAAATTCCTTAACATTTCGTGTAATTTTACATCGAGACTACCTTACACCCAAATAACGAGGAATTTATAAAGTACACCAAATACCGGTGTGTGAATTTGCTTTTGTTAATGCATGTAATTTTACTGCAACTCTTGGGTAAGAATACATCAGTTTTTTAGAGTGTAACAAACGAACACATATTTCACGTGGTTTGGCAGCACATTTAAGTTCTTTGTAAATTATTTGAAAGAAAAGCACTACCAAAACAGCAAAATACCGCAAATAAAAATGGAAATTATACAATATTTTAAATTATTTTATATTCGTGAAGTGTTATAAGAATATTGGTCGTATGTGTCGAGTATTTAACGATTACTATACCCACACTTGCCCGCAATAAACAGAAAAAAATACAAGAAACTAGAGGGCAATTTTATCCATCTTGAAAAATGGAAAACGAATAAAACTCACAAAATCGGTCCAGAACACCGAAAATTGATGCGTCATTTTGAAACATGGTATATAGAGTGCACAGAAATCTGATAAGTAACAACGCATTAACGATAAAAACTAAAATAGCAATTTATAAAACTCTGATTAGGCCGGTGGTAACGTACGCCATGCAAACACTAACAATGAACAAACGGGAGATGGAAGAACTAAGGAGATTTGAGAGGAAAATAATAAGAAAAATCATGGGTCCAATAAGAGATGACAACAGTTTTCGAAGGAGAACAAACAAGGAAGTGGAAGAAGCATTGGCTGGTGAGGATATAGTACGATACGCAAAAGCTATAAGACTAAAATGGTTTAGACATATCGAGAGAAGCTACGAACTAAAAACAATAACAAAAATGACAAATTGGATACCATCCCTACAAAGATATAGAGGCAGACCCAGGAACACTTGGCGACAGGAAATAATTGCATACCTTCACCAGATGGGAATGGAAAATTTGAATCGCCGATGCAGGGATAGACAATTGTGGAGTGCAGTGGTACAGGAAGTAAAAGTGTGTGCAAAGTTATAGAAAAAAGGACTGATCCCCTATAAAATGGATTGTAAACATCCTTTGAATGGGCTATGACTCACTAGGGTTACTACAGCCTATATATATATAGAGTATTCTGAATGCTTAAAACTAGGAGTTTTGGCATATTTCTGGCGTTTTATAAATCAAGTGTTAATATTTCAAAAATTACCAAGAATAGATATACCAAACCTTATGTAAAATTTTGCGCTGCATAATGTCTGCAATGAAAAACATCACGTCTCATTTGAAAAAAAAAAGTTTTTTTAATGAATTTGCGGACAACCTATATAGGGTTTTATGGTTACTAGTGTCGTGATTAATGTCTATGCATGTAGGTACTTGCAGCCACATCAATATGGTATTTAATACCTTATGAAATATTTAATTTTATTCGAGAGTGCAATCGTCAAAATTTTGACAAAATAGCAAATATCTCAAAAACTATTAGGTTCATGGCTAGGAAACCTTAATATAAACTGATCGCAAATGATCCAGGAAATACACTGGATTCATAAAAATTACACTATTCCATTTAAAATATAAGAAAGTTGATATCAACACCCTGTATATCAGATGGATCATAAAGTTGAAAATATTTCTTTTAAATAGATCAGTTATATACAATATCTACCATATTCTCATTGACTGAGTTTTAAGTTGTTCTAAAAAAAAAAATAACAGTAACCAAAACATCTTAAACAAATTTTTATATTTTTGTTGCCCATCATACACATACTCGCGTTTGCCCTTCATTCTATGCGATCTTATTTCATCATACTTTATTAATTTCCCAATATTTTGACAGAAATATGTATGTGGATGCACAAAACGGTTGGCACTGCAAACGTTTTACCTAAAGTGCAATTCATGCAGCTCTGAATTATTTTCATTTGTCGTGTCTTTTTTTACAAATTTCATCACTGCCAGTTTGGCGGTAGAAAGACCTTGATTGTTAACTTAAATTACTTCTATCACCCAATACATTATTTTAAGAATAATAAACATATTTTGGGACTGCTATAGTTCCGGCAAGTTTGTTTGTGCGACACATTTCGTACTATATAAATAGAAACAGAGGAGAACAAACACTAAGGTATTTACGATATTTTAAGTGTTTTGTACAACTTTATTGGTAACCTTGTCTAAATTATATGTATTATTAATATACGTATTGGTATATATAACTTGGCACTAACCAGTGTTATTTATTCAACAGGATTCGGGTAGGTATTCTTACGGGATAATGCATCTAATTAGGTAGCATAGACTTGCAGCAGAGTAGGTAGAGCAAGAACTATTATAAATAGGCACTGCAATTGTCTCGTTTCCAATATGTTATGTGTATTCTATGTGCAACTACAGGTATAACAATAATATCATGTATCTATGTATATAAATAAAATGGTAACTCGCTTTATTTCTATGCGCGCATCATGCGAAAACTACATACCAAAATGCGGCTTTTTTTAATCTGTTGGTAATAGTTCGGTGATCACTTTATGTTGTATTTAAGAACAACATGACCACAAGAAGTCATCAAGACTAAAGAAAATTTGTCGACTTCCCGCTACGATCAGCAATAGATTCACCACTGCAGTGCTGGTGGCTCAGCCTAATAGTGGAAATGGTACAATATATGTGCATGCATAAGATTCGGTGAAGGGGCATAATTTCTGCTTCATCGTCAAGTAAGCAACCATCGCGAGTTCTGTCTCAGAATCCAGTTGCTCTCATTATCCAGAAATAATTACTGTGATATCACTATTTATTCATTCGTTATTATTACTTTTAGAGATTATTTACTTCACTTAATACTGATTTTTCTCGATTATTTTCTTAGTATTTTTTAATAATTATCTCTTTCTGTATAGTATTATTCAATTAAAATTATAGTTATTTAGTTTCAATATTTAATTAATAGAACTTACAAATGTGTCGAGATCCTGCGCATCTGCTGATTTTTCTTATGATACAGTATTTGCTTCTATTGTATTTCTAATCCGATGTATTTGTTAACTTTAATATTAGCTATTAATCCTATATGCATTAAGCAGGCTTTTTTTTACCTGACGTAACAAACTTTAAAAACAGAAAAATCATTAGAAATAATACTCCTATTTCCCAAGGAAAAAGCTCCAGCAATTAAGGAAACCTAGATATGAATTTTTAATGTGATATTTAAATATTGTTTCAGTACCGTTGATATTAAGCCGACATCGCTTAAATGGCGAGACTAATGCAGAACTTCACAACGAACAAAAAGAATAACAAATTACTTTGTTGAAAATGTAAGAAGAAATGTTAGTATAGTAAACTAGTAAAATAAATAATTTATTAAATAAAACATTAATTAAATTTTTACATAACCTACCACTCTATCTATAGTGCGTCGCACAATGGCCTGTGCGCTATGGGCTCGCGTCTATGCGACTTTTACGAAATCTAGACTCCTCCTGATAAGCTACGGTACGACAAAGCGCCGACTACCAATTTTGACGGTCAAAATATGAAATCGTACCTTAAGCGGGGGAAGACAATCGCATTGGTAATATGTTCTTAAAGTTAACGTACAAACATACGGTCTCAGATTAACTTACAGCAAGGAATTTAAAATTGTCAACAGTAGACTTACCACTCAAATTGGCGTAATAGACGCTGTGCAGATGTTTATTATTAAAAGGCATTAACCTCGTTTCGAAGCTATTCAATTCTAAACCATTATGTTCGTACCGCTTAGATATTTCTTCGTTGTTTGTGGCAAGCCTAGATGCCTTTTCCAAACCACCAGTGAATATGATACACGAGGTATCAGCAAACTGGTAGATATCCTCGCTAGAACCAGCGCTAGATCAGTTTGTACCATATATTAAATATAGGGTAGGGCCTAGTATGGGTCCTTGCGGAATACCTCTACGGATAGTATTTGCGAAAGATTGAAGTTCTTGCTATCTCTCATCGACGATCGTTGTAATGGATACTTTTTGCTGTCTTGAATTTAGATACGATTTAACATTCTATATTGCCGCGCATTCCCAAAGCATACATTTTTTTAACAAGAGATCGTAATCAATAGTATCAAAGGCAAAGGCTTTCGAAATGTTTTTATATATAGGTACTTATTGCCTTTGATATTTAAACAGTTAAAAAGATTAGCCGCACGGATTGAATAATGCAAACTGGACAGTAGTGTCCAGTTTGCATTATTCAATTTGCAAGGATTCAAATCTAATCTATAAAAGTTACTTTAAGAATTACTTTTCTTTTGACAGCAATAATTTACTCTTATAATTATTCCCATTGTTCCAAAATTCATTGCCACCGTTCATTTCTGCAACGTAGAGATTTTTTCAAAAGAATTAAAATCTGGTTTAATTAGATTAGTGAATGCATAGATATTTTGATTATAAAGAGTGACTTGTCGTGTGATAGTGAAGCTAATTATTTATTAACATAAAAGCATTTTGTGCAGGTTTTTATGTAGGTGTAGATATATGTATGTATACATTTCGTCTTCAACGATAACTTAAAAACGTGCTCTTTCTTCGCCAAAACTTATCGTCCGTTACTATTCACCGTTACGTCGCACAGAAGTCCAGAAATACACTGGAAACTAGGAACTTTGAGGAAACTTCGTCAACGACAAAAAAGAAGCCTGGTCGGCCAAAATCGGTGCGTACGCCCGAAAATATCGAGCATGTAAGAACTGCGATCGAGCGAAGCCCGCGTCGTTCAGCTCGCCGGCATAGCACTACACTTGGGATTTCAAACCGAACCGTCAGACGAATATTACACATGGATCTCCATCTTCATCTTCATCCATACAAAATCCAAATTGTGCAGGCTCTTAAAGGCACGAATTATGTGAGTCGACAACGATTATGTGAAGAGTTTTCAGATTTAATTAATCAAGATGAAGAAATTTTAAACAACTTATGGATGAGTGACGAAACCCATTTCCATTTGTCCGGTTACGTCAATAAACAGAACTTTAGATACTGGAGTGACGTAAATCCTAGACAAATGCATCAACAACCCCTTCACTCCACAAAAGTTACCGTGTGGTGCGCTATATCTTCATCGGGGATCATAGGGCCTCACTTTTTTGAAGATGCTCGTGGCAATGCTGTGACAGTAAACTCACAAAGATACGCCGACATGTTGGAAAACTTTTTTGAACCACAGCTTGCACGCTACGAAGTTAACGAGGTAACATTTTTTCAACAAGACGGAGCAACCTCCCATACAGCGAGAGTAAGCATGAATGTTGTTAACAGATTATTTCCAAATCATGTGATTTCTCGATATGGGGACATCACCTGGCCTTCCTGTTCACCGGACCTCACACCGTGCGACTTTTTCTTGTGGGGGTACTTAAAAAGTAAAGTGTTTCAAGATAACCCACCAGAAACAATTCAGGCCTTGAAAGAACGGATCCGACAGGAAGTGGAAAACATTCCCCTAGCAATGCTGCAAAATGTTATGAATAGTTTCAAAACACGATTGGCAGAATGTGTACGCCTGAACGGACGTCATCTTTCCGGGATTATTTTTAAAAAATAAAATAATTAATGCTTTTTTATGTTCTTTAAGAAAATAATAAATTTATTCCTAAATATTGATTTTCTTGTTTTTTACAGCTTTTTTAAAATCGCTCGTTATTCTGCCTCATCCTGTATATAGTATAACTGAACTAATAGTTAACAGCAGAGAAATTCTAACCGCAATGAAATGAATAAAAATAATTGGATATTTGTAGATTTAAAAAATGTAGCTGTCCAATATAATAACTGAAACAGAATATACAGGGTTTTCCACGGTAGCCGTTCGTTAGAAGTTTCCGAGGATAGAAAAAACCTGGAACTCTGAATTTTTGGAATCCGGGGCTATTCCAGATTCTCTTTCATTTTAAAATATTTTCAGGGTCTTACCACTTCCGGTTATACCGGAAGTCGCCATAAACTTTCTTATTTTAAATGGAACACCCTGTATATTATTTCATTTTTAAATTCCTGAGAAAATTTTATGATGAGTTCTAATAGCTTTCCCTATACCTATTTTCAACTGCTACTTAGATATCTTGATTTTTTTGAAAATTTTGAAAGATGTAGCGTTATTTGCAACACAGTATCTTTTGCCCATTTTCGACTGGTAATAAACACTTCTAGGGTAGATGGAAGCACAAGAATGACACTTTCGAAATCCACATTGACAATTGATTTGTCGCATACAGGCTGTCCAAAAAGAAAACATAATTCTAAATAGAATACTAACTAAAACTACACCTAATTCATACAAAGGAATACTACACAATTTGTTACCAACTTCTACAAAACGCTTTAACTTTCATTAAATATGTTATGTACCTACCTGCAAATACATATATCTTCAGGTTTCATACTTCTCAAAACTGAATTTTTGCCGGCCCTGGACAACTGCGTGGCGTCGACCGTGAAAATTTACAGCCAATAATAGGATTCAAATGGTATAGCTAGAAAATTATTTAAGTAAAAGTAATATTTATGTCAGGAGTCATTAGTTAATTCACCTATTTATAATCTGGGATTATAGATTATTATCCGGTGAGATTATTATCGTAGAATCATAGTAAAATAAACTAGTATTAACTGTTATTTCAACTATTTCCATGGTGTTAAATACAAACTGTGTTGAGCACGCAAAATACTTTTACAATCAGTAATTCGGTCTTCCGTTGAAAATTAAGTTTACGAATTTCCGAAAGAATTGTCCCTAATTAATTTAAAATTGGTGTAAATGAAGTGATGGGATATCTTATGTGGTGCTATTACTATGCTACAGTCCTTGCATATCTTTGTAGATCAATAATATTTTATATAAATCATTGCTACTACGAATTGCTTTGGTTACAAATAAGAAATTATTGCGTCACACGTTTTTGTGTTGTACTAAGCTTGTTTATTGTTTGATGTAAGAAAACATTTGGATTAGGTCATAAAACCACAAATAAATTACTTTATTTTTATTTTATTATTACTTCGTAACATTTAATAATACAATAGGGAGAGCATTAATTATATTTATGGTCTTGTTTCATATCAATAATATGAAGTGTGCAGTAGTTCTAAGATCCTAAAACTAGGTATTTTATACACTACTGTTTTGATGATCATAGCTCCTGTAAGATGTTTATCTAGTAAATAGATAAATGTTCTATGGTGTGCCACAGAACATAAAAATTATTACCATTACCGGAGTGAAATAGTACTGACATCCTTAAAATAATTTTTGTAATATATATCTAACGTATTTACTACTAATGTAAGTGGGTAGAAAACTGTAATAATCTTTAGATCGGGGCAAATGGAGCGAGCTAGATTTTGGAAAAGATAATTTTAACATCATAATTGCATTAAATTAATTGCCGTTAACCTAAAAAATAAAGATATTTTTTAATAACGCTCACTTTGTTAATTGAACAATACATATTATATAAGTGAACTTGTCGGCTTTGTTAAATTAAAAACAAATAAACACTAATTTTTTCTTCTTAGATTATTTATAATTTTCGTTAGCTCCTTTTTTCATCAAAACCTGTTTTGTTAGTTTAACTTCTATGGTCCACTCACTACACCATTGCCAAACTGTTTACACACTTGGCTTTTGTTGCCTTATTTGAAAAATTATAATGATTAGATGAAATGCGGAGTCATTTAATAAAAATATTTGGATAAACGAAATACTATTTAAAAACAAATTCTTAGGTCAATCGCTTATTATATTGTCCAGAGTTCTGAGAAATTTATTAAAACATTCTATAAATGTTTAGATTCCAGTAATAAAATTGTAGACGTAAATATGTAATGCAAAAATAGAAGTGGTCAATCGTAACCTCAGAAATATTGGGAGTTACATGTGAACATGACAAATACGGCACAAAGGTTCAAGAGGTTAAATTGCGTCACGTATTAGATACATATTACATATATTGTTACGTATTATAAATACGAGTACATACTTAAATTTAGATAAACATGACTCAATCAGTCAGCGTCATTTTAAACAAACAATAAACAGATTGTTTTGCAACTTAGTCATGTTTGAAAACCGCATTTGACGTTTTTCAGCAACAATTAGATGTTCGACATCAATATCTTCTAGAAATATGTAATTATTTCGAACGTAAAAAGTAATTATGTGGAATTAAATACAAAACGTTACGTGCATACATTAATTTCAATACTTCATTTACACTCATTTGCCACAGTACCGTCGAGAATTTAAGCCTGGTTATAATAAATTAATTTCAGTAATATACTTAATACTAGAGCTGTTATCCGGATCCGGATAATTTTGGATCCGGATAATTTACTATCCGAATATCCGGATCTAAGTGCTATCCGGATCCACTATCCGGATCTGCTATCCGAAACTTCGGATCCACATCCGCTATCCGATACCTCAGATCCGGATCCGCTATGCGAAACCTCGGATCCGGATTCGCTATCCGATACCTCAGATCTGGATCCGCTATCCGAAGCCTCAGATCCGGATCCGCTATCCGAAACCTTGGATCCGGATCCGCTATCCGATACCTCAGAGCCGGATCCGCTATCCCAAGCCTCAGATCTGGATCCGCTATCCGAAACCTCGGATCCGGATCCGCTATACAAATTATTATCGAACAACTGAATGGTAATTACTAATTACTTTAATCGTAATTAATTTAATGGTAATTACTTTATAGTAATTAATTTAATTGTAATTCCTACTTACCATTCGTTGTTCGATAATAATTTGTATAGTGGATCCGGATCCGAGGTTTCGGATAGCGGATCCGGATCTGAGGCTTCGGATAGCGGATCTGGATCCGAGGTTTCGGATAGCAGATCCGGATCTGAGATATCGGATAGCGGATCCGGATCCGAAGTTTCGTATAGCGGATCCGGATCCAAGGATTCGGATATCCGGATAGTTTTGGATCCGGATATCCGGATCTCAATTTTGTCGGATATCTGCAGCACTACTTAATACACACTACTAAAATACACTGCTCCAGATAACTGTTTAAAATTATTGTCGCCACCTTTCATTTTAGATCCGCAATGATTTTTCTTGTCATTTTTGAACCGAGTGTTTTGATTAAGGCTGGGATTATTGCATAAAGTTTGTTATACATTGTACCTAAGTACTTACAGGAAAATCATTTGTTTGCATTTATATATGTATGCAAACGTTCTTACATTTGAAATTTAATTAGTTTCAATACAGACGTGCATAGCTTTATAATGCTGTAACGAAAACGCAATAATTAACAATTAAGGCTGACGGTAATTAATTGATATTTGTTAAAAATAGGTATATACTTTGTTTTAGCTTTCTATAGCCAGCACAAGCAATATAACAGCTGCTTTCCATCTGCCTAAGCTCTTATTCAGTTGCGACGAAGCGAAATAAGCCAACTCATTTGGCAAATAGAGAGTATACTCAAATGGGACCGAATTCTATCTGTATCTATAATTTAAATCGACCTATACCACCTAATTTAAGCGAATGCAACCTAAACACAGCTTTTTCTTTTTTCAAATCAGACTGTCAAGAAGCGCATAGTCCCAACAGCCCATTAAAATATTTTGAGGAGTAGAATCATATATGGAAATACATGTTTTGTTCGAAAATGTTCATAAAAAGGTATGACACTTCGTACAGAATGTGCGGTATAGTTATTAATTAACTATATGCTTTCCAGCTCTTACATGTAAGATCGTATTTTTATAATTGCCAACAAGTTTCTTTCTTGAAATCAATTTCAAAACTTTCTTAACAATAGTTCAAGAAATGAAAAAGAAAAAGAAACACTTTATCGTGTATATGAGTTTACACAGCGCACTGCTTCTTTTCTATGTACTCAAGCTACAATAAACACAAAAACGGAAATGATACAATGAAGTTATACAAATTAAGATAATTCTAAATAAATTTGCTTTGCACTTTGTGATATACAAATATCAGAGTATTATCAATTCTGATGAAATGTGTGTATTGTCTATGTATTTCGTATGTAGTGTAAACATGTGATCCTTTGAGCTTAAAATATTACATCAGTATAAAGTGACCTACATTTGACACCAATGTACGTAAGAATATCTATAATGATATGTATAAAATGAAAATGCAGGATATTGAAGTAAATTGAAATCAAATCGGCAATTTCTTTCATTAAACTGGGTTTGGTAAATATTTACTAGATTAAGACTAACAACATTGTTACATATGCATATTTTTAATTTGCATATGTTATAAATTATGATACGAAAAAATTTACGCAATTTACGTTATAGAGCACTTAATAATACCGATGTTTTATAGTTGACAAGTGTACGACTAACTATAGTATCCCAAAATAAACAGCAATACCACCGCAAATAGCTTGTTCAGGTGTGCTACTCTTTGTTATTTCGGCTACTTAACATTTAGTACACAGGTAGGTATGTGACCGAGTGTGCTTTAGCATAGGACAAACTAGCTTAACTTCCTCTTCCAAATCGTTGTGGTGTTCCTTATTCGTTTTCACCGGCAAAAATCTATTTGGAGTTTTTTCAGTGGTTGCCACGCCTGTACGCTATTGGCAAGCTTGACTTCGGGTAGTGTAAACATTTCCTTTCCTGATAATCGAACGATATCTATTTTTAACTCTCCCGAAATGCAGTTGCCGAGCTCTCCAAGTGAACGGACACAAGCTCCAATCTTCTAACGTATGTATGTAAGTCCGTTTTGGTATGTTTTTGGATCTACACTGGGAAAAAATTGTTTAATTAACCATTCACCCGTTAATCGAAGGCATATTTTTCGGTAAATATGGGCAATACGCAATTGTTAAATCTACAAATGGTTACTTTAAACTAAACCCATACATCTTTAACAATTATTTGTTGCATTTTAAGCATTTAACTGTTAGTACATAAATAATGCAACACGGGAATAATTAATTGTATTAATCTTTTCATTTCCCTCAGTGTATACCGACATAGTTATTTACTATCGAATGTGGGATTAAACAAATTAATGTAAATCCCGCCATATATTTTCTATTTTCTTGC
Source organism: Cetonia aurata (assembly GCA_949128085.1). Lineage (NCBI taxonomy): Eukaryota > Metazoa > Arthropoda > Insecta > Coleoptera > Scarabaeidae > Cetonia > Cetonia aurata. The sequence continues at coordinate 54,445,750 of OX421882.1, read as the reverse complement.
ATTCTAATTATAATGTCCTTTGTTATTTATGTACCTACACAAACACGCTTTACACATTTCTAGCTCTATATAGTTTGGAGCAAACTTATTTGTATTTTCACATCAGCAAGGTTATTTTATATTGATTTAATTTCAGCAGCGGTGGATATTTTCTATTTTCAAGCAATATTGGATAACAGCTCATTGTTTTAAATATCCTGTGTCTGCTTTTATGTAACGTATGGATGTATTCAAATTAGCCCAGTGTTTTTAACATATGTAAATATTAGGGCTATCATGTAAAACTCTGTATTGATCAAAAGGCGCTTTACTTAAAGTGAAATAATCTTGAATATATTTTTGAATCCAAGTTTAATTATTCTGCGTTATCTCCAACAGATTTATAATAATAAATACATCTACTTTAAAAAAGAATAAAACAAAAAACTACTTCTTCTTACATAAATAAGGCATTGGATTTGACCTGTGTAAAACAAATATAAGTCAATATATAAGTTTTGGATCTTGTATGTAATTTTTTTTGTTAAGATACGCTAATAGTCCCGTAAGAAGATGTAAAATTGATGAACATTTAATTTTAAAAAAATACAACATTAGAATTTCTTTTGGGACATTTACAGTAGGTGACGTTGCTATTTTTTTGGAGCAACAATATAAAATCGTGTGTATTCGTTTCTGGGGAAAAGGTTGTTGTTGCTCACCCAATAGTCGACAACACAAGTCTCTCTAGTCGCTGTAAAAGAAGGGAAGTTGTAGCAATTTTATCCTTACCAGAAAACATCCAGCACATTTGTTCCTTTTTCTCAAAAACTGTTGCTTTGATTCTATTGAAATTTTGGCAATATCTTTACCTTCATAAACTTAGTGTTTAAATCAGAAGGAATGATAATAAAGAAACATTTTTTTCTTCAATCTTCCTTTTTTTCTGGTTGAATATTTCAGTGAGACAGTCAGAGATGCAAAACCGCGGTGAGTCATGTTTCCCGTCCGTACTAACGTTTCGGCTCCATTTTTCTTGAGCCGTGTGCAGACCAGAATTACGATGACAACACCAACGCGACCGTTCGACAACGGCAAATACTGCTGGAAGGGATTTAAAGGAGTTTGTTCTTGAGTTGTCCACGCACCAAGATTCTAATGCGAGTTGGACAACGTTAGCTGCGGTTCGGTTATAGTAATAGCACCGAAGATGATGACTTGATAAAGACAAGTATAGGAATAATTTTTAACTCTTTATTAAAGAAAAAGAGAAAACGTCGTGCATGGCGTTGGTGGATGACAACACTTTCGAAAGATAAACGCAGGTACAGCGGAAGTCAACTAATCACAGAACTTCAAAATGAAGACGGTAGATGACATTTCTGCTGGATGATACCAGATCTATGTGATGTTCTGCTTCATTCACTGAAGCCAGAGACAGTGTAGGAATTATAGAGAAGAAGTATCAGTTCAAGAGAGATTAGCCGTAACACTGCACTTTTTGACGACTCGCAAGTTTAGCATATATCACAATATTACTAACAAGTACAGCTACTTATCTATTATTCCGTGAATGATTATAGAAGAAAACCAAACGTCTATACTTTTGAATTTCGGAAAAACAATCAACGCATATTTATATTTCTTTCGTTCATTCCACGTTTTGATTGAAATATTAACTGAAATTTTATTTATTTATTTTGTTTGCTCGTAAACAACTTAATAAACACAAATTCTGTCAAGGCCAAATCGAATATTTTTTGACGTACCGACAAGAGACCGAACGCCTTCCAACGTCAGTGCCAACGTTGGAAGTCGTAGGGTTATGTTTGGTCGCTTCGTACCAGGGTACCGAAAATATCCGCGAATGATAATAATACAAAGGAATCGTATTTTTATCATGCGTGAGCAAATTATTCCGAACAAGAAAAAATATCACTCGCGAATGAAAACAACAAGGTTCGTAAAATATCACTGAGGAATGATAAAAATGCGAACGAATCGTATTTTTATCATTCGTGAGCAAAACAAGAACTTTTTATTTTAATCTCGGTGACTTGGTTATTTTAACAAGCAACAGAGTGCAGTAAGTAGTCCTTGCATAAACCATCCCCGATTTAGGTCGATGTACATCGGCAAAAGATGAAGTTCCACTGCAACAGAGAGTGTCTTTGAATAACAATCCATAGAGTCAAACAAACTGACAAAGCCTCATCAGAATCTGCGATTTACAGTTCATGATCTTCGCTTGTATGTGTCAACTGCCAAATAAGTCAATAAATATCGCTAACGATGGTTTTGTAATACTACTGTGAAGATATTTTCTAAAAAAGAGGGAAAAGAGAAAGATTTTATTTGACTTCGAATAATAAAAATTTCTTGTTTTTTCTCGATATCTGTTTCTCAAAAATTGTAAAGCGCATTTTAATAAAATTTGTAAAAATGTTTGCTTAAGTTGTCTTCGAAGGGATTCAAATTTTATGATTTAAATGCGAAACCAGAACAAGAAATTGTTTTTCTATTATTCTTTTTGTGCAATTTTTTGTTTCTTCACATGGGAAGTAACTGAATGACGAAAGTCATAGTTTGCGACTTTCAAATATGTATATATAGATATTTAAGAACTGGCTAATTGAGTCAATCGAAATGCACTTATAGATAAATACTCGTATATCGGATTCCCCTAAAGTTACTTTGCTGATAAATCATACAACCAACCAGGGCGTAGGTATATAATATTTCTGTTATTCATACATTTCTTCTAGTTTAACATTAAAATACTGAACATTTGGAATTAATATTCATCTACTTACTGAATAGGGCAGTAAAATTCTCAATAAATAATAAAATTAGGTAAAAAACGTGACTAAAATTAATAAAAACATTTTATTACAAAAATCAGTAAAAATAATAATTTTGGTAAAGGTTCTCAGTGTTCTCACTAAACCAATAGACTAAAAAAAGCCACTAGAGAAATTTTACCAGACTTGGTAAGACTGTAGCCAACTCAGCAACGCTCCGATGCATGCATTTCTTCCGATGCTGTCCATGAACAAATTATTGTATAAATATTTAAATAATCTGCTTACCGTAATTAATAATTTGAGCTTATTCATGATTTACGTAGGCAAACGCATAAGAATAGACACTTTTTTTCAAATAAACAACATTAAGTGCGTACAAGCTTTTATCAAAAAATATTAGGTGGCTTATATTAGCCATCGATTATTATTATTACATCTTTTAACGTAGCAAACAAGATAAGGCGCGGAACAAACAACGCTCAAGGCTACATTTGGCCGGTATAAACAGAAAATACGAATACGATGCCTATGTGTGCGAAGCGCTGATAAATGATTCATGCGAAACGTGTTCCCGTCTTGCAGTTCCTCCAGATATTTATTTTCAACGTTGCGTATGTACTTGCATATAAATGAATACACCGCCAATATGTTTAATTATCTCAACGATTAAACTGTTTATTCTAAAATGGAAGTTAATTACAAAATCAGGTTAAGTAAGAAGTAATAGTCTATTTTTGTAGTTCGTCGACAAAAAGCTGTTTACGAAAAATTTTAAATTTATGGTATCCTTAAAATATTTATACACTTCTCAAAAGTTTGTCGATAACAAAGAAAAAATATAACACTATTTGTATAAAAAACGAAGAATTTTAATATCTTCAGATTAAACAAATTATTTACACGTAATTCCCAATTCTAAATTCTAGCACACAGTTATTTAATAAATAATTTACATTAACGATTCAAAGGTATTAATATACTCTGTAGTCAACGTATAAGCATATGAACACACATACCGGAGCAAAAATGTATACCTGTACACATCTAACATTACTAATATCATTTCAAGGAGCTAAACTGAGCTCAATTATCAGCAAAAAAAATTGTACCCAGGTCGTGAACCGTGCAGTGACACTTGACATTTGCCAAGAAATTACTGCCTGGTGTGACGATAGGATGAAATCTGTTAGCCTTTGCATCGTAATTTTTACAATTTAAACATAAACAGCTTCAAATGATAACGTCATACGTTATGGTGATAACGCCATTTGCTTATGTTATATCATTTGGCCCAAGTTGTTTTTTGCACACGACTTCCTAGAGTTGCAGAGATATAGGAGATACATGCAATTGTATGATCAATAGGAACTATTTATTATAGGTGTAGTTTGGAAGATATCCGATATAGATCAGTTTAATTCGTAGTAGTAGCGGAGATAATTAAATAAACAAATTTATAAAGGTATACCCTTTATTTTTCTAATTGCAGACGTTCCGGTAATATATATACCTATTACCTTTATCAATGCGTGCAAATTATATCATAAAAAAATGTAAAGTTCATCCTGAGGATTATTAATGAAATTAAATTTGTAAATTAAACTACATTATATATGCTAGTTGAAATGGAATTGTCTTAAATATATTAAACTGATCACATATTCATATACCAATTGCCCCCCTGCGTCGGCATTATAGCGATCCTGTAGTGTAAGCGAGATACACATAGGGATCCGTGCATTAGAACGATAAAGAAGTATACGGAATATTCTACTGGATTACATTAGGGCTGATGCACTCGTATTTGCCAAGAATCCACATTTCTACGCTGTCGCCGCACCGGCGCAAGAGCCATCGCTCGCACACGTGCGTGTCAGATGCATTTTATATTTCGTCGGGAGAACTACTCGCTCGTACTATTTAATAAAACGATGAATACGGGAGCGATTTAATATAAATGAAGTTTGGTTTTAGCAAGATGGTTGCCCAGCACACAATACACACACTGTAACAAACTTTATAAACGCGGTTTTTGAAAACAGATGGATCGGTAACTCGGGCCCTATTAAATGGCAAGCGCGGTCCCCTGATCTAGCTCCAATCGATTTCTTTTTATGGCCCTTTTTACATAATACAATATACGGATACGGTGACCAACGGCCATCAAACCAAGAGGAACTGCGCGCGAGAATTATTGAAATCAGTAATACTGTCACAGCAGATATGTTAACAAATGTTCGTCGAAATTTTTATGATCGGTTTGGTTACTGTTCTTATCAAGAGGGAGGTTTATTTGAACACTTAATAAATTAATTTACTTCAAATTTTATTATTGTTTAAGAATAATATTCTCTTTTAGCCAATTGCAGGTTTATTGCAATGTTGAATACAATTCTGTTTTAAGAATTAAATATTTTATTTTCCATTATTTTATTATAGTTGCGTTTTTAGATTTTATACTTGTTGAACAACATTATTTTAGTTTTTATTTTAAAGTTTAGGAGTTCTGATTATTTATTTTTGCTTTTTTATGTTGTTTATGAGGCTGTGATGAATTACTTCACTGACATGTTATCAGTGATTATCTGATGCTTCAAACAACTAAAAATATTTACTTTTATCGGGAACACAATACCTCTAACAGGGCTTTTTATTTTTCAGGAATAGTATTTTCTACCACATGTAATGTTATTAATCATTTATGCTATAACATGGAACTCTAAAAGACTTTGATTTGCCTATATGCCCCAATACATTTATACGTGTAACTTATAATACGTCCGCTATCGTTTGTAAATGCCATCCGCGTGCCGCTAAGTAGGCGTGGCAATTCAAGGTGGCACGCCCATTTATAGTCGACCAGTAGTTACTAATACATGCATCGTGCTATGAACGGTTGCCACACTGTATGTACTATACTATACTATACTATTTATTGACAATATTACAAGCCATTAATTCTCAAGAAGACTAAATCACCGATGGGTGCTCTTCCTACAGCCTTGACAGTTGGATTGATCTTCACTCTTCCTGGTCAATATAAGATGTTAGCGCTTGAAGCATTACCATTATTGCAATTTTGATTTTATTCCAAATTACTGTTACCTACTAATAATTTTACTGACACTTTTTACGAGTGACTGACATTCATAAACCAAACGATTAAAAAAAAATAATATGATCTTCAAGTGAAACTTTATCCAACATGCACTAAATTATTTTCTACATCTTAATATGTCTTCTTATGTATAAAATGTATATGTGAAGATAAGATAAGGGCCCTAGTGGTTTCGTCCACCGCGACCGCTAGGGCCTATGGTAGAGCGGATGTTTTCTTTAACGTTCATAAAACAAGTTCAGGCCCTTAAGATAGCTCCGAATCTTTTTGAATGAGGTCTTGTAGGAACAGATCAACCTTCCAAAGATCACATAACTGATTTTTGTTGCGGCGGGGCAGTAGCAGAAGATGTGCTCAACTGTTTATTCGTCCTCCAAACACAGCTGGTATTCAGTCTAATCATAGAGTCCGATTCTGTGTAGGTGCTTTCTGAGTTTGCACTGACATGTAAAGATAGAAATAATTACTGTGACATTTTTACGGTCAATTTCTAGTAGTTAATTGGTTCTGGCATGATTAGACGAAATACACTTTTTCGCATGTACCTACCAAACCAAGACAATTGTTCCAATACTGGAGAACTTTTTGATGTGCCTATGCATTAATTTGCTGTTTGGCTACCATGGGTGCCATGCCAATGACAGGTTCTAGTCTCTGGAAATGCTCCGCAGCACCCTTTTCCACGGGAGTGTCTACTTTTCATTACCATGAATGAAGCAGACATCACAATGGCATAGATTTCAGCCTGAAAAATCGTTGTGTATTGCCCAAGGTTGTAGTATTTTGTAGCTCTTCAATTGCGACAGAATATTCCTGCACAGAGGAGTCGACCGTAAACCAGCGGGTGTCTGCCTGCGTCAGGATTTTTTCGTTGCATCTCCATACCTCTCTGTTGGAAAAGGGGGTAGTGAAGTATGCATAGATAATTGGCCGAGTACACATCATGCTCGATAGCATTCCCAGCATACTGTCGGAAGTGACCGATTCTAGCAACTTGTTAGCCACACCGATATGAGTATGTGGCGATTGATTCGCTATGTGCCATAGTCGGAATGTAGTAACCTGGCTTCCTTTTCCACAACAATGTACAAGGGTGGTAAGTCCAGAAGCGTTTCTAATGCCAACGACGGGGAAGCTCCCGTGATTGCCATACTTGCAGTTCTTTGTATGGATCTAAATTTTGCTGTGGCTCTGGCTTGCTGCGCTTTCTGCTACCACGCTATCGCTCCACAGGTTCTGGTTGAACATACTACTATCACATAAAGTACATGGATTAGCTTTCGCGATATACCCCAAGTTTTTCCACATATTCCAAGGTATTTGGTGTAATTTATTTTTCTTTTTTTTTTGTGTGGGAGTCCCACACAATAAAAAAATATATGTACAATGGAATTACGCGTATTTACGTTGCTTACTCGTACGCAGATAATGTGCATAATTTCAAATTTGCAATGGGATGTGTCAAATATATATTGACTCAATAAGCCGTCTTAATCCAGTAATTGTTCAGATTTTTTCCAGTTTTCTCTAATGAATTGGAATGCTATTTAAACATTGATGTATTGAAATTAATTTAAAAAAAATGCTCATCTCATATAGTTAGTGCAAATGTATAAAAAGACAGCAACAAAAGCACGTTACAAGTTTTTTTTTATAAATTAATGGAAATGTTTTGCTCAAAATAACTCGTTAGTCGTCGGACGTCAGTATCTGTATCTGGTATTGCAATTCGCCTTTATTATCGTTTTTATTTCATTATTGGTTTTATAAGTTTATAAAAGTCGCACTGTCAGAACGACGTTAAGTTAATGTGTACCGTTATCATTAATTATGATGTTATAATTAACAACAAACAGAATAGTATATTACTTCACACGTTTACATATGTATGTCTTTTATGTACATGTATGTAATTTTACTTATTTGTATTTATAAAGGTCGACAATAAATTTATTCGTGCATAAAAAGAAAACGAAGTAAAAATAGAATGTATCTATCTCATTGTTTGTTACATTAACCAATTAATTTGTATAACTCCCATTAAATTAAGAGTTGTTTACATGCTCAGTATCCGGGAATGCAGCAGTGTTCATTGCTAGTCAGTTTCTGTATATGTACAATAGTATTTACATATATACTACCTACATACCTTAAATAGTTTGAAATAAAGAAATCGTTCATTGTCAGTTCAACTGCTTGACAATTTCATATGCTTTAATATCTGGAAACTGTAATACCTTTTAAGGGGATGAGTGATAATATATCTGTAATTCATATATTCCTAACTGGACTTGTAATCATCACAGAACGGACTTCAGCTATTCAGGTTTTGTCTTTAACAAAATGTTACAAAGCGATGGGCGTATGTAGTAGTGACACAAGCATACACATATAAATGCAAAAGCTAATCTTACGTTGATCCTTTCTTACTTGTACGTTATTTGATTAAAGGCAGGGTTGTACTAAGGTGCTAAATAGCCAATTTTGGGACAAAAGTCAAAACTGCTAAAAATTGACTAATGCGAAGCATTGATTCTTACGTTTTCTGGGTCGCGGAATCAATTGAAACGGTAGAGGTTTAAAAAAAAATAAATAAAAAAATATACTCTTGTGCCTCTAATATCGCAGGCAGACACCTGCTGATTTACGGAGGGTTCGAAAACAAAGCAGGATGTTGGCGCAGAAATATTCTGCCGTAATCCAAAAGTTAGAGCATACGTTGGACAACACACAACGATTTTTCAGGCTGAAATCTATGCCATTGGGATGTGTGCTAGAGAGATTTTCTTGAACATTCTTGCAAAAAGAAGTGCTACGGAGCATTTCCAGGGAGCAGAACCTGCCATTGGCATAGCACCTGCAGTAACTAAACTAAAGTCAATGTATGGGCTCATCATAAAGTGCTGCAGCATTGGAACAATTATTCTGGTATGGTACATGCGAGAGAGTATATTTCGTTTAATCATGTCAGAATCAAGGAACTACTAGAACTTGACCGTAAAAACGTCAAACTAATTATTCCTGTCTTTACAGGCAAACTCAGAAAGTATCTACATTGAATCTTACCCTCTGAAGAGACTGAATGCCGGCTGTGTTTGGAGGACGAAGAGACATCTTTGGGAAAGTTGACCTTTCCCTAGAAGACCTGAAAAAGACCTCGATCAAAAATATTCTGAGCTATTCTTGTTGGATGAACCCTAAAGATAACATCCGCTCTACAATAGACTCTAGTGGCCACGGTCGATCCATGCGGACGCTATCTCCTCTCAATATAATGCAATACAATCCTCTAATATGAAATTTAAATCTTTATCGCTTAAATATATTTCTGTATTAATTTTGGCCTTAAATTACCGACAATTTTATCGAAAGACACTATAATATAATTGAAAACGTCTCCATTAGTTCGATTCAAAGAGCCTCATTTGTAGGGTCAAATATTTTATTACTAAACGGATAGAATGCAAAACAACTTTGTTCTCTACAAAGAAGAGGTTTTGAGGTCTATACAAGTAAAGATGAGGTTTTCCTCATCCATAACGGTGATAAAATTAAAAATCGAAAATGATTTACAAAAGAAAAAGAAAAATAGGTGCGATTACCAAAGCTTCTTGGTGTCATGTATGGCACACTTTAAATTTAGTAAATCGTCTTTAGAAGTTCTCGATTGCTTTCAACTTGTGCAAAAAATCATCTTAGTCCATGATGAATTTTGCACACTGTTAAAAAATGAATTTCTCTTAAAATCTCTTTTAGATACTTAGATACTAACACATTGATTACGAATTAGTACAAAAAATATATACATAATACCTTATATGCTCTTTATTCAAAGGTCATGGAACATAGTGAAAATTCTGACACAAATCAACATTCAAATTATCAATAAGCAATTTCGTCCAAAGCCCTAAATTGTTCATAAAAGAATTGTGACTCACACCCTAACAGAACGTTATCGACTAGGAATTATTTGGCTTGGAAGGGTGAAGATGAATCCGAAGACAAGGCTATTGGAAAAATACCTATCGATGATATGGTCTTTTTGAAAATTTATTTTGTTAGTGTTATTTCTATAAACAAAAAATACTTGGGAATAGCTTGCTATCAAACTTTTTAAACTTGTATGTTCTGCAATACGTTGGTATAACGTGCAAGATTCTCAGATAATGTTACCCCAATACTTGTATCATTACTTAAAAGTACTGAAGCTCATATAAAAGTCTTAGATTACAAAGAGGGTTTATGATGCACAAGAAGAAGCACCAAATTGCTGAAACCATTGATTGTGATCCTCCGGTTACATTATTAAACCATAATTAATTAATATTAATTATTTTTTTGTTATTCTCGAACTAGATTAAATGAAAAATGTCGAGTATTAAGAAATAATAATAAAATATTTGATTTTTCGAAAGAAAAATATTAAAAGTTTGGATGGTAAAACCGGCAACTTTTTCATATATCTTTGGAGTTCGATTATTGTCAACACAATTACATAAACCTTGTCAACTGTGGCATTATTTGGCTGATTAACATCTCTCCAAATGAATAAAATAAAGTAAGCCGCCATGGTTATAGAAAGCATTTTCTAACGTTAATTATGTTGGATAACACCATGAAATTAGGTAATCTCTACCATATATCATAATAGAATTTAAATATTTATAAAAACACAGACTGGAACGTATAAAAAGTGCTGACGCAGATAGGCTCAAGTGACTCCACAGATATTTGTAATAAATATATTACAAAAAAAATACCATACCCCTAGCTGTTAACAGAATGTATAATAAGGCCCGGTCTTTCAATCTCCTAATAAATGTATCTAATAACAATTTAGCTAATAAGTTATTAGGAGAATAAGAACAGACCGTCTTTCAACGAATATTTTTAGGTTAAAGACACGTATTTCAAACTTCTAATAAACTTCCTAATAAAAGTTATTAGCTGAACTTGAAATAACTGTTTTCCATCAACTAATAAAAATTATGTAGGTAATAAATTGGTTTATTCTCCTAATATCTTATTGAGTGCTTGAAGTAGCCAATAAGAATTATTAGACGCTTAATAGCGTACCGAAAATCTCTGAAAACAACAAAGAAGGTTATGTTTTCAAGTTTGGAATTATTTATGAACTAGACATGTTTGAAGATTTCGAGAATTGTTTTTGGAAGGGACTTGGTCGATCTAGTTAAAATAGTTCATCGTGATTTATCAAGAGGTTTAGATTATCAAAATACAGTGTACAGACAATAAACAATATTGACAATGAACAATATTAACAATAAACGATACTAACAATAAACAATTTTGACAATAAACAATATTAACAATGAACAATATTAACAATAAACAATATTGACAATAAACCATATTAACAATAAAGAATTTTGCCAAAAAACAATATTGACAATAAAAAATATTAACAATGAACAATATTAACAGTAAACAATATTAATAATGAACAATGTTAACAATAAACAATATTAACAATGAACGATGTTAATAATAAACAATATTGACAATAAACAATATTAACAATGAACGATGTTAATAATAAACAATATTAACAATGAACAATATTAACAAAAAACAATATTGACAATAAACAATTTTGACAATAAACAATATTAACAATCAACAATGTTAACAATAAACAATATTGACAATAAACAATATTAACAATGAACAATATTAACAATGAACAATATTGACAATAAAAACTATCGACAATAAACAATGTTAACAATAATCCCTATAAATAATAGCTGTCTGGCCGGTATTTCAATCTGCTAATAAATGTGTCTAATAACAATTTAGCTAATAAGTTATAAGGAAGATATATTAGGTAAATAAAAACAGACGGTCTTTCAACGAATATTTTTTATTCGGTATATTCATAACCCCAGTTTATGTTGGCAATAAATGACGCTATACAAATACTTACAGAATCTAAATCTCTTGAGAAATTTTTCATCATTAAAATTGTTTAAATAATTTAAATTAGGCTCGCTAATACTTATACTGTCTGTCACGATTAAATATTTAAACAAGCTTGGCCAAATCATCTTCCACAACTCCCCGAAATCTTCAAAAATATCCATGTTCCTCGTTTATAATAATAATTTCAATCAATTTCAAACTTTTTTCTTTTTTTGTTTGTGTTGGCGACATTTAGAGACTTTTGATAAGCTTATTAAGGTTCTAATAGTACTTATTGGCTACTTCAACCACGCAATAACATTTTAGGAGGATAAAGTTATTACCTACATAATTTTTATTAGTTGGTAGAAAGACAGTTATTTCAGTTATTCGGCTAATAACTTTTATTAGGAACTTTATTAGGAGATTGAAAGACCGGCCCGAAATATAATTAATTTATTATTCCTAATGTCGATTTATTTAAACCATAGTAACCTCTAATTTTTTATAATCGAGATTGAGCGATTCAGACTTTGCAATAATGGAAGACTATGTGAGTATACTTGTTCGTAACTACATACACTATATAATTATCACATAGGAATAGATAATCTGTATAAAACTAGGTTCCTGTGTAATCGCAATGCACTCCTTTGTTTCCGCGAAATCTGAACTAGAATATCTTGACTTCACTACAACGTATTAAAATAAAACTGGTTCAGTCTGTTTTATACCAAAATTAGTATTTTTCATGTGGTTATCAAAGAGCTAAGTTAATGATCTGTCCAATTAAATAATCATTCTATACAACACCTCCTTATAAATTAGGTACTACGAAATGCACACTTGCTTGGAAACTGGAATTAAAAGAACGTAAAACGGAGAACAGTTAATACAGTTAATGTTATGCATGTTTTATGACTTGTAATCAGTTTTCAGTCTTAGGTCAGAGCTAAATTAGGGTACCATTTCCTCTGTTACCGAACCATGATAATTTTGTATCTAAATCATTTGTTTGTTCCCATAAAACAAATTACGCAATATATTATATAAACAAGTTGCGAGTCGTGTTATAATGCGCTCTGCATTGACGCTAATTTAAAATATACTCAGATTCGAAGAATCGTGAATACTTTCAGGCTTATTAACCTGCAAAATATGCATGCCCACATTTGAGATCACTCAGTCCTGCCAAACTGACCAGGTGTGCGGCCTGGTATGAACCAGGATACACTTTGAGCCATCTAAATTATTCGCGAAGCGTTAATGTTGTATAATACATTACTTGACGAGTTAATTTTGGGGATGTTTCAAGTTATTTTATAACATTGTTGCTTTTATTTTGAAATACGTGCTGAAACAACCGAGGCAAGCCTGATTTATATTAATAATTTTTACTTATAATATTCTTAAAGTCTGAATACAATTACAATAAGAAATAATGAATAAAAAATTACGATTTCTTTAAAATCCAAAATTTAAAGCGTAGCGCCTAAGACGCCTCGGACCATAGCTCCCCTATTATACAAGGTATCGAAGAAAGTCTAAGAGCAAAATTGTGCATAATTATCCTCGTCATCTTTCTAAAATACCTCTGGTCAGCAGTGGCGTGCCGTATTCCAGTGGCGTATCAAACTTATGTTTTTTTTTTTAATGGGACAACCTATATTTTATAGCAGATTATGTAACATACCGCTAACTTTAGCGGTTTCGCTGTTATAACATTTTTTCCTCACAGTCAGATCATTGTGTGAATTTTTTTTTTTTGCAGGAACTAAATTGCATCGGCGTCTTAGGTTTCTTGTACCCTTACATAATTTTTTTCAAGTGATTACGAAAAGAAGATAATTTTTGATTGGCATTCGCAAATTGTCATTTTTTTTTTCTAAAACTTGAAATGGCACGCTCAAACAAGATTACATCGCTGAATAGCTGACATTCCAAATTTTTCATTGGTACAAAAAAAACAACACATTTCATAATGAAATTTTTAAGAAAGAAAAAGTTGTTATGTCAATTTGTCCGCCAGTGCAATTTATTTTTCCAGCCAAAAAACATAAGTTTGATACTCTCTCCAAAGTATTTTAGAAAGATGGCGAGGATAATTATGCACAATTTTGCTGTCAGACTTTCTTCGATATCTTGTATGAGGGGAGCTATGATCCGAGGCATCTTAGGTTGTACACCCTGTACATGACGTATATGCCTGTTAGCAATCGGTGAAAAATAATTAGATATCCTGCAGATTAAAACGTCAACAGTCTGCTAAATAATTATATGTAATTCCCCTAATATCAGAATGATAAAATATTGTGTTTTTCTGATACTAATTGTAAGTATGTGTATTCAAGATCTAGTAAAGTTTTAATCAGATTTAAATTTAAACAAACTTGAAGCCAAATATAACATGAAGGAACTATTTCGCTAACTAACATTATTTACCATTACGATGTGTTGAACATTTTGTTCAAATATCATAAACTTGCAATATTATATGTGGGTGTAAAAGTCAAACGTTATAACGTTCCTCGATGACGTAAGTTTAATCTGTTTTTTATAAAATACGAAACGAAACCTCACACATTTACTTAGATTTCCGATATTTCGGTAAAATAGGATTGGTTGAAGAATCCATATCTTAACCTTTATAACGACTTCAGTAACCTATTCCATTCTAATTTGATTGCTGGCAATTGTAATTAAACCTACACAAGAGGGAAACATAAAACACAAATAGAAATTAATTGAGGAAACGTTTCAGCTTGCTTTTTTGCACAGAATACAGAGTGAGAATGTGCGGTAATAAATGCAACAATTGACTTGCTGGTCTTGATAAAATATATGTTTAGGTAAAAAAAGTATTTACTTTATAGAATAAATATTACAAAGATTAAATAATATTATTTTCCATATCTCAGATCACTATTCAATAGTACATAAACTAATAAAGAATTCATACTTGAACTACGTACTAAGAAATCCTGATTATAATTATAATTAATTGGAATTGTGACTAATTGTAAGATGTAAACTAATACATACTATCCACCTCCGAAACATCCTGCAAAGAGATCTAACTTTAAGCAAATTTAAAAGATAAATAATCTTTAAGATATTTTCCCATATTATTAAAAAAAAATAGGTTCGATTGAGGCAAATGGAAACCTTTACACTTCGAAAATTTTTATTTTTGTTTCAACTTAAATAACGTTTCTTCAAATGTACACATTTACGTATAAATAGGACGTGCATTCTTCTTTAAAGATTCGATGCAGTTTTACACGAAAAGTAAACCTCTTTTCAGAGAAAAACATTTAAGGCGGCGTTTTGTTTAACTCCTTTGAAATAAACCAGAACAATTTTTTTTTTAATTGAGAAGTAGTCTGTTTGTCTCTATTTTGTCTATTTTTACGTTCCAGGGATCTTCTTTGGATTCATTGTGCTTTTTTTTTTATTGTATATTTACATTTTGTTGTTGTCTCTTTCTTCTGCTTCTCTGAATTGTTTCAACACTTCGGCTGTAGTCAACACTTCTCCAAACGTCTGTTGTTTTAGTCTAGGGGTTGCCAATTTCTGTGGATTAGTGTCAAATTGTAATAATTTAGGTTGTCAATTGAGTATCATCTGCACCTCCAAATAAACACGATGGCTGGGCATCATCATAAAAGCTGGTTAGTTTAACATCAAAATTTATTAAATTGACATGCTAAAAGCATTGCCTGAATACATTAAGTTAAGTTATTTTAAACACTTTGCAGATTTAATTCAATAAATTTCTGAAATATTGAATTTACAGTTTATTGTTTGATTTAAACTAAACTAATAACGTGTTTCTACCGTCCATGCACTGACAAGGGATGAGGAAAAAACCCAAAGCCAGCTAAGGTAGTAATATAAATCGTATTAATTATGTAATGGACAACGGTATGATAAATTAGTTTTTGTGCAATAAACGTATGCACCTGTTATAAGTGCCCAATAAAGATTAGAAAGATGAATGTCGATTTTATCTTTAATCTTATTTTCTCCTACGTCACAACTGCACAGCGGATCAGCGGGAGGTTGCATTATTGGTAATTTGACGCTCCAGCATAGCAATGAATGCAAAAGAGACTGCATGAAATACTGCATTAATACATAGATTTTTAGTGGGAAATTTGAATTTTACTTATGTTTGCAAATCGACAGATATAAGTTCTTATACTCAATTGAGATCATAGAAATCTTTATTATAGTGATTTTTATATAGTAAATGAACCTACTTACTTGAGGATATCTGTAGAAATGTATTTTTTTGTCATATTTTTGACGCTAACACAAATAAATTTAGTACCTACCTTTTGTTAGACAGTTTTTTATTCAATATAACGTACAGAAAAACATCACTAAATGATAGCTAAACAATCACATTAAAGATACATTGCTATTAAATGGTATATTGGGAGTTATAAGGAGTGTTGGTCACAGCGATATATCCCCCGGGGGGCGAAACCGTTTGAGTGGAGAAGAATTTTACAGCTAGGGACACCTGCAAATTGAGATCTGCTTTATTTCTGAATTTGTAGAGAGTATCACAGATGACTTTGGATGGTATTCAGTAAAATTAAACAGGTATTTAATTTATAAAAATATAATTTAAAAGTTAAAAAATTATCTATAAGGTTCGTAGCAATATGTATTCGTGATAATAAAATAAACATATCAATCGCCGGAATACAAAATCTTATGATTGTACCGGATGGTAATATTGTTCGCCGTGGCACCTGCGATCACATCGTGACATATGTATATGAAACAATACAATACACCTCGTTAGAATAACATAAGCGTATTGACTGAAACTATTGTGGTTACGCCACCACCATTTTTCTATTATAATCTGTTTCTCATTTGTATATGCAGTTCAAATTTGCTACATTTGTATATATTAGTTATAAAATCAAAACACGTGATTCAGAGACGTGACATATACATATTCATGTTAGCGCATACATATATTCATAAATATATTATTGATACAAAAAGAAAGACATTTTCTTAACACTCCAGTGCGGGCAATTAAATGTTCTTTCTTATTTCAACATTAAATATTCCATAGACAAACATCCTTAATTATAAATTTGTATTAGTGACTAATGCCTATTCTGCTATATTTTCGAATGCTTAACAAAGTAGATGTTTGTGGGTAAGAGAACAATTTTTGAAAAGAAAAAACAAGAATATACAAAATAATTATAATTTAGAATTTCAAATTCGATTATACGAAAATATTCAAGCAGAGCAACGCTTAAACTTGCGCTGCATATGTAATTATTAGAAATAGCTAAACAAAAGTTAATTCATATTACGTTACCTTAGTCATTAACCGATTTTCTTCTTACTTTATTACGTGTGTACAACTTTTCTTTCTTACAGGTATGTAAACAACAAGGACAGTGGGGCTATTAAAGACGGAACTGGTAAGAAAACGAAGTCTAAGCATGTTAGTGATAATGTCCCTAGAACTTTTATACACATCGAATATTAAATCAATGCAAATACACGCTGACGATATTAAATATTTAATTTGTAAGTATGTCAGGCACATGTACTTAATAGAAATATATTATTCAAATGGCTTGCCATTTTGCAATCTCGTTGTGGACTAACATCGGACAATGTTTTCCTTCAAACCGCGTTGTCTTAATAAGTGTGAAAACAAATACGTAAGTTGAATACAAAAAAATAGGTTTATTATTGGTTTTATTTCTAAATTTTACTAAAGGAACAACAATTCCTAAATAATGAATTGTTCGTGAAGTCAGCAAAACAATCATAAAGAAGTCATTTCTGTTTTGAAAGTGGCGATTTCTCCGAAAAGGAAACCTCATACTTGTAGTTTCCCACTTGCAATAATTAAATTAGAAAATTAAGCATATTATAACACCAGAATATCTTTTAGTCCATCATTTCCGATAGGGTTTTGATAAGCATATACCTAGGTACCTATCCATACAAACAACTCCTTATTAGTAAATTGAAACGTGTTTTAGGCACAGCACAAGACGATTACCAGGATACGAGGAACATTTATAAAAAGCGTGTTCCAACACATACAATTCTTAGTTCTACGATACAAAAATTTTGATTGCTCTTTATATACCGGGTGATCCAGTTATCGTGCTCTGCAAGTTCTCTAGTACTAACTTCAGGATTATGGTACACTGCCGCTAGCACACCAGTTTGCGCGTTTTCACTACTAATATTCACACTTTTTTCTTCTTTACAATACTTTCAGTTGTAGCAACTGTTGAAATGTCGTACGACTCAGGTATGGTATATCAGGGTATCTTTCTGTATACAAACGACACGCTGCGCCAACATTTCGTTCCGCTTCACCATAAATAAAAATCATATCAATTTTGTCACGTGCCACTTGATCCATTCTTGATATTTCAAGCATTGGTGCTTTTCTTACAATGATGCAAGTTATATTAAGTACATAACTCCAAGGGATTATTGGAACCTATTTACAAAAATAAAATTAATTAGCTTATGGGGTATTTCAGGGATTAAGTGGTAACACACAACAAATTTATTTCAATTTTATTCCTTTGTAATTACTTACTAATTAACATTTTTCGGTATTTGAATTATGATTTAGAAATTAATCCTATTGTATTGGAATCTCTTAATGATTTGAAATAAAATGTTATTCTCATAATGGAGGATTATTTTGTTATTGTCACCTATTAATTAAATCATGTAATGAAGATGTATTAAGCACGGCAGGATAGATTATTTTATACCCACTAGGTTCTTAAATGCAAACTCTACATGAACTTTATCTTTGTTACTAGTAAACTCCGAACCGTTCACCCAGCCAATTAAATTGTCCTTTGATGACTGATTACTTCCCAATTCAGCGGACCGGCTAAACCGCACCACCCTCCACTAACCCTTGTACACACCTGTAGTTTGGGATCGTCGGTACATCCTGTATATCCATTTTTCTTAATTAAAAATTACACATACTGTATATATTGTAATAATTAAAAGTGAAATTGTCACCCTGTATATTAATTTTTTTTAATTAGAAATTACACATACTGTATCATTATTATTTTCCGTTGTAACAATTGAAGAAAACACAAAATTCTTATCTGCTTTAGATATCCGTCAACTATCGATAATTTACATACTTGGTAACCGACGTCTTCCGAATAGTGTTAACTTTAGGCCATATAAATTTTAGTACTTTTCTACTCACTATTAGACCCTTTTCCAGAAAAAAAATACCAGGTTCCATTTAAATAAAAAAAAAAAAAACTGGACCTTCATATGACCTTTACGTGCTCTCATAGGACTATGACTGTGTAAGCATTAGGTAGGCGTCTTCTTGTATTAAAACTTCTACTTGAAACTTTTTTTTATAAAACTAACTACTTCCAAATTTGGGAGGGGGGAGGGGGCACGATAAATGGACCACTCGGTATATTGCGTGTGCCTGCCGCAGAAATGGATTTGACCGACTGAGACGATAAGAATCAGACTTACTTGACCGAAGCACACGTGCAGCTGAAATACATCGGCGTAGCGATCAAATTAGGTGAAGTACGCGCTTTTCCGAACGAAGCGCCTACGAAGTGGGCATGAATAAAACGTCTAAAATCCGCTCTCCACTACCTACATATTACACACAATAAGTTTTAAGAATACCGAAATCCTATCAAAAACTGTGCACTACCAACTACCATGCAAGACTACCTATGTCGTGAGGCAATTGCAATTTATAGACACTAAGATAATTTCAACAGCACTTCAGTCTTCAGTGCACGCACTGTAAGCAGAACTCGGCATGTAGTTGATTTGTGTATTTGTTATAAATTAATTATATTATTTTATTTATCCTAACTCCTCCATTGTTTTTAACAACAAATTACACCGTAAAAAATATTATTTACATAAAAATGTTGCAATTCTTTGACAATGTATGGTATTTACTCCAAAGTAATAATCTACAGAATTATAGAGCATGTGTTGATTGAGGGTTAAACAAAAAAAAAATCTGTTTTTAATATTACTTAACATTAATTAACGTATCTATTCATATTCGCCATAAATAATGACCTTTTATTTGCACCATTATTTTTTTTGTGACGCACTATTTTTTCTTGTGTACATGATGTACAGCCTCGACGCAATGAAAATCGCCGACCTGAAGCTAACATTCGGCGAATACTTTTGCTATCGTTAGTACAGGCAAATAACTGCGAAGAAATTGGGATGCTTGGCGTAATAAACAGAAGCTTCAGATAATGTCTTATTTACCACTGCATATTTAAGAATTTCTTATCAAATTGCTTCGTAGGAAATTACAACTATAAGAAGGGTGTATTAATGTCAAATAATTTGACACTTCCTTTTATTTAATATAATGTTCAAGAATAAGAAAGTTAGACATCCTATTTAAGAGTGGTCGGTAATGCAGATCGCGGTAGCTCAAAATATAATTTACTTGATTATGTTTTATGGCATCAAATAAACCTCAGATAAACGGTGCTTATGATGACGATTTCTAACTGGATAATTGATGCAAAAGTATCATTATAATAATAACATGTTGTATACTATGAATATGTAAGAAAATGGTGAAAATATTCACTTGTTCATGAGTGCTGTAGGAAATACGATTACATAAAATGGACGGCCATTTTGGAAGATTAGTATAGTATATATAATGTTTATAAAATTATTATGTAGTTTTTAATCTGAATCGCTACAACATAAATCTGACATGACATTTAACAGTTATTTGGCATTAAATTTTGAAATAGCTATACAGTGCAACCTCGCGGCAATCCGAAATTTAATTGCGTCAGCCATTGATAATCCGAAATCGTATCTAAACTTGTTTGCAGCGTTCCAGCGTTCAGTCTTCAATTACAGCGTAAACAGTCGTGCTGCTGCCTGATATAAAAGGCGCTCTGTGATTACGTGTACCAAATCAACAGTGTTTGTTGACAATGCACAAAACCTTATCTCTTGGACAAAAATATGAAATAATTAAGAAGTCAGACCAGCCTTTACAACTTTCTGCGGAATATGGAGTTGGAAGATCGACCAAGAAAGAAGAAATTAAGGCGTACGTAAAATCGCATGAAGAGGAATCAACACGGTGTCTGACATTTAAGAAAGCTGAAGTAGAATCTGTATTATACACTTGGTTCCTGCAGCAAGAAACCGCAATTTATCAATATCTGAAGAAATCCTGCAATAAAGGCAAGATTTTTTTACATTAAAATAACCGGCCGGTACGACATTAGTGCCAGTTCGGGATGGTTAGATAATTTTAAAAAAAAATTTAATATTCGACAGTTAACTATTACCGGTGAAAGACTTTCAAGCAATCCTGCTGCAGTCGATCCATTTCAAAAGCTGTTTTTGGAAAAAAATACGAGCAATGAATTTTAATGCTCACCATACTTACAATGCGGATGAAAGTGGACTATTTTGGCGCGTTTTGCCAACTAAAACTTTGGTGCACAAGGATAAAGATTCAATTCCGGGTTGAAAAATAAGCAAGGATCGTATCACCTTTATGCCATGTGCGAGTGCGGCATTGTCTCATAAGCTAAAATTGTTAGTGATTGGCAAGGCTGCATATCCAAGGGCATTTAAAGATTGCCGACATTCTTCGCCTGTAGTCTACAAAAATCGCGGCAGTACTTGGATGACACGAGACATCTTCAAATAATTGTTTCACAATGACTTTATTCCATCAGTGCAAGCGCATTTAAAAGAAATTTGAGACAAAGTGCAATATTACAGATTTTTATTCGCACGTGTAACTTAATAATGTATACATATTTATCTGCACTTTATGTTTTATATTATGCAGCTTATTGCCCAGAATAAAAGTTATTTTCCATAGCTACGCTTATTCTTTTTTACTGTCGCCATTATCTGAAAAAATTGGTAATCCGAAACCGCTCTGGCCCGCAACTATACGAATTACCAAGGTTGCACTGGATTTAATAAAATAAAATTTTAAAATTTGTTGGCATTAATATTTTTGTTCTTTGAACCAAACTCGTAAATGTTAGTTTAATTAAGCTATCAAGAAATTATGCCGTTTACAAAAATTACCTCAAAGTATTATATTTTAATTTTTCAAATAGCTCGTCAGATATCATTATCACCTAACCTTACTTTTTGTCAGCTCCTAGTATGTTTCTATTTTTATGGCAGTCGTTGTATAAAATTTAATCTAAATCTTATTGTTATCATAAAAAGTATTTTCAATGAATGAACAAAGACGAATTGAATTTATAATAACTCTTTTTTGCTATTTTGATACATAGAAAATAAAAATTATATAAAAGAAAAAGGAAACTAGCCGACCCGGGTGGAAACTTCGCACTTCTTACATCATTTAAAAAAAATGATTCTCTTTCCTTCATATGTGGTTTTAGACTATCATCCGATACGCCGGCCGTCTTCAAATTTATGCTTTTTATAGTGATAATTCCAAATGTGGTAAAGAAAATTCATAGGGCGCAATCCTGAGCAACATCTGATTTTGTATAAATTGAAAAACAATAACAAATAACTATGAAAGAAATAAGCAGAGTACACTGAGAGAAATGAAAAGGTTATTTCAACAGTTTTTGTAGTCTTAAATATTAAGCATTCATCTAATCGTTAAATGATCAAATCAATGCAAAGATGTGTTAAACCAAATACTTTTAAGATTAAAATCACGTTTTAGGTGTAAATTTAACATTAAAACTTATTACTCGTATTTAAAAAGAAATATGCATTTAGTTAACTGATAAATGGTTAAGGAAACCATATTTTTCTCTCGGAGTATGTTCTATAAGAAGCCGATAATACACGCGATTACAACTGCATCTATAAATTATAAGTATATATTCATATTGTAAATCGCCATTTTTTTTTAATTCTTTTTGTAATTCTTTACTTTTACAGAATTTGATTTTATCTAACCTCACCGTTAAAGGTAAAACCAATAAAAAATACCTTTTTTGAGAAAGCCATAATGATTATACTGACACCACCAAAAACGCGTCAGGTTTGTAATTTACATTGGCTCGCAACTGTACATTAATAATCAATAGATAAATCACTTGATTTGTACCAACAGGTTCAAATTTATTTCAATTTTTATTTCAATTATCAGTATTTTGTTACCTACCTAAGCCAGTATGATATGACGTAATATTATAAACCTTTTGATCAACATTGAACTCTAATTTGTACATTGGTAAACAACAATCACAAACATCGAAAAGTGTTTTAGTTAACAACCGATATCCGTTCCAGGACTGGATCTTAAAACAGAGCAGTCACTAAACTGGGACCTTGTTCGTCAAATTAGTAGCTAATAGCGCCATCTATGACGCAGTTTGAAATACTAGTTTTACGTACCTTCGTAACTCCGAAAAATCGGGAGGTCTTATATGAAAAGGTGGTTATTGCTTTCAAAATGTTAGTGACATTAGCAAGACATTTTGTTTACTCTGTATACCTATGTCCTACGAGTTTATCACTATTTAGTATATGTATTTAATAAATTTCAGTTAATTTAATTACAAAAAGAAATAAAAAAAATAATATACAGTCTGAACCTCAACTAGAAACTAGACGTATGCTTCAAATACGCTGAATTTTGTATCTTATGCGTTGCGTTGTGTTAAAGTTTGAGGGAACATTGATAAAGTATTTTTTTTCAGAAACAAAGTTTTTACAAAATCGAGTTTCTCACATTTTCTCATCGACACTAACTCCTCTAAGATTAGCTTTAAAATGAAAATCTAATACAACCTAAAGCCTTAGGATCCTAAAACTTGTCCTGAGAAGCGTTTTTTTTTTCTTCTTCTACAAAAACTGTACTGGTTTCGGAAATTGGAAGGAAAAGATGAGAGCTCTCTTCTAAATAAAAAAAAAATTAAAAATTTTAGTGCATCTTTGATTTGTTGGCAAGATTCCCTAGATATTCAGACTCACAATTATTAATCACTTTAGCAAAGTTTGGTTCCTGTACGATACATAATGACAAGTATGGTTTTTGGTTAACCGTGTACAACACCTTACCGTAAGAAAGAAAAGATTAGCTATATGTGTATGCCATTTCTAAGTGAAACGCTTTGTATATTAAATTATGTCGATAACATTGCATATATCCTCTCCATACTCAAAAACTTCGTGTTAACCGTTATCCTAAAAAGAAAATATAATAATCAGTATTACATTTTAAACATAGAGATATACTTGTGATACACATAAAGTTGATTTAAGAAATATATGCAATATGTACTACTGTGAAAGACTGAAATTAGTGAATATCAACATTTTCCGGTGAACGTTACACCAACTATATTGGTGAAAAACGGAATATTTGTTAATTTTATTCTACAGTTGAATCGTCGCCGGTATATGTCGACAAAAGGTGAGCTCTGGTTGACGTTGGAAACGACAGGGCTTAACGGGTTTATGTCGTCGTCCAGTATATATCAGCACTTGGTGTTCGTCAGCCCTAGTCAAAGTTAGTAGTGTGCATGCAAAGCTTGCTAATTTGTATTCTTTATCTGATGTGTAATTTGTTTATAAAGACTACCGTAGTAAACCGTCATTATTATTTTTTTAAGATACTCTAAAATATTTCCTGAAGTGATTTCTGTTAAAACTAATGCAGTACAACTTTGGATTACAAGCGTTTAAAACATTTTTATATTTTCGAAATTATTGATGAAGAGAAGTTAATTGTCCGATTGAAACCAGAAGAAACAAATATGCACTACTAGGTTACCAATGATGAATTGTTCAATGTACTTTTCGAAACTCACATCAGAACAGGCTATGGAGGAAGAACACGTTTGCTTGAAGAATTGCAAGTTAAATACAAAAATATTACATATGAAGTTGCAATGTTGTATTTAAATTTGTGCAAACAATGTCAAATGAAAACAGTGCGCCTAAAAGAGATATTGTCGTGAAACCAATGGTCAGTTTGGAGTTGAACTCACGATCTCAAGTCGCACAGGGATGACAATTACAAGTGTATAATGGTACATCAAGACCATTTAAAGAAGTTTGTTCGGTTACGTCCTTTAAAGACTAAAAGACAGCTGAAGAAGCACCTTCTTCAAATATTTTTAAGATTTGGTGCCCCAACTGTATTCCATTCCGATAATAATAGAGAATTCAGTAATGGAGTCTAATCGGAACTATACGGTATATGGAAATATGTTAAGATAGTTTACAGACAGCAACGTCAGAGCCAAACACAAGACTCGGTCGAAAGGGCCAATCATCAGAACACACAGATACTGCAGGAGGATACTGCATGAACGATAACGGTACAAATAAATGGTCAGAAGGTTTGCTCTTTGTCCAATTTACCAAGAACACAACTACAACGAAGGAATACGTTAGAGTCCATAACACAGCTTCGTTTAGCGTAAAACCAAAACGAAGCATAGCGCCGTCATCTTTACCTGGCGAGCAAACTGCAAATATTGAAACTGAAGAAAACGTATTGTTTTAATTTAGTAAGAAAAGATAGTATTGTTTCGCCGGTATAAGTGAGAAATAATGATATTTAGCAAATATTCCGGATATACACCAAGCGACTTATAATTAGTGAATATTACCATTTACCGTAGAATATCGACATTTGCCAGATTTCGGCTTTTCACGGTTTTTTGGATTCGGATAGGATGGCTTGAGATTACTTCGAAATTTTATTTGGATTTTGTTTTCCTATTTATCTTTATTCTCTTATAACCACTAGCACATTATCATTATTTTACAGACCACGGTTCAAGGAGATTTTTAATGGACCATAATGTTATCCATCATAAATAACATTTTTACATACATATAAGAACTACAAAATCAGTAATGTTTTTTTTTTCATTCGCGATACTTGATACTGTAGCGTGGACGGATTAATTTAAACATGTTAATTTATTGAGGACATTGAAAGAAAATTTAACTATACTAGCTTCTAGAAATCACTGCCCATTAGTTATGGTTTCTCATAACAAATACTTATGAATATATGAATGCGTTTGCTAATAAGCACAGGTATAAGAACTTACATATTTTGCAGGATAGTGCAAAGAATCATTTCGCGTGCATCTATTTTTGTACTGGATTTTGGGAAAAACCAGAAATAAATATATGAGATTTAACAAGGAACTTCTTCTACGTTATCTTTTGCCTTTTGTACATATACGACACAAAATTTGTCAAATAGTGTTCCTATTGGTGAAAACTACTTAAGAATATTACTTCTAAGTTAGCCGAAAATGGTGACTTACTAAAGTATACAAAACGACTGAATTAAAAGATTACATTATTTTGACTAAATTTATCACTAAATCAAATAATCTTTTACCATTTATCCCGCTCACGAATAAAAACAATTTGTTATTATCACTTATTAAATTTTAAAAATAGCAAAAATATTGGATTAACATTATCAGTTGTTATATATTGCATTTTAGAGTATATTTATTTTAAGTAAGGTTAGTAGTCACTCTAAGAAAGTAGAAGGCGAAAATATACATGTACATAGTATTTTTAGAAATAAGTGTGTAATATGTTACAAGTAATAGTAAACTATAACGTTATTGAATGTGTAAATAAAACATGTTTTCACGAAAGGGGCAATGTGAAAGAATATTCCTAAAAACCCATTGTAAAACTCATTACAGACAATATCATAAATGATACTGTAAGCTTTGTACTTTCAAACTACAGTGTAACCTGTCTAAACGAACAAGTTTAAAATGTCCTAGGCATATTGATGTAAACAACACATCACTTTTTTTATTATTTTGGTTATTTCCTGGACTTATTTTCCTTTTTGCGAAGGCACAATGAACTAACATCGATATAAATGTGTGTTTGGAAGATATTTTGATGCCGTATACGACTTTGATGAATATTAGTAATCGGTCTTCGTTACTATGCTACAACCAATGGTAGTCTAATTGGAAATGTTAAACGTCACACTTCGCGCATTCTAACTATGTAACATACCTACAAATAATTCATCAATTACTCTTAACTTAATTCATTGTCGCATATGGGACACTTGGGCACTATCGCTATTTGTTCCTATCAACAAATTCGTTTATAAATATTAATTGCAAAAAATATGTCAGAAAACTTCAATCGCTTCCACTTATTCGATAGTCTCGTTAACCGTAACTATTATAGGAAATACAAATACACAAACTTATATTTTATATTATATATTATTTCATTCGAATTCAAATATTTTAATTAATAGCCAAGATTTACGTTAAATCTTAATTGATTTAGCTTAAATACTATTTCCTTATAAATGTATATTTAACTTAATCGCTTTCTATTTTGTTACTTTTACCATAATGTAATCTATAAGAAGATTCGTTAAGAACCGCATTCATTAGAAATGTATGTTTTGATGTTTACATGGAGCTGTTGCAATTCTAGGACATACATTGCGTCAGCGGTTTATGCAGTTAACTAAATTTAGTACGACTTTTAATTATCTTTATCATATTTTCGCGTTATTGATCGGTGCAAGAACTTAAAGAATTTCATCAACGTATGATTTATTTAATCCATTGATTGGTGCTTTCAACCAAATATCCGACTGGAGTAGATATCCGTATGGTAATGCGCTGAGATGCTTCTCGAGTAGATTTGCTCTAAATTAAAGTGATGGTACACTCAGAGAAAGAACAACCCGTCCCGTTTTAGTAAGAGATAGTGCCCTATACCCTTCGCTAGTTTTCAGAATTGCATCTAAGCCCGGAGGATTCTCGGTTAAGAGTTATTTTTAGAGCCAGATAATTTACTAGCCGGATCTATGGACTATCCAAAACTTCAGATCCAGATCCGCTATCCGACACCTCGGATCCACATCCGCTATCCGAAATCTTGGATCTGGATCTGTTATTCGAAATCTCAAATTCGTATTCTTTATCAGGTATCTCCAACTTCTATCAATAAGATAATCGTGTTTGCTTGTTCTCGCTAACATTAGAAAAAAATAATAGAGAAAAAACGTATTATGTTGCAACGTTTGCTTTGTAAAATAATAATACAAATCAATGTTATTCATGAATATTATTTGTAGCTAATAAATACTGTTATACGTATATAACATTTTAAGAAGTATCAACTTGAGCCTACATGCACTGAGAACCGCCATCCTCCCAACATGAGAGTATGACCCCAGATAGTTGACTTCGTTGGAATATTTTAGTAGATGATCTTTCAGGAATACTCATCGGCGTCCTCTGTAATTTTTGAAGATGTTTTTTTGGAAATATGACTTATATTAAGTAGACGTTTCGGTAGACTTAGGCTACCTTTTTCAATTCAAAAAAACAAATTATTTAAATTTAAGAAATAATACATATAAAAATTTATGAAATTTATTATACTATTTAAAGTTAAAATTAACAATAAAAATGGTATCGTTAATGTATAAATAACAACATAAAACATTTTAAAAATTATTAAAACATGCAGAACGAGACACGAAGGACAATCGGAATGCATCAACAACAGATTTAAATCAACAAATTTTTTTGTGAATCGAGGCAACTTTAAGTATAGTATAATGAGATATCATTGAGGTAACTTTCATACATTTTTATATGTATTATTATTTAGATTAAATAATTTGTTTTTGTTTTTTAGCAATTGAAAAGGTCTACCGAAACGTCTTATATGTACTAAGTCTATTTAATATAAGACATATTTCCAAAAAGCATCTTCAAATTTAAACACTGTACGGCTAAATAAATAAACAAATCTGTAATTTTTATTCATTTCCCAAACAGTATAGATTTTTAGTAAATAAGCGTTGTCTTTACTTATTATTTATAACCTTCTTTATTACCAGGTTTTTAATATTTTATTTAAACCACAAATTCTTCAAAAGAACCAACAAAACTCTTTTTTCCTGTTTTGAAAAAAAAAGTTTTGTTACCAAAAGCAAGGGCCTGGTCATGGAACATTAACGTCGTTTCCCAACAAGAGTTTCTGGATGTATGATCTGAAGATAAAATGATTTTGCTTATTTATTTATAGTTGATAGCAAACAATTGTGCGATCAATTAAAGTTTTTATATCTACCTACTGCAGTGGCGGCTCGTGACTTTTTGCCCAGGGGAGGCTAGTGTAACCTAACCCTTCTCGGTCAATAAATTATATTTTGATGTCTATTACTGTATCATTGGAAGTGTAGAATAAAAATTGACATAAAAAAGAAATAAAAATAAAAGAAAATTACTCGTCTAGCAAGAACCACGTAGAGATGAGAGTGAAATCTTACCTGAATAGGAAAATGGATAAATGGTGTAAGGTAAAAAGCTAATAAAAAGTTTAAATAAACTCTTAATAAACCAAAAATAAACTAATAATAAATAACAAATATAATAGTAACTCATAAAATTCTACGATAAATAAAAAATAAGTTGTTGATAAATAATAATAACTAAATAGATCTGTTTTTTAAAAACTAAAATAAATATTTTAATATTTTTTTGAAACACGGAAAACTGTATTGCTTACCCGCTCGTAAATACATCATTTTGCGTTCATGTAATAAAAAAACCATTTTCAATTGATATTAAGGACAAACTGCTTAATCGATTTTGATACATAAGTGTTGCGGCAGTAGTTTTTAATTTTTTTTTAGTTAATGCTTATAGGTTTACTCAGTTCCGGCATACATTCATATAAATTTAACATCTCAGTTGACGTTTAACATGCTTCAAACATTTGAAGATTATGAATTTCGTCAAAACAAAACTATTGTTGTAAAAGTGTTTTCTAAGAAATTTTAAGGAAAGGTCTTTGAAGAAATTAAGAATTTCTCAAAAGTCAATAAATCAAAGAAAAGTAACTTGTGTATATCTTGAAATCTAACTTCTGTCTGAACGATTAACGTACCTAAAATTTCGTTAAAAATTTGTTTATATTCTTGTATTTCCGATTGATAGGACAATCTATGTCTTTTCTGACTGGGTTCTTTTTCAAAATATAAGTAATTATATATATCGTTAAAACGACGATTATTATTTCTCTATTCTTGTAAAGTTGAATAAGAGCTAACAAACTATTCCACGCTAAACTGATGTCAGTTATTCTGCAGTATTGAAAATGTAATCGCATATCATTTGTAACTGATTAATATTTTTAAGTATAACGTATTAAGGAATAATGCTAATGGAAACCTTGCCTGCTGAGAACAGAGATGCAAGAATCAAAACTAAAAAAGCAAAGTCTGAATTTCAGAATGTTACTTGGGACCAGGTAATAGCCCGCCCAGGGCAATTTTTTACTAAAATTCAAAAAATGTAGGTACATTTACTGTACTATTTACTGTACTATTTAATAAATAAAAGGCGCCCGACTACAATATCAACGTTAGTAAAATATTATTTAAGGGCAGCTTTAAAATTCGTATTTCGTTCCGTCAACTTTCGGAGGTTTCTCGCTTTGACCCATAATTTAGTAATCTTTCTACTTCTAAAATTTGTTATCTCATTTAAAAATCAGCCTGTAAATATCAAATCTATAAATTTTAAATAGAAATAAAGAAATTGCACGCATATTTTGAACATCATATCATTATTTGACACTATAGGTATGTATCTGTTTCATAAGAGAACTACTTGAAGGAAGAATACTGATTACGAGCAAAATTGAATTATATTATGATGATATTTATTTGAAGCGCACAATTGCAATGTATGTATGTATGTATGTATGTATGTATGTATGTACGCTAATTGAGTCATAAAACATTACCGAGTTGTGCAACCGTCTGCATACCTACATCAATTCAATTTAAATACTTTAATACATCCTCATAAATAATTTGTTAAGCCCCATAATCTTTATAGGTATCTTTAATGTCATGTAAGTATATCTTTTATAAATGTTTTCTAATACTTGTTATATATAAAAAAAAAACTTGTTATGTACTTTTTCACAAGTTCATTCTCTTTTGATTACACGATTGCACAAACAATTTATATATAGATATATCTATACGGTGTAGAACAGTGTTCTTCAACCGGTGGTCCGCGGACCGGTCCCGAACCGTAAAGATTTTCTGCCGGTCCGAAAAATCTTCTGCTGGTACGTGAAACTATGAATTAAATTACAAACCATTGTCTCCAAGATTAAAACACCCACGTATCATGATACAATAAAACAAGGTATTTCTATAAAAGTAACGAAATTGTGTCCAAATTATGTCTACGCATACATATAGATAACGTATTTACCACAGGAGTCACAGGACGGCAATATAAACGCCATTATAACGATTAGTGTAGTAGTTTCGTAGAACTTGGTATTTCATGTTTTATTTTTATGTACTTGGTGTTTTAGAAAGTCAATTTTATAATATAGATATTTATAATTTTATTTAATTTTTATTATAGATGTTTTTAAAAGATTATATGACCAAATGAAGACACAAAAATGTGCAATAAAAACTATGGGTACTTATGATAAGTCATTACTTAGTTGCTCTACGTATAGCTAAAACTAGAAAACCATTTACGATCGGTGAGGAATTATTAAAGCCTTGCGTCTTAGATCTATTGTACAAGAGATTTTGGGACCTGTGTCCATTAAAAAACTACCCATGTCGGATACCACCATTAAAAGAAGAATTGTTAATATGGCCGCGGATATCGAAATTCAAGTTGTAGAAGGGACAAAGATATCAAAATATTTCGTGATTCAGCCTTACGAGTCTACTGACATGGACAACCACGCTCTTCTTCTGTGCTTTGTTAGGTATAGTGAAGAAGAGGATTTCAGGGAAGAACTTCTTTGTTGCATTGACCTGCCTGGACGAACTACTAGTTCTGAGGTATTTAGTGCTCTTGATATGTATGTTAAAGCACAAGGGTTAGGGTTAGACTGGCGGAAATGTGTGGGCGTATGTACGGATGGTGCAGCGAATATGACTGGATATCGCTCGGGAGTAGTCGCTAGAATAAAGGAAGTTAGACACCTAGAAATATTGTCAACTCACTGCATAATCCATCGAGAACAACTAGCTGCTAGGAGACTTTTTCTTGAACTTAACACAGTGATGAATGATGTGGTGAAGATTGTAAATGAAATTCGTAGTCGAGCTACAAATTCCAGGTTGTTCACAATACTGTGTGAGAGCATGGACTCACCCCATCAACATCTTCTTCGTGCAGAAGTGAGGTGGTTATCAAGAGGAAGAGTTCTTGCGCGTCTTTTCGAATTAAGGGAAGAGGTAACGCAGTTTTTACGCGATCGGAAATCTAATTTACTAGAATCTTTGTTAAATGAAAAATGTATGGCTCGGCTTGCATATATGGCGGACATCTTTAGCCTTCTTAATAAACTTAACATTTCACTTCAGGGATCTTGTCCAAATATTTTTTCTGTGAGAAATAAAACGGATGCCTTCTAAAAGAAGCTGCATCTTTGGAACAGTCGAGTACGTAAGAAAGATATTGAAATGTCCCCAATTTTTAGCGATTTTTTAATTGTAGCTGATATCAACCAGAAAATAATATTGAAATTAATAAATGAACATAGCTGATAACTTTAGTAACTATTTCCCTGAAAGTGAGGATCCTCATAAGGGAAACCTTTGGATTCATAATCCTTTCCTAGATGTCCACTCATGTGCACTTGATTTTCGTGATAAAGAAAAACTTATAGAACTATCCACTGATGTCAATCTGGTTTCAAGACATAAAACGATGCTTTTGCCACAATTTTGGATATCACTACAAAAGGAATATTCAACTTAGAGTGACAAAATGATCAAATTATTGATTGTTTTTTCGACATCTTATTTGTGCGAGAAGGCTTTTTCTACCATGTCAATTAATAAAAACAGCAAAAAAATCGAATGGATGTGAAGTCACGTATAAATGATTTGTTAACAAACAAGCAAGAAGTCTCACTAAATAATTTTATATAAATTTTGAAGGTCTGTTCAATTAATAAATAAAAATATTATTCACCTTAGTGTTTATTTCACTCTTGATAGTCTGCCGGCCCACAATATAATTTGATGTTTTTGCCGGTCCGCAGGTGTAAAAAGGTTGAAGACCACTGGTGTAGATTATAGATATGCATAACTATACAAGCTACTTTACAATACAAACACTAACACCACATCTACCTACACAAAATCTAAAAATGTTTTTAATTAGAAGTTACCTCATCATATTAAATAAACGAAAAGAAATGATTTGTTCCATACTATAAGTGTGCTGTGAAATTTTCCAGCAAACAATTGATTATAGCGCGAATGAATTACAGTCTAGCACTCTCATGTAAATATTATAACAAGATAGTCAACGTTCTTAATTTACACATTTTAATAAATTGTGCGATATATAAACTTCCATGTTGTACTAGTAAATCAATATTGTCAAAATAAGATAAGTACATATAGTAATATTCCCCGAGAAAGAAAATTGAACAAACTTCCAAGAGGAAAGTTACTTCTTTTAAACAAAGTTGAAATATATGGAAATATTAAGAGAAGTATCATTTCTGAAAGACAAAAGTAATTAGTTTATATACTGCTTCGAATTCTTGCGTATGGGATCAATCAATTACATAAACAGGTCGTTAAAACAAAATTGAAATAAACAATCATATCGAAGCAGCTTTTTTATACAATGTTGAAAATACCAACATAAAAAAGCACTTTACTCATTTTATTATATTTAACTTTAGCAATAATTAGCAGCATAATACATTCATATGTATATACTACCTGGATGAACAACAGAAACAAAATGATGTGTGTCAGTTTGGGATAATTTAATTCAAATAAACTATTGTTTCTGTCATCATTAATAATTAAACAAATAATGCATGATCATTAACTTCAAATCTAAGCTATGAAATGCTATGTATTCAGCATATTGAAAACATACCTACATACATATACCATATTTGTATAATATATGTAAAATATTTATTTAGCTTTTGTAAAAATAACATGACGTAACAAACCAAATAAATATGTAAATTTCTTTTAGTTTGCACTTTGCATAGTGGTTTACAATATGTTCCATTATCTTATTTGCATTTGTTAGTCACAATGATCACCGCATGAAATAGCAATTCGGAGTGGATGTGAAAATTCTATTTAATTAGAAGAATTATTATTTACCGAAACATTTACACCTATACAATTCAATTCCTTCATGCATGGAGAGCGTGATAAGAATTAACACATGGTGATGTAGGCTGTATAATTTTGAGTGATGTAACTGAATTAAATGTTGAACTGTTTTTAAAATTAATTAGGACTGTGTTTTGATAAATTTAGCAAAAGAACCATACGGGCCTAGATAGATTATATATTTTTATCACGTTCAAATTGTCGATAGGTATTTCGGAATTAGAAGTATCCAGAAATCTTCTATATACTTTGACTTCGTTTGGCTAGGAGCCCTTCCTTCCTTGAGTTTATTATGTAGATGAAAATAGTATGTTGTTATTTCTTATGTAGTCGTTACTGTCGTCTCTTTTCACTTGCTCTGTCAAGTAGGAAAATATATGTAAGTTACCTCGTGGTTCCTATGGTCATTCCATTCTCGTCTTTCTCACCTTTTCCTTATTGATTTATTTACCAGACTTTCATTTCTGGTATTCGAACTAAAAAAGTACTAAAAATGATTTCTTGGCTATAATTACTTAACGCAAGTAAATATTTACTTCATTTAAGAAAATGTTGTAGGTTTAAGTAATTAAACCTCTTCATATATAATATTTTATTTTCCTGAAACTAAATAGTATCTAATTTTAAATATATAAATAAATAATGTGCTTTATAGTAGAGTAATTAACAAATTTAATAATTGAAAAGGTACATATACAATAAACACAAATATAAAGTGTCAGATACACTTAGTTGTCAAAGAATAAACCAGGAGATTGCGCTGCCCGCACAATGAAAGAAAAGGGGCGATGAAAGTTTGTAGGAAAAGAAATTTAGTGTAACCTCTATTTATTTCCTATTGGAAAGATACGATTTG
This sequence comes from Cetonia aurata, assembly GCA_949128085.1. Lineage (NCBI taxonomy): Eukaryota > Metazoa > Arthropoda > Insecta > Coleoptera > Scarabaeidae > Cetonia > Cetonia aurata. The sequence goes on along the minus strand of OX421882.1, from coordinate 54,410,849 downwards.
AACCATTCCAGAGGAGTGCCACGAATCCCATAGTAGAATAAGTTTTTTATTAGAATGTCATGACTGACACAGTCAAAGGCTTTAGGTAAGTCCCAGAACACTGTTGCAGTGAAGTGTTTATTATTAATATTATTAAATACTTCATTGAAGACCGAAAAGAAGCCGTCGGCAGTACTTGAATTGGACAAGAACCCAAACTGGCTGGGGGTGATAATTTTAAATTTTTTTAGAAAAAACAATAGCTGTTTTTTGATCAATCTCTCAATAATTTTGGATAATACGTATAATACTTTATGACTAAAAGAAGTAAGCCAGATAGGGTATTTAAATTTTCATAAAATTGGTTTTTTTTCACTGTATATTCCGAAACAATTTTAAAACGTGCTCCTTATCAATCTATATATATGTCTAGATAAAAATTTTCTGAAAATAGATTATAAAAGCTATAAACCAGAGGCTCCCAAACTTTTTTTTCTCATAGGCCACTTTGAAAGTTTTGCTGGTTCCGGTGGACCCCCTGCAGCTATATTTCTACCATATTCCCAAAACTCGACAAAAATGTGAAAATTAGATCTAACTATGGAAATTTGCGTTGCCGCTGAATTATTGGTTAATTAATTGATTGTGCTGTGAGTGGATGTCAAAAAAGTAAAGTTAGCCAATCAAAAAAGCGATTCCATCCAACTTTACTCCTTTGACATCTACTCACAGCACAAGAAACCAATCAATTCTCACATATTTTATTTAGAAAACTCTCCATTCGGAGTGGTAAAAATAACAAGAAAAGTAGTATATTTCCTTGTGTTGTATTTATTCAAATATGTAATCATTACACTATTAATTATTATTGTTATTATATTACATTGTAATATGATAACAGTTGTAATATAATTAAAATTCAATATTAATAACGTAACGTAACTTCTACAATGACAATCACAAAATAGTCATAATTTTAGTGGGAGGGATGTACTTGATGGATTGACAGCAAATTATCAATATTTGGCTTTAGTTTTGTTAGGAATAACCGCAAATCTCCCCGTTCTGTGATATTCAATCTGCTCCTTTTTTTTGTTAAAAGGTTTGTAACGACACTTAAACTTTTCTCGACAAGATATGACGAGGGAAACGCTATCAAAAGCTTTCTCGGAATTCCCCACAGTCCAGGATATTTTTCGGGTATTTCTATTTCTGCCTGCAGCCAAAATGTTTGATATCCTCTTTTAAATTTCACCTTCAGTTCCTCATTAGTGCTAAGCTAGAGTAGCTCCTATTGTAATATCACATTCTCCACTTCCGTTTCATCAAGTGGATTTATGATCCATGGTGGTATTTCCATCGTCAGAATATCTTCAAATCTGATTTTAAAGTCATCATGCAGGGCAATTAAATGTTGAACGTATGTGTGAATATCCTCATCAAGGCATTCTACCTGTGACAAGTTTGGAAACTGGGAAAATTCGCGGCGACTAATATTTTGCTTCATAAATTTCAATTTTCTAAGAAAAGCTGAAATTACATCCTTTGTTTTTATTAAATTGAGTCCCCTTGTAATTGTAAGTTAATGTCATTAAATTTTTTGAACAAATCTGTCAAATACGCGATGCCTGCTTTCAAATTGATCAGGTTTTCTTTTAAATCTGGATCTAACCAGGTTGGCACGGGCCTAGAACGACGGAAGTGTTGATTTTAATTCCGTTTTTCTTTCTAGGTAATGAAATAACTAGATACGATATGCAGGTGTTTTATATCCATAAGGTCTCTTTTATTAACGTTTCATATCTCAATTAAAATAAATTTATCATACAAGGGTCAATTAAGTTATTTACATGGTATAATTTGCAATTTATAACAGCGTTATTACTTAACATGTCAATGGCCTTCAACGTTTAGAGGCAGCGCAATCCGTCGGCAGTCTACGCCACACCATCACTTACATAAAACCAGCCAGCAATGATTGGGTAGACGAAATGTGTGTCGATTCTCAGAAGGAAAAATTGCCGGATTGTCGGCCGCAAAATATTATACGATAGCAATTAATATAGCAACTTGTGCTGGCTCAGTGGAAACAGTAGTAGGAGTGTATATTTACGGCCGATCGTTTCCACGAATTATCTACCTGTTACCGAGAACACGTAGCGAATTTACGCGAACGATACTTTGCCAAGCGCGATCGCATACCACAATGCTTATCATAGCAATTTCCGAGAATAGTTTTATTTGTCACCGGGTGTCGCACGCGCGTAAATGTTGTTTATGTATGTAGTATGCATGTACTATAGCTTACGTATATGGTACATGTGTTCCGCATTTGTACCCCAAATAGATTCAATATTCTTTATTTTTCATTTTTCGAATCGTCAGCACATGTGGCTCCATTACGTCTTTTGGATGCATCGAATTGGCTTAGGGCGTTGTTCGCAGCCTTTTTCGTTGTAACAAAATAAATACGTGATAAACAGTATATAACAAATTCTATTTATGCCACAGATTAAATGAAATACAGGGATGGACTGACTGTTCTTGTAAAAAGACTTGTTGTTTATTAGCTACTAAATTAATGTTCTCTAGATCATCAGTTGTAATTTACCATTATTTTATGGGAGTAATTTATTTTATGTTCTTTATATTTATTTATTTATATATTTATTGTGAGTGCTGGTATATTAGTTCTTATTCGTATTTACTATATTTTATCTTCGTTTAATTAAATATTCTTTAGGTACCTACCTATTCACCCAACAGTTTTAACAATCTAGAATCTAACCGTATGTGACCATTAGAGCATTTGTGTGCGCACAAATTCGTCGTTCATGTCCGATCTAAGGTGTTGTAGAGAAGCTAGTAATAAATAAAACACTATATACTAAAAATAAATAATACACTATGAACCATATACAGGTTTATTTTGTTGACACTAATCATTACTTGGGCCGTGATCATATTAACACGCTAGGCATTTATGATTACAAAATACACAACAATAAAGATAAATACATTTAATTATGTCATATGTTTCATAATAACATTACACTCCGCAAGTATGGTTTATTTCATTTTCTAATAGCTATTTTGTATGAAAATTAATAAAGCAATCGACACAAAGGCCCACGTCGCATTTTACACATTACAGTCTTCGCACAGCGAACAGCAGCACATCTACGTCGATTGCAAGAAGAAACTTAGTATCCAATGCCATCTTAACGTAGCTCATCGGAAATTCTTGTAAAAATACTACTAAATTTCGACGTAGATGGTCTACCAGCCCCTACAGATAAGTTTCTAAATGTTGTCAAACACTGCTTGAAAATTTCACGGCCAAATTCTAATTGAGAAATATTGCTACCACTTTTTCTCATTATCATCCATGCGTTATGCATGATAGCATGCATCATCCATGTAAACATTTTTTTCCTCTAATTCCTATTCTCTAGTATGATATATTTTCATCTATACGGTCGGTTCCACACATAATTTTATTATAATTCATTATCAATGCTGGTTGACTTATTCGGATTTTTCCTTTTCTGTGCGACTATATCGCGTTGTAGTACTAAGAGGTTGTAAACCGCGACAGGTGGAAGCAATTGTTACCACAGAATTATCGACCCATTTTACAACAGTGATGTTTTCGTCAATACAGCTCTTCTGTTCATATGGTCCCCTATTTTCTTTTTTAAAAACTTTTGAAGGAGTTAGAGGACATTCCTTTTGAAGTTTATTTTCTCTAGCAGTACCTGTGAGCATAACCACGCTCCCTGAGATGTTTCAGTAACGACATACCTGTAAACAGATTATCGAAGTATAATTTAATTGGTAGATTTTTAATACACTCGGGTAGCTCATCTAACATTTGAACTAATGGTGCAGCAGCTTTACCAAATTCATTTTCGTAGGAAATTGGTTTTCCTCGTATATAAACTGTTTACAATTGTGCCTTCCGTAATATGCTACCATACATTCAATAAAATTCATGTGTTCTTTTGGCTGGTATAGTCTCAGAAATCGCGTTTGTAGCTTATTCATTAGTGGTCTCAACTTCCACATCTTATGAAAATCGTCACATCCATTATTATCCGAAAAATGGATAAATCGGCATATTTCTAATAATCGATCTCTTCTCATACTGTTAAATACAAGTTCGTTTCTAGTATCTTGAGATGCTTCCAACAAAGACCGTCTACTGGGAACAATGATATATCCTGATAGATACAAAATTGCTATAAAATCTTTTATTTCTTCTTGTGAGATACGTGGATCTCTGTAATTTTTAAAAAGAGCATATTTTGAGGATTCGCTGGCTATAAATTGTATGATTTCTTCATTAAATATTAGCTGAAAAGTTTCTACTGCTGCCATGCCGCGATAGCTATAGTAATTTTGTTCAGGGATCATTAACATACTGTATACAAGCAATTGTTTCACTTTTAAACACAATACATATGTATACCAACACGCACTTACCTAAAACGGATATCAGCGGCCGCGTCCGCATCAATATGTGTACTTGCACTCCGTTCCATTGCACACACAAAACTAACGAATCCCCAAAATAATATTCTAAATGCATATCTAGCAGGTATAAACACCTCCCCCCTAGCCTCTTGAGCGAAAGGTTCGCGTTATCTGTGTAGTAAATGTTACAAACTTTTTTTGCCGCTAAGTGTTTGCGGTGATCATAAGAACAAGCACGGCGCTAAGGAGTTAAGTTATAGGTTCCCATTTTTAGCTCGTCTCATTCCTTGGATTTTTTTTCTGCTCTACTTCCCTATTAAGTTTTTTTAGTATTGTACTGCTACTTATTCCTCAAAAGGGTTCAGGCCCTACAGAAGGCATTCGAGCCCATTTCTTAGCGAGATTATCTGTGATTTCCTTTTCTTCCACTCCTACGTATCCCGAAACCCGCAGAAGGATTACCTTGTTTCTTTTGCTTAGTTCGTTTAGTTTTCCTATACACTCCCAAACCATATTGAAGCTGATTATATTTGCGCCTAGCTAATAACTGGCTGCTCGACTATCAGATATTATGATAATCTCTTGCTTTTGATAGTATGTGTCAATGTCGAACCGAGCACATTTTTCGATAGGATGTGTTTCCGCCTGGAAGATACTCGAGTACAAGCTGAAGCTTTCGAAATATTTGGTTTTAGACCCATATATCCCTATTCCAGTTTCCTCTGCCGCTTTGGATGGCATTTCTATTGAGTTTCAAAATGAGATCTTTAACCCATTCGCTTTTGCTGGTAAGCTTTGTGGTAAATTCTTTCACAAAGCTGAACTTTTTTGGCATATCGTGCCGGGGCTTATCCCAGGTTTGGCCACGTTCACGAGACTGAGGCCTATGCCTAACCATTCCTTCCCAGAGCATTCTGGGTGTTGTCCATTTGGCTATGCTCGCCACCAAAATGTGGAGAGAAGTAAGGTTTAGTTCCACCTCAACATGCTAATATTTGCAGTTTAGACAAATTAGCTCTCACAGTAGCCAGACTAGTTCTTTTACTCCAAGCCATTGCTCCATAAGTGATTATTGGTCTCACTATTAGGTACTATATACTATATACACTCAAAACGGTATTTTGGGATTGCATCCCCAATTGTTACCTGCGAAGTTTCTACAAACCATTAGGGCATTTCTTGCCATATTGATTACTTCAAGCTCAAGGTTATTTCACAGAAGTTTATTGTCTAAGATAACGTCTAGGTATTTCACCTCCATCTTCCAATATATGTCTGCCCACCGGTGTGAAGTAGGAAAAATTAAAAATCTCACAGAAGTAGCAGCAGATTTGTACCTGTCCTGTATATGCCCTACTTCGTATTCGTTAGGAATGGATGTTTTTCGAACCGATGTAAGAATTTTCAGCCGACGGAACACTTTCCATTAATGTGATTAATTTTTAGTGCCATACGGTTAATTACTAGTGGTCTTTACAGAAATCATGTCGTTTTATAAAATATGGTATAGTGTTTCGTTTTAAGTCGCTATTCCTTATGTAGATATCTATTATTGAAATCTATTGTTAACTTCACACCGGCGTAGTGTCAATCTAATTTATATAATAACTAAATTTTAACGGACAGATTTTCTGATTCATTGGATCTAAAACTACATATAGGGAAAAATACTACGGGGAAAATGAGCGCACTTAAATACTTATTAACATTATTACAAAGGTTTCTAACAAATTATTTTAATGATACTTCTGCAATGAAAAGTGAATATTAACACTGGTGTGTATCGAACACATTATTTTTCGAGGTGTAGTTATTTATCAAAACTCGTAAATTACATCATCATGAAATCATGGTTATAAAACAAATGATGCGATTCGTCGTTCGTAGACAGATTTAGCCTAAATTGACCTTGACGACATTGTACTAAATTTTTATACATACATTCTGTTGACAGGTTCTCCGATATCGAGGAATCAACAAACATTTATTACACCTCTTGAAAATAGCACAAACATGACAATATGCATCCGTTTATTGATCGCATATTCTGCTAGGTTAAGTTCTCTGTTATGTCACATATCGCACTTGATAATAATCAGGATGAATCACTTATTTTGGCTTCTGGTAGCACTACCAACGATTCTAGCCAGCCATCGTTCCATTAAAAGACCGTAGACACAATCAGGACATCTACATCTACAATTAATGCTACTAAGAAAATTTACCATAAGTTTAACTGTATTCACATCCAGATTTACAAGAACTCTAGACACACAATGGGGGAAAACTCTTCGTCTACATCAATCCCAAATATAACACAGTGGTTTTCTACCAATGGTTCGAGCATTTAAAGAAAATAGATTTACATTTGGCACTTAATTACAATTTACAAGATCACTGAGAACCTCTATAAAACCAACTGTATTCATTTCGCCTAATCAAGGAAATTTGGGAAGAATTTCAAAGTTGAAATTCCGCCGCAACAGAGTGTATTCTTAAGAACACTCCTTGTGGTCTACAAACTCACCGATTGATAGTTCGAGATCTTCTCTTGTAAGAAATAAAGGATAGTAAAATATACTTTAAATGTTGCCCATAAACCTAGAATAATACAGCAATACCTATAAATGGAGTTAATTTACTTGTTTAAGGTGGCTTTTAGACGATTATATAACAATATAAATATATATGCACAGCAAATACCTACCATTTGTTTTCTATCGTTATTGATCGCTCTATCGAATCTGGCTAGAGTGAAATTCTGGGAAAGCTAATGTCGGGAGTTTCAAGTCAATTCAATTTTTCTGTGAACTAGTATGGCTTCTGTCACTTCGAAATGATATGAATTTAGTTTTATTAATAATATGCTTTTTTCCAAATTTGAAGTAGACCAATAAAGTTTGTGAAAGAAAAATCCCAATACTCTTTTTTGAAAATAAACATTTTTACATATTGTTAGTGTAAAAACTTCAAATTTCCGCACTTCAAAGATATATTTCTTTACTATTCTAGATACTATTCATAATTATTGCAGGTGAATTGTTCTCTTTTTTAAACCAGAGTAAAAAAACTTTAGGATTTATTAGTCAGTTAATGCGACCTGTCCAAATTTGCTTACGAATTTACATACGAGTATAATCTTTACATTTTATAATAAGTATAACGGCTGTGTCATTTTATTGGGTCGATCTTTTCAATTTCACGCGACTAATAACCATAAATTTTGAAATTTCTAAATCTAAATTTTACTTCTCCAATCTTTACCTTGGTTTGATCTTTATGAGCAGAAAAAAAGATAATCTAAACAAACTCGCAAAGATATTCGTCTTAATTAATTAACATCAAATGTAAAACTGGCCTGCAAAGAAAAACACGAACAAAACATTTTCTTTTTGAAGTATTTTTAAATGCTTTCAACTGATTAAAAGGAATTTCGTTTTCGCTAGATTACCAACAGAATTAATTATACACATATTTAAAATTATACGATTTAGATACTGCAAAGTTAACAAATTATGCATTTTGATAAATAAAAACTAGATAATAGTCGAATGAGGTTGGAAATGTGAAATTGGTTTGGTATAGAAATTATTATTATAGTGAATATTAGCACATAGCCCGTGTGTATACATTATGTAGAAACTGTAAATTAGTCAAACAAACTAACCTACATAGATGTGAAAAACAACTTTATGTGTTATATTTTCCTTTTCATAGCACACACAATTTTTGGCATATAATAATACAAACGTTCGTATCATGTTGAAATAGGCTTAAGCCAAGCGTTTAAAAGAAATTTACAGCTTTCCACTCAATCGCATTAACGGTATAACCATAGTTATTCGGTGTCAATGTATTTACAACATTTCAGTGTACACTTATTCAAGGCAAATGTTAGCAAAATATGGATGGCTAATAATATAATTTATTTTAGCTATTATCTTCTTCTGTATCACAGAAATGCATACCTACAACATTCGGTTTGAACACCGACTTGGTCCTAAAGAGTCACGTCACCTAACATACTTTTGAAAGTTATTTTAATCTATGAATGTACCCCGATGGTTCTGTAAAAAAAAAAAGAACTAATTGTATGCATCAAATTTTTAAATTTAATACGAATTTATCAATATAGATTATTGTAATGAATAAGACTATCAATTGTTCTCGTCAATTAACTTATATAATAAAATTTGTTTACAATTTTAATAAATATATTGTTCAGAGATATCATCTAGGGTAGGTGATAATAACCTTTGTAGATTAAGTTTATTTCTTGGTTGCGTGCAGTAGAAATAAAGCAGTAGTAAAAAAAAAATGAAGTATATGTATATGTAAACATCATTATATCGAACCATCTTAAATCTACAGACTATTGCTAACAATAGCATTGATAAATTCAGAAAAGGAATAAAAGCTTGTAGAATATTAACCATGTTTTCTTGAATTGCGCCTCCAATTACTTCTATTTTTTGCTATTATTTAGACATACAAATGGTGGTTACTTTGATGTTCATTGATTTTATTTCTATGTAGGTGTGTAAGACTGATTCTCTTCTAGTGTAAATAATTTAGTATTTTATTAAGAATAAAATAAGGACGACAAGACGCCAATCAGCTTAATTTAATTGACACATCCTTCGCTGCTTTACTTCTAACAAGTAGTTGTAAGTAAAATCCCTTTGGCAAATGAAGTGGTTGCCCACAATAGTATTTCGTAACGTACTTTGAAATTGAAGCTGCGCATACGGAATAGTCCGTAGCTAGTGTACACTCCCAGAATGCTTAAGCTAGTTTTCCACCCACATAGTAGCAAATCAAGGTGCGTCAAGTTGGCTACCACACTTTTGATTTTTTTAAAACCATAGTTAAATTTCGACACATCAAAAGTGTGGTTGCTAACTTGACGAACCTAGCAAACCAAATACATTAAATATATTGTATTACAGAGATTGTCATATTTCACTCCGGTAATAATGCATATTCGATATAAATTGTAGGTAACAAAACATGTTGCTTTCTTAATCTCATAATATAGTTAAAAATCACCAAATTAGATTAATTTAACACTTTTTGTCATTTTCTGGTTATTGCTTGTGTAGTACTAGTAGCACCACCCTATAAATCACAATAATGTTGGGCTTTATACTGTAAGCGGTTGCAGCCACTATATGGTAACAATCCTTCATAATATCGCATAGTACAATTATGTAAAATTTTACTACACTTTTTTCGGCGTATATTAGTATAAATTCTATATTTTCATAATCAAAATTTTTGTGGATCATTTCAGATAGCCAATGAGTACTGTTATTTAAATATAAGAAAAGGTTGATCCCCGATATTCGACCATGGCTACAGTGCCGATTTAAGCGGGTTGACTACCACCTCACCCAAACGCTGACAGGGCACCGGGTCTATAGAGCATACACAAAGAGGTTCGGCAAACACCTAAACGACCAATGCGTGTATTGCGGGGCAGAAGACACGGTCCAACACACAATTTTTTAATGTGCGAGATGGGCTGCTACGCCTGCGCGGACCTATAGTACCTTAAAGAACAAGCTATATCCGGAGACCATTGTGGCCGAAATGCTACGCTCCGAAGAGGGATGGAGAGCAATACACTGTATGATCGCTGACATTATGAAAAGGAAGGAGGTGGAGGAAAGAGAGAGGCAGGCTGGAACGGACATTGGAATGAGATGGCAACAGACAGACCCGACCTGTCTGAACTAATTACGCCTAGAGGACAGATGTAGTGGACGTGTACCCATGCCAACCACATGTATCTGATGGTATATCTTTGAGATGGTTCCGGCTGCATGGTGGTTTTCCTCTGCGAGGGTGGTTTTAGCGAGGTATACCGGTCTTGCACCAACCAACCGGGAGTCCCGCACTACTGTAGGTGATTGATCCAAGCCTGCAGTGGCCATAAAGGCTTTCCACCCACAAAAAAAAAAGAAAAGAAAGATTTAATATCTCTGATACTCGTTTAATCAAAACTGAAAAGTTTTGTCGGCAAGTGTCCTAACAGAAACAGATATTACCGCGTATTATAAATATAATAAAATAACTAAGAAGTATGGCGGCCGTTAGGAATTAATGAAGGAGCTCTAAAAAAAAAACGGATAGTGGTTAGACGACCGGAAGAAAAAAATGCAACTTTTCTTTACATCAATCCAATATTTCACTTTTATTTATTAAACTTTTTTTAGGGTATGGTAAATTGAGTTGAAACGATACAGCAAAGAAATTATACTGAACTAGTCAAAAAATAAAACAAGTGAGAACAACCTCACTATAAAAACAGTGAAACACGGAGAATGGTGTGTGTTATGGGGCTCAATGTTATGGCTTGGTGTGGGACCAATGTTCAGAATTAAAACAAATGGATCAGTATGTGTATCGGAACATTTTAGAAAACGTGATGGAGCCGTATGCTGATGAATCTCTTCCAGTAACCTGGACTTTAATGCACGATAACGATCCGAAGCATATGGCAAGGACCGTAAAACAGTGGCTAGAGGAGAAACAAATTAGTGTATTAGAAGGCCTGCACAAAGCCTCGATTTAAGCCCTATAGAGAATCTATGAAGTGATGTTGAGGCTATTATAAAGTCTAGATCTCCAGCAACATTAGACGAATTATGAAGTACTATTGAAGACGCCTGGTATCAAATTCCTGCAGAGAGATGTAAAAAATTAGTTGAAAGTTTACCAAGAGGATGTGCTGCAGTGTTAGCTTGTATAGGCTTTCCAATGAAATATTGAAAGCAAAAGCAAATAAGACTTAAAAAAAAAAGAATATAGCATTTCGTTCTCAAGTAGGCTACTTATATGCCCACTCAAAATATTTATATTTATTTTTTTATTTTATTTATCTGTAAGTTCATAAAATATTACATATTTATTATAAACTACATTCTATTTGCTACACTTTTGTTACGTTAAATTAAATATATCACTTGTTAATATTTAGAAATTTGTCAATTCATCCGAATCAGTTTACCTGTGCTATTTATATGGCCGCCACTGTACATCCATATGTTTAGCCTAATTATAATAGTGTTTCCTCGATATTAGCTATAGGAATACGTTACAAGCTAAATCGGGATTATTAAGGAATTATATACTTACATTTTTTTTTGTTTCGTCTTATGCGCAAATGCACAAAAAGAAAAACAAATAGAAGAAAAATATTAAATGAAGAGGGTTATATTAAATAAGTTTTAGATGAAAAACGTCCAGGGTTAATCTAGTTTCAATACAGAAGGAATTCTGGTGTCATTTTAAAATATGTCTGGAAGGAGATAGTGATTCATTCCAATCGATAATATTGAATGCTTTTTGTTGATTTTTTTTTTGTTTTTGAATTAATTTCGACTTTCGGAAAAGACTTACTTAAATATCACTGTAGTTTTTTGCGAGAGTCGTCAAAGCACAGGTATCTATGTCTAGTCGCTGCAAAAGATAGGTAAAATTAGCATCCCTTAGCTTACATTTCACTGGTAACCTGATTAGGGCATTATAAACATCACACTTCACGCAGGTTTTGGAAACATAATGTATCCTTCACTATTAAAATGAATTCTACCTGCTTTCAGTTTCCTTTACAAACTAGAAGACCCTATTTTTAATCCAATTAAAATGGATATAATAAATAAAATAGTTTTAAAATATGTATGTTATTGCATGAGCATACGTTCTACAGAAGTTCATAATATTCAGGGTATTTATAGAAAATAGTACGATAAGAACAAATATTTTCTGCACACACAAAAAATTGTCCGTCATATGAACATAATTTCCTATATAGGTATTAAAATAGCAAACAAATATTTATACACTAAATAAATTGCCCCGTTGAGCAATTACCACCTAAACGAAACAATAAATATAGACTGTATGTGACAGACAACATTCTAATTCCGACTGAAAAAGCTAACGGTACACTCTAAACTCTAAATATTACGCGCCTATCTGTATGCAGGTTTATACGTATAGGTTCACTCGATCAAAAATCGCTCCTGAAAATGTATATCTACATTTGTTACTATGTGCGGCGATCAGCTGATGTAATAACTACAATGGTCGAGGAACAGCCAATCAGCTGTTTGGAGAATCCCCCTACCATCCACACTCCTAGGATGTCCTCATGTAGAAGCCGGTTCCGTAGCATTCAATCTCTTAGTTAAGTACTGTGTAGTTGAATTTAGTTCTGATGTATCTATGATATTTACTTAGTTTCGTTTAGAATATATCGCAGATAATTTTACTTACAGAAACTGTATTCATTTTAAATTACGAGACAAAGTTCCTTGGTAGGGATGAAGTTTTAATGAACGAATATATACAAAAGCATAGTTATATTTATTTTGTTTCCACCGAATTATAATTACAGCGCCGTTAATTGGTAGCGTTGTTTTTTTTTGTCGTTCGATCTTGATTTTTGTGCTAGTTTTCGAAATCAAATTGACTTACATGTTAATAAGAACTACTAGGCGCTGGGAGTATTCGAGTGTGGTGCGTCCTGAAGATATATCTTGTAGTGCTAGTATAAGGTGAAAACGAATAACCTTTAACTTTAATTGTTGCTGTCAAAATTCCGGTAGCGAAGGGCCTCGGAGAATTACCACAAGAAGCCGCGGCTATGGGACAAATGCCAGAAAACGTAAGTTTTTTTAACTTCCACGTTTGCTTTATTGAAATTTATCACAAAAACTATTGCCTTTCTTCACATAATTTATCTTGAAAATTCTTTTCTAATGTCATCATGATAATTTATTGTTATATTTCTCTGTGTATGTATATTAGGAACAGTATATTACATGCATTTATATATTTTATTTTGCCACACTTTAAAAAAAGAGATTCCCAGAATTTATTACAAAAAAAATAGTTTAAAAAGCATTGGTATATCATAAACTAGAAACTGGTTTACGTACGATAGAGTTCAAGATAGTGCAATGACACTCGCCCAAAATTTCTCGAAATAATATTTGTTCACGTCTCAGTCTGGTGGTCTATTGCTATGATATGATAATATTATCTACTCACAGAAAATATCATGCTGAAGTAATTATGATGCTGTTTGCTCAGTCCAAGTTTATTTAATAGATTAGATCCCCTGGAGAAGAAAGGCTTTTAATATTATTATTCCCAGTATTAAATTATTGTACAGAAAGTTTAAAAAAAATGTATATTGTATTAAGATATTTATTTATTTCTTTATTTGGTTATTGCTATAGTTTAGTTACCTTTACTGATGATATCTACGAATTTAAAAAATAATCATAAAAATAAACATTACTTAATAAATTTTATTCCCATTTTAATTACTAACGTTAGAATCACTGTATAATTTCACATGCCCTATCTGAAAGTAAAATTACCACCTTTTAGGTAGGTTTAAGTAAGGAAAATTCGAACGTACATAATTTTATAATTTTACCCAAGATGGAAAATTTCAAATATTGTCTGCAGAGGACATTTACATATTTAAACTATGCCATGGTTACAGAGACACGCGACGGTTCAGTGGAAAATTCCTATTCAATTTCGGATCGTGTCTAAGATTACGTATTTGTAAATGAAATGAGATATCTTGTTTGTGTAGAAAGATCATAATAAATGACATATTTTTTTGATTGTAAATATTATCTAATGCGCAAGAGTGTCATCACGAACCGGTTAACTAATTTTCGAGATCGTTAATGAGCACAATAGGGAAAGCAACATGCTTTTAAATAAATTTTATTTTAACATCTGTGCTATTTTATATTGGGTGTCCTAAAGTCATAACTAATAAATAGTTAATATTCTTTAACAAGATTCGAAATTTATTTATATTGTTTATGCAGAAATTTTATAACTTCCGGTATTTCCAGAAATATGATCAATTTTAAAATTTATATACAAAACTCTAATGCAAGTATGTTTTGTATATTTGCATTCTTCCTAATAATATAATTTATTATTTTTCGTTTCCTAGGTTACCAAAATCTGGAACTTTTATGTTTCAATCTAGAGTGTGGCGACTACAGAAAAAAAAACTCCCTAACTGTCAACATGACAGTAAGAAATCGAAAATATTGCTCTCTTTTGTTTTCTACGTCCGCTCGGTCGCAACTTTGACTTTTATTTCATTAAAACTCTTATTTTTAAATAGAATGTAATGAATTAATTTGGGTGTCTAAATTCATTTGAAAGAGATTCTTGGCGATTCCTATTTTGCTAAGCTCTTCATAAAAAAGTAAAAGCAAATAAAAAATCATTGGTGTACCTATGAAAAAAGGAATATGCATTGTAATAAAGTACCATGCTACAAAAGTAAACTTGGGCGATCACCGTATAAATAAATACCGTACATATTGTCCAGGTTTACCTTTGTGCCATGGTACTTCTGTGTAGTGCCATAATAAAGTAAGCTGTTATTAGCTTAAAACAACAGCTAGAAGGGTATCTACCTGTTTTAATACAAACTAATTCACAGTACTACAATCAAAAATATTGCTTCACATCTACAATATAACATGTTGACTTTTTCTCTAATTTTATTAGCATTCTCTGAAGATGTTTGTTTATAATTTTTTTAATATTATGTCATGGAAATTTTCGTGCTTTATAGGAGCCTTCAACAATAAAACTGTTGAGAATGTATGGGTATTAATTTTTTAAAAAGTTGCATGTTTTTGTAAATTGAGGAAGCCATTATCTAGTATTCATTGATAGATATACCTGTAACTGTTATTTTAGGCCAACAACGGCTTTTCTATAGTACTGCATCAAACTGTATTTCTTTTATTTATTGGTACACCTATCAAACATTTTTGATTTAAGGCCGATATTTCAGTCTCCTAAGTTTTATTGCCCAACAGGGTCCAATTACAGGACAATCTTCCGTATAAGAAAATTAAAATACATGCCCATAAGATTACGTATACAAATTATGACACAACAAAGTTTATCAAAAAAATATATCGCTATAAGTTTTGTTAGTACTGTGACTCTTCGGAAGACAGCGGAGTTTCGCAAAATATTGGTCTTCGGTGTGGGAAGAGAAAATGTGTTGGAGAATCTGGATTAAAAAGTTATTAACTGAATAACTAAAATAACTGTAAATTTTTCCTATATATATTAGCTAAATTGATATTAGATGCCCTTATTAGGAGATTGAAATGCCGGCCCTTAGGTAGAGATGCGTGCTTTTAACTGCTTTATATAGGACTGTCGAAAAGCTTCTTTTTAGGAACCGGGTAACCGTCCAACTTCCTCGGTTCCGAGTTACCCGGGCACCTGTTCCTAAAACCGGGTACCTAAAATTAAGGATTTAGTTCCCAAAATATTCGAGTAGCAGATTCTAGAACCGAATATGGGTACTTGCTTACGAACATATAGATTTATAGAATGCTGTCAAATTATGAAGGAAATTCTTAGAATGGGGAATTAATAAACGAAATTCACTCATTAACGCTCGTACTTTTGGAAATATTTTTTTAACCAACACAATGCGTTTTACATAATTAACAAACAGCAAGGTAAAAATTATATAAGAATAAAAAAATGTTGGTAAGAAAGGACGCAATGAGTCGTATGACAAAATATATTTTTGACAAGAAGTTCAACGTGATTAATTTTACAGAAAAAAACAAAAAGAAAACTATTAGAATTGAAGGAATTACGGGTTCTTGAACATTTGCTGCATTATAAGTGGCCACATCCGAGGTCAGTTTTTCAGAAACGGGTAGAATTGTTGCTAGAGTACCGGGGTATTCGAAATCATCCGCTATCCAGTTTCGAGCAATAGCACTACTCTTTTAGAAAGAATTCGGTATCATTGATGGAACCGACCAGAACTTCTCTTTCGAATCAACCCAGAAAACCTATATAAGAAAAACAACAGTATTTAGAAAAAACTTCAAACAAATTTTTTATAATCGAGAAATCGAAAACTGAAAAATCATTTATTTTCGGCTTTAGAAAATTAGGTAGAATTTAAGTATGTATGTATAAATAATCAGCATATTTCATTTAAAACATCGAAATAGATATTTCCAGTAAAACCGGAAGCTATGAAAAATGATAATATCCCTGAAATAATTGCTAATGAATGCTACTACCAAAAATGTTTATAAAATAAAAAGTTATGGGCAAGGATCTTTAGACTGAAACACTCGGTATAATAGTAGAGTACAACATGGATACCAATTGATAAACCTTATTATTTGCCTCGTCAATTGTAAACTTAGCATTATTACCTGTCAGACAATGCAACAGTAAAGTTCACTTTACCGCCCTTTTAGTGCGGTAACGTGCACTGCATTTTTTCTCATTTCACAGTTACTTCCAATGTAAAATATTCATAATTACCTTTAATTTAATTAAAAAAAAACACACACATTTAACGGTATTTTTGTTGCTGTATTAATTGTTATTATCGAAAATTCACTTTTACAATTGTCAAAATGCAGTGGTATCACATCATATCTTTTTGAACAAAATTTTCGAAATATTTTCTCAGCCAAAAATGCTAATACAGATAAGGTTGCTGTAGGTCATTTACAGCGCTCCAATTCTTTCAATTGTGTTGTCGCACTGTAAATGACACCTACCGCCCTCTAATTTAAATAACTATTTAGTAAGAAAGTAAATGCTTTGTAATAATAGTACTATTACAGAATTTATTTTATTGTAGCCATTAATCAAGTTAAGTTAGTCCCATATTGTTTGAGGTGTATACCTACAATTTCGTATTTATTCTTGCGAATATTTGCTTCAGTAGATGCAAAATGTTATCTTTATACATGGCTCACTCGCCATAGATTTCACAGTGCTAATCTGCTGAAATGAAAGTGTATTGTGGATAGGCAGAACGCTCAGATTGTACATCAAGAGAAAGAATATCCATGATGCTTACTTCTTATAACTAATGATAAATGATAACGCAGCGAAGCATATCTGTTTCTTCAGGGCTCAAAATAATGCTTTGAAATCACTCATAATATATCTAAGGTAATAAGTCTATGAAGTTTGCTGAAAAAAAAACATAACGTTTGCCATTGAAGAGTTTGAAGACACATCATTCTCATTCAGTACGAATTATGAATGCGTACAGCCAGGTTAATTATTAGATACCAGTTTTTACAACTTAATAGAATCACTATTAATTTTTAAGCCTGTAAATGAAGAGGTTTCTTGGCTAAAGTTTCCTTTATTCTGTATTAGAGCTTCTGTTAATTACAAACACTGGAAGTACGTATAATTGCTTCAACAGCGTGCAGAATACTAATACTATATTATGTATTCCGATAAATATGTTTGTGGAGAATCTAAACTTGGGTTTCAAAATCTAGAGGTGCAAATATTTTTTTTTGTGATAATAATTGCCATGATTATATACCGTCTTTTGTTTTCTCATTTATTATACCGCAATTTTCAAATATTCAAAGTTCAAGGTGATTCCTATTTGTGAAAGATATTTTATATGTTGTAGCGAATTAAACATCGTTACATAATTGTGTTTCCAAGCAGTTAGCCATGTTTACTTAATCAGACGTTTAGCATCCAATATATGCATGTGTGTTATTAAACAACACTGCGTGGGCTCATACTAAACTTGTACGGTGAATGGAAATTTTTATTTGAAAATTTTCTTCCTAGATATAGCGCGATTGGAAAGTCCTTCTCTTAGCAATCTTATTTGTCTTATTTATTGTTTCTTATTTTACGATTACATACTATAAAACTCGGAATTACCATACAATATTGACTTTCAACCGTTAAGTTCGATTTTATTCCTGATACTTACAATTAGTTAATGTACTACTCGTTATTTATTGGACCCACTAGTTTCATAAGAAACTTGGATACATACAAGAAACATTCTCTTCTAAAGATAAAATCCACATCCCTACATTTATTTTATTCCCCTATTTTCAAGAGATAAAAAATACCACTAAATAAATGTTTGTACATGACGCTAAATCTCAAAGTTTAGCAATTTTGTGAACAAAACTGCCTGAAGGAAAGACGGAGTCCTTGGAAAATTTATAATATAGCTACTTCGTATTCATTAAAGCGAACATCAATTTTCTTCCACGCAAAAAGATACAGCACAAAATTAAAACGTTTGTTAGCTTCTTTACCGATATTTTTCTCTTATGCGGCATTTTCTTAAATTTCAGTGTGTTGGATTGTTTGTTTCCATAGGTATTATTGGATGATCAACACTAAATATGCTGGTTCTTTATAACTTGTAAAAACTTGAAAATAATTCATATAAAAAGAGTGTTTCTATAAACCTTCCAGGTCCGTTCCTCTCTTTAAGCAATAAATATCTTAATTAGAACAAAAACGCAACTTACTTGAGTAAACAAGAAACAATTATTAGAATTAAATGTCAGTTTGTACGTCAGTTGAAATAATAGTTTAGTGATTAGTAAATTATTCGTTAATTTTACTAGATTAAATATTTAAAAATGACTTTTACAATTGACGAAAACATAAATATGTTACGCTGTTATTATTTATCAACGATAATCGCCGACAAGCAGGAAATTTATACGCCAATCGGTACCCTGATCAAAGGCAACCACTCTATAATACGTTTTCAAATTTCACAACTTAATATTAGTATGTTACGGATGTTTTTAAAAAATAGAAAACGTAAAGAACAGTAGTAGGAATCAGAATGAGGCAGAATAAAATGATGAAGTGAACATTTTGGTATGTTTTAGAGCCAATCCACATTCTTCTACGCGAAAAGCTGTACAACAACTTGGCACACGAGCTATAATATAATGAAAATTCTCAAAAAGAAAACGTAAAATGTTACTCTTGGTACAAAATATACACCTACTGGATCTTGAAACACGTATACATTTTTGGGATGCTTATCAAATGTGGCTAGACAATATTTGTTATTCATTTTATGGACAAATGAATCAAGTTTCCATCCAAAATTCTTTTGGTATTGCAGACTTTCCAAATAAATTATGGCTTAGAGGTAAACAAAGCATTTCTATAAAAACAAAAATTTAAAAAACGACATGAATAAACTCGTATCATTTAAAATACAAAATAAAGAAAAAGTGGATTGAAAAGTGGTGCATGTCCTTAGTGGTAAAAGTGGACATGATCAAAGAGTTTCGAGAGTTCAATTGTCAACGTTGTAAAGCAATATTACTGCATGTTAGAGCAAATCCAGAGCACAACACAAACATGTCCTAAGAAAAGAACAAACGGCAAGAAATGTATAGGTGTATCAAGTATTTTTACTGAATTCATCGAGTTGGTTTTATATCTAACTAAGTTTTTAACAATCTTGTAAATTATAAATAAGTGCGATATTTAACATTATGAAGAACTTAATCTAAGAGAGTAAGCGATAAATGGAAGCGTGTTGCTGTCATGTTTGTACCATTTTCGTGTGTGCGCACTGAATAGGAATAATCCAAAAATAAAGTTTCCTTATCGGAGAACCTGTCAACATAACCCCTTATTGGATGCTGCAATCATTAGGTGTAGTTGTTTACTCTACGGGAGATATTCAGTGCAAGATCCAGTGTTCGTTTACCAAAATTTAAGAAAAGTGCAAGTTGTATTATGTACAGCAACTTGTATGAAGCAAGAATCAAGGTCTGAAGAATATGTAAGCAAATAAATATAAAATTAGTAAGCTACGAAACTGAACACCGATGGGTAATGAAATAGACGAGATGTAAATAGGACTAAGAAACGGCAAATAGACAACAAAAGTCACAAAAGTAAAATCTAAAGAAAAAGTACTAGAAGGTCAAATACGGTTTCCATTTACTGATTGTAGTACCTCTTGGTTCTAAAATTTCCCGAATTTCTTTTAGGTTTAAAGCTAAATTCTTTGTTTTTTTTTGTGCGGTACCCCATAAATAAAAATCAATGAAGTTAGCGATTTTACAAGCTATTGGACTGATCTATTACTTGACACCACTCTTTCATTAAAGTTTTCTCAAGAGATTTTCTACGTAACGAGTTGCGCCGGGTAATCATCCTACTGGAACCAGATGTTTCAGGATTAATAATTTGCCTTAAAGCAGGCATTATCTCGTTATAATAGAACATGAAAGGACCTACTAATCGAATATTTTAAGCAAAAGTCAGAAAAACAAAACAAAATTTCATAGCAATTAAAATGCAGATTGAATGAGATTAAAACCAAATCGAAATCTTCTTTGATTTATCAAGTGTTGATCTTCAATAGACCAATAATGATAGTTATGCCTATTAAACAATTGGTAAATCGTGTTTTATCTGTTCACAGTTCACAGTATTTTCCTAGCCGAAGGTTGGAGTTTAGTGGGTGGTACATACACTTTATCATTTTGCTTTTGCACTGACGTTTAATTTCATGGGTTCTTAATTTTATTAGAAAATCTATTGTATAATAAAAAAAATCATGTGATAAACATTTCTAAGCTATGTTATACACCGTTGAAAAACTCTTTTTAAGACTATCTAATTAACCGAAAATTCAATATGGCCACTATATGAAAAACAAAAGATAGCGAGAATAGCTAAAATAATATATTAATAATCGGTGGTTTCTCTTTACACCAAAAAAACAAAGATCACATTACAGGTTATCGAATTATTGAGGAAAATTGAAACTTTGGTTTTTTCAAAATATGTATTTTAAAAGTTAAAAAACTTGGGATGAATTTAAAATTGGTTGCGGTTATTGGATTCTACAAAATATTTCCCGTTTAAAGGTTGCTTGTCTTCTTATAACCGAGATAGCAATGGTGAGCATCGAAATACGGACACAGCGTATATTGAAACGGACATGAAGGGATTCTTCTCCCGACTCTCAATTTGATCAGCTGATATCGCTTACTGTTAATATTCAAGTCGCTTATAAAATAGCTAAACCTACAATTAAAACTGACAATTAACTTTTTTAGCTGTAAATTGTACGCTAACTGTAATTCGCATTGCCTGAGATAACATTTTTCTTTAGTGAAATAGATTATGTCTAGGATTAAATATTCATACATATTTCCCACGTCTTTTTTCTGCTTCATCCACTTAAAATTATGGTTCTGAATTATTGTAGGTCACGAGTCTACCATATTAGAATCAAATTACATCGATTCAAGGTCAATCACTTGTTTTTTTCATTTTGAGTAAAAACAGAATTATTAAATTATTTGTGTTATTATTGCTTCTAATCGATAAATAAAACCAGTTTTTTTTATATATTTACGTTATATCTAGATGCATATTATAGTTGCCGAATGGCTGTGTTAATGAAAACAAAAACAACGTAAAAAGAATACCAAAGAAATAAGAATATTTTTATATTTTTCCATGATAGACTAAAAATTTTCGATTACCAAAACACGTTTATTGCAGCTAACATTCTTAGCAGCTAGATAAAATTACCATAAATGATGAAGTACAATGAGTAACTTTAATATTCGGTTTCTGTAGTGTATAATTGAATTACTTTATTTTATTAAAAATTCAAATTTTCTCTTTCAAATGATTGTAATAATACTACATAATAAATGGATATAATGTTTGGTTGCTGAAAATAAATGAACAAAAACACGAAAATCTCCGATATATTGGCGTTACTTTAATATTCGGTTTCTACAACATGTACAATCAATTTTATACTACAGTAAACAAAAATTATGACAAAACTACTATTTAGTAGGGTAACCATCTTGTGTTATTACTTGTTCTAAACGATTTTGCATATTAGATATAATTTTTTTTAGTGTAGTCTGAACTAATTTCATTCCATTTTTCTTGTAATCTCTCTCTACTCTAATTGAACTAATACTTGTGCAACGTTTTTGGCTCTGCAAATGTTCCCATAAGTTTTCGATGAGATTTAAATCTGGCGACTGGGGTGAGGTTTCTATAAAACGTGGATAATTATACAATAACCATTAATGAACAACATATGCCTTATGTTTATTTGTTTTATCATTATTTTCATAAAATTCAAACGTGGGTAGTACTCCTATAATTTCTCTTTCCTTTGCCTTAAGATATCTAAATACTTTTCTTTATTGAAGTTACCTTCTATAAAGACTAATCCTCAAACCCCAGCCACCGATATGCACCCCCAAACCACTACATGGCCGCCGTCGTGTTTGACTGTACACACTAAAAGATATATGTAATTCCTACGGAAAATTCCTGTAACGTATAAGGTAAACTTACAAAAAATTGGGAAATTCACCTAAAGTTTTATAGTAAATTTTCCAATTTTTGGTCAATTCTTCTCCTCATTCTTTTTCCTCCGTACCACATTCGACGCCCATTAGATCCAAAAACATTAAACTCGCTTTCATCTGCAAATATAACATCATTCCACCAACGTGGGTCCTTCTTTGAATATTGTTTTGCAAAGACTTTTCTTTCTGTTGCGCTCCATAGTAACAGAGAAAAAGGCTACCACTTCCAATTAGAGGAACTCCTTAATGAAATTTGAAACGTAATTATCATTTTTAATAATTCTAGTTTTACCTGGAATAAGATCAAAATTGAAATGGAACACTCATATATTTTTGCATTTTTGAGTTTTTCAAATTTACCGAATCCGGAAACAACATTTGCTAGCTTTCGTTTTCTCCATTATCAAAATTTTGACTTCTTTTCATATTCAACCTAAATCTTGCTGTTAATACAACATCGAAAAATTACATATATTTTTCCTACTATCTCAAATTTGCGATAAAATTGTGCCAACGAATTTCCCTTTTAAATTTTCCCAAATGTTGTTTTCTGTTTCAAAACGAACCGGTTATTATGAAAAGCTGATCAAAGTATACCCTGTTACATTCTGATAGGTCGAGAAAACAAACGTGTGTAACATTTCTTAATGGTACGGCCATATATTAAAGAACAAACATTCAAGATTTTGATAACCAAGTAAACAAAAATTTATCAAATATTGTGTATCTAAATATATGAGAGCATACTAGCCGTTTCATTTAAAATTCTAAATATCTATAATCGTTCTGGTAAAACAAAAATTGATAAAAAGTGATAACGTGTTTAAATAATTGCAAATTTGCAGTAAATACCACGTTCTCAATTTTATTAATATCTAAAATAACAAAGTATTGGTCTTATATATAACAATAATTTTCATTTTCTTGTCCATCAGAACATATTTTTCTTAGACAAAGAATCGCCTAAGCTATAATAAATATAGTGACAACATAGATGACTTACTGCATCCGATCTGCATCCATTCACGATGTCAATATAGATAAAAGACCATTGGACACTTGACAGGAAGTATTTACTTTGCTGCAAGGTGGGGATCTACTGCTTACTTGTAACACTAATGCCCAGTTTCTGAAACGTTACACAGCAGTTACCTGTGCAGTATCTGACGCTTTAACAAAGACAGTCTTAGATTGCCAGATACTGAACAGATAACTGTTGTTTAAAATTCCAAAAACCAGGCATTACTGTCAAAAGGAGTTGATGCTTTAGCTTGGTAGAATATACTTTGAAATTGCATAGAGTACTAGTACAAAAGAATTTACTGCCATCGCCCTCAAGTACATCTCAGGTATTGCTGCTTCGATTATTAGCATTTACTTCATTTTATTCATATCACCCAATGTCTGAAATATATATACGGCATCTTAATTAAATCTAAGAGATGTCCTTTATTAAAGTACCTGCTTAATGGGGCAGCTATTAAAAAATTTAAAGATCTTTTCCGTCGAAACTTTATTACCTTTGATTTGATTTTCACTTAGGGTATTTTTTGTTGTGCGTGAAAGCTTTAGTGCGTATTTGCAAGATTTCTCTATCATTCCCGCGTCGCTTTCGCCAAATTGTATGTCTGTATGGTTGTTATAGCTTTCAAATGTTATTGTGTCAAATTTTCCCGTATCATTTCTATGCTGAAAAAAATTTGTATATCACCCGTTAAACACGCCATAAATTTGATTTATTGAATTGACAGTAAATAAAAATGTCCCCCACCGGAATTTGCTTTGTACATAATCTAATAATGACAAAGTGTTTATTGACAATGAGCAATCCAGGTAATGAATCCGCATACATATCATTGTTTGATCACATTGTTTGTAAGATAATATTAATCTTGTCAAAAACAGTTCAAAAATAATCAAATTGTTTCGTCAATAAATCGATTATCGAGATGTGTACAAATCTTTCCAATGAGATAATTTCTGAATATAAATAACGCAAGTGGAGTGATTATATTAGACAAAAACTAAAATAAAACTCGCTTAATTTGTGTCACCGTATATCGCACATGCTGTGCCCAAAATCTTTGTCTGCTGTTATTAATTACGTTGTTGTTGTAGCAAGAAAACTGGTAATATGAATAAATATTTTTATCTTGTTAATACGACAGAAAGTAAGTTGAGTTTACACCAATTTAAGTTTAGATATTACAAAACATACACATATACAATAAACTTGGTTGCCAAATGCCGAAGTGCATGCGAATTTACATATACATACATGTGTATATCTCAGAAATATACTATGTCAGTATACAATATATTTAATAATAATGAATTCATACTTAAGAAAATAGTATTCAATCAACTGGAATTAATTATTAATTATAAAAATCTAGGCAAATAAAATACAAATGCGATAAGTATTTATGTGGGTTATAATTCTATACTTTCTGTTCGGCTTACGTTTATTGTTTATCGGTTCGGCTAACGATTTCACGCAACAACGTATCGTATGCACCATGCATATAGTCGTGACTATTATTGAAGTTCCACATGTTGCTTGTTTAAATGTCAAGCAGCTCATAAAGTTCAATGACTGTCTGGCCATCCATCATTTTCAGTGTTGGGCGTTAAGTCGACGCGCGATGGTTTTCTGACTATTGCGTCTGCATAGTGTAAACTACAAACGTCTCTTTGCGTAACATACATATAGACAGAAATATGGGCTTGGTCTACCGTACTTTTCACTTCATCAAGAGATTGTTTTCACATGGCGCTGTTTATCTGTTTACCTCCGAGAATCGATGTGACAAAAGTTTTCTATTGTAGATAGTAAACATAATTGATTATATTGTCCCAAACAAACCGAAAAGAATGGAAAACTTTGCTTACTTTATTACTTTGTCGCAACATTAAGTATGTAATGTACTCTTACGTCAACCCATAACAAAGCATAAATTCGTTTAACAATAATGTTATCATAGTAAAATTCAATGTTGGCCTGTAATCTTGTTCCAATATTTATACTGGCTGTTCCGATATGAATTGCTCAAACTTACTATAAGTATTTAATATAATTTCTGAACAAAAGATCTTAATAAATTTTTATTCAGTATTTCTTTTTGTCTAGATCCTTTAAATGAGTCATTTACGGACAAAACTTTATTAAGGGGATCTCTACATGCGCGCTTAGGTTTCTCGTAGAAGATTCTCATGTCAAATACAATCTAGATCGCAAGAAAAATATAATACTGGTTATAACAAATTTATTGATTTAGTTAGTTGCTTTTATAACACCTATATACATAATCCAAATGTTTAATACTACGCTCCAACTCTTTGAGTTGTCAGGTTGTAAATGACACCTACCGCACTCTAATGTAAATAGCTACAACCTATATCTATATAGAATGTTAACTCTCAGAAATAAATGTTTTAAATATATAATGCATTGGGGGCAAATGCGTCTACTACGTATTAGTATTAAATTAATTCTTTAAGATGTTTTTTTTTTTCCAAGAAGTATAGATTAGGGCTGGGCGATACCTATGATTTTGGTATCGGTATTCGATACTTGTCTTGGTATCGATACTTGCCGATGTATCGATTCTACGCTGGGTATCGTTACCCGGTACTAGTACTAGTACTACTAGTACTAGCAGTACTAATAGTCCTAGTACTAGTACTAGTATCGATACATCGATACCTTTGCTAATCACGGCATCGGAGAATCGATACCATTAATGGAATCGAATACTTGTCGATGTATCGATATTTTGCCCAGCCCTAGCGGGCATAGTCGAGAATTAATATAGACTTAAGCATATTATCATATCATTTATTAAACAATTAAAATATTTGAAGACACACACTGGACATTTATACCTATTTTAATTGCTGTATCCATTAAAGACATTATTGTTGTCACATGAATCAGTTAAACATTAGAAAGGATGGTAAGTTTTATTTCATAGGAGCGACAAACTTTACTCCTGCATTTATACCCCCATTCAATTGGGATTACTTTTTGAAAAATAGATTCAGTGGAAGAGAGGAGTGAAAGACTGCTAATGAGTGAAAATCATAATGGTTCTCAACAAAAAATTCCGTAAAACAAATTCAATAGCTTTTTTGATTCCATGTTCAGTTTATTCTTTAAATTTAGTTGTACTAGTACTGGGAATCGATACGAAGTGTAGAATTGATATTTCAGCAAGTAGGGATACTAACAATAAGACAAGTATTGTATACGACACCAAAATTGTAGGTATCGTCCAGCTGGATACCTCGATCCAATACCACGGAATCGATACTCTATACTAGTACTAGAACGAGTACTAGTATCGATACATCGATACCTAGCTAATCATGGTATCGAAGAATCGATACCATTAATGGAATCGAATCCTTGTCGATGTATGGATATTTTGCCCAGCCCCAGTATAGATACACGTATTTTACAAAACCAAAACTGATGAGATGAGTGATGAGAATCTGATTAAAAGTTAGCGTTAATATTCGCTGCTTTTAAAATTTTGTTTTCATTTCTGTTAGCATGGATGTTTTCTTCGGGTGATAAATTTAAATCTGCTCCCATGACCAAAAGCCTTTGTCAATATTTCGTCATATTCCATTGATTTGTAAGCAATAAACAATTTAATATGTATATTTTTTTAGTAAACACATTCTATACACATATGTATGTAGATGTGGTTACGCCTCAATATTATCATAGTAGTCAATGAGTACGTGATTTTAGGCACTTACACTGTGGATATTGAGAAAATATTTTTTTTACTGGAACTTTTCTGTTTTTAGAAACTTTAAAGTTAATTTTATAAGGTAGTAGTTACCGTCTTCTTATTTATCACTGTAATAAAAGTTACAATATCTATTTAGGTATTAATTTTTTAGATAAATTAATTTTTATTTTCAACATATTCTCTTTAATATTCTCTAAATGATGCTTAAGCCGAAACATCATCTTGGGCTGTATTAGGTGCATTTTTTACATGCCCCCCCGACTAAATGATTAAATATATACTTATGTATTTGTAAGTTTGGCGAAACTAATCTGTGCGAATTCACTTTCAACCTGGTAACTTTAATCTGATCGGTCCTGTAGTTTGTATATTCTACCTGTGTGATGGGGATGTACGAGAGTTGGTAAATACATACAAGAAGTTAGTACGACATATGACGAATTAATCCTCATACCTTACACCTTCGCATGCATTAGAAAAACAAACACATCCATCCAGTTTATAAGTTTGAAATACACGTATGCCCATTATGTACCCTGTATACATATACATAATACACACAGAAAACTCAGCTGCCTACTCGGCTATTAAATATATTTTAGCATGTGTCCCACATCAGCTACAAATATCATATTGATAAGACAGGGCAAGCACGTGTGGAGAGATTCGCTGTCCCTGGAGCTTTTCGATAAATATTATTTTTGATGCTCGGTAAACTGACGCAAGATTCCAAGTATATAACGTTACAAAACATTGTTTTTTACAGACATTTGTGAGATTCGATATGCACAAATTATATCATTGATACTTTATCAAACACGCTGCCAATAATAGCAATATAAAACCGCAACAAGCATTCAATATCAATTTAACTAAAGGTCGTTCTGGAAATTATCAGTCACGCTAGCCGTAGCGTCAGGCGGTGTTTTGAGATCTTATATTGCGGAATTTTTATCCTATTTATGTATAGGAGACTTGGAATAAATTTACTTGTTTAATTAATAAAAAAAATATTAGACAATAGTTAAATATCTAGTAAATATGCCAAAATAAGCTGTGCAAAATAATAGGTATATTTCAAATAAAACGTTGCTTCTGAACAAAATGTAAAGAGAAAACGAAATTTTTTATAAAACATTAATATTTGGTAGTACTGCCTTTATTTCCTAACACTGCTTGACATCTACGGGGCATAGAGTTCACCAAACGTTGGCATCTTTAAACGGAAATAGACTTCCAAGCTTCCTGTGCCACCTGCCACAGTTGCTCGTTACTTCTAACGCAGATGCCACTAATTGCTTTTTTGACATCACCCCATAGATGTTGTATGGGGTTTAAGCCAGGTGCCTGGGAAGGCCATTGCAGTACCGTCACCTTATTGGCTCGAACCATGCTTTCGCTGCTCTGGACTTGTGTTTTGGATCATTGTCCTGTGCAGCGCAGCGGCATGTTTTCTTCTGCATAAGGATGCATTTCTTGTTGAAGTATACGGACGTATACAACTTGAGTAACCTTTTCTTTTATCCACACTATTGGAGCGACACCATTCCAGGAAACGTGACCCCATACCATTATGTTGCCTCCGCTATGTTTTACGGTTCTCACGGTATATTGGGGTGAGGATTCCTGTCCTTTTGGCTGTCTTACCTATTGAAACATTTTACAAGAGCCAAATAGATTCACTTTGGTTTCATCACTCCACAATATATTTCGCCATTTCTCCTTTGCCCATCCTACATGTTCATTTGCAAACTGTATTTTCTGACGAATATTTCGTTTACTTAAGACGGGAGCTTTTCTTGGTGTTCTTGCCCGTAAATTGTTTTTGATAAGTCGTCTTGTAATGGTAGAGGTATCAATATTCAGTTGCAATTCCGTTTTGATAGTGGTTGACGTAGAAAAAGGATTTTGCAAGAAAAAGCGCTAAACATTTCAACGGCACAATGATCCAAAACACAAGCCTAGAGCAGCGACACATCTGTGGGGTGATGTCAAAAAAGCAATTAGTGGCATCTCTTTTAGAAATAACGAGCAACTATGGCAGACGGCACAGGAAGCTTGGAAGTTTATTTCCGTTGAAAGATACCAACATTAGAAAATAAAGGCAGTACTACCAAATATTAATGTTTTATAAAAAATTGTTCTCTTTACATTTTGTTCAGAAGCAACGTTTTATTTGAAATATACCTATTATTTTGCGCAGCTTACTTTGGCATATTTAATAGATATTTAACTATTGTCTAATATTTTCAAACTTAATGTTTTCTGTGTTTGATGTGGTAATCATTCTTAGTTAAATCGTATATTATTAAATTATACTAACTAGTATATTTACTATCAGTGCATCTGCATAAATATTACCGTATACCTATTTTTCTTGCACACCACTGTATATAAAAAGTTTGCAAAAGATACTATAGCATCTTAAAATTTTTATATCAGTCGAAACAACACTTCAAAAATAGTGGAGGGTATTTTGGTTCTCGTTGGTGCGGTATGTATCTATGCATTACACAAAAACTCGGTTTAAATTTAAACTTTTCCGCCACAAAATTATTTGATTATTAAGTTATTCAATCGCAAAACTTATATGCCCATTGCGCTCTTTCTATTTTCTCCTGAGAAAAGCGATCTGATAATTTGGTAGCGCTGCTGTCGATTCCTTTCGTCATTAAAACACTTACTTTCAGTAATTGCAGTTTCGTATTAATTAATTAATTACAATAATACGCATTTATACATTGATTATTAGATCAACGCGTGTTCTGGTACTAATTTATGTTTGTATTTTGCAGAACTAAGTCCTTGACACGTTTTTTTTTTCATGTATGCACATACATATGCATGATGTGTATAAACTATTACTATTTATTCTTTTTCTGCTAATTTGGATTTGGTGGTGATAATCTTAGATTTATAGCATACAAGTTTTAATAAGCTTAATATTTTATATAAAATAATCATTAGGTACAGCTTCTCGAAAAAGGTTAAAAATCTGAATCGGGATTTTGGTTTGATTGATGCCTTCCTTGATTTATTATTTTTCAAACAAAAAAAGGCATTCAGCTCTAGGCGCAAGCCATTTTGCGCTGAAAATAAACAAACAAAGCAAAAGAAAGCTTTGTGTTTATTTGATTTTTAGATTTTTAGAAAGTACGCAATAACATATTCTTTTATTGAGATATAGCGTATCAAAAATACATTGAGTTCCAATATTATTGTAGGCATTTTGCTTTAAAATTCAATTCTAGCCATTGGATTAAAACTATTATGTATTAGTTTTAATCCAATGGCTAGAACATATGCTTTGCACAACTTATTTATCTATATTTTTTTTTGTGTTTTTTTTTAATAGCACTTAAATAACCTTCCTTTGCTTCGATAACCAGTAGTCTTTTTTTTCTGCAAATTTTCTTGATTAATTTCAAGACCTAACAATTGGAAGCAATATGTTTTCACAATGATGAAAGCTTAAAGTCAGTGGGCATTAGAGTTTTGAATAAACTTTGGGCGCATAAATATGAAATTACACGATATCCCAAACTTCGAATGTATGTGTTATTATAGTTTTTTTTTTAACTTGCTAGTTTACTCATGAACATAAATTATAAAAACAATAAATTCTGTGTAAAATAGAATCAAAAATCAATGTTTCTCTTAGCCGTGGTAGTAACTATACCGTCCTAATTGCACTAGCATCAGATAATTTCGCTTATATCGTTAACTTTTTTCTGGTAGGGACTGTACATATGTATTTTTCCAAATTCCAAAGTACTCTTCGTAAATAAGCACCTACAAAAAATTCAGTGGAACTCTATCGTGAGTACAATCACCTGATGTTATTTTTGACTCGCGTTTCCACACCTTTCGATCAAAGCATAAGTTCCACTTCGCTGTTTCGTCTTTCTGCTGATGTAATGTAATAAATTTCGAATATTTGGCAAGGTACTGCGGTAACACACGCGCGTTGAATTAGAGAAAACAAAAAAACATCGTTCGCTCCAATTTCCAAAAGCGCGTTACCCAAAAACAAAACAAGACAACTTTATAAATACGTCGTGACTTGTAGTATGTGTATTTTAATAGATTTTATTCCGAATCAAATACATAATTTAATCAAAGAAATATCAGGGGAAGAGAAGGCGGTCGTATAGAAGAAAGATCTCGAAGCAAAATAATATTTAGGTCGAGCCGCTCACAGTAAACTTTGAATTTATTTTTTAAATCCTACTAACGTGAAGGTTATCGTACGCTTTATTCTAAGACCGAAGCCAGATAAGCGTTACCCAACGATTATTTATTCTCTCCAGTAGTTAATAAATTACTGATAGAAATACCCATTAGGTAGGTTTAAGACTTTTTCACTTTTCGCAGGACCGGATCTACGCTAAAAACTACATCTCTTAACCTTACGTACTTATCTTATTTATAAAAGAAAAAAAAATATAATTATTAACTAGTTTTGTTGCATTATAATGTAAATCATATACAGTAATGCTCGTGTGTTATGAGCTCCTTAATATTAATTTGTAATTTGTGGGCATTAAGCAACTCTAAATTATTAAAAATTATTACTAATTTTAAAAGTGATTTTCTTATTTCGATTAGTTAAAAAAACAGAATGACTACGAGGCTACACCTGAAAGGAGTCAAAAGGGTATAGTATCCAGTGCATTTGTCATTGTACCATCATTCAACTATTATCCGTAAAATTGTAGGCAATAAAAAATATGTTATGCATTTCTTTCTTCATAGTTACCTACATCAAACACGTCTTATTTATGGTTTCTAGATGTCAATGGCGTTCAAATAAAGATGGTGATTGATTGATGCCGGAATATTGAGACTTTTTCAAATTGTGCATTATTTTCTCAATTGTTTTATTTGTTTTTTTTTTTTTTGTAGCCTGTATAATAAAAAATGGATAGTACATATACATTCGAAATAAACAAAGACGGCTAACTTGAGCAATAAATTTTATTTTCTTTTTTCTTTCAAAATCCAAACCAGTAACTATGGTCTTCTCTGCGACTATAAAATTTTAAGAACATATAAAAATTACAATATTAAAGTTTTATCAAAATATTTTACAAAACTACTAAATTGTCTTAATGGACACCTTTGCTTATACAGTTAAGAACTTAAGTTTTGATTTTGAGAATAATATTAGGAATATTCCTGATAACTATAGGTTCGTGTCTTTCGATGTTTGTTCGATATATTTTTAGAAGGTATAGAACTGATCATATTCAACCTATTTCAGACACGACAATAACTTCGATAAATAGACTTATGGCGTTCTTATGGGCGACTCTCTGAGCCTTATTTTTGCAAAGGCCCCCAATTTTTAGTGCCACATATATGGACGACTCATTTCTGATTTTAGCATCTTAAGACATACAACAATTATTAAATAAATTCAGTTATGTACGTGAAAGAATTCAATTGAAACACGAAAAAAAGAATACCTTTCCTTTCCTTGATGTCCTTGTGATCAACGTTGGTGGATAAAAATGACTGACCTTTATTCCAAACCATTCAATTCTAATCGTATCCTGAATTTTAATTTTAATCAACGCTTTTACCATAATATTACTATTATAAAGAATCAAAAAAATCATTTTTCGTCAGTTTCAAATAAAGAATTTCATAAAAAAAAGAATTTACAAAAACTTGAAAAGTACGTTAAAACTTTTTGTTCGAAAAGCTTCCCTCACTTTTTTAATGTTTGTTTGTGGGTAATATTTACATAAACGTTTTCTTTTAATAGGTAATTTGTCGATAGTAATTAGACTTTTGTTCAAGCTTCAATTGCCTCTATTTTCTCTGAAGTTGATGGTAGTACTGGAACATTCAAATCATCTTGTGATTTTCAGCTGTCTGGGTACCAACCTCCCTGCTATGTTGAAGTTTCTGGAAGCTTTAATGTAGCTCTACTACACCCATCACATAATTTCTCACCTGCATGATTTCTTGTGACGTGCAAACTCACTTTCATCGCCAACTACTAGGACGTCAAGAGTTTAGACGTACATCCTCTGGGGGGCTAACCATGTGGCGACATGGTTAGCCATGACTGTGCATGATTATCCATGACCGCCACATCGCTATCTATGACTCTCCATGATTATCCATGATCGCCACACGGTCATCCATGACTTCATTATTATCACATAATTTCTCACCTGCATGTAAATTTTCGTAATGTCTGAACAGATTTCTAACGACAATCATGACCCAGTTTGTTAAATAGGTTACAACAATATCCCAAAATATGTTTTGATGGACTAGGTTCAGTTGTCACAAGGCTTATAAAGTTAAATAAAACTAACTGTGCTTCTAAATTGGAAAGAAAGTCAAATATCAAGAACAAAGATGTAAAATAATATTTTAATTACTGAATAAACAGAATATTTTTACATTTACCCTATTCATTTTATTCACAAATTTTTATATAACAATAATAGGACTACTCTCAGAACCGATAATAATACTCCTAAAAGATTTAAATTAAGATATACCATCCCTTTCGACTAAATTAGAAAGAGTCCTTGAGACTAAAGATACATCCACAGTGTTCTATAATGATAACCTATTAGAGAAACTTGAAGTTTTTGATAACCTTAAAGACAGACAAGATGTCCTGGAAAAGAGCAATGTTGTGTATAAGTTGAATTGCAAAGATTATAAAATTAGTTATATAGGCAAAAGTTAACACAACGACTTAAAAAAGAGATCATAGTTATGCTGTAACTATGATTCCTTTCCTAGCGGTCATTTTTTTGATTTTCAATGTGATTCTTATAGCATTATTTTGTCTTATAACGCCACACAGGGTCATTAGGTTGTGTGTTCTTCCAAAAGCGGGGAGGGGGGGAGGGGGGGGAGGCTGCTCTTTTTGTTCTCTTTAGTTACTTTTTTATTGTCATTTAATTTAATGTATCAATGTATTCACCGTTTTAAATTCATTTCGTACTTTTAAATAACATGGTTTCATAATTTTACACCCCACTGAATTCACCCATGTCGTTTTCACTTAATATGTTGTATTTTATATATAGGAAAAATAGAGAAGGAAAAAATTGTAATCTATGATTAGTATTGACAGTTATGTAATTGACCCTTATGGTCACAATGTCTTTTTTATATTATTCGACAGGACGTTTGTTTTTCTTAACCATACACTATTATTATTGTAATTTTTAATTATTCATGAAATTTTATAGTCTGAAACCATAGTTGGTCGTACCGTTACTGGTTTGGATTTTGGAAGAAAAGAGAATTACAACCCATCAACAGCGTAAATTTATCTTGAGAAAAGTATATATATTCATTTAATAAACAACTGAAATATGCCACCTGTTGGATAGCGAAAGATCGAAATTTTTCATCTGAAGAGCATAGCGTTCTAAAAAAGTATAAACTTAATTCATTTGGTGAATGTTTTCTTTTTTTGGAGTTTTTCACTATGTAATTCTGCAGACGAAAACGCCTTCTTTTCAATTTTTTACCAATGCACGTATTTCATTAACAAACTCTTACCTTTTATATTCATTCAGATTCAACATCGTATAAAATGTATTAAATTTTAATAAAAGTGGATACCTATATTACATTACAACAAATGTAGTAAACCGGCAACACTGGCAGCATTTAAGGATTGTATTCTTTATGTAATAATAAATCCATAATCCCTCAATAGTAGTGAAAATTAATTTCCATAAAACTCACGCGAATTTTAAGTCCATGCTTCTATGGTTTATTAAAGGGAGGTTGTATTCTAGAAAGCATACACAGAAACAAGTATTTGAATAAACGAAATATTTAACATTTTTTTTTATATAAAATTAGTATTTTATTTGTTTGTATGTACATGCAAAACAAAAGCATGAGTGCCTGCACTTATTCTATCAAAGAATCCTATCTTTTTTTGGAGCTTGCTTAATTATATATTCCATATTGCTATTACACCAAAATATGTAATCACATTTAAGCATTCAGTAAGTTAATTATTATACCTAACTACCTCTTCATTAATATTGCTCAATACACTACTATAAACAATATTTACTTTAGTTTTGCATGTACCTAGTCAATTTTAGTTTATTCATTTTTAACTACTTGCTAATATTTTCAAATTCACAGTTAATCTCTCTAATAGCTGAATCAGCATCACTGTCTGCTACACTTATTAGCATGATCATCCGCAAATAAATTGATTTTGCAGTTCCTGACGGCACCCACCGTATCGTCCATATATATAATAAATACATAGAAATTCCCCAGAGTAGATCCCTGTGGAACTCCTAAAGAACATCCCCAGGCGCCGACTCCTTATTGTCATACGTAGTTTTTTGCTTCCTGCCTGTTTAGTAATTCTTTATCTATTCCAACGCCATACCTCTTATCGTAATGTTTGTAGCCTTTTAGTATTTTGTTGTTACGGTCTATTTCTTTCTTCCAGGTATATAATAGCAAATTCAATGCCATTTCACATAATTCCTCCAAAAGATGCATTGAACCTCAACCGACAAGTTATTTTTCTCCAGACAATATTCTTTCTTAGCAGCATGTTCTATATGTTTTTCTAATGTTGGTAGTTTTTGATAGGCTTAAAGTCAGAACGTATCTTGGGACCCGTTGCCTTACCTGTTACACTTCGGAAATTATATTGGAAAAATTGAATTTAATCAATCTCCGAAGGGGTGCTTTACCTCTTCAAAGTGAATTTCCGCCAATAGAAAACTATTCGCTCTTGCATACCTGAACATACTCTATTTTGACACCTGGAAAGCTTTCCTTAATAATGAATCATGTGTATAGTACAATATAACCATTTGTTGCTGTTGCATGCGGAGAAATCTAAAAAACACATTCATAAAACGACAGGCAATGTAATATAATAAGTTAATTAATCGAGAAAGCGTTTTGTAAATGAAACCAGTTACGGTGGTAAACAACTTAAATGTGTTTGACCTAATGCTCAGAATTTGTTTCAAGATAAACATGAATATGTACAGTATACGAAAACAAGGTAAATGACCATATTTATAACATTATTTTATCCCAAAATTATGTAGTGCGTGTTACAAATGCCTAACGTATGTTCTATGTATTTTTAAAGCTGGATGTAACTTTTTAAACATATCTAATAATCTAATAAAAATTTTGCTTGCATAAAAATATATTACAATAAACTTGAGATTAGTCTGCAAGGAACTTCTTGATTTATTATGAGAAGTAATTGTAGGTTGTTAAATGTAACCTTACATTACATTTGTCGCATTGTAGTATTCATTACTATTTAGATATAAGTTCTATTGTTGAAAGGTCAGTGTTATTTTTAGCGGATACATAAAGAATTCTGATCATTCATACTTCTTCATTGTCATGGATAATTAATCATAAATATGTTGGAGTGCAATGACATGAACAAGCTTTCGTATACGAGCATAAAATGCGGTATAATTAGTAATTGCTAGTCCAAAGCAATTTATAATATTTTCATGTCTTTATGCATATAATTATACTGTCGATAAATAATGAGTGCTGTAAAGAGAAAGTCTATAATATATGAAACATCTAAAAATATAGAGAATGAATGATAATTATGCGGATTCCACTATTTCACGATATTATAACTATTATAAATGTTAACTTCTTCGCATCGCGTTGAAGATAAGCTTGAATCCTGTAGAACATAAATCAGTAATTAATGAAGAGAAACTTAAAGAATTAATCACATATTTAATGAGAAACCGTTTAACCTCTCGTAAAATACCGTGGGGATGACTAACATGGACTACATACTTTTTTCTCCACACACAAGAATTTAATTTCTACTTAAAAACTTATTACGTGCTATTACTATGTAAATTATCAAACAAAACATATCAAACGTAAGTACCTGAGAAAACTTAGCAAAAAGCTACAATTATAGTGTAAATACTATGTATTTTATAAACGTTTTACAAGACACATAAACGAATTCGTTTGCCATGTGTTCCCAAGGCCGTCGCGATAAGACATCGTAGCAGTAGTAGTAAACAAAAACACAAAGGAATTAGTAATTTGTTAATGTGGCCTAAACATATTCATGTTTTGGACGAACTGTTCTTTTTGCATTTCTTTGTGTGACAAATACAAGTTAGGAATATTGAAAATACGAATCTTTATATTTTTTTTTCTACAATACTTTTTGTTTATATACAAAATAATTACAACTAATAAAGTTTTTATTCATATATACATACTTATATAATATACTGCTAATTCAGATTAGTTTCTTAGTTAATATTTCCATTAGCTTCTGACCTTGTAATTTATAGAAGGATGATTAGCCCAATTATTATACAAAAAAGCAACTTCATTACTATTTATTGCTATTATTATAAAATAAACGCCAACTTTGCGACATTATTCATACTACTTTCATAAGGCTTACTCAATTTTTCGCATTTCTCTGCGATTATGTTTATATACAGCCTGTTAAAAAAAGGTTGCCGGATATTTTACCCAATTATAGTACTGGTGGAAATAAACAAAAAAGTTTTAGTCAACATGGGTCTGCAATTCAACTGTTTTTGACATATAGTCGATTGCATATTTTAAAATAAAAAAAAACATTTTTCGGTTTTGAGAATAGTTCCCTTTGTCAAAGAACTGATTGTGACTTAAAATTAGTTCTGTCAGACATCAGATTATTTATCATTTGCGTCAATTTTTTTTTTGTTCTCAAATTATGCATAAGTACACAAATGCAGAAATGGCCGATATGCATTTTATGTACGGTCGTGCGAATGGTAATATCACTGAAGCACGGCGTATGTATGCCGAAGAATTTCCAAGTCGGTTGTTACCGAGTGATAAGATTTTCTCAAGACTTCATATCCGGCTGTCCGAAACTGGTTCATTTAAAATTAATGGTGGTTCTGGTACACCTAGATCAGTTTCTTCTCCCGCAGTAGAATTAGATATTTTGAGACGGGTAGAAGACAACCCAAATATTAGCACCCGAAGACTTGCCGCAGAACAGAACAGCAGCTCTATCCCTACCACATTCAACGCGTGCAAGTTCTTGCTCCTCTCGATTATGATGCACGTAGGGTTTTTTGTCATTGGGTTTTACGAAACCTGGCAGAAACTCCTAATTTTGCGACTCAGATTTTATTTAGTGACGGGGCTGGGTTTACAAGAGACGGAATATTCAATTTTCATAACAATCACGTCTGGGCAGATGAAAATCCCCATGCTGTTGTTGAACTGCATCACCAAAACCGTTTTTCGCTAAATGTTTGGCGTGCTATTTTTGGAGACTGTTTAATTGGACCAGTATTTCTCCCTAATCGTTTAACGGGGGACAAGTATACTTGGATTTTTTAAGAAATGAATTACCCGTTTTGTTGGAAGACGTGCCACTTTTTAACAGATTAAATATGTGGTTTATGCACGATGGAGCTCCTGCGCATTTTTCCATCATAGTTAGAAATTTCTTAAATCAAGATTACAACGAGAGATGGATAGGACGGGGTGGACCAACTGCATGGCCTCCTAGGCCCCCTAACCTGACACCTCTAGACTTCTATGTTTGGGGGCATCTAAAACAATTAGTGTACGCACGATCTGTAAACAATTTGGAAGAACTCAGGCAACGAATCGTAAATTGTTGCGAGGAAATTCGGAGGACTCCAGGAATTTTGGAAAGATTGCGTCGATCTTTCATAAGAAGGTGTGAAGCGTGCTTAGAAATGAACGGTGGACATGTAGAACAATTTCGTTAGTTTTACTTTAAATAAACATTTGTTTAATTTACATTGCGATCAGAATTTCTTTGAAAATTTTTATCCTACTAAAACAATATGCAATCGACTATATGTCAAAAACAGTTGAATTGCGGACCCATGTTGACTAAGACTTTTTTGTTTATTTCCACCAGTACTACAATTGGGTAAAATATCCGACAACCTTTTTTTAACACACTGTATGTAAGTAAATACAGATTAACGTGTATAACAAAGTAATTGGGTTAAGGAGAGTGGATGGCGAAAATGAAAAAGAATATGAGCTTAAAAAATAATTCAGATTGTTTTGTATCTAACAGTGTTCCAAAAATCTGTTCTGACCATTAGAAATGTAAACAAAAATATTGAAATTAAGTAGTCATGACCCAGCTAGCTAATATTAAACTTTCCAAAAGCCTTATTTGTTTTATATTCTCAAGCATGTATATCAAATGAAATCAGGTATAATAATAAAAAATTAAATTGGGATAAATTAATTTTTCTGTAATAATAATTAAAAGTTTTTTGAGACTTTGGTTTTTGAGTTCGGCCACCAACACATTTCTGTAACAATGTGAGTCAATTAATATGGAGTTGACCTCATTCATGACAGATATATTTAGATGAACATATTTGCAATGATCATTTTCCTCTTCTTTAGACTAAATATTTGCATCAGAAAACAGAGTTAAAGTCTCCTAGAGCCCGAGGGACCCTAAGTGTTTGCTCCGAAAAAGGTAGTATAGATGCTTGCTCCAATGAACAGATATCAACTCCCGATAGGCTCAGGTGTCATCCCATCTGATGTTACTCCCTTGTACCGGTAAATACGACGTTCATTACACACATTTTTTTAGTAATTGTTCTAACTGAATACTGTTAAGGAAACAGTTAGTTCGTAAGATAATTTCTTGGTTTATCTTTAATATTTATATAACTCTAACTTTCTTTGTTAAGTATGCCTTGATTGAAAGAAACCTTCCTATCAGTGTGAGAACAGTACAATGAAGCCAAACAGACGGGGACAAAACGATAACACGACAGGCTTTTACAATAGACAGTATCCCTGCAATTTTAAACAATAGCAGAGTCCGAAACGTCAATATGACTCACCGCGTTTTGTATCTCTGAAGTCATCTTTTTTTTTTCGGTAAATTTTTCCTTTTCTCGAAATCGGATAAGCCACAAAATACAACATTTTTTATGGGTGTAAACTAGTACTATTAGATTTTGCATAAATCAAATATTTACGGAAATTCCAAGTTGAAGAAAAAAACAAAAATTGTTACCTAATACTAGATTTATGATTAGTTTACGTTGATAAGGATAAAGTTGTTATTACACACTTTGCTTTTACTGGGTTAGTTCCAGCTACTCGCTGTAAGCCAAATTTAAAAATTTACCGTAGTTTTGTTGAAATGCCCTCACGATTCTATATATTTTGTTTAATCAAGGTGTTTACTAAAATTACTTTATATCTTGCTTGGTAATTATTTTATGAGCTTATAAAATTATGTAAGTTATACTTACACAAACATATATCAATTCAGATAACATTAACAAAGCCAGCCGCTATTTTAAAAAAATATGTGAACATAAGATCTAGAAGTTGTGAAGCACCTTCTATAGTCTAGATGTTGTAC
The DNA here is from genome assembly GCA_949128085.1 of Cetonia aurata. Classification (NCBI taxonomy): domain Eukaryota; kingdom Metazoa; phylum Arthropoda; class Insecta; order Coleoptera; family Scarabaeidae; genus Cetonia; species Cetonia aurata. The sequence continues at coordinate 54,369,981 of OX421882.1, read as the reverse complement.
CTACGATCTTTACATATTTTTGGCTATTCACAAATATTTACTTCCTGGTAATATTATAAATGAAAAGTAAATAGCTATAATTTTATCAAAAAGGGAAAAGGTTTCGCAAAATTAAACGGCAGATGCTAATAAACAATTCTTATCAAAAATTAAGTAAACAAAAAGAAAAGAAACCCTTCAAAAGGTACCTAAATATCCACATTTGCAACGTTTATCCTTACAAAATATTATACGCGTTATAAATAAATTATAATAAGTGATACGTTTTTATCGGATCACTGACAGAATTATTTTCTGGTGCCGCCCCCCCCCCCCCCCCCCCCCCATGTGCATTGTACGTCACGAGTTCGAAGAGGCAGACGGAGCTCGTTGAATGGATAGCGTACAGTATTGCAGATTAATACCGCAATAAAAATAGAATTTCGTATTTTGAACGAATCGCGAGGGTAGTGAGAGGTGTGCCCGCGTGCGAGTTAAAACGTTCCTTCGGTTGTATCTCACTCCATTAAGCACGTCCTCTTGTTATTGCGCATCCGCCAGCAGAAAATAATTCTATTGGGACCCCTAGTTGGTAGTTCTCACATGCGAGTTATAACATTTCTCTATATTTGTTCGGGTATGTCTCACTCTAGTAAACACGCCCTCATGCCATCGCGCGTCCGCCACTACAAAATAATTCCACTCTAAGTTAGGCGTTTACTGAATTCCACATTTAGCACAAATATTTTGACTAATATGATATATGACAAAAGTGCTGTATTATCTGTGTATAAGTCAATAAAAGCAGTGCAAAAAATATGGTACACATTTAGTTTAGATATACATAAGTGGAGGAGCACTGTTGGATGTTTTACATATTATATTTTTATATCATTTTATTTTTGTTATAAATATATCATTTATTTATTATATCTGCTCCATAAACTGAAATAGATATATAGGGCTAAGTAATTATTTAAAGATAACTGTGATTATCCCGAGAATGATTTATAAATAGTCACGATCCTAACCGGGTACTTTTATCACTTGTTAGTAATTATTATTGGCTATATTTCAGTTACCTAGGTGGGTGTAATGTATTATTATGATTCATTTACAATCAAATCGCAGCTACAGTGAACCACGATTATTCGAGGTAACATGGAGAGCACCTCTCAGATAATAAAAGGACTTGAATATATTATACACATATTTATATACTTTAAATTTGTTAACGTTTTGAACACTTTAGTGACTTTCGATTTGACCGATTATCTGCACCTTATTTGTAGTGCGCTGATTCATGTGCCGCACATATGAGTTGCTCTGGAGCTGTTCCGCTATAGCGCATTTAGCAAAATCGAACGCCAGTGTTGCATTCTATATCTGTGGAAACTAACTACGAACTACGAAACAGCGATTCTATAAGCTCGGTTAATACGGAGCAGTGACGCCCGTACCTGGGAAAATCATATTATCTCGCGCACCTCGCATAACCGCGAATTGGATAATCGGGGTTCCACTGTATTTGTATGCTTAAGGTGTTTTTTCTTTTCGTGATAATTTTTGGATTAAAGTATTTTTTACCCAAATCACTAATATCCTAGTTGAGTATGCATTTAATTCATAGAATGTTTGTCCACAATATCAAGCGTATATATAAGAAAAACGGAAAGCTAAATAGGTAAAATATGTAGTGGCATTCCACATTAATAAAAATATACCGTGGACCTAAAAAGTCAGATAACTACATATATAAGTATAATTAATATTTTTTTTTATTGAGAAAAATGCTAATTACTTAAGAAAGAAACTATGGTCTAGTGATATTAGAGTGGATTTTATAATGACATTCGAGTATTTTTATTTTCATTTCTAAATAGACCTTGTAATTTTCAGAATGGTAACTGCCTCTTTAACCACTACCTAAGAAAGATAAATTGACGAATACCAATACGCATGTTACTACACGACATCTTTCTCAAGATGGGCCAAAATTTACAATACTATTCTTTCTGAAAACGTGTCAGTTGTAACAAAGTTAGTTTCATTATGAGTTAGGAAAACTGCATTGATATGCGACAATGTTTTCTAACGAAGCTACTTTTATATTACATGAAACAATCAGTAAAGAAAACTGAGTACTAGACTAGTTAATTCGTTAGTTAATAATTAATTGATTGTAGCTATTAGTGCTATTACCATCGTCAAAATATAATTATTATAATTAATATTTTTACATAATATATTTTTTTCAATTAATAATTATTTATTTCAAATTATACAAATACATTAATTATTGAAAGATTCACAAAACCGTTCAAACAATACCTATGGAAAATAGGAATTAATCTCTTCTCGCCTTGGGGTTCATCATTTGTTTGGGCTTTTGTATATACAGAAAGACAGAACCACGGTAAAAAGGAAAACCAACAAAGAAATTAAACTAAGGTATACATTTATTCGTAACCAATTAAACAATAATACTACATCTAATCAAAAAATTATGAATTTCTTTATAAATACGGATATCATTAGATTGTAACAAGGTTTTGTAATTAAAAGGGTTGGCAAGGGAAGCAGTTAAATTTCGAAATGGTTGAAAAATAGGGCACATAAACAAAAGATGTTCTAAAGAGCCTTATTCACCACATTGACATATGTAGATGTGATTCCATTTGACTAAGGGCCGGTATTTCAATCTCCTAATAAGAGTATCTATTAACAATTCAGCTAATAAGTATAGGAACAATGTAAGGTTATTTCAGTTATTCAGCTAATAACTTTTATTAGGAACTTTATTAGGATATTAAAATACTGGCCCTAAATTTGAAAAATGATCACATCGTTTACGAGATGTTGTTTTAATAAAGCGCTTTCCAGATGACTTATAGAATCAAGGTATAGTAAATTGACTTATAAAAAGAAGAAGGTAAAGTATTATTTTGTATATTTATAGGAGATATGGGAATAGCAACTTTTTGCGAAAGGTTACAACCCTCTTTAGCTGCAGTATCTGCTATTTCATATCCTGTGATGCCACTATACCCTTTTATCCATATAGTAATTCAATGATGAATGGAACATCATGAATTTCTTTCTAATTCTGAAGTATCTATGTCTTCTATTCTATAAGATCGTGCAAACTTCTTTTGAGGGTCATAAAAAGCAACCCCAAATTTATGATTCATACTAGATCCATCTATATATATTATGTAATAGTCTATCAATTTTTTTGATAATAATTGTATGAAATCTTGGTTACTAATGTGACTACTAGCTATTTGATCCGACAAGGAGTACTTACTTTATAGAATTGACAAACTTGTAAAACGGAATTTTATAGATGGATGTTGTTTGAATCTTAAAGTTTTTTATTATCATCTTGTTTCCAGATGATGGTGAGCATCAAGTGGAGATGAATTTCTATTTATCCAAAATTCAGTTAATATCCATACTTGTGTTCTTCTAAGAATAAAGTGAATTTCCACATTTCTTAAAAAAAAAAAATTGGTGGCCCTTAAGAAATACAGATCCTATCAAAAAATGAAGCAGAAATGTTATATTGCATATTCCACAAAACAGATTTTGCTAACAAAATATTGTTGACCTAACCAAAATTATAATCAATGTAACAAAAAAAAAATGTGACTGCAATCACATTATTTTGTTAGGTACTTTTATTTTATTCATTTAACAAACCCGTTGAGATCATTTGAACAGTAATGCTGTTTATCATAAAAATGTGTGTATTAAAAAATAAGGGTTAAATTAACCATATACACCAATACAAATATACAACGATAGGTTAAGAAAGGGATTAATATCATTAGAACTTTCAAGGTCATTCTAACTGCGTAATTGAAAAATATTTAAAAGTTCGTTAATTATAAATAAAGATTTATGATCTTCGGCGATAAAGTGGAATAATACGTTTTTATTTAGATATTTCCAGCTTTCCTAGCACCAGTGCATAAGAAATAAGTATCCCATAGCTCTATAATTATGAAGTTATTACCATCGCCAACAAGTCACATCATAGATAAATTAAAAATTCTTTCCATTTTTGGCATTAGAATAATAATCAATTTTGTGTGGGTTTATAGTTAGTCTTTTTCGTATCTACTTCTATATGTATATGTATGCTAACTACAGGTGTGGGCCTAAGAGGATGCACTTTGCGGCCAGCTATCAGAAAAACCACAATGAACCTCGTATCGATCCGCATTTAATCAAAATAATAAGCAATTAACATACCGACCTATGAATCCATTTCCTTAATCTGAAATTGTTTACTGAGGAAATATCACACCACCGCACCGACACAATAACGATACAACCTTATCTGAATTACTCATAACCAAATGGCAATGAAAGATATTTTTTCCATTGCATCAGCATATGCAACATTACGAAATGCGAATTTCCATGATAAACTTTTCTAAGAAACTAACTAATCACTGTGTGTTTAGTATAATTTAGCAAAAAAAAAAAAACTTGAATTCCGAAGATAATTCTTCACATAACGCTGAAAACCTTCGTAAAAGATGCATTTTCTTTATATTCTCTTAAAACGATTTATTGGTTCATTTGAGAATTAGTTTATAAATTGGAGTTCCAGTTAGAAATAAACGTGATGTGTATACCATATTGTAAGCACGTACACATTCTGCAACTTCGTCGAAAAAAAAGCTTATATTATACGGTAATAAAATCATGTAGCCGTCAATTTTTTAATTGAACTGTGAGTCAAACTGTTATATGTATTTATAAGATATTAAACATTGCTTTTTCTTTAATGAATAGATATTCCTTTTCTGCATTTCTGTAATATTTTAGATACTTCTAAATTCAAGACTCAGTTCAGGAAGTAATTGATTTCTATAGGATATAGACTTGTTGGTTGCCTTTTGTACTTTTTTTCATGAAAAAATAACTCCGATTGTCATTACAAAAAAGCCTTTTCTATAGAATAAGTTACTTGTTTTATACTATATTAATTAAATAATTCTTTAAATATTCTTCTGTATTATTTGAATAGTTGTTATTGATAATAGAAATCGTTCTGCTAATGATTAATTACACATTGATTTTAAATGGCAGAGGCAGCTGCATTGTAGAAAAATTATGCTAATTTTATATTTTCTTATGAGAACTTTTTGTTAATGCTGTGTGGTCCTTCTTCATTTGTTTGACTTTGATAATAATAATAATACTATTTATTCAGGGCCGCCGCAAGCGGGCGTGCCAGGTGTGCACCGCACGCGGGCGGCATGCTCAGGGGGGCGGCAAATTTAGGTATAATCAGTGCAGCATTAACAGCAATATGAATGTTGTTACACTTATCACGTGTGTACAATTTTTGTAAATCTCTTATACAGTCATTCTTAAAACGCCTATGTAAGAGCTTTTAACGCGTCCACATCGAGTTTAATACACAAATTTCGAGTTGTTTATATATATAATATATAGATATCGTAAGAAAACGCAAGGCATACAAATAAAGACGATAATAGTTATTAGGCACTCGATGCAGATCGTGCGACTGACAAAATACCGACTTTGATATTTATGTGTACCTATAATATTCATTAGAGACTCTCAATGTAAATTTTGAATCATGTTTTCTAAGAGCTACAAAAGGTATGTCTGGTGAAGACAAATTCTGAAGAAACAAACTTTTAATATTTAGATTTTGTTCTGGATTCTTTTGGTCACTTAATGATAATATAGGTAAAACGTTAGAAATACGATGTTTCGATTTAATTCAGACAAAGAATTTTCCTTTTTTATAATAAATCAACAAGAAACACGAAAAATAATCAAACAATTGCAAAATACATAAAAATTCCTTGTAAAACATTTATCCGAAAAAATAAATCAAATTTTCAAGCCTTATAATTTTAGAATCGTATATCGAAACCAAATCTATATAATAAAAAATTGAAAAAATAAAACGTCACATGTTGCATATAAGATTGACTAAAAAATGATGTACACCATTGGTGAAACCATGCAATATTTAGAAAACAGAACGAACGAACATAAATATAGCGAAAATCTTACAGCACTGATGAAACATGAAATAACTCAAAATCATTCTTTTGATTTTGACAAGATAACAATTCAAATTTATAAATATAAAAGTGCAGTTAATCATAAAATAGATACACAATATTTTACCAAACTATATATGTAATTTAATTTTATAATTAAACACTTATAAAATTTAAAAACGTTTTTCATATTTAAAAACAAAATCAAACCAGAATATTTTACAGCGCAATTTTTATATAAAACATAGTTTTCAAAATTACATATTAAAGCAAACAATGATTTTATCATTTATCAAACAAACAAGTTTATTTACAATTTTAACATCATTTTTCAAAATATTTTTATAAATGTACTCGAGAAAGGTTTAATAATAAACCGAAACGTGGTATTTTTAAAGTTTTATCTACATTATTAAGTGACCAAAAGAACCAAGAACAAAATATAAATACTTATACTGGTCAAGAAAAGGCGATTGTAAACAAATCTTTAATGTTGGTTTTTTTATTATTTAAAACTTATGTGTAGGAATTATTTTCTTTGTCCTTTTAAAGCATGGACAACGACTTGATTTCCTTATGCACAATCTCATTTTTATATTTTTACACGCAGTAAACGAGAGCTTTGTGTTACTACATGTATATAACCAGAAATTATTATAATAAAAATGTTAAAATATTGTGAAGTGTGCAGCCAAAAATCTTTGTTTTTGCATCTTTACACCTATGTATAGTGATTTTGTCCGATTTCTTTAAACTAAATAATCATCATTTTTCGACATATCACGTACAATCTGATGCTTTTAATTAATTGAGACATAGTGCATAATTATAATAAATTGTTAGATTTTGAAAAGTACTTTTTTATACGCCCATATGTAACAAATTTAAAAGTCTTTATGTAAAACTTCATTTGGGGAAACAAGAGGAGGGGGTGGGGGCGGCTTAGTCTACTTTGCACGCGGGCGTTCAGGCGGCTGGCGGCGGGCTTGTATTTATTACCCAACGAAGTGATCCAATAATAGGACAAAAAAAAACAAAATAATCCAAATATATAATACATAGATACATACATTAAAGTATATCAATCTGAAAGTGAATTACTATGATTTCATTTATTGAAGAAAATGTTCACATCATAGTGAACATTCGTTGCTCGGCACATTGATACCATTGGAAACCCTGTAGTATATTGGTCCTACAAAAGAGGTAGGACAGGTACGCGGGAAGGATCTAGGAACAAGGAAAGATAAAGATGAAAGAATGTAAGGGCAGTCAATCCAACCATTAGTCAGCTGCCATACAAATTTAGCTCCATGCACTTCGCGCCGATGATTTAACGAAGAGAAGTTATGGTTCCGCAGCAAGGTACTGTAGTCGAAACCGCGTTCTGGGTAAACACCTGTTGTTTTGAATGATAGGAACTTCAGAAATCGATGTTGCACTTTTTTGAAATGGACAATTATAAGTAAACATACTGAGGAGACCAGAATTGGGATGCGTATTCTAGTTTACTGACAACAAGTAATTTCAACAGTGCGTAGTTGTGGAAATACTTGCAAGAGCGCATAACGAAACCTAATGCTCTGGAGGCGGAGGTACAAAGCTGGTTGATGTGAAATGAAAAACTCATGCGCTGGTCAAAATAAACGCCAAGATCTTTGATTGTATCTACCTTACTTAAATGTTGGTCACCAATCAAGTAGAAGGATTGAATATAATTTGACTTTCTAGTGTAGGACATATAGAGACATTTTCTGAAGGTTAATTTTAATCCATTGGCGGAACACCATTCACTGATGGTATCCATAATTCATTGTAAATGCGAAACATCATCCCACGATTTAACAGAATAATAGATTTTTATGTCATCTGCATAAGCTAGCACAGGACAAGTTAAAGATGAAAGCAAATCATTAGTATACAATATAAACAACAAGGGACCCAAGTTCGAGCCCTGTGGGACACCTGATAAAGGTGAAAAAGTAATAGATTTGTAACCATTGTAGTAAAAATAATTGAATCGGTGGTTCAAGTAAGATTAAAGTGAAAGAAGAAGCGATGGGCTAAAACCGTAAGCAGACAGTTTATGAAGCAATATTCCGTGGTCGCTAGTGACAAAAGCAGAACTTAGGTCGGTGTAAATGACATCAACTTGCCCCTGGCGATCAAGCTCAGTGCAAATGTATTGAGAAATAGATACTAGGTTGGTAACAGTCGATGTACCACGAATAAATCCATGTTGGTACGGTGACACCAAAGACTTCACATTAGGATAAATGCACGAGTATACAACATTTTCGAAAACTTTAGCAATATTAGAAAGGATTGAAATCGGTCTATAACAGGTATGGGCAACCTTTGCTTAGCTGAGGGCGTAATTTCGGAACTTAATCAGGTCGCGGGCCGTAGGCAAGAAATAAGTAGGTAGTAGTGAATAAAGAAGCAACATTTTGATTTGAATTGATATCGTTTTAATGGCTAAGTTTATTATGAAGGCCAAAGGTTTTGCTAAAGTAAATCTTGTGTCATACACCATACTTGGTACTAAATCATTGCCAGAAGTATATATATCAAACCCGGCTTAGAAATTAAAATGGATTTTGTATGGATTCAAAGTGCATGGTTTAAATGAAGAATAATCTGTCATAAACACAAATATAGGGTGGCATTAAAAAAAATCAAGTTATCTGGCGTTCAAATTAAAGTTAAGTAAATCTTCATCCCTAATGTGGGCAGTTGTATACAGTTACGTCTCACCTTACGCAATAATTCATACAGCTAATAGGCAACTAAAATGAATGCGTAGGCATACATTATGTTGTTGTTTCTGTTGTGCAATATTAAGAAAACGATTTATATTTATTACGAAATAAGTATTAATATTGGTCGCAGACAAACACATAAACCTGTAAACATTATTTGCATAAATATTTTCTCCATAAAGGTTTAAGGCTGAATTTCATTCCTTTGTATTTAAATATCATGTATAGTATATGTACATAATACATCTAAGTTTCTAAAACTATTTTATTTGTACCGAAATCAAACAGTTTTCTTAAACCAAACTTCTTTTTACTACTTTTTCTTTATAAAATTGGCAACTAAAACTGGATCTTACTTATCTCAAAATGGAACATCAACTATTTTATATTCAAATACATACATAGGGTAAATATATTGAAGTGTTTCAATTTAGAGCTTCAAATGTGCATAATTCATATTCTTATACCAAGATTTACACTGTGTTTCATTCGAAAGCAAAAACAAACATTCCCAACGTATGTATATGAAATATTCCGTAGTTACTTGACCATTGACCAGTGTTGTCTATAAAATATTGAACTATTGAGTTTAATTTATTTTTTTTTTTTAGTTTTTATTGTAATTATAGTAGGTACAAACAAAATTGTATTAGTTAATTAATCTTAGTCGAAAAAATTGAAAATTCCCAAACATACTAATACTATATGGTTCTAATATCATATTTTCACTCCTTTCGAGAAATATTTTACCAATATTTAGGTTTTAAATTCAAAAAGTTGATATAAACGAAACAAAATATACTTTTAATCTCTCACAAGAATAAACAAGAGCATTTATTTATAAAGAGGGTAATATATTTGTGGAAATGATTTTTTTTAATGCTAAAAATCGCAAGATAACTTCAAAACGTAAGTGCTAGAGATCAATTTCTAAACAAATATCCGAGCACAACAATCAACCGGAATTCTCAGTTGTATGTCCCCCTGTCCCCTAGCGTCCTCCAAATCAAAACTTACATATGCTGCTGGTATGTGTACATACTAGAGACAATTTGTAAAAGCACAGATAATGTTATTCAATTGATGTTCAGCAAACAATAATATTCACTCATTTGCTTTATATCACAAAGAGTTCGAATATCTATACCGTTGCCCATATTTAAATACGCAATATTTCCGGAAAGATAAAAGCAATATATACTTATGAATCAGATAATCAGATATAACTAGTTAATCTTAGTAAAATTGCCTAACTATCTGATATAGTAACCTTTTTACTTGTGATAAGACATCCAATTTGCTTAAAGAAAGAAAACGCAAGTGGGCATGCGCTACCAGTCATACGAAAATGCCTGAAATAAATATCAGTTGAAGTTAGTGTCATACAATTAACAAGGGAGGTTGTGATCGGTTAGTTACAGTGCATCTATGATGTGTTATTTAGTGCTAGTGTTAAATAGAGTGATAAACAATGGAAAAGACACAAAAGCAAAAGGTTTATTTCGCTTTATTCATTAACTATATGTACCCCACTAAGATTTCTGATGTTGCAACAACTAACCACCCTTCATGCATATGCATATTAATTACAGTAATTAGCAGAAAGCATTATTTAATGACTCACCATCTTCATTTGTATTTCTTAAAGGAAATATGCGCCAGTATCTTTGTATCAAATAGTATATTGGTGAAGTATTAATAGTATCTACCCATTCCGTTTGCAAACACACTGAGTGAAGGCTGTCAAGACTCATTGAGATAACAATTATTATTTCTTCGAAGGCAACGACACCTTATCATTAATCGCTTTGAAACTTTGATCTTTTAAGTTTATTTTCTTGTCTAATTTAGTATTTATTATTCTCGTTTTGAACAAATTGAAAAAATTGAATTGAAGAGATTCTCTGATTTTGAAGCCACTTGTGGTGAAATTGTCTGTGTGATAAAATTATTACTACAAACTAATATACCCAATTGTTAATGTTTTAAAAACCTGATAAGTTTTATAAGTATAGAATTGGATTAAAAATAAAAGGATTGCTGAGGGTCCTTCGATGATCGATGATTAAACCTCAAAGTGTCCCATCAAGTAAGTTAATAAGCGTCAATAAACGCACTCATACTTTATTATTTTTTTATATCTACGACCGCATTGTGTCATCCCTCAAAACACTTTGGTTTTAAAATTTTAAGATAATTTTAAACATTGAATTTGAAATAAGTATTAAACTATTTAAAAAAATTCTTGTTACATTTTTCACACTGCTTTAACTTGTCTGAATAGCCAGAGAAAGAATGGTTCTGTATATTTCTTATGAAGCAATAGAAAACAGCGTAGTTGAGAGCTTTAGCAGATTAGGTATATGTATGTCAGAAAAGAAAAATTATGTATTTCCAACTCGGATAAGAAAATGCTTTCTTGCAAACCGTGCACAAATATAATGTTATTACTAAAGCTCGGATTATATGCAAAATGCATATTTGTTTTTTAAAGGTATATCAACCAAATTTTTAATATTTTGGCTGTATCTAATGTTTCTTTATTAAAATGAGCTTATTAAAAAATGCATATTTTGCATATTTTTGCTACTTCATGCATATTTCATGAATTATTGCATATTTGTGCATATTTTCATCAAATTAAAAATTTTTTCCTAAAAAATTCCATTGAATGTCAAAGATTGGAAATTTCAGTGAAAAGTAGACCTGTAATTCCTTCATTGAAAAATAAACACATGAAAAAATAATATTAATGTTGTCCGATGCTGCTGCTTACATGTGTAAAGCCTCAGTTAATTTAAAAATATTTTTTCCTAATTTAATCCATACTACTTGTTTCGCTCACGGTATTAACAGAGTTGCCGAAGAAGTAAGAAACCAATTCCCTCTTGTGAATGAATTAATTAGTAACATAAAAAAGATTTTTGTAAAAGCGCCATTGCGGGTTCAATTTTACAGGAACTCGTTTTCCGATTTACCGTTACCGCCACAACCAGTAACTACTAGGTGGGGTATATGGCTAAATGCAGCAATTTTTTATTCAAAAAATGATCAAAATATTAAAAACTTTATTTTTGAATTATCTGATGATTCAAATGCTATAAGAGAAGCTAAAAAGACCTTAGAAAATAATATAATACCAAATCAGTTAGCATTTATTGCAACACATTTTTCTATAATATCAGAAACAATTTTGACATTAGAATCAAGAGAACTACTCTTGACTGATTATGTAAATTTAGTAAACAAATGTCACAAAGCACTCTCAACTGTTAGAGGAAACGGAGAAATAATTTTTAAAAAGCTAAATTCAGTATTGGAGAAAAATCAAGGATTTAAAATTCTTTCAAAAGTTTCTCTTATTTTAAATGAGGAATTTGTGGAGGACATTGAATTATACCCTAATATTGTAAGCAATTTAAAACATGCTCCAATTACTTCGGTCGATGTAGAACGATCTTTTTCGACGTTCAAACACTTGTTAGATGACAGACATTCATTTAAAATAGAAAATTTAGAAAAGCACCTAATTGTCAATTTTAATAATAAATAATAGCAGTTTAAGTAGCTAGATAGACCAAGAGCAAATAGTTAGTAGATAGTATATAGGTGTTTAGGTAGATATTATATTACTATACAACAATAAACTGTTTTCTTCATGTTTTTTTTTAAGTTGAAATAGTGCATACTGATGCATATTTCGCATATAGCAGAGCATATTTGTCAATAATTTCTGCATATTTTGTTTTTTTTTTTGTGCATATAATCCGAGCTTTTGTTATTACATATTCTATTTGCCCCAGGTTGCCCGAAGTTTGAATACATTTTTTTCTCAACCATCAGTCCCATTTTAATATAATTTATTGTTAATGTCTGAAAATAATAGGAAATTTGCTTCTTTAATTATACCCAGATCTTACAAGATTGTTTTTTAATTAATCCTTTAAATTTAATCAGATAACGCCGAATATATTGTCATTTGTTACACTTAATATGTTGAGTTAATCGTAAAGTAACACTTACTTGCTTACCTAGGTTACAAAATAAAACCTTCTTACAACAAATGAGGTATGATAGATTCAATTATCTACCGATTGGAAATAGTTATTTACGTATGAACGCTAGAAACTGATGTTTTATCGAACGAGTTTGGAGATTGCAAGTCGAGTCGAGCAACCAAACGAGTTCGATAAAAACACTTTGCAGCCGTGGTGCGTACAACATTTTTTCGACTACCACTTGATTAACGGTTACTAAAATCAATTTACTTGCATTTATAGTGATCAAAATACAGATAACTCCACAGCCAGACAAACTTCAGGATCTTCACAGAAGAGTACGGTAAAGCTAACGGAAATGACGCGTTGACAGTTCGATTCCGTAAAGTGGCGCTCTCTATGCTCGAATGATTGTAGTAAAGCTGTACTTTCGGATGTGGTAGTAGAAAAAACATATCTACAAATAGAGAAAAAAAGGCTTAAATTATGTGTATCCAAATTTGTGTAAATAGTGAATAAAATCACGAGTGAGTGATTACAATCTTTCGTGATTTAAAAAATGCTCCTATGTATTATAGCAATTATAGCTGCTACATATTTTTTCTACCCCATGTTTATTTATGACAAAAAAAAATGGAAAACAGTGTACTTGAGAGGTTTAGAAGTTGCAATTATAGATATAGTTGAAGACAAATACATAAGAAAAAAATAAACCTATTCATGATCTTGTATTTGAAAAAAAAAACACTTAGATAATTTCATTGCACCAAATTCGTGCAGCTAGCGAGCAAAATCGCATGCGATTACAATCTTACATGATCTAAATTCGTTCGAACTTATTCGTTTTATTATAAACTGCTTCCATTTATTGGTTAATTCAATGTACTATAGGTAGTTCTATATTAAGCTAGACAGATACATAACTGCGATAATATAAATAAGCGGCCTTTGTTTTTTTATTAAAATGCGTCAATTGCATCTCTACATGTATATTTAAATGAACATGAGTTTATCATCCATCATTATTATCGCTGTCCGATAACTTTGAATATTTTACATTAAATAATTATCTTCTCTGGAGTAATCAATTCTTTTTTATCTCTATATTTATATCTGTAAAGTTATGGATACATTCGGTGAAATTTTTGTTCAATTACTAATTTATAATCCCTCCCTCTCTTCGGTAAAATAGATAAGCAAATGTTACGCTTTGTATGCATTATTATTAACTTTATTGTTAGTAATCGTATGTGGGTGGATTAAATATGAATTGACCTTTCTGTCGTAGCCCTATATAACAAAAACTCGTGAGAGCTGAAGAGCACCCAGATTTAACGTTGTTAACCCATAACGATTAGATTTTGACTTACTTAGACTCTAAATACCTCAGCTCAGGTGAATAAACGTGAAGAACATTCGAATGAATGACAGACTCACTGATATTTTCAACGTGTCTAGCTAACTGGCATGCATAACTTAGATGAATACAGCAGCTACAGGTATTTGTGTTTTCGCGTATCAAAAACCGACCCGCGACGATTTTAGCTTCCTTTATAGCTCATATTTTCAGTAGTTGAATGTAGATAATTTAAAGAATCGGCAGCAGGTCTCGTTATTAAATATAACAAGGATTTAAAAACGTTCACGTTTATTTTACTAGGTATTTATTTATTTAACTATTTTATGCATTATAAACGATTATTCAATGTTTACAGCGTAGATTTTCTATAATTTAGTATATCATTGACATAAATCAAAATTAAACGTTTATTTAACGTTTGCAGTATTGCTTAAGCAGAGCTTGCGTACATCGTTGTGGAAGCATGTTATATACCATAATGATAAATTAAAAATAATAATTAGCGGCTTAATAGTAGTCTGGGCAGAACATTTAACAAAAGGAGGGGAATATTATCTGGTCCAAATCCCTTCTTGACATCAAGAGTCTTGGCTCAATGAAGATGTATTGGAATACTAGAATTATATAGATATAAAACTAATTACATGACGAAAAAAAAATTATTAATAAATCTAGGGTTTAAATTTGATCCGCCGTCATATTTATATAAACTCTATATACGGATTATCTACATTTATAAGGGATATCTTAGAATTTTATTGTGTTAATGATATTTTAATTACTAATATTATTAGTACTGAGTTAGTTCAATCCAACGTCCTGATTCTTAATTAACATTAATAGTGCATCTATTACTATTACCTTTATTAAAATGAATGAAATGTTTTCCCCACTATTAACTGCAAGCTATAGAATACAGAAGGAAGTAGAAATTGTTTAAAACGGCTAGAATCATGTACTTATGTATATCGTGTTTTAATGGTATAAATTCTAAAAATTGTACCTCCTGGAATTGAGGAACAGCACAATTATCATGATTGGAACGGGAAATTGCTTTTCTTATAATTACGAACTGCACAACTCTATTATTTAAAGGTGAAAATGGGAGTCCTATAACTAAATAAGTTTTGTATTAAAACTCACTATACGCAACCGCGTATCTGAATCTTTCTATAAATAACCGAGCGCTATATATAATCGAAAAATCAAATACATTTTGAAAGAAACATCGATTTCATTCGGTAAATATTTACAGGATCTATAACTGACGCGGTGCAAACGTTTTTGAGTTTATTTTAACACAATTATACCATCTTTTTTCTCGTAATTTTATGGTGCCGTTGACCCCTTGTAACATTTAACAGAACACGCGCAAGGCGACAAGTTATAAAAGTTGAAGATTGTCGTTTATGTTGTCTCTTTTATTGCTGTCTATACATATCTAATGACCATTTCATATTGTATCACACTTTAGCTTCAGTTTTTTGTAAGTAAATGTCCTTTTTACACTTTCACTTGGGTAATACGTGTGATCAATCCATTAATATTGCAGAGAATGGAGATACTTCATTAATAGTAAATACATCTATATCTACTACCATCCACATTTTTTCTTTTCTATTACTATTTCTACACGTTTTCACAATTTTTGACAAAACTGATTTAACTACATTATGTAAAAATCAGTTTTGACAAATATTGTGAAAACACGTACAAATAGTAGTAGAAAAGAAAAAATTCACTAGCAGATGTAGATGTTTAATTTTATTTGAAAAAGGGAAAATCAAAATTCCCGAAACGTAATAAAGAAATGAGCTTAAAAAAATTTATTTCCAACTAAATCAACAGCCCGAGAAAACCTGAAAAAAGGAATCAAATAATCATATACACAACGGTCAGACCAGATAAAGATATTTCAGATAATAACTACAATGTACATACACATACACATTTGCACAACAAAATTTCAGAATTTTTTTTTTTTTTTTTATTTTGCCACACTATTCATATGCTTTAGCTACTGAAGTGATGCTCATAAAGTTGAACCCCTTTCTAGAATTTAACCCCTCATACTCGGACATACATATATACATTTAGCTTTTTCTTTGATAGCTCGAGAAATATCTTCTGAGGTGGGCCTGCAATGGGTATCAGGGTATCTCCCATTGTCATTTTTTTGGGCATGCCCTGTTCTCCTTATTAAAATTTCCCAATTAACGCAAGAAGCACACAAACAGAAGCACTAATAAAAATATAAAACATACAATTGTTCTTTGTTGTTCAACAACAAATGAATCAAATAATATCAACGTATATTTTTTGCTAGTATGGTAATTGTTGTTTGTTGCTGGGTGAAGAAGTTTTTGGTATGGAATATACATACCTCGATACTACTGTGGATGCACTGACATCTATTGGTACTAATATGATACATACCTACATATTAAGTGTAGGCGCATGAATTCCTGTTCTTCTGACGAAGCTACGCTACATGCTCAGCGTGAAGCTCACGCAAAAGTGTGACTTTAGAGCAAATACGCGAGTTTAACTCTCTGGAATCATATTTACATAGAATTCAGAGTACTATCTGAAAGAATCTCAAATTTTAGAAGGTATTCTTTTAGACCGTAGATACTTTTGACACTGTGTACTTTTCACCCAAGAATTTAGAATTTTAGACGCGGAAATTTAACGAAAACTATGTGACAAGTTATACATATGTATGCATGTATAAGTTATATGACCTATTTTCACTTTACAGTGTAACAAACAGTTTTTGTTTTGTTTTATATCAAACTGTTTAGAAAGGTAAAATATTTCAATTTTATTTGCAATCCTCCGTTTATGAGACGTAATAAATAATGTAATTTACTGATAATTTATTTAAAGAACATTATGCTATATTTTGATATCTCTTCTTAGCGTAAACAAACCATCCGGGCAAAAATATCTCGACTAGTGAACCAGGAAATTAAAAGGCGCGTGTGATTTTCTTATCGCCTTTGTATTTTTATTGGATTAAATCCAAACTGGGAGCGACACGTGGTAGCATCTAGAAACGAAGTTGTTTCGTGCGCTTTTCACACGCGTGCTAGAAAATATACGATTTTTTATTTGAGGACGAGAATGAATTTGCCTTTTACTAATTTCAGAGACACCTACGTATGACACTATTGATGTGATTCACGTTTTATAATGCGTACTATAAATATCCAGGAATATGATGAAATTTATTTTATGAGTTGCTGCAGGTAACACTGGCATATCTTTATTTTTATAACTGAGAATATAATGTGTTTACGTCTCTTGAAGTCCATAAATTCTGCTCGTAGGGCATTTATAAATGTATGTACTTGTTTTCAATTTGCTATATCTGCCCCCTTTGAATTCAATGTAGGTAAGGTTAATAATACAGCGTCATTTTTTGTTATAAACTGTATATTTCATAATAAAAAACACCTCAACAGTTTCCTAAGGATCCTTAGAAACTTATTCACCAAAATTTATTTATTTATTTAGATTTCTACAACAACAGGACGAAGCCAGAAACGTTGTAGCATAAATACAGAAAAAAACTACATACGTCCGATCATACAATAAGTAACTAACATGATATAGAAGGTAATATTGAAGGAAGTTAAAGATAAAAACTTCTAATAGATAATTTTACAAGAGTTGAATTTTAAAGAACTTAAACCACTGTGAATATATCAAGTGAGATGGAAATGATGACTTGCTCGCTGTAAGTGGGCCTAATCTGTTAATAGGAAAATTCTGAAAAGAGGTAGTATGACACAAAGGCAGGTGAAACAAAACATCATGACGGGTAGACGTAAAGGAACACAAAAAGAAATCAAGGACAAGTTGGGCAACCGATGCTGTTTATCAAGTTATTTGTGCAAAAATACTAAATCCGGCAGTAAACTGTGCTTACTCAATAGTAGAATGCCAAAGTACTTATATGAGATGAAGTAATTATCAAAATTTGGCCTGACTTTTGGCATAGAAATCTTATAAACCTTCGCTGGACGGTTCCAAGCTTGTTAATATACTGAGGACTCCACACAACAGAAACATAGGACATAATCAAATTTATATATGCAAAATATGGAGATCTGAAGCACGCAGAAGAAGAAAAGTTTCTGGATATTATAATAAAGCCAAGTATTTTGGTACATTGACATTATCATCGATGAACGATCGATCCACGATCGTCCACTCCACATTCCAATACCAATTCAACGGGAGAACTTAATATCTTGCACAAAAGGAATAGATAGATAATAATAATGGCAATGATATGCTGTGTGATCACACGAGCGATATTAGCAATAGACATAACAATACACGGTGCGTCGGTATTGTTCAGAAACCAGCAGAGGCGTGCGATGAGTATTGGTGTTGTTCAAACTGCATTGACGTTGTTTAAAATGCATTGGTGTTATCATGCCCATTTCACGGGATCTCTTCCACCATTTGTTTTTAGTTCGCACTAATCCCGCTCACGGCGCTGCTGTGCGATTTCTCAGATCGACCAACCACCAGACGCTTAAAATATAAATTCTGTGGTTATCGAGTGCGACTCATTGGCAGTCGATTGTGTTGATTTATCAATTCAGTGATTTTGTGCGACTTTGCGAGTTTGACAGATAACGCTAGTGTATTTATCGGTCTTTTGTTTTGTGGAATTGAATTGCATTTTGATTTTAAGATGGTTTTCTATTGTATATCAACTTGCACATACAGCAATAAAGATGTGAAAATACATCTTTCCATTATTTTGTTGTTGAAGAAATAGTATTTCTGTAACCTATTGAGCGATTTTTTTACGACCAATAAATCAATCTTTCATTCATTTATTCGTTTACTCCTTACTTCATATAATTGTGAAGGTCGTTTTGCACTACGCTATTTATTGGTCAATTATTTGTGTATTTCAATAATTCACGTCAATAATACTTTGCATATACCTTATAAATTGTATATGCGAAGTATTATTTACGTGAATATTTGAAATACACTAAAATTTCCCAGTAAATAGCGCAGTGCAAAACGACCTTATGTATTTCCAAAATTTATATGGAACTAGTGTCAACTACGCAGAATATATCGTTCACATGAAGGCTTAAAGAGTTGTCCATCTATAGGATATGTTATCTGTGGGTGTTATTCAGAAACGAGCAAAAGGGGTGATGTGCGTATTTGTGTGGTTCAGAAACCAAAAGAAGAGATGGAATAGGCATCCCTGTTGTGTAAAATGCATTCCAATACCAATTCTACCGGATAAAAGAGAGAGTAACTGAAAGAGGCGAAACCACTTTTATGTAAAATGGTGCGTTTAAAGCGAATGCGATCTTTTCTAGTTATTATTTAACTTTCTTATGATGTAATTTGGTAAATCTTGCGTTGTTATATTGTTTTTTTTTTGTACCAATTATTTATTGTATTAATTTTAATCAAAGTAAATGTAATGAATGTAAATGAAACAAAATGTATTTTTAACCTCTAACAAGGAACCAAACCTATTAAATGTAAGTTTATTAGAAAGGGGAATATATTTGTGGAAATGGTTTTTCGGTAAGTTTATCCACATAGCTTTAAAACATAAGTGCTCAAGATCAGTTGTTCAGACAATTTCCGGGAAGCAAACACCGAAATTTCCCAGATGTATGTATCTCCTCGCCCTCCACTCCACAGCCTCCAAATCAAAACGTATACCATATACCACTGCTATATGTACATGCTAGAGACAATTTGGAAAAGCACAGATACACTCACTCAATTCATGGATAGTAAACAATAATACTCACTGCGTAATCATAATGTAAAATAATTTGTTCATGTAATCGTTATTGGTATTTTACTACTCTCCTATATTTTAGAAATGGTTAGTTGTTTACTAGGCTTTTGCGATCGTGCCAGTGAATCCATAAACCTGTAAAAGTAATTTTATAGCATAGACTGTTAAAAATCTAGTAGGTATACGTATGTAAAAATCATTCAATGGTGGTCAAAACAGTTTTATCACCGTTGCAAATGACAATTGTTTTCAGTCCATAATTATTTATGAAGGACGTTCGCTTCAGTTGAATAAACAATTTTATAATCTAGTAAATTAACGATCCTTTAATTTAAGTTATTACTGTTAGAGGTATATTACCAAGTGTCATTTCGGTTAACTAACGAATATACATCGTTTGTATTGTGATGAATATTTTATTTAGTTCTATTTAAATACGTTCTATGTAATTGCATAATATTATATAAATAATCGAGGTGTAATCGATGTGTATCTACTAAAACGTATACTTAGTCAAAAGACAGCCCTCATAAGCATTTAAAATATACTATCTGAACATCCGCGAATGCTCGATATGCTAGAGTAAAGAAGAAAGAAAGACAAATATGGTTTCCGTTTGGTAGAACAGGAAAAGAGTATGCGCAATATTCTCCTGTGCTCTTATACTGGCGAAAGTATAGCATCTTTATCGCACATCGATATTCCTTACCCCTTCTCGTATCTGTGTCCGACAGATTAGAATCCCTAAATTCCGTTATGTTATCGCATTCTTACACTTGCAAATGCAGTGCCATTATTATCCGCGACGGAGCGGGCTATCATACCGAAAGATAATACTCCTGTCGATATGCGACAAAGATGCGGGTACTTTTTCGGCTTGCGCCTTTGACCTTTGTAGTTGCCGCGAAAGATGCCCAATCATGGGTAGATTTTGAATTCCATTGTTTACTTCGAATTTTTGTTCCAATCAACTGTTCGTGTTTACCCTTAACGCATTTCATTAGTACCAACACCATTTATGAAATTAATATTGGCGGAACCATCTATCTACCATTACTATTTTCCATTATTTTATCGTACTTCCATTAGTTCATTTAAAATTTCATCCTTATTGAAAGATATTGTGTGCGAGGACACACGTTTTGATATTTAAATTATTAAACCGGCAAGATTTTAGTTGGAACAATAAAGCGTTACAGTTGAAGGTGTGATTTTTTTTAAATTAAGAAAACCATAAAGCTGGAATTGCAATTATTATTTTTAATTTTTACATTATTTAATTAATTGAAAGATATTATTTCATTTATTAACAATACCAAATTTTTTAAATGTGTTTCACACAAGCATAATTAAATGAGCAGAGTAGAAGCTTAACGTATCATATCCCACTTATCGATCAGCTATTATTGTTATGTCCATAGGTTGTTCGAAGATACCCACTTTATATAGCAAAATATTTAAATTTTGATGAAGCAAACAAATATTGCCATTTAAATTTTTATATATTTGTGTCACTAACGTACGCAAATGGGCATAATTTAAGACGCCCGTTGCTAGTTTTGGGTTAATTTTCAAGATTTACCACGACAAAACTGTTTCTAATCTAAAACTATAATTATTTGTTTTATAAATTGTTTATGAACAAAAAAAAATAATTAAAATGTTATAAATATGTAAGAGGGTAGCAAAAAATATATTATGGTTCCACTAACGGACTAAAGAATATTAATTGTTCCTAAACTGAATAAATGAGGTGTCCCATAAGCAAGAGAAACAAAATTATTTCGTATCTTGTGCTTTCGGTCCCAGTAGTAAACTAGCAAGTTTCACTTTTCCGTATGTGCATGAAATATGAAATTATTAGACTCCAGCAAATCCAGCAATAGTATGATAACTTGCAATTCTTCTTCGTCAATAATTCCTTATGCCTTTCATGAGACTATTATTACCAAATTTTCCATTCTAAAAAATAAAATTCTTCAGATTATATAATATATTTTTTCCGAACACTCAATGTGTGTCTTAGTTGGATATGCTCGACGAACCAACATTTCATAGAATATTTAAATTTAAAAAAAATGATTAGTTTTTGTTGGTTTACAGAACGCTTCAAAAAACGGTCCCTTATCTGTTGTCACCATCAGTAACTAATAAATATTACCTATTGGACATTTTCAGATAATTTTGTGCTTGTTACCAAACCGTTGTTGACTAGTAATTAGTTAATTTTAGAGACTAGGATATCCTACTAATTAATACGACTTGGATTGTACAAATATAAACGTAATACTTACGTAATGCAGTTAGAACGAGCCCCAGTATAGCATACAACACGAAGCTTCATGTAGAAGCCGTAAAAAGTTCGCTCGAATACGTTGCATAACAAACAAAAAAATAGTGATATTTGTATTCATTAAAAAAGTCGATTCGTGTCTGGCATAAAACTAGCAATTAATATTCACATCATAAAAACACGCCAAGGTGTTTTGCATTTGATATTCGTATTGTTTAACCATGCAATTATCTTTGTCTGCAAGTGCTACATATAATTACATTTTGGTTTCCTTCCTTTCAGACGCACACCATATTCGTGGACGCCTTTTTACAAAACAACCGTCTAGACCATGTTAGCCAAGTAATGGGATATCATCCAAAATATTTAGATCATTTTCTGAAGACGCAAAATTTTATCCTTCGAGGAGATGGACCTTTACCGTACGACTATCGGCATTACATAGCAATTATGGTAAGGAAGCATGTATTGTTTATTATTCGGTTTGTTTTAAGTTAAAAATTCTTTTGAAATTCATTCTCATTTTGCACCCACAATTTACTTACAGTAATGTGAATATAGGTTAGGGCGGGTGGACGGTCGCTTAGGTCACCCTTATTGGGGCCATTGTGCTGCAACCAGAGGTTATCAAATCTGAAACTGAGTTAAGTTCCCCAGTCAGTTTCTTTTGGAGTTCTTTCAAACT
The DNA here is from genome assembly GCA_949128085.1 of Cetonia aurata. Taxonomy (NCBI): domain Eukaryota; kingdom Metazoa; phylum Arthropoda; class Insecta; order Coleoptera; family Scarabaeidae; genus Cetonia; species Cetonia aurata. The sequence goes on along the minus strand of OX421882.1, from coordinate 54,347,048 downwards.
ACTTATTTCAAATTTTGGTCGTAAATGGGTAGATGTTTACTGTTTTATGACAAAAAGCTGCTGAATGTGAAGAAGTACCATTAAGTTAGAGCTCATTTTCTTGTAAATCTAGATTAATCCAACATTGTTTTGCTTCGCCCTCTAACTCAGATGCACAGTGGTTACACAAAATTCACAATACTGTAGGAATATCATAATGTAAGCAAAATAATAATTGTATATAAGAACATTTCGAAGCATCTATCAATAAAAATCCTTTTAAATTTAAAAATTTCATAAAAAAAAAAAAGCCACAGTGAATTTTGCATAGCTTATAATTATTCATTATTTTAACTATGTTATCGGTCATACTATACCTATCATATATTTGCAGGCTGCCGGCAGACATCAATGTAGCTATTTAATCACTCTACAGAAACAAGAATTCTTGTTGCAAGGAGGAGATCCGGCATGGCTGAAAGGTCTGACTTATATTCCCCAGAAGCTTCGAAGCCTGTACGATATCAACAAAATTTTAGCGCATAGACCGTGGCTATTGAACAAATGCCATATCGAGGTAACTAAACACATTACTTTAGGTATCGTAGTTTTTACACATTTTACGGTTTCAGAAATTAACAAAAGGCAAAGATAGTTGGTCTCTGGCGGAAGTAGTACATGCCATCGTGATACTGGCCCACTTTCATTCTCTTTGTTCGTTTGTATTTTCTTGTGGCGTTAATCAAGAATTAGATCAAGCGGGTGCATACCGTTATGAGACACCTGAAGAAGTGCATCGTGCTGTAGCAATGAATTCTATCAATACAAATAATAAAACGGAACCCAAAGACATACCAATTGTTAACGATACAAGACAAGGTGAGTGCGCACCACAAATGTGAAATATTTTCATTGAGAAGAATGATATTTTACAGACTGGAAACGTTTCCCTATTGCTAGTCCTCCATCACCAACGGAGCCAGAAGTGGGAATTACAACGATAATGCAGCGCATGAAAACACTATCCGAACAAACACAAGAGTGTACGCCGGTCGAACTGACGAAACGTTTCGAAAATGTAGAAAATCAATCCGCCGAACTTATAGCTGTTGGCCCGGAACCGCAAGAAACACCAGCTGATATAGGAATTTTCGTGGACGATTGTACATTCATATATCAAGATTTCGCGAAGAGAGGAGCCCAGGAAATATCCACCTTTAGAGTTCAAGACTATTCATGGGATGATCACGGATATTCGTTAGTTAATAGGTGAGGAATTTCTTAGATTGGCATTTAAAAATATAAATGACGATATATTTTCAGATTATATAATGATGTTGGTAATCTTCTTGATGATAAATTTAAGACTGCATACAATCTCACATACTATACAATGGGCGGCAGGACTGATGTAGATACGTCAAGATTTAGGAGAGCTATCTGGAACTATATTCAGTGTCTCTTAGGAATTCGCCATGACGACTACGATTATGGTGAAATTAACCAATTGTTAGAGAGATCTCTGAAGACTTTCATTAAAAGCGCTTGTTGTTATCCAGAAAGGGTAACTAAGAAGGACTATGATAGAGTTTTAAGAGAGTTTAGACACAGTGAGAAGGTAAATAAGCATTTTTTTATAACATATATTTAATATAGCAACCAATATTTGTCAGTCTAACTCATTATATTTTTAAACACTTCTGCAATATCCGTAATTGGCTAATTTTATAAAAATACTTAATTAATTAATTTCGATTACTCTTGTCTGCAATCACTTATGTATATTTTGTTGCCTTGCATTATTTTCTAACTTCTTCAAACTTTTAAACCAATATTAGAAGGATGCCCTAATATGTTATTTTTTCAGGTTCATGTGAATCTTATGATATTAGAAGCCCGTGTGCAAGCTGAACTACTCTATGCCCTTCGAACTGTTAATCGTTATAACATGACAAACTAAAAGACAGCTGCATTTAATCATGTATGTTTATTGTTTCACACATACTTTGGTGTATAGAAACCAAAGGTATACTTGGAATATATCATATGTATTATGCACAAAGATGAACCTAATGAATTTATCTTTAGGATGGCTCTGTGCCATTGCCCATATATATACATATATATATATTTGTTGTTACTTTTAAAAGTATATTTTATTATTGCAATCATGTTTTCTTACTCCGAAGCATTAGACATGCTCCCAAGAAAATGTGGTTTTTCGTTATATTTATAATATATATTTTAATATTTTTTGAAAGTACTTGTGTTACTGTTTTCTTATGTACCTTTTTTCTATTAAATGATATTAATGTACCTTTTCATAACAATGTTCTTTATTACAAATTGTGACGATACACATTATTTTGGCATCATGCATACTGTGAAGAAACGTAAATAGATCATATTTTGTAATAATAATTAAAAGTAATAGTGAGTGTAATATAATCAAATTATTGTTTTTAACCATAGGTTTTTTACATCACATTCTTGAATTGTTTTATTATTTTATCATGAACTGAAAGAATGTGAAGGAGCGATGAGGAATGCGCGTTAATGTTGAAAAGTTTCGTCAAACTGTACGCATGCGCGCCATAACATTGTTTGTCGACCTTACTGTTATAATAGTGTGTCTTTACACGCTGTGATATAAGGTTAAATATACTTTCATAGTTCATGCAGTGCTATTGTTTCGTTAGAACAGCCTGGTCTCGATAAATATTTGAAGGAAATACAAGGAACTTAGATTCAATGATAGAGGCTTTAGATATTAATTCTCATCATACTTTTACATAGATATCACTCTTGTTTCATTCTTAATTTCACTGGACTGACAATAAATTGCTTATGGGAGTAATTATATAACTCGTTATAAAAAATTAAAACCAATTTAGAAAGAAAATGTATATATGACATCTGAACAATTTTACTTTAGTTAGGTAAAAAAGATAATGAAACAATTGTACCGTTTTAGTAATTGTTTTTTCATGTTATTTCAGCGATGACTTGTGATAAATGAGTTGTGAACCTATGAATAATTTATATTTATTTTGTAAGATAGGAAGCAAAAAAGAAAACGCAGAAAAAATAAATTTGCATCCAAATTACCACTTATGATTCATTTAGAAGTCCGGCGCTTTCTTAACATGAATAGACAATGTGAAATTAAAGTAATATATATTTTATGATCGTGACTAAAAAAAAAAAAGTAACAGTTTTGTTTTGAAAATCACTAAATTGTATCAATTTATTTTATATTATACGACATTGATCTCAGTATTAATTTTTAAATTGCATCATTTTGTGTTCCGCACTGCCATAATGATTGCTTAAAGTTTTCCAATTAACATAATCACATTGTAAATAATCAAATATATTTCGATTGTAATTTGTTTTTCAATCTTCATTTTGTAAGCTACATCATTTACTTGTGAGAAATGGAAGAGGGAAACTCATGTTTACATCTTCAAAGCAACCTGTGAAGCTATAAAACTAAATCCATTTGAAATAACGTCCATTTAAAATCTTGTTTGTTTGAACTATCAGTTTTCTTTTCAGTATGTTGCTTTGATGATTATAAACAATTTTCGAGTTTTATTATCAAATAAAAATATGTTGATAGCAAATAAATGAAATGAAGAATGTAATTATATAAATATATATATATTGTAGAGTTAAAAGAAAATGCTGTGATGTAAATTTTTCCGTATTTATTTGAAACAATATTTTAGTCATTCGGAATAAATATAATATAGTTGGCCTATATATTGTTTGCTATTTTTCACTCTGTATAGTTCACTAAATTTCATTTTGTGCTTTTACACATTAAATTCAGTTATGAATCCATTGTGTAAATTACTTATGCACATAAATGAATAATAAATTTAGAAATTTATGATACATAATTACCGAAACTACTTCTGCAAAATGTACCTAGGACGACATTCTTTATTATTATTCGAAATAGTAATTTGAATTCGAGCAGAAGTATTGTTTGTTAAAGTGTTATGAGTATAATAGATTTCTTAAATTCCTGCTACCGTCATATCATGTATACTGGAAAACAGAAACTTCATCCCCACCAAACCGTTCAAATAAATAAAATGTTTTTCATTTCTAATTATTGCAGTTTAATTTTACCATTTGTTAGTATAGTAAACCTATTCCTCCTTTTTCTATTAGTTAAGTGAGATTTTGTTTCCCTGTCCCTTTGATCACACTTAAAAGCACACTCAACATAAGCAAATATTACCGCATTATTTGAAATCTGAAAGGTTATATTGAAACGTACATTGAGATACATCTCTTGCACGTCTAGGTAGTGTAGCAGAGTTAATAAAAATGTACCATATGGTCAAAATAGAAAGGGCCATATTTTCCTAGAGTTCAAAGTTGAATAGTGGCCCGGTACAATATGTATACAGTTCTACATATTATTCATATTTTTTTTAGTTAGTTTTATTAAAAGAACTAAAAGACCATTACAATGGTATATAAAAAGTCATAAAAGGAAAAAATACAACTGCACAAAATGAAAATCTAATTAGAAAAAAAAGCTAAAAGTGTATTTAGGAACTACAAACTTAAAGTAAATAGTGAAAGGTAAAAATTTAAATGTAATAGCCATAATGCTGATGAAAATAATAATAGTAACAACAATAATAATAATAACATTTCTATCAAGAGCATTCAAAAAATTTATAAAGAGTGAAGACAATAAAACAAGAAGAACTTTAGATTAAGATGAAGCACTTAAGTAGTTCTAAAATTTATGAAATCCTGTAGAGAGTAAAAAGCATTCACTACTAATAGATCACGCATAAACCGTTTAAAACGCCAACGGCTTAAATTTTTTCCAATGGGTGGGAATTTTATTATATATTTTGATAGCAAGAACCTGTGGGGACTGCTGATATAAGGTTAATCTACACCTAGGTGTGGATATGTCACTTCTATGTCATGTTTATCTTTATTAAGTTGGAATTTATAAAAATTGTCGTAAGCGTAAAGAGCAAGCTCAAGAATAAGAATACAAGGAAGAGTTAATAATTTGTAACTGATAAAAACTAGTAGAAGTAGTAGTAGTAAGACTCAGTAGCTTTTAGGCCGGTTATGCAACGGACAATACGTTTCTGGCTGATAAAAATATCTTTGGCCATGGTTGAATTTCCCCAAAATATAATCCCGTAAGAAGGTCTGCTAAAAACGTGAGCGTAATACACACCAATCATCTGCTGACGAGGGATGAAAACGTAAATAAATCCTTTTATCTTCATTGACAAGAATCCTATTCATTGTAAACCAAGTAGCTTTGTCTAAGTTCAAAGGAAAATCGTTAATATAAAGTAAAAAAAAAAGTACAGGGCCTAAAATTGAACCCTGAGGAACACCAACATTTATGGGCAAAACTTCCGAAGCAAAATTTTTGAAGGCAGTAATGTTGTTGTGTAAGATATTGACATATTGGGTTCTGTTTCGCAAGAAAGACTCAATCCAATTAAAAGCAATCCCTCTAATGCCATAGGCCTGCAATTTATTTAAAAGAATATCATGAGAAACACAATCGAATGCTTTACTCAAATCTAAAAGAATACCCACTGGATAGCGACCATTTTCAACTGAAGCCATAATTTCATTAATAAAAGTATTTAAAGCAGTAGCAGAAGAGAAATTATAGGGAAAACTTAAATTATCTACAGAGATTAAAGCGTTAGTATGCTTCATAACCAGGAATACAGCTGATCGATTGCTCAATGTTTTTACAAATTAGGGGATTGCAGTTTTTGCAAGAAAATTCTTATATACTTTACATGTATGGTTTTTTTAGAAAAGGAGCAAAAGGTAGTATAGCCTAAAAACACAACTTCCTTTAACGAAATGTATTGAAAATACATATCACAGAAAATATATTCGCTTTAAAAACAAGTGGATAAAGAGAAAAACTGATTGCAATTTTTTTTTATATATACAACTATTCAATGAGAAGAAATACTCAAAACTGATAACATTACACACTTTCAAACTGAACTTCAGTTCAAGTTCAGTTATACTGCTGATGATAGCTTTGCAATTGAAACGTCCAGTGTAGTGAAGTTTGTCGTAAGATGTTTGAAAGTGTGTAGAGAACTATTTACGATTTATATATATATATATATATACCATTCGAACACCTGCGAGTGCTCGATATGATAAAGTAAAGAACAAAAGAAAGGTAAATATGTTTCCGTTTGCTAGAATAGGAACAGAGTATACGCAATATTCTACTGTGCTATTGTAATGACGAAAGTACGGGTTGCTGCATCTTATCTTACACGTCGATATTCCCATACCCCTGTCCGACACATTAGATTTCCTATGTTTCCGACGATCGCGGGGAAAAATCCAGGGGGTGAGTGCAACACTGTTGTTATCGCATTCTTACACTTGAAGTTCCAGTGCCATCGTAATCGGCGACGGAGCCGACAATCGCTCTGAAAGATAATACTCTTGACGGTATGTGACGAAGATGCTGCTACCTTTTCGGCTTGCAGAGAGATTAACCGCAGAATTTAAGCTTTGTAGTGGCCGCCAATGGATTAAATGTAAAAATATTTATTTAGAATCTGCGTATACGCGCTCATGGGTAGAATTAGAGTCCTCTTGTTTACGTCAACATTTTGTTACAATCAACGCTTTGTATTTTCCCTTAACGCATTTCATTGGTACCTACACAATTTACGAAATTAGCAGGGGCAAGGCCATCTATATATTGTATCATTATATTGTATCTAGTTGAATTTAATACTCATTTAAATTTTAACGTTTCCTTCGTTAAGGATTTGATATTGTATGTGTGGATACATGTTTTGATGTCGGTGTTTAAGATTTTGCATGTTTTTTCACTAGGTTTATACACGTGGTGACATCTGTTGGTGGCTTCCACTTTCTGTAGTCATTTGCGAATGTTCTTGCGCACAGCGCATCTAACCTATTTTATAATTAAGAAATAAGATGCCCAGTGTAGTAAGACGATACGTAACGTGTTAATGTATTTTTAAGCTAATAAAGCATTTTATACGAAAAAGAAAAGTCAGTCAAGGCGTAATTTATTTCCAAACACTCGGCAAGCTGCTCGTTAAAATAATAAAGCGAAGTTACAGTCGTAAGTGAGGTGTTTTATTTAGTAGTAAACCGTAAAACGAAAAGTGAATAAAGTTCAACACTAATAAATAGAGTATTATACCCCAGAGTAGAAACTGTTTACGATAAACATTTTACGATGGCAAAATTTATTTGCAGTGAACTATCCCGAGAGTATTTCTCGCGTAAAGACCACTTTACAGTTCGCAATGTTGCTTGCATGCAATAAAAATTGCGTGCTATAGAAATTGCACGCATGCGCATTCATTTGATTTCGATCAGCTGAGTGCAATTTTACTTGCATTGAACGGAATGGAACTTGTTCTATTTTTTATTGCATGCAACACGCAATTCTGGTGATATTTTTAGTGATTTTATGGTTGGCAACCTGTAATAAAAGTTTCTTTTTCTAAAATACGGTGGATTTACGGTGAATATCATGCCATTTTCACGCACGCTTCAAATGTTTTTATATCATTGACATTTAAAAACTCCTATTAATAATACTAAATTGTAGTACTATTTCCCCTTTGCCTATTCAACCATGTTTCTGCTTCAAACATTTGTGTTTTCTATTAATAGTGCACGCGCAGCAATAATAAGCGATAAACAAGCCGCTTTACGTTTTGGTTGCATCCCTTAGGTGTCTTGTGTTTATATTTTTATATCAATAATATAAATATTATTGTGTAACTATGAACTTGTACCTATTGTACGTTACGCGTACGCATTATAAATTATAAGTATTTGATTGGCTTTTCGGCTGTATAGTTGCTTAATCTAATTGACAAAAATAATTGCACCCTATTGCACGTAGAATTTCTTCTTTTGTAATGGCAGTACTTGTTTATAGACCGAAACCTCAAATTACCAATTAAAAATGTGATAAGAATTATTTAAATATTCTAGATAGGTAAATAAGATGAACTTGGGATGTATATTTTAATCAATACTATAATTTAAAAAGTGCGATGTATGCTATTATTAAGTGAGGGCCTTATTCAAAAACTTTAGAATAACACCACAACCCCCTACTCTATACTTACCTCGTAAATCTTCCAATGTACTCTCAAACTTTTAAATGTATTAATTTCTGTACTAGTAAGAGCCATGTGAATAATTGCTACTCCATTTTTCAAATGATTTGCACGGAATTACTTATACTAATATAGTAGATTTTTTCTTATATTCTTGTTTTTAAGTTGTTTACTTTTCCACCTGCCCCATTTTCTTCCTTTCCATAAAAAAAATCGATTCTTTCACACATTTTTTTTTTTTTTTTTTGATGGGGGAAAATTCGTAAGCACCATCGGACGAGGCAAAAGGCGCACTCGCCCGGTGTGTGGGTCTTCCACCCACTAAAAACCCCACACATATTACTTGTTAGTACTAATATAAGTATTACATGTATTTACCTATGTACAGTACATTACATACAGGAATTGTGAAATTGCTTCACTCAACGGTTGAACCTACCATTAATCGAAAAATACTGTATGTAATATGTAAAATATGTTACTTACAAAATATTTTAAAGAAAAGTCAATTTATACGTGTAGATTTCTGTTATTTAACGTTTTTTTTACAGATACTTATAAAATACTTGAAAAGTAATTTAAGAAACAGTCTTTAAAAATTATCCCTATTTTTCGTATCGTGTTTCTTACTGTGAGACATCAATGTCGATTTGGAAACGAATTTTTTACCACATTCTTCGCAAGAATATGGTCTCTCCCCTGTATGAAGACGTTTATGAATTGCCATAGGTGAAAATTGAGTAAACGTCTGACCACACTGATCACATCTATAAATTGTATAAAACTTGAACATAAGTACCAATCGTGCGGTAACAAAAAAAAAAACTTACGTATACGGGCGTTCTCCAGTATGTGATCTTCTGTGACACCTCAGCGCGTCCCTTCTAGCAAATGCTTTCCCACACATTTCACAAACATACGATTTTTCTCCTGTATGCATAGTGGAATGGATACGAAGATCAACCCTTGTTAAAAAGCCTTTACCACATACCTATTAAAGTACATAAGACAAAATACTAAAAACAGTTCGCAAAATTCCATTTCGTACTAGGAAATTTATGAGATACAGAAAATATTGAAAGTCACATTGTCTTGTGATTTTCGTACTGAATCAATGTTTAAAAAAAAATTATACAATAGCTGCAATATATAAAAACAACAAATAACTTCTAAATCGTTTAGCTGCGTGCAAGTACACTATTTATTCGTATATAAAAACAACGAACGATCATGGCTACTAGAAAGAAAGCCTCAGCTGGTTGCGATAATAGAGAAAGACTTGCGCTTCGCCAACCTGCGAACCTTGGAATAACATGATTGGCTTTCATCACTGTAAGCCAATCATGTTATTCCAAGTAACTCTTTATAATCGCAGTAAGCGGTGTATGTTACAGCATGCAGAACTGCTCACAAGTGCCAGTGACTAATAAAGGATTACAACACTTTATACTACGAATATCTCTTCTAGGAGTCTAGAGCCACGTGTAGGTGTTTCAAGCTAGCAAGCGACCTTCGTCATACCTGACGTCAAATTTATAGCAATTATTTTTGTGTTAATATGTTTCCAGATGAGCGGCAATGTTAGTAATATTTCACGAAAGGAATTGCTGTTCTGCGCGAGGTCGACTTTTGTTGCTTGTATAATATATGTATAAAATTGTGTCAGAATATTATAGTCATATTTCAGCCACTTTACATTAGTGGTGTCTTTTGGGCTTTATTACCTCTCTGATTAATATCAGCTGATTGTGTAAACATATGGACATGACAAAGCCTAAAAATACGTCATTGACGATGGCGAAGGTCTCATAGTATCTTGAAAGACCTATAGAATATCTGTCAGCTTGTATACAGTAGTGGAATGAATTTGACGAATCGCTTTAAATTTTCAGCGCTGTTGCAAACTCGTTGAAAACGCGGTATTGAGTACCGCGGCGCGTGCAGCTAACGGTCAACTTTCAAAATAAAATATAATATATCATCTTACTGGAACCACGTAGATGTAGAAGTCGAAATTTAATTGGAAAGTAAAAATTTGTCATTTGTTTGTTTTAAGAAGTGAATGATACCGTTGTAAAAATTACGATTACTAATATCACTAAACATGAACTCTTCAAATCAGACTTAAACAAGCACGAATTGCAATAAACATAACCTGCAATGTCAAATCAAACAAGCAATTTTCTCACAAAAACAAAAAAGTAGTTTTTAGTATATCCAGTATCATACTAATGTTATTCGCCAAGACATATACAGGGTGGGCCACCACATACCGCGCGGGGTCTATATGGAAAAGCATTAGATTTTTTGAAATCCTTTTTATTTAGTTGAATGGTAGACCTTTCTATGTACAATTTAAAATTATTTGGAATTATACAGAGTGTTCGAGAAATTGTTTATACAGGCTTAGTAAATATGTCTAAGCCAACTGAATTTTAATGAATTTTATTAAATGTAGTCCTCGGAAAAATTAAATGCAAACCACGAGAAAACTATTCATGTTAGATATAGGCAACCTTAATATATTTTAAAAGGGAATTAAATTCCACGTTCGATAGTATCATCAGATATAGGGTGCTCTATTTAAGATAAGAAAGTTAATTTCCTGCAAAAGTCATCAAACTTAAACAAGCGTTTATTAACACTTAGTATAACTGTGTGACTAAAATTCGACGTCATTCCATTGCTTAGCCTCTTAGCTGAATGATAAATGTAGGTAGATGTGTTTAAGTTTGTATTACACAGTAAAAATCAAACTTAAATTTTGTACTGCAATTTCATAAATTTTAAAATATCTCAAAAACATAAACTTGCCCTAATTTGGTCTTTAGATTCCGAATATGTCATTATATACAGAGTGTTCCATTTACGAAAGGGTAACTTTGTTATGGATCTTTTTTCTCGAACACTCTGTATAATTCAAAATAATTAAGGATTTCAAAAAATCCTTTGCTTTTCCATATAGAGCATATGGATATTTCCATATATTTTCTACCTCGACGCCATCTTGTGAACAAGCATAGTCAAATGTTACTTTGTTACCTCTTGAATGGTAATTTAAAATATAGATACTTGCACAATATACTAATTACTAAACAAATGTTGTAAGACACTCGTTTAATATCCTGCACTCAGAATACTTTAATGCTAGTGGGCTAAAGGTGTCGAAACACTCGCTGAGAAGTATCATCGGAACGCTCACCCGTCCAAAACTGGTTACGAATACAGGTACTTGATTCGGAAGATTGGCGTATAATATAAAACACCGAACGTTTAATTTAAAATAGATAAACAAACGTCAACACACAATAAGAAGCCGCTCACTAGCTTAAATGCAATGAAGTATAAACATCTTTAAGAACAGTAAAAATTCTGGTTGTTAGATACACCCTTGTGCAAATTAATGTGGATAAAGTATGTTTTTAATGTTAATTACAATTACAGTTATACGTACGCTACCGATAGTACTTAAAGGGCATTAAAGTTACTAAAAACTTGCACGTAGTCACATAGGCGTATCATTCGCGCATAGTGACATTACCAGGTGCTTCATGTGTTGACTGTTTAGGTTAGCGTATAAGATTTGTGATTGTTTTCTTCAACTATAGGTATCAATCACACTTTGGATGCGTATGTGCAATGGATATCGCAGTAGTAGCCCATTTTAAGGTTATTACACTGTCTAAACATACTAAATTAACTCAATGGCAATTAGAAGAGTGTGGCAAATTCTATACGGAAACAGGTTCAATTTTGCCCCAGAGGGTGGGGGCCAGCAATATATACCGTATTTGTGTTGTATACCGCACAAAGAAACAACTCTTGACTAGAGTAATGAAGAGGAAGAGAATTTTATGGACAAAGAAATACAAAAGATAGACGCAAGATGATTGGGAAAACGTATTATTTGCAAACGAAAGTCAGTTTCATCGGCTTACTTTCAGCAGTCAGTCAAACATCCCGGGAAGCAAATGTTTTGGGCTTGCTTCTCTTTTGTTGATCCAGGATCATTAATAGCGATAACGCATGATAAACAGTCAAAAATAATTACAAGATGAAATGGTCTCGGAATTAGAGGAGTGTGGAAAACCTTGTTTTTCAATTTAACGATTTAACACCTTGTCATACGTCAAAAATTGTGAAACAAGTCTTTACTGACAATAGGATAACCGTTTTGAATTACTCTAACAATTCACTGAATATTAATTCTAATTCGTTGTCTATCTGCAAGACAAGACTCAGAAAGGTAGATGCACAACCAAAATCAAATTGATGGAGTCGGTTGTTGAAATATGGTACCGAGACACAAAAATCCGCAACTTGTAAAGCATTGATCGAAAGTATGCCTAAACGCATTAAAATGGTCACAAACCAGGGGTGGACACAATTCTTCCTATTTCGTAATTGATTTTAATTTTTCTATTAATAAAATACATTCTTCAACAAAAATTGTCTTGTCCACATTAATTTGCACAAGGTTGTATTTAGTGTGTGCAAACCAGGAGATACTTGTCCTCATTAGCCTGCTGATGAGCTGCCACTGTCTGTATACATAACTCCTATACCTAATTGACATACTACAAATACTGTACGTACATATATACAATTTATTCACCTCACACATAAATGGCTTCTCTCCTGTATGTATTCTCATATGCGTTTGTAGATAGCTTTTCGAGACAAACCGCTTGTTACAGACGACACAAGAATATTTCCTGTTATCCAATCCCGTGTGTATTTTTTGATGTGCTCTGCATAAACCTGAAATTTAATTCTTAGAAATAATTAAACTAAATGCAAAGTGAACTATAAAAACCTTTGGTTATAAATCCTCTGCCACATACTTCACATATGTACGGCTTCACTCCTAAATGACGATTAGTGTGATCCATCAACGATTGTTTTGATTTAAAATTCTGTCCACAAGTCGTACAAGGATATGGTTTTACATCTGAATGAACGCGTTGATGGACCATAAGATAACTCTTGCATTGGAAACCTTTCCCACATACAGAGCAGGAGAAGTCATACTGTCCTAAAATGTCCATATTTGAGTTAATTGTATCATAAATAACTTTTTTATATAGATTTTGGTCTATTTCCCACCCATAATGTAAGGATTCTACCTTGCCCACTTTTAGACATGTATGCAAGATTAGGTGTGGCCAAAGGGGCCTGTTTCACCGCGAGCTTTTAATATCTATGGTATTCTCCTTCATACTAGAAAACACTCTCTAAGTTTGCCTGTTTAGTTAAATCTATTATCTTCGAGAGCGGTCCCTTTAGGTGGCTATAGACTCAGGGAGCCCAGTAGTAGAAACCTTAACCTTGCCAAGCCAGCACATTGGTACAGAATTGGAGTTTCTGCATCGCCTTGACAAAATTTCGAGTCTACAGTGACGAATTAGTAGATCTAATATTAATCTCAAATGTTTACTGGCAGTTAGAGAATACAGCGACTATATTCCATCGGTAACACAATACTGATTTGGGGCAACCTCAGCTTGGTACTAGGGGTGGCAATACCAAGTCTTTTGCCAAAACTGGTATTTATGGTGTTAAAGTTTTATGAATACCGGAACAACGGTTTTTCAAGATTTACTGTATATAAAACAAAATTTAGGGTGCCTTTTGTTAAGATTAAAGCAACGTCTTAGTCAATTAAATAAAAACATTCAGATAACAACACAGCTTTTTACTGTAATATATACATTTACCTTTATACTTTAATTATATTTGAAAAAAAAATAGTACAGACATATTGTAGGCGACTTCAAGATATTTTTCTTATAAACTGGCATTTTCAAATGAAGGCATCTCTATCTTCACCAGTGAGTCAATGTCTCCGAAAGTTGGTCCGAAAGTACTGTCTTGAGGCTCAAGTTTCTTTTGGATTTCAATTTCCGATTGTCTCTTAAGCGATACTTTTTCGTGTACGTTAAGCCCTGATCCGAGATGATATGACATAGAAAGTAAAAGCATTTTGTCGGGATGAACCATTGAGCCATCGAATGAACACAAAATGGTACTAACGTCATCTTTTTCTGGCATATTTGTTTTTTGTCGTATTCTTAGAACGCGAAAATGCTTTAGTTTATAGACTGGTTGTGATTACATCGGAATTAATTAAGGGGAATGTAATACTATTTACAATTTACTCAAAAGTACTTATAAGAATATTCTCGTTGCAAATAATATTTGTGTGAATGTTATAATTGCTTAAAATGCGTGATTTATTGGACCGGGAATTCATATTTGCCATAAATTTTGGATTTTCTTGACGATTTTTTGTTCAGTAAAATCACATATTGTTTTAGTAAAAATTAAGCATTTAGTAGTTTTTAATGGTCACCATCGTACCATTTACTTATTGTTGTTTGACTGTGCATAAGTATGTATACTACTCCTTGTATATAAATATGTAGTGGTGGCAGGTTTACAATTGCTTCCATTGCGGCGGTAGGAGTCGATCTCAGCGCTCCCGTTGCACATAGACAAGCTAGCGTTTGTACACCACCCAGTGTTTTGGCCGTACCGACTGACGCACTTTTAGCCACCACACTACTGCTCCGTATGTTATCATGGGTCTAATTACCCTTGTGTTTAACCATAGAATCATTTTGGCGCTAAGGCCTTCTTGGTTTCTTTTCTGGATATAAATTCCATGTAAGTCTTTGATCAAACCATACCCCAAGATGCTTTGCTTCTTTGACATATGGAATTCTGTCACCACCTAACACTAGTGACGCTACATATACTACTATCAGTACTAAGGTAGCACATATTTGGATAACTAAACTTTTTTCAGTCACATAAAGATAAATATGCACACATAAAATCAATCAAACTGTATATTAGGTATATAGGGGTATAGAGTTTATACTAGTTAACCCCCTTGCGCAATACTTTTTGCAAATGCTGTATAATCAAGTAGCTACTACATACCTGTATGCTTTGCTTCATGTTGAGCTAAACCTATTTTTGAGCGAAAAGCCTTATCACAGGAACTACATTTATAGGGTTTCTCCCCGGTATGTTTTCTCATATGTTCTGTTAATTTATAATTAGTCTTATATGCCTTGCCGCACTCTTTACAAATTTTCGGCGTCCACTTTTTAAGTTTTCCGGTGTTGGATTCAGGTATTTCAAGTAAGGGCTCTTCTTCATCTTTGGAATTTGATAATCCTGAGTAACCAAAATCGTCACCTTCACCATCACTATCACTTTCATCACTTCCATCCCTTCTTAACCTTTCTCTTATATTTTGCTGGAAAATGAAGTGCATAATAATTACGACTGATAGGAATAATTAGAACAAAGCAGCTAGAAAACGCTCTTCTCCGGGCGATATCTTCAACTATATTTAATGTTCACATCTTTGATTAAACTATTTCAAAGAAATTATTCTGTAACGGTTTGAGCATTTCTTAAGGACGTCTCTATGTGCAATTACCATACGGTGTATTTCTGAAAGGTCACGCTCTCCAACTTCTTAAAGTATTTGCAAAAGAAAAACAAAACTTGGGTACTAAATATAATGGAAAAACTTTTCATATAGTGGATAACATGGATTTATTTTCAGCGTTCAATGAAGAAATTGTAAAGAGGCGCAATCGTACACAGTTTACGGGAACTGACATGTAGGTGACGTGTCAAGTCTTACGATTTTCTTATAGGACTTCGCGCGTTATCTACATGTCGAAGTAGACACAAACTGTGTACGGATGCATCTCTTTATAATTGCCTCACTCAACGATTTCAGTTTAACCGAAAATGGCATATTTCCAATGTTCAAATGTAAAACTATACAAATAGTGGGAGTATATGCTTTGATATTTTGACCCAGGATAACATTTCATCATTCTCCAGCCTATTATTTGACACATTTCATTTTATACTTATTTTTTATTTTAGAAACTATAGAACGAAACCATCTTCCAAAAACACCTGGTATATTAACTAACCAAAATCTTTATTTATAGCGAATTTGGACTTACCTTAATTTTTTCAGGAGTAGCACCATGCACCTCCTTCGAATGGTCGTCTAGAGCAGTTTTATGGGGAAACACTGCTAGACACACAATGCACTTCATAAAATGTTGTTCATAATGTTGTTGAAATTCACGCCTATTGAAAGTTTTTCCGCATATTCGACATTCTTCTACACCAAAATTAGTACCATCAGCACTATTTTGAAAAATTTGTGTCTTTTCTTCATCAATAAGTAAACAATTTGCACTATTACTATCCTCGTGTTTTATAAAGTCTTTAATTCTGCTATCACTATGAATTTCTAATGTGAACTGCTTGTCATCTGCTTCACATTCTAAAGTCACTTTATCATTAGATGTTGTTTCAGTCAAAATTTCTGTATTTCCTACATCTTCATTATCTTCTATAATACCTGTTTCCTAGAGATAAACATATATTTTTTAAATAAAAACTGTTATACTTCGTATATGTAATGGAACACATTCTTTAACATATTAATAATCCTCACTGTTCTATGAAAACCTATGCAAAGTATAATATTAGAAAACCTCTTGTCTATCTAAAGTAAATGGAACAAAAGCATATGAAGAATTCTGCCCAATTAATTACAGTGCCAGTTTACGAAAGAGTACTTGAAATTTGTGTAAAAAATCAAGTAAGTACTGTGAGGATAATAACATAATAATGCCGAACCAATCGGGTTTCAAGAAGGGCCACTCTGATGAAACAATTATAACAGATATATCCGACAAATGGCTGAAAGTTATTGATTCAGAAAAGATGGTGCTGGCTGTGATTATACTTTTTAGAAGAGCGTTTGAAACTATAGATCGAAAGTTATTATTGAAGAAATTAGGCAGAATTGGTTTCAGTGGATATGTGATAAAATGGTTTCAATCGTAAACGGAAAACAAAACGTGAAATACAGTGGGGTGGAATCGGACTATGTCGTAACGAACTACGGTGTATCACAAGGAAGTCTTAGGACCATTATTATTTAATTTGTATATTAATGATATGATTAAGATAATTAACAAATCTGAAATATGTATGTTTTCTGATGATACAGTGATTTATCTTAGCGGAAGTAACTTCACTGGTATGTGTTACTTAAAAAATTATGGAAACTTTTTTTTAATTTTGATTTGTAAGTCAATCAAACTTAAAATTCTTTTTACATTTAATTCTTATGGAATAAATGACAGCAGAACCTAAATAAAAATTAAATAGACCAACTACAGAAAGTGCAATGGATTATACTGAAATGTAATAGCTACAGACCCACCCCGTTCAAAGAATTATGTTTAAAAGTATAATTTTCCTATATAAAATGTATTACCTTCTTACCTTAACCAAAGATTAGTATTAGTTAATGATGTGCATAATAGAAGTATTTCTACAATGATTCTTGCAATAGAACACAAACATCTAAAAATATATTTATTAATGTATTTGAAAATTTAGTTCATTAGTATGTATTTGTAGTAATTAAATGTAAAATATATTATATATACTCAAGATGACTTAAAGCGGTCAATTGCATAAGTTAATTTGGGACTACGTAAGCACCATAAACCAAGGCAAATTAACAGTGGCCTGGTTTCCCAGTCACATCTGCGTGAAGAAGAATGGGACTACAGATATGGTCAGATGAGACTTTCGTTGGAACAGACTTTTTCTTCGGCATTACAGATTCTCGACGAAATCCATCAGTGACTGGACACGAAGTAAGGCAAAGGAATGGTGAAAAGAATCGCCAAGACAGAGACAGTCCTTAGAGAAACAAAGGCCTATTAATTATAAACAGAAAGAGTGTCAAGACGATAGTGGAACTATTAACCAGCCACAGTAAACTAAATAGTTCATAACATAGATCTGGCAGAGAACACTAGTTGGGGATTCTGTCAAGAGAAAGAAATTCCAGTAAACATTCTGTGCCAATGGCCTGCCAAGGAATAACAATCATAATGTTCAAAACTATATCAAGGTAGTAGCATCGTTATAATTTGACATAAAAACAAATAATAATGTTACCTTATCCTGAATGGCCTCACTATTTAAAGTTATGTCATTCAATGTGTAACTTTCAGTGGCATATGCATGTAACTGGTCTTGATTAATCAATTCCAAGTTTGTTGTAGAATATCGAGATGTTTGGATTACATGAGATGTATTAGCTTCATCTACTAACATAGTATCTTCAGCTTGTAAACTGTGATTTGATACATCTTGACTTGATAAATCGGCATGTGTTAGATCAATGTTATCTAGGGAATGGCTATTAATCTCCACAGGTTGGGGACCTAATATTATTTGATGTTCGATGACCATGTTTTCACGATGTTCTAATTGATTTAAATCTACTTCGGACACACTCTCTATGCTATCATTAATAAGATGGTGTTGCACCATTATGTATTCGGGATGGTCAAATACTATATTCATCTTCATTTGATCATTTTGAATGCCTGGATTGGTTAATTCCTTGTACAGGTCAATTAATAAATTTTCGGTTCTTAAAGACTTCTCGCGGAAATCAATAAAGAAATCTAATTTAAGTAAACATTGTTTACAAATCATCTTTGGAAGTTCGTCAGATTCGTGAATCTGTAAATACAACAATTAAATATAATTGAACCAAAATATTAATGATTCTACCTGTACTGGAAGACAAATTTCGATCTTTTTATAAACTTGTCGAACGATCCCCTCGTCTGCGAAAATGTTTATTCCCATAACTTCGCCGGTCTTAATTCCACATAGCCTACACAAATCGCCATATCTTGTTGTATCTGCGGTCGCCATATTGTACTACTAGCAAACTCAACAAAATCGACTATATTTTCCTAATAAGAGAAGGAATAATTCCTTAATTACAAAACCAAACAAACATTATTTAAGAAATAGGGTTCCTGACTACTTATATATTCTTATATATATATATATAAACTTTTGTATACACTGTTTTTAAAATTCTTATATTTATAGAAAAGACTTCGTTTAATGGTCAAATTTGTGATATGACGCATACTTGTGCGCATAATTTATAAGAGACATATTTCAAAAATTTACCAAGAAATATGTTTAAATTTAAGTTAAAGTTAAGTAAATACGCTTTATAGGCCTATTTATTTTAATTTTATTATAATTGTAATTTTAGAACAAATTAAAATTTAATTTCGCTTTTTGCTTTTTCATATTGACTTCTTTCAGATCAATACAAACAAATCTGGTATAACAGCTACTAGGTGCGCTATTTTAATAATCATGAATAAAATTGAAGATGAAGAAGATGATCTTGAGGTTCTTTTTAATAAAACTCATCCATTATACGACTTCTTAAATGAAAGTGACAGTTCGAACAGAATTTCTTCGGCTAATAAAACCAAACCAGGATCAGCAATGCGATTGGGTACTTCATCTGGGGTGAGTTTTCGGCTTGTAGTGGTAGTTAACCAATTAGATTAACAAATTATAGTATCAACCGCAAGGTATGCTGACAGCGGCCGGAATGCGACCTGGCACTGGCTTTCGACCAGGTACCGGCATGGATTTAATTAATCGACCAATGACAGCTGTCCGTGGTGCTGGATATACATCACAAAAACCAATTTTTGATCCACTCAATCAAGGTGCTATAATTACATCTCCCACAGAACTGCAAAAAAATGATTCGTAAAGGGCTGCTCACGTTGTCTCAAATATAAAAAGCTGAACGATTTAATTTTGTTATAGGCCAGAAGAAAAGATTCGAATGCAGGAAGCTAAAATTATGCAATTAATAGAAGAATCATGTTTATCTAGTAATGAAGGTAACTACAAAAAAGCTTTACTCAAAGCGAAAGAAGCTTCAAACAAAGAGAGAAATCTTATTAGGATACAAGAACAAGCTGGCTTAAGTGACCATCACAACATGGATTTAACATATTCCGTATGATATTACTTTAAACTATTGCTATTTATATCTTCAAGTAAAACTTATTTCTTAAAGGTATTATTTACTTTAGCTAATCAATATGCTAACAATGAACTATATAGCGAAGCTTTGAGTACGTACCAGATGATAACAAAAAATAGAATGTTTTCTAATGCTTACAGACTAAAAGTTAACATGGGAAACATTTATTATAAACAAACTCAATATCATAAGGCTATAAAAATGTATCGAATGGCTTTAGATCAAGTTCCTTCAAGTCAAAAAAATTTAAGGTGATTTATCCTATATGATAATAAAAATATTATATTATAAATAAGGTACATTATAGAATAAAAATTATGCATAACATTGGAATGGTATTTGTACAAATGGGGCAATATGAAGAGGCAATTACTAGTTTAGAATTTATAATGAGCGAACAGCCATATCATAGGGCAGGTTTGCACCTTGTTTTGTGTTGCAGAGCACTTGAAGACAAAGAGCGCATGAAGAATGCATTTTCACAACTACTAGCGATTCCACTGGACATGGAAGATGATGAAAAATATACAATTGATCAGGTTTCTAATTTTGTTTTATTACTTTATACAGTATTAATATTTATAATATTAATGGGCCTGCATTTCACATGTCCCGACTCCTTTTACAGAGTTTTATCACTTTCAGCATCACAGGCTTTTGATATCTTCTTCAACTGGATCAGTGCCAGTTCTTTACATTTCAGATGCGCTTCTCTTTACTTTGATTACCATTTCTTTCTATTTTCTACAATCTTTCTCCATTTTGTTCTTTTGTTTTCCCTTATGTCAATTGTCTATTTTGTATTTAATCTTGCACGAGGTCTTTTTTCTTCCCTTTTTCACTCTGTTAGCAGTTGTAGGAATACTTCTGGTCACCCATTTCTAATTTTATAACTCCTACTGTTACTGCTTCTAATTCCTACCTCCATCATACATTTTATTGATGTTTTATTGCATGTTTGTTTGCAGAATTCAAGATTTTATCTTTTTCATGTTTACTTTTCCTTCCACGTATTTGCATTTGGCTTTACATTTATATTGTTAGTGCTTAGTTATAATTAGAGAAGTAAATAAAATGAGTACCAGTTATTCGCCCGGGTCCGGGTATTCATTACTTGCCGGGATCCGAAGTAACGATTATCAGCGGACAAAAGTATTCAATACTAAAGTAACGAAAGTATCGAATGTAAGGAAAGTATCGAATGCGACGAAAGAATCGAAATGAAAGAAACGAAATTTTACGTTTTTCTTGGTATGTTAACTCTCAAATGCATAAATCCCGTTAAATATATAAATAATTCCTTCAATATAGGTGGTATATACAGAGTGATTTTAAATGATTGAGGATGCTTTGAATTTCCCGCTCTAGATTTCAGGGTATGTTACATGTTCAAAATGGCTACAGTGCTAAAATAGCAATCGGCTCTCAGCATTATGGGCGAATCGTTAGCAGTTGTTAATATTGTTTTACTTAAAATTCGTGTTTCAATGTCAGAAAACTGACGAAACAATTATTGAATTAATTAAAAACGCAATAAGAATAAAATTAAATGCATATGCTTTATATGCATTTAATTTTATTCTTATATCCCGCACCTCAATATTTATTAAATCATATCACAACAGTATTAATCGCCCATTTGGCACATCACTGATAAGAAACGTCAAGTAACCAACGTGACAAAAATTTTGTGCAGCGGGAAATTCAAACCATCCTCAATCATTTACAATCACTCTGTATGTATTATGTACGCTAAAGATCATCCCACTGCATACATCGAAACTAAACAAAAACTTGAAAGAAAGATTCACTGTTCGTTTATATTATTTTTTTTTTAATCGAGGGACTTATTTATTTTGCAGCGGCTCTCATCATAGCGGTCTAAACAATTTGGCTATTTGAATTATTATTGGTTTATATTGAGTTATTATTGGTTTATTGGCAAGGGTTTATAAGGTTGTTGGTTATTGTATTGTAACATCAGTCAACAGTGCTCCTTATTATTAATACTTACAAATATATACATAGCTCTGTATATTCCTCAACACTGTCATAGTAAACTAATGTACTAATCGTGTATTAAAAACACATTTTAAACCACCAATTCAAATTTTTAGTCGATTTTAGTCTTTTATCTTGATTATTAACGGCAGTCAAAAATAAAACTATATCTTAACTTCGGCATGATATACCATCGCCACCTAAAGACTCAAAATTAAACAGAAATACTGAAATACGACAATACCGTCTAGCATCGCGCTGGGTAAATTAAAAAAAACGCCTAGCTATATTGGCTAATATTTTACAAAAGTACTCTAAGAGATCCCCACCACTAACTGGCGAAACTGAGGTTATCATCTGACAAACTCTCCTTGTAAGTAGGGATAAGAACAATGAATTGACCATGTTCTCCGGATCTGAACCCAATCGTACATGTATGAGGCGTGCTAAGCAGAAGACTTAGGTCAAGAACTATTTGGATTATCTCAAAGAACTGATAGATAACGTCATCGGAAGTATGGGAAGACGATTGACGGTAATGGTACAGACTCGTGGGGGTAACACAAGATATTGAACCAAAAGACAAAAGTATATTAAATGGTAAACACAGTGTACAATAAACTTACTCTGTTTAAAACCACTATTTCATTCGAGTGTGACATCACTTTTTTTCTTTTTCAAATGATACAACCTTTGTTGAAAAGTTTCCAATTAGTTCACCTAACTTTGTATTAAGAGATTGCATGAGAAAAATAATCGTTCTGATATTTATTAATTATTATTTCACAAAATTCCGAACGGCCGTAATAATCGTCAGCAGAATGACCTAAGTATATACCACGGCACAGAGGAGAGGTCCTCTGTCTTTGCCCTAAAATGCGTTCGTTTTAATGATACACATATTGTTAGTTCTTCTAGTACCCTTATTAAATTATGAGCTGAGGGCTGTTTCCATCGTCTATTGGATTGTTCATATCCACCATTTCGGGAGTGGTTCTACTGCCGTCATCAGGGTATCCCTGATGACTATAGTTTGTCAATTCTGCCCCTGAAATTGTATATACTTTGCACTATTGTTGCTTGTGTACAACTACTAAATCTCAATGACTGGTGTTAAAACCTTGGCGTACCATAGTATAGCAGGAAGTACAGCTCCCGCAATATATCTTGGCGAGCGGTGGAGATGCGTCGTGAACGTGTTTACAAATTGTACCGCCCATCTATTCCGGCTAGTTATTGTAAGGCAGTTATCAGTGTCGTATCAATATGAGTCTAGTGGGTGAAGGAAAAGTGATTAACGCTCAAGCGCGTGAAATAGTTTTCAATGTATATAATTATTTTTTTGGTTTAAAAAGTGCAGAACAGACTTTATCAGATATAAAAGAATGTGTTTCAACTGCAACCGATGTATCAAAAAGAAGTATCGAGCGGATTGTTCACGAAGGCAAAACACTTCAAAGTACTCCCGGAGAAAATAAATTTCGCAATCCGGGTAAAAAACGAGAGCGTAGTCATTCTATTACAAATTTGCCGGAATACAAAACAAGAGATCTGCGCAACATGATTTATAATTTCCATCGTACAGAGGAATGTCGTGTTACTATAGGAGCTTTACATAAGTAGATGCGTTCCGAATTAGAATGGGAGGGATCAGAAACGTCGCTGCGAAAAATTGTGAAAGATATGGGATTTAGATTTAGGTGCACACAAAATAACAGGAAAATATTAATCGAGCGAATGGATATTAGGCCACGGAGAATAGATTACTTACAAAAAATAAAATTTTTTCGGGAAAACAAAAATCCCATAGTGTACATTGACGAAACATATATTCACAGCGGTCATGTCTCATGGAAAAATTGGAGTGATAATAGTGCAAGTGGTCTTCGAAAAAATATTTCAAAAGGTCAAAGATTAGTTATAGTACATGCAGGTGGTAGTATGGGTTTTCTTGAACAGTGTTTACTAATATTTAAATCTGGATCAAAAAGTGGTGATTACCACGACGACATGAACGCAGAAAATTACGGAAAGTGGGTAATAGAAAAATTAATTCCAAATCTGCCTGACAATTCTGTCGTTGTCATAGATAACGCTCCGTATCACAATATGCAAGTCAAGAAAGCACCTACATCTGCCAGTAAAAAAATTGAAATGGTTAACAGATAAGGGAATTCCTTTCGACAGCAATATGTTGAAACCACAATTATATAATTTAATGAAGTCACATAAAGAGCGCTACATTACTTATAAATTTGATCAATATTTTCTACAAAAGGGGCATACTGTTTTGGGGTTGCCTCCTTATCACCCTGACCTCAATCCTATTGAGATGATATGGGCACAGATTAAAAATAATGTTGCAGCAAGAAACGTAATATTCAAATTAGAAGATGTAAAAAAATCACAGAAGAAGAGTTTTCAAAAGTATCAATAGATGACTGGCAGAAACGTTGTAAACATGTGATGAAACAAGAAGAAGAATATTTACGGCATGAGATCTTGGTTGACGAACGGTGTGAAGAAATTATTATTAATTTAGATGAAGATATTGACGATGAACTCTCCGATGACAGTGATTAGTTTTACTTTCTTTTAATTCATTAATGTATATTTTTTTATATAAATTTACTCTGTATATATTTCTAGTTTTATTATCTACATTAGGCTATACTTTATTTCATTGCTGAAAAGTGAAAAGAGAATATCTAAATAGTACAAGGTCAAAATTTACATTGATTTATTACCTGTATTGGATTGGAACAAACCTCCCGACATTAATATGCAATTAAGTTTAAAAGTAAATTGTATGTATTTTTAACATAAGGTGATTACTTAAATATACATTAAATTACGAACTCTCAGGTACGCCACCGATGCGGATATATTACATTAACGGAGCAATAAGACGTAAGGTACCCCTTCTACTACCTGCGCGACCTCACTCCCACCGCTCGCCAAGATATATTGCGGGAACTGTAGACTGTTAAAGATATACATATTTATAATTATACGATAAATTGTCTACTTCATTGATGTAGCACACTTAAATTTTTTGAGAATCGGTAATTAATTCGTTCTTCGTTATTGGAAAGGTTTTTCTTATAGGACAATCCCGAAGATATTCTGCTAGCGGCCGCTATTCAAAACGATGATTTACATAATTTTGAAAAACAAAAGAAGACAGATGCCGAATATTGTATTCTTGTTGCAGCAAAGTTAATTGCACCACTAATTGATAATACTTTTAGTGCAGGTAGAGCGTTACTTATAAATTATAGCACTTGGTGCCTAATTTAAGCCTTCTAGGATATGACTGGTGTGCTGAAACCATAAAGAATTCTGAATACGCAAGATTAGCTGGCGATTTAGAAATTAATAAAGCTGTAGTGTATCTAAAGCAAGGTCAATTAAATGAAGCAATTGAGACTTTAAAGGTATTAGACAAAGAAACATCTATTGCTACAAGTGCTGCAACAAATTTGAGTTTTATATACTATTTGGTGAGGAAAGGTTAGCAAAGTACGATCGCTTCATTATTTATTTGTTTATTTTAGAAAGGTGATTACGAAAATGCTGAGAAATATGGAGAAATTGTAAAACATTCCGATGGTTATAATGCTGGAGGCTTTGTAAATTTAGGTGCTTGTGCAATGGCCAAAAACAATTTCGAGGATGCCAAAAATTATTTTTTAAATGCTTTGGAATGTGATCCATCGAATGTGGAAGGTTTATATAACCTTGGTAAGACTATAGCTAAATATATTTTGTTTTAAACCTGCTGATTAAATAATAAATGTATGTATGCATTCTTATTACTTCATATAATAATTTTTTACAAAATTTGATTACCAGAACATCTATTCTAGGTTTAACCTTAAAGCAATTAGGCCACTATGAAGCAGCATTAGAATGCTTCCAAAAGTTCACAGGATCGTTAGCACTACTTCCGGAAGTTGTATATCAAATTGCATCCTTATTTGAAAGAATAGGCGACACTGAGGCGGCAGCAGAAACATATCAACAACTCCTTGGGTTAGTTCCAGCAGATGCAACAGCTCTACAAAAGTTAGGCGAACTGTTCGACAATGATGGTGATAAACAACAAGCGCATCATTACCATTATGACGTAATGAAGCGCAGAACTATTATAATTCCAATTTATAGCATCCGAATTTTTTTTAGTCATTTAGGTACTATCCCGCAAACATGGCAGTAATTGACTGGCTAGGATCGTATTATATAGAAATGCAAGTTGTTGAAAAAGCGTTAGTATTCTTCGAAAAGGCTGCGCAAATACAGCCCAGCAATCCTAAATGGCATATGATGGTGGCAGGCTGCCACAGACGTAGTGGCAATTTACATAAAGCACTCACGTTATATCAAGAAATCCATCGGCTTTTTCCAGAGAACGTCGAATGTTTAAGGTTTTTAGTAAGGCTGTGCAGCGATTTAAGTATGAGAGAAGCCCAAGATTATGCGGTTGAACTAAAGAAATTGGAAAAGTCTAAGGAAGTAAGAAACAGAGTAAGCAGCAGTAGGCCAGGTACTCTCATATTATACCACGTGATATCATAAATAAGATTTTACTTCGTACTCTCTATCTCTCAGGATCAATCAGAAGTGGTAGTGGTTTATCTTCACGAGCAGGTTCAGGATTTAGTCCTGTTCCAGAAAATATAAGCAGTGGTGAAAGTAATATGGGTTCGGCGAATCGCAATACGCGAACAAGCAGATTATCTCAACTTCATAATAGTGCCGGCAGCGGCGATTCGGGTTTTGCTCAACTTGCAGTTGGTCAGTTACTGGATAAAAAGTAAAAATTTGTATCTCACTTTTGAACTTTCTCAGACGCTTCATATACTGATCCATTAGGACCACTTCCAACAAGACCAAAGACTGGTGTAGGTAAACATTTGGATTTTGACGATTTTGGCGATGAACAATTAGGAGATGATTTACTACCAGAATGAGGTTTCAAAACAACGTTGCGTTGTTTTCACAGTAATAATTCAAAAGAGTCGAAAGTTGAACATTTTATAATATTATAGCTTTAGAGAATAATGCACCATAAGCACAGCTAATAAAATAACCATTTATTCTTATACTGTAGGTTCGGCTAGAATAATTTTACAATGAATCTTAAAAAATAATATAAATAATTGTTATAATACTTATATAAAGAATAAAATTATAATATATAAATACTTCATATTTTTTGCAGACATGCTTATGAACGTAAACATGTTCAGCGTATACACTTTAAAAACAATGACAATTATTAGGTATATGTAATAAAAAAAAATATGTACCGACAATACTTAAAAATATCAATATATTTACACATATTTATACAAATCTTCAGTTTTCGTTTACTACCTAATAAATGTGCCATCACAGGATTAATTAAGGAACTATCCTTAGTGACATTCAAAATACACTGAGCTGCCTAAAACGAAACGGATCATTGTAATTCCTTTTAATGTTTATGTTGTTATGGTAAATAGAATAAAATTATAAGTGTTATACAATGACAAAGTTCATCAGAATATAGGAAGAAAGAGGATATGGCACTTATCAGTTTATATAATGGACAGTAATAAGCAGAAAACCATTATGCGCATACCATAAAGGTACACTCAAAGAGGTAACTCTTAGGACACCACTCGACGTGAACCTGCCTAAACCAATTGATGTCTGTCTCATATTGTCTGGTCGTGTCCTAAGATTATTCGTCACTGCTTTAACTATTGTATTCACTTGTTTGTTTGAGATTTTTTTACCGTCATTCCTAATAGAGGTTAGCGTATTCATTATAATTCTAAGCCAGAACTCACACCGGAACCCTTTCCAAGAATGAACCAGGAAGAGATAAGGAAGAAGGGTCACTTGTCATTTTTAGCGGATCCGCATGCAAGACTTTCAGCGGTAATGACAGCAGTCTGTTAATTTACATACAGGTCGCCACTGCAGTCATTGTTCGGACGTTAATCTTGAAACTCGAAAGTAATTATTTAATTTAGTATAAATTCAGTCACACGTAAGTTTTAATTAAGGTTCATACAAGATGCTAGACTGCTTCGAATTGTTTTGTGGTTGGAAGTTATTCATCGTCAAAGAAAAAAACTAAGAAACAATCATA
Organism: Cetonia aurata; assembly: GCA_949128085.1. Classification (NCBI taxonomy): domain Eukaryota; kingdom Metazoa; phylum Arthropoda; class Insecta; order Coleoptera; family Scarabaeidae; genus Cetonia; species Cetonia aurata. The sequence goes on along the minus strand of OX421882.1, from coordinate 54,318,820 downwards.
TCATAGTTATATAGTTAGGTTATTCTTTGTTCCTTATCTAACAATCGTTATTTATTATTGATGTAAATTAAAAAACAATCGCTAAAAATCAAACGGTTTTTTTCTTCCGGTTTTCTTGTTTATCTTTTCTTTTTCTGGTTACTTGATAATTTTCAGATGTGCAGTAGAGATAACAACGTTCATTCAATTAGTATACACATTTATCCTTTTATTGGAAGAATAAAGAGTCGAGATTCTGCCTACATTCAGCAGATGGAAGAAAATAAATATGGAGACGAACGGAAAAACGAATTACGGAGACGCGTTTAAAACCCGGTTTTGCCCATGGTGGAGGTTCGGTGATAATATCGGTATGAATATCAATGCATGACTGCACCGAATTCTTTGTTATTGATAGAAGATCGCTGACTGCACAGCGGTATATTAAGAAGGTTATGGTAAATTGCCTACTTCAATTTGCTCCATTTATCGGCGATGACTTTATTTTGTGTCACTAAATACTTGGATGAAGTTGTAATTAGAAAACTAAACCAACATAAACCCTAAACAAAAATTCGACGTAATATATTTGAGACACAATAGGCAAGCGTGTTAGTAGACGTGCAGTTAGACCAAAGATAACAAACGATCTTCGTGCAGCACTTCAAGAAGAACGGCAGGATATTCCGCACAATGATATGGGTAAGTATGGAGACAATAGTTAGGGTTAGAGGCGGCAATACAAAGTATTGGACCCTATTCACATAAAATTTTCATTCTTACCCTCTGTTAAGTTTATTATGCGGAAATGCAGTTTCTTTATTGTATACGTAGTACGTACTTATGTAAATATATTACGTATATTATCATTTTCGCTTATTAATGTTCATTAAATAAACTGATAAGTACAATATGTTGTTTCTTTCTACACCCTGACCGATTCTCTTTCATTGCAAAATAATCAGAAAGTATTCTAAGTACTACAAGAAACGTAAAAATTAAAAAAAAATGCAATGACCGGTGTTTTACGCAGCTGTATGTATAAATATTTAATAAATTTCGTATTTAAGCGATTTAGTTAACATTAATAGTAACTTCTGTTTTGATAAAATAAAACAATATTGGATATAAATCTTAGTTATGCAGTTGTAAATACTGCTACTTGATAGCACCCACGATCAAATAAATAGTATTAGTTCTAATGTATTATACAAATTACAAGGCTGCGTTGACAAAACAACATTAATCACTTCAGTAAAAAATATGTTGTAAATCTTTAACTATTAATTGATAAAAATCTATAAAATTATATGAACATTTTTTTAATTAATTGGGTGCCGTTAGAATATAAAGCAAAAAGGATCAGACTTAGTAAAATCTTACATTTCTCGCCATTCCTAATTTCTATGTTCAGTTCAATTTGTAGTTTTTGTAAAAATAAACAAAAAGTAAAAACCGATACCCACGACCTTAACAATGGAAGATATGTTTGTACACATCTAAGTATTATTGCTTAACAGTATTTTTTTTAAATCACTCAGTGTAACGACCAAGTACTATTGTTCGCAGAAGCGGTCCTACTTCTTTTGGGTCTTTCAGTACATCTTGCAGCATTTTTTCTATATTTCGCATTATTGCAACTTTTTGATGGTCTTTTAATGGATAGGTGATGGTGCTGCTGGGACCATCCTGCAATGATATTGAAAATTCAACTTTATCTATAAGATAAAACCTGCATTACTTGCTCTCAATATTTAATAGCTGGATATTTTGATATGCTTTTGATAAAAAGATAATATTTTATATCTGTTTACAAAGTTCATATTATAGATTAAATATCAATCTGGTAGAATTTATTAGTATGTATTAACTGAAATATAGTACTAATTCACACTCAAATGAATTACAACAAATTTCAAAATAATTGCTCACCACAAACTGGATCCGTGTTAATTGATATAGAAAATGACATATAAATGCGGGGAACTTATACAGTTATAGTTCACGTTTCCTTTTATCCTATTACATACATACTACTTACTTTATACCAGAAGTTAACAGTTATTGTATGGCCACCCCTCATAAGCGATTCAATATGGTGCCACCAATAAATTGGTATATACAGGACATCTCCTGGGCCAGCTACAGCTTCAAATCCTTTAGCTTCTTTAAACTTTGGAAATTTGCTATAATCTGGTCGATCAAAATCAACCTAAGATCACCACAAAATATTCAATCATATCAATTACTAATAACAATAATATTAAACTTACCATACTTTGCCGATCATGCGGATGATACACAGGATATGGATATAAACACTCAAACTGACTGGGGGGAAATAAAATACATCTTTTATATCCATAAATTTGAGCAAACAAGTTTTGTTGTTCATCATAATGGCAAGGCGTCACATTACCTTCCATGGCAATTAGTAGTAAGTTATATGTAATAGGTCCCCAATTATGCCTACTTTGTTTAGTATTGCAAAAATCCCAATCAAATGTCAAAAAATCTTTAACAATTTCTGGACCTACAGTATTATTTAAACCCTGTTGAAGATATAACCTAAGATATAACATACGAGTAAACAATGTATGTAAAATAGATTTACAAACAATATACCGTTCGTCACCTCTCTTCCATTCTTTTAATCTTTTTGTGAATTCTGGAAACTTCATATCAACTTTTTTAGTTGGTTGGACAAACTCAAAACTCTTTCCTGTGTCACCACTGTGTATTTTGGCTAGCTTCTTTTCATCGTAATATTTAAATTTGTGATTCCTCGAAACAAAAATAGTGTAATCACCACTCCCCATATACTTATCTAAGTAATTTAAATCCCATTTCTTAGCAGAAGCTACTAAATTCGAATTTTCTATTATCACGGGTTGCTGAATGAAGATACATCCATTAGGTAGAGCAACTTTAAATAATCTTATTTATTTTATATCACTTACGTTTTGCGATATTAATTCATCAACTCTTGGGTCATCGTAATTAAAACGTGGAATTTGTTCCAAGCTTATGTCGTATTTTCTTAACTGACTTGGATCCCATTCCTTTTTTTCATGGGCCATTCTAAGATTTGCACACTAAAAACATACACAAACCTATCTTTTGTCAGAGTTTCAAACATTCAGCGCATATCCTAACCGATAAAATGCGGTAAATTCTGACGTTTCCGACGTCACGTACACACTATTTTGTGCTTGAGCAGCCAATATTTTTCAAAAAATTGTTAATCTAAATATTATAGACCGAAATTGTAATATTTTTGAAAACTAACTTTCTTTGACACCTCTAGCATAAACAAGCTCACATGTTGGTCGTTAACAATATTGTAACAGTGATTATAGTTTTACGCAATCATTATGTATATGTAGAAGGGTAAATATAGCAATAATTATCTCCTTATCTTGAGTTATTTTTTTGATAATATGTGATATTATCTTATTTCAGAATACTTGTATAAACAAAACTTAGAAAGTACATAATTTACAAAAAGATAACCGATTGTCCAAAATAAATAAAATATTGCGAAAACCAGGCCAAAGCTTTATTAAAATAGTTAAATTAATAAAGCTGAATTTTAAAATGATTATTTTATCAAAGTGTGTAGGCTTTCATCCTTTCATGACCAATAGTAAATGAAGAAACAGATCTCGGATGGTCTAATGAAATTATACTTGCGCACGTTTCGTTCGCATATACGCTGACTATTTTCAGCGTAACTATTAAAATTAAACGGTGTTGTCATCATGTTACAATTGAGAGCAATTTCAATAGGACAGAAGTGCAGGTATTATGCAGGCTCTGTAAATAAAGTTTGGCATCCGGTCACAGCCCAACATTTTATCAGTACCAGATTTAATGTACGCGTAGGGCCATCCAGTAGGACGTTGAGTGAAAGAATACATTATAGTACTAATACCAATTACAATGAATGGGGACTTTAATCGATATTCAGGAACAATTGTTTCAATTGAAAATACCATGTATTCCGTATGCTATAGAAAATTTATATTATGGTTATAAATTATAACTTTTATTTTTAACCAGGCATATAAAATACAAATAAGTCAGTCGAGAAGGTAATACGCACGCGCAAAAAAGGCAGTTTTCGTATTATTCCTACAGTTTTGCAACTAAGGTATCATCATGTTCTCCGCTCTACTCTGTAGGTGCAATCACGTGCAATAAAACACACCTACCTCGCATGGCCGTTGTGGCCGTTACAAAAAATATTTGCGGGAAATTTGAATTTTGTTTAAGCAGCAATAGAATGTTGATATTTTTAAATGGTAATGGTACCCCTGTATGTTTCTTATACCAAATTTTTCTTTCAGAAACTCCAAATTGGATATTTTGTACCGATGACTTATTCACTGTGTATAAATATTTTTTGTATAAAATAGAACATTTCTATTCTATAGAGGTAGATATACATGTACATTTTTATATTTTATTTCCGGCTATCTTGTATGCGAGGATTTTTTGTAATGATAGGATGTAATTTGTAATATGTAAAATATGTATTATATATATGTATATTATATATGTATTATATATAGTAGTCTGTGGATCGCACATAGATGTGTCGCATATGTGTAGATAGGGTAGATAGTAGCAAAGATGGCCGAGTAATATGACAGGTATATGACAGCAGAAGTTTCAAGGAAGGTCTTTTTGGCAGAATAGTTTTAAATTTTAAAATGGGAAGTCAAGCAAGTAGAACACGTAGACTCAGTTTCGATAATGATGAACCAACAAATGTAATCAAAGTGTCAGATGAAGTAGTAACTCGATTAAGAACTTCATCTAAAGGTTAGTGAATATAACCTTAACTTCATACAAATTATCAACTGAAATACATGTAACAACATCAAATAAATGTTTACTATTACCTTAAAAAGTATCTATGAAGAGATGACAGAAACTCTGCAAGTTTGTTGCATATATGAAACATTTTGATTACATAATCAATACTTACAAGTGTTTTAATATAGAGGTAAGAAGAAAACATGCAGGAGAGCTTCAGCCGCCAGTCTATTCAGGAACACCTGCTGAACCTCCATTACCATTTTATGAACCGACTCTAACCACTCTACAAATCCGACAGGAAGCAGCAGATAATTTGAAGAAGAATGATGAATATTGGGAAGGAAGAATTCACGATTTAGAAAAACGTCATGATAAGATGAGGGTCATTATGGAGGAAGAATTTAGGAAAGCAGTAAGTAGTACAAGATTTCAGAATGCAAAAAGTCTTTATATGTATACACATTTAAATATGATATTCTTGTGTTTGCTTCTGATGTTTTAGACAGACGAAGTAGAAGTAAAGAAGATTAGGCAATCAACAGCCAAATGTGAAATTCCTTGCAAGGATATAAGAGCAAATGTTGTAGCTTGTTATAAGAAGTATCCTAAGGAACCAATGAGATGTGCAAAAGAAGTTCAAGCATTTGCGAGATGTGTGGATACCAAACGAGTATCTATTGTAGAGGAAGCCAGATGTGTGCAAACTAGTTGAAATACATAATAGTACCTTGAAAGTTGTTAATTAGCAAGTATGTTATACAATTTTTGTGTCATATTGTAAATATACTGTCACTTGTATGCTTTTCTATTATTAAAATTCACTAATAAAGATGAAATAGTGGGGCAAATTTACATTATCCGATGAAAAGAAAACAATAAAAATTAAAGCTTTACAAGGGAACATTGAAAAGTAATTTCAGTTAGAATAAAAGAACTAAGTTTATAGTGGAAGAATGTATGTATTTTAAAAAGTGTGAATAACTTTGGTTGCCTATATTATTTAATCAACGTTAGACTTAAAAGGGGTCGAAATTTCTTATTCTATAGTATTGTGCATACAACAGGTATCCAAACAATATTTTCCTTAACTAATGAAGGTGTTTATGTTTATACTTTTTCAAAAAATTGCAAATGTACTAAAAACTTGGGACACTCTCCCATGTTAGGATACGATTTTGTTATACAATTAGTTTTCCGATTACGTCAAGTAAATAAAATGGGGAGAGCGCACTTTGAGCAAGTAATATGTATAAAAAGAAAGAAGGAAAGCTATTGAAAGGAAAATTACAAATGTAAAGATTGTTCAGAAGAAATCTGAGACTAAAAACAGTAAGGAAAATAAAGCGTTGAGATTTCAGATGATCGTGACTTCAAATGATATGTTGTGTTCTTTTACTGTCTTTGAAGTCAAAGTTATATACAGTGATTTAAAATGTTTGAGCATGAAAATTTTTTGTTTTTGATCTGATCATTACTGGTACGAGCGCCAGGTTACATTGTGCACTAACAGATGGCGCCAACGGTCAAGAGGGTTATTATAAAGTAATGCACAAAATTCATAAAACGTACAATGTTCATTTTTGAAAAAAATGCAAAAACACGTCAAACAGTTTATTTTAGTCCGCGTCTTTTGACATAAGTCAAAAAAATAAAACGTCAAATTTGTCAAAGTTATGACGTCATCAATATTTTTATTAAATAGGAAGCTAGGTTTTTTTTTACATTATTTGATAAAGCTTGTTTTTCTGCTTTATAAAAAAATAATTGAAGTAGGGGTCACATAATAAAAAACTGTGAGAAAATAATAAAAAACAAAATAAACTTAATTCTAGTAGTAACTTTTAAATTAACTAAACAGTCCATTAAACCAAAACTAATTTCTTACAGGAATTGTTCAAACTGTGTCCCGTTCACTATCTGACATAGGCCAAGACGATGGTAGACCTGATTTACAGAGTTTTCGATCATCTGCGGAGTTATACGAGTCATTTCATGTCTAATCCGTTCCATTAAGTCTTCTAAATTGTCTGGTCGGTTAACGTAGACCCGACTTTTTAAATGTCCCCACAGAAAAAAATCAAGGGGGGTAAGATCAGGTGACCTAGGTAATTAAAAGAATTAAAACTTAAAGTTACCTAGTAAGAATATCTGCTTTTGTCAATTTTTCAATTGATTTAATAAAACAACTGTCAGTGTCAGTCTTACAATTAGCGTCATACCAATTTTATTATTATGGCTCCTTTAACCGAAAGAGAAAGGATAGAAATTCTAATGATGGTAGGTTACGGCGATAGACTTCGAAGTCATGAAGAAACTGTGCTTTATTTAACGAAACACATTTTGAAAGACCTCCAATTGCTAGAAGCACAGTAAGCAGAATTGTTGCAAAATTTTATGAAACGGGAAGCGTGAGGGATGCTCCAAAATCTGGAAGACCAGGAATAAGCGACGATGCAAAGTTAGATATTTTGCTGTCATTAGAAGACAACCCTCACGCAACTACAACAGAAATTGCCTTACAACAAAATGTTAGTCAGTCGTTTGTAGTAAAGTTTTTAAAAAAAGAAAAACTGCACCCATACAAAGTTCAACTTGTTCACGAACTCTCGGAAGATGATCCGGACAGACGTCTGGAATTTTGTGAAGTCTTCATGAGGCATTGTGACGAAAATCCAAATTTTCTTAATAGTGTAGTATTTTCAGACGAGGCAACGTTTCATTTAAATGGTACAGTAAATCGACACAATTGTCGCTACTGGGCTCGGGAAAATCCCCACTGGATTCAGACAAAACACACCCAGCACCCCCAAAAAATTAATGTTTGGGTAGGAATCGTCAGGGGAAGATTTATTGGTCCTTATTTCTTTCGCGGGAATTTAACAGCTGAGCGATATTTGGAACATCTTCGTATGGCAGTGCTTCCGGACCTAATTGCGGCATTTCCGGATCCAAATAATAGGGAAAACTTGGATCCCAGTATCTGGTTCCAACAAGATGGTGCACCACCACATTATGGTCTTATTGTTCGAAGGTTTCTGGATAACCAGTTTGAAGGAAGGTGGATTGGAAGACGTGGACCAATGGAGTGGCCACCTAGGTCACCTGATCTTACCCCCCTTGATTTTTTTCTGTGGGGACATTTAAAAAGTCGGGTCTACGTTAACCGACCAGACAATTTAGAAGACTTAATGGAACGGATTAGACATGAAATGACTCGTATAACTCCGCAGATGATCGAAAACTCTGTAAATCAGGTCTACCATCGTCTTGGCCTATGTCAGATAGTGAACGGGACACAGTTTGAACAATTCCTGTAAGAAATTAGTTTTGGTTTAATGGACTGTTTAGTTAATTTAAAAGTTACTACTAGAATTAAGTTTATTTTGTTTTTTATTATTTTCTCACAGTTTTTTATTATGTGACCCCTACTTCAATTATTTTTTTATAAAGCAGAAAAACAAGCTTTATCAAATAATGTAAAAAGAAACCTAGCTTCCTATTTAATAAAAATATTGATGACGTCATAACTTTGACAAATTTGACGTTTTATTTTTTTGACTTATGTCAAAAGACGCGGACTAAAATAAACTGTTTGACGTGTTTTTGCATTTTTTTCAAAAATGAACATTGTACGTTTTATGAATTTTGTGCATTACTTTATAATAACCTGTATGTAATACTAGTATATATATATATATATATGTATGCAGTATTACATATATGAATAAACCAAACAACGAAGTTTACGTACGCACGAACCATCAGAGAGCGGAATAGTTTCTGAAGCATCTAGATTAAGCGTCGAGATACGGCGAAAAGGTTCTAGAAGTGGTCGCGCGGTATTTAAATACGACGCTGCGATTGGGCAGAATTAATTAAGTCCACATAGCGAACATGGTCATATCGAAGCGACGATTACGGTGAAACATGAGTGAAAATAATTATACACTGAAAATAAATACATAGTAGAAATACGTAATGAACGTAAATAAGTGAATAGTTATTTAAGTGTTTTATTAGTAATTAGTTATTAATTTGATTAATTAGTTTGTGTTTTATATGACTTTATTTAATTTTTAAATAGACCAAGTGTTTCATATATCGCTTTTGATCATCGAAAAACGTTACATTACATTATTTTGAAAACGGATATTTTTATAGAAAAGATTACTGATGTCGCCAGTTATTTACTGTAGTTCCTTATATGAAACAGCGCTGAAAGTGCATAGTGTCCCAATAAGTGAAGGTGATCTCTAACTTGGGACACACATTTTTCTTATCTGAACCTTTTTCATACAAAAATTATTGTGGGTTCGAAATATAGTGTTAACATAGTTATTACAGCTGTCCCATGTATGGACCTATGTATGACTGCATTTTAACAACAAGGATAAATAAAATATTCATAAACATACTGTAAATAAAGCATTTAACATTGATGTGTGTAACTTGAATTTTTGAAACATAACTAGTATTTTCTGACTGATCCGGCGATTGTATGGAAGAATCACCTGTATACAATTAAACGGGGCTATGTATGTATAAGTACACTACATGCAATTTCATCTGGAAGATGCGCCATAGCCAGAGGGCGTGCTCAATGGAGTGAGACATAGCGATTTGTACAAAATACGGAATTCGACTTTTAATGTAATATATGTATATCTCCAGTAGGTACTGTATGTTGTTCATTCAGCGAGCTCGGCCTGCCTCTTCGAGCTAGTGACGCAGGTTGCGAATTCCTTGCTGGGCAAAGCTTCGAGTTGTGGAATACACCTTGACACTTCTAGGCACTGGCATTTATTGACGTATTATACCGGCTCAAAAAAAAAGTCCCAACCTCCGGTAAGGATTGTTTACAGGAGGTTGGGTAGTATATTGAATAATGCGCTAAATGTCGCACCAAATATCTGAGAACATTTGTGAATATAATCTTCTGATCTCGGATAAGATAATTTAAATGATTATACCTACATATATAGTCGCTTATTTTATTGAAAACACAATCTGTTTAATTGCATTGTACGAACCACTTAGTTTTGTCTCTTGGTGAAAGCGTATTCAAAGTTACGTACCCGTTAAAAGTGGAGTTATCTCTTGGTGAGCGATTTTCATGACCATCAAAAGTAACTCTTAAATTAGGACCTGGCATTTTCAATTACACAACCTTGAACATTAGTGAGCAAGACATGCTTTGCACTGAATATCAATAATATAAAATATACAAAGTAAGAGGTCTGTCAAAAGAATTAACGTTAACTAATTCTGTCTTATCCAATTTTTGTCAATTTGACACTGACACTGCTTACCAATGTTCCAAGCAAGTAAAATATAAATATTTGATTTTTAAATTTTTAACAGAAAGCAGGAGTTTATTTCAGTTGATGTTAACATTAAGGCAATGATAATAGAGCGCTACAATCGTGTACCTAACACCAACAAGCAGATATGATTATTAAAGAGTGCGTTTCAGATAAACCTAAATTTAATAGAAGAAAGAAGTATCACAAGAAGAAAACGATAAATAAATTTTACAAATGGTTTGTGCTAGGCAAACGTCTAATGTTTTTACCGGAATTGTTACTACCAGTTATACTTCTGTGCGCCGTCTTTTCGCATTTTACATTTAACCAAGAATTAAATATAATTTTGAATAAGGCGGGTGTGAATTCGCCCCCAATAGACAGTGGTAACTATAAACCTTACGTGTTGTCACGACCTGTGACAGAATATAGCCATATCAGACGAAAAAGGGATCTTGCGTTTGATGACATGGATTTCCTTAAAAATTTTGATCTATTTGCTCAAATCCCTCCTCTTCATTTAAAGAAGGAGCCACTACCAGCTAAAGTATCATTACTACTTCCAAAAAATAAGATCCATGATCTATTATTGCAGCAGCGTAATTTGTGGAACATTAACGTATCCCCTGAAGATATTAGGAAACACCAAGGACAAAATATGCTGAAATATATGGACCTTACAGAAGATCCATGTAAAGACTTTTATCAATATTCATGTGGGAATTGGCATAAATATCATCCCATTCCACCTGATCATGGAGGTTTCGACACCTTTGAAATGCTACGGGAAAACTTAGATTATCAGCTCAAACAACTATTGGAAGATGAAACTGAGGAAGGCGCATATGACGATAGGCAAATTACTCCAGATAAATCTTTAGAAATGTATGATTTCTTACCAAATCAGGTAATTCCAAAGCCTTATTTTGAAGAAGTTTTGAAAAGTCCTAAAACTGAATATTTGGAGCCCATCAGGAAAGCAAAATTTCTGTACAAATCCTGCATGAAAGAACATATAATTGCCCAGAGGGGCGCAAAACCGTTGATGCATTTACTGTCTGAACTTCGAGGTTGGCCGATTTTGGAAAAGGATTGGGATCCATCTAGTTTTGACTTTATATGGCTTGTAGCCCAATTACGACTGTATAATAATGATATTCTCATATCAGAGTGGATTGGACCAGATATAAAAAATTCCGATGAATATGTGATACAATTAGATCAAACATCTTTGGGTTTGCCCTCTAGAGACTATTTTTTATCAGAAACATCTAGAGAATACATAGAAGCGTACCATCAATTTTTACTGGATATTGTGTACATATTAGGGGCCCCAGAAGATCAGGCAGTTGGCGATGTTAAAGATATCATAGATTTTGAAATTAAGTTAGCAGTGATTACAGCGGATCCTGAAGAGCGGCGAAATCTAACTAACATATACGCTCGCTTAACGCTTGGTGAATTACAAGCCTATGTTCCGCAGTTCGACTGGATAAGATACTTCAACACAGTGACTCAAACAGAGGTGTGTTTATCAACGCCAATAGTATGCTATTGTATGGGATATCTCCAAGAGTTAATTAACTTATTAAGCAAAACTCCGTCAAGAACCATAGCTAATTACTTACTGTGGCGTTTTGTACGGCACAGAGTAAATAACTTAGACCAACGTTTTCAAAATGCTAAACAGAAGTTCTATCATTTACTGTTTGGTAGGGAGGCTTCACCACCGCGCTGGCAATTTTGTGTCGCGCAGGTAAATTCGAATCTTGGTATGGCACTAGGTAACCTATTTGTAAATGCGCATTTCACTGAAAAAAGTAAAAATGATACGATCTTAATGACGAAGCAATTAGAAGATGCTTTCAAAGAAATATTGCTTTATAGCGATTGGTTAGACGATGGAACAAAAACTATAGCAAGCGCTAAAGTCGACGCAATGAGACTTAGAATTGGCTACCCCGATATCATATTAAATAAAGATATGTTAACCAAGAGATATAAAGATATCAAAATACATCCAGATTATTATTTTGAGAATAGCTTAAGTATATTACTACATTTAACTAGAAATGAACACGTAAAAATCGGAAAACTTGTTGATAAAAACATGTGGAATACAGCTCCAGCCATTGTTAACGCCTATTACAGTAGAAATAAAAATCAAATTATGTTTCCAGCCGGTAAAATTATCATTGATGCGTATTAATTACATTTATCATCTCGGAATTTAATATTTTAGGTATTTTGCAGCCACCTTTTTATCACCAGTCTTTCCCGCGTGCCTTGAATTATGGTGGTATTGGAGTGGTTATAGGTCATGAAATAACACACGGTTTCGACGATAAAGGAAGACTTTTTGACAAAGATGGTAACCTTAATACTTGGTGGACCGAAGAAGCTACAGAAAAATTTCGCAATAAAGCCAAATGTATTGTCGAACAATACAACTCCTTCGTTGTTCCTGAAGTTAACACCCCATTGGATGGATTTACAACGCAGGGTGAGAACATTGCAGATAATGGCGGTCTTAAACAAGCTTATAAAGCGTATCTGGGTTGGCTAGAACATAACAAAGATTTTGAACTGCCTTACCTTCCCGTACGTGATAAGCAACTGTTTTTTCTAAACTTTGCCCAAGTTTGGTGTGGCACTTCAAGACCAGAAGCAGCAAAAAGCAGATTGAAAACGGCAGTTCATTCGCCTGGTCGGTTTAGAGTAATAGGAACTTTGAGAAATTCAAAAGATTTTGCTGAGATCTTTAAATGTCCATTAGGTTCGCCAATGAATCCTGCAACCAAGTGCACTGTTTGGTAATGACAATTAATATTAAGATATTTTATATATGTTATATATAATGATCTATTATTTTATATTTTATATCTAAGTAAAGTATTATCTTTCTACTTGAATAAACATTATTTTCTTGATTTCAAGTATATAATGTAAAATTCCATATGAGCAAGGATCTAAGATTATTCTATTAGTTTGAGTGTAACGTAATGCTAACTTAAATTGGGAAACACTAGTTATAAAATGAGTTTTATGGTATTCTTAGAGTTGGCAAGGTGATGTAATCCTAAACACTTTGTGTTTTATATGGAAGGGTATACATTGCTATATATAAATATAATTTACAATAGTATTATCTTCTATCTCATAAATTACAAATAACTGTTTGTTTTCATTCTAATTAAAGAAGACCTGTATTTTTAATCGTCCCCAAATATATGAACGGTGGTGTATACTTCGTATTAGATCACACACTTCAATATATATTTCAAATATTACGTACATTTTGTAAAGTTTTCGACTTATTTTGGTTGCTTTAAGAATCCACATTATTGTAATAAAATGACCTTGTCTTTTAACGGAAAATATTGCATGCTTCCTACAACAATACTAGATTAATTCAGTTAAGTATTTCATATACAGGTGTCCGATGCAACCAAAAATACGCGAAAAGAACATTGTTTCCGTTTCTGTATGTATGATCCGCTATTAGAATCGAGTATCTCCTTTTGACAAAACTCATTGTTATACTTTTTGGAATTAGTGTCTGTCTTGACATTTCTAAAAGTGCTACACTCCGCCAAAAAAGTATCGCATAAACTAAAAAAGGGCATTTATGAACCAAGATATTTTTATACGTTCACAAAAAGTTTGCCTCGTGTATGTGAACTATAAAAACACTAACAAAATAATGGAACTTAGCGTTTTTACTTTATTTTTTTCCTAAAAGAACACATTTAGAAAAATGCATATGTGTAAGGTTTGCTCAGTTGTTTATTGAAAGTCTTCCTATACGGACAAATTTTAAAGTGCGAAGTCAGAGTTCTGTACCAACGCTTTTAAAACTAAAATGAGCAATTTAACTTCAGAACAAGTGGCTGCTATAGTTGCTTTAATCGAAGATGGACGATCTCAAGCATACGTTGCTAATTTGATGAACATCAATCAGTCAAGTGTTTCTAGAGCCGTAGCCAGATAAAGGGAAACAGGCATTTACAGTAGAAGACCTGTACCAGGTCGTCCAAGATGTTCTACTCGCCAAGATGACCGCTATTTACTACTACAAGCATTACGTCGAAGACATGTAACTGCGAGACAATTGCAGAACGACTTGGCTAGAGTCAGAAATACTCGTGTGAGTACTCAAACTATTCAGAATAGGTTACGACAGAGTGGATTAAGAGCTAGAGTAGCTGTAACAGCCCCTCGTCTCACTAGGAACCACCGAGTGGCTCGCTTAAGGTTTGCCAGAGAACATGTAAATTGGAACATTAATGACTGGGCCAATATACTCTTCACAGATGAGTCAAGATTTGGTCTTTACACCTCAGATAGGCGTATCTCAGTGTACAGACGAGACGGTGAGCGCTATTCGCAGTGTAATATCAGACCTAGACCTAATTTCGCTGGTGGCTCTATTATGGTTTGGGGAGGCATCTGTTTAACAGGTCGTACAGAGTTAGTACCAGTAGACAGAGGTACACTGACTGCCCACAGGTATATAACAGACATTTTAGAAGAACATGTAGTACCATATGCGCCAATTATAGGAAACGAATTCATGTTAATGCAGGATAATGCACGACCGCATGTTGCAATAATCGTCCAGGAATACCTTCACGATGTTGGTATTCCAGTTTTAGATTGGCCTGCGGTAAGTCCGGACATGAACCCTATCGAGCACGTGTGGGACCTCCTTCACAGACGGATACGAACCCAAAATGTTGCCCCAGCGGACCTGCATGGACTAGAAAATGCTCTCCGTGACGAGTGGGAGAATTTGGATCAGGCTTATATACGGAGGTTAATCGAATCTCTGCCAAACCGTATGCGAGCGGCCATAAGAGCCAGAGGTAGCAATACTCAGTATTAAAAGCTACTGTTATGACATTTTTCTTTCCAAAATTATAATTTCTTGTTTTAATAAAAATCTCAAGTATGAGTTCTTGTTTTTATTTGGCCTGTATTTTATTTAAACAATCATAGAAATTATATCTTAGAGCGCATTAAAGTATATTTACAACTTTATGCTACAAACAAAGATTATGCGATACTTATATGATTTCAAACTAAATTATGCGATACTTTTTTGGCGGAGTGTATTTCAGTTTACGAATAAAAAATATGCTGATGTGGACTTCTTGTATGAATGATAGCGATGTTAGAGCTGTGAGATTGTATATGCAGAACGCTATCTGAAGCGAAGACCTCCTTGTACAAAACTATTCAGAACTGTTTATACTCCCGTAAATAAAAAGAAGATATTTCCTCGAACCAAACAGTGAACGTTAATTCGCTCGTAGAGATAATGGTGAAGCTGTTCTACGAGAAGTAGAACAAGATCAACGAAGACTTCGCAGAATTGCAACAATAACAAGACAATCAAAATCATCAATACGCACTAACTACATAACTACATAAAAATGGTTTGTACCATCTCCAGCCAGTTCAGAACTTGCGCCCGAATTATTATGATAAATTGTTGAACCACAATTTCTATAACATGTTTCTAACTAATTTTCTGTTTTAATCTTATAGTTGTAAAAGTGAGTGTTGAATCGTTAAGCATATTTTTTTGTTTAAAAATTTATTTTGGAAGAGTAACAATTTACATTTTTATTCTTAGGACTAAAACCGAATGAAAAAAATAAATAAAAAAACTTATGAGCAATAACGTAGGTATATGCCCTCCTCTTACGTTAATGACTGTTTAAAGTCGACGTAGGATACCTTCAATTAAGTTAAGTATTATATTCTAGTCAATATTATCCCATTCTTGCAATACTAACTCTGAGCTCTCCAGGTATTCTCGGACAACTCCAGCTACGTGAAGGCTAACATTATCTTCAATAAAAATGCAATGCTCGCCCATAGTGATCATGAAGGGCATAACATGAGCTTCTAGAATATCCATTATGTACCCCAGGGAGCCCATTATGTATAAAGACCAACTCTGTGCGTGCGTGTGACATAATTATTGCCCAAACCATAAGCGAATCACCTCCAAATGGAAGTCGCTCGTCATCTGAAGACAGTGTACTATCCGAGTCCTCATTGTGCCCATATGCGGTGAGTTTAGGCAAAGGCAAATCTTGCAACGCAATGCCGGAACCTGTAGCCATCCTTATACAAGACAAGCCTTTTTCTAACCGTCCATTCACTAACAGTTACTTTATGTAAACATCGTAGCAAAACTCCAGAAGCAGTACTATTTCACAAACGTGCGAACACCAAAAAGCGATCATCTCTTTAGGAACGGAAAGCTAGGAACTTCTATGGAGCTCGGGCGATGGACGTGACTGCTCACGTCCATCGCGCACTGCTGCGCGCAATACACAATAGGGAATATAGGAGAGAGGTCAAAGATACGAGAGTTAAGAGGACCAGAAGCCTTTTCTGGCCATTTCATGGTGATGTCAATACTAAAGATAAAGACAGAGGAAACGAACATAGAAAGAAAACATAATGGAAAATACAAAAATAAAACCAAAGAAATAGTTAAGATATACAAATTAAAAGACGACAGAGTGGCAGGGAATTACAGAGAGAAAATAGAAAAATAAATGTATAAAATTAAGGATATTGGTGAATACGGCAACTCTAGAAGAGTTATGGCATACTGTTAAAGATACCATTATACGTGTAGCCAGAGAGGTATGTGGGTCGACCAAAATAAATGAAGGAAGAAAACAAAGAGCTGGTAGAACGATGAATTGAAAAAAGAAATAAAAATTAAAAAACAAAAATGGAAAACGTATTTAGGTAACAAAACAGGCGAGTGAAAGAAATGATAAAACGCGAAAAAATGAAGTCGTTGGAGTAATTTGGCGAAAGAATGGAGAAAGACAGCTACGAAAACGAAAAATTATTTTATAAAGTCCTCAGAAACCTTAGACAACAGAAGCAACCAAAACTAAGACATACAAAACTAAAAGAAGGATACTAGTTGAAAGTGAGGACATAATGGGACAATGGAAAGAATATTTTGAAGAAATGTTGAACGTGGAACAAACAGCAGAAATCGAAAAAATTGCGAGAGGTGAAGAAGATTATGAAAGCATTTATAAAGAATCAACAGAAATTAGTATAGAAGAAGCAAAAGGAGGAGTAAAAATGTTGAAAAGTGGTAAAGCTGCAGGACACGACGATATAACACCAAAAATGAAAAGAATTTAGGAAGTAAGGAACTGGAAATGCTTACAGCACTGTTTAATAAAGCGTGGAATCAATTTGAAATACGGAAAGAGTGGGAAAAAGGCGTAATAATGCCAATATAAAAAAAGGGGACAGGAGAAGCTGTAAAAACTACCCAGGAATTACTCTTCTTAGTATCTTATTAAAAGTTTACGAAAGAATACTAGACGCAAGATTAAAGGAAATAATCGAGCCACAGTTGGAAGAATCACAAAGTGGATTCAGGAAAGGAAGAGGAGTGCAAAATACTCCAGAAACAGCTAACAGAAAAAAAAAGATATGGTAGTAGCATTCCTGAATATAGAAAAGCCGTTCGACAGTGTTCCAATGAAGGTAGTATGGAATAGTTTAAAGAGAAGAGGGGTATATGGACAACTAAGAAACTACATAGAGAATATATACAGAAATATCCTAAATTATAGTTCTCAGCTGGACGCTCTTTACCATAGTACTGGATGACTATAATGAAGGAAATAAAGAATACATTAGAGAAGCTAAAAGTGGGATACCGAAAGTTGGTAATCGAAGAAATATCAGAGTACGCTTTTGCCGACGACCTAGTAATTTTGCAAAAAAGGAAAGAGACCTATATGACAACATAGATCAATGGAGAAAAGCCCTGCTAGCCCGAAATCTAAAAATAAACATAGAAAAATTTAATTGATGGTGATGGCGAGATGGAACGAGCCTATCATAGCTGAAATAAACGCTAAGGAACTAGAACAAGTGGAATCCTTCAAAAATCTAGGAGCAAAAAATGCAAATTATTAGTTGATAATATAATTTTATTAAGTGTACAGTTACAGAAACAATATTATTTCAATTAAGTATACCTTTATCATGCGGGAACCAAACCGACATTGGCTTTATATTTATTAATAAAATATTTTCGTTTTTCATGAATTAAATTTTCAAATTAAAAAATCACTAATTTAATTCACCATAAGTGTTACACCTTCACTAACTAGGGTATGAAAATATATGTAGTTCCTTGTAGGCGTACTTGCAATTAATTATTAATTAACCTTACTTGCATATGCTGCTAAAAACTATTGTAATAATTGTGATATTAGTATGACACACCTGTTTCACTCGTTAGGATATTTTAATGAGTTAAACCTTCAAATAATCCATCATTTCAAAGAAGGTCACGTTGCTGCCTTTTTAATGAAATTAGATCGATTTTAATTAACTGGTTTGATTATTTACTAGCAGTCTAAAGGTACTTGTAAAAAGTTAATGGTTCGTGACAGGTAGACTAGTTAACATTGCATACAGAGAACCTCCCTTGTTTTGGTTTTGATTATATTTACTTTCTGAGTACTAAACTTTTAACATATCATAATGATACACATAATAAGAGCAAAAAAAAAGTTTCACGAAACCGATAAACAGAGAGAAAAATTGAAAACCACTAATTAACATATTCTGCGTACTGGTCTGCATAAACATGTTATTTAGTTTTAATGTGATGATCATGAATAATATAGGTACTGTAATTAACAATAAGCTTCTCCGTACTTCCAAAATCTATAATTCGGCAAATTCCGTCCACAACAGATGATATAATGGCATGATATTTGTAGTTTTGCCGGAAGTGGTCGACGCTGAATACTAGTGAATCGTTAATAAAATATAGGTTGGATTAATAGCTACCTACTTCTGGCTAAATACGTAGTTTCCTAAAAGCGGTATTCAAATTCTACCTAAAATAATTTAACTACCGGTTTTTTTTTTCTCCACAAAGTATTTAATTTATTGAAATTATGAATAGAACGATTATATAACGGATATAACAAAGCAAAACTCTGTAATAAGCAATCAGCAATCTTTCGCTAACTTATACATACCTACACATAACAAAATAAAAGCAACATAGTCGTTGGTTAACGAAATAATTTCGGCAACAAGCACTGTTGCCACTAATTACAGTAATATACGATATTAAAATTAAAAGAGAGATATTAATATCTCTTGCTCTTAGGAATAGACAAATTGTCATCTATCAATAAACAGCTGATTGATATGAAAGATGGAAGATGACCTTGGCTGAAAATAAAAGCTCCTATTCCATATTCATGACACCAACTACATTGGAGGAGATCTCTGATGTAACTCGAAATATGAAAGTCACTATATAGCAGTACTGGACAGGATAACATACCGGTCTAACTAATCAAAGCGCTGTGTTTTTTTTTATTATCGATTCGCAGCGGTTAAAAGTTATCGCTGGTGGTGTGACGAAGTCGCAGTTTTAATGATCACACGTCGTATAAAACATGTATAAATACCATAAATACACGACATTAATAATTTATCACATTGTCTTTCGCACATCCAATTTGTGCAAAATATGGATTATTGCCAGTGTGAAATAAGAGAAGCGCCATCTTTACGAAAATTTAACGTATTTGCTGTTGCATATAGGCAGAAAATTTGGAAATGAGTAATTTCAACATCATAATTACATTCAATTAACTGCAAGTTCGTTGGACTTTCAAATACGGATATGTCTGCGCTAAAAATGCCCAGTTTATTAAGATATTAAAATTGTATTGCGTTCTTAATATCAATTATAAGTAAATTCTAGCAAGTGTAACTCAGATGCTTCATCTACGTACGTGCTCAGCCTTCAAATGATCAATGCGTTGGAATAACTTCACTAAGTAATTATAATTGTAAGTTAATCTGTTTCTAACGAGTAAATTTGTAGTAGTACTTATAGGTATTACACGTCAACCTGAAATGATATAATTTATCAATACATTTTATGAGAGGTCACACGGTTAGAGATCGTGATTTTGTAAGATCCTTCATTTAATATGTATGTATTCTATATTAATATTACCTTAAGGAACTATACATATCATGTAAATTTTTATATTTTCTATGTTTAATAAATTTTACCCTAGTGCTTAATTTTTTTCTCCTATTAAATTTTCGTCCTTTCACTGCAAGAACACTTTTGGCATTTAGAGCTTAAAACTGGTTAAGAATCTTCGAGCTACTCTAATAATTTTTCTGTAACTTCTAAAACTTTTCTGTTTTCGTAAAAACGGTACCATTTTTGTGATTTACGCATCAATAATTTCAGCATGACCGTTCGAACTTCATTTACAGCTTCACCTTTGTTGGGAAAACTTTCTTTCTTTACATATTTTCTAGCTGTGAATCATTTAAATTATACTCCAATTGATCGTATGGAAGCGTGGGCCAGTAACTTCGCAAATAATCAAATGTGAACATTTGAGATTATGATTATACCAAGTGTCAACAAATATTTTATAGAGATATAAGATATTGCATTAAATACATTGTTCGTTTAAAAAAGTCATCAAGTTGCCTGCCATTTCTTGATAGAATAAGCGGGAAAGGGAAGTCGTAACTTGGTCCTTGTAGTACCTAGTGATATCAGAGAGAATGAGAATAAATTGAAAATAATTTGACAGAAATCTGCCATAGACACGAGAGGCCGAAGGGCTCGAATCGCTATTGCCAAAGGGCAACAAGTTTGAGAAAAGTTATGTCAAATTTTTTTCTAATTTTTCAAACTCTCGCGTGATATTCGATGGATTATTTTACACATACGTACGTGAACCAATCCGATTCAAGCATTACTAAAGGAACTCCTGATTACAGCGATAATTTTTTGATAATAAAATTTAAATATATAAGATAGGATTTTAAAAAATTTTGCCGAAAACTGGTTTTACTCTCACAAGAAAATGCTTAGACTTGTATTACTTGGAATATTTAATTGACTTGCAGCAAAAAATTATTAAAATTAATGCTAATGCAGCTTTGTTGGAAAATTTCCATGGCAGAGTGTTGTAATGCATAGAAGCCGGTGGTCAACATTTTCAGCAATTTATGTACCTAATTTTTAGTGAAATAAATGGAATTTGACATTTACATTGAGTTTTAATATTTCTCATTTTGATCGCTGGAAGATCTAAGATATTCCCCAAATTATATTAAAAATTTCATACGCTACTTGATATCGCTTTTAAACGAACACTATTTTGATATGAGTTAACAAAATGAGCTTATTTCTTGCTTTGTTTTATTAAAAATAGATATTAAAAGCGTTGATTAGAAGAGAGGGAAAACTGCATGGCATCTGGCACTGGTTCAATGCGCTACCCGATAAAAAAACCCTAAAAAAAATAATAAAGCTCCACTCTGGCACTCCGGAACCGACGGCCGGATATAGTATCAGAATGCCAATGGCTTATTTAAAGCTGCCGGAACAGTCGATGATACCTTACGTCTCGCCTCACTCACAAGAAGGATTAGGAGTTCGGACTTATTATGTCTGCCGTTTCCATTCGTCTGCTTCCTTGTTTTTCATAATCTCAGATATCATGTTCTGTACCACTTTCCGATTCTTATTGCTACTTAATATTGCTTGAATAATGTTGTCGGGATTCAGCTCCATGCCTAGTGACAAAAATATCCTTATTGGAATCTCATTCCACCTTACACAATCGAATATGAGGTGTTCCACAGTGTCAGCAACCTCGCAATACATGCACTTGTCAGTAGAATCCTTACCAAATCTTGCTGCATAGGTCCTAAAAACTCCATGCTCGGATAGAAATTGCGATAGATGGTAATCTGTCTGTCTGAACTCACAACGGATCAATGGCTCAATCCTAAGCACCACTCTGTTGATTCACAGACCTTTCCTTTCATTTAGTTCCCTCCTAATTTTGCTAAATGTGTAACCTTGCAATTTTGTGGTTCTGATATTTGCTAGCATACAAATCGGCTCTCTAATCAATAGCAGACGTGGTTCTGAATGCGGAGGCCACTTGCAGTAACACGTTCCTTTGAGCTACCTTTAGCAGACTCCTGTGGTTTAAAATTCTCAAGGCTCCAATCCATATAGTAAAATGTTGTGCCACCAACATTGGGAAAAATCCTGGTAAGACATGCGAGTCGATTCTCGGCCTTGCTTACTATGGTCTGCAAATATGGGCCAAAGAAAACCCTTTCATCGATTATCAAGCCCAGTTATCTGATTTTTCTACTGGGTATTACCATAACTTCTTCCAGTGCAAAGGCGATATTTGCCCATGATCTACCTGCCTTACCAAACTGCTTCAGTCTTCTCAAGTACTAGCTCTAAGCCGCGATTTTTCATCCATCCACTGATCTGCTTTAAGCAATCGTTAGTGTTATTTATCAAAATGGCAGTAAGGCTACGTCATCGGCGAAGGCTACGTGTATTAGGTTATGAAATTAGTTTTTTTTTCTATTTTGTGGCTTAAATATTACTCTTGTTGTCTTTTTCGGCAACCAGTATTTATCTTATACTTAGTCAAATAAGAATACGCGTATTTTAGTCTGTATAATATGTACAGTATTCATTATAATGATATTGTTTTTCATCTCGGTACTAATTAACGTTCGATTAGTTTTATATATTCAAGGCAGGTAGCCAAATCAGTCTCACACGATACAATTACCGCGTGCGTGCGTGGCGTCGTTGTTTCCTTGATTCTTGTCGCTACAGATTGAAAGTGGTGTTATTGTAATACATGTGATTTCCAAATATCGGAGGAAGAGAATGTGTCCTGGCATTGCAGGGTCATTCTTTATGTAGCGTTATTGACGTGCGATGACAATGATAAGTACTCTTAAAAAAATGACATTGTTTTCGCAATAATTATAGACGCAGTGACTACGTATCTAAGAATGTGTGAAATGATGCTGTAAAGGTTATTTCGTTTTCTTTATTATTTACCTAAAATGCAAAATTTCAGATGATTTCCTTTGGGAGATAAAATAAAACTGTACATTGTTCAATTTGTAAATTCAATTTTCTAGGTCATTTTATCTTAAATTAATAGATAAATTTAAGAAAAGAAAAAAAACAAATTTATGGAGCCAATGTTATAAGCATACCAATGATAATACCAATTCATTATTTTCTTGACCTTTAGTTTAAATTAAATTTTTGTAGGAATTTCTCAGTTTTCCTGTTGTTTGTAGGTCCGATGTCTTTTCTTTGTTTCAATTTGCTTTTTCATGTTTCACATCTGATTTGCGTTTTTATTGTCTTAAGTACATAAAACTTATTTTTTATAGTTGCAAATTAGGATGGGTATTAGTGCGTATTTCCAGGTATATAATAATATGTTGCTCAAGAGCGAATATCATCGCCAGTTATTTTGATTGCGTTCGTTAAAAGTAAAAAGTGAATTCCCGTTAATTCAGAGAATTACATATATGAAAAGCTTGTTTATTGTTGGTAGGTACATTGCTTTACCGATATCTGAACTATTCATTGATTAATTATTTCCTTAATTATTAGTATTTGATTCAGTCTTCCAATGTGTCCACAGGGAATTCTTATGAATTCATGTTGCTCTTGATGACGTTGTTACAATATTTGTATACGCTATTAAGGAGACTCAGGTACTTCCACTTTGAATAAAAGATGTTTTAAACAAAAAAAACTATTTTATTAAGCAAAATGGGAATGCAGTTGGACATGATGTGCTCGACCAATGATCGATACATGCTTCACTACTTCCTTTCCAAAAAGAGAGGAATGGAGATGTAACGAAAAAACACTGATACAGGCAGACACCTGCTGGTTTATGTATGGTTCGAACACATAACACGGGTGTTGGCGTAGGAATATTCTGTTGTAATCCAAGAGTTAGAAAATACTACAACCTTGGACAACAAGCAACGATTTTTCAGGCTGGAATCTATGCCATTGAGATTTTAAATAAAAACACAAATCAATAAAAATTTTTAGTGACAGTCAGGCGGTGCTGAAAGCAATGGAACTCGAGGCTGATCTGGAGCTGCAAAAACACCTTAAACACAGTTGGGACGGCAAATAACTTCTCCCTAATCTGGGTACCTGGGCACTCACTCATTCATGGTAATGAGGAAGCAGACATCCTTGCAAAAAAAGGGTGCTGCGGAGCATTTCCTGGGACCAGAACCTGCCATTGGCATAGCACCTACGGTAGCTAAACAGCAAATCAATATATGGGCGCAGGAGAAAGTGTTCCAACATTGGAAGAATTGTCCTGGTATGGTACACGCGAAAAAGTGCATTTCGTTTAATCATGTCAGAACCCAGGAACTACTAGAATTTGAGCGTAAAAATGTCAAAGCAATAGCTTCTGTCTTTACAGGTCACTGCAAACTCCGACATCACCTATACAGAATCGGACTCTCTGAAGAGACTGAATGCCGGCTGTGTTTGGAGAATGATGAGACAGTTGAGCATATCTTGCTCTCTGCCCCGTCACAACGAGAATCAGGTATCTTTGGGAAGGTTCACCTTTCCTTAGAAGACCTGAGAACGACCTCATTCAAAAAGATTCTGAGCTACCTTAAGGGCCTGAACTTGATGGATGAACTTTAAAGACAACATCCGCTCTACAATAGGCCCTAGCGGCCGCAGTGGACGGAACGGATAATCGACCCATGCGGATGCTATCTTACCTCAATATCAATATCAATATATCAATAAGCAAATTTCTTTGTACCAAATTAGGCTTATTAACATACGCAAATAATTTCATAAACAGCAGGGCTAAGTTTTATTTAATATAGGTAACGCACAATCCGCATTAAATTGACTCGGATCAGAAAAGAGCAATTATGCTCTACATTAATAGTTATTTACGTATCAAGGCTGGAAAGTAACGTTTTGTCGTCGATAAGACACTTTCCAGCCGTGGTGCATACAATATTTTTTCAGTACCACATGATTATTACGTATTAAAATCAATTTACTTGCATTTGTAGTGTTCAAAATATAGATGACCCATATTTCAATGATAGACTATTTTTTCGATTGAACCTAGAAAAACCTCAGACTCTTCACAGAAGAGTCCGGTAAAGTAACGGAAGTGATACGTTCACCGTTTAATTCATGGTTAAATTCGATAAAGTAGCGCTTTCTATCTTCGAGCGAGTGAAGTAAGGTTGTACTTTTGGATGTGGTAGCCGAAAAATTAAATGAAAGCATTGGTGCAGATGCAGATCGGAATGGCAGAGAATAGTCAAAGAAGCAAAACATTTACACACGTTCCGATGATTTTTAATTACATTAGAAGAAGTTATAATGATTTTACCACTGGAATAATATATACTGAGTATAATTCTTCTAATTGAGATACTTTGAAAGTACACATTTTCTATATCAGGGGTGGCCATAGCGCGGCTCTCGCAGGCGAGTGGTGCGGCTCTTATAAGATGTATGACGTAAATATGGTAAACTAAAACTGCTCAATTTTATTTAGCAAACTTTATTTCTTGTTACAAAATTATTCAAAAAAATAAATGGTATGAAAATGTATGATATACATATAATGGTGAAGGTTTCAAGGCAGTCAGAGGGATGTGGTCTATAGTATTCCTTGTAGCGAAAATAGTGAAGTCCGTATGCACGTGGAGCTACATACTCAAAATAAACTTATTCGTTTCTTAACGGCGCTAGTCGTCGCTAATCAGTCAGTAGCGCCTTAGTAATCAGTTTCAGGCGATTCAGCATGTTCAGTCGCTTTGGATTTGAATGATCGACCTCCTCCCTAGAGAGGAAGTTAATAAAATTAAATTAGTATAGTTAGATACTTTTTAGAATTTATAATTTCGTCAGTTATGAACGACCATAACAAATCAATATAAAATTAGTGGAAAAAGTGGAAAAATATACTGTTTTATAGAATTTCAAAGGAAATGGAGATGTTGGTACAGTACTGTGAGAATCATAACCTCCTGGTTATTGTTGGAACGGATGCCAATGCACAGAACCCTGCGTAGGAAGGTGAGTCACTTTTAAAATTTATAGCTTCTAAACTCCTGGTAGTTTTAAACAGGTAGACCAACTGTTGCAATGCAAAGAAGGAAAGAGATAATTGACATAATTCTAGGCTTCCTGTGTATGTGAGCGACTCTCTTACTCGGATCTTCACCATATCTGATTGAAAATCATCAAACAAGGCAAATCAAAACTATTCAGTATTGAATTAGCTTCGGAGCACGGGAACTCTGAGAAACCCATGCGTGCTATCTTCCGGTAAGAAGGGACCACTTGAAAACCATGAGACGATATACTCTTACAACTGAGGCAGAATACCAGCAAACGTTTCAATAAAGAAAAGTAAAACAGAGAACTGCAGGAAAACACTTGTTACACACAACCAACCAATAAAGAAGGTTAACAAGGTATCGTGAAGGAAATTTGTGAAGATATAGAGACTGATCCTGAAGGAACAGGAATCTACAAATTTATAGTAAATGATCCGATTACTCCAATCAGGACCCAATAACCCATAGAAGTTAAAATTTCATATACCAGAAAAAGAAACGTTCGAAAGTAGTTAACCCTTAAAGTGCAAACGATCAACAATTACCAGATGGCCCCCCTAGAAGGACAAGGAGTAACTTCTGAGTGCTAGCTAAAGTCAGTGCCTAAAAATCCCTTGGTCCGGATAGAATTCTCTCAATTCTCTTACGACAAGGAGTGGAAAACAGCATCATTAGCTATATAAATTATGCACAGCTAGTCTAGCTCACTACTTACCAACGGTATGGAATAAGGAAAAAGTTGCGTTTACATATTTAAACTTCATACGCCGAGACAAAGCCCTGACTGACCCATAACATAATTGATTCTGAACAGTCTTGGAATCCTGCTGGATAGATACATTAGGAATATCCCCTCTAGGGTAAAACCCGCTACTGGGAAACCAACACTGGTTAGCATTGCAAGAATAAGATTTATGAAGTATGCAAGTGAAAAAGAAATGTTTGCTTATAACGCACTTATTAAAAGGGCATTACAGTTCGGTTATCCCGTAGTAACAGAGTGTGTGTTACAACTTCTTCAAAGGCATTATTATTCCTGCCATTTGCAAATCACTTAATTTTTTGCTGTTACACACCTGTTGATTTATGAAGCTCAATTGGATTAGTTTTGCGTAATTGTAAACAGTAGCGTTCAAGTCATTAAACACAACAGGATTTACAAGTTTTCCGCAATACATGAATAGCCTTCGAAAATAATTAATATTAAAACAAGCATTTAATAATAAGAAAGGTATGTATAACACATGAATGGATTTTAATATTATCACTAGGATTATACTAACTCCTACATATGCTCCATTCTACATACAACCTTGTTCAAACTATTTTATTAAGCAAAATGGGAATGCAGTTGGACATGATGTGCTCGACCAATGATCGATACATGCTTCACTACTTCCTTTCCAAAAAGAGAGGAATGGAGATGTAACGAAAAAACACTGATACAGGCAGACACCTGCTGGTTTATGTATGGTTCGAACACATAACACGGGTGTTGGCGTAGGAATATTCTGTTGTAATCCAAGAGTTAGAAAATACTACAACCTTGGACAACAAGCAACGATTTTTCAGGCTGGAATCTATGCCATTGAGATTTTAAATAAAAACACAAATCAATAAAAATTTTTAGTGACAGTCAGGCGGTGCTGAAAGCAATGGAACTCGAGGCTGATCTGGAGCTGCAAAAACACCTTAAACACAGTTGGGACGGCAAATAACTTCTCCCTAATCTGGGTACCTGGGCACTCACTCATTCATGGTAATGAGGAAGCAGACATCCTTGCAAAAAAAGGGTGCTGCGGAGCATTTCCTGGGACCAGAACCTGCCATTGGCATAGCACCTACGGTAGCTAAACAGCAAATCAATATATGGGCGCAGGAGAAAGTGTTCCAACATTGGAAGAATTGTCCTGGTATGGTACACGCGAAAAAGTGCATTTCGTTTAATCATGTCAGAACCCAGGAACTACTAGAATTTGAGCGTAAAAATGTCAAAGCAATAGCTTCTGTCTTTACAGGTCACTGCAAACTCCGACATCACCTATACAGAATCGGACTCTCTGAAGAGACTGAATGCCGGCTGTGTTTGGAGAATGATGAGACAGTTGAGCATATCTTGCTCTCTGCCCCGTCACAACGAGAATCAGGTATCTTTGGGAAGGTTCACCTTTCCTTAGAAGACCTGAGAACGACCTCATTCAAAAAGATTCTGAGCTACCTTAAGGGCCTGAACTTGATGGATGAACTTTAAAGACAACATCCGCTCTACAATAGGCCCTAGCGGCCGCAGTGGACGGAACGGATAATCGACCCATGCGGATGCTATCTTACCTCAATATCAATATCAATATATCAATAAGCAAATTTCTTTGTACCAAATTAGGCTTATTAACATACGCAAATAATTTCATAAACAGCAGGGCTAAGTTTTATTTAATATAGGTAACGCACAATCCGCATTAAATTGACTCGGATCAGAAAAGAGCAATTATGCTCTACATTAATAGTTATTTACGTATCAAGGCTGGAAAGTAACGTTTTGTCGTCGATAAGACACTTTCCAGCCGTGGTGCATACAATATTTTTTCAGTACCACATGATTATTACGTATTAAAATCAATTTACTTGCATTTGTAGTGTTCAAAATATAGATGACCCATATTTCAATGATAGACTATTTTTTCGATTGAACCTAGAAAAACCTCAGACTCTTCACAGAAGAGTCCGGTAAAGTAACGGAAGTGATACGTTCACCGTTTAATTCATGGTTAAATTCGATAAAGTAGCGCTTTCTATCTTCGAGCGAGTGAAGTAAGGTTGTACTTTTGGATGTGGTAGCCGAAAAATTAAATGAAAGCATTGGTGCAGATGCAGATCGGAATGGCAGAGAATAGTCAAAGAAGCAAAACATTTACACACGTTCCGATGATTTTTAATTACATTAGAAGAAGTTATAATGATTTTACCACTGGAATAATATATACTGAGTATAATTCTTCTAATTGAGATACTTTGAAAGTACACATTTTCTATATCAGGGGTGGCCATAGCGCGGCTCTCGCAGGCGAGTGGTGCGGCTCTTATAAGATGTATGACGTAAATATGGTAAACTAAAACTGCTCAATTTTATTTAGCAAACTTTATTTCTTGTTACAAAATTATTCAAAAAAATAAATGGTATGAAAATGTATGATATACATATAATGGTGAAGGTTTCAAGGGATGGTTGCTTACATTAACGGGCATTATACATTTTATTGCTCTGATTCCATTTAACATTTTGTGAAGAAAATATTTAAAAACTAGATTTGCTGGTAGATGCTTTACAAATGTTGTCCGAAAGTTTGGTGGATGACTTGTTGAGCCAGCTCGCATAAGCCAGTTAAATGCTGATCAGTTAATACAGACCGATGCTTATTTAATGAATTTAAGCGTTAAATACAAGGACTCGCAACAATATGAAGTACTGAAAATTGAGATTAGTTTCAGCGACAAGCTTTGGTTTTAGGATAATTTTGTTGCGGAAATTGTTACCAAAACTCAGTAGTTGAACAACCGTTTCCTTTTAGCCGTTTCAGCCCTTCATCTTCTAACTGTATAGACACTTCTAAAGTTTTCTCCAGAAATGCTATTAATACTTGTACAATATTGCAATAATATCTGCATTAGATATATCTTTGGATAAATATAATTTTATAATAATAATCTAATGAGTGCTGATATTTCTTATGACTTTTCCGAAGAAGAAAGAACAGCAAGAGATCGTATGTGCCGAATTTTACGATGGTGTCCATTGGGTGCACGCAGTGTTTGGCAAAAAGTAATTGATTACAATTACAATTATAATTTAATTTAACATGTTCAATTACAAGGGAATTGAACACTTTGAACTACCCCGTCAATTCATTACAAAATAATTGAATTACAAAGTAATTCAATGAATATAATTACAAAATAATCGAATTAAAAAATAATTAAATAGGTTCAATTACAAAGTAACTGAATTGTAATGTCATTAGTTACAATGGTAATAAGTTATTTTGTAATTAATTACGTAATTCAATTAACTTGCAATTGATTAATGACCAATACTGGATGCACGGTATATACACACATATAAGATTTTCGATCATCACGATACATACATATACATTTATTTTAATATTCTTAATATTATGAATGTTCCATTTTCAACAACTATATTTTTGGACTATCTATTTTTCAATTGAGAATGGTTTGAATACTAGAGATATTACTTATTATTGTGATTACTTTACGCTGTTTTATATCTTAATATACAGTAACTTATATATACCACTACCATTCTACTACAGAACATATTAATAGATTAATTAATAAATAAGTTATTAGTGTCTTTTATTATTTCGCAAATGCAGATACTTATTTTCTTGAGTATTATACCAACATTTTCCAATTTTGCACACCAGTTTCATATATTATCTGATTGTAGGTCAGGAATTGTTGTGCAAATATTACATGCCACTAAAAAATATATTTATTAACGAACATATAATTAGGAACATAATAGAAAGTATACTTTATACATTGGCACATTTTTATTTTTGTAACTTGTGATCAATCAAGCATATAAGCATAAGTTACCATTTGCAATTATTATATTACTAATGAATGCTAAGTATAGTAACTCAAAATGCAAAAATACAATTAGAATCGTATCTGATGGAATAGGTAATAAATATAAAAATTAAATAGGCAGAAAGTTACTGTTTAAATACAGGGTGTGCCAAGAAGAGCTTTTATTAAAAGTGGGGAAATAAATAAATGTATGATATTTAAAAATTTGTATATTAAATTTCTGGCTGTAGGTCAGCTTAGCTAAAATATTTTCGTCTTGCGGTAATGCCCTCTTATAAATATGATCCTATATCGGAAGTAGGTAGTTGTTAACTTTTTTATTTTAAATGGAATCATCGTATTTTTATTTTAAATTTGGATTCTACGCTGAATCTTATATCAAGTTTATCAAACATACCATGCAATTAGAGTTCATGCCTTACAAGAGCGCCATTTTTAAACAATTTTGAGTGGTGTGGCAGTTCACGGACTTTTAAATTGCTAAATCTTTTCTTTTCTATTTGCAAATAATGTCCATCAAATGGGGTATCTGCTTCCAACAATGAAATGGTGAGATATTAAATTTACTAGAAGAAGAAGGGTAAGAGTAAAACGAAGGATCTTAAATTTGTAGAAACTAATTCTTTTTTTTGTTAAATAGCAATCCCTAATTTTCTCTCCGCCAATCGATTTTCCGCCAAAAATACATAAAAATGGCAAAAACAGTTTTCAGCTAAAATAAATATTTCAGGAGATATTCCAGAGAAACTGTCGCAGCATAGTTATTACCAATACATCTGTTGGTTCTAAGTGGTCGTGATCATAATCACACAATGTAATGTAATAATTGAGACTATGCGCATAGTATCTGTAAAAGTGACAAATTTGTAGGAGCGTGAATACTAACGCATATTATATTTACGCAATTGCCCGATATAGTAATACAAGAATAATTAAAAATAATTTTAGTTATAATTTTGTTTAAATTTCCAGATCCTTTTCATTACGTGACACATGCAAGATAAAATGGCGCGTTAGTTTCGTTATTTTTTTTAATTTTAAATTATTGGGGGAAAGAGGTTAATTTTTCAGCAAAGACATTATAGTTAAAATATCTCAACAACCTACGTTTGGAATAGTGGAGTTGATGGCTAAAATTTTAAAATTACTAGGTGTCGTAGGCGTAGAAATAATGAGAAATGATTTTTTGGACCTTTACCTGCGTTAAAGACATTTTATTATCACATAGTTATTTATTCCTGTTTCTCGGAGTTTATTCAATGCCTTTTGCAAGCTGTAGCAATATGTAGACAACCATACTGAATAAAAGGATTCTTTAGAATGAAGTGTCATTTAAGTGTACAGTTCATTAAAAGATTTCTTTCATAGAAATTTGATGAAATCATGTATTTCATATATGTGACTGAATAATGTGTGGCTAAAATTTAAAGAATTTTTTATGTGAATTTTTTATAAATCGTTACTCTTGGCCTGATGATGAGTGTATACACTCGAAACCAGTTGCCTTTTCATTTTAAATAAAGAATTTGTCAGATTACGATCAAAATATTTTTTTACATTATCCCAATTATAATGTACTCACACAGAGTTAGCTTGGAGGAATTTATGATTTAATAAATCATACCTTAAAAGCATAAAAATTGCCCAACTCTTTCCCTAGCTAAACTACAAATTATGTGCACAAAATACCAAAAAGTTGGTTACAATTTAATTATGCCTACACCATGTCAATTGTAAGTTCCTAATTAAATCTTATTATAAATTAAATGTTAGTTGTTAAAATGGATTATATACAGTAAAAGTATCGATGAGGATAATTGATATTGTACGGTTAAGAATCTGTTGAGCAGAACAAATATTTTGAAACTTCTTGACAGATTTCTCTTGCAATAAGTTTTTAAAAATGCACAGACCTCCTTTCTAATTATCTGGTTTTGGGTAGGTTTTTTAGTGGTAGTTTTAAAAAGTATATCTTTTAGGATTCTGCAAAGCATTTCATCAACGCCGTGCTCGATGAATCTTATACAGCATACAAACATAATTTTTATAGTAGGTAGTTTAAATTGGTTACCTTGGAGTTTCGATATAATCATATAAAGTAAAATAAATCGTAAAAGGTTATATATTGAGACTCAATGCCAATGTTACTTACTTTTGGAATTAATTTACAATCCTTTCATTTAGTATACATACTGTATGCATAACAATATATTTTTATTTTGTAAAAATCATTTTTTTTTCGTTTTTAATGATGTTTTTCTGCCTTATCTACCAATAGGAAATATTAGAAAACATCTGATTCTGAAATTTCATAAAAGTTTTTCAGATGTTTTAAAACTGTGCTTAACTCCGACATATTCTAAATAACTTGATTTACTCCTCTAACGTGTTTGATGACCTTCTAAATCGCGGAGCTCCTTCATCATTTCAATTTTATAAACTTACCTTCATAGAAGGTTTGACAGTTTTACAACATTTCAACCCTTTTACAACGACACAAATTGCGAGGTATACCATGTCGACCATTGGTAGAATTTATATATACAGGGTTAGTAAAAAGTCCCGGAACGGTCGAATAACTTTGTTATTTGAAAATTATGATTTCTGAAATTTGGTATGGGGGTATAGTTAATATAAATGCATTTTATGCAATACAGCTAATATTTTTTTCACTTCCGGTTTAATCGGCAATACGTCCAATTTTCTTTTTTAAATGGAACGCCCAGATTTTTTGAACACTTTTGAATGCAAAATAAAAAACTACGTTCAGGAAGTATTAAGATGTTTATTTTTATTCACAAGAAAACAGTTAAAAAATTAAAAAAGTGTCCTAATACAGAAAAATCAAGATACCTGTCTATTCAGGTTGCGATTACAAGATTGGCTTCTTGAACTATTCTCTCTTCCAATTGTTCAAGATTATGGGGACGATTTTTGTACACTTGACATTTCATGTGACCTCAAAAGAAAAAATCTAATGGCGAGAGATCTGGCGAACGTGCTGGCCATTCGATTGCTCCTGTACGTCCGATCCAACGTCCCGTAAAAATTTCATTCAAATAATCGCGGACATTATGGGCAAAATGGGGGGGAGCTCCATCTTGTTGAAACCAAAAATGTGCATTAGGGTGATCACCTATGTTTGCATTTGGAAAGAGCTGGAGCAACCTCATTTCGCAATAAATTTAAGTAGACGTTGCCAGTTAAATTTCCTCTAAAAAATGGTCCTATGATGTTGTTTCCAACAAGACCAGCCAAGACATTCACCTTTTGAGGACGCTGTGTATGGACTTTTTCACAGTGCCGTTGAGACAAAACGTTGCCTCATCTGAAAAAATGATGTGATCTAAAACATTAGGCTGCTGCTCGATCAATTCCGGCATTGTTTCGCAAAATTGTAGTCTACGATCTGGATCATCTTCAGTTAACTCATGGACGGGATACATTTTATAGGCTTTCATTCTTGCTGATTTAAGAATCGTATGAGCAGATTTTTGAGAGATCTCATGAATTTGACCTAATTCTGTTGTGGACACGTGATGATTTTCTTCCACTGTAAGTAACACATTCAAACTAGTTTCTTCATCTGTTGCTGTTAATGGACGTCCCCTTCTAGGTAAATCCTTCACCTGACGAAAGACTTCAAACTTTTGAATTGTTCGGCATACCGTACTTACTAATGTGACGATCCGGATAAACAGTATTAAACAAAATACGAACCTCTTCAAAAGAACGTTGACGATCACCGTACCCACGCATCATTAATATCTCAATTCGTTCTGATTCAGTAAGTTTTTCTGCCATTTGCAAATGTGTCAATGTTTAAAATAAGTAAATTTATAGCGATGCAAAAGTTAAAACGCTTTTAAAATTGTCAAATGTGACGGCAAAAAGAATGCAAACACTAAACAACAACTTTTTTCAAAGGCACCTCGATTTTTCTGTATTAGGACACTTTTTTAATTTTTTAACTGTTTTCTTGTGAATAAAAATAAACATCTTAATACTTCCTGAACGTAGTTTTTTATTTTGCATTCAAAAGTGTTAAAAAAATCTGGGCGTTCCATTTAAAAAAAAAAAGTTGGACGTATTGCCGATTAAACCGGAAGTGGAAAAAATATTAACTATATTGCATAAAATGCATTTATATTAACTATACCCCCATACCAAATTTCAGAAATCATAATTTTCAAATAACAAAGTTATTCGACCGTTCCGGGACTTTTTACTAACCCTGTATATATATAATCTATCCCTATATACCCGAAGTTGTTTCATTTATTCTCCATTTCCATAAATAAATCTTCTCCACTTCTCCTTGTTTCTAGCCATGTCCCTTGCTTGTGTTAGAGTCAGTCCCCTTTCTCCTAGTATTTGTTTCACAGTGTCATCCCACGTTTTCCTCGGTCTTCCTCTAAATCTCTTCTCGTGTCTTCTTGCTTCCCATGCTTGTTTTACGAGTCTTTCATTTCCTAATCTGGTTAGGTGGCCAAACCATTTAAGCTGTCGGTCTTCAATTGTTTTCAGTATGGGTTCCACATTCAGACGTTTTCGTATATCCGTATTCCGTATTTTGTCCATTCTGGTGACGCCAGCTGCTTTGCGGAGATATTTTATTTCCATTGCTTGGATCTTACTCTTCATACTAGGTGTTAGAACCCAGGTTTCGCACCCAAAAGTGAGTGTTGGCACAAACACAGTTTTGTATATTGTTATTTTTGTTCTCTCTGCAATCTCCCTTTTTCCTATAAATGATCTTCTCAGGCTGTGGTATAGTTTGAATATGTTCCCCAATCTTGCATTTATCTCTGTGTCGTGATACCCCTTGCTATTTATATTTACCCCTAAGTACTTGAAAGTCTCAACTTGTTCCAATTTTGTTCCATTCAGTGTGATATTTGCTTGCGTGCAGCCTTTACCTGTTACCATTACTTTCGTTTTGTTAGCATTGATTTTCATATTATTGGACTTCAGTGATGTATTCCATATTTCTATGTTTGCCTGCAGGTCTTTTTCCGTTTTACCGAATATCACAAGATCATCAGCGAATGCACATTCACTCAAGTATACTGGTTTCATATGTCGGTGTCCTATATATAACTTCGATATTTTTTCCCTAGTTTCCTTCATCGTATCGTCCAATACCAAATTGAAGAGAATTGAGCTTAGTACACCTCCTTGCCTTAGACCGCTGTTAACTAAGAACTCTTGTGATTGGCTGTTTCCCGTTCTTACATAATTTCCTTTTTCTTCGTGTATATTCATGATTGATTGAGGCTATCAGTTTATTGTCTACGTTCCTCTTCTTCAAGATTTCTCGCACTTTAGTTCTCGGAATTCGGCCAAACGCTTTTTCCAGATCCACGAACGCCTGATATGTCTCGATATTCCTGTGTAGCAATTTTTCTCCAATTTGTTTGAGTGTGAAGATGTGGGCACTTATACTACGCCCTTTTCTGAAACCACTCTGCGACTGCTCTAGTGTTTGCTCTGTTTGTTCTGTAAGTTGTTTTAAAAGGATTCGTTCGTACACTTTGGACGGTATGCTCAGTAAAGTTATTCCTCTGTAGTTTCCACACTCTCTCCTGTCTCCCTTCTTAAAAATTTTACTAAAACTAATAATAAAACTCTCACTCTCATTGTCAGTCAGAGGGATGTGGTCTATAGTATTCCTTGTAGCGAAAATAGTGAAAATAGCATAAGTCCGTATGCACGTGGAGCTACATACTCAAAATAAACTTATTCGTTTCTTAACGGCGCTAGTCGTCGCTAATCAGTCAGTAGCGCCTTAGTAATCAGTTTCAGGCGATTCAGCATGTTCAGTCGCTTTGGATTTGAATGATCGACCTCCTCCCTAGAGAGGAAGTTAATAAAATTAAATTAGTATAGTTAGATACTTTTTAGAATTTATAATTTCGTCAGTTATGAACGACCATAACAAATCAATATAAAATTAGTGGAAAAAGTGGAAAAATATACTGTTTTATAGAATTTCAAAGGAAATGGAGATGTTGGTACAGTACTGTGAGAATCATAACCTCCTGGTTATTGTTGGAACGGATGCCAATGCACAGAACCCTGCGTAGGAAGGTGAGTCACTTTTAAAATTTATAGCTTCTAAACTCCTGGTAGTTTTAAACAGGTAGACCAACTGTTGCAATGCAAAGAAGGAAAGAGATAATTGACATAATTCTAGGCTTCCTGTGTATGTGAGCGACTCTCTTACTCGGATCTTCACCATATCTGATTGAAAATCATCAAACAAGGCAAATCAAAACTATTCAGTATTGAATTAGCTTCGGAGCACGGGAACTCTGAGAAACCCATGCGTGCTATCTTCCGGTAAGAAGGGACCACTTGAAAACCATGAGACGATATACTCTTACAACTGAGGCAGAATACCAGCAAACGTTTCAATAAAGAAAAGTAAAACAGAGAACTGCAGGAAAACACTTGTTACACACAACCAACCAATAAAGAAGGTTAACAAGGTATCGTGAAGGAAATTTGTGAAGATATAGAGACTGATCCTGAAGGAACAGGAATCTACAAATTTATAGTAAATGATCCGATTACTCCAATCAGGACCCAATAACCCATAGAAGTTAAAATTTCATATACCAGAAAAAGAAACGTTCGAAAGTAGTTAACCCTTAAAGTGCAAACGATCAACAATTACCAGATGGCCCCCCTAGAAGGACAAGGAGTAACTTCTGAGTGCTAGCTAAAGTCAGTGCCTAAAAATCCCTTGGTCCGGATAGAATTCTCTCAATTCTCTTACGACAAGGAGTGGAAAACAGCATCATTAGCTATATAAATTATGCACAGCTAGTCTAGCTCACTACTTACCAACGGTATGGAATAAGGAAAAAGTTGCGTTTACATATTTAAACTTCATACGCCGAGACAAAGCCCTGACTGACCCATAACATAATTGATTCTGAACAGTCTTGGAATCCTGCTGGATAGATACATTAGGAATATCCCCTCTAGGGTAAAACCCGCTACTGGGAAACCAACACTGGTTAGCATTGCAAGAATAAGATTTATGAAGTATGCAAGTGAAAAAGAAATGTTTGCTTATAACGCACTTATTAAAAGGGCATTACAGTTCGGTTATCCCGTAGTAACAGAGTGTGTGTTACAACTTCTTCAAAGGCATTATTATTCCTGCCATTTGCAAATCACTTAATTTTTTGCTGTTACACACCTGTTGATTTATGAAGCTCAATTGGATTAGTTTTGCGTAATTGTAAACAGTAGCGTTCAAGTCATTAAACACAACAGGATTTACAAGTTTTCCGCAATACATGAATAGCCTTCGAAAATAATTAATATTAAAACAAGCATTTAATAATAAGAAAGGTATGTATAACACATGAATGGATTTTAATATTATCACTAGGATTATACTAACTCCTACATATGCTCCATTCTACATACAACCTTGTTCACCTTTCGTAATTATCATTACTGTATAGCGTTGCATAAAGTATATAAAAATGAGTATATTTGGTGGCTAAAACCTTGAAGAAATATACACTTGGCTAATGCAATTGCAATAAAAGATAACACCAACAGTTTTCTCGTAGAAAAACGTTCTGTTGCATTGCAAAAGGATATATGGAAGATAAAATCAAGTGAGTTATGGTTGTGAGGTATGACCAGCGGACTGTGAATCATGTCGTTAGTTTTCTTGAAATTCTTCTGTTCACTAGTCGTGAAAATGTTCAATTTAATACTTAGCACAAGTTTAACCAGTGCAGTATTGTAAATAATAAAAAAGTATATATTGGGTGGTGTTATTCAGCAAAATGTAGGTCTAATATTTTGCAAGAGTTGTGAATGTGTATAATTATAAATTATTATTTATATCAGCTTATTGAAAGTGACCTAAATGTGTCAAAATCAAACTATTCTTTCATTGGTATTTTATTGAGATGGATTGATAAAACATATATGGGCTACAATATCTTAATAGAAAACCGATTGTTAAACATAGTATATAATAGTATAGCTCTCTGTAAAAGCATCAATCCTATTAGCAAAAGTTTTTGTCTTCAGCTAAAAACTAATTGCATTTTATACACATCAAAATTATATCCTTCAATATTATATGGTGAATATTTGTTTAAATCACTTATTATCGCTGTAAATATCTCAACTTATAAATCGCTATGCTATTAACATTCATTAACGCAGCGGCAATCGTGTGAACGACAGGAAAATTATTGCCAGTCATGTCCAGTCAATAAGCACGTGATGCAAAACAAGAATTTGTTTTTCTCGGTACAATCACCTATAACATATGTACTTAGAATATATTACAGAAAACTGCTGAAGAGTTTCTTAAATATTTTAGCAGCATTATTTTCCAATTCTATTTTCGCTAATTATACTATTATTAAGTATGTATTTTGTCTCAACCAAATTATGATTTTCTATTTTTAATATGCTAATATACTCGGCCTCGTTTTCAATAAATGCCAACTTACATAAACTATTAAAAAAGATTAATCCCTTTGTTCTGCTTATGACAGCCAATCAATTTTAACCGATTAATTTCGCAAATATCGAACCCAAGCGCCAAAAACAAATAAAAATGGTATGGCGCTCAGCTACAAGCGTAAGGAAAATGATGTGGCAGAGGAACTAATGGTTAGGCAAATCACAAGTACCAAAATCCATTAACGAATGGATTTTGGTAGGATAGGGCGTGACCGAAAACACACCAGGAAATCAATTCTTACAAACAAGAACTCGAATTTACAAAAGACTTACTGAGTAAAATCATAAAGACTGTCAAAGTGATGGTATCTATTGTAAGCCAAATAGGCATATGCACTATGTACGCCATAGGGCTGGCTAAGGGTTTTTTTTTTTAATGCCTTTCGGGATCTAAGTCCATTGGCCACAATAACCTAACAACTAATGAAGAAACAAGAGGATAGACAAGGGACACACTTTTCACGTTTCGGGGCCTATCGAAACGACTTCATAAAGACAAACAAGAATCGGCCAACGGATAAAAGGTAACCCCACACAGGAAAAAGAAACATAGGAAACGACGAGAAGCTATTAAATAGTAATACCGGCCCCCTTCATAAATCTAATGATACCTTCGTACACTTTAAAGTTGTTGGAACCAAGTAAGGTCACTACATTAGTTGGAAGTGGAATTGACATTTTTGTTAACTCTTCCATGAATTTCTTTCTGGGCTCCTGATGTTCCACGCAGGCAAGGATGATGTGATCTAAGTCAGCCGTATCATATCCACACTTACAAGTTGCCTCGTCAATAATACCCAATTTCTTAAGGTGAGCAGGAAAAATACCATGGCCGAACTTTAACCGGGCAATTGCAGTATAGCAAAAACGTGATACCATTGTCTGGTAATGCCATCGATGAAAGGAAATGGAAGGATGAATAACGGCATACTGTGTCATTCTTTGCCATCGCTCTTCCCATTTGTCCACAAGAAAATGCTTGCGCGCCACACAAAGAACTGGCTAAGGGTTTCACTTGTAGATTCTGCCAAGATGAAAAAGAAACCTCAACCTTTTCAACAACCCCACTCTTGAAATTCGATCGATAAAGCATTGCTTTTCAGTCTTGATACATAAATAAACCATAATATTTGAAAAATAACATTTTAATCGGTAGGTAATGATACAATGAAATACTTAAATAACTTAAAAATCGTAACCATTTTGCCAGTGCTTGTTACAGACAGCTGCACTGTATATCTCAGTGAAATATAAACATTCCTACCACAATAAACTTCCTGCATTTCTAATAAATCTCGCAGTGGTTCTTGGGTTTTACAGCAGCAATAAACATATATTGCAGTTGCCAAGAAATAAGATGTTGAAAGTATGTATATACATATGTACATACAACGCGGGCAATTTTACTTTACCTTGTGTATATAAATAAAATTGGATTCTTTAAAGACGGAAAATAATTTTATTGTATAATATAACAATAATTGCGTTTTAAATGCTCACGTAATTATGTCCTATTACCTTATATGTCCGTACAACATACCTTCATATATCAATGCAGGAATAAAATATGTGTTACATAAATCACTATATTGACATTTCTTTCTTTATTTGTCTATTAGTCATTATGACATTGCAAATTCTCGTAATAAAATATATTTCAATCCATGCATATGCATAAAGAAGACCCAAGTGTGGAAAACATTTGCACTTTTGACATTTTTCTAATGTCATGAAAAATTCGAAAACAATAAAACCAGATTTGTATTATATACCATCATAAATTAATATGCATACTTATAAATTTAATATATTCTATCTTTCAAAAAATATATATTTTAGTCTACTTAAAATGTTGTACGTAATTATACTTTGTCTATTGTCTTGTCTTTATCATCATTTTCCTCCTCATCTTGCATTACGCGACGTTTGAATTTTTCGTGGTGTAAAAGCTTGACTATAGAAACTACACAACATTTCTTGTTACTCAAAAGAATATATGCATAGTTCTAAAACTGGAA
The DNA here is from genome assembly GCA_949128085.1 of Cetonia aurata. NCBI lineage: Eukaryota > Metazoa > Arthropoda > Insecta > Coleoptera > Scarabaeidae > Cetonia > Cetonia aurata. The sequence continues at coordinate 54,277,521 of OX421882.1, read as the reverse complement.
AATATATTTTTCTATCTGTGCATACATGGTCAGTATTCTTCATACTGAAAACACCTACAAAGAATTATAGTCTTTCGTGAGATTGAATGCCTGTTGGGTTTGAAGGATGATAACACAATACAACACATTTTTTGTCACTACTCTGCCGCCATGAGAACCAGGTATATGATTTTTACACAGAGAAAAATATTTTGATACACAGAACTATATTTTGTAGTAAATATATTGTGGTATACTTATAGTATTTACCATAATTGCAGTTCAGTCTACTAATAAATAAATAAATTGTATCAACTCCAATTCACAACTTTAATTTGGTTAGTAGCTTTAGTAGAGTAGATAATAAGGCCGGTGGTTGTGCGATCTATGCAAACGTTTCTTTCCCTATGAAATCTGTTGTGATTGATGTTGACCCAGTGGAGAAGATTTTTGAGTACTGCTGTAGTAGTTTTATTGCTTGCAAAAAGTCTTATATAGTTATTTGTATCTACAGATCACCATCGGGTAGTTTTAATGTGTTTTTGACAAAATTATATGAGCTTTTAGATAAGATTGTAAATGACTTCAACTATGTGTTAATATGTGGAGATTTTAATGTTAATTTTAATAACTTAGCTTCGAGCACTACTAATGACCTTCTGCATTTGTTTGGTTGTTATGATCTAATGAGATACGTGAATTTCGCCACAAGAGGGGATAACTGTATCGATAATATCATCGGAAACATTGCACAAAATAAAGTATCTTGTGGGAAAGCCGATCCTGGTCTGTCGGACCACGATTGCTTGCTGTCAAAGTTTGAGGTGGGTTCAAATTCGTCCCTCACTTTCTCACACCGTAGGCTGTATCGCGGGGAGAACATCAGCTCATTTTTAGGTTCTCTTGCGGGAGAGAGTTGGGAGGAGGTGTACACAAGCGAGGGAGACGTAACTGTAAAGTACAATACCTTTTTCAACATATTTAACTATTATTTTGACGCTAACTTTCCACATAGGAAAATTATAAAGCACAATAGAGTAAATCCATGGTACACAGATGACATTCGGCGGGAGGCGGAGCGGGTTAGAGATTTCTACCACTTGTGTAAAGTAATAAATAGTCCGGTATTTTGGGATCAATATAAAAAAATGTCTAGCGAACAAAAAGCGAAAATAACGCAAGCAAAAATATCACATACCAGTGATTTCATCAATTCGGCTAGTAATAAATCAAAGGCTGCTTGGAAAGTCATACGCTCGGAGACTAATGCCTCAAACGCGGACAGTCATCAAATTCACTTAAATAGCGAGGGCGCCGCCATTGATGATCCGCACGTTCTTTCCTCCATGTTTCGTGATCATTTCGTTCTGGAAACGCCGGGATTGGCGGGGGGTGATCTGCAGTTGCCGGAAACGGTTTCGAGTACGGGTAGTATTTTCTTGCAACCGGTTACTGAGATCGAAATTTGTGAGATTATTGCGGGCCTCTTACCGAAACTCTCTTGCGGACTTGACCAGATCCCGCCTTACATTGTAAAAGCTTCCGTACATTTTATAAGTAAGATACTTGCATATTTATCAAATTTAATGATTACTGAAGGAGTCTTTCCACAAAAAAAGGAGGCTAGAATTAAACCTATACATAAAAAAGGTAAAAAAACAGATATAAATAATTATCGTCCGGTATCCTTATTGTCCACTTTCTCAAAAATATTTGAGAAGCTAATACATAATAGGATCCTTAGTTTTCTTTTAGCGCAAAATGTGATAAGTGACACGCAGTTTGGTTTTGTTCCGGGGCGATCTTGTGAGATGGCATTGTATGGCGCACTATCTCTGATATGGGAGAATCTCGATTGCGGTCGCAAAGTAGTAGCAATATTTTTTGATCTTACTCGCGCATTCGAAGAGGTCGATTACGCCATTTTACTTAAAAAACTGCAGAACTATGGGATTCTGGGTGTAGCTTATGACCTTATGTCTTCTTACCTGACTGGCAGAACGCAGTGCGTTTGTGTTGACGATGAGAATGGCGCGCCGGTATATTCCGGTTGGTCGGAACCTAACAGAGGAATTCCGCAAGGCTCGATAATCGGACCCCTACTTTTCTTAGTTTATAGTAACGATTTACGAAATTATGTCGCGGGTGAGGGCCTATATCAGTTCGCAGATGACACTACCTTGATTTTAGCCGATGACAATATCTCCGAGGTTTCCATCGCCTCAGCAAACGCGATTAAATCTATGCTTGCGTGGTGTGCGGCAAATGGAATGCGCTTGAACTTGTGTAAGACCGAGGTGTTGCAATTTTCTTTGGTAAGACCAACGCAATCTATTCTGATTAGGATTGATCACGGTTCTGTAAAACTGGGCGGTCAGGTTAAGTTCTTGGGGTTGTGGGTGCAGCCTTCGCTCGGGTGGGAGTACCACATTGATCACACACTAAAAAAGCTAAACACGGCGTACTACAAGATATATAGGTTAAAGTCTACCGTAACCTTAGAGACACTAAAACAATATTACATGGCGTGTGTGGAGTCTGTGATGGCGTACGGCATTGTATTTTGGGGGAAATCAGCATGCGCTGAAAAAATTTTTATTTTACAAAAACGCATATTGCGGGTCATGCTGGGCCTGAGTGCGCGAGAGTCTTGTCGAGACCGTTTCCGACAATGTGGGATATTACCGGTACCCTGCCTATACATTTATAAATTAATGATGCTTTATCAGCAAAATAAAAATAGCTTGGCTCGGAATGGTCACTTCAATAGAGTTGAAACTCGAAGCGCGAATATGTTGGCAGTAAAGCGACACAGGACTACCAATTACGAGAGAGCGCCCCACTACATGATGGTTAGGGTATACAATGCTCTACCCGGGGAGCTGAGGGTCATTGGTAGTGCCTCACTTTTTAAAAATAAATTAAGACAGTATCTTTTGCAAAATTCTTTTTATACTGTGGAGGAATTTTTAAATCGCAAGTAGTTTTAATACTGTGACAATTACCAATACCGATTTGGCTCTATGGTAAATAAAGTATTATTATTATTATTATAATGTTATGGTATAATTTTACTAACGAAAACATAGCGAGTATTATCTTTTTGTAGCTTAATATTGTGGTAGGTTATATGAATATTTATAGGTTTTGTAACAACACACAATATGTTTGTTGTTAGTATATTGTGGTAATCCACAATGATTAATAGTTAAACCTACAAATGCGATTGCTAAATTGTACTATACTATACAGATTTATTTTCCAAATACCTTGGTGTTCTTGTAACAAATCATGTTTTCCTTAAACAATACATTGTTGTTTTATAAAAAATATATTTAAAATTATATACGTATTTATTGTATAAAGAGCCAAACAAGGTAGTAAAATTAGGCTTAACTAATACGCATAACTAATTGAAACAGTTTGAAACAATCGCACATATTATATGTGAAGTGAAACCAATACAATCAATAAAAAACAGTACGTTGCTCATTTAGCAATCCATATTAAGGAATCATCACTGCGTATATTGAATTATTTTGGCTTTTATAGTTTAATATTGTGGTAGATTATTTGATTGTTGTTAGTTAATATAGCAACGCACAATTGTAAAATAAACTATACTTTGCAGGAACCCACAATATAATTAATAAATTGTATTATATTTTCTCGATGCCAGCGGTAATGCTATGGCGTTTCTTATGTGAGATCATATTTCTCTCAAAAAATTCAATATTTTACATCTCACCAGGGCATAATCGATATAGCTACTTAAATAATTGTTTTAAAAAAATGTTCTTAGAGATGGCGCTGCTGCCTATTTCATGAACATTATGATGCTTATTCGATGTAAATTGTGTTCAGCAAATACCGTTGAATCATATAATTAAATTTAGTGTATTGTATAAGTACTACTGTGCACAAAACGATACTCATAGAACGAAGTGTTCTCACACTCCACTACGGCCGGCTTGATCTCCAAGGGGTGTTTGAATTTCTATTCCGGGTTATCCGGTGACGTTCTACCACTACTTACCCTACCACATTAACATTATAGTATTTTGGTTACTGTTAATTATGGTTACCATAACTACTACTTCTACTTCTGTGGTATAAGTTGCACCAAAAATGTATTGTTATAGGTAATTATTTTTGGAAAACTATGGTGGTAATTTTTACTATTCTTTTTCTGTTGGGTGACTTATCTATAGAGAATCTGAAGAAAATTTTATTCAACGAGTTTTTTAGCTACCTGAAGGGTCTAAACCTACTGGATGATCTCAGAATAACATCTATTTTAATAATACAGTAAAATGAACGATTTATTGAATGACGCGGATGCTATCTATCTTACCATTATCCTATTTGATCTAAAATGATGTTAGTGATGGAACGAATAAATTTAAATATTAAATGTCTTTGAGTGCCCGAGATGGTCCCCGCAAAGATCTAAAGCAAGCCGAATAGTAGGAGATTTGAATCCTGATAACATGGTCGCTAAGATGCTGGAGAGTGAGGGCAAATGGAAAGCTATTGACCTAATGGCAAGGGAGATCCTGAGCGCTAAGAGCACGCCCCAAACAGTATAGAATGAACGCAGTACAGCTAAACAGCCCGAACAACTTCCGATGTGATCCCCCCGAAGTAATGCTTATGAGGTCCCAGGGGGATCCGAACTTAATCTGCCAAGGTGGTTTTAGTGGGTATACCAGTCCTGCACACCCCGACAGGGAGTCCCACACTATCGCGCAGCGTTTGAACCAAGCTGGCGATGTCCATAAAGGATTTCCACCTACTAAAAAAAAGTATTAATTCGAACGTTTTCGTAACAAAAACAATGCATGATAGGATATAATACTGCTGGACTCCCTCTTTTCTAGAAGAGGCTTCCAATCTCAAACCCTTCTCTAATCAGCTAAATAACCACCTGTGACCGTTTATCACATTGCTTCAAGTTGTTGCAATTATGGATTTAAAAGGTACCATTCTCCGAACGTTAAATTTAGAAAAAAAGCAATTCCACAAATTTTATTCCGCCACAAATTGATTAATTTCGTCTTTCTTGGTGCGCAAAACAATTTGAATAGAATGGGCCACTAAATCCCAAACACATGTAATTAAAATGAATTCATATTACTAATGCAATTATCAGAAGTGGTTATTAAGAAGTGTATTTTTTTTTGTAAATATGGCCTAGTATACGCATTTACATCTTAATTATGATAAACTTTTATAGTTTGTTATTTTGATAGTGGTGACAATATTCAAAGAACTATATTTTCTAATAGAATATTAAGAGAAAACAGATTAACAAGTAAGTAAGTCGACACACTATGGTAGAGCAATACCCAATTAATAACTAGGTTATAAGGAACTGCTACCTTCAAGTTTCAGGTATATAAACGCATGCACAACTTGTCCACTTATATGTAGTATCTTATCTTTTAATCGACCTTATAATAGTATTACACATGCAAGATTAGTATAATTAGTATCAGTTAATGATGATGAAAAACGAATAGAATATCAATTAATTGCATTTAAAGTAGATACACAGAAATGCAGGTGTCCCGGAGCAAAGTGGCTAATCTTAGGATGTAAGTCCTGAAGCAATTTTGAATAAAGTCTTAATAAATCTTGGCTCGTCAGACGACTGCTTTTAAAGATACAGGGTGGCGTTAATAATTGTCATCTTGAGAAGTATAAGATATACGGCTTAAGTAGGAAAAATGAATGGGAAACTATTTAAAAAATCATAAAACACAGTGCCATATTTAAAGAATAAAGTTGATGATGATTCTTTACAGCCAAAATGTTAGACTGTAATTCTGATTGCAATAGTTTATAACCAAGTTATTTTATAATACAGAATCTTGACATATCTTTTTGATACTTTCAAAATTCAAGACGCTATAATACACTCCGCCAAAAAAGTATCGCATAATTTAGTTTTGAATCATAAAAGTATCGCATAATCTTTGTTTGTAGCATAAAGTTGTAAATATACTTTAATGCGCTCTAAGATATAATTTCTATGATTGTTTAAATAAAATACAGGCCAAATAAAAACAAGAACTCATACTTGAGATTTTTATTAAAACAAGAAATTATAATTTTGGAAAGAAAAATGTCATAACAGTAGCTTTTAATACTGAGTATTGCCACCTCTGGCTCTTATGACCGCTCGCATACGGTTTGGCAGAGATTCGATTAACCTCCGTATATAAGCCTGATCCAAATTCTCCCACTCGTCACGGAGAGCATTTGCTAGTCCATGCAGGTCCGCTGGGGCAACATTTTGGGTTCGTATCCGTCTGTGAAGGAGGTCCCACACGTGCTCGATAGGGTTCATGTCCGGACTTACCGCAGGCCAATCTAAAACTGGAATACCAACATCGTTAAGGTATTCCTGGACGATTATTGCAACATGCGGTCGTGCATTATCGTGCATTAACATGAATTCGTTTCCTATAATTGGCGCATATGGTACTACATGTTCTTCTAAAATGTCCGTTATATACCTGTGGGCAGTCAGTGTACCTCTGTCTACTGGTACTAACTCTGTACGACCTGTTAAACAGATGCCTCCCCAAACCATAATAGAGCCACCAGCGAAATTAGGTCTAGGTCTGATATTACACTGCGAATAGCGCTCACCGTCTCGTCTGTACACTGAGATAGGCGTATCTCAGTAGACAGAGGTACACTGACTGCCCACAGGTATATAACGGACATTTTAGAAGAACATGTAGTACCATATGCGCCAATTATAGGAAACGAATTCATGTTAATGCACGATAATGCACGACCGCATGTTGCAATAATCGTCCAGGAATACCTTAACGATGTTGGTATTCCAGTTTTAGATTGGCCTGCGGTAAGTCCGGACATGAACCCTATCGAGCACGTGTGGGACCTCCTTCACAGACGGATACGAACCCAAAATGTTGCCCCAGCGGACCTGCATGGACTAGAAACTAATCGAATCTCTGCCAAACCGTATGCGAGCGGTCATAAGAGCCAGGGGTGGCAATACTCAGTATTAAAAGCTACTGTTATGACATTTTTCTTTCCAAAATTATAATTTCTTGTTTTAATAAAAATCTCAAGTATGAGTTCTTGTTTTTATTTGGCCTGTATTTTATTTAAACAATCATAGAAATTATATCTTAGAGCGCATTAAAGTATATTTACAACTTTATGCTACAAACAAAGATTATGCGATACTTTTATGATTCAAAACTAAATTATGCGATACTTTTTTGGCGGAGTGTAATTAATATATTTTGTTCAGAACCTCGAGGTGCCATTTTTGCGGCTAGTTTCGGCACTTAACTCTCATATGTATTGATATTAGATATTGCCATATTGATTTTCAATACCTTGCAATAATCTTTTAATTTATGTTGGTTTACGCAGTGCTGGCTCCAGTTGAGAGGGGGGGGGGGGGTTGTAGACACTCACCCGTACTCTGAAAATCCAGGTGTGCCAAAATTACTCGATTACTATGATTAAATTAATCGTAAAAATAGGTAATATATCGACAAAAATGTCACTAATAATTTTTTCTGCTAAATTTGGGTGTATTATAGTATATCCTACTTATTGAATTTAATTATTATAGATTATATAGCCTTACTTTATTTCAAACCAAAAGCATGGTTTACATGTTGTATGTTTCTTGCAGAAAGCAAAAGTCGCTGAAATTCCAGTGTCCTACATCTTGTCATTCCTTAAAGAGTTCGGACACTTCAGACTATTAAGATAAAATAAAAATCTGCAAAAGGTTCTTAGTAACTGGGAGTAAGGAGATGAAGTCTTTGATGTAATATTATTCTAGAAAGTCCTAAAAAATCCTTCGAAACTGTACAATTTCTAGAAATAAATAATTTGGAAAATGTGGCTACAAATCGTATGAGCAACACTGAGAACTTTGCTGACAGTACCAATACAGTGGCTGCTGAAAGGGGTTTCAATAAATTAAAATTTTAAGTGAAATACTCAACTGAATTCTTTCGCATTATTATTGGTGGGAGATGTGATTGCACAAAAACTAAATACATATAACAGAAAAGATATTACCGTCAGAATTATGGTTATTATTTATATATCGAATAGGTAGACACTTATTTTAAATTTAAAACAATTGATTTATTTAATTTAGAAATTATTCTCTTTGTGTTAATAAATGTTCAAAAGCATGTTAATTTGTTGTGAACGTAAATCAGAAAATATAACGTCTTCTAAAATTCTTTACAATAAACAGTTTACACGATCAATTAGGGCTACATGCAAAAATACCTTTGTGTGCTGTAGCGTATTTATCATGTGTAGATACTTGCCAAATACCGAACGCGTATTTGCTGATTATTTAGGCAATATTCACACAAAGAGAAGTAAAATATCAAGCTAATACGGTTAGCATGAACTGCTTTAAACCTGTTTACGACGAAGCAGATATTTAGTTTTCATGTTAAGGTATTTTCCTATGTGAAGTTACAATAGATATGTTAATTTAATAATAGTAGTCTGATGATATTTAAATATTGATTGTGAAATATTTGATGAAAACTATTGTTAACTTGGTTTATAGAATTAGTACGTTAATTGTACTTACTTCTCTCTTACTTTTTCTTGCTAGCTTTAAATTCAATAAGATCTAGATGAATATTCAAATAAATTAGAAGTGTAATGTAAGTATAAACTCCCGGGTTTGGATGAGTTTTTGTTACCGATGTTAATTAGGATTTTTTACCTATAAATTTTCATCTTTGCTTCGCAAAATTTCAGTATTATATAATTCTTTTATAAAATATTCTTGGTGGGACAAAGAACATCTGTTATTTATTTCTTTATTCCGGCAGCTAATAACATTGTTTATCATATGCTGGATCCTTTCAGCACTAATAGCCCAGCACTAAAATCACTTTCGTTTATCAACAAATATGTATCCTGATTAGTTAGAAAAGAAAACGTTTAAGCATAGCTTTCAAGTACTTCTACACTTCTTTTATGAAATGTATAGAATTTACAAAATGAAGACCGGTTTTCGACTTATATTTCTAATTTTTGTGTTATTTGATGTTTCTTAGATCTAATGTAGATACATAATAACTTTCTATAGTTCAATACGAAATTCGACACCCATATACATATGCATAAATCAACAAAAAACAACTGCATAGTTTATACTTAATTTAACCGACTTTGTAATTTCAGTGAAAAAAATTAGATATAGTAGAAAATTACCTTGAAACAAATTCTGTGTCTTTAGATCATGGTCAAATTTAGAACACTCCTTCTCGTTTCGAGTTAACGAAGTCGTAACTCGTGCTTTTTTAAGATGCATGTAATAACGCAATTCGGTGTCTTCTAAAATGTGTTCCGTTGTAACTTGTGGTTATATAACACCCGATAACTTCGAGGTTTCACTCCTTAACTTTTCAGCAAACAAGAAAGTTAATATTTGTTCACCAATGTTAACACCACTATATTTTTTCAATTAATAAGTACTATAAAAGTATAATGGAATATCTGTTTAATTCTATATCAAATTCCATGGATAGACTGCTAGCCTAGCTATATAAGAACTGTATTTTTAAAAATATTTAATAAATGGGTTTAGTGATGAATAAATAAAAAAAGCATTTTTTCCGATTCGTTGTACTTTTAGGTACCCCAATATCACCGAAAATAACGGTCTGAGTTCTACAATTGTATATTGGAAGTGAGGTTGTCCAGAGGTTACGTATGAGTATAAATTGTACGAGTGATTTCTTCGAAGTTTACAAATTGTTCTGACAACAGCTTTTTTTATTTTAAGGATTTTTGAAGTTTCTGATAAGCGCTGAAAAACTGTTACTTTTCTTTACTTCAAAATCTATAACCTTAGCCGAGATACTTTTAATCGGCTGTGTTTAAAACATATTAATTCTAAAAGTAAAGAAAGTAAAGGTCGAGATTTTAGTCATATGAAGAGATATTATCAAAATTGATTTTATTAATGTTTATCTAGACTCTTTGGTTGATTCTAACGGTATAGAAGAATTAACCAGTGTTAATAAACTACCCTAAAAAACCATACATTACGAAATGCCTTATTCTCCTGTCCTATTCCGCACAATGAGGCAAAATGGAATATTAATATTGAGTAGGCAACTAGATTTTCAATATTGTTGCTTATAAAATCATGGATTAATAAGATCCCATGCTCCTGTGGGACCGTGTATATCGGCACGATAGAATACAATGTCAAACGAGGATAAAAGACCACGAACGGAGTTTGGGGGTAGGACAGATCAGCACTTGCAGAGTATGCTTTGCAAGCCGACAACCACTTTATACTATTTCAACATACCAAGGTTCTCTATCGTGTATCCATTGAAATAAGGTGTACAACCTTAATAGGAGGGTCAGAACTCCTTAGCTAGGATCATAAATCTGTTATACGCTTTCATCTTTGATAAAAGCGACGCGATCAAGGCGCCGGGTAGGTTTGGATTAGTAATTTTGAGAAATTACTCTTTGTGGGATTTGAATGATTGTCTTTTTTTGCAAACACAAAAATAAAATTTTATCTAATTGGTCGTCGGGCACTAGGCGTTAGCTGTTGTTCAATGAAACTAATTAGACATTTCATTCAAGTACGAGCAGGCGGCCAATCTTGGGGTTCCACGACCGCTTGATCCAAGGGGTTTTTGCTAGGAGAGTCTACTTAATGAAGTCATTGAGGGTCAGAATTTGCAGATCACGATGGATCTGTTCGTTCCTGGCGAACTAAGGGGCCTTCAGTCATAGCGTCCTGTTCTGAAGTGTCTCCCGCCCACCAAAGAGCGCCGTAAACCAGTAAAGGCTTTAGCGTGGATTTCCAGAGAAACAACTTGTTGCCAGGGGGCGAAGGGGAGTTCTCCACCCTAACATTGGGAGTAACAGTTGTAGACAGCAAGAAAACGAGTTGTAAGCTTGGAGCTCTGTTTCGTCCAGGTTAGGCACCTGTCGAAGTGGATTCCTAGGTACTTAACTTGACGTTTCCCACGTGAATAAGTGAATTAGAATCACCTCTCCTCATTGAGAATCCAACTTCTACGCATCTGGATTCGGTCAATGGCAGTTTCCAGAGGACCGGCGAGCGAGGCGGTTTATGCCGTTTGAAGGCGATCACAAGACAACGTCTGTCAGAAGCAACAAGAAGAGACGTGGCCCCAATAATGATCTCACCTTCTTCCAGTTATTTGGCTAATCTTAATCTCATTAGAATTTCCAACAGCTTGGTTATAGTATTCAACATGCAAAGAGGCATGAAAGAGCTAAGCAGTTCAGGAGACTTTCTACTTTTTAGGATTAAAACAGCCCTTGCTATTTTCCATATGTTTAAGAATGTTTGGATTTCTAGATGTTCACGGCAAGTCTGACCGATCTCTTGTCATTAGTTTAATTGACTCAGGCGGTATCCGATCAATTCCAGCCATTCTGCCACTCTTTATACTGCTGGCCGCGCATGACAGCTCATCTATCGTAAATTTCTGAACATTATAGCTTCCCCTTCTGCCCACTGCCCTCATGGAGGCGGAAAGAGCTTCTTGAAGACCTGGTTTTTCTCTTCCGTATTTATCTGATACGATGCCAGTTGGTTCAGTTTCTTCGCAACAAGTTTGTGCCCTATATAATGTTGTTTTGTTCAAAGCATAGGTCATCCCAGTACTCCTTTTTGGCTGCCCTTATTTCTTTGGTCAATTCCTTTCTGTGCGCTCTGTACGCATCCCTCATTTCTGCCAATATTTCCTCATCGATGTTTGTCATCCTGGCTGGCCTAGTTATTCCTTCTGTATTTATTGCATGACTTTCTGAATGTCATGACTCTACCAATGAGCGGTGCTGTCTCCATTAATGGTACACCGCAATGATGCTATTTTGGAGAGCCTATTTTATTACCTTGGTGCAGTATGTGTGTGTGATTTCAATGCCCTTTTCCCTATTATTTGGATGCAATTTCTATACCTTTTCCAGTCCACTATTCTACGTTTCTTCACTAGTTTCTTTCTAGCTCTTACTTCATGGCAGTCGAAGAATCGACAAATACTGTAATGCAAAGAACTCCTAAAATGGTTTATCATTACCTGTTTAATTCTGGCATGTTATCTGCAATCGCGACTTGGAATAATTCTGCAGATAAGTTATTTATTATACAAGAAAAGTTATCCGAAAACATAACTAAATTATCGTACGCAGTTTCTTGCAAAGCAATTATTAATGCCTTACTTTCATATAATATAGGTATAATACGCCACTAATATATTCACAAAAACAGAAGAAAATATGAGATATGTTTATACATATGTAACACTTTGCTAAAAAAAATTAGACGAACCGATATAGAAAATTGAATAAACGTGAACGTAATAGCCTCCAATTGAAAATGTACAACAAGCTACCCCGAGCCTCTCTCATTAAATTTTCTATAAATGCCTTTTAAAAAAAAAATATTAAAAAAAGCTATTTCTCTTATTGAAGTGCTATTATTCTATTGATGAATACTGACTGATAGTGTATGATCTTTTATGCCCTAGTATAATTTTACATGTACCTAGTACTTATAATTTGGTCAACTGAACTGCTGTTTTAATTATTTAATAATAATAATAGTCGTTTACTAGCGATATTATACAAATACTGGGTCACAATAAAGTAAACAGTGCAGCTATGTAATAACAATGTTAATACACCCAACAGTTTAGGTAAACCATAAGAAAAAAAAACAAATAAATTGGATTACACATCACCAAAAGGTCCGAGATCAGCCGCATGCAAAACAGGAAGCTGCTTTAACTCTCGAACCTTTGCAAATCTACATACAACTAACTTAATCTATATTAGAGTAAAAAAAAATTATATATAACTATATACATGCGAACTGCAAAGGGGGCTGCATGAGGAGGAAAATAAGTATATTGACTGATAGCCAGGCTGCTGTCAGGGCAGGCTCGAACCCTGTAACTACATGAGGACATGCGGATATGAAGGGCAACATAATAGCCGACGAACTAGCCAAGTAGGGCTCCAAAAGACACTTCATAGGTCCAGAGCCCGTATGTGGGATTATTACGGATTCTGCTAAAAGGGAGATCTGGACATGGCTGGACAAAGCAAGCACAAACAAATGGAGGACGACTGAAGGTCAACCCCAAGCCAAAGCGCTAATAGGGGATGGGGATGCTAAGTTCTCTGATAACCTACTTAGATGCAGCAAGAAAGAAGTTAAAACCATTACTGGGCTGGTAACGAAAAAGCATCTATGCAACACAGGCCAAGTAAGCGAACCGTGGTGCAGAAGATGTGAGCTACAGGAGGAAACGAGTTTACATGTAATCTGCACATGTGAGGAGTTGAAAGTACTCCGGCAGAAACATTTCGGGAAGGATCTATTGGAGCCCTCGAAGGTTCTCAAGTTTCAACTGGGCAAGATACTGGGCTTTATAGAGAACACCAAGCTGCTCGATTGGAAGTAAGAGATTTAATAGGGACGGTACAATGAGCACCTAGCTCAAGTGCCTGGACTAAAGGTGTCCACCCTAACGTTATGAATGTTTGATATCTTATTGTTGATCAGTACTATATAATATAAAGAAGATGAGAAAACCCTTCAAGCAATTGCTCTCTAGTGTTTGTTCGATAATCTCATTTCACACCAGTTCTTAACGGTGGAGACCAATAATTTCCATTAAATTGGTTGGGAAATATAAAAGTTTTCCTTTAGTCCTGTAACAGGAATATAGATATGTTTATTTTCATTCACTTCTATACCACCTACTGTTCTTTTTGCAGTACAGTAATTACATGTTACACATAACATATTGCTGTGGAAAAAGGGGATGAAAAACTGTGCGTGAGTGCGTTGACCCCTTCGTCCAAGTCAGCTGTTTCAGGAGGATTTTTAAAAGACACTAAATTTTTCGTAAAAGTTAAGTTAGTATTAAGTTACTTTGAAACATGTTGAAAAATTCTTATTAATATCATTTTTAGTTTTGTTTTACCGCAATGTAATTTTCATTTAGCTCAGTTTTTTGTCAATTGTTGGTTTCCTTAGTTTAAGTCATGGGACCGTGTAAGATCGCTGCTTTTGCGTGCGCTTCTCTTGGGCCGGCGCGCGTTTGCTCGCTTGCGGGAGAGAGAAAGCAGTGTACAATTAGACTCTGCGAAGGTAAGATCATTTTTCCTGAGCGCTGTAAATGTATGTCGTTTGAAGACATTTTGTTTCCGCGTGTCATTTGATTTTTACAAATCTAACCTTAGTAGAGGCATCTTACACTCAATTCAGTTAATTTTCTTTGTATTATATTTGGAATTCCAAATAGTTTGTTATAGCTGATTTAATTTTACTTTTTGAGAGTTCATTTTTTTTTTATTTGATATTTAATTAATTTTTGATTCATTCTTTTTCCTTTTCAATTAGATTTGATTGTAGTTCACTGTTTTGAAGGTATTTTTACCTTGCTTTGTAATTGCTGACTACATTTGAGCAGTTTTAAGTATTTAAAGGTAAAGACGTTCACCTGTGAACGCCATTTTGCGATTTACACGTGGTGTATAAAATTTTATATTTCTAAATTTTCTTAATCTTGTTATTTTCACGTTAAATATAGGGAGCTTTCTTTTAAGCCTGGATTTTAATTAATCTAAGGTTTTAAATTTCTTCCTATTTGTTTTTTTTATTTATTAAAGTTCTAATTAATTTCAAAATTCAAATTTTGTTGTTTTTATTTGTTTCCCCACATCGTGGTCAATTTACACCCACTTTCAGTTTCTTAAGGTTTACCTTCAGAAGGTGACCACTGGGATTTTGAATCCCATGCTCTTCAAGAAATTTTTACTCTACTTTAGAGTTGGCGCTCAACTTAATAATTAATTTCAGACATTTGGTCACAAGCATTAATTTAATTTTAAGTAATTCACATTTTCATAATTATCACAGCATAATTATTTGGCGCCCAACGTGGGGCTCACGATTCATTGTTGTTTTGATTCATTTTTGGCCACGATTTACTTTGTAATTTTCCCTGCACGAGGTTTCGTGAATTTTTCAACTGTTTCGGGGAAACTAATACCTGTTGTGTTTGGAAAAATTTTTGAAAATCGTCGAAATGTCCGGAGAGAACCAAGCACAGGACAAATTGTTCGTCCCAGAAGGAACCTGGAGGGAGCAACCCAGGTACACGAGCGAGGAATCTGTGGCAACCGTGCTAAACAAGACGTATTCGGAGGATTCATTTCCTGAGGAAAAGGAGAGCAAGCAGATGGAGCTTCCACAAGCACTTTTGACGGATGTGAGGGAGTCCCACATCGAGACGTTGGAGCAGAGTGAGACAGGAAAAACTGAGGAAAGTATAGGAATGAAAGATGTGATGATGATGTTTAGACAGCTTGTTGTTTCTAATAATGAGATTATGAATGTAACAAAAGGGATACAGAGACAGATTGATGAGATAAGGAGTGATTTTAGATCAGAAATCATAAGAGTAGATGAAAACGTTAAGAAAGTAGAGAATAAAGTATTAGATAATACAATAAGATCAACAGCTAATGAAATATCAATTAAACATTGTCAGAAAGAGATAAAAGGAATGAAAAATAAATGGGATGAGAGAGAATATGTGGTTGAAGAAAGAGTCAGAAAAATAGAATGCGAAGTGAAGGAAAAGATTGCTGAGAGTGTGGAAAGAGCAGAAGAACAAATAAACAGAAAAATTTCATCAATTCAAGAAATTCCCAATGTCAATCAGTTTGGTAACAGTATTTTGTCAATGCCTGTTCAAATGGAACAGTTACCGAAATTTTTTGGTGCGGTAACGCCCAATCCAATGGCGTTTCTAAGAAATTTGAACGAATTTTTAGAATCTGTACCGGGAGAAAGAAACAAGCTGCGGATCGCCCGCAACGCCATGAAGGATGAAGCGAGATCCTGGTTTGACTTCGTCGCAGATACGATCAATTCCTGGGACCACTTCCAAGATGTATTTCAACGACAATACTGGAGTCAAGCGATTCAACAAAGGGTGAGAACAAATTTATTCTTAGGTTCTTATAATAAGTGCGGATTAGATAGTAGAGAAGCCTATGTCATAAAGAAAATCAATATTCTCAAATTTTTAACACCACCCGTTTTGGAATCTGATTTGATCACGCAATTATCCAGGCATTTTGAGCCTGAGGTCACTCAAGCCATTGCGATGCAAAATATAACCTCTGTTAGTCAATTGTTGGAACTAATGAAGAGATTAGATCAAGCGGAACAATGCAAGGTAAATCCTAGCAATTCGCGAAGTCCTGAAGGCCATGTCAACCACAATCAGGCAACTGGCAGTTCGAGTAATGATGGTTTCAACCGTCAACAGTATTCGCGAGCTAATGTAAATCCGAGACCAGCTCCCTATTTCAACAGGAGACAGTCTTTCACTCCTAGAAATGGTGGACGTCAGAGTCCAAATTCAAACAATCAGAATGTGCCTCAGGTATCCATAACGCACCAAAATGACGGTCACGATGTCCAGACAAGGTCAAACGTCAATCAAGTGGCTTCCCCACAAAATCAGAATTCAATTAAGTCAGCTGACAAAGTTTTGCCTAGAGATTCTGTGCAGTGGAATTCAAATCGCTACGTTAATCAAATTCAAACAAATCAGATATCAAACAGCACTGGCGCAATTCACAAAGACACTAGGTCTAATTTAAATGAGCAAAAGGTTCAAACAAAGCCGAAAGAACTACTCGATGAAGCTCGTGGGCAGGATTTTTAGAAAATCCAACCAAAAAGAAAGAATTGTACACCATTTTACAAAATGATTTAAGATCGATCAATTCAGATTTGCCACATGTAAATGCAATGTTTGGAAAGAATGTTTTAAGATGTTTAGTAGATACGGGAAGTGAGGTTTCAATTTTAGACGAAGAGAAAGTAAAAATGCTAGAGAAAGAAAAAGTAGGGAAATTCATTCCAACTCGAAAAATTACAATCATTACTGCTACAAAAAAGATAATTGCTGCCATCAACAGAGTTTTTGTCGTAGAATTCAAATTACAAAATTCAACTTTTCTGGGAGAATTTATATCATTAAGAGGTTTAAAGAGAGATGGAATCATTGGGATAGATTTGTTAGATAAGATGAGAGCGGTTGTAGATGTAGATAAGAGATTGATTAAGGTAGGAGAGGAGAGGATTAATTGGTGTGATGAGACTCCTAGTGAGGAGAGGATTGTAAATTGTTTAAGAAAAGAGAAAGAAAATGATTGTTTTAAGAATGATATACAGAGTTATGGAAAAGTTGTTGAATGTGATAGTATACAGGGTAGTGATTTATCCCAAGAGGTTTTAGAAGAAGAAGTTGTTGATGAAGTAGTAGAGTTAGAAGCAAACAATTCCCAGATTGAATTCCCAGATGATTTAAATGAATTTAAGATTGATTGTGATGAAAAGTTTGAATTTAAAGTCAAAGAAATTTTAAAACAGTACATTTCTCTAGTTGATAAATTCCCAAGTTTAGCAGTTGGTTATGAACATTCTTTAGAAGTAGATGAATCGAAACCTTTCAAAATCAAGAACTATCCAATTCCCAAAAACATGCAAGAAAAAGTCAGAGTTGAGGTATCCCAAATGCTTCAAGATGGGATAATTGAACGTGGAAGAACAAGGTACGTCAATCCTTTAGTCGTCGTCCAAAAGAAGAATGGAGACATCCGTTTGTGTCTTGATGCCCGACGTCTGAATGAACGCACACGACCGCAGTTCGAAACTCCAGTCACGGTTGAAACATTGTTGGCAAGGTGTACAAATGCGAATTATTTTACAAAGCTAGATTTAAAGAGCTCTTTTTGGTTGGTACCGTTAAACAAAGAATCTAGAAAGTTTTGTGGATTTATGGTAGATGGTAACGTTTTTCAGTTTAAGGTTGTTCCTTATGGTTTAAGTAGTTCGGCTGCCGCGTTGATACGGGCAATGCAACAGATTTTAGAACCATACAATTCGTTTGTAGCTCATTACATCGATGATATTTTAATTTTTAGTCAGAGTTTAGATGAACATTTAGTGCATTTGCGCAAAGTTATTGAAGTTTTAGCAAGAAATGGTTTAAAAGTGAATTTAGGAAAATGTGAGTTTGTCAAGCATGAAGTAAAGTTTTTAGGATATGATTTAACAGAGAATTATGTCAGAGTAGATGAATCTAGGCTAGACGTCATCAAAAAGTACCCTAGACCTAGCAACATAAAGCTTTTGAGAGGATTTCTTGGTGTAGTCAATTACTACAAAAGGTTTGTTCCAAGATTAGCACACATCAGTGCACCTTTATTTGAATTGTTGAGAAAGAATGAAAAATTTAAATGGACAAATGAAAGATTAGAAGCATTTGAAAATGTAAAGTCTGAATTTCACAAATCATTATGTTTATTATTGCCAGATTTTAGTAAAGAATTTTTGTTACGTGTCGATGCCAGTGACACAGCCATCAGTGGTGTCTTGATTCAAATTGGCAGGAATGGAGAAGAACCAATTTGTTTTGTCTCAAGGATTTTGAAAAATTATGAGTTAAAATACACTGTGTCAGAAAAAGAAATGCTAGCTGTAGTCCATGCAGTAAACAAGTTAAGATTTTATTTACTAGGCAAGAAATTCATAATTGAGTCAGATCATGCTGCATTAACATCTTTAATGTCAACTCGGTTCTCAAACAACCGAATTTATCGATGGTCTTTATTATTATCAGAATATGTTTTTGAGATAAGACACATAAGAGGAGATTTGAATGTAACAGCTGATGCTTTGTCTCGTATGCACAATCTGAAAAGCCATTTCAACCATGTTGAGGTAAACACATACAACATGTATGAAGCCGAGGGGTTGTTTGACTTTGTCAGGATCAACGAGGTGCAACAAGATGATTGTTTCGATCGAATACGAGAGGCATTAGTCCACCGGGATGAGTACAAGGAGTTTGTCATCCGAGATGGGATTCTGATGAAGCGGATCCGAGATCAGTTCAACGTTGTACTCACCGAGGCTTTCGCACGTCAAGCAATGCAGGAGCTACATCAATCTCTTGGACACATTGGAGGTCACAAACTTTGGCTCACCTTCCGAGAAGCTTTCTTCGCAACAAGAGACAAGACCATTGCCAAATCCATCGTCCGCACATGTCTTCAATGTCAACTGGGAAAATCAAAGAACCGCACCTGCCAGAACGTCATCAAAAGCATAGTTGTAGAGAACAAACTCGACCTCGTCGCCGTCGACTTTCTTGGAAATCTCATACCTGGACATTTTGGCTACCGCAACATTTTCGTCATGGTAGATGTTTTCACCAAATACGTAAGACTCTTTCCCACCAGATATTACAACACTGATACAGCAATCCGTTGTATTGACAATTTTATAGGAAATCAAGGTAAAATGCGCCGCATTCTTGCTGACAATGCCACTTATTTTAACAC
This sequence comes from Cetonia aurata, assembly GCA_949128085.1. Lineage (NCBI taxonomy): Eukaryota > Metazoa > Arthropoda > Insecta > Coleoptera > Scarabaeidae > Cetonia > Cetonia aurata. The sequence continues at coordinate 54,258,066 of OX421882.1, read as the reverse complement.
GCATCGTTTTGTTGACGCCATGAATGAGCGTGATATTAATGTTTCTTTCTGTTCTATACGTCATCCTTGTGGGAATCCTTGCGAGAGATACATCCAGGAAATCGTCAAGTTTCTCAGGATGCAAACCCATCAACGCCATCCTGATTGGGTCCGCCACGTCCAAAACATCGAAAATTGGATAAACAACACTCCCAACACCACCACGGAGGAGTGCCCATACACTTTAATGTATGGAAGGTTGCCTAGTCGCCCGTGGAACCTTCTCGAGGAGGATGTATACGTGGAGGCACGTACAGAGGAAGCCAGAAGGAAGCTTCAACAAAGGGGACAACGTTATGTCCGCCAAGAAAATGCCAAGATCACCAAGCGTACCCGGTTCTATGTCGGCGACCAAGTCCTGGTGCGTCGATATCGTTTGGGAAGACGTGACCAGCAAACCTGCCAAAAGCTGGAACTTCCGTTTGTTGGACCGTACAGAGTGGCCCGTGTGTTTGATGGGGTCACCTACGAACTGCACACTTTGGACGGTACCCAGAACAAAGGTCGGTACCACATCTCTGCCCTCCAGAACTTTCACCACGACCCCGGGTAGCTCGCCGCCCGGAAGTGACGTTTTCACCCCTGTGTGCGGAGACAGGATTTTAATTTTTTTTTTTATTTTCCGTTGTTCGGACTGTCAATTTTTGTTTTTTCTTTTGTGTGCGTGCGATTTCAAAAGCAAAACAATGACACTTTTCAAGTGCAATTTTTTTCTTTTATAATCGGGAGATGTGCTGTGGAAAAAGGGGATGAAAAACTGTGCGTGAGTGCGTTGACCCCTTCGTCCAAGTCAGCTGTTTCAGGAGGATTTTTAAAAGACACTAAATTTTTCGTAAAAGTTAAGTTAGTATTAAGTTACTTTGAAACATGTTGAAAAATTCTTATTAATATCATTTTTAGTTTTGTTTTACCGCAATGTAATTTTCATTTAGCTCAGTTTTTTGTCAATTGTTGGTTTCCTTAGTTTAAGTCATGGGACCGTGTAAGATCGCTGCTTTTGCGTGCGCTTCTCTTGGGCCGGCGCGCGTTTGCTCGCTTGCGGGAGAGAGAAAGCAGTGTACAATTAGACTCTGCGAAGGTAAGATCATTTTTCCTGAGCGCTGTAAATGTATGTCGTTTGAAGACATTTTGTTTCCGCGTGTCATTTGATTTTTACAAATCTAACCTTAGTAGAGGCATCTTACACTCAATTCAGTTAATTTTCTTTGTATTATATTTGGAATTCCAAATAGTTTGTTATAGCTGATTTAATTTTACTTTTTGAGAGTTCATTTTTTTTTTATTTGATATTTAATTAATTTTTGATTCATTCTTTTTCCTTTTCAATTAGATTTGATTGTAGTTCACTGTTTTGAAGGTATTTTTACCTTGCTTTGTAATTGCTGACTACATTTGAGCAGTTTTAAGTATTTAAAGGTAAAGACGTTCACCTGTGAACGCCATTTTGCGATTTACACGTGGTGTATAAAATTTTATATTTCTAAATTTTCTTAATCTTGTTATTTTCACGTTAAATATAGGGAGTTTTCTTTTAAGCCTGGATTTTAATTAATCTAAGGTTTTAAATTTCTTCCTATTTGTTTTTTTTATTTATTAAAGTTCTAATTAATTTCAAAATTCAAATTTTGTTGTTTTTATTTGTTTCCCCACATCGTGGTCAATTTACACCCACTTTCAGTTTCTTAAGGTTTACCTTCAGAAGGTGACCACTGGGATTTTGAATCCCATGCTCTTCAAGAAATTTTTACTCTACTTTAGAGTTGGCGCTCAACTTAATAATTAATTTCAGACATTTGGTCACAAGCATTAATTTAATTTTAAGTAATTCACATTTTCATAATTATCACAGCAATATGTATAATTAGGTGTAAATTAAAATAAACCGTTTACATCCTCGAAAATGATGATATGAGCGTATAGGAAATGAATCATTAAAAACCAACAATTGATACGTATTACGTTCCACTTGTTATTTCCCAAATTCAATTAGGAAATCTCCAACCGCTCATCTTTATCACGATGTCGCGTGCAATCCGCGAAACAAACAGACACCGCGTAAAGTATACATGTATAGAGAGCTCCCCGCGAGATATAAACAAAAGTGCAGACCCGGGTGTCGGCGCGCGTGTTAGAGTAGTAGGGAAACCGAAAAGACTGTGGCCTTTGCAATATCGTATAAAAACACTGTAATCTTTAATGGCCAGCTTAGTTTTAAAGACCCACTCAGTAGTCATCGACGGTTAGGATTTGCCACCAGAGCTAGCCTATCCGAATTTAACGTCTTCGTCCTTTACACAAATTGAATTTTCGGATTAACGTGCCGGGTAATAAATTAGTGTGATCATCGAATAGGAATATCGTCGACCTTATACTTTCACAACGTATCAATATGCCGCCACAAGAGAAAAACGTACCCGGAGCGGCGACCGGAGCCGACACGCAAGAAAAGATGGTACCTACTTTAACGACAGCTTATGCTAATAAGGGATTCGTAGGCGACGCGCAAAACAATAACGGACAAAATGATAAGACGAAAAGCGATAAAAGAAAGGACGATGCGACGCTTGAATTTGACGACTTACTACCGCACATAGGAGAATTCGGAATCTATCAGAAGCTTCTGTTTTTGATGATGATACCGTTTGCTTTTTTCGTGGCGTGGGTTTACTTTACGCAAATATTCATCACGATAAATCCGGAGCAACATTGGTGTTGGATTCCGGAGTTGGCAAATCTAACAGTTGAAGAAAGGTAGGTTGAGCTATGGACGCTGTATACTTTTCTATAAAGTAGAAAATGCAATACTCATATCATTAAACGAACAAAAACACTAACTTATTTCCCTAACGGTATGGCCCTAGAGGGATAAATATGCAGTCGGCGATAGTGAAACATTGAAAAGAGAAAGGTGTAACACCTTCCTCTTTATTTCTTTATATGTTCAAGGTTTATTATCTTGTGGTAGTTATGTTACATATATTCTGGTCACGAAGCTACTCCTTTTTAACGTAAATTAATCTTGATTCCATTCATAACTTAACTGAGATTAATTGGCGATAATGTTTATACCGTTTATATAGGCTGAACCAAATTCAATGTACATAATGAGTAAATATTAGATAGATATAATTTTTTGAAATAAAATCATCGGTAAAATCGAATTCTAAATTTATTTTATCATTTAGGTATTTAAAAAAACTATTTTTAGTTACTATTACGCGTTATAACTTCGTTATTATTTAAATTTTCAAAAATAGTTTAGATGTTTTTGGTATAGTTTTATATTTGGAACTAGAAACAAAATCATTTTTTTTTTAATATTTTTTCAAAATTTTGAGAAATGACGGTATGTTATTCTTTTATATGAAAACCATAGGTAATCTATGTTATAATCGAATAATACATTTTGAGGAATTTACAAAGTCAGTTTTAGTTTAAGTATTGACGATGACAGCGTTGCTGTTGAATTTTAATTTAAATCTATAAACATATTGTAATGAAAGAAAACTGCGTCAAAATGTAGTTAGTTCTGTAGACTGTGGAGGAAAGATGTCACAAATCCATTCGAAGTACTGGACACCAATTTTAATGATTTTTGTCATCAGTTGTATGGTTCATATAATATGTTCTAATAACATATTTAACATTTAATTATTAAAATTAATAGTGTATTAATATATGTATATTTACCAACTAATTTTTTAAATACATTAACACTTTTAGAAACTGTATTTTCACAGGGTAGGCTTTTGGATCTTTTTGTCCTATTGTGAGAATCTATGTAGAAATTACTAATACTTCTAGTGTTATAATTATGCACATCATTGACTAGTACTGTTTTTTTTAAGGGGAGAAGGCAATACAAATTCAAATTCAAATTCAAATTCAAATTCAAATTCCTTTATTAATCCTCTAGACTACAGTGTAGTATGGGACAAGTCAGTAATATCAATAGATACAAATATATAAATATGTGGGCAACGTAAATACACAAAAAATAACAATAAAAACAGAAACTACAGAAACTACAGGGTACATGAATTAAAATACTCGTCAAGAGAATATATACATCTTTCCAATAGGAATGCTCTAACACTGTACTTAAATTGATTGCAATTTATAATCTCTTTAAATCTTTGAGACAATGCGTTGAATATTTTTAAACCCAAAACATTAGGACTATTTTTAGTCAAATTTAATGAAAATTTAGGAATATGAAAATTATGTTTAAACCTAGTATCATAGGTGTGGACATCATTGTTGCACAGAAATTCCCGTTTATTTTTGTGGATATATTTTAAAAGTTCATATATATGCATGGCAGGCATTGGCGTGATATTCCATTTTTTACATGATTCCCTAGAGTTAATTGCAGCCATGCAACGAATAATACGTTTCTGGGCCAAAAACACACTTCGCGCGGCTGGTGATGCACCCCAAACAGTAATACCGTATGAGAGTCTCCTGTGGATATTAGCATAATAAAATGATAATAAAGATTTAGGATCAATTATAGCCCTAAGATTGCGTATTTGGTAACAGCTAGAATTTAATTTTCTTATAATTTTTTGGCAATGAGCACTCCAAGATAATGCCTCGTCCATAGTCATACCCAAAAAATTCATTTCATTGACTCGTTCAATTTCATTATTTTGTGAAGATATATTGAAATCAAGTTGTGTTGTATTTTGAATAGTATGGAAAATTACATATTTTGTTTTGTTACTATTTAAATACAGCTTGTTGTTAGTAAACCATGTTGTCATATCTTTCAAAGCTGCATTTGACTGATTTTCCATTTCTAAGATATTTTTACTTGATACAATAGCACTAGTATCATCAGCATACATGATTATTTTATAATTAACCAGAAAGTCAATGATGTCATTTATAAAAATCAAGAAAAGTACAGGACCCAAAACACTACCCTGAGGCACTCCTTTTTCAACAGGTAAAACAAAAGATTTAAAATTATTTATGCAGCAATCTGTTTTATGCCGAATCTTTACCAATTGGAGCCTACTACGCAAATATGATTTAAACCATTGTGCTACTACACCCCTAATTCCATACCATTCAAGTTAACAAAATATCATGATCAACACAATCGAAAGCGCGACTAAGGTCACAAAAAATTCCCGCACAAAACTTGTCAGATTCCAAGGCTTTTATTACATGTTCATATAAGGAATGAATCCCAGTAATTGTTGAATGATTATAACGATAACCATGTTGCTGGCTCGCCAAAATGTTGTGTTTATTTAAATGTGAAAGTAATCTGTCTAACATCGCATATTCAAAATTTTTTGACAAACTAGGTGAAATTATTAATGGGCGATAATTAACTATATCTAATCTTGAACCTTTTTTGTACAGCGGTGTCACACTAGATACTTTCAACTTTTCTGGAAATTCACCTAACCTAAATGACATATTTACTAGAATGGTTAATGGCGTAACTAGTAATTCTGATATTTTTTTTATTAAACTGCTCGGTACATCATCAGGCCCAGCGGATATTTTATTTTTAATTTTATTAAACAAATTTCTTATTTCATATTCGTTAAATGGCAATGCACACATACTGCCAATATGATTATGACTGCTACCTGAACAGTTGCCCCCACCAGAAATTTTTGATGCAATATCATTAACCGATTCAATAAAGTATTTATTAAAAGTTTCGGCTATTTCAAGGGTATTCGTTATTGTTTCTTCATCATTTTTCAGAACAATATTTTCATGACATTTTACTTTACCAGATAGGTCATTAATAACATTTCAAGCCGCTTTTGATTGATTTGATGACGACGTAATTTTATTTGTATAATAATCCCGTTTAGCATCTTTCAACAGGCAAGCATGTTGTTTTTTTCGTTGCATATATATTTCATTAAATTAAATTCATTAAATACGAAAATCATCGTTTTGAAGATAATTATTTTTGTAACATTTATCAAATTTTTATTTAAAGTGATTTGCATGGGTAAATATTACATTACCTATTCTTACCTATTCTATAAATATAGTTCACTTTCTGTGATATTTTATTTATTATATACTTAACATGTTCTCTAAACAATACATTTTTACCAATACTTGCCCCCAAATATTTCATATCTCTCTGTGTAAGTTGCTACTACCAATTTTTCCAAAAATATTACTAAAATCAATGTTACTAACTTTATGTATTATCTGTAATCATATATTTAAACTTCTGGTAGTATTTATACTTAAACTGTTAGAGCATACTCATTTATACAATAGAGATAATTCGTCTAAGATAAATCATAGTATCATCGGCAAATACACATATTTCAGATTTGTTAATTATCATAGTGATACCATTAATATACAAATTAAATAATAACGAAAACTATAACCCAAGACTCTTCCTTGTGTCAACCCCACTGTATTTCACTTTTTGTTCACTGTTGGTGTACGATTTTCTTTATAAAAGAACAAGTGCTTATCAGGCACCTTCAAAGATCCAAATCTCCCTTCTAATCGTCATTACGACCCAGGAAAAAATCTATTATCGTAATCGAACAGAGTGAGATTTGAACCCTGAAATTTACGACTGATAGCCAAGTGTGCAAGCCATTAGATTATCAACCGGGCTTAAAAACATTGCATCAGATTTTCACTGAAATCAATTTTCAACACTAACTCTCGATCAATAGTTTCAAACGCTCTTCTAAAATATATAAACACAGCCAGCATCATCTTTCAAAATTACTTTAAGGCATTTCTCACAAATGCCATTAGTGCACTTCTTACAGTGTGAAATCATTAAATAAATGCTTTTCTGCTATCACTGTAATTTAATATAAGGCAATTTTTATTTTAAAAATTGTACCTCGTGTAGGATTTAAACCAGACACCTTCCGCTTGCTGGACGGATGCTCGACCAGTTAAGTTAACGAGGTGTTCGGGTCTTTACAATTTGAATTGTCTCAAATACAGATCTAGAGAGCCGGCAGGACGGCAAATATGCAATTAGTGCACTTCGTACAGTATGAAATCATTAAATAAATGCTTTTCTGTTATCACTGTAATTTAAAAATTTTTAATATAAAAATTGCCTCATGTTAAATTACAGTGATAGTAGAAAAGCATTTATTTAAAGATTTCACAGTGTAAGAAGTACACTAATTGCATATTTGCCCGCTTGTCGGCTTTATAGATCTGTATTTGAAACAATTCAAATTGTCCCGAACACCTCGTTAGCTCAACTGGTAGAGCGTCCGTCCGGCAAGCGGATGGCGTCGCATTCAAATCCTACACGAGGTAAAATTTTTAATATGAAAATTGCCTCATATTATATTGCTGTGGTAGCAGTAAAGCATTTATTTCCTTCTTGAAACGCGATTGGTTCAGCACTCTTATGATATTTTCTTCACACTACTTAATTAATAGATTTCTGCTACAAACATATTTTTCAGGAATGCAATAATCTCTTAATTTCGTTCATTGTGACTTCCTGAAACGATTTAAATTCTTCAGATTTGTTAATATTATCTATATAGTCTATTATTGTCGCTGTCGCTTTTTTAGGTATACTTTTAACAATGTTATCCATATTTAATACAAAATAATGATTGAATTTATGAGCCGTTTAATATTTCCAGTACCTACCAAAATTATATATTGCTCTTGTACTTTTTCAGTACTGGGTAGTAGCCTTTTTAGGTTTTTCGAAAGTATATTTGAACCATGCTTATTCGAATCCAGTATGGACAGTAGACAGTTTTCTTTGACGTTTCTTATCATATATATCATCACTACCACATTTCATGATTTCTTACATTCTTTCCATTTAATAATAATAATAATAATAATAATAATAATAGTAGTGTAATTAACTGATGGGTTTTGTGAAAATACAGCTGTTTTATATTATTTATTTCTCAAATTCATTGCTTCTATCAAATTTTGCTGTAATCGATTTATTATCCACATAACTGCTCACTATTATGCTCTATGGAGCAAAGTTTCTAACCTCTATTCATAATATTTTTTCATCCCATTTGTCCAAAGTGGAGCCATTTCGTTTAGGTACCGCTCTTGAATTGTTCCATTCCATTATATAAAGTTTGTCATGTAATACGCATGTATTATAATTCTTGAAATTCTTTCTTTTAACGGTAATTTTATCATCTGTGGCTATAATTTTCTCATTTATTTTCACTGCTAGCATACAGTAATCAATTATTTCTATTCTATTTACTTTCATCCGAAATTACAATTTACTCTTGAAATAGAAAAAAATCAGACGTTAAACTATTTAGATCTTACCTTGATTCGTGAAAATAATAAAATTCTGACAAAATTATATCACAAACCAACCTTTTCTGGTCGTTATTTAAATTTTCACTCTGTTTAAAAAAAAAAAAAAAATTTTGGCCAACTTAATTAATAAGTAGAGCCATTACATTAACCAATCCAAAATATAGAAAAGAATTATTACACACAGTAAAAACTAACTTACAAAAAAATTACTATCCGCTACCATTAATTCAAAAAACCATTAAAAACAAAATACATCAATATTATAACACCAGACAGATCAATAACACAAAAACCACAAACCCAAGTACATTCAAGTATATTAGTGTCCCATTCGTTCAACAACTATCCGAAAAACTTAATAAAATTCTTGACCCACATCAAATAAAAATTGCACATAAAACCCACAATAATTTAAATTTTAATTTTTCAAAATTAAAAGATAGTATTCCATTACAAAACCAAAATCATGTAGTATACAAAATCCCCTGTAACAATTGTAATGGTGTGTACATAGGACAAACATCACAACAACTTCATAACAGAATAAAAAAAGTTACAAACATCAAAATAACCTCACCGCTCTAAAAAAAACATACAATTAACTTTGGTCATACATTCAATTTCGATAATGCAAGTATTTTAAATAAAGAAAGAAATTATAAAGCGCGTGGTATATTAGAAATATACAATAAAAAAACAAAATACCGCAGTAAACGACAAAACAGATATAGAAAGCTTATCAAAAATTTATTCACCAATCATTTAAATACTTTTCGCCAATAATATATATACGTAATTTTACAAATAAACAATTTTTAGTACAACAATTTAGAAAAAAGCCCACGGCTGAGCAGGCCTTTCGGGTTATTTTAAATGTAGTTCTCCGGTATTCACACAAAATGTATCACCTGCATAATAACTTTAAATGACGATTAACAGTAGGTATGTAGTTTTTGTAAGAAAGATTGAATGTTTGTATTCAGGAAAAAAAAAGAAGTTTTTAATACTATTTTAAAATGTTTGTGAATGTCCTTAAATCTGTAAGTATAAAACACATAAAAAATTGTTAAAATGTTAATAACATGTTCATAATTTCTAGACAAAAAATTTTTGCGAATTATTATATTATTAATAAAAAATCTGAGGAAGACAACAATAAACAAATAAGATTGTCGAAACGTCATGGATAGTTTCATTGAATAAATCATTAAATTAAAAAAAAAAAAACAATTATTTATGCAGTTAAATGTACCTTCTGTTATGTTTTATACAATGTAACTATCTAAATTATGTTTTTAATCTTTCTATTAATTTAAAAGGAAAAGACAAACTAATATTTAAAAGTAGTCTTTAGGCTTTCACGGCCGTCGTTGCTGACTGCTCTCAGATCACGACAAGATGATCGAAACGTCAAGTAATTTAAACTTTCTACACGGCAGAGAACCCGAGAACCGAAGAGCAGCTAATATTTAAAAGTTGTTCTGCAAAGTATTTTACATTTTCTCAGCAATAGATACTTATTACGAAATTATATATAATTTTGAAATGAATTCTGTATGATAGAAGTTAACAAAATAATTTACGAAAATTCGATTAAATTAATAATATACCTATCTTGTAAAATCTCTAGTTTATTGGCATTTGCTTATTATTCCGGAAAAAATAATAGTCTCTCTGTAATCATCAAAACATCAATCCAAGAAATATTAATATATCTTCGTTCAAACAAAGTTAAGAAAATTGCCTATTCGTTTATCAAGTACTATGGTTTTCATTAAAAATACTTAATATGAGATCATTACTATTGGGAGGGGCAGAGGGGAACGCACATATTTTTATTAATTTAAATCATCATGGCACTAGTATAAATGTTGCGTCTCTCTTCTGAACCATGTAAAATATAAATCGCATTTAGATGTACTGGGAACTCACAGCGGCAGAAAATCAATACAATTACGTTAGAGACGGACAGGACTTGACGGTCTTGAAAAAATAAATATTATCTTAGTTATAATGTCCTCTTGATTAGAGTGTTTAGGAATTAAATTTTTAGTTTATTTTATTGCAGAATTTGACGATAGTTAGCTTGAAATTGCATTATGTTATGATTTGTTGTAAAAATAATATTTTATATCTACAAATACGATATTCTGCGATTATATTTAACAGTTATACGTTTAATATGAAAAAAGTTTCTTTCCTTTTATAAAAGTAATATGTATTCGTTACTTTTGAGTAGCTTTATTTATTTTAAATTATTAGTAATGTTGTCGGGTTTTGCAGTGAAAATTCTGGCGTATAGGTAACTAATTTGGAAAAAAATTGACGCACTGAAGGTTCCAAGAAAACAATATTTGTTATAGAATCACGTATACATATTGTTATGTATTTATACCTGACGATTATAGAATTAGAAACAAGAGCAAAACAACAGTGTGGAATAACTAATGAGAGGCTGATACATCAATTCACAAGTTTTCTTGACGTAACCATCAAAAGAGAGTTATTACATTGGGATTTCCTCCTTTTTTTCTAATTTAAAATCCAAATAAAAAAAAATAATGAATATGTGGTTTTGATAAACATAATCTATCTGTTATAACTCATTATATTCGCTATTTACTTATTCTATACCATATGCTGCCAAACACGTTAACTAATAATTTTAAGCTCCAATTCAAAATACATCAGTGTTTATAATTATAGGTATTTTTATGTGTGTGTGTGGGTAGCTTTATAAATAGATAGTAATTAAATACATACTAGTGAACATGTGGTTTTATTTTTTTTTATATACACAACCAATTGTTTACATTACATCATACCACCAGGGTCCTAAGAATTAACAAACTAACAAATCGTTTCGATTTGGACAAACTTGAATATGTGGTATATGCGTCATTACTTTTTAATATTAAGAAGTTCAGCTTATGGCTTAACTTGGTATTCTCGAGGTTAGTTCTATCAATTAATTCTTTCACTTAAGTTTGACGAAGGAGTCGTATGCCTGGGTGAATACTAATAAAATTTGGTTTGGTTGGTTTAATTTAATAATATTAAAGTAACGAGATAAGTTAACTGTTTAATTGCACAGATATTGGCAATAAAATGTTTAAATCTCATTGCAAAATTTAAAATAAAACCACGTTACTGTGTTTGCAAAATATGTTCGCGGTTCACCAGCGTATCATATAAATTGTTGCTCACTATAAACAATGGATTACCTTTGAAAGGCGTGTTGATAAATGATCAATCCTATAATTAAGTGATGGGAGCATGAACCACTAAACAAAATAATATTCATGAATATGACCTTTCAATATAAAAAAAACTGATGATGTTTTTTTTGCGCAATATTAAAAGAATTATGCTGGAAAATTATTTAAATTTTATAATAAATGGCTCAAACAGCACGATAAGCGTTGAATAGATACTTAATGCTGTTTTGTACCACTAGTCAGTATAATAAACGGTAGAATAACTTCGCTGTAAATATTTAATAATAGCTTACAAGCTACAAAATAGCTCGATAAGACTTTGAAATTAGTTCATAAGTAATATAATAAATGTTAAAGTAATATTCTGTTGAAATACAGTTTATCATGTACTTCCCTTTGGTGTACGATAAACTCTGTATTTCAACAATTTATTCCGCTGATACTTTATCGTTTATTATGCAAGCTATAAATTAACATTAAACGTTTGTTTAATTATTTCATTATAAGTTGTTGTTCAACGTTTATGGCGTAAATATTTATTGTACGACATAGGAGGTTGTTTGGGTGTAGTAAGAAATTAAAATGTTATATAGGTAAACGAACACAAATTATTCGGAGGTAGTTGATTACACTATCTCATATATAGAGCTGCTACAAATTACTTTTCTCTATTTCTAACCATACGTTTTCCTCACATTAAATTCTTCTCATCAACTATATCAGTGAATCAACTACGATTTTACGAATTCCATAAAAGAACACGAAGTAATGGAAATAACTTGTTGACTGGTTGCTTTACAAATTTGCAACTACGTTTTATTCTCAATGTTCACTAAAAACGGTATTTCTCTTTGGTAATTACTGTAATAACCAAACATTCAAGGTATTTTGCTTTCAAGGTGATTTGCTTTTATTACTCTGGGCAGTATACTAAAATCCTTTAATTTAGACTTTAGTGTACTGCACGTAACAATAATTAAAGACACTTAGCACTCCTATATTGAAATGCTATCAAGATAGGACGCTTTTATTTTATAGCTCAATATATAAATATTAACTGACTTGCTTTCCCATAGTATTAGGCATAAATTACGGAAAAGCTAGAGTTAACATAGTGTTTTATAAAGTTTAATTTTCTTACCAGTAATTGCAATTTTAAACATAACCTTGGTACCTAACTTTTATTTTTTGGCATTTGGGACCAAAGACGGCAGTAATATCACGTTATTGTAGATACACACATTTCAAAGTGCTCTATTTTTACATGCATTAAGCTTAGCTTTTCTACATTTATTCTACAAATACTTTCCTTGTTGTAGATACACAAGTATTGTACAATGACTTTAGTTGGTTTTATGAAACGTACACGCCAGAACAATGTGATTAACATCGGCTGGTTCCTAATTACATAAACATTTCGCTGATTCAATTAGACCCAACCTGTGTGGATGTTCGGCAAACTGACCAAGATTAAATTTTCATCTTGCAATTGTGGACCGGAGAAATCTGGATGCCAATATTTCTCTTCTGGTTAAATGGGTCCTATGAGTTTTACATGCAGATGACCACTCAGTATTCCATTCTCTTTTGAAAACCTACTCTTTCGATATTTTCAGTAGCTCTTTACTTCCAAGTGCAGATCTTTATTGAATTGCCTTGACACATTCTTCTTTAACTAATTTATCTACATTATTATTAGATTTTATCTCATTAAGTACCTTAACCCAGAATAATTTCCATACCTTTTCCATTCATTATCTTAAGAATGCAAAAATAGAACTCATTTTAGAATTATGCTTCCGGTAGTCAATTGCTTTTGAAACGCTAGTGGAGTCGGTCATTACTACAGCTTTCTTAAATTTACTATTTTTAGTGTACATCAATGCTTCAACTATTGCTGTTGTTTTTGTTGTAAAGACATCGGCTGCAGAATCCAGTTTAAACGTTAGACCCGGGAATAATTTTTTGATATACAGGGTGCGGCAGGGAAACTTGCTGATTTGAAAAGTCAATAAAAGAAAAAATACTTCAAATATCGATTTAATTCTTTTTGTATCGTATAGTACACATTCTGAATTTTTGTTTTAAGTGGTTTTAAAAATGACATCGGGCAAATGGCGGCCCTCATTCGTGATACACTGATCAACCCTAGATTTAAAGTTGCGCTCCACTCTTTCGAGCATATCGACGGGAATGTTGGCGATGGCTTGGCGGATGTTGTCCTTCAGGTGTTGCAGGGTCCGGGGTTTGTCGTTATAAACGATGGATTTAAGATATCCCCATAAAAAGAAATCGCAAGGTGCCAAATCGGGGGAGCGCGGCGGCCACGGTACGTCACCCCTCAAGGATATCAGGCGCTCGTGAAAGTGTTCCCTCAAAAGCTCCATCGAAGTTCTCGCTGTGTGCGCCGTGGCTCCGTCCTGTTGGAACCATACGTCCCCAAGATCCATTTCTTCAAGTTGTGGAAGAAAAAATGTCTCAATCATTTCTCTGTAGCGAACTGCATTCACAGTAACAGCGCGTTCATCTTCCTCGAAAAAATGAGGCCTTATTATTGCAACTCTCGACAATGCACACAACACAGTAACACGTTCACAATGAAGTGGAATGTCATGAAGTTCGCGAGGATTGACATTACTCCAATACCGTATGTTTTGTTTGTTAACACAGCCGGAAATGTGAAAGTGGGCCTCATCACTAAAAAACACGAGAGCGTCGTCTGGCAAGTTACTGAGCGCTTCACATGCAGTTTGGCGAGAAGCGAAATCGCGTTCACTCAACTTTTGGACCACAGCCAGTTTGTAGGGATGAAACTGGAGTTCCTTGTGAAGAATTCGTCTCACTGTGCGATCAGAAATCCCCAGAGCAGCAGCGTGTTTACGCGCCGAACGCCGGGGAGAGCGCAAAAACGACTCCCTTACCCTTTCGACGTTTTCTGGAGTTCTGGATGTCCGTTGACCTCCTGGGCCTTTTTTTCAACACTCCCACTTTCCCTAAATGTGTTCACCCACGAAACAAGCGATTGCCGGCCAGGAACGGGACCCGCGGGATGAATATCGAACCGAGTTCGGAAGGCACGTTGGGTGGCGACCACCGAATGACCGTTGGAAAAATAGGCCCCGACGGCGAACGCACGCTGTTCCTTTGTCCAACGCATGATGACAAATGTCATTTGGGGTAACAAAACTTCAAAACCCCCTCTTTCTGATGAGACCCTCCCCACCCCTTTCTGACCACGCCTCGCTCATTGGCGTCCAATTCAAATCAGCAAGTTTCCCTGCCGCACCCTGTATAAGTGTAATGTTGGCAGTAATAATTTATATTATTATCTAAACTATCTTCAAAATGTACGCAGTGCAAATTTTTCTAACTGTAATCGTATCTTAAAGGATTGAATCTACATATTTATGAACTTGCATTCCATAGTTAATTTAATAACAGTATAATAATATTGCGAAAACCATAGCATTTACTTTGAAGTTACTTTTCAAGAATAAATAGCTTTTGCTTTATTGTCATTCTTACTTCTTACCGAACAACTACCATAAAATGCAAGCGAATGTTGCTTAGTGTTATATTTGGAGATGCATTGGTATTGAAGAAAAATAGCATCCGCATGGCTCGATTATCCGTCCCGTCCACCGCGGTCACTAGGGCCTATTGTAGAGCTGGAGATGCATTATTAAAAGATTCGCTGAAGCTTCGTGTTGATTATATCTACATCTTTACATAATCGGATTCTCCTCGATTAAGAATTTAAATGAAATAATTTGGAACATAATTATCATTACATTAGAATCCCAAGAGGTAGAGCACTGAAGTATTTTTGAATGTAAGACGCATAATTTAATAAGAGTGGCATTACCGTGTTTAACAATACAAATTAATATAGACGCCATGTAATAATTGGAGGCTTACCACTTGAATAGTTGAAATCATATATGTCAGAAAATTAAAATTAAAATAATAATGAGTTGTCAGATAACTATGTCATGGACATAGGTGTGCCCCAAGGTTTTGCCATGGGCCCTTTCTTTTCCTTCTACCCATAAATAACCTACCAAGTGTCAGGGAAACCGAATCTTTAATACTATTTACAGATGACACTTCTATAGCACTTTCGTCGGAAGGTGATCTCTTGACCGCGATAGAACAAGCGATAAATTAAATGGCTCGATGGTGCACCCAAAATAGATTGATTTTAAACGGTGAAAAGAACTGCTGTGATTTATTTTCATAAGCGACGATTTATAACTTAATAAAGCTTTATATACATTAAGAAAAATGAAAAAAATGTGTGACATCTCAACTTTAAAGATGATATATTTTGCCTACTTTCATTCGCATTTGAGCTATGGCTTACTCTTTTGGGGCTCAAATAAAAACTTAAAAACTGTTCTACTTTTACAAAAGAAAGCAGTGCGTACTATCAATAATTTAAACTCTGTTCAAACTTATCGAAATTCTTTTATAGATCTGGGCATTCCAACTGTATTTAATCTTTATATCTTGGAGTCAGCTTTGTATATAAATAAAAATCTCAGTAATTTTAGAACTAATGCCGAAACACATAATTACTCTACTAGATATCCGAATTACGTTCGCAGCGATCTGGCTAAAACGAATAAATTCTATAATACATATACATATATTAGCATAGGAACAAGGATCTATAACACGTTACCAACAGAAGTCAGGGCTCATCAGCGCAACTTAAACTTTGTCTTAAAAGATTTCTTAGATGCCATGCTTTTTATAACATAGACGAGTTTTCTGATTTATGTGCAGGCTCCGCACGTTGATTATTTATATGTACTGTGTAGTGTAAGGTTTTGATTTGTAAGGCAGAATTGGGTTTGCGGAGATACACCTTCCTTCGTCTGTTCATATCTGGATGCATGTTGTTGTTCTAAATACTTCTTTTTTAAACACTACCAGCCTTATTCATAGTCGGATTTAGTAGCTACTAACATCCTACTAAGATCCTACTAAGAAAATCCACATTCATAGTGGTATTTAGTAGCGTACTAAGCTTAGTTGCCAACTAAATCCTTAGTAGCGACTGGGGGTATGTTTAAGACGCTATTAAATGTAACCTAAAAATTGTATGCATGTTGTATGTAAATATATGTCACCGTAGTATTATCTTCAAAATTTAATAATGTTGGTAGTTTCATTTTTAAGAAATGTTGCTTCATACATTGATAAGTTCAACAATTTAGCTCATTTCCTTCTTGTCTTACAACAAATTGTGAAGTAATATAATTCCATCCTTAATTATTTTTTGAAATTGCGACTATCAACTTAAATTTAAAAAAAAATAGAATATAGAACAAATATTGGCTCTATGGCAATTTTTTGTAAATTGAAAGGATATTGAATCATTTCATGGGACATAGAACACAATAATAATATTATCGTTTTCATCGAGGCTACCTTTTCTGTTGCAATAGTCAATGATTTAAACAAGAAAACTAAACAAAATATACAAATAATATTGGTTTTATTTAAATATTTTAAAAATATATAATAATAAAGAAAAACTGAAAAGGACCATGTTTGCTTTTGTCAACGAACACATTTGGAATGCTTTCCTTGTTTTGAAAGAATTGTCATCTTTGTGACTTTTAAAGTAATAGCAAATACGATGCTTGCCTACATTCAATGTTTTTGAAAAGAATTGCCGACAGGCCGGACGTACCTATAAGAGACTGAACCTTATAATATATATATATATATATATAATGTATTGTAGTTAATGCAATATAGGACATAACAACAACAAAAAACTAATTAAAGTATCTTCTAATACAGTTCTGCCTAAAAACATTTCCATTCTCAAGATCGTTAATATCCCCTTCGTTAAATTGGTTGTCTTCGTCAAAATCGTATTCTAAAATGACAATATTAAATATTTACTACCACAATAATATCGACATGAAATGTTACGTTCTATTTCTGGTTGGTTTTCTAAAATAACAGTATGCAAAATGGCAACAGCAACTATTGCTGCTTTTGTTGTATCAATATTTTTGTACCTGTGTCATCACCATATGCACCTTTAACCAAGTGTACAGTCGCCAAAACTTGTGTTTCAGGTGAAATAGACAAACCACGATTGCTTACTGTCCTTAAATTATCACGAATTAAATTTATAAAAATATTCGCTACATTTTTGGACATTCGATATTTTGTTTTAGAAGATTATTCATTATACATTTCCAAAGGATTATGCCTTTCTAAATACAACTTTGGATTACGAACGAGCCCGAGATGAATTTCTGCTTCTTAAAATTCAACTAATTCATCTTGAATATCAATTAACTCATCAGCCATTTACTTTGTACTTAAATATAAGAGATGTTTACAAATGCTTGTCAGATTCTGTCAAAATCTTACAAGACATTCATTGCGCATGAACTTGTTAATATTTTACCCTGTTGCCACACACTTTTCTCTACTACCATTCTATTACTTAGTAGCCACCATAAACGCGACTATGAATGGCAATGGTTAGTAGGATTCTAATATGATCTTAGTGGCTACTAGCTAGTAGCGTACTAAGACCCTATTAGGGACTCGACTATGAATAAGGCTGTATATGTGCAACACAATTTATGTATTAAACTATAGAAACATGCGTTTTGGGGTGTATTGCCGGTTAGATTCAATTTTGTTTTGTTTTGTTTCTTTTTATAATTTTATAATTTTACGAAATTACTTTTACTTGTGTATCATTTATCATTATTATCGTCTTTGAATTGTTACATATATGTTGCATGTTGTCTGTATGGCTGTAGTATTCGACACCACTTGTATAAGAATATATACTAATAAATAAATAAATAAATAACAGTTGACAACATGTTCGTGGGCTTTACACAAGTTTTAGGTATAGATGTAGATGAAGCACTAATGTTCGAAAACCATATTCAGACATTGTCAAAAAATTAAATTCTGCCTATTATGCAATACTACAATTAAAAACGAGCTTAGACAGAAAAAAAATTTCTTAATATATATTTTGCTTTTTATTTATTCGGTTCTTTTGTTTAATGTACTAATATGGGGAAGGGCTGTAGACTGGATTCGGGTGTTTGTAGCTCAAAAGCGCAACATACGCTCGATTTATAGTATCAATTATAGAAGTAGTTGCTGTGATGTGTTTAAGACCAATAAAATATTGACGTTTCCATCGATTTACATTTACCGCTGTGCTGTATTTGCGAAGAAGAATCTCAACTTCTTTAACAAGTTTTTGTTCGAACATGCATATTCAACCAGAAATTGCTTGGACAATTCCACGGCTTAATACTTCATCGTTTCGGAAGCCTCCATTATTCTCATGTATGATAACTGACCAGCTGCCAAACAGATTAAAAAATATTGAAAATTTAATATGTATAAAAAGGAGGAGACACGAAGTTGCTTTTACAATTACGACAAATAGGTATATATGATGGACTTATGAATAAAGACTGCTTATTATTACTATTGCATATAACTTTGCAATTTTAAAATACATTTTCTGTAATGCCAACGTGTTATTTATTTCGTTGTCATTATTAGATATGATATTGTAGCTGATTTTGTTTTTTAAATAACAATCATATAATTTTTATTATTTTTTGGAATAAAGTGTTTTTATAAAAAATAATTTAACTATATGTAATTGAAAATTGTCTGTTATGAACTATCAAGATTTAAAATTTTAAAAAAATGTTTGGGTATGCAATTTTTTGTTTGAAATTTATGCATCAACATTTTCCTTTAAAACCTATAGATTTTACCTAATGACATCATTCATTGTTAAAATGGAATCCTTTATGTAATTAAACCAGAAATTTTGGAAGCTTCATTAGCAGAGATATTAAAGCTTCCTCGATGAATTTGTAAATTATTTTTAACACATATAGCCACCCTTTCTTGAGGCTCACACATTTCATTTAACATTTTTATATTTTTACCAGAAGTTGATGAAAAACATTATACTTCCGAAGGAAGAAAAAAATGCAAATTAATCAAAAATTATTGTGAATCAAACAATACTTTACCTAAGTAAAGACATAATTGCTTCTAAAAGTTTCCCTGAAAGACTTGCAAACTTTTATTTGATCTGTGTACAATAACTTATATATTATGTGCACTTGTAAAATGTTTGAGGAGATGGAACAAATCTAAAAACGTTTTTTGAAATCTGTAACTTTAAATTATGATGGATTTTCCGCAGCGTTGATTATATACACACAATATCCGAAGTCTGTTAAAATCAGAAGACTTTATTTATAACACACAAGTTTTAGAAAACTTTTAATGGAATAAAATCGTCCCTTATACTTTTTAATATCTTTAGTAGCTACCCAGTTAACATCTACAAATCCCTTCAATTAATTTTGCTGACTACTTCCCATTTAGAAGTTTTTATATTTTCTCTCTCTAATTTTCCCATTTTCTTTATAAGTATACCATATGTATAGAGAGAAATACTCTCTCTTTAAGCAAGAATAAAATACAAACAACTTACGAGTTTCACAATATCGTCTGGAGTAAATTAAAAAATATATATTAACACTTCTTTGTTGCAATTAATTAATTGTTTCAGAACTGTATATTCAAAACGTACATTAAGTGATAAGAATAGTCATTATTTACACATGCATGGGAGTGCATTTAAAAAGTCCACGAATTAGGTAAGATTATAATCTATTATGCTATTCGAGTGCCTGCATATGTCTACCTACATTTAGTAATAGCAAGAATTACAAATCGGTAATTACGGCAAAGAGCCTTAAGCAAAAATAGTGGCACTTTCTTAAGGATTGGCGTCATAACGCACTTGAATTACAACAAGGCAAAACGTGAGTTTCGCTGTAAACGTGGTACGTATGATATACAGGTACCTATTGATAAAAATAAAGAAGCTTCACAGCTTCTATGTCGTGATGTTAATGCCACTAATTAGGAATGTGGATGCACATATATGTATCTGCAATAAAATCAGCTGGAAATTAACTAGATATATTGTACACTACCATGATGTAAGTCTGGTCAGGGTCGAGAGTTTTACAATAGTTTTATGCGTCAAAAGAAAAACGCTTATTTCTGAAAATGTATAATTCCATAACGAAAAATGTCTATTATTTGACTACTTTTATATGTGTATATACAAAGCACTTTCTCTTTTGGCAGTTGTTTGTGATTTTGCAATACTGCTATCTTTATGAATCGTATTTCTGATACTAAACTGTTTATATACCTATGATGAAATTTCGTGCAATGACCTCAATAAATAGAGGTAAGGTCACGTTTCTGCCTTAAAAAGTAAGATGATCGCAGAAAAAAACTGTTGGTATGAAACCTTTTTGGACGTATATATTTAAAGAAATTCCACAAATAATCACATTCACAAAAATACTCAAAACTGTGACACTGATAACAACACACACTTTCAAACATCTTACTACACATTTTTGAAATTTGTCGAAGTCATTTGACTCATTCAGTACCGTTATCCGTACGTAGCACTTTCATATTGTTGTCAGTTTGCCTCAAATTCTTTCATTTTTTCGAACACTTCAGTTTTATTCTTTAAAAAATAAACAAGCTGAAAACTAGTACAATCGTCCTTGAACAACAAGAAATATTTCGATCTGCTTAGAGATATAGGACCGCACACATGTGAATGAATCATTTCACCTGGTTTAAATCTCTTGTTTGCTTGAAAAACGAGGTTCGCACTTTTTGCTTGCCAAGATATACGACTCACAAAGAGGATTAGTCTTTGCAATTCATGTGAAATAGCTTTCCATTATATATACTCATGCAGCAGGCAATATTCCTTCTTTCTTTTAGCTCACAATGCTCTTTAAAGCAATGATATAGAAAGATACATTCTTTTGGTAGCTGCTCCCACTGAAAACAAACCTGGTACATAAACGACCTCGCTCAGCCTCCTGTCAAACACCTTTCCATTTACCACCGCTTGGATGTCCACAGTTCCGACACCAGCTGTTAGTAACACATTAATGTCTGCAACTTTCACGAAACCAAACTCACTATCTTCAAAGAACTCAGTAAACAGATCTCAACAAATTGCATCAGTCTCGGAGGTCCCATTTTTTCCCGATTTCTCACTATTTTCGTTTTAGATAATTTCGATAGCAATGACTTTTTATGTGATAAAATTATATTTTGTGTTTTTCTTCTCTTCAATATTCTTTTCTTCTTCTTTTCCAACTCGTATATTCTTCACACTCAATGTGTAAATTTGCATAGCCAGAGAACTTACACTTACATCTATTTCAGTCACTTCTCGTCTTTTAATATTCTCGTTTGCCTTTTTTTCTATTTGTTTGTGGGGTGCATTCCCAGGCCATAGGTTTTGTCATTACAGATGCTTCATTTAATTTCTCTCCGGAGTTTTCTAGCTTTTCACAAATACTTTCAAATAATTCAATCTGTGTTGTAATAGACTGTTCATCTTTAATACGAAATTCATAATTCTACTGCTGTGTAAGCTGCTTTGCATCCTCGCTAGTATCACCATCAAGTTTGTTTAACTTCCACATCATTTCTTGTGGTGTAGTTCTACTGAACCTATAGTAATATGCCAGCAGTTCGTGACATGTCTCTCGTCCATTTGTTCCATTCAGTCTTTTCTGTGGTTTTATCGGGGTTCACACTGGTACCATCTACACATTGAGTTAAGATAGGGTTAAGATTTTAGCAGAAAATTTACGCCAAATTTGTATATCGCAAACTTCTGACCGTCTAATTTCATAAGATTTTCTAATACTTCTTTTTCGGCCAGTTTCGAAAAGATTCCCTACCGCTTCTAACCAGTTCCACACATCACACACCAGTCGATTAATACATTTAATACAAAGCATTCCACTAACTTAACTTTGTACAGTGGAAGCGTGCTGGGCCCATAACCTGTCGGTATTTTTTACAATTTAAAAAAAAAGTATCAACAACAACCGAGTTGACATTTATTATGAATAAATTACTATAACTACTCTAAGCAAGTCAATAAAATAATAAACTATAGAATTTCCGCCTTGTAAACAATGAGTAACCATTTATAATGCCAAAATAGTTGAATAAATGTTTCGTATGGGTTAATGCCAAGTAAAATAGACATAAAAAAGTTTATCATACAGCAATAATTGTTTCATTATAAATTGTATTTCAATGTTTTAAACTATGAATATTTCGTCGTTTATGATACTAATTATAAACAAAAATTAAAAAGATTTTATAGCAATGTATAGTATAATATGTACTTGCTTCTTTTGTAACTGCACTAAAAAGATTTTCAAATAGTTATTTCAACTTAAATTGAAAAAGTTCATTTCAATGAATTCTGCATATAAAATTATTGTACAGAATTGTATACTATACATAGATTACTTCTGTTCAGACAGTAGTATAAATAATCTTATTTCTTTTTTGTAGCCTTCGTTATCATTAATTAATAGTTATTTACATTAGAGTGGGGTCGGTGTCATTTACAATGCGAGAACCCAATTTCAGACACGAGCCGAAAGCGAATGCCTGAAAATGTTGGAGCGCTGTAAATGACCTAACGCACGACATTTGTACAAGATTTTTTTTACTGTGAAAATATTTATTAAATTAAATATTGAAAATTTTATTAAAAAAAAAACACCTGAATAGTAAAATGAACCGACTGCTCTGTTTACCGAAGCTAAAAACATTTTGTTTTCGTGGAGTTATATACTATATAGACTCTGTTTAATAAAGTAAATTACAAAATAAAGCCATAAATATTTCGACAACATTATTTATTGTCTTCATCAGTATACTTGCTTCCCTTTTGTTTATTATTATACGGGTTATATTATTAAAACGCTATTTAAATTTAACGTTAAAACTGTCCAAACAAATAAAATCATTTCATTTTATAGTCTTTAGCATTGGCAAACAATTGCTGTAGCAGTAAATTACCTTAATCTGTTTAAATTACTTTTTAATAATGTATCTAGTATAATAATAATGAAAAGAAACTGATGAAGGCAAAAATGTTATCGAAACGTTTAATTTCCATTTAATATTCTTTTTTTTTTAAATTGCAAATTGTTTCTCCAGGCATATTTTAAATGGGGATTTAATAGGGATTAATAATTTTTACGATATTTCAGAGAATTTCTGTCCTAGAGAAATCAATTGCTTTGAGGCTTGAGACCATAAAAACTTTCAACAGATACCTCTATTAATGAAGGTATCTATTGGACCTTCAATAGTGGAACTTGTGTGTTTAATTACTGATCTTTTAAAATAGTTCCTTACTGTGCTTTCAGAATTTCTGTAAAAATCTAGATTTTTAGAATCACTTTAAGAAAGCTAAAGCAACTTTGAAACTGTTTTTATTATAGAATGTGCACCATCGTTACTAGAAAAAGAAAAGGAGGTGCTAGCCCAAAGTGAAGAAAGAGGAAAAAGAGAGGAATTTACTTTTTTCAGACTTTCAGTTTTAACTCACAAACGATTGGTTTTACCGAAATAGTTATACGAAATTGTTCATAGTTTATTTTTGATTATTTATCTCTGAAGTAAACTATTTTCCCTATGTGTTCAAAATACAAAAGATAACAAACCTGGACTTTCTCTGTATTTTCGATTCCAGCTCAGCAACGATTGTTTTTTTATTTTTGAACCTTTGGATTTTTCTTAGTTTTTTATCCCTGAAATGGACTCTTCCCAAGTATAAGCTTCAAATAGAAATCAGAGAATGTGTTATCAATCAAATAAAAGCCTACTTTGTGCAACAAAATAGACCAGGGCTCTGTACACTGTCTAGACTAGGATATTGGAATGTTTGGCATAATTTAATATGACTAATGGAAATGGGACATATAATATAAAACCAAAGAGGCTGCAGCGTGTCTGGAGACCCTATATCGAACGCCTCCCACAACAGCAAAAAAAAAAGAATCTATGCATATGCTAATAAGGGCAATTAAATTTAATAAAGGGATTTACCTGTATTTCGATCATTAATTGTAAACGTATTTGGTCGTGTTTATACCTTTGCAATAAATGTAATACATTTACTTGAAACCATCTATCTATGTAAAAATTTGATTGTGGACATATCTTAGGAATTGTACCCGAAAATATATTTGTATGTGCGTCATATTAATTTCGGTAGCGCGAAGTTTAGACCAACACTTATTTTATTTGTGTTGCACTGATACGTTATACAGGCTGTTTCTTGCCATAGCAATATTTTCTTATTAAAATTTTACGTATAACCAGTCTGTTGAATGTAATAAATCAAATCATAGGTAATACCTATAATTTTTTTTTTCAACAATGATTAAAATGCAAGTAAAACCCTTTCTTAAATTTTATTGCCATTTGCTATACCGTATAATATACGAATGAAAAACAAGGAGCATCGTTTAACATAGCTGCGACTTCGGAAATATTTGGCTAAAGCGAGACGTGCTGTGGACATGCGTTATCTCGCTCAGGTGTCAAGTTTACTTTTTTCCATGCCGTACACATCGTTATTAACATATCATTTATTAGTATGGTGTATAACTATACCACAGCAGCGCATTCCTTATATTCTACTTTGATGGTGATTATCACATGCCTGCATATAATTACACGTATTAAATTACATGCTTGTAAATATATTATAAATATAAATGTTATATTATATTTACACATGTAGTTTGCAATATTTATGTAATAATATGTAAATGAATATTAAAAATAAGATAATATAACAAAGACTAAAACTTTGTAATATGACTGTGCCGTATGATTGCGAAAATCGTCAATCAAATGCTAAAACTAAATATAGATTGATATGTTAATGAAGAGAACTTGTTTCGCGTCAGATGTAAATAAATTAGTCCGTTACAAAATGGTTATGCTCTATTTGAGGAAAAACCGAATGACTGTTTCCCAACACGAATTTATTTACTGCTGCAGATACACATATCTCTATGTGCATAGATTTTGCCATTAGACATCCAGCGACATTTTTACGACTAATTGACTTTGTAAAAAGTAACAAATACAGGTCAGGTTCGTAGAAAGTTTGTATTAATATGAGTTTATTGGTATTCAAGTATAATATTTTACACATAACATATATGTTTCACGATTTTATAACACTAATAATTTACTATGCCTCTGTATAAATACAAGCGTATGGATACTTTTGATATATGTCACATTGCAGACTGCATATTTTACGGTGCGTGTCTTTATACTATAGGTAAACTTACTTTCTGGTTATTTGTCACACTTATATTACATTATTACTACTAATAATAAGTAGTGAAAATGCAATTTATAGTGTATTGTTTTAAATTTTAAAGATTAAAGATGATTAAGTAAATGCACATGTATATATGGGATATACATAGTTCTCGAGTTTCATGATTTTAAATGTTCAAATTTTCGAATATCGCAACATGTGCAATTGGATAAAATATAAGATTAGAGTTAGAGTGACTACATATGTCGATTTTCATCACTAACTTTTCAGATCTATTCTAACCTTTTTTTTATCCTAGAAAAGCGCTCTCTAACATTTCCATCTTGAGACCTATCATCTTCGGGAGAGGCTTCTCTACCTAGCAGCCGCTCGATGGACTTTGTTACATTGGTAATGTTAAAAGAAGGCTTCAGTTAAAAAGTTAAACCAGTTCATGGTCAGCTTTCAATCGTATTTGGCTATGTACCCAGCCCAATGTTATTTTTCTTTGGATGTCCATTTCGTTTAAGACACTTATGCAGTTTCTGAACTATCGTGCTGTTTGACATGGCCGTTAGAAGAGCCTCCTTTAGTTCATCTAATAACTTCTAATAGCTGCTACCGTGACATTTTCTTTTGAAGGTGTGGGTGTACATAAATCATGGGTCTTTTATCACCCTTGTGTATAGTTACACAATCATCTTAGCTCTAAGACAGCTATGGGCAACCTTCGCTTACCTGAGGGCGTAGTTTCGGGACTTAATCAGGTGCCGGGCCGTAGGCAAGAAATAAGTAGGTAGTAGTGAATAAAGAAGCAACATTTTGATTGATATCTTTATTTTATTATAACATTGGCTTGGCTTCCCAGTCACAAGGGCGTGAAAGGATATGGCGGCGGACGACACGGCCAAACGATGCTTGTCAAGCTCATTCGTTGGAGCGAGCCCTTCCCTTGGTATTACCAAATCGTAAATTAAAAAGTCCATCAATGAGTGGACACATAATAAGTTCAAAGAATAGTGGCAAAAATCACCAGAACAAAGAGAGCATGTGATGGGTGGAGACTGTGGCTTGAAAACTATAACAAAAATCCCAAAAGGAAGGTGAAAAAATCCCTTACCACAAAATTATTAAAAGTTCTAACCTACTTCGTTTACTGTACTGATATTTAATTTCCGAATTCAGCCATTTGGTTTTCGCGTGAAAAATTACTTGGTTACTACTTTTACAATTCGATGATACATCAACTTTTATGAATTTAGGAAAAACTTTACTGCGTTTGCACCGTTTCAAGAAATTAATATCAGCTTTCAACAATAAAATCTTACTCCTTAGACTGTGGAACCTGTTGTACTCCGTAGACCGGGAAGTCATGATATCCTGTGATGGGTGGAGACTGTGGCTTGAAAACTATAACAAAAATCCCAAAAGGAAGGTGAAAAAATCCCTTACCACAAAATTATTGGAACACAAATTAATTTTGTGGTAAGGGATTTTTTCACCTTCCTTTTGGGATTTTTGTTATAGAACAAAGAGAGGTAAAAGAGTTCTTAAAGGAACAGAGGCCTTACTAAAGGTTTACTGAATAAAGACAGGAAGACTGTCAAAGATTGAATAAGCGTATGTATAACATAGGCCTGGCAGATGGCGCTTTCTGCAGATTCTGCCATCGGAAGGAAGAACCAATGAAATGGCCTGACCAGGACAAAGTTTCCAGTACTTGGCGTAGAAAAGCCAACAGCTAACAGCTACATATATAAAGGAGCCGCTCTCAAAGATGATAAGTCTAATTAAGAAGGCAAATTTGGAGAGCGCCTTTTAGGACAAAGGGGATGACAATGGATTTGACGAGGTCGCGGTGAAATAGACCAGTATAGTCACCCCAACCCTAATCTAATCTAATCTAGATCTAAGACATTCATTTTCTTATAAAACCTTTCGCACCACCTCTAGGTCATTGTGGCTATGTAGGTTATTTTCTAGATATATGAATTTCACACAAGTCTTTTGCCGAATCACTCTCTAAGGTATTTCAATTCGTTGATGTATAGAATTTTCTCTCTTCCCAGCACTAATATTTGTAAGCTATTCTTCTCCTTTCGAACATGAAATTCTGTGTTTTCTAAGAATTTACTAAAAATTCCTTTTATAAATACCAACATTGTCAGCCGTGTCTATGGCTACTTGCATTCTTTACACTAAAATCTTTGGAAACCGCGTTTTATTGAAAACTACCAAACGTCTAGCAAAGGAATCCGTCTGTAGTAAATTTTCGGGTTATGTTGTCTACTAGAATAATCCTTAACTGTAAAAGAGACTGGGCTATTGACGTTGATTGTAAAAGTAACAACCTTATTTCCAGACTGGCGTTTATCCATTGCAAACGCTTCAGTTGGACGTTTTTCCTCCATTGAACTTCAATAATTGAGTTTGTTTTGACATTGTTGAATACTGCTTCAATATCTAGGAATGCTGCCATAGCTATTGATTTGTTTTGTATTGTGACCTTCGTAGATTTTCCCAATAGATATGCATATCTTCCGTTACTTACAATTAGTGATTGCAGTTACTAGTAAAGTAAAACTGGTCTATCTAATATTATCTAAATTATTATAATTTAAACCTTTACTGTAAGAGCTAAAGAATTATCAACGAAGATATTATGTAATTTATAACATTAAGAGGTGCTAAAAATATAATTAGGACTTTCCTAGGTAAACTCTCAGCGGAGCAACATTTTTTTTTAATGTGCTTAAGTGTTAATTAAATGCGATATAAAACTTGCAAACTAACTAGACCATCTTAAGCAAATAACACAGTATCACTGACAGTATAATTAAGATTAATAGCATATCTTCTTCATTACATATACATTATAAACATAATATTACCTTAGCGAATCACCAATTAAAATCTTTCAAGAACACTATTTGTTTTTATAATTTACTACAGGAGGCATTCACTGGAATATACGCCAGTTTTCTCTTCATTACCGTAGCGTAGAATGATTCATGCATTCTATCATCCTTGTACAAGTTCTCCCTGAATTAGCGAAAGCAACATTACGTAACTAGCCTTTACCTGTAGTCGGATATTATGCTACTATTGTGGTGTCAAGTATTTGTAGGATCAGTAAAAGCGATTTATAGTTTGTACATTGTTTATACACTTGTAAATAGAATAAATGCGTGTGTGCGTATGTAATACATACAATTAGTAGGTATATATGGGTTTTTATGTATGTTTTGCATACTTCCAATGCCAATGAATACCTACATTAGTTTGTATAATTTGAATTTTATAATAATTACGATTCATAATATTTAATCTGCAAAAATAGGTTAAGACAAGTAAAACTGTAAACATACAGGGTGTAATAGAAAAAGGTAAAGAAAATAATATGGAATAGCTGTAATCAAGTGTGATCGAAAGTATTGATGCTCCGGTGATCCATCTCTAACCATTCACAATAAAAGAAGAGATTTAATAATTGCAGTAGGCTAGCGCCGGGCCTGTGTATGACGCAATTGACATTCCGAATACCTTAGCACTTTTAGTTGATATTATTGTGTGTATCGCCAATACAATATATTAGGTGTCCTTGTATAAAAATGTCGGAAAGTATGCACGCGTTGCGTCCATAGAGATGATAGAGTGCTGATATTGAACTCAAAACTGCCATCAATTGAAATGCGCCATATTGGAATACAGGCGTCATCAATGACGTCGGTACCATGGCGGATATTAAAATAAATAAAGTTAAGGATATCAATAAATCTTAATAGCACTTGCAATTTGTAATGATAATTAGTAGCATATGTTAGATTTTCTCCTATGTATTTTATATGGCATTGTTTTTTTTATTAAACTTGTGGACAACTAGACCTATAAACAGTTTCTAAATTTACGATGAACTGGTAACTTATACTTCATTCGTTCTCAGGTTTAATAGGAGAGAAAAGAAAAATTTCTTTCAACGCCATATAAAAATACGTAGGAAAAATCTAATAGAAGTTTCATGAGATCTTCACGACTTGTCATAACAATCCAACATTGTATGTTGTCTTTAGGAGTAAATAATATACTGCAGTAGTTGTTGTATAATTTATTGATGATTAAATAATATTAGTTTACTTAATTCCTTCCTTATTGATTTACCTTGTATTTTTGCTGTAAACTTCTTCGCTAAATTATGAAATGTAATTTTGCTATAAGGCGATATTGTGGTTTTACTTAAAATTGAAACATGAGTTTCTTCCGGAGGTGACATATCTAAAAAATGATGGGATAAACTAGAAAAATTTTTTTAGGAAACATGACTTGATAGTAAATAAACAAAAGTCGTTAGGAAGTTTTCTTCTTGTGGAATCTTGTTTCCTGTCAAGACCATTACTTTCCGAATTTGTTTTTCGGTGAACTGGCAAATATATCGTACCTCCTTTGATGGGCAGATTAATTTACCTAAGAAAAAGTGCAGAAAATTTAAAGAAATATATATGTTATACATCATTTATTTACCTCTATCCTTTGTTTTCAGGAATATCAAGTGATTCTAAATAAAAATACACTTTTTTAGATTTTCTTTGTCCGAATTCAATGTTGGAATAACTCCCTCTTTAATTCGCACAATCTGTCCCGTTCTATCAAAATCCTTTTCGAGGAAATGTAGTGAACAAACATATGCACGGTTACTTTTGCCGGGATTTATGGTAACAGTAATCCACACAAGAATGTTTGGGCATTCTACAAAAAATTATTTCACATAGAAACACTAAGTATTATCATAATTTCAGAATATTTTTAAGCTATGGCATTATTCTGCAACTTACATATGAAAAGTTAGTTCTCCGTCATCTTTGTAACTATCGCTTTTGCAGGATTTTACACGGCACGATGGCATAACTTTTTTTTTAGGAGAAACTACCTGGATTAATTATCACATAAGCCCAATTATTAATGCTATAATATGCATACTTACACGTAAAACAAAAATATTCGCTGAATAATAAATAATTGTTATAAGACTTTTTCTCCAAATGCCCATAATAGCTTCTTTTGATATCTTAGATACAGATCCGGTGCCCGTAAGGATTAATAATTATAATCCTTCTTCTTACATCATGAACAAAAAGTAATGTGCTTGGTTATCTTGCAAGTTTTGTATGGCAAACACTCATCTTCTCTGTTTCACATCACGAAATCTGTATTACAGTGTGTGTTACAGCAATTTACAACCTCAATTTCACGCCTTATTGTTTCTTAATTTGCCCTTATTCCTTTATGTTCGGCTATGCAGGGATAATTGGGACAAAAATAACTGAAATTGTCTTTGTGCACGAGTAATTTGCGACATCACGAATAACCGATAGACGGATAATCGAGGTTTTATTGTAGATAAGTTCATTTAGCAAAACCAAACACATAAAATTTTGTTTCTTTTTATATATTTATTTATTCTGACGTATTGCTGTTTGTATTGGTAAGACCAGTAAAACCATGGCTTTGTATAGAATAGTACTTGAATTAAATACCCCTAAGTTATTACATTCCTTTATTGTGAAAGGGGTGAAACAATTTCATATTATTATTACTATTACATTCCTTTAAGCAATAACTTCGGTATAAAAGATATTTAATTCTTCTTTAGATTTTCTATTCACACGTGACCTTCGTATTTATGCTGAAGTAAGTGCAGTAAAGCTTTGTACAGTTATAAGTACTTCCCGCTTTGTTATTTACACTTGCATAACTACGTTACTGCATTCGAATAACTTACTAAATTAATTAATTATGTGTTAGATAATGTGAAATATCCTTGCATATATCTGAAGAACTTTTATTATAATTAGCAAACCCCGTCAAGGTTTTATATTAATAAATTAGTTCTCTTCTAATACATTCCATTTAATTGCATGCTCGTTTAATCAGTTTATGCACTTACCGATAATTAGACATTGACTTCTAAAAGGAAGCAAATGTATACTTCCTTGAAGAATTTTAATTACGTTTTAGGGTAAATAGAATGACCATATGTTACCTGAAACCTTATATACCAGATTTTTGCAATATTTGCAATGATTAGTGTGTTAAGTTGGGCTAAGAGCCGAAACACGATAATGATGATAATTAACAAAATTTACACTAATTTTTGAAATTAATATTTGATAGCTTATGTGAATCGTTTTCTTTTTCTGTAGAAGCTTACAAAACAGTTTAATTTGTAAGTTGCAGACAAAAAATTATATCTTGTTGCTATATCTTTCTTCTCACTTTAAAAGATGGTGCTTTATACACTTGGGGGCAACCAAATCCACTCACCCACTAAGCGTGCACACAAATATGATTTCTTCAAAAAAGGCTTGATCGATTTATTAAAAACATGCAACATTTAAAAGACTGTAATTTCAGATTTACGGTTAAAACATCATTATCATTAAAACTGATTGTATATTTTTTTAATTATGCAATTTAAATGACAGTATAGACAATGTTCAGTGTGTGGTATCTACGAATCGCGCATACAACCGATCGCATAAACCCCGACAGTGATTTATTTTTGCACTCGCTTGACAGATGTTGACAGCTGGTTGACAGGTACATTGTTGTATTTATTCTTTTGACAAAATTATGGATATGTCGCAAGAAAGAGCTACTCAAGTAGTCGCTTTGTTGCAACAAGGATTAAGTTAGCGAACAGCCGCTGCTAGATGTAAGTCAGCTGTTACCAGAATTTACAGAAGATTTCTAGAGACTGGTGCCCTTAATCGGAGACCCAGAGCCAATCATCATCCGAGCACTTCTGACAGATGATCGTTTTATTGTCTCCACCCCAGTCCGAAATCGTCACTTTACCGGTGAGAAGAGCTGAGACGTATTCGAGGAGTAGCTGTCAGTGAGTGGACAGTCAAAAGACGCTTGGAGGAAGCCGACCTCATACCAAGACAGTCTGCCAGGGGGCCAAAGTTGACAGCAGGGCACCGGCAAACGCGCCTTCAATTTGCTCGAGAGCACTTGAATTGGGGCATCGAGCAATGTCTTGTTCACCGATGAGTACAGCATGTGTCTGCATAGCAGTGACAGGAGACGCTAGCGATAGATCTACAGGTGTCCGGGCGAGCGCATAGGGCGAGCGATTTGTGGTTTGTTATTTCGCTGAAACAGTTGCATGCGATGGCGACTCCTGCATGATGTGCGCTGAAATTTCCTTATAGGGAAAAACCAAACTGGTTTTCATGCCTCAAGGAGGCCTCGGAGGAGGACTGACCGCTGATCGGTGCATTACCGATATTCTTCTAGAACATGTTATTCCGTACGCAGAATTAATCGCTGATAACTTCGTGTTGATGCACGATAATGCGCGTTGCCACGTTTCACGTACCAATAGACAGTTCCTGACCGAAGTCACTATAAGGACGATGGATTGGCCAGCGGTCAGTCCAGACTTGAGTCCCATTGGACGTTTATGGGACAATCTTAAACGGAGGGTGCGAACCAGAAATCCAATTTCTGCGAATATTAACGAGCACAAAGTGGCATTCTTCGATTTGGCAGCTCGCACGTGTATTATGTTTATCACCAGTGGTTATTATTCAAAATGCAACTCGTTTGGTTTTATTTTATAGCGTCCAAAGAAGTTCCTTCCCTGCAATTTATAAAATTGGAGTCAATTGTTGTTAGGAAAAGCGTGTAGATAGAATATACAATGTTGGGAATCATTTCCCACTATGTTGCTCACAGTATGAGACAATACAACGATATCAAGATCGCAGTTAGTGACAAGTAAAAATATTAGACGGTATCTGCGAGTGTTATGAGTAAAGTTCAAATATTTGTTATGAATGTATTAATAAAAGTTATAGAAGTTTGCGTGTAGGTATTTTCCATTATTTTGCCCAACAGTAGTAAATAATGAAAATTCTATCACATTCTTCAAATATTCATGAGAAACTCAAAGTACACTCTAACCCATTTAGCAATGGTATTACCTACTTATAAAATTAATGGCAAGTAAATGTAAATTTGCAGAGCCCATCAAAGGCATTTGCCAGTGCACATTACTTGATGAGAAATTACTCTGTGAATATTTTGTTCACTCATAAGATACCGCACCATATTATCTACAGCTCTCCAGTTTTTTTTAACGCGAATCATTTCTAGATTATATTTTCCGGATTCATTATACTTGTTCTGCCTACATTCTTTGTAGTTTCACCTTGGACTATTAAAGAACATGCGACCTAGTGTTCTCGCCCGTACGCAGTAAACATAGGCACGCAAATCTAGACTACAGCGCTAGTGATGGGTTTGGAATCACGTTTGTTTTTTGTTTTAAACCTTTAAACCTTAAATATTTTTTCATGTTATGGAATGCATAACGTATTCCAATAGTAGCTCCTATTCCTGAACCATGTAACATTTCACATATGAGTTCTAATTTATTATATTCTCCAACGTATATATAAAGTACCTATTCTATTTTCAGCTAATTTTGAGTGGAGTTTAATAGATCTTACGTTTTTTCTACGTTAGTCCAATAATAATTTAGTCTGATCAAATATTAATATAAGATTTGTCTTATAAACCTGGTATAATTAACAATGCTCTCTTACTCATATTTTGGAGCGAGTTGCTTCAAAAATTAATTTGTTGATGCTCAGTTTTTCACGCAGTACATGCAGTAAAAGACATTTCTATACAAAGTGTAATACACGAAAACTTACATTCAAATATCGTTTTTTATTTTCAGAAAACTATTGGCTATACCGCAAAATAGTGAAGGCTTCGATAAATGCTCTATGTTTAACGTCAACTTCAGCGACGTGCTAAATCAGGGCATCAAAGAAGCAGATCCATCGTGGGAAAAAGTTCCTTGCAAATACGGCTGGGAATACAATTTTACAGATGTTCCTTATAAAACTATTGCCTCTGATGTAAGCTATATTTCCTTATATTTCGCCTAGCATGCATTACATGACAATTTTTTATTTAAATAGCTCGATTGGGTGTGTGAGCAATCTACTTTACCAACTCTAGCACAAGCTATCTTCTTCTGTGGTGCTATTCTTGGCGGATTGATTTTCGGTTGGATTGCAGATAGGTATGGAAGGATTCCAGCTTTGGTAGGCACCAACATGGCTGGTTTTGTGGGAGGAATAGCAACTGCATTCTGCACTACCTTTTGGACGTTCTCACTCTGCAGATTTTTAGTCGGAATGGCTTTCGATAATAGTTTCACAATGATGTATATTTTAGGTAAGAATTTTTGAATCACGAAAATAATTTCGTTCTTTTCTGTAATGTGAATCACTTTATTTGTTATAATTGCTGGAAATACTGAGAACAAATAGATATACCTACCTGCATGTATATATACAGAAGTATTTTGGTTGTTACGGACCAAAAAAACAATTTTGAAGTGGAGTTTATAATGCTTCAATTACAAGCATATATAATCTTTAGCAGCTAATATAGCTGAATTTAATTATTTTAAATATATATTTTAAAGGCATTAAACTTCTTTCGTAAAAGCAAAAATTAATGGTAATATGCAGTAGGTTTATTTCAATTAAGTGTGATGGAAACTGAACGAGATAAACTCTAAATGGTAAATACCAAGCTTCATCAATATTAATAATAGATTATGGCACAAATTATGCTAATTAGATTGTATTGTTGGCAATCCTTGACATAATTACGAACTATGTCTTTCATTAATGCTTTTGTAGTCCCGGAGAGAACTTCCTGTGATTTTAATAGAAAAATTCTTTACGGAGTTCTATTAGAGTGAACATAACCGCAAAGTTAACCGATTTGAAGGTCACGGGTCAAGGTTACATTTGTATCAACAGAAACTCGAAGCTGTTTTTCTATAGCAGTTGCAACATCATTCACAATCATACCTTCGTTCCTCCACAGCGGTTCTATTTACAATATACAACCCACAACTCTATACATTTTAATGTTTATACACTTTATAAAATACATAATCCTGTGCGACTTAATTTTATCTTACATTTGCAATGTAATTTTTAAAATAGCTTTGCTATAGTCGAAACAAGTCTTAGAAGATATTTAAATAAATATATGAAAGGAAAGGACTTAATATCTCTTCTCCTCTTTACGTTGTACACCCACGGCCACCCAAAATGTCCGGTCTAAGTCACAGTGTGAGCGCAACGTTCCATGCATCCGAGTTGCACGCGGCGCCGGCGTCTAGATTACGCATTAGACCGGACATTTTGGGTGTCGGTGAGTGTACATATACTCCATTCAATAAGATAATATGAATATTGACGATATTGTCTAAAAAATATAAAATTATTTTGAATTTGTATATCAAGGTTGGACAAATGCAAAGCATCAGTCTACTATCTAATTGATTATACCTGTGGGAACAAAATAACAAGTTATTTTTTATTATTTTACACCTCACTCGTAAATAAATTTCCGAAGTTTGCTTATGATAACAAAAAGGTAAATGAATTCTTATAAATTGCTAAATATGCACATGGGTTTCATCTACGCATCAATCTACTACGCATTAGTGCTTTATAAATCATTCAGTTTTACTTCTTATAAGGATTTATTTATGCGGCTATCTCAAGGCATAATAATTATTCTATACCTAAAAACATATAAAGTAAATTATTAACTATTTGCCATGTTTAAAACGCAAAAATTACTTCAGTAATATAGCTATGCAGATGTGAACTATAACCTATGAAGATGATAATTGAGGAATGATGTATAAAATTTCCACAATGTTAATTAATACAAAAGGTCGCATTTTACCATCTCATTGTAAATAAACCTGTCGAAAAAAAAATGTGATTTCCTGCTTGATTTCGTGTTTTGCGGCACTAACAATCATTCTTCTATTATGCTATTAAAATTGTTTTTGCTAAAGGTTTCAAGTATAATTACGTAAAAGTATATGTAACTTACCTTTGTATACCTACTTAATCTTCAGTTCTGCTTATTATGAGTGGGTAATTGAATGTTCAATAATGTAATGACTCCTATCAACATTGTTGAAGCACAAGGTCTTATACGTAAATTCCAACTTATTTCTCAACTTGTAATTTGTTTGAATATATCTTTTTTTTTTTAATTTTAGTGATATCGTTACAATTTGATTTTGGAAAAGAAAAAATGTTGCTTAAAGAGCATGTCCTTTGAAAATTTAAAATTTTCTTCGATCATTTCTAGAAGTCTAGTACACAAACCATACTGAGCATCACAATCGCGATCTTTTAGCACAAATTTTGTATTATTGAAATCTGTTTATTGGTAAATGCATTAGATCATTTCTCAACATTTCTAGTTGCTGCAATTTCATTAACTGTTATTTTGGGAGTTTCTGCTTTCTTTTTTAAATAGCTTTACAAAAATTTGTGTAATATATAAATATTTCCTTTTTCTGATACACTAGTGGTCACCGTATTTTAATAATAACGTAGTTTATATACCTACTGAGTATGTGTAGGTATGGAAAATGTATGCTGCTGCTGTTATAGATTAAAGCTAAATTAAATAAATTCACGAACCTTATCTATAACGCTATTCATAATAATAAGCACTAATTTGCAAACTTTAACACTTCCTTTCATCCAACGCAGGAAATAGTACCACGGTTGACTTAATGTTAACAAAGAAGCCGTAATTAATCACGCTTTTACTGTAAAAGTTAAAAATTTGTTTTAAACACACAGCCTTCGATTCGATTAATTTGTCACTCTTCATGCTGCAATAATTACCTAATTTTTTTTTTAATTTATGTCAGCGAAAGACAATTGTTTGGCACCGCCCAATCAACTTGACCTACATATTTTTCTTTAACTTTTAAATGCAATATTCGTAAGCTATTTCCTTACCAATAAGTGTAGGTAGGTACTTACATTCTGAATGGTTAATAAACAACATAGTAGGTATATAAAAATATATTTATTTTTAATTGTATAAATTAAAATAAGAATCAACTAGCAAGGTGCACTTACTTGTCTGACTTACCTTGGATGAAAGTCAATATTCTTTAATTATCACTAAACGCAAGAACAAATAGACCAGCAAAAAGTTATATTTGACTTTGTCAATACATTCGCTTCCTTATTTCTTGTAAATAACGCATTAAAAGCATATATCACGTTAATTATGGACTTAAATGACTAGTCCGTTTGGTGGAAAACCGCCTTTAGGCAGACTCGAGTTCATGATCGAAAACTTTTGACCTTACTTTCCTTTGGGACAGCGAAAACAATAACCAATTTCTGTTTTATCCGTTTGGTAGAAAGCCGCCTTTAGAATAATAAACGATTAAGAACATACAGTCACATTTACATACAGGATGAGTTTGTTTTTCATTATTTTTTTTTTTTTTTAATAATAATATTCGTTTATTCACTTAGCCATGTGTACATGGATGTGAAAAGTCAAAGTATGTTATAAAACTAATACACATAAAACATAGACAAAAACACTTTATGATGAAACCTATCCCGAAATCAGATCGCTGTCAACAAAAAATTCATCATACGAATAATAGCACTTGGGTATCAAGAGATTCTTCACGGCAATTTTAAATTTTCTGACATCGGTCATATTTCTCACTGACAGAGGCAATCTAGCATACAGCTTGGAAAAGGAATACAAAGGCGATCTCTCAAAACCAGCTGTACTGTGCTGTGGAAAGTATACATGAGATTTTCTGGTGTCATATATATGCGACGGCAGTTCAAACAAGCTTGAGTTATTTTTCACAAATACGACTACTTTATATATATATATATTGAGGGAAACGTTAAAATCTCGTGATGCCTAAACTTATTCTTGCACGAATCTCTGGGCCGGCAACCAAATATCAACCTCAGTATCCTTTTCTGTGCAAGTAGAACCCTAGCAATGTTTTTGGCGCGACCCCATACCAATACATTATAGGCCATAACAGAGTAAACTAACGCGTAATAAAGGTTTAAAAGGCAATCCGTACTTAAGCAGCTTTTTAGTTGTAAAATGGCGAAATATTGTTGGTTAATTTTTTTGCAAACATTATCGACCTGCTTTTCGAACGTAAGCCCGAAATCCACCTCAGTCCCCAAAAATTTAACACCGTCGCTGAAACAGATATTGGGGACAACCAAAGGAATTCCATTCCGCGTGAAGCCAACACATACGGTTTTACTATCATTTAAGATTAATCTGTTTCGCATGCACCATACGGAGAACTCTGACACTACCCGTTTTATATTTGCCTCCAACTCCTCTTCGCTGTCGCCGCATACAGCTATTGAAGTGTCATCAGCGTACATGATCATGTGTCCCGTTCTTAATTGATATCTGAGATCATTTGCAAATAGGACAAATATGAGGGGTCCGAGGATCGACCCTTGTGGTACCCCTGACATGACATTTCCTGACTCAGGCGTACTGTCTCCAACAACAACATTTATTGTTCGTCCTTTTAAGAACGACATTATCCAATCCAACACATTTCCCCTAATACCGACAGCAAAAAGTTTTGAACGTATGAAAGTAAATTCCAAACTATCAAACGCTTGGGATAAATCGAAAAAAACCCCAGCAACCAACTTACCTTTATCCAGTTTCTCAAACACGTACTGTAGGAAGTCAACTGAAGCCGTCTCCGTAGACCTACCTGATCGATATCCGTGCTGAGCATCACAAAGTAGATCGTATTTTTCCAGAAATTCAAATATTCTTGTGTACACAATAGATTCAATGATTTTTGAGAAAACACTCAGCACCGATATCGGTCTATAGTTCGTAACCAATTTCGCGTCATTTTTCTTATGAACAGGTATAACCTTGGCAGCTTTTAACATGGAGGGAAATTTACATAATATTACTGATTTATTGATCAGAATAAAAAGAGGATACACTAACTCGTTCATAAGATACTTCACTATCTATCGGTTGCCCTGATGATTGTGCTGCTTTGCAGACAGATTTACATCGGCTTTCCGCGTGGTGTGAATCCAATGACCTGCCGCTGAATATAGAAAAATGCAGAATTGTCACTTTTACTAGGAAGCTTAACTCTGTTACATTCAACTATAATATACACACCATTGATCTGACCCGGTCCGAGCTTGTGAGGGACTTGGGTATTTTGTGTGATTGTAAGCTTACCTCCATCAATCACATTCAAACCATCTGTAAGCAGGCGAGGCAGAGCCTATAGGATTCGTTATTCGACATAGTCGATGTTTTTCTAACATATTTCTCCTAAAATCCTTATACTTTTCCTGGTGAGATCGCGGTTAGAGTACGTTAGTCTCAATTGGTATCCGTACTGTATGGAGTCCAAATGTCAATTGGAGAAGATTCAGCGAAGATTTGCCAAATTTTTGTGGTTTAAAGTTGATACTATCTATCCAGAAAGGAGTTTGGATCAGTCAGTATTCCTCCTCGTTTTGACTTACCATCGTTATCATATAGGCGCATTTGTACTAGTGTATGTTTTTTGTTCAACCTCGTCCATGGCTGTGTCGACTGTCCTGAGCTTTTGGTACAGTGTAACTTCTTGGTGTCTCGAGCTTCCACTAGAGCCTCCACTGCCTTCTATTTGCCGTTAGCTAGAACCAATCTTATGTTTAAATCGCTTCAGATTTTGAGTGCCCATCGCAGTCTAGAATCCTAGCAGTACAATATAAAAAAATAAAAATCAAAATGAAAAATACAAGGTGCAAAATGAAAGTTTATAATACGCTGGTCTTATTTTTTTATATATAAATCATTTCTAGAATGTTGCGTGTGTAATAGTTCCTTTCTTTAGTTATGATTGCTGTTTTGTCAAATTGAAATTTATGGTTATATTTTATTTCATCAAAAAAGAACGAGTTGTACTGTTTCATTATGAAGAGTGTTGGTTTTAGCCTGACCAGTTTTCTTCCTTTTGTAAAGGGAATCAGCATTACTTTTCCAGGAGTAACCTTACGGCTTTCCTATGTACGATTGCGGAATCAAAAATGAAGTACACTTGAAATGTACATGTGGTTTTTTTATAAATCTTAAAGTCTTAGAGCTCATAACCCCCGTCCAACTCTTTTTACAAAACTTGCTCTCTTCCCCTCCGGAGGGGTGGCTGGTTTGGGTGTCGCTCCAGAGAGGGCTGTACGAGTGGTAATGTAAAATATGTTGCCTATCCAAAATAGGTATCTAAACTCCTCATAATATGACATTTATTATCTATGAATATGACAAAAGGGTGACATATAGTGCAGGCGCTTTCGATCCCAGGCCGGAGGCGGTGATTTTTAACCCTAGAACGGTATCGTACGTAAAATTTACGTGTAACTTTTGAACTAAGGCTGTTATCTCTTAAACGACCACTCCCCCACCCCTGGGATGCTCGCAGTGCTTCTATTGAGTCTTTTCGAATATACCGTTGCAATGTCCAGTATCCACCACAATTGAAAATTTGTACAAATTGCTTAGATTAACTTGTTCTAAAAATGTATAAATAAATAAAAAAAAATATTCTGTCTATCTGATTTATTGAAAACAATATGCTGAAGAAAAAAAGTTGCTATAAATAGGATATCTACCCATTTTTAAAATATATACGTCAGTTTCACGTATAGATACCAATAATGATGTATAACAATACGATACCGTTCTAGGGTTAATTGTGGATAAAAATCAGAACATGCCTTCTTCTCGGATAGGGAGTAAAGCCGCAGATCCCGTGTCAATGCGATGTTTGGCACAAATCCTACCGGAGGTTGGAATTCCTTCGGGTTCGGCAAAATTTCAGTGGGGTTGATATAATACGTCAAATAGATGTCATTGCTTAAAAGTGTCAAGGTGTATTTCACAACCCGAAGCTTCGCCTAACAACAGCATCCATACATACCAGATATATACATACTTATTCAAATTACGCACTTTGAGCCATCTTTGAGCTCACTCTATGAGCCTCTATGAGCAGAGACCGTAACCTGCCAAATACGCCCCCCACCACATTCCAAACGTGTACCCACTTTCTAGTATTAAGTTTACTATCTCATTATCTCTGGTCAGGTCAATGGTCAGATCAGTTGAATTCATTAAACTAGAAGTTTTTTGGTTTCTTTTTGGGTATAATTCACTTGCAACACTATGACTTTTAAATGTTCACACTTCAAACTTGACATTGAAAATGAGCTCCAGAGATAATATACCGACCTGACGTAGTTTAAAGTCATTAATAAACGTTTCCCCTCTGCTATTTCCGAGCTATTTGCATAAGGTATGAGACATTACTTGCATTTTTGATTATTCACTGCTTGTTTTTATTATATTTCTGATAGCGTTTCATACGTATATTTTATTACCTTTACTAATTAATTTTGCTGTTGTAATGATTTCGATATATCTTCCATCCTATCTATTGGTCGCCTTCTAGTCAATAAAACAAATATGTTTTAATTTGTTTTTCTTAATTACTTTCCGTCTAACTTGTTTTCTTGTGTTCGAAAATTAGACTTTGCGCTTCGCTCACCTGTAAAGCAATACTGCGTATCTTTAATCATATCTTTAACTACTGTGTGCTTCTGTTTATATTCGACAGCATTAGTTTAATGCCGATTCTCAATGCCTCGTTTATTCTTATTTTAGCAGTCGCTTGTTATATTTTAAGGTATGTACCTATTATTAGCCATCATACAATATTTAATTTAAGATTATCAAAAGGAAGACTATTGATTCAGTACGAACATCTTAACTTTCTCTATTCAACTGTGCATGACATAAGTTGACGCTAGTTTTATATATATGTGGGAATCAATACGATCGTGATATACATGTATTATATTTATTGCTGTTCTCCTAACGTCTTCCCTTACGTTATCCTGTTTTCCGACATTTTCTCATTGTGTTTTATAAAAGCTACGAAACGCTCACACCTTTTCAATACCTATATTATTCCACTAAAAATAGAATACAATATATTTTTATTAACTAAAATTGAATGCCTTACGATACGATCCGTAAACATGATGTGCACGAAATAAAGTGTACACAAGAAAAGTAATAATTATTACTTCTATTGTTATACATGCAAGATGTGGCTATTATAGACTTTTATATTTTAATTTTTTCATTATCATTTTTACAGTATTAGAATACGTAGGTCCAAAATGGCGTACATTTGTAGCAAATATGTCGATCGCTATATTCTTCACGTTTGCGGCGTCCATTCTTCCTTGGATAGCTTTAGCAGTGGCCGATTGGAAAACATTATGTATTGTTACGTCTGCACCTTTGATCATATCGTTGCTTACGCCATGGTTTGTCCCGGAATCAGCTCGGTGAGTCTCCACAATTATAATACAATTTAGAAACCACATTTTGCTATTTCAATTTTCAGCTGGTTAGCATCGCAAGGAAAAGTCAACAAAGCCATCGGTATTTTAAGAAAATTCGAAAAGATCAACAAAGTACACATAGAAGAAAACATCTACAAAGAATTTGAGAATAGTTGTACAAAGGCCCTGCAAGCAGAAGAAGCAAACAAAAACTACTCGGTTTTAGACCTTTTCAAAACGCCGCGGTTAAGGAAGATAACTCTATTGCTAATTGTGATTTGGATGGCAATCTCTTTAACCTTTGATGGTCATGTTAGAAATGTAGGATCATTAGGATTGGACATATTTTTAACGTTCACCATCGCTTCAGTAACGGAATTTCCGGCAGACACATTTTTAACCTTTGTTCTTGACGTCTGGGGACGTAGATGGTTAGCGTTTGGATCTATGGTAGTCAGTGGTGTATTCAGTTTGCTAGCTACAGCAGTGCCATATGGTAAGTAGGAAAGTAATATCAATAGCTCTAAATAATTTTATTTAATAAACTTAGCAATACAAGACTTGCACGATGTTAATAATAACTAGCACAAAACATTGTTGAGAGAAATTAAAGATTTGGATAGCCTTTCATACGTTTGCATTTGCTTCTATTACATTTTGGGTTTTCCTTTGCTTTATAGTATTTGTCAACATGTTTTATCATGGCACCAATCCCGTTCACCAATTCCGTACCAACTTCTACGATTTTTTTCGCAGAATGTCTGAAACCAGTGCTCCCACCTTTTTGCAGTTCAATTGTATAAGCAAACTTTATATTATGGCAACCTCTTGCATAGTCCGTTGTACATCCAGAAGTGTAGTCTATAGAGAAAAAGAGTTTCTATCACAGATGTAGATATTATTGTTGACTTTGTAAAAAGAAGATTATTGTTTGTTATCTACCAAGAAGCTTTTAAGCAATATTGCACGGAATATTTGCACTATGCTAAGACTATCATCTTTGCTTTTATTTATTTTTTTTTGAGTTGAAAGCAAAAACAACAGTGATATTTATACATACATACACATTAGTTTGGAGATACTTCCAACTTTGAATTTCCTGTCTATACCGCACTCTCGTCTCATTGCTTCTTTACAAGCAAAGCCGCAATCTATCTGAAATAAATATTTCAAAACAGATATCTACCTAGGCAGCCTCTCTTAAGATTGGTAGGTCTAATATAAACGCAAAGTTAGAGATCTAATACTAACCAAATCACATCTATCATCTATAGGATGCTCGCTGTATCCCCAAGGATACATAATTAAATTTCCATAGCAGTGTAGAGAAATATACAATTTCATTAACTTCCTGTATTTGCCAAAAGTATTAGCAAGAGCTTTGCTCTCTGGTTCGCTTAGTGCGTATTTTCCATGATACATAAAACTACCCTTCTCCTTACTGCTACCAGGTTGTTCTGCAACAACGCTACTATAAAGGTTCAAAACTTTAAAAACAATTCGTAACCATACTTCCAAACATGTACGGAAAGTTTCTGTTCAAATCCACCCCTTGTAGATCAGTAATCTCTGTTCCGTTCAGGTTTCTATTCTTCCGCCATAGTCTGTCCTTCAAACCACGTGATAGGAATTTCTTTTCAAAGTTTAGCATTTATATTGGGAATATACCTGGGTGTGAGAATATTCATATCCGTCCGGATTCAAACATGGTATAACATAAAAATCCATAATCGTAGTTAATTTGGGATTTCGCATCACATGATCTATGAGAAATAACGCCGCGGATATCGTGATCCATTCCCTGGCGTGAATCCCCGCTTCGACGAGAAGGCAACGCTTCTGCTT
Source organism: Cetonia aurata (assembly GCA_949128085.1). Classification (NCBI taxonomy): domain Eukaryota; kingdom Metazoa; phylum Arthropoda; class Insecta; order Coleoptera; family Scarabaeidae; genus Cetonia; species Cetonia aurata. Next base: position 54,213,130 of record OX421882.1, on the reverse strand, counting down.
TTTTAAATTCCTGCTTATAATTATCATGTCTATATCTCTGCCTTGTATGGTCTGTCCAATGCATTCCACTCTCACTTTTTTGGGAAATTGCCGCTGCAACATGCGTAGATAACATTGTATCTACAAAATATGGAGGAGAGACATTAGTTCTTGATTAAATTACCTTCGTAAAAAATGCACTTCTCTATAACGGGGAAATTTGTAATAGAAGAAGGCATACGGATTTTTAATAAATCGTATTCGTCGTCTTCGACCCATTGCTACAATTTTTCACAGCTTCTCTTGCCTAACGGAAAAAATATCATTTTGAACATCTTTTAGAATTTTGACAATCACTTAACGGATAAACTGACAAATTTGACATACCTAATGACTGGCTGTCGTTTCTTTTTCAGTTTATCATTTTTATGGTGACTGTTATATTTCGAAATATCCCTACTTTTAAAACTATTTATTTTAAGGAATAAAATATAATACGACTATTTACTCAACCACCATGCAAATGGGGGCCTTAATACGAACTTATTTTATGCAGGTATTCCATCAGCTACAATGGCAATTACGGGAAGATTTGCTGTAAACATCTCTTACAATATTGGTTTGCAATATGCTGCAGAACTTCTACCAACCGTAGTTAGAGCACAAGGCGTAGCTCTAATTCATATAATGGGCTACGTAGCAAGTATCTTAGCGCCATTCATAGTTTACTTGGTTTGTTGTTTTCTCTTGATATCTAATCATACATAATCTTACTATTTTCTTATTTTCTAGGCAAACGTGTCACCTTCGTTGCCACTTCTCATCTTAGGAGTTTTGGGGATAGTTGGTGGAATTTTAGCACTCTTTTTGCCCGAAACCTTAGACACTGAATTACCGCAAACGTTACAAGACGGAGAAGACTTTGGATTGAATCAGAAGTTCCTAGATTTCCCTTGCACGAAAAAGTAAGTATTTGTTATGACGTTATCGGCAAGAAAAAAGAAAATGCATTTATTGTCACAGTTGTATGAAAATACTCAATGAAAAATGTTTGATTTCAGCAAAAACGTTGATGTAGAAAATGTTCACCAATTAAAACGATCCTCTACATCACCACTGAGAACATCTATGAGAGCTTCGTTTAGGGGAGAAATCCGTTCGAGTATGATCCACAAAGGCTCAGTTCGTTCGAGAAAATCTGTCACACTTACAGACGATGCCATAGTCTGATAAAGTGTGTATACAGTAGCAATTACTACTATAGTTACCTAATTGAAAAAAGTGGCTGTTTTTGATTTTATATTATCGTGCAAGGTGGAAATCTCATCCATCGTCAAGTCTGTGGTGTTCCTAGATGTTAAGTGATCTGTTTTTTTTTCGTTATATTTTGTTTTAAAAATATGTGACGTGCATTTGTGTGTAGGTATATATTTTGTGAATGTGTGTGTGTGTGTGTGTATTTTGCATGAATGCTTAGTTCCATGCATGATAGACTTTAAATTATTTCTAAAATTATTATTGCGAAAGTATTTTTGTGCATGTAAGATGATAATGATTTGTGCATAGTGCTTTAGATCTCTGTATTTATTGTGTTCCTAATGTTTGTAGGTATGTATGTAGATAAATTATAATACAATATATTTTTTAATATACATAATTGGTTCTGATAAGTACCCCAACCATACATGTTCAATTACATATATACACTCCGCCAAAAAAGTATCGCATAATTTAGTTTTGAATCATAAAAGTATCGCATAATCTTTTAGATTTTTATTAAAACAAGAAATTATAATTTTGGAAAGAAAAATGTCATAACAGTAGCTTTTAATACTGAGTATTGCCACCTCTGGCTCTTATGACCGCTCGCATACGGTTTGGCAGAGATTCGATTAACCTCCGTATATAAGCCTGATCCAAATTCTCCCACTCGTCACGGAGAGCATTTGCTAGTCCATGCAGGTCCGCTGGGGCAACATTTTGGGTTCGTATCCGTCTGTGAAGGAGGTCCCACACGTGCTCGATAGGGTTCATGTCCGGACTTACCGCAGGCCAATCTAAAACTGGAATACCAACATCGTTAAGGTATTCCTGGACGATTATTGCAACATGCGGCCGTGCATTATCGTGCATTAACATGAATTCGTTTCCTATAATTGGCGCATATGGTACTACATGTTCTTCTAAAATGTCCGTTATATACCTGTGGGCAGTCAGTGTACCTCTGTCTACTGGTACTAACTCTGTACGACCTGTTAAACAGATGCCTCCCCAAACCATAATAGAGCCACCAGCGAAATTAGGTTTAGGTCTGATATTACACTGCGAATAGCGCTCACCGTCTCGTCTGTACACTGAGATACGCCTATCTGAGGTGTAAAGACCAAATCTTGACTCATCTGTGAAGAGTATATTGGCCCAGTCATTAATGTTCCAATTTACATGTTCTCTGGCAAACCTTATGCGAGCCACTCGGTGGTTCCTAGTGAGACGAGGGGCTGTTACAGCTACTCTAGCTCTTAATCCACTCTGTCGTAACCTATTCCGAATAGTTTGAGTACTCACACGAGTATTTCTGACTCTAGCCAAGTCGTTCTGCAATTGTCTCGCAGTTACATGTCTTCGACGTAATGCTTGTAGTAATAAATAGCGGTCATCTTGGCGAGTAGAACATCTTGGACGACCTGGTACAGGTCTTTTACTGTAAATGCCTGTTTCCCTATATCTGGCTACGGCTCTAGAAACACTTGACTGATTGATGTTCATCAAATTAGCAACGTATGCTTGAGATCGTCCATCTTCGATTAAAGCAACTATAGCAGCCACTTGTTCTGAAGTTAAATTGCTCATTTTAGTTTTAAAAGCGTTGGTACAGAACTCTGACTTCGCACTTTAAAATTTGTCCGTATAGGAAGACTTTCAATAAACAACTGAACAAACCTTACACATATGCATTCTTCTAAATGTGTTCTTTTAGGAAAAAAATAAAGTAAAAACGCTAAGTTCCATTATTTTGTTAGTGTTTTTATAGTTCACATACACGAGGCAAACTTTTTGTGAACGTATAAAAATATCTTGGTTCATAAATGCCCTTTTTTAGTTTATGCGATACTTTTTTGGCGGAGTGCAGATAACCAAAATTTACTGCGGTAATAGAGAATAACGTGTGGTCTTAAATTGCGTTTACGTCAGCTGCATCTTTCATCGCCATAAGCCAAATAAGTTTTCGAAATATATATGTTAATATTATTTTCCATACATCTGTTATCGGTTAGTATGTTACCTGTATTTGATAAAGGTAAAAAATTATTAAACAAATAATACATTTATTTCAAAATAATATATAACGGATCTATATAATCATAACATCTTTTTCATATCATTAATTTATTACATAATTTATTCTAAACACATACGTATATCCATTCAATATAGAAATATCTTGTTGCAACCATTGATTTTTATATTTCATAATTAGATAATACCTAGTAAACATGAAACATGTACGAAACATATTGGTTTTATAATGAATAGTGAATAATGTAATATCGCAAATAAATGCTTCATGAAATTGCCTATATAAAATATTCAAGTAAGTATATTGGGTAGGTATGTTTCACTGGAAATGTCCATCATCTTGTAAATCAAAATATCAATCCATCGAAAAAAATTACGTGAGAATATGCCGCTAATCATTTTATCTTATTCTTTAGTAATAGTAGTAATAATAATATAATAAAATGAAATTAAATGTTATAAAAAACACGCCGTTTGGTGAAAACTGATTTGTTTAAATATGTTGTAACAAATACGAGTGAGATTAAAGGAAACACTTGATTAACCTGTCGAAGGAAATTTTCGAATTGGATACATGGATTAGCAGTTTAAGTGGCAATGTTGGATATCTGGACAATTTGAAGGTTTTCATACCTGCAATGATATCAAACATAAAGGATTAAGGACAATATTTTTTAACAAACTAGAAAAAAGCTATAAAATTCGAAAAGCGAAAATTATAGAGTCGTTAAAAAGTTGACTGTGAATTTATTGCCGCACATCTAAATTATATTACATAATTAATGTTATAGTCAACAAATTTTTTGCATTCGAGGTAAATAAGATGGCAGCATTGTAGTAAACCGACTAGCAAAAGCAAATTTCATGATACCAGGGAGAATTACCTGAATATTCATGTTTGTTTTGCTTTTGTGTCCTGTTTTGCAAATTTCTGTTCGTATATTCAAAGTAGAAACCTTTTTCTAATAAATTATATAAGTAATATTGAAAATCTTGTATCTTATATAAGGCAGACATTTAGCAATTTCAGGAATGTTGCTAAAATTTAAGTACCCTTTCTGCAAAATATTCAGACACTTCTGAAACATAAACATGTTTACTGGGTAGGTATTATATATATAACATCCGATTCTTACATACATCTGATACTTTTTACAGCTACTGATTAATGAATATTAGAATAACATTAACTGTAACAAAATTTATCTAATATTTCTTTTATCTAACTGTACTATATTACCCGAAAGTTTTTTGAATAGGAATATAAATACAAAAAAAAGTATATGTTATCACATTGTACTTCGTATCAACGCTATTTACTTTAAATTACACAAAAACTATTATCAAAATAATTTTCAATCAAATTACTACATATCTGCTCTAGCTATTCATAATTTTCTATAACATTCATCAATTATTCTATATATGAAAACTAAATTAGTTCTTTCTTAGAATAAAAGTTTCATATATCTAGTACAGAAATAAAAATTAAAACTAAAGACCCTTATAAAAGAATTACAAAATCTCGTGAATCAAACATATTACAGCCTTGTGACGTTTATAATAAATGAAGCTTACAAATAACCTTCCGTACAAAAGAAAATATGTACATATAACGGTAATAATCAGTAATTTTCACTTACTTACCTTTTAAAATTAATCATAAGCAGCATTACACATTATGTAAATCTGAAAATTGTACGGTAATACTCCATAATACAAATATTCCATCAAAAATAAAGTTTAAATTAACTAAATTTTGTGCAAAATGATAAATATTAAACTATTGGAATAATCAGTAGTTGTAACTTAAGGTTCCAATCATGCACATCTATATGTAAATTGATATCTTCGACTAACTTAAGATTCTGTTACTGGTCTTTTGTTAATCCACTCGACTATAGTTGGAAGATCGTAAATCTTGTTTTTCAGCGTCTTGAGTGCTGGATAATGGTCTAAAGAAGATTTGCCGAAAATTATCTCGAAGTTCTCTAGTGAAACGGCGAACGCAAAATCGCACCATGTAATCTGTAAAAAATAAAAATATACAAATCTGCCAGTTCCAGTTTTGTAGAATTCAATGGTCTTGCAACTATAGGAGGATAGCCCATTTCTTCCATAATGAAAACTGTATGTTTACACATTGTGTCAAGAATGAAGATTAATTTCCTACTCTGCACTGTTGTATATTTTTTATTTCTGTTTATTTTTAGAAAAATAACTACAACATTGATTTTTTATTAAGTTGCGATAGATTGCCTTTGCATTCAGTTAATATATTAATTAATATTTTAAATGTTATAAATAGGCAGATGGTCTGGTATAACCATAGAATTTTAATCTACAGTACGAATCAGCCGAGTTGGCGGAGGCACCGCCTTTACGTGCAACAAACGTCACGAGCTCGAAGTGGCAGGCGGAGTCGTCTGAATAAATACAGTACTGCAGATACATATTACAATAAAAACTGAATTAGGGATTTTGTACGAATCGCGAAGATAGTGGGGGTGGCTAACTCCTCGCTTGCGAATTATACCGATTTTCTTATTCCTGAAGGTGTGTCTTACTCCATTGAGCACACCCTCTTGCTATTGCGCTTCAGTCAACTCGGTTGAATCGTGCTGTAAGTGAGTACCTACCTATGTATATAAAATACACGTACTGAACATACCTACATGTTATTACGTTAATTCAGTATAACTCGATTTCATTAAATGGCATCTTATATTATTTATTATACCAGAGTATTCTTTGCATATTGTGAACTAACAGTAAGAAAGAGGTGAATATTGGCTTTTGGGAAAATTTCGAAAAACATGCCAACCCTTATCTTTAATTCAATATTTTGTCTTAAATAATAACAGTGTCAGGAACACTTTTTATTATTAATTACAGGTAAATTTTGACTTCGCAATTTCTTTGTGCTCACAAAACCATGTCAAATAGCATGTATCTACATGAATATTAACGTTACTTTCTTTAACTGTTAAATTTTTTTCAAGAAATTATAAATATCGTATTTTTTTTATTTTTCGAAAAATGTCAGAAATTTTATCAATATGCTAATTTTCCACACTCTAGCTATCCTGTGATGGGTGGAGACTGTGGCTTGAAAACTATAACAAAAATCCAAAAGAAAAAGTAAAAATCCCTTACCACAAAAATTAAAGATACAAATCTAAATACGTATTTCGGCAACTAAGTTGCCATCTTCAGTAGAAAACAAGTGAAGAGCAGTGTTAAACTTAGTGTTTTCGGCTAAGGTAAACCTTGGAAGCTATGCTCTTCACCAATTGGTGAAGAGCATATCTTGTTTTCTACTGATGATGGCAACTTAGTTGCCGAAATACGTATTTAGATTTGTGTCTTTAATTTTTGTGGTAAGGGATTTTTTCACTTTTTCTTTTGGATTTTTGTTACACTCTAGCTATAGCAAAACTCACCTTGAAATTATTCTACCGTTCAATGTTTTCGTTTTTAAATATTTGCTTTAAATACTTTTTTTATGTATAAACCAACAATAAACTTATCAAACCTAATTCAATTTGATGCACAATTGGGCATATGCACAGGTAACTAAAAAGCTTACTTTAAAAAGCAAGTAAAATAAAACTTAGCAGCTGTTGTAAGAATATCAAAACAGTTTCAATTCTCTCTTAAAAAAAAACATAAAAATTAAACATTATCAGCAATTAATATAGTGAGGAAAACCGGATATAATAGGACTATCATACAGAGTAGCACGCAAATCATTGCATACGCAGATGATATTGTTTTAATTACAAGAAATAAAAAAAAACCTAGAGAATGCACTAACAACTTTAATACGGTGTGCGGCGCAAAGAGGATTGAAGATAAACGAGAAAAAAACCAAGTACATGACATCCAGCAAATAAAATCAAACACACAGGAAATTAAAATAGGAGAGAACACTTTTCAAAGAGTAAACAGTTTCAAATACTTAGGCGTCATTGTAAACGGTAGGAATTAGGGAGAGGATACGAGCGGGAAATAGAGCCCACTGGAACTACCATAAATTTATAAATGATAGAAACATTAGCAAAACAACTAAATTAAGCGGAGTAATTCCCCGCAAACGAAGAATTTGAAGGCCATTCAGGCGACCCTATTCCGTGCTGGAATGTTTGGTCATATATATATATATATAATATTAGCAGAACTTAACAGCTATTAAGGGCAAACGCAGCAAACTGTCATATTGACTTACGGAGTGTACTGTGGACATAAATCAAAATTAAACTTTTATTCAAACGTTTATGGTGTTGCTTGTTATGGTAGGTTTTTGGTGTTTCTAGTTGTTATGAATCATTTTCTCGTAAAGCTAATCGCAGAATTTGAGCGAAATGGCCAAGTTACTGATGTAAAATTGCCAATTCGAACTCATACCATCAAGTAATCCCAAAACATTACCGCTGTCGCTGAAAGCGTTGGAAAACATCCAGGTTTGTCTAACTGAAGACGTTCAGAGCAATCAAGGATCTCACAGACTTTTATTTATCGCTTTCTGCATAAACATCTTAGCCTACATGCTTATACAGTGCAGCTGACACAGGTATTGGCTGATCATGAACAACACTGAACACTCGTCTATTGGATGCTGGAAATGCAGGCCAGTAATACTGACTTTTTTTTAGAAAAACCATTTTTAGCTATGTCAGTGGGTTCTTCATTAGACGGAACTGCCGCGTCTGGGGTTCCGAAAATCTAAGAACAATAGCCGAGAAACCTGTTTATCTCCAACGGTTTGATGTAGTTTTTGGATCAACGGAATCATCGCACCTAACCTTTTGGGAATGATGATGATATCAAAACCAATATTCGAGCTGTTATTCGTCAAATAAATCCACAGTTGTGCGAAAATGTTATGCAAAAGTTCCTCAAAAGAATAGCCATTTGCAGAGTCTAGGTGGGCAATTACTGGATACCACTTTCCACAAGTAATCGCGGAGTTCATAGTTTTTAATTTTACACAAATATTTTTGTATTACTTGAGAATAAATTAGCGTTTCTGTTAAAATCAAAATTTTACTTCATATTGGAAAACTTTTTTTCTAAGAATTACTAAGTTTATTTTATCACACGTAAAATGGCCTAGTATGACGGTAGATTTAAAAAATATGTTATGGATCAGCAAAAGATAAGATTAATATAAAAAAAAAACTTATTTTGAAAATCGCTTAGAATTCTTTTAGAATTCAATTCTGAGGCTATATAGAGAATTTGTAAACAAACTTAAAAGAAATTAAAAATCACAATATTTTGAGATATTTTTTAAAAATATTGCATATCGTTTCTCTCCTTTTTAGTAAAAAGTAAATAAAGCCTCCGAATGTGCTACTCAAAAAATCTTGCCAATTCTTATACAATTAAGTTGGTGTCAAGTAGCATCCTACTGCAGTTTATCATTAGTTTATAATTTTGTAAAATATGAAGCCTGAAGATTATGAGGCCAAATCTTGTAGCAACATACCTACTTCACGTTGCACAGTATTACTGCATTTATCGAAGGTAGTTAAATAGATTTTTAAATTGAGAAACAATAAATAATATAAAGCTGCAAATAGTCCTTAGAATTTAATAAAAACATAACGAACAAGATTTAGTGGAAATTTGACCGCCAAACAGTAGTTTAAAAATGTATCAGTTCAACAAAAGGAAGTATAAAGAGAACAACAGGCATATCTTGAAAATAAATACATAGCTGAATAATGTATGTAATAATAATTTTGAATTGTTTCATACGTTTATTGTTTAAAAGTAATATATTAACATCTATCACGTTTGGTAGGATAGTTCACTAATTTAGCAATGAAACAGACAATTGTACATCATAATATCACTATTTCACTACGCGTTTACGTTGTCTTTTGTAGGTTAGAAGTCAGGGTTAGGAGCACTGGGAGCAACTCGCACAAGAAACAGCAAATGGCACAGACATACGTTTGTGTCATGTTATTTTAGTAATATTCTCATGCATCGGCTTTTAGAGAAGGAAAACATATTTTCAATGTTATGTTGAACTAACTAAAAGAGATGGATCGTAAATGTATTTCTAACATCTTTTCCCGGGCGTGTATGTCCAATTTTTATACAATCTCTTTATTTAGTAATATCTCTAGTAAGGATTGAATCTTTAAAAACTGATTGGGTATTAAGTAGACATGCAGATATCAAAAATAGTATTTTAATAATAAAATTTTGCTTATATATTACGACATTTTTACCGGTCCCTATATACTTGATAAAGAGATAAATGTCAGACATCAAAGGAAGTGCCAAAAAGCAACCGAAGAAATGGTGTTGCTTTTTGGAAAATTTTACTTACTCGTAACAGTTTAAAAAACATGTAAATTACACACAACGCAAATAAACCGTGTTTTTTTTTACTTAGTATTGACTGTATTGCAATACTTGTTTATGAGTAACACCAGATGGACACAATTTAAAACGTATAATAAATTCGAATCTATATTTATTTTTAGAATGTATCCGGCCAATTGTGACAAAGGTTTTTAATTGAGACGTGCAATTTGCTATAAAACACACATGTGTGCTGAATATGCAATCATTTTTGCAAGAAGAATAAAAGAAAGTTATTCACTTCAATTCTGTCGCATTGTTTACTTTATCCTACCTGCAAGTCAATTAGCTGGGCACAGTAAGAGTACTTGGTCAACTCAAAAATGGCTCAAACTATTTAATATTTAATCGTGTTAAATTAAAGATCTATTGATTTATTCGTGTATTGATAAACTGCGTCTCAATGCACTTGAACACACAAAGTGATTCATGTAAGTGTCATCGTCTTATTATAGTCTTTTAATGTTTTAGTCTCTCATTCCCTTCTCGTGGTAACAGTGCGTTATAGCGTGTTATTTTAAATGTAAGTTAAATAATCATTTTTCTTAATTAATTTATATTAAGTTCCCAAAATATTTATTCTGTCACTTCGATAACTAAGTTCTTATTTAAAAACGTCGCACTTACATGAATCATCCTGTATGTTCAGGAAGTTCATGCAAAATAATAGAACTGAAAATAACTTCTCTACGAATTTCCCAAAAGATCAATATATACGTTTTTATCGAATTTACTCCGTACTTCATCACTACTACATCGTATAAAACTCATTATAATTTCCAATAGTTAGATGCAGTATTAATACGAATCCTAATAATTTTGTATACTTTGATTTGAAAATATTCAGAAATGGAATCACATCCATGTAGTTCTTTCTACTCAATATAACGAAGTAGGTATTTGTATAATTTAGTATAATAAGTGTTTTTAAAGACTAAATCCTGTGTGACTTTTGTAATGCTAGTCTAAAACAAAAAATAGATAGGTAAACATAAATCCAGTATTCGATGAAACATTTCGTGTATTACACGACCTCTATTTTAATAATCTAGAAATAAATAGAAGAAATAAAAAAGGGAAACTTCTAAATTAACGCTAGGAAGACAAACTTGCCCTGTCATTGTATCACGAACTAAGTTTGTTTTCGTGACTGTTGGAAAAACTTTATTTGTAATTCTGGTGGAAGCGCCGGTTAAAGTTAGTAAGTATAATGCACGACGAATACGATAGATTGCTATTGTTATGATGACAATATTAATGTAATACACAGTGCTCTTTAATTTGTATCGTCTAAGAATATAATATCATCCAAACAAATTTGTAACACCAATATAGTATTTTAAAACAAGTGTCACAATGACGTTTACGTAATGCGAGTACAAGTTTGAATAACGAGCTGCGTAGTGGCGAGTGATTCAATGTATGAGCATTACAAAGTCATTGTGACACAAGTTTCTTACAGTATTTTTTTTTAATTTTCCACATTAATCGCCCATATTACGTTCCGGTAAGCGTCTCACCAGTGCGTTAATATCTCATTACAGCATAGTGTGTGGTAATAACCATTTCAGCACTGCGTCGTCGTTTGTTTTAGCTTTATTATAACATCCTATTAGAAAATAGTAATTTCAGCACTGCGTCCTTGTTTGTTTTAGCTTTATTGTAACATCGAATTAGAAAAAATACAATTTGTATAAGGTTAAATAATGAGAATCGAATTTTACACCAATTGGATTGCTACATTTTAAAATCAATTCACTTTAACGAAGGACAATTTTCGTTCGATTCGTGAATTTGAAATGAGAAATCGGACAGAATTTATAAAGAGTACCCTTCGACAATGGCGGGTAATTTAATGAAAACGAAAAGCAGGAAATATAAGACCGGCTATCGATTTTTGCGTCACTTTTTAACTGTACGTACTCGTAGATTTGCATGTTAACAAAAGCCATACTGTTAAAATGACTTGTATGCACTAAGTTTAAATAAATTGATTACTAAGATTCACAGAATAGTTTCTTAATTATATACCAAAATATGTAAGTTATTACATTGCGGCGTATTATGTAGAATATCGCGTTTTGCCAAGCTATTGATATATCTTCCAACTTTGCAATAACTGAAACTTAATTCATCTTACATAAAGCTCATCTGGCACATCTGCGATACAATTTGTTACTTAAACTCTTATTATATTTCCTATGGACGTTTTCAAAAGCGACCTGTATATCGAGATCCAAACAATGATGACATAACAATTTTGAGCGATGGATTACCAAAGAAAATGATATATTGTAAGTTCATGTAACATAGGTATTTAGATAAACTGGACTACATTAAGTCTTAGAACACCGCAAGACGCTGAATCTTCCTCAAAACAGTTGCTGTCTTTTGCTGTCAGTAGACGATATGGCAGTGGCGGCTCGTGACGTTTTGTTCAAGGGAGGCTACTATAGCCTAAGTAACCCTTCTCGGTCAATAAATTATATTTTTATAGTTATTATTGTAGCATTGTAAGTGTAGAAAAAAAAATTGATTAAAATAAAATATAAATTATTGTCTAGCAAGAACCACGTAGAGGTGAGAGTGAAATCTTGCCTGGATAGGAAAATGGATGAGGTGATAGGTAAAAAGGTAATAAAAACGTACAAATAAACTCTTGATAAACGTAATAATAAACCAAAAATAAACTCTAAAAACAATAACAATTAAATTAGAAAATAAAATTGCAGATTCTTTGTTTATATTACAAGCTTTACTCAAAACTAAATTTAAGACATGAGCATGACAATGTACAAAAAGAGCTTGAGGTGCAAATGCTTGAGCGACTAATTTTTTTTTAAAAATCATATTTTCGCTCTTATTTGATAAAGGCTAAATAAATCTTCAGCTGTTCGACCGGATGATACGTCAAAAAATCTTTCAATAACTTCACCGCTCTTGACATAACGTAATATGATTGATAATTGAGACTTACAGTAAATATCTGTGGTTTCATCTACTTACCAAGAAAAAAATGGAGCTTCTTTAATTTCTGTATCTATTTCTTGTTTTCATGCAAAAGAAATACAATCTATTAAATCATTTTGTATAGATTTAGATGTACCCGAAGAAATATTACTACTAACAAATTTATTAAAGCCAGGTTCATATTTACTAAAAAGTTCGAGTAATTCTTTATAATTTCCACGGTTAAAAGAATCTGAAGTCTCATTGTGTCCCCGAAAAGCTAAATCTTGTGATGCTAAAAATATTGTTACGTCTATTAATTTTCTTAAATTTTTGCGGTTTTCTCTAACTTCATTATTATAGGCAATAATTGCATCTTTGCGCGCGCTGTCCACAGCAGTAGCAATATTTTGTTTCCCAAATAATTTAAATTTGCACAACGATGAAATGTGTTCTTTAGACTTAGAATGCCGTTTAATAGCGCGCGGTAGATTTTTTAAATCTGTATAACGTAATTTCGACCACGTTTCGGTTTGGTTAGAAGAAAGTAGACATGGCCAACAAAATAATCTTTCCCGTTCAATTGAACCAGTTAACCAACCACATTTAGTGTACCATAATGAACTAAAACCACGATTTTGCCGGTTGCCGTCGTTAGGTACTACAGATAAATTTGGTGGTTTCTCAATGTTTTGTACGATGTGTAATTTCGTCTCTATATTTAAACAACTAAAAGAATTTCTTACCAACCAGTGGACAATGTCTTGGCGAATTCTAATTTCGCTCATTTTATCCATTTTGTGTGCGTAACCTAACAAAACTCACCCAACGCTTCTTCTCGAGCTGGGAGTCGCGTGGGCAGTTGCGTAGCAACGTTTTATGACCGATAACGCAACATGCCGATCGGGTAGGATCTCACCGCGGCGGCAAGCCTCCAATCATACGTATTCGCCGTATAAAGTGCACGTGCACTTACGGAGACACATTGCTTTCAGCCATGGCATTAATCATCGGTGCGGAGCCAAATCTGTGGCTAGCCTCCTCGCTTGCTATTATAGTGCGTACAGTAAAATTTCGCGCATTATTGGAAATGTGTTTAATGAATAAATATACTATTGATTATATATTTTCTTGCAAAATCGCTTTATTTTAGTATATAACCGATGCTTGAACATTATTTTAATACATAATAAACGCTACTTATTTTATCAAAAATAATAGGGGAGGCTTAGCCTCCGTAGCCTCCCCTGACGAGCCGCCACTGCGATATGGGAGAGAGCAATAAGTTCAGTCAAGTTCATATTGAATGGTGTCCTAAGACTTAATGTAGTCGATTGTATACGTTTTAAACAGCAATAGTGTTGAATGCAAAGTTTTGGATGTAAATTTTAAGTTTGAAATAAACTTAATTGTTTTATTTATAGCTGTAAATATATAGTTTGTTTTGATATTGTGAGTTGTTGGGATTTTTTGTGAATTTAGGTGAATATAAAAGAATCCATATTTATAATATTATATAACCTCAGAAATGCTCAACAATATACTATGTGCTTTTATTGTTATATAAACATAAATAAAATAAATCCAATTCTACGGAAAGAAAATTGCTAATGCCAAGAAAATAGAAACATCTACCGATACATCCCGCGCGGACTACAAAAAAAAAGCAAAAACATTAATAGCTGGCGTACTACAGCTCTTATAGTTGGATAGTATAGTAGGATGAATGCTAATTAATATAAATCAAATTATTAAGGTACATTAAACAAACAGTAAACATTTTATTTATATAAGAACAAAATTATGCACAACTTTATTATTCGAATAATCGCCAGAATGAACTTTATTCGACTAATCGACTAATCCAACTGTGAATGCATCGTAAGCAACACAATTAACTACAGAGTATATTATTTGAGATTAACGGGTTGTAGGAAAATGAAAATAACAAGATATATTTTCTGGTTACGTGGATCTGACATCGAAGTGATGCAATGTTCCTAGTTTGCTGTAGGACATTGTCTAGTGCATTGGTGTAAATCCTTTTGCATTCGAAACTAAATAAAATACTAATTTTGAATAAGTACTTACATTATTACCGACTGAATATCCGTGATTGTCCGCTACAATCTTCTCGAACTTCTGCAGATAGAAAGGAATAGTTTCCCGCATCAACTTCACTTTTTGTTCTTCCTTCTTAATTGGATCTTGTTCCGTCCTTAATTGCCACAGCACTGGAATATAAAGATATCGACTGCGTTCGATTACAAATGCAATAATCTCTTGAATATCCGAATATGTGTAATATAAAGATGATATGAAATGATTGCCTAATAATATAATATATTTTAACGAGATATCACACATAATCCTTTACGCACCAAAACGGAAATCGCATAAATTTCTTTCATCGTTTGAAGCCGTAATATATCGATTAATTTTCAAATAACCATGCAAGTAGCATGTAACCTGGTAACCATGGTAAACCACTGTGTTTTTCAGAATTATCCATCAATGTTTGACCCGTACGTTTTAAACTAGTCAATAATCAGATTAATATCTTAGATGTAATCTGTCATTAGTGTCAATAATAAATGTATGGTTTCAAGGTGTGATGGATCATCCAGAAAATTGTAGCAGGTCCCCATGGTTACTACATACCGCGTTGTTAATTGGGGCGGCTTTAAACGGTGAACAGGAACTTCTAAATCACTACTACCTTATTAATAAGATATGCCGAAATGAACTGTCTCCATTGTTAAAATGTATGTAGATTTTTAATAATTAAGTATAAACAAAGATAATTACTTAACCCTACATCAACTACCTCACTCCAAAAAATATAAGTATATAATTTACCTTATTTTCAGTTACATAATATAATACAAAGTAAAACAGTGAATATGAACTGATTACATTAACATATTATATCTAATTGAAGAAGGGGTAGTTCAGATGAGCAGCACGGAAATACTATAAACCCTTAAATAAAAAAAAATAGAAGGTTGAATGCATAAAAATTAAAGTATAAGCTATAAACTAAAAATTGGAAATTATTAAATTCGTATCAATAAGATTGTTGTCCAAATAGGTACTTATGTAAAGCACACCGAATGTTCTCCTTCTTCTTCCTTCCTTTAAATTCAGACGGTATAGAATTGTAATTTACATAAATTGTATAACTAAAACATCTCTCAAATAAAGTAGTCTTATGAAAAGGTGGAGTTATTAAATTTTTATTTCTTACATTAATATTGTGCACGTAATTTCTATAAACGATTTTGTTTAAAAGATAGGGTGGGCTCCCTGTCATTATTATTCGGTGGTATAGGTTTAAGGAATGAATAAACAAACGGTTACGCATAATCAGCCATCTTAATTCTTTAAGTTTATATGAAACGCTATCATATTTGCGAATACAATAAATTTACCTTATACACACAGTCTGAAGCATTTGAACTCTCCGCATACTTACTGCATCCAAACTGGCTCTATACAGCGGGGCACAATAATTAAATAAAGAAAGGATCGTGGACTCACAGAGTACAGTTTTTAATTGTTTACTAAACACATTTTTGAAGGGATAAATAACTTTAAATTTTAAATAAGCAGAGTTAATCAATTTAGTTACATGAGCACGATATCTAAAGGTATTGTCCATTGATAACCCCAAATTTTTAACTTGTTTGAGAACAGGAATTCTTTCCCCAGCAACAACAATATTTATACGTTTCCTAATTGCCTCAATGTTAATAATGGCATAAGTTTTCAATGGATTTAGGATGGATAAGCGAAAGCTTTAAAGAAAACGAATATACATGTATTTTCCAAATCTGTATTGATATCATTAACAGCATCTCTCCATCGATCCCTGCAAAAGACAAATACAACTGCGTGTCATTTGAATGTTGCAATTTTGAACACTCTTGGACAGAAGACTGGTATAAATGATGAAAAGTAGCGACCCAAGAATTGACCCCTGAGAAACCATCTAACAACAGACAACGGAAACGAATCTTCATCAGGCAAACGAACACTTGAGAACGATCGTACAGATAAGATTGCATCATAGAATAAATGAAGATCCGCAACCAATATAATGTAGTATTAAGAGCAAACTGTTATGGCAAACAGTATCGAATGTTTTACTAAAGTCTAGAAGAACCAAAATATACATATAACCCTGATCTCTAGCACGAATGATATCATCCCTTACATTTAAGTGCTGGAGCACAATCGTACCCTGGACAAAAGTCCGACTAACATTCGGGAATCAATTTACTATTTTCCAATTATTAATTATATTTTCAAGAACTTTAGTAAGTGCAGGTAATATGCTGATAGGACGCAGATTTTTAAATACTATGGGTAAAGATAATTTAGGTAAAGGTAATACTATCGCATGCTTCCATATATGAAGGAAGTAATTTGTGTAAATACAATTATCTGTAATATGAGTGCAATAGGGTAGTAGATGAGGAAGGACTATTTTCAACATATTTACGTTAATATCGTCTGAGCCACTAGCATTACTCTTAATACCTAAAATGCATTTTTGAACTGTAAGTTCATCTACAAATTGTAAACGAAAAAGAGGACGGCTACTAATGTTATCATCAAAAAACTCACAGATATCATTCGCACAACCAGCATGCATAGCTGGGATACCATTAACAAACATATGATTAATTAAATTAACTTTCATCAAATGAGGTGGGATTTCAATAGCTTGCTATTATTGCTATTATTCTGACAATAAAGATATTCAAAATAAGCCTTTTTTCCCTTGCGTATAGCATCAGTGCAATAGTTTCTAAGTTGTTTGCAGTATTCCCAATGAACAAGTAATCTATTTCGTTTATATTTAGCTTCAGCATTATTTCTTAAGGTCTGCATCAGTTTAATGGTGTCCCGTTAGCCAAGCCATACGTAGATTAAACATTTTTACTGTTTTTAGTGGAGCGTGTTGGTCAAATAAATCAAGAAGCATTTTATTCAGCTATAACAAGTTACCTTCAATACTGACATTAAATATAAGATGCAAAGGTAAAGAACGCAGATCATTTTAATAATATTTATGTATAAATGATGAAAATTCTCTATATGTGTGAAAGAAAGGCTTACGTCGAGAACAATCGCTTATAAAGCTACAGTAGACTAAATCATGATCTGAAATTTCTGTACAATTCACACCAGAATCAGTTACTCGTACAATATTGGCCACTGCAATGATATCTAATAAAGTAGCCGAAAATTCAGTAGTCGTAGTACGTTTATTGATAAGTCTCGTTTTAATTGATTTGAGTCTTGTTAAAAGCATCAAAAATTGATGTTAAACTACTAACATTAGTATGAGCCATATTACATAAATCAATATTGAAGTCGCCTAGACAGAAAACATATAGTCATATTGTAAGGTGAATTCCAATAACTTGGATTCAAAATTATCTAAAAAAATAGAATTACATAATGTAGGTGCTTTATATATACACCCAATAACACCTTATAACATAAAGTGCGATTACAGAAAAAGTATCAGAAAATATCTCTATTCAAAAAACTAGCTTTATTGGGAAAACCTAATACCGTATATCTAAATTTAATTTTCTTGTTCGTAAATCAAACATGTAGATAAAAATGCCATAAATCTAAAATACAATATTTCTCACTCCAGGTGCAGAGATCAAAGAG
Source organism: Cetonia aurata (assembly GCA_949128085.1). Lineage (NCBI taxonomy): Eukaryota > Metazoa > Arthropoda > Insecta > Coleoptera > Scarabaeidae > Cetonia > Cetonia aurata. Next base: position 54,194,833 of record OX421882.1, on the reverse strand, counting down.
ACTATGGTTTGTTTACTACATATAAGTTTATAGTTAACCAAATTTTTATTTCATATAATAATATATATAAGTTTACGACGTCTTCTATGCGTATTTCGGGTAAGGGCTATGCATGATGGTGTCGATGTATTTGCTTTCGAGTGTACCACACTAGGAGATTCTATGTGTAAATACTTCGTTGGTATTTTCCCATTGCATCATGTGGGGAAAAATGTTACATGTTTGTTGTTTAGCCAGCTTACCCATGATACTTCTGCACTATCTGTCTCGCATACATACTCGTGCGATCATCCACGGTTTTGTCCTGTTCCGTGGGGAGCTTGCAATTTGAAATTTTGGATCGTTGGACAGTTCCTAGAGAGTAAATGCCGTTTTCCCCTAAATAAACCAACAAGGGGAACGACGTAAGAAAATTGTTAAAATAAATCCGGTAATTTTGATTTCTAGAAAGTATTCGGCGCAGTCGAACTATAATCTTTGAACTAGACCCTAAATCTGGTTCATCAGATTTCCTATGTTTTGGGTCATTTTCTTGGCCAGTATAAATTTCAAAGTTATATTTCAAGACATACAATTTGCATCCCCTCTTACATCTGGCCTTTGTAGTATAGTATAGTAGTATAATGTACTTCAATATCGATACTGTATCCAGATTCAACTGAAGCAGCGAATTTGTACAGCTCTCAGTATTTTTCCATCTTCTCCAGTCCTTTAGACACGGCATTAGGATCACCAGAGCATGACACCTCAATAACTTTAATTGTTTTGGTTTCGCGACATCATACCATCATATCGGGCTTATTTGCAGAAATGGTATCTGAATACGCCATTTCTCCACGACGGACGGGACTTTGTTATTTTCATATGGCATCACAGATCTGTGATCAATTTGATAGGCATATCTTATGTAAAAATAAAGAAGCCCTTTAAGTCTCATCTGCCACATGGTTTGCATGTTCTGTCGGCTAGTTGAAACCCCATTACTTCCTTTTCGTACACCAGACGCAGGTACACTCCATCTTAGCATGGCCATGATGTACCTTTATACCCCTATACTCTACCGAAATAAACTGTCATTATTCTGAAATGACACAAAACTGGTTATAATTGTTATTACTTATTTATAAAGAAATTTAAGTTTTACTATTTTTCAATAATAGTGTTAAAATCTTTCATATTTTTATTAAATGACAGTGTTATTTAAAATGTTAAATATTATTAATGTTAAAACAATAAGTCAATTAAATAGGAATAATATAAGTTCTACAACAACACTACAAATGCAAGTAAATTGACTTTGGTACGTAAACGAAGAGATATTATATGCACCACAACCGTACGAGCTTTTCTTAACTAGCCCTTTTAATAAACTTATAAAAGCACTCAAACGTATGCGTCTATAACTGTACCAAGCATTTAGTTGCTACCCATTTGCCAACTCAAATGGACACATATGGTTGATCAATAATCATGAATGCTAGAATTTAAAGTTATCTTTACCTATAATTTATAGATATTACTATTATTTCATTAACCGGGATCTGCTGAACAGTTTTAGTTTATTTCAAAATTTCTTTCAATTCATATTAATTAGCGCCTTTCTATATTATAAGTTTGATGGCATTTAAGACCACGTTCTTATATTTAATTGGATTTTGCTTGATATTCCAAGCTGTATCGTTCACGTCCACTAATTAAAACAGTTTTCTAGCAAATGACATGTAATAGACACCTTGTTTACTATGTCACTCCTCGGTCCCTTTTCCTGTAGCGTCCATCACAATGCAAAACTCAATATCATCGTTAACAACATCGTTAGCAACTTAAAATTCAGGGTTCTTTTATATACAGGGTTGTTAGAAAGCTGGATATTATTCTACCGTATTTATAAATATTTCTCGCCTATATTGAATAACTGAAGGACTAATCAAATAATTAAATGTAATGTTAGTCAGTATTTTAATTTCATCTTGGTAAATTTGATTATACAGGCTGTTTATTGAATATACGACAAAAATATTGTAAGATTGTACTTGCAGAACCATAGAAAAAGCTGTCTTCATATCTTTAAACCTTTCTACAGTAAATAAAAAGGTGGTTTCTCGTGCTTGTTAAAAATTGGAATTCTTGTTCACCTTTAGTACTCGCGCTACTATGCCAACACTCATCCGTACGCACTTTTTGTCCTTTAATAATATTATTTTTTTCAATAACTAAACTATCAATAAACTTGCAATTTCGCTTTTCGTATAAAACTGTGTAAACTCAACGGGACACAAATTCATTTTAACAGAAAAACAAGCACGGTTTTTCAAGCTTTTAGTTTTCACATATGAGAATGGAATTTGAAAAGGTTAAGTGATTTAACGCCAAAAAAAGCTCCATTGTAAAGTTGAAAAGAAGTTACCTTCATTGCGAAACATAGATATCAGTAGATACGGATGCTAAAACTACAGTTTGGTCAATAAACATTTTAACAATTACTAGATATTAATGCTGCCAACATAAGCACGATGTTTGCCGCTTGTTTAGTAAACGTCCTGTGTTGTTACATTTCTTAGATACGAAAATTTTATGGGGTATTCCACCCTGCTATCGAATTTGTGTTTCATTTTTTTTTGTATATATTTTATCTATACAAAATAAACTCAGAACGTTAACGGCTATTGGTTTATGAATAAAAGATTACTACCAGTAACAGCGTTCTAATCTGTTGCCTAGAGGTTTCAATACATATTTGATTATCCATAGAGACCGTGAGGGCTAAGATTTATATAATTAGTCAATAAAAATGGAAGTCTTGTAGCTTACTTTTTTTTTATATAAATAAATTGGTTTTAATTTACGTTGACCCTATGGCCATTCTACGATCCTACCCACGTTTTATCATATGCAATAATTATGCATATTCACTTCTTTAAGAGATAAAATAACTATAATAGTTAAAAAACTCAAAATCACTGATTTATTTACCTATAAATAATTTCAAATGGATTGGAATGAAATCCACTTTCATTTATAGATAAGTTCGGCAGCTCAATGACTTATTGCTCCATATATTTGATACAACTGCGTTTTTAGCGACATAAATCGTTGACATTTCCTGACTGATATGAAATGAGAATTAATAATGAAGAATACAATGTTAAAGGCAGCAAATATTCTGTGATAAAATATGTATCGTAGTTAACGATACATATTTTATCACATTATTCTTTATTTAATAATAGGTATCTGGTTTTGTAGAAGCATTATGCATATTTTAGTTTATTACATAGTTTACATCTACTTATACACACAAAACAATTGTTTTTGCAAAATGTATGCTTGAATTTACAATACTTATCCTATTTAAAAAATTTAAATAGGATATTAAAAATTTATGATACTTTGTGCATTTCTTATATCAATTATTTTTCTCCCACGAATATAAAAATCTCAGTTCATTAGTTTTGTGTTGACCAATAATAAATTCATAACGGTGAAACATTGGTGCATTTTCTCCTCAGAAATAAAGAATTAACAAATGAAATATGGCGATTGAGACAATACTAATTCGTTTCAAGGTTAGAAAATTGCCTTAAATATACAAATCCATTCTATGAAGATCAACAAGTACATAGTTAACAAAAAGATAATGTAATATTAGTGACCAAAATCTCTTGTATAAGATATTGCACCAAGTGGGACAACAAGCAAAGTCAAAAGACAATATATACTATGATTTCGTTTATTTGTCATTATTTTTAGCTTGTCTACACCACTGAATAAAAAAAAATTTCTTGAGTTAACGCAAAATGTCATAATAAGAATACTATATACGTTTTAAATCAAATACAGTAACGGATTTTTCTCAACACCCGCTTTGCTAAGGGCTAACATAAGAACAAAATTGTACGTTACTTTTCATTGAATGATTTATTCCGCGTTTTTTTGTATTTTTAGAGTAAATACCTTTCAGATCATGTAAAGTTAAATATTTTCATTTAAGAAAATCAAGATAGCGGTACCCTGCAAATACCAGTTGTACAAAACAAATAAAACGTATATCTTAAGGTGATATTCAACGCTATAAAATATACTAAATAGTAAATTAAATATTAAATATCAAACCTCAATGTGTTATTGTTGGTAGATTATTTCGTTTGGTGCAATACTTGATTTGTAGTACCTATACGTTAGACACGGTACCCTGACAAAACAGCCTTGGACGAAACAACCACGACAAAAGTAGCAACCTTAATAGTTGCATTTAATTCAGTAATAACAAAGAAATGCATATAAGGCATTATATGGTTGACCTATTTCATAGATGTCGCTTTTGTCAAATAGGTAAGTCCTACCGGTTAATTGGTCGACCTTTTTTTTGTATCTATGACGAAACATTGTCTTTTCATATTGAAATAACTGTAAGTATATACAAGGTGAAAAAAAACTACAATGCATAGCACCACGATATAGAGGAACGAAACAAAAAAAAAGTTCCTATACACTAATGTTGTTTTCAAGTTACAAACTGTTTTTTGATATTATTCTTGTTTTAGTACTACCTACGCAATAAAAAATATTTTAAGGTAGACTGTGATTTCATGAAACAAAACATTTGGTAAATGTCAAACCAATATTAGCATAGTGTCTTGAAAGTTTTATTTCAAAATGGTGCGCTATACTTTCCTAGAATACAGGGACATGATCATGAGTTACGGCGAAGCTCGTTCAAATTCTTCCGAAGCTCAACGGATCTATCGGGAGAGATACCCATTAAGGCAAGTTCCTAATGTTAGGACATTTATTGACGTACATAGGCGTTTGGGAGAAGATGGTTGCTTTAAAAAACAAAAATTTGATTCAGGGGTTAACAGAATTCGTCGTACTGTTTCAAAAGAAGAATCTATTTTGCAAATAGTAGAAGGCAATCCTAGAATAAGCACCAGAAGAATAAGTACAGCCGTACCGAATGTCAATCGTGTATCTGTCAGGGAAGTCCTCAAAGAACAACTTCTTCATCCATTTCATTTCCAAAAAAATCCATCACCTAATGGAACAGGTTTTCCTACCGCGTTTACAATATTGCCAGTGGCAATTAATTTTGTTTACCGATGAAGCAGAATTTAGTCGCGATGGCATTTTGATTATTCACAATATACATTTTTGGAGCAACAGGCGAACTCTATCGATTTTTTTTGGAAAATGAACTGAATACTTTATTGGAAGATGTTCCATTGAATATTATAAGAAGAATGTACTACATGCATGACGGCGCACTATTCTAGGAGAGTAAGGGAATTTCTGCAAAGAAAATTTGGAAATAGGTGGATTGGTCATGGGGGCTTATACCATGGCCAGGTCGTAGTCCCGACCTTAATCCCCTCGATTTTTTATTTTGGGAATTTATGAAAAGTGAAGAACTAAACAGTGAAGAACAATTGTGGAGTCTGCTGACAGATTTCGTAATAATTCTAACGCATTTGAAAGATGCCGTCAGTCATTAACACGAAGATTGGAAATGTGTATTCAGGAACAAGGTCACTAATTTGAACACCTTATGCAGAACTAATATGTATCTTATAGTTTTGAATGTTAAATAAAAGCCTTTTTAACTTCAACAGCTTCTAACTTGAAAACAAAAAGCAATCGGACATTAGTTTATAGGGACCTTTTTTGTTATTTCTTGGTCCTCTCACATGTTTCTATGCATTGTAGTTTTTTCTATGTTACCCTGTATATAATACTGTAAAATATATATCGATACATTATGATACAATTTTGTACTGGCTTTTTTTATTTCGTGTGTTTTCTTTCGATAATTATGTTAATTTTTAAGAAATAATATATTAAACATACATGTATAGTTTTTATTTTGACGAAGCTGTTTTGACTGCGATTATTTTGTCCCAATAAATCCTTTAAACTTAGATGGCACTAAAATACAAAATCAAAATAAAAAAGTATATAAAATACCACCTCATGTGAATTATGCGCGAGAAATATTTGAAAATATATTATGTTAATATGAATGCATAACTCATACATTATTCAAATCTGTACAATCAAACCTCACTGGCACCGTCTTCCAACAAATTGCTATAATTTTATTATTTCTATAAATCTTCCAAAATGGCCAACCGTTTTATATAATCGTATTTCATACACCACTCATAAACAAGTAAAACAAGTGAATATTTTAAAAATTTTCTTACACATCCATAATATACAAAATGTTAGATTAGATTAGATTAGATTAGATCTAATTAGGGTAACATTACACCGCGACCTATCGATCTATTGTGCCCCCTTACATCAGCTGTAAGCTGCTAGGGTTTGCCCGCACTTACAGCTCCCCATCCAGTCCAAGAACTTTAATAAATTGCAGTAATACAAAATGTTACTATTATAATGATTGGATAATTGGATCAAATTTTTTTGTTCCCCCGTGGTTATCCAATTGCAAATCGTCAAGATATCTCTTCATCATAATCACCGTTCGTCTTACGTTCTCTTGATATCATAAAACATATTATATATTTTTCAAGATTTGTATGAAATGAACAATCTGTTACCATCGTGATCTGCAGTATCGGCTTTAGGTCACCCTTAACGTTGCTATTGAAGATCGACATAGGGTTAGTAGTATAAATGTTTTTTTAGTTTTCAGGGAATTCAGATATGAAATATATACAAGATATTTCTCTCTGAAATTAAATCTCTTTCCAAGTATAAGCATCCGTTTTATACAGCTGAAAGTATTTTTATATTATAGAACAGTGGATTTATAAAAACTTTGTGGAAGACATTTTCTTGGCAACATCACCATTAAAAAATTCTAATTATATTTTGTGACACTAGTTAGACAGAAAATAAATGAATCGATCATTTTTAAAATTTATTTACCTAACAGATTTACGTTCTATTTAACCGACTTATTCAATTAAGTATTGAGAATTATATTTCAAAAACATAATCGTATCGAAAAAGTAAAAACATAAGTCGTAGCTGTATTTGAACATTAAACTTGACGCATTATATCAATGTAATCACCTTAAGCCAAGCTAGACTGCAGTTTTGCCGAGTTACAGATACGTTAAAGTTTCCCTTAGTTACCAGAGTAGGTATATTAAGTTAGTTAGTGTATCGTAATTAACAAATAAGTAAGCACGAGGAAACTTCAATCCTTGACCTACAAACTTCCCGTATCAAACTAATTTATGCCATCCGTTAGCCCAAGATAACGTCCCTTTTTGCGGTGATAATAACATGATAAATAACGGGCCCTATTTTTTTGCCTCTATTCATAAGGACTGGACAGATATAAAGTTCATATACCATTGTAAAACCAGAAAATCGATCGAACTCGGTAAACATAGGTTTTCCCAAATAATTAATCATAAAAGCCAGTACATTTATCGGTTTCTATTGCGTATTCATTTCTTCTTTTTACAGAAAATTATTGTATTTTCCTTATACTTTGTTATTATCAGCCACTAAACTAGTTAGCAGAATGCAAAATAATAATTCCATTTGAACCTTTTACTAAAAGGCGGTTAGTATGTTCACAAACATTTCCTAATTACAACGGTAAACGTTGGTCTATTTGGGTACTCCATTCGAAAGCATTCACGAAACAGAGTGATGTTCGCAACAGAAACGAGAATATATGGGGGAAAATATGCTATTGTGTAGTGCTTGTTTCACGGCACGTACCTTGTTTCAGATCTCCTAAAGCGTCAACCAGTACATCACACTGAAGAGATTCCCAATCGTTCTTCCCGGCCAGGCCGTATTGTTTGGCGAGATGACGAGCTATTGCGTTGCTTTGGGGGACTGGTTTTCCATCTATTTCCAACACGGGCAGTAAACCGAACGGCATTTCTGTAATATTATACATACTTTTTGACAAAGCATTATTAGCCTCATCCCGTGCAAAATTTGAATAAGGACGGGGAGAATGGAACGCCTTATTGAACTGTATGGCATGAATAGTAAATATATAATACTCATAAGCTGTCTCTAGAGTTGGGCATAATTGTATGGAAGAATATATATACGATTATAATCGTATAATGTTCATGATGTTCTACGGACTGTGATTATAATAATAATTGCTTCTATTACAAGAAGATATATATTCCTGTATATTCGCGTATTCATGAATTTTTGGTTTTTAATAAAAAAAAATATGTTCATTAGCTTTCCTGCTAATCACTGTAATTAATATGAGGCAATTTTTATATTAAAAATTTTATCTCCTGTGTAATTTAAACCCGACATCTTCCATTTACCGGATGGTTCCTCTACCAATTGAGCTATCGAGGTGTGCGGGCACAACACAATTGGTAGAGTAACCATCCGGTAAATGGCAGATGCCGGGTTCAAATCCCACACAAGGTAAAATTTTTAATATAAAAATTGCCTCGTATTAATTACAGTGGTTAGCAGGAAAGTATTTATTTAATGATTTTACACTGTAAGAATCCGCATTCATTGCATATTTGCCGGTCTGTCGGCTTTCTAAGATCAGTATTTGAGACATTCAAATTGTGTTGTGCCCGTACACCTCGCTAGCTCAATTGGTAGTGTAACCATCCGGTAAATAGGAGATGTCGGGTTCAAATCCCACACCAGGTAAAATCTTTAATATAAAAATTGCCTCATATTAATTACAATGGTTAGCAGGAAAGCATTTATTTAATTAGAACTACATATTTCACTAGCTTAGACAAATATCTCGAAAACCGTTTGGACGAATACACCCACTATTGAAAGATGTTTCTAGTTCAATATTGACAGACTCTACCAACAGGATAATGTCTTATGGCCCAGCAGACATGAAACCGCTAAGCCCACATGGAATTAGTTGTAAAATGGTTTGGGTGTGCCTGTGAAAATGAACAAGCTAGGCACAAAAAGACAAAGTTGAAGAATGCATCAATCTACGTAAAGCCATTGTCTGCATACTAATAGCGATTTTGGCCGCTGTAAGCTGAAATGACATATGGGTAGGCTGGAAGACCAGAAGAATCAGAATGTAGGTTCTATGAAGAAGAGTAAGAAACGTATATTCAACTTCTCTCGGTTTTGAATAAGGAATGCGTGTTTGTCTCGAGTTTACGCAGCATTGTACAACTCAAGGTCGCTATATCTGCGAGCATATTAGACCAAAGATGAAGACCTGCCTAACGTGGGCATTTCCACAGTCTGCACCCTTAAGAAAGAATAATATCGAACAGCCAGCTGTAAATGCCGCAAGAATAGGGAAAGGGTCAAAGTATATTATTATTATTACTATTAGTGTATATATATATAGTATATTAAAGAAAGAGGTGGAAGAAGATCTGAGAGAGGGCGGATTTGGCAAATGGAAGAAGAAGGTAGAGGACAGAAACTTATGGAGACAAATAGTGAGAGCGATTTAGAGGAAGAAAATGGGGATTGATCCACCCCAATTTGAAATGGATCTAGAAAGCTTATATAAGCGGCACAACCCCACAAGTGGTGTTAAGCCATCATATATATACAGTAAATTAATATAATTTAAGTAATCTATGTCTGTATATCATCGTAATATATGCCAAAAGAACCGACTGTCAAAGATTGTTATGTACTGTTAAGTTACTTGGTTCAGATTTTTTTTGTTGGTAAATTGTTTTTGGTAGGTTATTTTATATTCTATAATATCTACTTGAATATGGATGATGGGTTTTGTATCAGTATAAATTAATACTGCATTTTTTTTTGGGTTTGAAACAAAATGTAGTCTTATATGTAAACAATAGGTTTTTAGACCTTATTTCTGTACAGTGGAGTAGGTACTGCGTTTTTTCCGTTTGTTAGAGAGGACACTGTTCATCACCCTTCACTTGAGATACAGTTTCCGTTGTTCCCCAGGACATATTTTCAAAGAATGTAAATAGTGCTACATATAATTTTTTGCGCCTCCGGTCAGAAACACTAATTTTGCATTACTATAAATCGGCCGGAAACTTACCATTCTCCGGGCTAGGCCGGCAAAAAGACCACTATTGGCTGGCAACGCTATATTCGAATTACTGATAATGGTTAATAACTTCACATACTACCTCTGTAATATGAGCTGGGGTCTCCATTGTCCTTATTATTGATGAATATGTATCAAAACTACCAAGAAAATTAAAACGTCAAAACACTAAGGTATCTTAACCCTGATTTCCAATTCAAAATTCATACGTAATATGTATTGCCAACCTGTACTGTTAACTCCCTAGCGTTAATTTCTTTTATTATTTACAACAAAATTAAGATTTGTCGACGCAAAAAATAGTGTGTAACACACGGCCAGAAACTCTTTTTTGAATATTCGCACTTGTGGGACCTCGGCTTCGCCTCGGGCCCAAAAACCGTACTCACACTCGCAAAACTATAGTTTCTGGCCTAGTGATACAAATAACTATTAATTTTAATAAAGTGAATTACCCTGAAGTTTACAATTCATTGATGAATATTGACTGAGCTGAACTGTTTGAATCCACGGGTGTTGATAATGCGTGTTTTACAGCATCACATACTTCCTCTTCGAGGACTTGATGCCTTACTTTAAAATACTCAAGGTATACGATAATTTTAATTTGTTAGTATGTTCTGCGAATGCTATAGTTCAGATTTTATGTTTTAATGACTTGTATTAATTATACTTTTTGAAAAGACACTATTCACCTGAAGATGGCAAACAGGGCCGAACATGTAGTGCATTGATTTTAAATTTGAAATACAGATTGGAATTAACATATTAGTTTAATTATTTAATTTATAATTATTGTATTTGCATAGGTTGATATCTTTAGTTATAGTTGTAATGTAAGGAATCTTTCTAGCTCATATTTACCTCGACCGCATAAATAAGAAATTATGTTTTTATCCTATACATACTTACAGCAGGTATTCACCTTGGCGAAATTGTTCGATAAACACGGAAAGAGAGAATAATAAATGGTTTAAATTATTAAATTTATACTTTCAGTACTGACTGAGGGTGGAAAGAGGAAGAGAGAATCATCTTACTCGTGTGCTCGCAACCTAATAAAACAAAATAATTTAATCGTTGAGAAATGTGTATTCCCTTCATACCCTCTGCTCAGGTATCAAAAAATAGATTTAGACATTTAATAGTAAGTAAGTAAGTAAGTAAGTAAGTAAGTAAGTAAGTCTTTATTTCTACAATGGTATTACAGTTTCAGTTACAAAACAAAATACAAAGTAGAAATGGCGTCAGTAAAAAAGAAATAAAGAAACAGTATATGCATTTAATTTAATGATTCAGAAACTCGTGGATTGTATATGGTTCTACATTACAAACATATGAGTAAACTGCTCTTTTATGTAGGTTAGCCTCTAATTTAATATGATTTGGTAATCTGTTGTGAAACTTTATACAGTTGTAAGTTATGCCTTTTTCAGTTTTGGTTAGCTTGTGGATAGGTACGTTATAATTTATTTTATTTCTTGTTTCATAGTTGTGCAATTTTTGACTATTTGTGAAAGAGTTTTTATTTTTAAAATTAAAAAGTAGACATTCGTAAATGTAAATACCATATACTGTTAGTAAGTTATTCCTTTTAAACATAGTTCTTAGCGATTGTGTTGCCCTTGGACCCACTCTTTTAGTCCTCGCCACCTCGATGTTAAATTTATTAATTTAATTATTAAAAAAAAGACGTGAAACTGATCCCATCCACCAATCTTCTCTCCCCTTGTTCTTGGTGTCTTGAGAGAAACATATTTATTGTTCAAAAACTTGGCTCGACCCCCTGCCCTTGGGGGGTGGCAGCCACTAAAAAGGCCAATTACAATATAGTTAAAAAAAAAAAACGTTCTAACTTACTATTATAATAATTTGCAAATATTGTACATAAAACTTATGTAACCTATATTTAATATAATAAACGATTAGAGTATATACAAATATAGTATTGTAGCAAGAAATCCGTCTTCAAGGTAGATATTTTCAAAATACGTCACAAAATTAAAAGAACCAACTAATCACCAATTGCTAATATTATTAGACTTTTTTGTGAGCTTACAAAAAGATAGTCGTAAAAATGAATTGCACCAACTCTGCCACAACCATCAAAATTAATGAATTAACATTGAAAGCTAATCATTTACTGCCACTTTTATATTTTTTATGTTCTAGTTTTATTACCACTTAACTCATTTTAATCCATGGCCAATAAAATTGAAAAGATATTCTTGGCTACGATTGAAAATACGATTCGAAATTATATTGTCTTTAGCTTTATACACTAAAAGAAACGAATTATACCTACAAAAGTAACAGATTAACATGCTACTTCTATGATTAAAATCCGTTTTTGTGTTGACATAATTATCGTTTAAATTGATTCTCGCCTGTTTTAAGCTGAATTAAATGCGTTGTTCAAATAATTTAAATAAATAAATAACTAAATAAATTTTATTAGAACCATATTGCTGTAGCATAGTAACAAGTCAATTAATAATCTAATGCCTTAAGTATATAGAAAAGACACATTAAAAGAAAGAAAAAAAACGCACATGCATATACTTAAAAGGTAAGTGACATACATTTAGTCATTTGACAAACAAAGATAGAGAAAGAAAGCTATAATATTACCAAAAGTTATCCAAGAAGAAAGCATCAACTGTATACAAGGTATTGCTCAAAAGTTGTTGTTTAATTTTTTCTTAAACTGAATTTCACGTAAGTTTTTCACGGGATTTGGTATGGCGTTATAAATCTTTAAGCACTGGCATAAAACTGTTTTCTGTATCTTAGTTAATTTCGTTTTAGGTGGTAGCAAATAGGCATTATTTAACCCTCTAGTATTTTTTTCATGATGTATTTCAAATTTTTTGAAAAAGTCTGTGTAATATTTTTTTACAAAAGATACACATTCCAGTATATATACCGATGGAAATGTAAGTATTTTGTTTTGTTTGAAAATTGTTTTACAGGAGTCTCTCCTTCCCAATCCAAAGACCGCCCTGACACACGATTTCTGCGCTATGAAGAGTTGGTTTGATTCCACGGCATTTCCCCAAAACATTACTCCATACTTAAGTTTTGTATGTACATGGCCGGAATAAGCAGTTAGAGCAGATCGTAGACTAACACTACGCGAGACAGTCTTTAATGCGTAACTAAAACGGTATAAGCTTGTCGACACCTCTCGCACTTGGGTAGCCCATGATAATGCGGCGTCTACTTTTATGCCTAAAAAAGACACTTCCCGCACTGCCTGCATGACACTTCCATTAATGTCTATTGACAGTTCCGGCACTTCGTTATTGAATATCATTATTTTTGTTTTATCTAAGTTAAGTTTAAGTTGTTATTTGTAATACAGTTGTTTAATGTTACTATGCTGTTTTCTAGTTTAACTAACAGTTCTTCATATTTTTTTGCTCGGAGTACTACCGATGAATCGTCCGCAAATAAAACCACCAAACTGTCAACGGCATCCGGCAGATCATTGATGTATAGGAGAAAAAGTAAAGGTCCTTGGGGCACACTCCACGAAACTCCTACCCAATCGGACTTCACCCGATTTCCATCAACATCATATGAGAGAACGGACTGCTTTCGTCCCTGCAAATACGATGCAATCCAGCTGAATGATACCCCACGGAACCCCAAAGATTCAATCTTACGAAGCAATAGCTTATGATTGACGCAATCAAAAGCTTTGCTCAAATCCATGAACACAGCAGCAGTAATTTCTTTATTGTTGATTCCACTGATTATATCCTCCAGCAACTGATATATTGCTCGTTCGGTAGACCTCCCTTTCCAGTATCCATTCTGATAATTATTTAAAATATTCGTACGTATAAGAAAAGGGATTTATTTAAGGATTGTTGTTTTCTAATAATAAAGATTTATAGCAAATACTAGCCATCTACGTTAAAAAAAGCAACATTTCATATTATGATGAACAATTATAAAGGTTTTCTATTAAGAAGTGCCTTTCTAAATTTTTCAATAAAAAAGTAAGTAATCAATTACACCATTTTGAACAATAGTTAGATATGTAGGTAGGTACATAATACGTATCGTTTACAACCTATATTCTTTGTTGCTGTATTTCGTAAAATATTTGTCAGTTCTAAAAGATTTTTATGACGTATTGTAGGTTATGTATGTATGACTAATCATGTAGAATGTAATTTCCCTCCATTCCGGTGGTTAACTCCATATTCCTTAACCTAGCAAGAAGTTTAAAATTTAAAATATATATATATATTTGTTAATATTAATTGTACTATAATGTTCCCGTGCTGTACAATGGTTTTTCTTTTATTGCATAACTTGTTTATTTAGCCTTAATTATTATTAGTAATATTATTGATATATTGTTCCAAGGCATATTTTTGTTTAATCATTAGTGTTCGTATTCGTTTACATATATTATAGTGCATGTCGTTTAAACGTTGTTCTTTACATTGTGCGTTTTGCGAGAAAGCAAATGTTTAAATTCTGTTTTATACAAAAAGATATTCGCAAATAAATTTTTATTAGCAAATTCAAGTTTCTTTTGAATCACTTCACCACCTTACGTTTATTAGAGTGCTTAGCGTATATATACTGTACGATATACATTTACAGCTAAGCACCTTAATTACACTTACGTTATTCAGTGTAAAAGCTACACCCATGTAGTGTACCTCTAACTAACACCCAAAGGCGTACATCATCTCTTGGTAGTTTACACTAGCAGGTGTCTTACACTACACGTTTTAAAGCGTAGGATTTACCAAATCGTTTTGGTAAATTTTACCAAATTTCACAGTGTAAAATTTACCAACAATAGTGTGGACTTATATAGTTCACTTTTAGTGTTAATTTCTACACGCAATTTTTTACTGTGTATAGAAATAGTGAAAATTCATTATAGACACGGTAAATATTTCGTCTGTTAATTCGCAGAGTTCGTGGTGTTTTTGTTCGGCATAAATTACCTTCTCGCAAAGCCATTCTAAAGCTAATTGTAAAATGGCGAACTGACTGATATAAAATTTCTAGTTCGAACTCGTACCGTCAGTTGCGGAAAACCCAGGTTTGTCTAGTTCACAGTAATGAAGGATCTCACAGACTAGCCTTCATCACATTCTGTATAAAGATCTTATATAGCCTACACGTTTATAAAGTGCAGCTGACAGGAATTGAGGACGGCTGATCATGAACAATGCCGAACTTTCGTTTATTCGGGGTGCTGGAAATGCAGGCAGGTAATCCTGCCTTTTTAAAAAAAAATATTTTTAAACGACGAAGCCCACATATGTTATCTGCCTTACTTTTTCAAGGCAAAGAAGGCTCTAATAGTCTGTAGAAACTTTGCAGGAAACAACTGGGGTTGCAACCCAAAAATACTGCTCTGGATGTATACAGCAATCGTGAGACCAATGATCACTTATGGGGCAGTGGCTTGGAGCAAGAGAACTAATCTGGCCATTGCGAGAGCTAATCTCTCTAAAGTGCAAAGATTAGCATGTGTATGCATAACTGGCGCAATGAGAACCTGCCCAACAGCAGCTATTGAAGTGGTACTAAATCTCACTCCTCTTCACATTTTTGTGGAGAGCATAGTTAAAAGGACCACACGTAGGATGATCAGGGAAGGAACGGCTAGGCATAGGCCTCAGCCTCTTACAGGTGACCAAATCTGGGACATGCCCCGAGATGACATGCCAAGGAAGTTCAACTTTGTGAAAGATTTTACCACAAAGCTTAGCACTAAGAGTGAATGGGATAGAGATACCATTTCCAAACTCAATAGAAACGCCATTAAATGGTATACAGATGGCTCCAAAACGGCAGAGGGAACTGGAATAGGGATATATGGGCCTAGAACCAAATATTTCGAAAGCTTGGGGATGTACCCAAGTATCTTCCAGGCGGAAATACACGCCATTGAAAGATGTGTCCAGGTCAACATTGACAGAAGCTATGAAAAGCAGGAGATTATCATAATATCTGATAGTCAAGCAGCCACTAGGGCGCTGAGGTCAAACATAATCAGCTCCAAAATGGTTTGGGAGTGTCTACAAAAACTAAACGAGCTAGGCAAAAAGAACAAGGTAACCCTTTTGTGGGTTCCGGGACACACGGGAGTGGAAGGAAACGAAATAACAGATAATCTCGCTAAGAGAGGGGCTAGAACACCTTTTGTAGGGCCAGAACCTTTTTGTGGGATAAGTAGCAGCATAACACTGGAGAAACTGAAAAATGAAGTAGAGCAGAAAAAATCCAAATACTGGGAGAATCTCCAGGGAATGAGGCAACCTAAAACTCTTCTGGGTACCTATAACCGGAAAAGATCTGCAGAATGCCTCAACCTGAGTAAAAATAATATTCGGATATTGACAGGGATCCTTACAGGCCATTGTAAACTGAACGGACATCTAAGCAGGCTTGGAATAGCGAAGGAAGCCGAATGTAGATTTTGTGGGGAACAGGACGAAACGTCCATTCATCTACTCACAAACTGTGTTGCACTGTGCAACTCAAGGGCGCTGCACCTGGGAGCATGTGAAATCGAAGAGGGAGAGTTACCTAATCTGGGGCCTTCGGACATTCTGCACTTCTTGAAAGGAATCAGACTGGACGGCCAGCTGTAAATATAGCGAGAAGGGGGGACACAATAGATCTTTTAGGTCGCAGTGTACTATCACCGTAATCACACATACATACATACTTTTTCGAGAATAACGATGGTGTTGCGATTAGAGTCAATGCGGATTGTTGCCGTAGAATGCTAACTGACATTCTTTGGCCTATATTGGATAATATAGATACGGACAATTTTTATTTCCAGCAGGATGGTGCTTTGAGCGACACAAGCTGCGAAACACTTGCAGTGCTGGGTGAGAAATTTCCTGGGCGCATTATTTCGTTAAACACAGGCATAAATTCGCTTCCCAGATCGTGCGATTTAACTACGGTAAACTTTTCTTTTGGGCCTACGTGAAGGAAAGATCCTACACTAATTTTCTGTAAACAATTTCAGCACTCTTAGCCAATATTGCACATTTAGTTACCAGTCATCAGGCCCAAGGTTCGAATCTCACTCTGGCCATTTACGATATCCGGTTTTTCCTGGGTCGTAATGATGATTAGGAGGGAAATTTGACTTTGGGGTGCCTGATAAGCACTTGGTGCTTAGTCTTGATCAACCCCCTAAAAAGGGTTATTCGCCAAATAAGATCACGCGAAAATGTCATCCAAAACTTCTAAAAAAGAATGACCATTTCCAGAGAGGGTCGAGGTGGGCATCTACTGGATATTATTTTCCCTAAGTAATCGCAGAGTTTGTACTTTGAATTTAAACAAATATTTTACCATATCTATGTATTACACGATGCGTCGACGTGCGTCTTCCCGTCCTCGGTCCTCGTCGCGGGGTGATGAGGCTTAAAATGTCTCGTCCCGGACTATCGGTATTGAGGGCGATATTGCTTTACTTCTTCCTCTCAAGTTTTTTCTTTTTATATAAGGTGTTGTAGTAGCATATTTTTAATGGTTTTTTTTGTATCTGGTGTGATCGAGTTCTTTTGTTTCTTTAGGTAGTTTGTTGTATTGGGTTATGGTTTCTGGTGTAGGAATTTTTTTGTATTTATTGCTAATGATTTTCTCTGTTCTCAAGTGCGAGTGGCTCCTTGTATATTATAAGGATATATATATCCTTGTTATTCGATAAAGTGCTGTTTGTTTTTCATTTTATGCAATAGTATCAGGTTTTTTTGTTTAATCATTTGTTCTAAATTTAGTTCTTTGATATTCCTGTATACTTCTGCTGTTGCCGTTCTTCTATCCATTGAATATAGCACCTTTAATATAGTATTTTGTTACCTTTGTAATTTGTTTAAGTTTTTCTTGGTTGTGTTGCTCCATATGTTTATAAAGTAGTTCATATGTGACGTAAAAAGCGAATTATATATCGACTTTTTCATTTATTTTGGTATTATCTTTCTAATTTTTGTTTAATCCAGCTATAGCACTGATATTTGTTTTGATCAGGTGTTTTATATGTGTATCCCATTTTAAATTGTTTTGTATTGTTAGTCCTAAGTATTTGGTTTCGTTAATTTGTTTTATTGATCGTTCTTTGACTTTGATGTTGAAAGTAGGGGGGATTGTTTTCTTTGTAAATACCATATACTCCGTTTTTTCTTCATTTATTGTTATAAGGTTATTGCAACACCATTCTTCCACTTTTTCAATGTCCTCGTTAATATGTTGTTGTAGTCGTTCTTTGTTATTGTACGGTTGTGAATATACAATACATATGTCATCGGCATACGCGTAGATTTTGCCATGTGTTTGTATGTCAAATATATCGTTTGTATATATTATGTATAGCAATGGTGGTAAGTTTCCTCCTTGAGGTATTCCGTATTCTGCGCATAGCTGTTGCCTTTCGATTTTGTTTACTATGACACTTTGCTTTCTATCAGCAGCTGGGCAACTTTCAATTTTATATCATTTAATAGATCATTAACAGCTGATGTTGTTCCTGAGTTTTTTTGAAATGCGTATTGTCTTTTATGGATTATTTCATTCTTCTCTATATATTCGCTTATTTGCAGGTGTAGAGTTTTTTCTAGGATTTTGTTCAATAATAATATAATAAGCTTATAGGCCGATAATTTTCTGGTTTTGTTTTGTTATCTTTTTTGTATACTGGCTTTATTATTGTCCTCTTTAAAATTTTTGGATATTCTCCGTTCTCTATTACCTGGTTTATTCATCTTGTAAGTATTGGTGATATTTTGTTCCTGAATTTTTTGACGATTTCTGCAGTTAAGTGAACATGTCCGGGTGCTTTATTGTTTTTGTACTTGTTAAGATTAAATAAATGTTTCTTTCAAAATTAAAATGGGGTTCCTATTGAAAACCTTTTATTTACAATGTGATTTAAATAAATAAACAATGTGTCTATATAAATTCAGAAATAAGAACATAATTGAAAGTCTTTTGAGAAAAATGTTATCAATTATTAAAAAAAAAAATTCTTTTGATGACAAGAGACCTAAGAACCTTCATTTAAAGAACGCTGCTTGCGATCGCGCGTGCATAAGAAGAACGGCTAAAACGACTGTGATTTTATGTCATGATGTAGAGAACTATTGCGATTGGCGCAGTTAGACGCAACACCCTCGACTTCATTCGTCTATGTTAATAACAACCCATTCTTTTATTGACAGGACGGCAATATAATATACCTGCTTAATTTTTTGATACGCCCTATAATTCTCTAAAAGAAATTAACATTTTCTTATGCTTTTCGCAACAAAACTTAAAAAAACATGTATCTATATATATTATTCCAAAATGTGAGAAGTTATTATGAGCCATTAATAAAAAAAATGTATTATCTTGCCTCGCTTGAAGAAATATTGCTCATTTTTTCTTTCATTTTAAGATTGCATTATGGTTAGCACCAGAGAAGGTACTTTTTACTCTTTAGGAAGTGACCTAACAGTTTGAATACTTCTTTTCTCTCAAAAAGCAACGCGTAGGCATCCTAATAGCACTGTTCAATTTTATTAGAAAAGTTAAACACTATTACATCATAAAAGTTCTATTTAAACATAAAAGAAGGGCATTATTTCACTTAGAAGTAATTTTAAAACTTGGCTGTATTTTCTATACACAAAAAAGTCAAATATTAAAATATATTTAAAGCGCTGTAAAAAAAAAACATCTACTGACTAGAGTAAACTGTTTTATGATTCTACAGAAACTTTCTTCAGTGTAGAGAATGATAGAGAACTTTTAAAGTCGATTCCACATAAATTATTCAATCCTGATTTAATATATCACCTTGTGAATCACCTTATGAAATAAACATGAATGTAAAAGCTGTCTCTATTAATTCTTCTCGTCTTTCAAAACTCCCTTCATTGCTAAAATGTAATACAAAAGTTTTACTGCAATGCGAATTAATTAATTATTTTTGTTTAATTTTCCTTAACAGCAACCGTCCTTACGTTCTTCTAGAGTACAATGCAACTTATAAATTATTTCAAGTCGCCACCATTACAACAACTTACTCCAATTGGGGTTTTTCCTATTCGCGTTTTATTAAAAATGAAATTCTTTCTGAAATTTTATTTCTGACGTCAGTACCTTTTACGTAAGCGGAATTTATCCGCTTTTCATCTGTTCGTGACAATCAATGAACAATGTTTTTCGGCAATAGTATCTTTTTAAATGGAATAACTTGTAATATTATTTTTTACCTTTTCCAGAGAGAATGCTTTATTTCCTACAAAATACTCTGAATATTATGTTTAAAATGGTATTTTTGCATTTTTTTTATATTTATACCTGAAATTGTTATTATAAGGAGTTTGTCAACTATTAATAAAACTATTTAATTCCAGACATTCCATATTTAATTATAATAGATTAGGAAGCCATAATTATTATAGGATAACCAATTTACCAGTTAATATTTTCAATTCCATTATAAATTCTTCAAACGTAAAGCAAAATAACAAACTGTGTTCTGAAAGAAATAATAGTCATTTTGGATATTTTTGACTAGTTTAAACATTTATTTCCTGCTATTTCCATTCTACGATGCTTAATAACTAGTTCACTAAACATAATTGTGTGAAACATTAAGGGATATCCTTAATTTCCTTTTGTATCTTATTTTTCTTGGGATTCTTGTTTATTGCAAGTAAGCATCGGTATCTATCATTTAATGGGAAACTAGCCACAATAAATAAATAATAAATGACCTAACAATACTTAGATAATATGTACAACATATCCAGGCTCATTGAAAAATTAGCTGTACTTACTGAAAATTACGAGTTTTAACATATTTTAGGAAATTTTATGCAAAAAGTGCTGCTATTTTAAAAATTATCAAGAATAATTCTACTAATACCTGTAGAATTTTTGGTTGCATTCAATTCTGTAATAAAAATATCATGTTCATTTTGAATAAAAGATTGTTATGTTGAAAGCATCCATATTGAAGATGAGTTTTTGAACATGTGTATGGTTTGGCAGTGAATGTTACAATATATACTTACAGCACAATTATTTTCACTTGACAGAAACCCCGCCCCCACGCACAGCTTACATCACGATCTCGAAAAGGCGGGGAGGACTCACTGAATGAACAGCGTTGCAGTACTGCAGATACATATTACAATAAAAATTTCGTATTTTATACGAATCGCGAAGATAGTATATATTCCTGTGGGTGTATCTCACTCCATTGAGCACGTTCTCATGCTATCGCGCATCCGCCAGCTGAAAATAATAGTGCCGTAAGTCTTTTTACCTGCATTCACGTTAGTGAATAATTGCAAAAGTCAAGAATTCAACAAAATTCTAAATTTCTCAAAAACCATTGAATTTAGAAATAGGAAACCCTGGCATAAACTGATCACAAATAACGAGATAAATTCACTAGATTAGTAAAAATTCTAGAATTTTATTTAAATTAAGCAAGTTGACATCACCCATTCCGCTAGATTCAAAATGAAATCCTTACTAGAAATTTGGAAAATTCTGATAAGCCGTTCGGCACCTGCATCTATGTAGCTATATACAATAGGTGCACTACCGTCAACAAAAATTTGGCCAAGCAAGAAATGCTTAAAAAACTAAAAAAAGAAGCAACTAATAGTAAAAAAATTGCTCTGAAGGATAAAAACTACTAGGCGCAATCTAACGAAAATTGTTTCAATTTTATGTCTTAATCCAGACATTCTTAAAAGCTTTCGATGCGATTTTACAAAAAATCGTTCACAAATGTTTGTATTTCCTGTAATAAACAAGTTATGACTTATGAGATCTGTAGTACATTAGGCATATCTCGGTTAAATATTTTTCTCATCAAGGAAACAATCGTATTTGCGTCGACGATTGCTCGCACAATTCGCGGCATGCTTGCCCTTAACTTTCTTAATTTCTCGGCTATTTTATTCTTGCATTCTTGTTACAGAACATTCCAGAGCAGTTCCTTTGAAGTAAGACTAACAATTCACATCGTGAGATAAGGGCTCTGCACGATCATATCATAATTTACCAAATATTCACTTTATTTTGCTCATTCGAACACTGTTCGCATATTCGGACTGTATACTTTAGATCGTTATCATTCATAAAGATAAAATTCTCGCCGATTAATCGCACCCCAGAAGGGCGCGGTAGGGCTTTTTCGCATTATTCTTTTAATTCAGCGTAATGTTTCTGCTCTTGAGTACGAAGAACAACCTCAAACTGTAACTGAACCGTCACCGTGTTCTATTCTTGCTACAACATATTTGGGTAGCATCCTCTCATTGGCGAACAATGGTACAAATCAAATGATCAAATATTTTAAATATGGATTCATCAATCCATAATACACTCTCGATGCTCTCGGATCTACTACAGCCTTTTTAATCGGCCACCCCGGCGCGGCTTACGAGCTGCCACGCGACCGTCTAAATTCCTTCCGTCAACCGGCGTTTCACCGTGGTAACTAAAATCGGATACTAACATCCGCGATTGATTTGCTTGCTATTTCTGGTGCTGTTTTTGTGCGATTTTGTTTGCGTATTAAATTGTGTATTTGACTGTCGACGCCGTTACATTTAAGCTTTCACCGATTTGCTTACTAGCATAGTATTCTTCAAATAAAGCTATTATGCTGGATAATTTAACAATATAAATAAATTCATTGTATTGTTAACTACGGAGCATTTCGAGCACTTTTATTCACTTATTGTACTACTTGTCACAATAATATTTAAGCAGAAACTAAAATCACTGTAAAACATTCTAAATGGAGTTTAGATGATGCCCTAAGAGAGAGGAGATGGCATAATACCTTTTTCTGCCGGTCTAGGACAACTCGCCGCCGTCATCTCGCCGCCGTCATCTCGCCGCGCGGACAACTCGCCGTCGTCGACTCGCCGCGCGGACAACTCGCCGCCGTCGACTGAAAATGTAGGTTATTTAGTGTGATTTACTTAAATGAATAAACAAATACTATTCTGAATAATTTTGCTGCTAATAATAAAATCAAATAATAAAATTTTAAAAAAACTTATTTATTCTGAGTCTTTCAAAAGTGTTTTTACGGTTTCGGGCAATAAAAAGATGAAATCAACAAGTCGCCTTGTTATTAATTAAAAGACGACATTACCTGAAATAATCCGTCTATCCCTAAGTGCTCAATTTCTAACTCATTAACTTGTTATTATTTAAAAGACCACATTACCTCTTTTGACAAGGCTATTAACATAGCCGCTTCAAATGTACAACTTTAGACGATTTTATATTAGAGTAATCGATTTTAGTTGTGCTATAAGGCGATTTGTTGACTTCATCTTTTTATTGCGTGAAACCCTAAAAACACTTTTGAATTTTTTTTTTTAATTTTATTATTTGATTTCATTATTTAGCAGCAAAATTATTCAGAATAGTATTTGTTTATTCATTTAACTAAATCACACTAAATAACCTACATTTTCAGTCGACGGCGGCGAGTTGTCCGCGCGGCGAGTCGACGGCGGCGAGTTGTCCCCGCGGCGAGATGACGGCGGCGAGATGACGGCGGCGAGTCGACGGCGACGAGTTGTCCGATCCGCTTTTTCTGCTTGGTTCCATCAACAAGATGTGTCTGATAAGCAGATTAAGATACCCCAGTGCGGTTTTGTGTTCTGTGTCATAAAATATTTAATTACATTTTCTGTACCTAACACTTTGTTTATTTGAGTGGCATGTGTATTTTAGACGAATACGTATTAATATTATCATCACTGAATGCAGTAAAACTTGTTAGATTAAGGTATTTGCATAACTTTCTCCCTAGACCAAACATCCGTAGTGTATATCGAGATTGTTTTGTACTGTTAAGCATCGAGGAAACTTATAGAGAATATTTAATAATTTGTATCAAATATTATATAAAAATCATGGTGAACTTGCCCTAAACGAAGTTAACGCAAAGGTTGCAAATAATTCGCTATTGCTGCGTTAAACATTGTTTTGACGTCCACTCTTTTATATTTAAATTCAAACTTATACAGAACAATGTTAATATAGTGGATTCTGCATTGATGTAAATAAATCGTGGAAGGAAATTTTAGCTCCACTCAAGGAATCCTAAAAAGCGGAAATCAATTAGCTTAAATGGAAAGAGCCCATAAGGGATTGGTAGCAATTTATTTACTATGTAGAGGAAGTATTCACTCATTTTTATACCTTCGTCATTGTATTTCATATATATTTTGCATCATAAATAATATTAATACCACTTTAATAATAAATAAATAATGCCGAGGAATTATTATTAATACTACTTTATGTTAACGACAAATTATTTTTCTTAAACTGATTTAACATATAAAAATCATGTAACTTCGCAATTAAAGATTCAATTATTTATTCAATTTGCTAGCATAACCTAATAATATTTGTATTCACTATTTTTATTGCTTTTATTCAATCTTTATTATATCTAATCTTTATACTTAGTCTTTTAACTTACTTAAAACTTAACCAACAACTTTTTTTTTATTGACCTACATAACAAAATATTGTTCTGAGGGCCGTTGATCAATTTAGTCATAATCACTCGACTTGAAATCAATAACAATTTTACCTCATGGTGACAGTAACTTCATGACTAAAACATCGCCAAGAAGTTGAACGGAAGACTAACTTTATACTAATTTAAACAACAAGATTATTAGGTGAGGTTTAAGTAGTAAAAACTACGTTCTTACGTTCAAATTATTATATGTTGATTACTAGTTTCGGCTATGATGCCATCTTCAGATCAAACGTCGATAGGTTAATTTGTCATTATTAAATAAAATAAAACACTGAACATTAGATTAAATTTATCAAACAAGTTAAAAAAGTTAGAAATCGAACAAGCACCAACTCAATGCAACAATCGAAGATGTAAAAAGAACGTAGTTTTTACTACTTAAACCTCACCTACCATATACGTTCATTCGGATATACATTACATCAAACAAGATTATTCTTCAATTACGTTTTGTTGCTAACACGAAATTTATTAACCACAACATTATTCTCTAGTTTTGGCAACAAAGCATAATAGGAACTTTTGCTAATGCACTATATTAGGTATACAATTTGAAAGTTGACAGCTCCTTTGTGGGCTCTCTGGTCAGAACAGCGCTTTCACGGGTACTTACATTGTATTCGTAATATAGATGATACTTACTTTTCTTTAATTCTGGCCATTTTTCTTTTGAAATTCGTTCATCTTCATACTCTACTCCCGCGTACGCAAATATGAAGCGTATGTGTTCTGCACGACCCCTGGCATTGAAATATATGAGTTTGTAATGGGGAGTCATCTCCAATGTTGCTTCCTGAAACAGACAAAAATGTGCGTATAGGAACATATTTTTGTAAGACATACATTCAGCTTCAGTAAATTTGATTTTTATCTAAAGATTTCTTTTTTCGAAAGCTATTATTCAATAAATGAAGTTTATTTGAGCAAGAAATAGCACACTTATAAAAAGGAATCCTTTAATCCTAAAAAATATTTTGAAGCAAATCTTTGTTCCAAAGAAATATTTTTTTATATTAAGAAAAGACGTATTTCCAACGAATTTGTTGAATTACTTACAATTAACACATGCTCTCTTCTGTTGAAAGAACACACTATTAAATCAAAAAACTTTCGAGTTTAACATAAATTTCATAATTACTTTAAACGTCTTTAAAGTTTATTTTCTTATACTTAAGAAGTCCATACTTCCTACGGAAAAACTTTTTTATTGAATATGTTTTTTTATTGTTACAGAATTAATATTTTGTTGCGATGAAAGGTCTTTAAGGATTTTAAGGACTAAGTTAAAATAATCAACTAAATTTAAATTTATAAGTTTGGTCCATATAGTCCAGACATCTATTCTCAAAAGATTATCAGAAAATGGTAATACAGAAGATTACTACTTAATCTTAATGATTGTTGTGCAAATATACAGGGTGTTTTGAAACATCGTTTAAAGATTTTAAGGGCATGTAGTACGATCGAAAAGAAGGTTAAAAGTCATAATAAACATATGTCCACAAATTAACTGTTTACGAGATAACAGCGATTTTATCGCAAATGCAGAATAAGTTTGCTTTAGCGGTTTTTATTAAGTTGTTATTGTATTTTAACATAAAATAGATTATAACTAAAGAAGATGTTCAAAATGACGTCCTTCCATTTCGACACCGGATCTACATCTGCTTTCAAAGGAAGCGCGCACTCTTTCAAAAAACAAGGGTTTTTCTCGTAATATCTGGCAACAGTGTTCTATTCGTTGGCGCAACTCTGGAAGACCGTTTACCGGTGTAGCGTACACTAAACTTTTCAAATAACCCCAGATACTAAAGTCCAACGGGTTTAGATCGGGAGTCCTTGGAGGCCAAGCAATGGGACCTGCTCGCCCTATCCATCTCCCAGGAAATTCATTGTTAAGATGTTCCCTAACAGCACGCGTAAAGTGCGGTGGAGCTCCATCTTGCATAAACCAGAGGTTCAGTCTTAGATTTATAGGTAAATCTTCTAAAAGTTCAGGTAAAGTATTTTCCAAGAACTCG
This sequence comes from Cetonia aurata, assembly GCA_949128085.1. Classification (NCBI taxonomy): domain Eukaryota; kingdom Metazoa; phylum Arthropoda; class Insecta; order Coleoptera; family Scarabaeidae; genus Cetonia; species Cetonia aurata. The sequence continues at coordinate 54,168,231 of OX421882.1, read as the reverse complement.
AGGTATGCAGGACCTGTTAAGCGTTGTGGCAAAACAATCGGTCCTAACAACCGTTCCCCTCTCATGCCTAACAAGATGTTTAGAGAGAAACGTTGGTGGTGCCGAACTTCAACGGTAGCATGAGGATTCTCGTCACACCAAACGTGATTGTTGTGGAAATTAAATATTCCTCCAAACAAGATTGCTGCTTACACCCACTTGAGTCGAAATTCTCTAAACACTAGTTTCGGGATTTTCATCAATAATATTCAAAATTCGATCTTCTATCTGTGGAGTACATGCTCCATCTCTGCCGTCCAGTATCAGAAGACCGCTTCTCAAACGAACCAGTTTCTCTTAGTCGTTGAAACACCGTCTGAAACATCACATGCGAAGGCAGTTGGCGATCAGGAAACGTTTCAGCATAGAAGCGACGTGCTTGTAAAGAATTCCCATTAGCACGACCGTACATGAACACCATATCGCTCATTTCAGCATTAGAATACGCAACCATTGTAATTTCTACAAATTGCACAAAACGTCAAATTAAACTGTCATAGGACAATAGCTGATAAGCACCTGTTTACTGGGATATGTTATATCCATGTACTACTAGGAACACTCGCTGTTATCTCGTAAACTGTTGATTTGTGAACATATGTTTATTATGACTTTTAACCTTATTTTCGATCGTACTACATGCCCTTAAAATCTTTAAACGATGTTTCAAAACAGGCTGTATAGCACAACATATTCATAGTAATAACTATCAGATTTTCATATATTGTTAATGAGAATAAGTTCCGGGCTCTTACTTCAATCGTGTATAAGTGACAATAAGTAGGGACACCCTCAAAGCGAACCAACCCCCAAACCAGCCGCAAACCAACCGGTTTTACGTATAGGGGAACAGGGGACAAAATGGGGATGTTAAGGTAAAAAGTCGTTTATCAGTTCAAAACATATATAATGACAATTGAAATGTAGGGAAATTATTTTTCATTTTATCGCATAACCGCATTTTGTTCGAGCTTATTTATTTTCAAAAGAAAAGTTTAATTTTTGCCGAAGTTTTCACCATTTTGGCCCGCCTATTAGACTCCGAATAAAGATGTTGACAGTAGACATTACGCGTCAGATTCATCTGTTTTGGATGTAAAACTATCTTGGCCTTGTTTACGCTTTTTCGATTTTTTAAATTTCGCCAGAGAAAGCTTTCTTTTTCCTTTGCTTGACCTGGAGAACTCGACAAACTTTTCAACCATTTCACAAAAATTTCACTCTGCACCCAGCCACTAAGGTGTCATTCTGCCAATGTTCCAGAAAGCACTCCATTCAGGAGCTGAGGTTTCAAACGTTGCCGAGGGAAAATAAGCATTGAGAGCATGTAATTTCCATCTGTAGAAAAATATATTTCAGCCGTAACGAGTTGACCCCTTTCTGCAAACGTAAGGCTTCCTACTTCTCGTCGACCTTTAGCTGCAACTATTTTTGACTACTTTTTTGGACCAGTTGTCATTCCGGTTTATCTACATTGAAGATCTTATTTGGGACCAATTTGTGTTTACCAACTACTTCTGAAAGAAGTGCCAAAAAAATTGCATGGCCTCTTTATTAAATCCCATAGCTCGTGCGGTCGATATTACTTCAGGTAAACGCAGAGAGATCCATGTCTCTTTTAAAAGACTGTAAGCCAGTCCGTGCCATACTTTTTGATCAAATTGGGTGAAAGATTTGATTCCTAGCAAGACGTCTAACACCTTTAGCAGTTAGGCCAAAAAGCCGGAATTCCATTTGTTTTAAATAGTCCGAAAGTTGAGTTTCCTGTGCATAGTATTAGGTATACCGACCTAGTCCTGAAAAATTCTTATTTAGTTTTACCTAGCTCAACATATGTAGCTATTTGCATGAAATACCTTTTCGAATATCACCGTATTCCTAAACATTTCTTGTTCTTGATTCAAGAGTAGTTTGAGGCACAATAAATAGCGTTGCTGCTCTTGCAGAATCCATTCCTTCTCCAGCTACTACAATTACTTATAGCATTTCGCATTGACTTTTCACACCATGTTTGTCTATCAGTTTTTCTTTTATTTGTGCACACAATATTGCACTAGAGAAATATTATTTAAAAAATACCGTGTTTTTTTTTTCTGGCAGCAAAATAGCGGGAATAGGAACATAATTGGTCGCCCCAAACAAACTTGAAATCATCTTTGCTTGTTCTATTACATACAGTCATTGAATGCATCCACATTTTAATCAGCACGTATTCATAAGACTATGTACTAAGCTAATTAAACGATTAAAATGAGAAATTTGAAAAGAAAATCAACATAAAACTATTTTTATAGTAAAACCTGTATAACGCATAATGGAAATTGAAGAGAAATCAACTTCCTTAAATATTATGGAAATGGTACATACATTTCAAATTTGACTACACCAATTATTCCATTTCGAAACGCTTGTTCTTTCGTCATATCTTCGCTGGAAAATGTATTTATCCATTACATGCACATCAACTATAAGAATTTATTGTTTCCAAAATTCATTGAGAAGCATTTTTATCTTGAATAGTATTGTTAAGTATAACTTTTAATACATACTGTTTAAACTATTAGAATTACAAGTTGACCGTTAGTCATTGAGCATCATTTATATTTAACGTTTACTATTACTTTTCAATATTCTATTAAATTTATGTTAATATTTTCTATATCGCCTTCAACTTGAGCAACCTCACTATTTTTTTTTTTTTTGTAAAGTAACTAGTAAATTCGGAATGGGGATTAGGTTGCCTGTCATATGCTCTGTGTGGCATTATGAATGGCCACTATAATTTATGGGGTACAGCTTTCGTTTATATTGTTTCTTTATGTTGTAATATCTTATTCTCTATAAATTACCAAAGTGATTAATATTAAGTCTTCTGGGATACTGGATCGATAAATTTTCAATTAACATTCACGTAAGAGACGCTGTACTTAGTACGGAATGGTAAGCAGGAGTAAAAATTAAAAAGTGAGAATTAATTTGAATAAATTAATCTTTTTATTTAGTATTATTTAGAGCTACGTAGTCTGATTAATTACTAAAACTAGTGAAGAGAATAAATACGACACAATAATGTACTGATATAATTTTTGTACGTTAGAGGACAACCAAGAAAACATATTTACACCAGAACTACGGTTCAACGAATAATCAATATTCAATCAACAAAAATTTTGTAAGATGTAAGATTTCGTAACACTAAATTTTGAACAGAAGGATTATGCCTAAACTGGAGGTGCATGGTGTCCAATTACAGTTAAATATAACACAGCAGGATAAATAAAATTAAATAAATACATATTTTCATGAGAACTAGACCCATGAGCTATACGTATATATATACATATATACATACCTGTAAGCGCTGTTTAGGGCAATTTCGTCGCATGGAGCATACAAATAATTTAAAAATAACACTTTGGCGGAGGTGCCAGTTCTATTTTTAAGAATGCTACTTTTAAAACTAAAATTGCGTCATAACAATACGAAATTAAGGGAGGATACTAAAGCCAACCACGATTTTAATGCTATCTACATTAAACTTTTACTATAATAATAAATCAAAGCTTATCAGTATATGTACTAAAAGTGCATATGTACACTGTGATATTGATTAATTGATTGATGACGTACACGCTCTAACAGAAGTTGGTGCAATCAATCGATCAACTGTAAATTTTAAAATATTTTGTAATTTAACGTATACACACATTCTTTTGCAAAATCCTTATATAAGAAGCCTTACTTAAAAATATTTCTTGTTTGTGCGAATTCATATTGCTTGCAATTTCCAAATAGAAATGTTTTCCGTCTTGTATGTTATTTTTAATAACTTTAATCCATATTTATTATGTTTAACATTTACGTTCTTGCTAAGTTTGTGGTCATTGCAATTGTTTTTATATTTCGTTAACAATGTTTTACCTCCAATTTTGATATTAAGTCAGTTTTCTCTTAATTTGTTATTAATTATTCTAGTTTCATCGAAACGTTGGATTTTTAAGTTACGCTATTGCCAATGCATAATTGAATTGTATTTTTACTTCGGGTATTAACGAATTGTTTCATACCTGTTGGGGTATGAACTTATGGCACCTGTTAAATTAATATAGCAGCTATGTCTTTTATGATTATGTTGCTTGTCGGGGTTACCAGAACTTATCCAACTCTGTCAAAGAAAGAATTTGTTTTATAAATAGCAGAAAAATAATCCTAGAATTAACAGAAAAACAAGTTCAGCTGTACGGAATGTTAACCGTGCATTAGTTACAAAATCTTCAAAGAACTTCTCCTTCATTAATTTTATTTAAAAAAAAAATGCATCACTCATAAGAGCAGGATTAATTACCTCGTGTGCAATAGCGAATTGTTGCAAATTAAAAAAAAAACAGAAGTATCTGTCATTAAAGTTGATCATCGAAAAAGCAGGTTTTACTCGCATTGGTGTATTGACCGTACATAATATACACCTTTACAGAGAAATTGCATATCATCTCCATTAAACTGTAATACGGAATCACCAGTATGAGTTTTCCATTAATGTGTGGGCAGGTATAATCGACAGTTACCTAATTAGCCCAATCGATTGATAGAGGAACCCAAAGAAAATTTTTCAGAAAATGAGTTGAACATTATTGGAAAATGTCCAAATGATCATTATTCAAAGATGTATATTTGTATACTGTTTTCTTTGTACCATTGTGTACAAATAGTATGGATTGCGTCAATAAGAAATAATAGGTACACATATAAATAAAAAAAAAGTAGAGAACGGTACATAATAAAAAAAAAAAGCAATACAAACAATTATTCACAAGTATGAGATGCACCAATTAACAGTTTATTGAAACGAAATTTTCAAAATTATAAAAGGCATTTTGTGCGATGAACTTTTTGAGTCTTTTATAAAACGCATTTATTGTCAGGCACTTTATACTTATTTCTATACTACCGGGAATGAAATTATAAATACGTGTAATCTGTGTTTTACAGTTTTTGGGTTTGGGGAGGGGGGGGGGGGGGTCCAGTGTAAAACTGCGCGCTTTGGCAGTACTTGAGGAGTGACTTCGGTCACTTTGCGTTCATTCCTACTCTGAGTTGGTGCCGGCAAAGCTCTCCAGCACGACGCAACGCCACCCTCCGAGCTGCGACATCGATGCCGGCAAAGCCACTGGCACGACGCAGACTATACTACCCTCCGAGCGGGGATTTCGGTGGCGGCAATACTCTCTGGCAGGACGCAGCGTTATCCTTCGAGCTATGCTTTCGGCGCCGGCAAAGCCCTTTGGCACTTCGCAGAACGAACTTGTACTTTAAAACTGTCCAGGTACTTTTGACCTGACCCGATATATTCTAGAACGACGCGAACCATTCCTTAGTTGCGCTTTCGGCGCCCGCAAAGCCATCTGGCACGACATAGCACCAACTTGTACTTTAAAACTGCTCGCGTACTTTTGACCCGTCCCGGTATATAGACAATATTGGGTATCTAGATTGGGTAATTAACATTTCCCGACTAAATTTAAATTTCAATTGTATATATTTGTTTATAGAAAATTAGTTATAGAAATAAATTCTCAATTAAAAACACAAGAAAAGGCTTGCGGACATCAGTGTACGAGACTTTTTTATAATGCTAGGGTACTTGATTCCGTGGTCCTATATATTGTAGTTTCTTAATTACACCCTCTATATTTAAAATAACAGTGTACCATACTAACATACCATCTAAGTTAGTTTAATAATGTATGTTCGAATTGCAAATAAATGAACGTATTCTTACTTGATATATTTGAGAATTTAAATAAGAATAGGCTACAACTAAAACTAAAGGAACTAAGTATAGAATCAATATTTAAGAAATGCTAAAACGCAACAAAGCTTACAGCCATTAGTGCTGGAAGGAGAAAGGATTCCATATGTCAAAGAGGTGAATACCTTGGCGTATGATTCGATTAAAACCTAGTATGGAATCAATATATCGTAAAAACTTTCCACAAAGCCACATTGCCTTGGGTAAGTGCATAAGGTTGAGGTGATTCTATGGCTATGCACAAAGATACTTAGACCCATGATAATATATAGATACGAAAGCGGTCAAAACGCATACAGGCATACAAAGGCGGGCTTGTCTAGTGCGATTAGGTGGATTCCTTCTGCTTCAATGGACGCATGTAGTTGTCTAGCTAAACACTTCAATACGGAGAATAGCTATGCTGCAGCCAACAGACTGTTGCACAGCGATAAGTTAAATATAAAAAGTTATTAGGTAAACTAGAGAAGACTAACTCTCCGGAGATACCAAATAATGCTATGGTTTAGATATATAACAGTTCTTAAAAGTATTGAATTTACAAAGAACCTACTGAGTAAAGACGGAGACAGCAAACTTAAAGATTGTCTTATAGAATAACTCTAGATCATAACGCCGCGGTAAAACAGGTTTTCATGACCATCCCGATCCTAATTTAATCTAATGGTAGAACATGGTGTACAAAACATTCAGCAAATCATTTTTCTAACAAATTACGTAAAATATTACGTATTTAATTAAAGCGCCAAAGAATAAAAGCATGTCATTAAAGCCAAGCCAAAACACCTTTGTTCATATAACCACTCACGAACGACCGACAGTTTCGATAAATACCGCAACTTAAATTGGTTCGGCAGAGTAAGTTTGAATTGATGTAAAGAGTTGTTGCGAATGGGTCGCTGGTTTATACAGTTTTACATCAAACACAGTTCATTATCTTTTGTTTATATACTTTCAAAGCCGTTCAAGATATGCATAAAACGGAGAAAATAATGTTGAGCAAACCTATAAATTCTAAAAGTAATATGTTCTTGCTACAGCACGTAAACACATTTTAAAAGCATAATACTACACATGATCGGTATTATTTCAAAACGGATGCACATACATATCTATTCCGCAGTTTTAGGAGGGTGGTTTTGCTGCATCCTTTTCGTTTTCATGGTTTCTATTTCAAAACATCAAATTGGAAACACTAATTCAGTAATTTAAAAGAACTAAACTACTAAAAGAGAGAAACTAAATTCTACTGATATTGGCATTTAAATGTTTACACCCCTCTGATATAAAACGTTTTGCAATAAGAATTAACATTTTAATTTAAAAAAAAAATGTTTATTCTTAAGTAGTACTAAAAGCTATAACTCGACGATTACTCGTGGAAAATTATATCCAGCAATATAATAAATGTCTATGTCCATATTGTTCAATATAGGCCAAAGAAAGTCAGTTAGCCTTCTATGGTAGCGATCCATATTGACTGTAATTACAGCCCAATCATCATTCACGAAAAAGTAAGGTCCGATAACTCCGCCGACAGAAAAACTACACCAAACAATAACTCGTTTTGGGATAAAGAGGTTTCTTGACTAATGCTTTGGATTTTCAGAACTCCAGATGCGGCAGTTCTATCTATTGACGAACCCACTAAGATGGAAGTGGGCTTCGTCGCTAAAAAATGATTTTTCTAAAAGAGTCAGGATTACCTGCCTGCGTTTTCAGCTGCACATAAGCTAAGGTGCAGAATGCGATGAAGGGTATTCTGTGAGATCCTTAACTGCTGTGAACGTCTTGGAATAGATAAAGCTGAGGTTTCTGCGATACTTTCAGACACAGCGGCGCTGTTGTAAGATGACCTGATGGTACGAGTTAGAATTGGCAATTTTACGCCAGTAACTTGGCTATTTTGCTCAAATTTTGTGATTAGCTTTACAATGGCTTAGCGAGAAGGTGATCATCAGAAATTTTGCAAACTATCTCGGCGAAATTTTCACTGTATATATAATGAATTTTCACAATATCTATACGTTATTGGAGCGTGTATGCTGCCATTTTTTTAAATCGCATGTATACTTTTTTCTGACAAATGTCAAAGATTCAAGACTTGTTATTCAACAGATAAAAGTGCCACAAAATTTAAAATGACGTTTAACCCTTTAGCATGTTACAAGTCATTTTACTGTGGCTCAGAATAGAGTCAAATTGCATCAAAAGCTTTACTAAATTTAATTTTCGATTGCTAAGTCAAGCACTTCAGCTTTTTGTTTTTCCTATTAATGTAGACTCGTACGACTCATGTTCTTCAAATAACTTCTGTCTCCGTAGAAAAGAAATCGGAATTCTATTCAATCTGGCTAAAATATCTGGCAAGAACCAATATATCAAGCGCTAACGGAATATAATAAGGGGACTAGAAAAGACAAGAGAGATTTATGGAGGAAGTTCTGTCAGAGATTGTCAAATACAACTGACACTGCAAGCATCTACAAAGTACTCTCAAGAAATCCGGCGCAAACATCAGGTTCGCTAAGGCAAACCGATAGCACATTTACGGACTGGGGAAAGGCAATGTTAGCGTTCTGACACAAAACCACTCCCCAGGATGTCAGATGATGAATAACCTCTCACAGGACACTACAGCCTACAGTATCCAACATTCAATGCGGTTAGTTGGGCGATTAAATCGCTCAAACCAGACAAAACGGTGGTTGAAGCCGGTACATTTCCGGCACTTTTGCAAAAGGGAAGCACGACACTAGTTCCTCATCTGGTTAGACTCTTCAGAGCAAGTCTTGCTTGAAACTATATAAGAATAAAGTGGACGGAGGTGAGAGTGGTGTATATTCACAAAATGGGAAAATTGGAACCCTCTTCCAGTTCCTCTTGTCCAATTAACCTGATGTGTTTCTTCTGAAAACATTAGAAAATATGTTGGAGAGCCATATCAGAGAAGTAATTCTTCCAGATAGGCCTTTTCACATACACCAATCTGCGTATTAAGCAGGTAAATCCACGGATCTTGAACTAAAAATCTTGTCTTCAAGATTTCAGACTCACTAGAATCCAAGGAAATAGTAATGGCAGCATTTGTGGACATAGAAGGAACATTTAATAATGCAATTCCGTCAACCTTATGCAAGGCAGCTATGACGATGATTGTAGTTCTTCGTATGGTTTCGTCAAATACGTTTCATATGTTTCTATGTTATGAAGTTATGCGAAGAAGTTCAATCATTGCAATAGCCCCGAAGTAACGTAAGCACGAGCCGCCGCTAGCATTAACTTGAACGAAACTACGATAGAAGATGGAGAGAGTAGTACCACCTACTATCCCAAATGTGAATAATATAAAATATCTAGCCGTCCTACTTGATAAGACACTAATCTGGAATTCACATGTGGAAAAATTACTCGCAAAGCTAGGTTATCCTCATGGACTTGCCGAAGAATATGTGGAAAATCTTGGGAAATATCCCCAAACCTAATCCATTGGCTTTATGTGATGGTAGCACGTCCAGCCATAACCTACGGAACGTTAGCATGGTGGCAGAAAGCACAGCAAGCCAGAGTTACAGCAAAACTTACATCCATACAATGGATTGCGAGTATGCGAATTAAGGGAGCAATATCTTCTTCCCCGTCATTGGCATTGGACACTCTTCTGGATCTACCATACTTGCACATCGTTTGTTGATTTTTCAGGTTGAAATCTATGCCATTGAGATGTATGCAAGAGAGATTTTGCATAAATACGTCAGACACAAATCAATAAAAAATTTCAGTGACAGTCAGGCGGTGCTGAAAGCACAAGAGGCGTATAAATGCAACTCGAGGCTGATATGGAGCTGTAAAAATATTCTGAATACATTGGAGACGGCTAATAAGCTATCCCTAACCCTGGTACCTAGGCACTCATTCAATCATGATAATGAGGAAGCGAACACTCTGGCGACAAAGGGTGCTGGAGGGCATTTCCAGTGACCAAAACCTGCCATTGCATACCATCTATGGTAGCCAAACAACAGATCAATGTCTGGGCAAGTCAAAAAGTGCTCCAACATTGTAACAATTTTTCTGGTTTAGTACATGCAAAAGCGTACATTTCATCTAATCATATTAGAACATATTAGAATGTGTAGGCCCTTTACCGAGTGGATACGGTATGTTTCCGGATTCCCTCTCAGTTCGTCAAAAAAACTGTGTTTATTACGTTTCAACGCTTCGCAACAAATTTATTCTGTTATTGTAATAAAATCACTGTTATTCAGAGTACTTAATATCTTAGCTGTTATTCGCATATACATTGTGTTAAGTTCTAGTATCAACTTTATTGTTGTCTTGAAACACATGAGCGAAAAAACATTTTGTGTGCAAAAAAGTTTTGAAGGGCATGGTTTATTTAGATACGAATAAGAAAGCGTACATTTATTATACTGGGAGAAATTGCTATTTCGAAAACAGATCCATTCGAAAGTAGGAGCATTGTATTGCATTCTTATTTATGAATACCTATTCATATTTTCTGCAATGGATGAGAAAACAATAGAGACTTTTTAATTTTCATTTTTAATATGTGCTGCTCCTTTCCAAGTAAAATATCAATTTCAAGAAAATATTGCATACACATAGAGTATTAAAATAAGGAAACCCTTTGTTGTCCCTTTGGGAAATAAACATAATTCGGCAGCATATTTCATACTTCTTTCAGGAAAACTATTACCATTAAATTTCTATCCAGTCATATTGGCATGGAAAACATTATAACACTTTACTATATAGTTTAAATTTGTTATTTTTATATAAAAAATCTCATTCTAATTGTAAGAGGAAGCTAGCAAGATTAAACGGCACGTGTCACAAGTACGCTATACAACGTATAATATTACATTGTTATATACTAGCATAAGAAATAACTGTGATCAAGTATGGTACTTCATTTCATACAGACATACGAGTACCTCTCAGCTAAATTGAAAAAAGCAATATTCCTACTTGTATTAAATTTCAAATATTTACGGCTTAACCGTATAAAAAATATTGCTCGGAATACACTTACAGAATAAAATTTTCCCAGCAATATGTATTTTCTTACATTTACTTGTTACCATTTTACTAAAGGATGACAAGAATAATACATTTTATACAAATAGAATATTTATTCCTAGCTTTATATACCTGCATTCTTAAAAAAATATGTTAAAAAATATGAAAGCACAAAAGAAAAAAACAAATTATCTTCTTCATTATCGTGCCTCATGGTTATGAATTTTTCATCTTACCCGGTATTTAATAATTCATATCGATTCAACCTTCGATATATTTTGATGACAGATGAAAGCAGTTATCCCTATTTGCGTCATTCTTGTGCTTCTTTAACCTTTATTTACTTGTTGATAGTCGCTCTCTAATAGTTGATTTTACATAAAACTTATCTAAACCAGCTTCACATTATTTTTTGGAAAGCTTCGATATTTGCAGACATTCTTTTTTGTTATTTTTTATAAATAGTGTTAAAAAGCATAGAATAATGCGTGTTCTTAAAAAACGTCATCAAGTTGCAGTGATTTTTTGATAGAATAATATAGAGAAGTCATCTTGGACCTTGTAATTGTACACTTGACAATCGTCAAAATAATTCCGTTTCTCCAAACGGAAGCGATGATCTGCTAGCGTTTCAAATGTGTTTATTTGCTCAATTTCTTCTGTTTATCGCCTCTTTAACCCGTTTTGTACAAATTAGTTTGTTTCATAGCTAAACAACGGATTAAGACATGCAACAATGTTTTTTTCTTTAAAACAAAGAACTTTCTTAGTAGAAAGTTACTTTCGTAATAGCACCCGTGTGTTGACGAAGAATGTGTTGATTCTCTCCAAAATTGCTTAGAAGAATTTCAAGCACAGTTTCCAAATTTTTGTTTGACTACATGTAGTTTAAAAACTAGATAGAGCCGTAGGATTCGTGTTTAGTGCACCGTTTTCAGAGTCAATTTGTCAGCTACTAAATTGTGGAAAAAATATTCTAAGTAGCCTCTCTATATTGCCATTGTTGTAGTTATCTGATTCCCAAAAAAGGGTGTTCATTTTTGCCTTCACAGAGAGGGAAACTTTGACTAGTAACATTTATACCACTCAAAAATGTTAGTCACAACAAGCAACATTTAAAGTGAAAAAAACTGAAATATTAATCTCTTTAAGTGTTTATCAAAGTTTATCAAAGTTTATCAAAGATTTAAAGGTGTAAATTATCTTCCAAAACAAGTTGATTAATATCAAAAGAAGTAATTTCTGGTTTAGTATAAAATTTGGTCGGTATACAAGTTATTCCGTAATTCTTTTTTCTGTATACATACTGAAAAAATAAATATGCGGGCAGCTTTAAGTCACAGACGAATAATTAGGGCAACATTTTTTTTTAAGAAATTTACGTTAACTAAATGCAGAACGATACTGAACAGAAATTATAGAACCATTTATTGAACAACTGGATGATATTGAAAACCAGAATTGTTACTTTCACCAAGACTTCCCATTGTACAGTTGAAACACTGGATTTGCTGAGACAATTTTTTAGCGATCCAATAGTTAGTCGAAACATAGAAGGTCCGTCGTTTCGCCGTTCATGAGTTTTGACGCCATGTCACCTCTTTTTATGGCCTTACATAAACAACAGCATTTTGGAAACACTAGCTTACTTGCAGGAAAGAATTGAACAAAAAAAAAATGTTGAAATTAATGCTGCCAGTGCTGTTGGACAATGTTCTCTGAAATTTCTGTCGCAGAGTGTTGAAATGCATAGAAGCCGGTGGTCAACATTTTCAGCAATTCATGTAATTTTTAGTAAGATATTTAAATTGAGTGATGATTGAAATGACAGAACATAATATATCAACACTCTACAATTTTTCAATGTTGTTAGAATATATTAGCTAGCCTAAGGAACAAAGTTACCACTCTATGAATTCCAGAACACAAGGAAGTGGTATGTAATAGATAATTCAGGTAAAAAGAAGGGGTTAGAACACGATTTTTAAGAGACGGAGATGTCAAAGAAAATTTCACTATGTATTGGAAAAAATTATCAAATAATGCGCTTGAAACTATAGTCGCAAGAGACCTATAGACCAAGTTTTTTCGTTCTTCCAAAAGCATAACCTCATAAATAAAAATCAGCACGGTATCGTTACTGGGAAAAGCACTAACACAGCCTTGTTCGAATATACCAAATGGATATTACCTAATTTTTTATATTTTTATATTAAATTTGCGGTCGCTTTTTAGATTTTACTGAAACATTTGACACTATGTCACATGCAATATTACTTTAAAAACTACAGTGTTATGGGGTGAGAGGTGTTTCGTTGGAATGGTTCAAATCATACCTAACCAATAAACGACAGACAGTTAAACTAAACAGCGCTGCTGGAGTAGCATATTCCAATACGCTCACTGCAGGTATTGGTGTTCCTCAAGGTAGCGTACTGGGGCCACTTTTATTTTTAATTTTTATGAATGACATTTTTGTAAACGTCTCGTGTTACAATCAAAAAATTATTAATTATGCAGACGACACAAACTTGCTATTTGCTGCTTCTCATTTTCCGTCTTTAGAACAAACTGGAACTGACTAAAGTACAAACACACCTATTTATATTTTTCTAGACAGCACTAACATAAAATTAACAAAATATTGTCGTTTTCTGGAGATCAGTATAGACGATACGCTTAGATGGAATAACCACGTAGAACATGTGTGTAGCAGGCTCAGTGGTGCTTGCTTCGCACTAAAAATTTTAAGTACACTCTGTAATTATGTAACTTTGAAGGCAGTATACCACCCATACTGTGTTTCAATAATCCGTTATGGAATTCTGCTCTGGGGGTGTTCCTCAGAAGCTGAGCGTGTATTTATTTTACAAAAACGGGCGATGCGTGCATTACTGGGCCTGAGTTTTAGCGCATCACTTCAATCTGTTTTCAAATCTTTCGGTTTTTTAACGTCATATGGTATTTATATGCATGAATGTCTTTTATTTAACTTTAAAAATAAAACTTCATTTAGAGACAACGAAAAAATGCATGCCCATATAACTAGACATAAAATAAATTGCAACGTTCCAAGACACCGTACTAACCATAGAGAAGATAATATAGAGGTGTTTCTCTCGTGGTTGCGGTAGGTCGCTAGAAAACAGCGCCGCAGTGGCAAGTGTCCTGAACGAAAATAGAAAAGGCGGTATTTCAAAATTTAAATTATATTAAATAGGAATTATTGAATTATTTATAATGAATAAAAAGCACTATTTAATCAAGAAGAGTGCTTTTAATTGACTCTACTTAATTAGATAGTGCTTTTAATTGATTATCAAAATGAAAAAAAAAACCATAATTTAGATATATACATGCATTTATTGAAATTAAACAGAAAATATTATATTACTAATTAGTTGATATTGTAGATACATTAACAGTATAATATCGTCAAACCAGTAAATTTATACTACTCAAATTGATATGTATAAAGGTAAAAACAATGTAAAATAAAAAAAAGTACATACAAAATAATAAATTGTGAAAGTACACAAATTCTATAAAACACAATGCTATACAAACATCTTAAGATAAAATAAATATATCAAAACAAGGTTATTAACTATATTAATTATGCATGTAGGTACATATTGATAAAGATGACAGCATTGTTAAAGCAAGATGTGAATGTCCAAGGGGACTTCTGTCATGTCATCGACGATGGCTGGGAATCAAATATAGATGTTTTACAGAAATCTTATTTACCAAAATTTGTAGAATTTTTATTACAGCAATAAACTATCTGCCCACTTATCTTTCTACTTATTTATTTCTTTAAAGTTAAAATTGTTTAAATTTTTACTATTTAGGTACTTTATTGCAATAAGAAATTTACGATTTCACAATTGTAGTGCCGTTCTCACTAAGAAAACAAAATGACCATATAAATATAGTCGATGACTATTTTCAAATTTATGTGTTTTTAATTGAAAGTATTTAACCTATGCTCAGTTATCTGTATATATATACCTCTAAAATAAATAAAACAATATACTAACCTAAATGAAATTTATTAAAAATACGTTATAAAATTGTTGTACTTTCTTTAATAACTTCCTGGCTTTGGAAAGGAAAAGAATTTATACTCTTCTCTATTGTTATATTAATAATAAAAAAAAAGTATTATCGATGCTTTGCTTCGCGAACATTGACTAGCCCTCAAATTCCGCTTATTATCCTGAAAGTACAAATAATTTCCAGGTTAAACTTGGGATGAACTGTTAACACATCCTTCAGAGAACATCCTTAGCACAATAGTAGCCCTGAAACTTCCACCGATTTAACAAAAATAATAAAGGAAGACCGCACAGAATTAACACCATATAAACTACATAAGTAGGTTAAAATCTAACATGGCGATTGTTTCTATATAGACCCATGGCCTGCCGCAAGATGTGACGTCACCAGAAATCAATTTAAAAATTGTTCGCGGGAGTGATTGGCGCGCCAATTTGCCAAGTGGCCGAACTAAATGGATGACTTCTCCCTCTCCTGAGAGAAACATACCCATGGTACTAACTAAACTCACCAAAGGTATACTTTATAATATAATAGTATTCGCTTTTTTAACAAATTACCATTAGATATAAAATTAGAGAATAACTTTTTTAGGTATAAACGAATGACATATTCCTACATATGTAACATTGAACCCTATAGTATTTCTGAATTTCTTGAATACAATTAATTGGCACTCTATAATTAGAATGTACTTGTTTTTCTGCTTTTGTATTGACGGTATTTCTACTTATGTATTATAGTGGAAATAAATACTATATTATTATTATTATATTATTATTATAGAATGATACAACAATATCCTGATACTAAGAGGAATTCTATCAGGCCAGGCAGACACTCTTAAACGATTCAAACATATTGACGTACAATAATTAAACTTATAAGTAAGCATTTTAAATTTCACCTTCAACAACACCTTCTTCTTATGATTACATTACTGGACATAGAAAAAGAAATTGTACCTACCCAGATAATAACAGTCGCAATCTGAGTAGCAGTCTATTTTTCTTTACAAAATTAACTAGATAATCACAAAGCTGTTGCTTAAACGTTCATCAATCATCTGAAAGTTTTACCATCTTTGCATTTTACGTGGAACTAACTGACGTCGCATGTCATCCTTAGACAAATTTCTTTTTCTAAAAGAAAATAAATCAAATTGCTAATATTTTATATTCAAAGGTTCGGATTCTTCTTTATTCGTAACATATAGTAGATATATAAAACTGCGGTAGCAGCAAATATTCTAATAGCACGAAGATACTATTTTAACAATATATTTGTGCGTATATGAAAAAGAAAGCGTATTAAGATAGATAGATAGATAATTTTATTGTCGAGAACCGATTATAATAGCATTGATATTATCACAATAAATATAATAAATAAATATATACAATACATATGTAAAATATAAAGGTCATACATGAAAACACATATTCACTATACACGTCAACGTACAATGAAGAATACAAAGTAAATATATGTAAACATGAATATAGAAGTATGGCAGTCATTGATTAGGAATGTCAATGCGGTAAAATTCTTTCATCAAGTATACGTGCTTTTGTCGGAGTATTTTTTGCAGGGCAATACGTAACCTCGACGAATCTAGGGTCTTAACCCCTTAGCCCTGCTTGTTCTTATGATCACGGCAAACACTTAGCGGCAAAAAAAGTTTATAACATTTACTACACAGATATGGCGAACCTTTCGCTCAAGAGGCTAGGGGGAGGGGGGGGGGGTGTTTATACCTGCTAGATATGCATTTAGAATATTATTTTGGAGATTCGTTAGTTTAGTGTGTGCAGTGGAACCGAGTGCAAGTACACATATTGATGCGGACGCGGCCGCTGATATCCGTTTTCGGTGAGTGGGTGTTGGTTTACATATGTATTGTGTTTAAAAGTGAAACAATTTCTTGTATACAGTATGGTAATGATCCCTGAACAAAATTACTCTAGCTATCACGGCATGAGACAATAGAAACTTTTCAATCAGAAATATTTGATGAAGAAATCATACAATTTATAGCCAGCGAATCCTCAAAATGTGCTCTTTTTAAAAATTGCAGCGATCCACGTATCTCACAAGAAGAAATAAAAGTTTTTGTAGCAATTTTGTATCTATCAGGATATATCACTGTTCCTAGTAAACGGTCTTTGTGGGAAGCACCTCAAGATACTAGAAACGAACTTGTATTTAACAGTATGAGAAGAGATCGATTATTAGAAATATGCCGCCGATTTATCCATTTTGCGGATTGACGATTTTGATAAGATGTGGAAGTTGAGACCACTAATGAATAAGTTACAAACGCGATTTCTGACACTGTACCAGCCAAAAGAACACATGAATTTTAATGAATGTATGGTAGCATATTATGGAAGGCACAATTGTAAATAGTTTATACGAGGAAAACCAATTTTCTTTGGATATAAGATTGAATACACCCTCTGATTACTTGGATAATTTTGATGTGTATCAAGGCAAGAATCCGAAAGGAAATAACAACTACAAAAAATGAGTTAGGTAAAGCTGCTTTTAACCATTAGCTCAAATGTTAGATGAACTACCCGAGTGTATTAAAAATCTACCAATTAAATTATACTTCGATAATCTGTTTACCGGTATGTCGTTACATAAACATCTCAGGGAGCGTGGTTATGCTCACAGGTACTATTAGAGAAAATAGGCTTCCGAAGGAATGTCCTCTAACCCCTTCAAAAGTTTTTAAAAAAGAAAATAGGGGAACCTATGAACAGGAAAGCTGTGTTGACGAAAACATCACTGTTGTAAAATGGGTTGATAATTCTGTGGTAACAATTGCTCTTAGTACTACAATGCGATACAGTACCACAGAAAAGAAAAAATCCCAATAAGTCAACCAGCATTGATAATGAATTATAATAAAATTATGGGTGGATGAAAATATATCATACTATAGAATAGGAATTAGATGAAAAAAAAATGGTACTGGCCCTTGTTTACATGGATGACGGATGCTATCATGCATAACGCATGGATGGTAATGAGAAAAAGTGGTAGCAATATTTCTCAATTAGAATTTCGCCCTGAAATTGTCAAGCACTATTTGACAACATTTAGAAACTTACCTGTTGAGGCTGATAGACCATCTACGTCGAAATTTAGTAGTATTTCTACAAGAATTTCCGATGAGCTACGTTTAGATGGCACTGGACACTAAGTTTCCGCTTGCAATCGACGTAGATGTGCTGCTGTTCACTATACGAAGACTGTGCGTATGCATTGTGTAAAATGCGACGTGCACCTTTGTGTCGATTGCTTTAATAATTTTCATATAAAATAACTATTAAAAAATGAAATAAACGTTACTTGTGAAGTATAATGTTATTATGAAACATATGATATAATTAAATCTATGTATCTTTATTGTTGTGTATTTGTCTATTTTGTAACTATAAATGCCTAGCGTGTTAATATGATCACGGCCCATATACTGATTAGTGTCAACAAAATAAACCTGTAATATGGTTTATAGTATATTCTAGCATAAAAGCAGCCTGTTTATAATTCAGAAGAAATAATTCCGGCGTTAAAGAGTTAAGGTGGTCAAGTAGAGCATTGTATATTTCAAGTAGAGCGGTGTGATATTTAGCATTCATACATAAAATATTGCTCTGGAACCACTCATAAGCTTCTCCCAGCGCACAGCTCGCCATCGGCCAAGAACTGCTCTCTGTTGGTATTTCTCAAGACGTTAGAAGTGCCATCATTGATAATAATGCATGCCCGGGATGTCATTAACGTATATTAGATATAGATCTTTGTGGAACACCCACACATACTGGCAACACTTTCGACGTACATCCCTTCCATCGAACGACCTGCGTTCTTCCAGTCAGATAAGATTTAAGCAACTTGTGGGTTGCTCTTATGCCATAATGCTACAACTTATCCAAGAGTAAGTGATGGTCAACGAGGACAAAACCTTCCCTTAAATCGCAACATGTCAATAAAACCTCTCCATAGTTCAAAGCATTTGCTGCTTGCTCTAAGAGATCTACCATGACCGTTATGGTTAACTTGCACTGTATCCGTGTTTTTAAGGTGAAGATATTTTATGGAAGAATTTTAAAGTTTTTTTATTGTGATTGATCGGGACTACTAATTTGTAGACCGATGCGCCGGGGAGAGAATACAGAGAAAGGGCTGAATTGTTTTAAGACGTTTATTTTCAAATAATAAATTCAGTATTTACAATATATACATAACATATCATATAATTCTCTCTCATAAAAATAAAAAGTATTTTCAGTATTCCGTTTGACGTATATTTCTATACGTATGTTAGTATTTGCTACAGTTTGTATACATGTGTATATGTGTTGGACCTGGTATCCGACGTTGGCTGAGTGCAACCGTTGAAATATACGCACGAAGCGCCGAACGGTCACCGAATACCTTTCCAACTTGTCTTCTTGCTCAGCCCTCTATATAAGCGACGATGACCGGGATTGCTGTTCGTGAGTCACAGCCCGCAGTATGCGAGCTCGTTGCTTGTCGATTCACGGCCGGCGGCTCGGCTCTAGGCATCGGCGGTTTTCGGCGCAAGCGCGGCGGCTGCTTCGTTGCCTTGTGCATTGCGCGCTGTCGAATGGAGAAGTGACGGCAACCGCGTTCGGGCTTCGACGATTCCTCGGACTGCGGAGCGCTGTCGGATGATGATTTGAACGCGTACCACGATTGCGAGGCGGCAAACGGGCGACGGTACACTTTTCCGGCCGTAAGCACTTGGCGCGGCACGCTCGCGTAAGAATGTTCTTAACAGTGATGTCAAATATCTTTGCAAAAAATTGCTATCAGTCTATAGTTGCTTAAATCGGTGTCGTTTCTTTCAAACATGTATAATTTTCGATAGTTTTAACGCTTCTTGAAATGTACCTTCCTGCATTCAACGTGAAAATATATGTTTTTCTATCCGGAATTGTTTTTGTTTAAGCTCCGTATTATTAATACAACTCATTTTAGAACTATCGGAAAGTAAATATTTATCTTCTAATTAATTTTTATTTTTTATCAGTTTAGAATCATTTTTTTTTTTTAGTATTTTATGCATGTTATGAAAAATGCAGTAGCTAACGAAAAATACCATTATTCACGCAGTTAACACAACTAAACTAACTCTAAGGAGACACTTTTAGTTAATTGTATGGAATTATAGAATAATCCAAACATTACCTGACACACAAAGGAAACATGTAAATTTGGTGGAGGCGCCTATTAAGCCTTGATACCAATTACTAGTATATGGTGAACTGCACTTCAACGGGATGTTTTTACGTTTATTACAATAGTAAACATTTATTCTACTAGTTTATGCATTATAAACGATTACTCAACATTTATAGTATGTATTATATAGTCTATCGTTTATTGTACTACTGACAAAATTAAACGTTCAAAAAAATTTAATAGCAAATGCGTAATTAATAAGAAGTATCATATAACGTGCCTCCATTTTGCAATACCTATCTATGTTCTAGGGGTTAAAATAACAGATTTACGGCAGAAACCCAAACAACACTGCGTGTCGTGTAAAAAACGGTTGAATGTACAGGTTATAAACTTTGACTAAACATTAAATCTTGGCTGATGTCCAGTATAATAGACTATGAAATACCAATGGTATAAAATGTTGAAATACATTTTATAATACACCAATTATTGGTGTAGGATGGAACGTATTTTAACGGTATATTTGTGCGTTTATTATTTCAGATATTAACCAATATGAAACATTTATTTAATTATTTTGTACACTGTAAACCGTTATTCAACTATAAAATAAGGAAACCGTCTTAATCCTTCCTGTAAGTTCATTTAATATACTCTGGTACTAATTTCGACATAAATAGCCAGTCTCAGTTAGCATCTGTACATAATATATTGTAATATGAAAATATTACAAAAATAATACTTATAGTCAACATTTAAACTTTCATAAGAGTGATGTTTCAAGAAATATGTATGTATAAATGACGTCAATTATAATTTAAGAGTTAAACTAGCAAAATTTAAAGAAATTATAAACTTTACAGTTCAAGGTGCCTTCGACAGAGTCGTATGAAATATGAAAAATGAAAAGCCGCAATTTTATTATATGTATTATTAACTAAATCCAAAATATTTATTTATATTCCCTCGCAGACGCGGACAAAAATTACAAAAATATTTATAAAATAATCGTGGCGCCACACAGTGGATCGAAAGGCGGTAAAAAGCGGATATTGACTGAAATGGTAATACCTAACTTGCTTAGAAATTAATGTTGATCAACGAAAGAAAATTTTGTCGATTAGGTAAGGTTGTATATTACATAGAGTGAAAAATATTGTACCGTCACTACTTGTTTGTGAAATAAAGCTAAAAGTATATAGTATTTGAGACTGAATAAATCGAAGAAATAGCGTATTTGTTGATATAGATATAAGTTTCGTAGCTGTTTCTGTATGATGGAACTTATAATGTAGATTACAATATTATGCAACAGGAAAATATTGTGATCACTAAATACATTTAAGATAGAAACATGGGCTTCGGTATCTTAATAGATTAAATGTGGCGACACTATTAAAGCAGAGATAAAGAGATTATATAATGTAAAATTACGTATCTCTGTTTTTAATAGCAATTTCTTCTAAACAGTGGTTATAAACATTTTTTTTTCTATAAAAAAAAACAATTCGCTTACCTCTGTTGAAAACAGGTCGTTGATAAACAGTAGCAGTACCTACTTTTCACTTTACACTCAATTTTGCCGGTGAAGAATTCATAATTCTACAGCTTCTTTCCCGCTATTTTTTTTTTTCCTGAAGTTTTTAAGGTCTGTATTTCGAGCTTCAGCAGCTTCTTCTGAAAGTTTGCCTACAGGAAGTATATAGTATTTTATGTATGGAGGTTGGCATATAGTACCAACAATATAAATTTATAAATTTTTCAGCTTCTCGCAATCAATTTCTTTCCCTGTAGCAATCGCTTGTAAGATTCTCGCGAATCTTCTGATTACATTTGCATCTAGGATGGTTATTGTTATAGCTGGATATAAACATGCTTGTATCGTTTGCCACAGTACATGTTTTTAAATGTTTGTTTATATGGATTTAGCTCAAAACTACCGTCGAATCGCCATTTAGAGACAAATGTCAATTCACTTAGATATAGATAGAATATTTTGTTTTGTTTATCCATATATTTTTACTATGCGAGTAGATGTGATAAGTTTCTGTGATATTTTTATTACCTTTAACAAGTAGGTATATTGATACATTTATGATAATGATATAGATAATCTCCCTGTTTATGTGCACCCATGGTAAAACATAAATTGTATTCATATTAGCCACAAACCAATTAGATGGAGAATAACTCTTAGAACGTGTAGACGAACCGAAGAAATCAACCATATCAACTATATAAAGAAAGATACCCCATTTTGTTTATCTTCTATTAATCGATTATTATAACCTAACGCAGCACATTTCACAATTCTAACTTAATATTATAACACAATGCCAACGATACAATAAGTGCAGCGAATATTAAAGAAGTAGCATTTTCGATCCCGTAATTCATAATTATGCTAATTGATTTATACCCTTTTTAATCCGAGAACTAAGAGATTATAAAACATACATCGAACGTTTCGATACTGAAATGGCATAACTTAACAAATTTTTGATAGAAATATTAATTAACATGCATTTATGAGAATGCTAAAAACGGTAATGCGATAAACGGAACGTCTTTTTTTCAAAAAGTTGCGCGAAGTAGCACCTGAAATTGCTGGAGCAAGTACTAGAAGGATCCTAGATGTATGTAATATGATGATGTTCGTTGATGGATCAATAACCACAAGAGGTTCAAAGATACTGTTTTATTATGTAGAAGTACATTTCACACATTAGATCTTACAAACACATATACTGCACCTATGCTTCGGTGTCCTTGCATACACTACTTGCATATATAATACTACTAGAAACATCTAGCGTTGTTTCTACTATTACACTAGATAACAGTTTTGTCATCTAGTGTAATAGTTTTTCTTTTCTTGGGTAAATTTGGGCATTTTTTTAAAAAGCTAATAGAAGTTAAAATTTAAAGTCATAGAACACCATCTTCAAGAAATGGTAATTGTATAGTCAGTTAGAAATATGATTTGCTAATACTTTGCAGGTTGAATTACACACAGTTAGTGTATATTCTGAGCAAATTGCAGCTTCGTGTGGTTTCTAATTCCGAAGATTTTAGTAGTTGAAGAGGACGGTCGAAATACACTCTTAGCGTAACATCTCCGAACATATGTACTTTCAGACTTGCTTCTGTTCGATATTCGTCAATCTACTTGCTTGGACTGTGATTTACATATTATGCTTATTTTACCATACACTTATACAATTTTATTATGATTAAGGAAAATTGGCTTTTTTACGTTATGTCAGATTTTTAACCAACTTTGATCCACTGTGCGCCATTGCAAGTCAAGGAGCGCATGTTATAACCATAACGACGGCAGTTTGGAGAGCGGTTACGCCATTAGATATAGCAGTAAGTAGGAACAATTCAGGAGATGGTTCACGATTTACGCCTAATTGTCAGTGTCAGTTGTCAGTGTCGCTTGTTAGTTGTCAGTCTCAGTTGTCAGTGTCAGTCTGTTTTGATTCATACACGTATGGACGAATGGATGTTTCGAGCATGACAACAGCCGAAATTTTCAGACGTAGTCTTATTGAGTATTGAATATTAAACAACGTCATCCTGTGGATCTGAGTTTTTACAACATCACACTTGTTCCATCACTCTGGCTAACTGTCAGATAGACGTAAAAGGCTACGCATTAAGAAATTCCTTGCAATAAACACCTTTATCTATCTGACAGTTCAAATGTAAGAAAAGCTATCGAATGTGGCTTTGTAGTGTTTATATATATGTAGGTATTCCATACAAGCCTTATGCTACTAGACTGCTCATTGATAATAATTAAGTGAAGCCGAATCTCGTGAAACAAAAATATATATCTATCCTTTTCTTGTGTATTTCTTATGCATTCATTTATTTTTTTTCATGTACTACTGCCACTTTACATATTCTGTCACAACATATGCGCTTTGACATGTGTGATACAACGAAAACGATGAACAATTTCTCCAAAATCCGTTTAAAGCAAGATAGGGACTGAGCGGGCTAGTAATAAAGGTTCGCGCCGTAATTAATTCTTTGAGTTTATCCTTAACATAATTACATCTTTCCGTTTTTCACATTCCGCACGCTTTCTTCAAAGACGTAAGTCAAAATTATTTGTTTATTCAACGTTGATGGTATAGCTTGGGAACGAATCAAAAGACATCTATACCGAAGCGCGACATAGGTACCTCATCATTTTTTTATGAAATGGATGGACGTATAAGAAAGCAAAAAAACACATTCCAGAAAATGACGCTTAGATAGATATAAGAAGACATCTCCCAATTTTCTTATTCATGTTAGCCATTTGCACAGAAATGAACCTGCATTCGTTTCTTATACCTAGTGATGGCATCTACACGTGTATGTGAAGATTGATTATAGCTATTTTTTTACTATAATTTTATGGAATTCAATGTTACATAATATAGTTAAAGAAACTATACAACGTCCCAAGAGGAAAGAAACGCATGCTTACTCCATTATTTTGAACGGAACACTCCTATTTTTTTTCATTTAATGCAAAAATATCACTTTATATAAGCTAATATGTATGTCTATTAAATAATAATAACTAATAACACTGTTACTTACTCTACTTTAAAAATGATCATAATATGAACGTTCGTCTAAGGTGGCATGTTGGCGTTTGCGTTTGTTTTGGGCACCCGTATTTCACATGCTGTAAATGAAAAATTTAGTCTAATGCAAGAGTGAGCTGTGTCGTTGGTTGAACGGTTTGCATCCTAGCCTTTCACCTCATAGGCGCCGATTCGAATCCAGGCCGAGAACGGTGATTTTTAATTGTGGATAGAAATCAGATGCCGTGTCAATCGGTAAAAAAATCCGTACCGTAGGTTAAAATTTCTTTTGCTTCGGCAAAATTTCAGTGGGAATGGTACAATACTTCAATGGATGCCAGTGCCTAGCAGTGTCAACGTGTATTCCGCAACCCGAAGCTTCGCCCAGCAATAAACAAACAATGCAATAGTGAGATTTTCATCGATGTAATTGTATACAGCTATCCACGATAAGTATGAGCAGATTAGCATGAATTTTTGATTTTTTAAATTGAAGGATTTTTGTTTTATTTTTTAGTCTTTTATTAGTCTTGACATACCAAAGCCACACCAATAATAAAAGAAACAAATCAAAAATATAAAATCAACCCAATTTTGCTCAAAGATTTCACTTAAATGTTAAAATTATTGTATTATTAAATCTTAGGCGAGAGAACCTTATATAGTAACAACAGCAAGTCTTGAAACAATAAAAGATGAATGCTTGAGTAAAATATTTACCTAATAAGTAAGTATAAATAAACAATTATTTATACATATTTTTCAAAAATTCTTCCTAAGAATTTCAGGCCTGTAATCTGCCCTGTTATTAATTCTTACTATTACTTCTTACCAATATTAGGTTACTACAATAGATACATATTTATAGCGATAGAGCGGTGCAAAATAGTTTTTAAGGTTACAGTGGCCAGTCCTATAACCTGGCAACTTTACCTCAGTAGTTACGAGAGGGTTGCAGGTAATATATTTTTGCCCTGGACCACTGCTTAAGGATGACTTACGGTTATGGACTTCCATCTCTTTCTGTGTAGAGTAGTAGTAATCCCTTTGTTTAGTAAGATAACCACGATAGATCAGCGCCTTCATACATAGACCCAGAACCTGTTCTAGGAGTGTCCAAAAACACCGCACGAGAGCAGGTCATACATAGGTCCAGAACCTATTCTAGAAGTGTTCAAAAACATCGCACGAAAGCAGCTAAGGATTGGGTTAAAGAGAGACGCAAAGGACACTGGAATAATACAACCAGGCAAATTCATGAGAAAACCTTTAGCAAGTGATCCTCAAAAAAGAGGACTGAGGAACTACTAAACCTCAGTAGGAATCAACTACGCACGATAGTAGGTCCCCTAACAGAAGACCCTGCCCTGAAAGAACACCTACAGAAAACTGGGATCTATACTGCAGACTATGTAAATAGTATGATGAAACTTCATCCACATCCTATGTGAATGCGAGGCTCTGGACGCGAAAAGACAGGCAATTTTTGGCAAGCCAAAAATGAACTCAAAGGATTATTTCGATCAACCAGTCAGAGACCTGTACAGATTACTACAGCGCGCCAGAATACTGGAATGCCATGATTCACAACAACAAAAAAAACGACGATTATACCAAAATGAGGTTTCCCGGTTTTTGTTTTGACATGTTTGCTTCAGCCCAGCTTTCGGTCAAATATGACACCCGGATATTTGACCCGATATTTATCTTAAGAACTGAGATCAGTGCCCACAGTATGTAATCATTCATTGGAGAAAGTGAAACAGTCCTAGTTTCCCCGGGCCAATAGATGTCGCTCTAACGCTATGAAGGCGGTAGAATTCAAAAATAGTTTTATATTTATTTAATTATTATAAAAAAGAAAAAAAAAGCGAAAACGCTTATTTATTGCTTATATTTACTAAACAATTTTTTACATTGTTGATATAATACAGATGATGTGGTTGGGAGCGGTCTCAAATCCTTCTTCTTAATAATATTATTAGCTCCCTTAACATAATTAAATATAATTAATTTAATAAAATTTTTGCAAATCGTGCGTTGTATCCCTGAGGAGTGACAACAAATTTTAAAATTAAAATCTACTTGTTTTTTAACAGTAAACGTTTTTTGAAGTATGTTTTCACTTGCAAAATTTTCGTTTAATATGTAGATAATGATGTTATATTTTTTAATCATGGTCTTGACAAATGATTTATTATAACACTGTCACTTCTGCCTTATTGCTCCGCTATAATCTTTAAATTTAATAAAATCCTCATCGTAATCGCTGTCCTCTGGTCGCTTTAAAATGTAACGACACACATCGCACTTTTTGGAGACGAAGTAATCTTATCGAAGGTATATTTTATTCTTTGGTACTTACGAAAAAAGTAAAGAAAGAAACACGATAAAAGAAAAGTCTAAAATACAAAAAACAAATAAAAACAAAGTAGCACAAAACACGATCAACACCGTATGACTGTGCAGGTAAATCACATATTTGCCTTGACATGAACATAGCTTCCAGCCAACGTCTCGCGCATAAGCCCAACAACATCTATTGGGCCAAGGGAACTGAGTCGCCATGACAGTTTCAGTTTCTCCAATGAAGATTACATACTGTGGCAGTGCCAAAGGATTGTTACGGGTGGCGTTTTGTTAGTAAAGAGTGCCATCTATAGCTGATCTTATTGTTAGTTTGCAGGGAGTCCATGTTTTTTACACCAGTCTGCATGATATTGTAGTGCACGCTTTCGAATCTTTCGTCAATAAGGGCAGTGATGTCGATATGATGTACTTGTAAATTAAATGAATATTTTACTTAGACATCTGTTCTATATTATTCGAACCGTTGTTAGTGTTAATAAGATTCTTACCTAGAATACACTATACACTATACACAATAGGAATAAAACGGCTAAATGCAATTTTACAGCTAAATTGAGTTGATTTCATATTTTTTGTTTTGTTTCCTTCATTTGCTTTGGGTATATCAAGGTTTTCTTAACAAAATTCTATATAAAATATAATCAAAGTTTCATATGGATTGAAAGTTGACGTGTACAAAAATCTGGCGTGTTTAAAATGTAAATATCCCAAACAAACGCAAACGCCACCTTAGATAAAGATTTGCAAATTAATATTATCTTCTGTTATCGTTAAAGAGTAGTATATTATAGTAGTTTATATAAAGTCATTTTATTTTTCATAGAATGCAAAACTAGCCTGTATCAGCTATTCGTTACGTTAAAGTGAGGAGGACTATATATCCGTACTTGGTAAATACCAAAGATTGTAATTAAAGTATGCATTTGTCTTATTTTACACAAGAACTTCACGACTAAAGTTTGTAAATTTAATAATTGTTAGATGGATTAATTGATAATAAAACGTGTAAAATTAAAAACGATTTAAATAATAATTAAGTGAGTTGAGTTTCTAATGATTGTTGTGAAACTAACGGCGTAAGGTTCTTACGTTACAATTAGAAATCGGTAGTAAATCAAGGATATGTGAGATTAAATTATAATCGAGTACTATTTCATCACGCTCGCTTTTCAGATGCGCTTAAGCATTTCATGCAAGGGTTCCATGAATAATTCCGAAAGCAGTGAGCCGGCGACCACTGGGGCTAAAGTTAAACATCGAACCGTGATAAGATCGGTAAATGATATTTTAGTGACCTTTCCTAGACCACTTCAGCTAATGCCACACTCGCACACTTCTGCATACGTATAATACATAGATATACACCTAGGTGGTGTGGAACAAATAATTCTAAGTGATGGCAGGGTGTGTGCTCTTTAGGGACTATATACAGTGAACGTACTTTCGATCTATTTAAAGCTTTGCCAAGGCATGTTATGGTTTTAAGCAAGTGTTGGCGAACGAATATTCGATACCATCAAGGATTCTATTTTCAGAGAAACCTCGCACGTTAGGGCTATTACTTGTCCGTCGCGCTCACCAATTTACGTATGTATGTCTGTACAATATGGACAATTAATGTTGGTGTGCTTTTAATCCAAAGATTTTATCTTCATTCGGGTCCGAGTGTACACTTACGTAAATCAGGGTCAAATAATAATGCAACACCGATATACAATCACAAGTGTTTACTTTGACATAAAATCTTATCATCAATGTACCAAAGCCTATAGACGTTGAATGCAACATTTAATTAAAACACTATTGGTGTCAATAGTGTAATAAACGACAGCATCTCCACGTCATAGCCGTTGATGAACCATTTATATTGTTGAATAAACGTTTAATATTAATTAAAATATGAAAAACAATTTATTTTATATCAATAATAGACGTATGATAAAAAGTATTTCAAAGTTTTATACAGCAGTTTGCGAAGTTTATAACTTCTATCAATCCAAAAATGATATGTAACAATAATAATTTTAATTTAATGATATTTAATAATGCAGATATTATTGAGAAACATTACGACGCGTTAAGCTTAGTTTAACTGTAACTGACGCTTTGAATGTGATATATCCTATTTAAAACATACAGTATCACTTCAAGTTAATTCAAGTAACCTCGAAATAAGTAGTAGGGTAAGGAGGTAATTAGGAAGTAAGAGGTAATCGTGAAAATTAATATCAATAATGAGAACAATTCAAACAGAACTGCACAGAATCAGGTAGCTCGCGCAAGTTATGCACAGCTGTTGCTTTTTTATAACGAAGCAGAAAACATTTTTCCCGCCTCATCTCACGTATGCACATACAGCGTATGTGCATACGTGAGATGATACCCACCAGCACTGGTGTGAAACGGAAAGGAAAGGAAAGCTCTACGGCTGGGCCTAGCGGGACGACAATTCTTTCCTTTTACTTACTATATTAGAGTGACATACTGTAGCCCATTGTCATTCAGCGCAGCTTAAAATAATCAATGAACTATCACAAATTAAAAAAAAGCAAATATCTCAATATTTTCAGTAATTTTTGCATGGTGTGCGCACAGACATTTATACAGCACCAGTTCGGATTCTATAGTCAACCGATGTCATGCGAACTTCGCATCCAGACGTGGTCCAATATACTTATTATAGTAACAGAACATTTCGTTCTGGCATTTGCGAAAATTGCCGATTATGCTAAAGGTGACCATAGGACGCCCGCTTTTACGGTATATCGGATGTCCCAAAAGTTCCGGGACAGTCAAATATCTCGAGATATACACATCGAATCGGAAAACAAAAACACAAACTTTTAATCATTTTCAAAAGTGTATCCAACGACAACAAACACGAGGTTCCAACCAAACCTCCAGGGGGTTTGACGGATGGCAACTTTGAAATATTCAATGGGAACCTTCATTTTTTTATTGCAGATTTGGATTCTTCGTATCAAAACACGAAAGTTTCGTTTGAAAATTTTTGTCGTTTCTTGATAGATGGCGCTGAAGTTCGCAAGAAATAATTTTGATGAAGTTCTGAAGAGAAGTCTGAAAACCGTCAAAATATTGATTAGAAAAACTAACTGGACTATGTGTTCAGGTTCCCAATGATACCTGAAGCGGTTCCGAATGGTACGCGAAGTTATTCCGAAGGTATTTATTTAAGCCATTTTAAAACAAAGTCCAAAATCAAAATGGACATTCCAAATCAAAATTAAAATCTAAATCCCAAATGAAAATTTGAAATCAAAATTCAATTCCATAAGTAATAGCTTTATCTATTATAGTAATTGCTCAAACTGTTCACCGTTTTTTTTTTATTCTACAGGAATATTTTCAGCTTCATGTATTATTCTTTGACCTAAATTCTCAGGTTTAGTTTTGTATACCCGATTTTTTAGATAGCCCCACAAAAAAAATCAAGAGGAGCCAAATCTGCTGATCTGGCAGACCAGTCAATCTAAACTCGGTATCCTATCCAACGATGAGGAAAAACTGTAGTTAGGTAATTACGAACATTTCGTCCGTAACGTGGTGCAGCACCATCTTGTTGAAACCAAATATGTGCCAAGTTATCGCCAGCAATTTCTGTTATTGCTGGAACTATCTCATCTCGAAGCATGTCTGCATACCTTTCAGCATTTATGAAGAATGGCCCTATCAGACGATTATTAACATTCAATTTTTGAGGATACTGCGTGTTGCTCTCTCGCACCCAAAAAGGATTTGTATCGCTCCAACACCTACAATTATGCCGACTACTCCGTTTAATTGGAATAATGCTTCATCTATTCTGTTCATCACAAAATTCTAAACGTCAACCAATATCCTCTCCCTTTCAATATTCTATGAATGGACGATTTACTTGTTTCATGAAATTCAGCAGACCTCCAAAGAGTAGGTACTGTGAGGATCTTCTGTGAATAATAATAATACATCCAACGATTGCTCTTCATCTGTGGCTGCATTTAGTATTCCTTATCGTGGTAGATCTGTAACTCTGTCTGCATCTCGAAACCTGGCAATAGTTCTTCCTATAGCTGACACGAGATTCTAACCATTCTAACTTAAAAGTTTTCGTTGAAAAGATAAGTGTCTGCAGGATATTTTATCTTCAATTGATGTAAAGAATCAAGTTTATGGTATTTACTTCGATATCAGTAAAGCTTTTGATACTTCATTCAACAAATTAGAGCAATATGGTGTTCGCGGTATCGCCCTACAACTGGTTAAATTGTATCTCTCAAATAGAAGCCAATGTGTGGCTACGACACCCGTGCGATTTATAGCCCTTCTCCATATTTCTTCGGGTGTGTCTCAGACC
Organism: Cetonia aurata; assembly: GCA_949128085.1. Classification (NCBI taxonomy): domain Eukaryota; kingdom Metazoa; phylum Arthropoda; class Insecta; order Coleoptera; family Scarabaeidae; genus Cetonia; species Cetonia aurata. The sequence goes on along the minus strand of OX421882.1, from coordinate 54,136,742 downwards.
ATTAAGCACGCCCTCTTGCTATCGCGCATCCACCACCAGAAAAAAATTCTGCTGTAGGTCCATAAACCAATATTAAACGTTTTAACAGGTCAACGCGTATGGTGCAGGCATTCTATCGTTTATTACATAAATATCGTAAACTAAAACTAGGTAAATGATGCTGTACACTTCTTAGTTTCCGGGTTGAAACCGCGTCCTAGTACTTCCTCTGGCCGGCGTTTCATAGGAAGTACTAAGACGCGGTTTCAAACCGGAAACCAAGAAGTGTATAGCATGGACAACGACCGCGGAAGTCTACGTGTAAGTTAGGTAAGCGATTATTTAAACTATTTTGTGTTTCTTAAATAATTTTTATTTGTCGATTTGCATTGGTAAAGTTCATAAATATATTTTGGTTAGCAATCATTTAGCTTTTGTGATATCAAAAAAACAACACATCGATAACAATAATGAAATTTATGAAGTATCTAATGGAGATAGCTTTCTTGTCTGCTTACTAAAAGTATAATTAATTTCACATATACAGTGTGAGTCGTTAAGAATGGGAAATCTGGGTATAGTAGAGCCTAAAACATGAGCATTGAGCGCAACATGCCTTATACAAATGTTGCTCGTATATGTAAGACATACAGGATGTTCAAGTTAATAATTTTATTTCTAAATTTCCCAATAATTCAGGAAGTTTTCATAGAATTAACGTGAAAATTGGCATTACTACCTTTTTCAACACTTTTACCGTTCATCACAGAGGGCGCTGGTTACACCCTGCTGAATAGGTAAATCGAAGCTTATCTTTTTTGTGTCTGCAGAATCACTTAAATCGAATACAAAATTTGAAAGAGCAACCTTTTCTACATGAAAAATAAATACTTGTTTAATTTTGATATCTTGATCCGTTTTCGAGATATTTGCATTCGAAGGTTTCAGTGGAGTTCGTTGTATTAACACAATTTTTTATCTTTAAATTACGAAGTTCAGGTAAATAATAAATAATAAAAAGAAATAATGCATACACACTCAATCATAGTTTATCCACCACCCACTTCAATGCATTTTTCTATGCGATTTCTTAAAGATTACATTGGAAGCTTCTTGAGTTTTTTCAAGCAATTCTTCGCGGGTATCAATTCTTTCGTTGCAGACTATTTCCTTCATTCTAGACCAAACAGAGATATCTAGGGTGTTACAATTTCGACTTCTAGATGGCCAAGGAAATTCACTTCCACGGCTAAACAATCGATGATACTCGCGTACAGGCAGAGAAAAATATGGTGCCGCTCCATCGTGCATAAACCACATATTTTGTCTTTGTTCAAGTGGTACATGCTCTAGCAGGCCATTTAAATTTTGTTAGAGAAAATTTAAGTGTAGTTGACCGTTTAGATTCCGTGGAAGTTCAAAGGGACCAATGGAAAAATCAGATATCATCTCACACCAAATGTTTATTTTGAATTCGTGCTGCGTCTTTCCCTTAATGCGTGTGGATTCTCAGAACTCCACGTCTATTAAACGTTGCTTCATCGGTGAAGAGGATTTTGTCAAAAAAATTTCGGTCTTCGTTCTGTTTCTTCTGTCGAAAATCTGCGAAAATCGTAGACATGCAGGTAATAAATTCTACACAGGAATGAAATGATAAGGACAGAAGTTCTCTTTTCGTAAGATTCTTTTGATAGACATTTGACTTATTCCTGTCGCCGCACTTCAACGGTGGGTACTTACGCCTTGATTTTCGGTAACACGAACTAGAACTTCCTCCTCTTCTTCTGCCGAAATTGTTTCTGGAGCACCATTATGACGCTCAATACAAACACACCCAGTTTGGCCCAGACGATTATAAAGATTTCTAAACAGTTTGTGATTTGGTTGTCTTAGGTTTGAATATAATTGTAAATATCTCCGGGCTGCAGCAAGTCTGTTAAAATCTGTATGAGCAAAAACACAAATCATATCTCGCATTTCACTATTTGAAAAGTCATTATGCCGTGGCATTTTTTATTACTACTTATTCTTGTACAAATAAGGCGGAAAAGGATAAGGCTACTTGCTTAGCACTTTTTGACACGAGCTTAACAAGGATAAATAATGCTGTCGATGGGTAAGCTTGTAACTTTGTATTTTAAGAATTAAAAATTACGGTAGTAACACGAAATGCACTGAAACTTTCGAATGCAAACATTTCGAAAACGGATCAAGATTTAAAAATTTGGGTTGCTCTTTCAAATTTTCTATTCGATTTATGTGATTCTGCATACACAAAAAAGATAAGCTTCGATTTACCTATTCAGCAGGGTGTAACTAGAGACCGCTATGAGCAACGGTAAAAGTGATGACATTCATCACGCTGGAAAACGTAGCAATACCAATTTTCACGTTATTTCTATGAAAACTTGCTGAATTATTGGGAAATTTAGAAATAAAATTATTAACTTGAACATCCTGTATGTCTTACAGATACGAGCAACATTTGTGTAAGGCATGTTGCGCTCAAGCCTCATGTTTTAGGCTCTACTATTCCCAGTTCCCAGATTTCCCATTCTTAACGACTCACACTGTATATCTACTCCACAGATCATCATAATATACTCAATATTATACACATTAGTCTCGCCACTCTTATTTTGTTATTATTAATTTAGTTTACTTGCTTCTAGTTACAGTTATTTTAATTTCTGCTTTGACGTATCCTCATCTTACTTCTATTTCTTTGCTTTGTATTGAATTACTGCCAGAATAAAGCTATTCTATTCTATTCTAGAACTGGAACATCTCCCTTTAGATATCATAAAATAAAGTTTTAACATTATATGAAAACAGAAAGAAAATTAATTATTGCTAGTTAGTTTATTTCGCAGAAAACCGGATTTTTAATTTACCATTTATTAGCAAAAATACCGACGGTAAGGATTCGCTTTGTAAAAAAGATCTAACATGAAATTCATGGTGCCATCCTTCAATAAAAGTTTTTGATGAAACCATCACTGAGCCTAATCCTTAAAGGGTAGATACCTTTGATGTTGTTAATGATGTGCTTGCTTCACCAAAAAGAAGCCCTAAGTTCGAGACGATCCGCTTGTTTGAAATGCGGCGTACTTACAAATGTCAGTGGGAATAAACCATATGTCTTGGATTTAAAGCGCTACCTACCGAAACGTATCTTTGTATCTATAGATTGTTCAAGTCCAGTTTACGTTGCAAAGCTTATAAGAGACATATACATACGCCTCATTCAGTAATTCCTGGATGGTTAAGTATCTACATAAAGGAGTTTGTGAAATAAATGTTGTTTGTTCCATTCGAAAATTTTTAATAGACAATAGATTTCATTTGTCTTAAAATGATCATGATGATGATTCATGTGATAAGTACATATTACACCTTTTATAATAAATATTAGTTCCAAGATAAACAGCAATTTCAATTTATTTTCTTAATAGCACTTTGAAAAACACAATATGTACTTTTAATTGCTCTTTAATGTGGGACAAACTTACAGCTTTACTAAAAATTAATATTAGATAACAACGGCAATGTTACAATAAGAAACAAGAACCTAATCATTCCTTAAAAACATTAAAATTTTCATCAAAACATCATCATCAATGCTTTGCTTTATAAAGCTGTAATCTACTCAGAAAACTCTTCATTTTGTTCCTTATTATCGTGTTTACAGCTAAATAGAGAATTTATATTGAACATAAAAATGTAAAAGTGAAATTTTATATTGCCCAATTTCAATATGCAAATTGTTCACTGAAAGTGAACAAAAAAGCGTATCAGAAATTATTATATATTTACGTCATTATATTATACATTACACCAGTAAATTTGACAGTCTATTATCTTGTGTTTGCCAACAGAAATTGTCTTATTTTCTTGTTTTAGAAACGAGTAAATTTCTAACACTAACACAAAACTTACCTAAGAATTGCGTAAAGGTGAAGATATAGAACTATTCGTTCTTATAATTATTGTTATAGATACTTGTCAAACGATTGTTTATGTTTAAGCTGTGATGTCACGCTGTTCTTGCCGATGTTGATTGAATGTGTCTCTTTTACGTAGTATCCGAACTTCTGAACCCTAACAAGTTCCAGGTAGTACTGATCGCTGTGTGAATCGAGATTTGCTAGCGCGTTGGTAAAAGCGCGCAGCTTTTACATATATCTTTAGACCCCCTGAAAGCTCATACAAATTCCGTAATGTATGTATGTATATGACGAAAGAATTGTTTTTTTATTTACATTGGGAATTTACATTTTAAAAGGGAATTTGTTATAATTGAATGTAATTTGTTGAAAGAATGTAATTATAAAGCAATATAATAACGTAATTATAAAGAAATTTTATTAAAATTAAAATTATCTTCTAAAATAACACTAAAACTTTATTTATATATTTAAATATTTTGAATTATATCACACTATATTTTGAGAGCTGATTCTTATCCAACAATAGGCGCATGCATTTCTCAAAAGTAAATGTTATATACTTTTGAGAAATGCATGCCCCTATTGTTGGATTTCAGGTTGGTTTGTATGTCCATAAATGTAAATCCCCTGATATCTTATGTATCTGGCGATGTTTACTCCGAAACAATCTGTATAAATCAGGATCTTTGGATTTTAGTTATTTATATATGATATACTATTACGTCTATTACGCTCAGTAGGTATAAAATCTACATATACCTGCAGAAAAAAAAGAAACATCAATAAGTCTTTTCTTTTTTGACTCTGCATGAAATTTAAGAGAAACCTTTTTACTATAAACCGAGATTAAAAGCACATATTTAAAATAATTCTATATAAATGTTCTACACCTACTATCTGCACTGTTAGTCATTTTTGGTTTCCTTGCAGTCTAAAATAAAAAAGATATTTTACACCTACTTATTATTTTATTTATAAACCTAATTCCATGCATATTAATTGCAGAAAAGCAATTTATTGGGTTTCCAGCTGCCGTTTTAAGATTTGTTTTATAAAATACAGAAACCATTTAGAGATCAGGGAGTAACTTCAAAACCCAGAAGACAAGGATTATTAATAAATACATTAATTACTTATTTAAAGTCTTTGAATATATAAACTGACCGGCAAAAAAACCGCCCACTTAAATTTTTGTATATAAACAATTTTTCAATCATTAATTTAAGTTGCTATTGAAATTGTATTCGAGAACTATTCATTTTCAAGCAAATTAGGACAAAAAAGGTAATTTAATGTAAGGAAATAACAAAATTGTAGTTTAGAACCATCTTTCTCTTTAAATAAAATTGGGCATAATTTAAAATTTATTTATTTTCAATATCTTGTATGTCCTTCACGAGCTTCAGTTATGTCGTGTAACCGTTGTGGCATTTAATTAATTAGGTTTCTTGTTAAAACTTGGGTAATTGCTTCGAATTCTTCTTCGCAATACTCCGCAAAACGAATAATTTCCGATGAAAATTTATTTTATACACAAATCGGCTTACGCTTTGAGGCTAAAAAAACAGTTCACCATCCTCTCAAAACATAGAGCACGACCGATGAATTCACTCACTGCTTGTTTTCTCTATCGATACTCAGAATAGGAAATATATAAAATCCTTATTACAGTGATACTTATTCTTGTTCAATCGATTCTTGAGGTTTTTTTTTAAAGTCGGTCAAGTTGGCTATCACACTTTTGACTTGTTCAATGTTTAGACGAAGTTTCGTAAGTTAAGAAGTAACCTAAGTACAACAGAACTTCAGATTTGATTTGCGACAAAATTCAGAAAAAAAGGGGATTCAGTTCGGAACACTGAAGCATCCCCGATGAGACAACGAAGCAGTGACAATAATATAACCATTATAAGAGACAAAGCACATTCTGTTTTCTCGATAAGATGAGACGACTTGTGCTGATTTGTGTTGAAAAGACAAGATGTACTCTATCCGTTCTCAAGATATTCACGATTAAAGATGGGCTATCCAATTTGATGCTGCGGGCATACTTTTTTTTTTTTAATTTGACTATGCCATTGCTTTGTGCTGATTTGTGCCATAAAGATTTAATTTTGTGGGGGTACCCTTTAACCCCAAAGAATATATATACATAGTTTCAGTATAATATTCTTATAATATTCACGAAATTAAGGGTTGTGGTTGCTGTTACACTAAGGTCAGCAGACGAGGTTTTGGATATATAGTTTATGCTGCCACTCCTTGCCCTAATAAAAGTATTTTCAAAAACCAAAAGTGTGCCCGTATATAGCCTCAAGTTAGATCGCTCATCTTTAATCGCGAATATCTGAAGAACGAAAAGAGCACATCTTTTCTTTACAGCACAAATCACGACGAGTCGTCTCATCTTCAAAACATCAATCAATACAAGGAGCTTAAGTTAACTTAAGTTTTGCTAAATTTCTATTAAATAAAATAATTACTCTCAATAACTTTCATGATCAAAGTCAGAACAATGACTGCAGTGGCACCCTCTATGTTAATTAACATATGCTGATGTAACTACCAAAGTCATACATTCGGACCCGCTAAAAATGACAAGTGGCCATTCTTGGTCTTCGCTGATATTAACGCTTTTTTTGTTATGTCATATATCGAACGCGTATGTTGTAGAGGGCGCCTAACACTTTCTGTGCTCGAAACCAAAACTGAAAAGCATAGATTTGTTTCTGCAACAGTTCAAAACAGTTTGCAAACCGTCAGGAGCGTAGGTATACGAAATTCCTATTCAAATCGCACCTCTAATAAATCGTGTATTTCATTTACGCATACTCCTAACAGTTTCAAATCACTGCAGAAACAAACCTCACACGCAGTGCTGCCACGCTCTATTAACAGCAATCGGTAAACCGCAGTGTAAAATTCGGTAGATACCGGTAGATTTTTGGGAAACGTAAAAACAGACACTATTTTATTTTATTTTTCTAAAACAGTTTATTCGTCCGTTAATAATATATATTTAAACTCCATAAAATTAAAATAGTAAATAAAACAAACCGAAAATTAAAAAGATACTTAAAACAGTGTTATAATGAATAATGAATTCCAATAGTATTGTTTCTCTATTTCGGCGCTATAAAATCCACTTCATTCGTTTTGCTTGTATAAGCTTATTTCATCGCATGCTAATTTTATTTTGTTTTTTTTTTAGGGTGGTAACAAAAAATGTACATAAAAATAAAAAAATGTATAACAAATATTTAAAATGTTCTACTTAAAAATCAGTGTAACCAACATCCAAAACAGTAAATTTCTACAGTTTTAGAACAAAACCTGTCTCTCATTTTAGGTCTTTTTGAAGTTTTAAAAAATAGTATAACATACATATATTTAATAATATTTCGCGCCACTTTTTCCTACATTATTGAATTTCTTCCACATGACCACTACCACCCGTTATAAACGTCAAAACCGGGTCGGATATAACATGGAAATAGCACTTTTCAAACACAGTTTTTACTACCTTCTTTTCATTTACTCAAAAAATGAATAGCAGTTTTGGACTCAGCGAGGCTTGCTTTATCCACTAATGTGCATATGAATCACCGAATCTGGTAATTTCGGTTACTCAAATCTTCAATTTTTTTTTGTAGAAGAGTTATCAGGTGTGAACAGTTTTGGTAACTTTACAGTTTAACCTGGTTTAACTGTACAATTAGTTAGTTTGGTTTTGTTGGTCAGCTTGAAGTGTCAAACAAATGTCAAATTCAAAATTTTGTAGGTTAAGTAGTTTGATAAGGATAAATTACGACCGATAGAAAAACATTATATATTCGGCTAATTCATATTCTGAGATCCCAATTACCTTGTATTACTACAAATTGAAGCATAAATGTAATTTGAAAGTTGTGGTTTGATGAAGCTTTTAACCTCAACATGTTTAGTAACTTGCGCATGTCTGTGGTATTTATATTGGAAGAAAAGGAAACAATTAGAAGACGAATATAATGCGAAGGAAGACGAATATAAGAAACTTAATTGTGTGGTTACACTGTCTCGGATACATGGGGTAACAGGGTGGCCTGGCTTTATGAAGGAAACAACTCAAATAACTTGTGCGACTTACCAAGATGTCTTCAAACCCATATTATATTTTTTGGAGGAGACTAAAGAAACTCTAGATATCGCTGTTATGGCTGTTACTTCAAATATAATACTTGCAGCATTGTTAAAACTTTTAAAAAGAGGAATAAAATTACGTTTACTTTTAAACTATGAGCATATAATAAGAAAACGTGCTGTTAAGGAATTATTGAAACATGGTAATGTTATAGTGCACGCAGATACACATGAATTATATAGAATGTTATGTTTTAGGAGCAGATATTGCTATTTATGTTGGAACTGACAATACGGGTAGTATATTCCATTATAAGTATGCTATTAAGGATTACAAAACTAGTACATGTGCTTTATATTGTGGCTCCTTAAATTGGACCAATGCAGGTTTTACCAATAATTTTGAAAGTTTGTTATTTACAACAAATGAAATAGTTATTGAAGAATTTCATAAAAACTTTACCGAAAGTTTTGCTTATGTAAAACATCAAATGGAAGAAAACACATATGTGAAAGTTAAATTAAAAGATTTTATGATTAAGTAACTGTATATATAGTAATATTTCTATTAATAAAATAAAACTGCATTATAATTTAAATGTTGAGGATATTTTTAATTCATTGTACTTATTTACTGCTCAACAGTCATATTGGTAATCCAGAACAATAGAGTGATTTCTCAAAAAGAAAGTGATTTTTCGAGAGACAGATATTGAAATAGAAAATCTATTAGTTTATGTATCAAAATTTGGCGCCCATGATTGTTTAGGACGTTCTGCCTTTTATAAACTTTATATTATTAATGAAAAATCAATCTATAATTACAGAAATATTACAAACTCTTTAAAAAAAATAAGTAACTCATTTAAAGAGTATGTTGTACTACTATGAGTTAGTACATTAAAAAGTGGTTTTTGCAATAAGACATTACGTGATATCAAAAGTGTAATTTTCAAATAAATTTAATGTTTTTGCCTTAAACGAATATAAACTCGCCAGTCACTGTATCTTTAATTAGGAAAAAAATTGCTGCAAATTCGAATAGTACATTCTGAATATCACTGTGCTTTAGCATAGGTATAATAATTAATAATAATTCATGTCTTCACATCCCCAACAGCTGGCCATCAGTTATTATTATTATGATCGCTATAGGTTTTTGTTGAGCCAAATTTCGGGCTATGGAATACACCTTGATAGATCTAGGCCACAAATCATATACATACTCCTAGGCCCCGACATCGATTGATGTATTGTAGCAACGTTACTGAAATTTTACCAAATCCCAACGTGCTCCAAGTTCCGGTAAGGATTTTTTTACCTGCTAAATATCGCATTGATACGGTGTCTACAATTTCACTTGCTACCCGAGAAGACTGATTTTTATCCACAATTAAAGGTCAACCGTTTCGGCCTTGGATCAAACCAGCGCCTAGCGTGTGAAAGGCGAACACAAAAACCGTTCAACCACCGACACGGCTATCGCTGTAAGTAATACATTCAATTTTGTTAAAAATTTAAATGGCGCCTTATAATTCATAATTCGATCATCCCAACAAAAGGTGATTCAGAACCTCCATTTTGATGCCGCACGAACAAGCAGGAGTTGCCTTTGTTTATCTCTCGCTACTTTAGTTCCTAAGACTCATGTAGAACGTGGATTTTAATTTCAACGCCAACATTATATCCTAGCTAACCGTCACCTCTAGCCAAGATGCTCTCATGACAGAAGAGAGCTCCATATGGCTTCGTCCAATGTAGTTTCTATTGTGCTTTTGTTGTTTCTGCGGATCTATCTGCGACTAAAATTGCATTCTGCAGAGAAAAAATTAAACCCCCATTTAGTACAAAGATTCACGTATAATAATAATATATATTTATTTTAATAATAATAATGTATATTTATTTTCACATGGTCATATAAAGTACAACACATGATATGAAAAAGGTCAAACAAAATTAAATTAGTGAAAAAAAAAAACAATTCGATACAAAGAAATCAGGAGTTGAGAAATTCATCACAAGAATAACAGTTTATATTTAGCAAATAAGCCCTGGCCCGCAATCTAAAACTAGAATAATTTAAAATAGATTTAATTTCAACTGGAAGTTTATTGTATAACTTACATCCTATAAAACACAATTTTTTTGAAAAAAAAAAATACTGTGTGGGGGCTGTACCAAAAGTGAACGAAATCTAATATCATGCAAGTGATTAATACTGGAATCAAAATGTGGAAAATGTTTGTGAGCAAAGGAGACCACTTCCAATATATATAAATCGTAGAAAGTTAATAGTTTATTACTTTTAAATACCAGGCGACAAGAATCACGCCTACCTAAGCCATATATGTTTTTGCAACCTTCAAGAATGATTATTCTTTTCTTTACTTTGTATGTTTTATTATTACTTTAGTTTGTTTATTTTGACGCCTGTTATACACTTGTGTGTCTTACAATAAAATAAATATTATTATTATTATATAGTTCTAATTGCCCTCTTTTGCAGAACAAACACGTTCGACATCAGAAGAGTTGCCCCAGTGAATAAGCCCATACTTCATCCTAGAATAAAAATGGGAAAAATAAAAGGTTTTTAGTATGAGTACTACAAGAATTACGTAGGTTATATAAAGCATAGCACATGCTAGAAAGAGAATTACAAATATAATCAACATGAGAAAGCCAACTGAAATTTTCATCAAAGGTCACTCCTAAAACTTTAACTGAAGGTACAAACGTCAAAAAATTATTATTTAAAAACAAACCGTTTAGTCGATGTTTACTACTATTTTTAAATAAAATACAATTGGTTTTGTTTGCGTTTACGATAAGTTTGTTTAACGACATCCACCTCTGTATAGTCATAAAAGTTTAACTTGCCAAATCCAATAAATTACTTAAGCTCAGGTGAGAAAGGACGACATTAATATCATCCGCATAAATCGATAATCTAATAGATGGTGAAAGACAACGAGGAAAGTCATTTATATAAATTAGAAAAAGCGTAGGTCCTAATACCGATCCTTGAGGAACCCCAAGGTTACACAATAACGAGGCAGATTTAATGTTACGGCATAGTACTTTCTGACAGCTATCAGTTAAGAAAGATTAGAACCAACTATTCATAATCCCAAATATCGCTCTAATTTATGGAGGAGAATAGAGTGATTTACACAATCAAATGCCTTGGAAAGGTCAATAGACATAGCAAGGCAAGGGATATATCATTACTGGAGTAAAAAAAAGTGCATAACCGCAGTTATTCTTCATTGTTTAAACTGAATATCTGCAGCGAGCTTATTGCTTACGCAAGAAGTGAGTAATGTTTGAAACAACAGGATAATAAAATAAAAATCGTTTATATAAAAAATATATTTAACAATATTTATGAACCGATATCATATAACATCACAAAACCATAAAGAAAACTAAACTTAGACTTAATTCTACAAACACAATAAATATTCTTATAAAACCAGTTAACGTTAACAATAATAAACTAATTTAAAATGCTGAGCAATGTGCTTCATAAAAAAAGAAAAAACATACACATTGGCCGAGCACACGACTAGAAAGCCAGCATTCCCAAAGCGTGTTCTGGGGGCACCCTAGCTTTCCTAGCCGAGCTCTCGGCTAATGTGCATGTATGAACAGCCACTTGATTCGATACTAATTACTAAATTTTGTTAATGAGGATCTGGCATCTTCCTTCCCCAAGTCAGAATTACGATTACTGTAGAGAACTCATGGCATAAATCATATTGAATTCTTTGTTGCTTAGCTTCAGGTGCATCTAAAATTATAATTTGCAAGATAAGTAGTGAGTAGTGGATAATAAACATTTTATTGGAAGATAAGTTTATTAATCGACTTGGAGAGGATACAGAAACGTTTGAAGAAAGTAAAAATTAAAATCTTTCCAAATCCGAAAAATTTACACTTATTGAATATTGATCCCCGTCGCAAATCCTGAGAGACGGTTATGTTAAGTTCTTGAATGTATAGAAATTAATAACAATGGGGATATCTTGCCGATAATTTAAATTAATATTTTTATACCCACCTTCTTCTAGTTGCCAAGATTCATATTTGTTCCATCCAAATTCACCATCTGCATCTAATCCGACTGAAAATACGTTCGGAAATACCATATTAAATAAATTGGATTCTCTTTCTTTATTGCGCTTTGCTGCACAACATATCCTTAAAGCAAAGCTATGTTTTCGCAGACATATCTGCTCCTTAAACTGAGAGAGATTAAACTCACAGATTATTATTTGAAATGCAATAGTACCTTTACTAGACCCTTTTTAAAATCACCATCTTTAGATATAACAATTGAATATGCGTCGAAATCTGCCGATACTGACATTTCTTGTGTAAAAGTTATACAAAACAGCGTATTGGATTTAGAAACGTTCCTTTGAAAGGGTTTGATACCTTTTGAGATAACTCCACCTCCTAAAGCAGTTTTTTGTACGTATTTTCTACAATCAAGGGCTTTCTAAATTAGTTAATATCGCGATCGATATAATGATTATCAAGAAATAAAAAGATATACACAATTTCTTAAGCCGCGGGAACAAGGACATTAAACATATAAAGGGGAAAGAATACCTAAAACAAAGCATAATATATGCCGGATGTGTATAAATTGGCGGAAAAACCACATAACATTTTTAATTTGATTCTGAAGCGAAAATCGAAAAGCCAAAATATTGTAATCTTCGTATGTCTTCACGGTGTTTTCAAAGTTTATAATTGTAGGCCTCAGGATTCGAATATCTGTTGAACGAGATAGTTAAATTAGAATAAAGAAAATATTTAATGCTTCCTTCGTAAACGTTTATTAACTTCATTTCTTCGTTACCATACCTTCACGAAAAATACATTTGGCAACGTTGTAGGGTAATAATTATGTATTTGTGCTTTCTTTCAAAAACCATAACTGTTAAACTTTGACATTTGTGTAACCCCTGCTTTCTTGGTAATTATTTATTTAGTTTTTGTATGTTTTGTTCTTTCCCTATTTTGTTTACTCTATTATTCAATGAATATGCTAAAATCTAGATACATGGTGTATGGTTTCTGTAGCGGAAGTGTTAACATGGCACAAGAATATCGCATACGTTTTCCAAACCAGAGACATCCTAGTGGAAATTTATTTCGAAAGCTGGATCAAGGTCTTCCTTATTGCAAGAAATGCTAATGCTGGTCGACCAAGACAAAGGTATACAATACAAGTAGAACAAATTCTGCAGTACAAGAAAATATCTCTGTTAGTACCTGGCAATTAGCTTCAACATTAAATATTCCCAGTAATAAGACCATTCAGCTAGTTCTACGAAAAAAAAAAAACCTTCATCCATATCATATTTCTAAAGTTCAGTCGCTTTATGGAAACGATAAGATATTCGGAATAATTTTTTGCAAAACAGTTTTAAATAGCACACAAGAAGATGCCAACTTTTTCAGACGTAGTCTTTGGCATTGCTCCATGTCTAAGTTTACCACAGATGGTGAACTTAACATTCACGATGTTCATCATTGGGCAGAGGAAGATTTCCATGAATTTCGGGAATATGGTCACCAAGGAAGGTTTTCCATTAAGCTATGGCTAGGCATCTTAAATTACACAATCATCGGGTTAATTAACCTACCAAATCGTCTAAATGCCAATGACTACCTAAATGTAATGGAATAAGTAATTGATGAAACGCCGTTGAACATATGGCATAACATGGTTCACATCAACGCCGCCTAGATATACAGGCCTATGACATGGAGTGGGAGTAGGCATCGTGTCTGGGTACTCCACGCGATTCTGAAGTGACATTCCATTTTCCACAAACCATTTTCTTTTTGTAAACAATTATATTTATAGTTACAATATTATTTAATTGATTTTCTGGTTTTTTATATAATATAATTTCTCATCTAAACAAGTTTGATGACAAATGTTCAAAAGTAGTAATATTTGCTGAAGAGATTTCAGTTTTAACATATATTGCCGGATGCATATGCTTGGAAATACCAAAACTTCCATGTATTTATTCCACTGTAACAGCTTGTTTATAATTGCTGACTGTTATTTAGAAATTGAAATCGAAAATGTTTATGTGCACATTTACAAGAAAGCCAGCGGAAAATTAAAATATCCTTTCGATTTTCTGATATTTAACATCATCTTTTATTGTTTATTTAAAATAATAGATACATATAATATATATGTATCTCTTGAACTTCAAGAAGGTTCCCAACCAAAAAACTTTATTAAAGATTAAGGCATTTTTCAGCAATAATAAGAAGAAAATGATTGTTACGTCTCGTTATATGTGATTGTGATAGTAATTTACGATATTTAATTGAAACATACGTCTCTTCATACCTCTGTACTTAATATACATATTTCTAAATAATTCTGTCAAACGTATTAGTACCAAAGTAGCTTCTAGTAAGAGCGAAAGAAAGCTCCAAAAACCTAGTTATTTTTATTTATTTATTATTTAATAAAATAGAATTTTTATTTTATTAAACGCGGTTCGCTGTTGCGCCAGGCTGGCCCGGCGATATGTATCCCGCCAACTTATAGTTCTCCGAGTTTCCCTTCTCCATGTATTGGGCATGCATATCTAGTCGTATTGTTCACATACATGATGGTAGTCCTATTGAACTTTGCTTGTAATGTAAGAGAGTGGTTAGATTAATACTTTCCAGACAGATGGATTGGCCACGGCTGTCCTATTTTACGGCCTGCGAGATCTCCAGATCTCAGTCCTTTGGACTTTTTCGTTTAGGGTTTCATTAAAGAAAACATTTATGCAACGATTCCTAGAGACCGAATTAGTGTAGTAGTACTGGATAATTACACCAGGAAGCCTTGTACAGACAATGCCTCGCAGATTGCAAATATGTTTAGAAACAGACAGATTTCAAATTGGCTGATTACGCAGATAATAGTGTCACTTATTATCAGGTAAATATCCAAATATGACTCACTCCTATTAATAAAACACATTGTAATTTAAATTTTATCAATATGTATTATTTTGACAACAAATAATTGCAAAAATAAATCGTATCACATGCAATGTGTAGAATTTAAAACTAAATATTCACCCCTCTGACACTGCTAAGGACGTGTAAAATGCTTTCGAAAGTTGAAAGGAGTATACAAGTACAGTGTTGCCAAATGTGTGTTTCTTTCAAATGGTTCGTAAAAACATCTCGTATCTCTAAGCATCATACATTTCCCCATTAAGCTTTTCGATTCAGGACCAAACTACATATAGCTTTTGCAAGAATATTTATACACAATATATGATACCACGGCAAGATGAAGATATGGAACACAAAGTGCAAGTACAAACAGTATAAAAAGCGTAGGTTAATTATAACGAAGCTGAGAAGGTTTACTTTAGACTCATTGTCTATACTAGCACTATTTAATTGGGTAGTTATCTGTGAAAGTAAATATCAGTAACTAGCAACTTCTAAATGCATTTCCATTAATTCTGTTTGGTAATAATTAGATTACAGTCTATTTGGTTAAAATTAATTGTACAACATTTTATTCAAACTACATACTGGTGATTTAAAACTTTTTAAAAGCATTATATCTATCATAAAAGCGAAGAAAGACATTTTCTACAATGTGATAGTGAATGAGCACAGAATAACCGAAAATAATATTATACATACATTATTACATAATATACACCTAAATGATTAAAAACCGCAATTGTTCTTTTGTTTTTAAGCATTAAATACGAAATACGTTTTATTCATTTTGAGAAAAATGTTTGAAGAAAATATATGCATATCTTACTACTAATTTTACGAAACATACCATAATCCAATTATTATCAAACACAATTAATGAAAATGCATTTAAACCTTATTGTTTACAGGTTAGTTTAGATAATCTGTGTAAATTAAATTATTATTACTTGAATATAAATAATATATAATCAAAGTGGAAGGATAGAAGAGAAAGAATGATGAAAATTGGTAATTAAAGTAACGAAGAAGGCCCATAAGAATGTGGTACTGCTCTAGTCAATAAAATCTTGAGATTAATATCTCATTGAATTTCTTTGTATTTTTGGCACTTGATTAAGGTGAAAAAAAGTTGACCCTCCAAAACATTCAATTATATATAAGTAGGCAATATATTTTTGGAAATAGTAAAAGCAATAAACATACCTTTCTGATAATTTTGCGATGAATTGATCTGCAGCATTATATGGAGCGAAAGTGAAAAGCAATATACAGTGGATATGCTCATTCTTGGAGATATCTTTTTCAAAGATATCAGCTTTAGTTTGGGACGTAATAAACTGTTTCATCTTTATATTTGCAATTTCTGGTACAAAGATCCCAGCAAACGAGCATTGATTACCTAAAAGACTTAATACTTAATAAAATAAACGCAAAATAAAAAAAAAAGAATTTGTAACTACCCCCGTCTAATATTGGACTATAAACAGAAGGGCATGCAAATGCCCAAAAATCGGTGTCCTTGGGCATAATCTCATTAGTAAGATATTCTAAAACTATTTTTTTAGTTAAAATGTATATATAACACATATTTAAGAATACGGACAGGTCATTGTTGGCATACTTGCTGGGTGATCACGTGCACACATGGACTTATCTAACCTTATTAAACGGTAATTATAGAATATAAATCCGAAAGTCACACCATCATATTTAAAATTAGTACTTTTCTCTTCTTTCCATTTTCGTGTGTAATATTTGTTTAGAGTAATCCAGCTGGCTTTGTTTCTTCTTTTAATTTCCTCGATTCCATATGTACTCCACACGTTATTAACTTGACTTGCAGATTTTAAATCTTCGTAAGGCAAGTTTTTAAAAATTATTTGAAGCAATGGGTAAGTTCTTTCTAGTACCTCCCCAAACATAGTTATTTCACTAGATTTATTATTAGATATTGTTTCTTTTAAAGTTTCTATGTGGTGCATTTCTTCCGCCATCTTCAGTCTCAACCCAACTTCCTAGATAATATAAAGTACTATTGCTTCCTAAATGTGTGGTTTCACAGCATAAAATCAAATCCAGTATTAGGAATTCAGTAACCATTAACCATAGATAATTTATAGCATTTTCGACTTACTGCACTTTTATCCACTGATTGTATTTCCATCTTATTTTAATACATAATATTAGTAAGGGAGATAGATATACTCCACACGTAAAGTGCAATAAGTCGAAAACACTATTAACCTTACACTTATTGGTATAAATCACAATAATCTCCACTTTGGTAATACTGGTAATATTGATACTATGGTAATACCAGAGATAACTCGTAAAATTCAACTCTACTCTGACTAACACACCTAACGGTAACCAACCGTAATGCTACCATTTCTAGTAATCATCTAGTAATGGACATATTCGAGTGATTTCAATAATCGAATGATTCTAAAATCGATTATTGTAATTTGGTTTCATTCAGCCAATCACACTTCTCGCCGTCGTTTAAAAACAAAAAGGGCCCTCCAAATATAAAACCATAAATATTATCTTTGCCATATCGTGAAATGTAATTAACCAAAACAAAAAAAAAGGTTTTCAATAATAAACGAAATGAATGATTTCAAAGTGGATTATGCATTTGCATTATGAATAATTCACTCGATTCAGGGATGGGCATTAATTATTTTTTATATCTATCTATATTACATTTTAATAATAAATACAATGTGACAATAATATTATACACTATACGCTTAGTACATTCGGAAGAAGGAAAGTAGTGGGCATAATCCAATGACGGAAAACGAATGATTCGATTATTGACGATCATCGAGAACTCGATTACGGCGTTTTCATTATGAATCATCATTCGGTTCGTCATAATCGATTATGAATGATAATAATCATCATCATAATCAATGTTTTAAGTACCGAAGCATCTTTTTTTTTCAGTTTTCAATTACGGCAAAAATATCAATTACAATTTTGATTTTGTATTTACGGGACTCTTTTTTTTTTTAGTCAATAACAAAATTGGAATAACCGATTATGCCCGTCACTAGTGAATTACCATTGCTTATATATCAAAATATCGACACAAACTATAGGTTATTACTAGACAATAATGAATAGGTATTTTTGCGCCTCCGCCCAGAAACACTGATTTTACACTACATTACTTTAAATCGGCCGGAAACATACCATTTTTCGGCCTAGGCCGGCAAAAAGATCACTATAGGTTAGCAACACTTATATTCGAATTACTGACACTTCTGTGATCAATTCAAATCCTTTCCAATTCAATTTTTGGAAGATTTTATATCTAATAAATTGTTAATAACTTGTTGCACAACCTCTGTAATATGAACTGGGGTCTCCATTCTCCTTATTATTGATAAATTAAGAAATTGTCATCTGTCATGGAATCTATAATTAATCACAGAGATGTTAGTAATTCGAATATAGCGTTGCCAACCATTAGTGGTCTTTTTGCCGGCCTAGGCCGGAGAATGGTATCTTTCCGGCCGATTTAAAGTAATGTAAAATCAGTGTGTCTGGGCGGAACGTAAAAATGCTTAAACATTTAATTGAAGTAGAAAAGGCGAGAGCTATTTATAAGTTTGAAGAAAAGTGGTCAATACGGCGTGTTGCAATAGATTTACACGTAGATCGTAGGTGCATTTCAAAAATTAAGAAAAAGTGGCACCAGTTTTAAAGAGAATTTCATTTTGAATCTAAAACACAACTTTTCAGTTTTGTTTTTATCTTATCAAAAACGAATCTAACCTAATACTCCTGGCACGTCATTGTGTCGTTGGAAGTTTCAATAATAATAAAAAAGCGTTAACTTCATTAAAGTTGGTATTTCCATTTTTTTGGCCGCGGTAGTACCTGCCCTCCCATAATATAATATAAACAAAGGGAAGAAAGTGTGGTGGTAAAAAGTTCGTCCTAAGATATGATAGCCTTATTTAGAGTTACTCAACGAGTTGTTTCCTAGATGGCACATGTCGCTAATGAGAAATCCTGTGTACGTAGTGCGCCATCTAGAAGACATTCCGTTGTACCGCCAAACCGTTGAATAAAAACAAATACAACATATGCAACTTCATATTTATTATTTTTGTTTTTCAATAACTTCACAGTTATTGTTATATTCATATCATAAGCTATTCAGGTAGCTATTCATATATTCTATTGGTAAAGATAAATTAAAATACACATATCAAGAAAGAAAGGAAAATGAATGAAGACTGGAATATAGACTGCTCTGATGATGAGTTTAAAGAGCATAGGGGGACTTGGGAACCTAGCATTGAAGAAATAGATAAATTATATACAATGTTATTAAATGACGAAATGCCAGAGTTACAGTGGAAGAGCCCTGGCTACAAATCACCGACACCAGAAATACAAACACCTACTGAAAATTTAGATGAAAATAAACAGTTGAGCTGTCACTCTTTAAAAAGGCAATGCACATTTATTTAGGTTATTTTTCAGAGAAGAAGATAAATCAGATTTTGATTTTATGGATGAAGTTACACTACCAAAATTAAAAATGCGTAAGGATGGAGAAGATGCTTTGAAAGGAAGTGCTAAAAAGAAAACTACTTCTCTAGATGGCGTCATAAATAACATGAGGCGGCATAAATTATTACCTTCACAGAATAAAGATAATTAAACAATCTAGATACTAAGGAATTTTTTATTTAAAATTTATATTAAATATTAAAAAATAATAAATATTAAGCTAAATATCTATCTCTGTGGTGCTGGTTTTGGTTTCGGCATTTTATTTAATAGGCCTTGTATTTCTTTTTTCTCATCATACTGCTTCCACAATTCAAATAAATTAATTATATACCTTGCTATTTCTTGAATTTTCTCAATGTCTACATTTAATTCGGCAAACCAGGTTTTATGGTGATCCTTTTGCAATATAACACAAGCAATTTGCATGCACCCAATTGCAATTTGATAAGGAGGATAGAGTAAACACACATCTGTTCTTAATGAATCATTAACAATTTTCCAAGCCAATGTCAATAGCTGTTCTTCATGACCTAAATCTTGCATTAGTTGAAGTAATGGTCTATATGGCTGATAAACTATTAAACAGCAATCTAAATTTTCTAATAAATAAAATTCACACTCAAGTATGTGATTTGTCCTATAAGGGAATTCTTGGGTATAAGCATAACTAAACTTATTTTTCACTGAAATAATACAATTAGAACAAAATTATATATCAATTACACAAACACTAACCTACAGTTTGGCATGTAGTTATCAATCTAGAATTGGAAATAACACCAAATTCTTCAACTTTCGATGCCAAGAATATACATGTTGGTGCTAATAATAATGGATCAATACATTTCAAAGAATTTCTAGCATAGAATCTTTTAAAATAAACAGTTGCTGTTGCAATAACTTGCTGTCTCAGTTTTAATTGCTCTCCCAATGTTTGAATAACTAAAATAACATTAACAATATACGAGTTGAAACTACTATAGATCAATTCGAATATGGACTATCCACAGCTGACTTACCACTTGCAAAAAAAATATGAATTTTTTGATATTCTTCTTCAGTTAACAGGCTCAAGTCAAACTGTCTTTCTCTTATAAGATCTTGTTTATCTAATAACCATTGCTGGCTAAAAACAAAATATTAAAATAAGTATAAAAGGTGCAGCAATAATCTTACTGATGAGAACTTTGCCAAAAATTGCCAGCCATTCTTCAAGTTTCACACTTTTTTCTAGGTTAAGTATAATAACCAGCAATTACTACTTGTTTTTTCACTTTACTAACGTATAATACGTGGTATGACTTTAGAATTATGTATTGTAGATAGAATAAATAGTACATATTATACTTTAATTCTGTTATCTGTTGGTTTTGAAACAGTCTATTGTGAACATCGTTCGTAATTGTACATTGTACTCCGTATAAAATTTGTTACTCAGAGCACCTCAGAGATATTCTGTGGTAGTAAATACATCAAATAATACCATAGAAATACAGTGGAGAGAATGCGTTTCACGTGACTGAAGTGTTTCTAACTTTAGACACCTTTAGATATGTCCAACCGTTCTAATAATGAAGGTAGCCATTTTGAAGGTTGGTGATTGTCCAATTTCAATATATCTACAAAGAACACAATTCACAAGAAATATCGTTGCAATGAAGTTTTTGAATAATAACTTCATGTCTGGTGGAAATTATAGGCTTTTTAAATGTACCTAAATTTATTTATGGAAATTCATACGTTTCGATTTAATTGAAATTGTCAACAATTTCAATTGACAATTTCATCATGCCTGCAGAGGTTGTTAATTATTTTTTCTAATTGGATGTTGTAATAAAGCTAAAACAAAAGACGACCCAGTGATATGGCTATTACAGCATACTGTGCTGTAATGAGATATTAACGTGGTGGGGGGGGACTCTTGCCGGAATGTAATATAGGCGATTAATGTACAAATTAGAAAAAATACTGTATAAAACGTGTGCCACAATGACATGTAATGCTCGTACTTTGAATCTCTCGCATTACATAAACGTCATTGTGAACTTGTGTTTTAAAATACTATTTATCTTCATATTTTTAAATATCAAATTTTGATGTTGATATATTCTAGTAAACTACTAAATGTTACAAAATTCACAAGTAAACGAATTTTAAGTTAATCTGTAACAATTTATATTAAACTTATGTTAACTTCTTAACAGTATTATTATGAATATGAATGTACAAAAATATCTTAAATAAATACATTTGCCAGAACATAAAATTTTTCTGACTTGTCATACATATGAATTGAGTAGTTATGAGGCATATTAAATCCTAATTGTTTGCAAAACACTTCATTTAAAATAAAACTACTTATTTGTACAAATACGAAGTAAAATATTTACTAGTTAGTCTTATATTTCACCGCCTCCTTGTACTTGACACTTTTGCAGTCGATTATGAAACTCCTGTCTAACTTCAGTAAGCATTTCAGGTGTTATATTTTTTAGTATGTCAGTTATTCTTGAACGTAACTCATCTGTGTCCGGTTGATCAACACTGTTTTTATAAAGTTTATGTTTAATGTATCCCCAAATAAAAAAGCCATTGGGCGACAGGTCTGGGGATCTTGGTGGCCAAATAATAGAGCCATTAAATCCAATGATACGTTTTGAGAAAGTGCGTTTTAAAAATGAATTTAGGCTTTTAGCATTATGAGCAGGCAAACCGTCATGCTGCAACCATACCTGTTTCAAGTTAATACCATGAGATTTAATACTTGGTAAAATATTCTTCTCCAAGATACGTAAATATATTTCAGCATTTAAATGTCCATTAACAAATATTGGTCCAATGACAAAGTCATGTAAAATACCAACCCACACAGTAAGTTTTTGTGCTTTCTTGGTCGCTGGCAAAACATCTGGCTGTGTATTTTGTTTAGACCAATAACGAATTTCTGTTGGTTGCTGTTGTCCCACGAGCACTAATTCTCCACTAAATAGGATATTTCGAACAAAATTTGCATCTTTGTTAATTTTTAGCAACATATTATCACATAATAATAACCTTTTCTTCTTATCTTCAGGAGACATTTCAAAGATTTTATAATTTCTTGAACTTTTACCCTGTTCTTTTTCAGAAATATCGTCTTCTTCCGATGTCAATTTTTGAATAGCTTTCCGTTTACGAGTATTACTTTTATCTGTTTTATCATCATTATGTTCCACATCAAGTCCATCAAAACAGTCAGTTACACATCCACATCCTTCAAATTTATGTATAATATCTAATGCAGCTTCAACTGTAGGAATAGGGCTTTCTAAAAAGGCGTTTGCGAAACAATTACGAATTTCCTCTGTTGATTTTCCTGAATAAAACCACTTTATAATTTGCACTTTTTCTTCGACTGAATAGGCCATAGTGCACACTACAACAATCCCTTACATGAAAATATTTTATTTTATACAACCCCTCAGATAAGCCTGTTTTTAAAAATTACAATATCCACGGTTTGAAATATATTATCTCTCGCCCATAACATAACCTCCTCACCTGACATCTGACACACTCTGACATTGTCTATTATGATGGCCCGGCACAAGGTAAAGTACGTTCAGTGAATGCCATGTGAATGCTGAGTGAATGTGTGTCTGCTTTGGCGCCTCTGGTGCTGATACTGAATATAAATTTTTCACTTATTGAGTAAGATGTTTAATTAGAAATGTGTGGAGACACGGTGTTTTCAAATGGAAGCGATTGTTTTTTTGGGTATTTTCTTAAAATACCAAATTTTTAAAATATGTTTTACTGTATTCAGAGACCCTAGGCACATGGGTCATTGACAGATGGCGCGCGACACCACGTAAAATCCCATTTACGCCGTGTAGCAACGGTCTCATCGATTTTCGGGGTTTAAGAATTTTAGGCAAGCAATACATTTTTGGGACCGGCGGATTTGAAACAGGCAATTTAAACTTTAGACTCTAGCGAGTTAGGACAACTTTTGGTAGCCTCTTTTCTTTCTCTTATCATTGCTGGTCAGGGATCCTCTTCAAAGTCTTGTAAAGTCCCGAGGAGAGCAAATTGTTGACGCGGGTGAAATTTGGCAACGTCGTAAAAGCAAATACGCATTACTAATAATAAGCGCATAACACAAAACCATTACAAAACCAACAAACATAAAACATAATCCTGGCATCACCATAGAAAAGAACCAACGGTTATAAATGTACGGGTGTAACTTATTGTTAGTGAAACGACTCGAGCAGACTTCATAGATAATGTTTTTAGCGATCTTGTAAATTGTAATTAAGTGCGATAGGCATTATGAAGAATTGCATATTGTTGATGCCATATTTGTAAAATTTGCTTGAAACTGAACTACTTGATCAACTAGTTCAGTTGATGATAGCGTTGAGGTTTGTTTCTGCAACAGTTCGAATGGTTTGCAAACCAGAGCGTACGCAGATCGAAATTGCCATTCAAATCGCTCCTCTAATGAATAGCAAATTTCATTTGCGCATGCTTCTGACAGTTTCAAATCGCTACAGAAACAAACCTATTGAAACATAGGTTCAGTGTAGTGAAGTTTGTGATAAAGGTGTTTGAGAGTGTATAGAAATTAATAATTAAGTATAGCCCAACATTTCTGTGGGCACATATAATTATTTTAACTCCCAACCGTATTACAGGGTATATTCAGAGAATTCATTATTGAATCGAATTTATTTTATATTTACAATATTTTCTCCGTTTGTCGAAAAACGTCTGTGGCACTAATAAATATCATTTTCCAAAACTTTTATTGCGATTGGTTTGTAATTGCCGACAGCGTATATAGCACTAGTTTAATTAACATTTTTAAGATCAAATAATTGCCTATTATCTTTGCATCTCACATTGCACTGAGATCTTACGTTTGCTGTTAAGTTTTGCTTATTTATTTATACCTTATTTTACTGTGCTAGGAGTAGTTAAATGAAACAGAGTTACAAATCCTTAAAATGCTCCTGACATTTGGTTTATTGTTTAAAAGTAAAATAATACCAGTTACTATATTAATTAGGCATATATTTATTTTACAATCACAAAGTTTTTATAAATATTGCTATTTAGATTTAAAAAAATTCATTTTACATAGTAACAGTTTTCTCTAATAGAATAGAAAATTTACCAATAGTATTTCCTTTGCTATGTACATTTGAGCTAAACTGATTGCAAGGCATCTGCGTTAACAGTGGAATAACGAATTAACATTGTTAAAGCAGATGTTTTTGTCGTAAAATAAAACAGAACAAAAATATAAAACATGGAACGTAGGTACGAGAAATAATATTGATTTACTCTATATACAAAATGTACAAAAATAAAACGAATAACTATACAACAATAATTATACAGAAGATCAAATATTAAAGCATAAATTTTCTATAATGACAAATATTAAAGCATAATACATCAAAAAATTATCATTGAGAAATTATTTTTAGTCAATAAGATGCAGTTATATTCATAAATCACACAGATACAAGATAACATAAAGGATAATAACATGATTGTGATATGAATGATAATAATTATTTTAAAATATTATAGGCCAATTCGTTACAGTTATGTCGTTGACGAAATTATTTTATTTAAAAATATACACTTTTTCACTTTTAACTATACAAAATTCTTTGGTATATATATATTTCTTTATTTAATAACAAGATCCTCTTTCTAGTAATCTAGTAACCATCAAATAGAATAACAAAATCTTACCAAAATATGTTTAAATGGAAGCTCGAGTGGTTCAAAATAATTGCAATAGAGAAAGGAAAGAAAGGGGACAGGTATGTCTTGCACGGATACTTTTTTACGTAGAGTAAAATGAATAAAATAATTTTCTGATATTACTAATATATACGAATTATGAATTGACAATATGACGATCTCAGTATTATTAAAATACTGATGTATATTTTGCCGATTTTTTATTTTGATATGTACAACTATTACGCCCAAGTACAACAAAATTAACTGAAAATCAAAGTTCAATTTCTAAAGTTGACATGATATGGAAATATTATAGGTGCATTACATACAACTTTTCCTTCGTGGTATATAAATATGTATGTAAGTTATATTCACGCTCATAAATAGTATGATTATTCCTGAAAATGCTTAACTTTTTTTATGCTGGTAGTTTTTGAAATTTGATTTTCGGTAACTGTTATAAGTTGGATTATACAGCTATTAATATAACTTTACTTTTCGATTAATTTTTAATCATAATTCATTCAATTAATTTAATTGTCTAGTTTCCTTTTAGTTCAGTATGTTCGTTTCGGCGGCAGAACAATGAAGGAATACTTTACTATTACGATTTCGTTCCTTAAAAAAAGAATTAGTCAAAGAAATTCAGTCTTCCGTAGCGTTTTCTCCGGTTATTTAAATGCAGTACACTATGTCACCTTTTTTTTTCGTATAGTTTTAACAGTATTTATCTACACCTGTATATTATACATGCGTCGCCATAGTTCCTCTCTTAATGGTCGTTGCTGTTGAATTCGGTACAATGTACTGACTTGTTGGTGAATTTGGTAATCTAGTTACTTGAGGGATCGAACCATTAGCTCCATTGGCAATCACTGTATTAACAACGTTAGCACTTGCGGTCACCATACCACTAGAACTTATCATGTTTCGCGAGGTGTCTCTCGAGTATGGCGGAGGCGCTGGGGTTGCTACTGGATTGGCGGTGTTAGGTGTTGGTAATCCGATGTTTGGATTTCTCAAATATGGGTTACCATAAGTTGCACTGAACCGAGGGTCGATTCCGGGTATGTTTCCGTTGGGCATATTTTGCCCTGCAGTCATGTGAATGTCACTCAAGTCAGAAAGCGGAAGATTGGATACGGATACTGGTATTTGGTGGGATTGCAACGAATTTAGTTGGAGTCTCGTATGATCCAGCGATGAAATTGGTGGTTGCATTATTGGAGGATTGTAATCACGTGAGTAATCGACGTATGGCACATAACCATTGTTGTTTTGACCATCCTGGAAATAAAATAAAAATTATTAGAAGATAGTAGCATAAATAACTTGATGTCTCATTTAATATATTCCTTTTTGTACTGATTTTGGACCCTTAATTTCCACTACCTACGCACATAATATAAGGGTCCAATTCCCCTCTACATGTAGAGAGAATATCTATTAGATAAGGCTAGTGTGATTGAATAAAAGTTGTTTTGCTAATGGCTGATGAAAGAAGGGTCCACTTTTATAGTTAATTTGTATATTTATTTTTTAGGTATTTATTATGCATTTGGAACAAATTTGAAATTGCTTTCATTGCCAGTGTAAGACGCGATACCTTCACTTATATTAACAAAGTTTTTTGATAGTAAACCCCGAATGGGCATGACTTCCTCAACTTTACTGTTCACTTTAAATTGTTTTATTCCATTAATTCTGGGCGCATTAAAGACCCCCGCAACCTTACGTCATTACTTAATTTCGCTTGGGCAAACTATTGCTGATGAGTTTAAACGCTGATATTTCCGAAATAAATATGAAGTTATTTAATTGTAACCAGTTATACTATTTCCGTAAGGATAAGTTATTAATTTGTCTTTGGTATTGAGGAAATAATATTATTTGTAATAGTTAAATTAATATAAATGATTACGCAATTAGGTTCAAATTCCAATCTGTATTTTACAATTTGAAGATAATTGCCCAATCATTTATATTTATTCACCAATCTTAGGACATTTTACATTAAGTTAAATAAATGTTTGGGTTGTTATACCTTCGGTGGAAATGACGGTTCTGTGTAGTCAGCTGAATATCTGTAAATATCTTGTCCAGGTACGCTTACAGGTCCGGCCAATGGCACTCCAATCCTTGTAATCACAGATTCGCTACCAGTTTCTGACTCTGCGCCTGGAATATAGTCCATATCACAGTGCATGTTGCTATTCGAGGAACCAGTTCTCAAATCTAATTTCAGATCAGATATATTGGAACTTCTATCTGATTCTTTGCACTGTTTTTCAATAGTGTTTACATCACCACCTAAACACATTCCAATATTAGATAATCTAAGTTAGAATTAAATTACGTTTTTTTGTACCTTCAGGCGGTGTTTTCTTGTTGTTTTGTCGTTTGTACACGAACCATAGTAGCACAATTATGATAAGAACAACCAACAGCCCAACACCACCAATGATAATAGTAAACACAGGAATGTTTTCTGCAACACAAAATGGATTTGGTGAATGCAATTTGAGCGGTGTGTGGAAAACTTACTTTGCGGCATAAGATTTATTTCAACAACATCGCTGCCATAGGCATTTGTGACGCTACAATTGTAGGTCCCGAAATGCTTTTCTTGCGATTCCCTGATGATTAGCGTGGATTTTATTCCTTCCGGTAACGGATCTTCTAAGATCGAATAATCGTGATCGTGCAGATCGACTTCTCGCCCATTGAAGGTCCATAATACCTTATCCGGAGCAGGAATTGAAAATGCGGTACACTCTACTCTCACGTTGTCGCCTTCTATTCCAAATTGGGTCTTATGGCTTATTATTGAAGGTGGACCTGTTTGATCAATAGTTAAAATGAAGTATAAATACGGCGAAATTATAAAAATGTTTTGAATCGTTTAGATTTGTTAGATACCTTTCAGATAAATCAATGCTTCCGCTCCTATTTCTGGAAATCCTGGAACGTGAGCTTTGCAGTAGTACCTTCCAGCGGTTTCCACGTCGACACGTAAAGTGAGATCAGGATGGGTGCCCACGATTTTATTTTTTTCGTGATGAATCCAAGTAATATCCGGAGTTGGATTACCGTCTACAATGCATGACAAGGTGACGCTGGTACCCAGATCTGCTTGTATATCTTTTGGCTTTGTTTGGAAGTGTGGACCATCTGAAATAATCCCAATCATATTAGGTGACTATTCAAACGATTTACGAGGAAATAAATTACTTACAACTAATGTCCAATGTTTCGCTCTCTTCACTTTTGCCAACTACGTTGTGAACTTCACACTTGACGATTTGATCATGATGTTCTCTCGTTACGTTATGTAGAATCAGTTCTGTAGTGAAGTCACCTACAAGCACTTTTTCGCCCAGAAACCAACGGTATGTCACCTCCGCTGGATTGGCGTCTGCATGACATCCTATATGGACTTCTGCCCCTTCAGGTATTCGGCCATTCGGTGCGGTGCCCGATATTATGGACACAGTAACTTTCGGTGCATATTTAACCTAAAGCAAACGAATTTTCATTTAGATTTTGTGTACTAGACCGCGTACATGCAAATATAAAACATTCTACATGGTTAGGTGTAAATTTATTTTGTATTTTGTGTATGCATAATATTCTAAGGAATATCTCTTCCTCTTGAATGCTTTAGGAGTATAATATATACAAATGTAAAAATGAAAGAAAATAGCTGCTTCGAAATTTCTACCAGAAGAATCAGTGGAGTGCAAATACTATATGAGAATTTTAATATTTACCTATGAATTTAATATATCTGGTAGCGAATAAAATATGCTTTCAGAATGTATTGATATCAAGGGTAGAATATGATGGCAAGTGCTAACATTGAATATTTGGGATCTTGAGATGCGAAAAGTCGTGTGCTGTTGAAAGAAGTTTCATAATGTGATCGACAGATATTTGGAGGAGAGAGAGAGGGAGACAGTGCCTTCCCCGCATGATGTGTCGCATACACGCTTCCAGAATAAACGATTACGTTCACACATTTCATTTCTTGGCGTTTCGTCTCCCCATCGGCGGAAAAATAGACATTTCTCCTTATTCAACTGCGGTAAAGAATGAGTAAGGCAAATTTAGGTACTATAAGTGGCATAAATAATATAGGAAAGTGATAAAAATTTCCTTGGAAAGCGAACGTATTGTTAATGGCACTTTTCGGTGAATTGTTTAGTGAAAATGATTTGTAATGAGCAGAATATTCTTGTTAAGCGAAAGCAAACAATAAACAATGGAATGCAGAATGTAATTCGTCATACGTTCGAATATAAATGTATAATATAAAAAAATTATAAATCTTAAACCACAATTCACTATACTTCTTTGAATTCAATTTTCTTTTTAGATATGTATTTGGAAAATTTCAGAAAAAATCACTTGACAATTTTTTGAAAAATGCTGAAACACGTTCATGTCATTTTTACAAAAGGCACTAGTGGGCGAAAAAAGTATTTTTTTTTACTTCCTGTTTTCAAGCTACGTGAGAATATATATATTTTTTAATACTTTTCTCTACTCCGGATACGATGATGCCCTATATACACTGTGGGAAATACGTACGGACGACGATAGTCAACGATCGACGGTTATGTTTTATAAAATAATGTTAAGATCTAAAACGGACGTAATAACCACTTATACACACTGTAGTTTTAAGACCACGAGATTATCGGTAAGAAAATTCGAATGTGCCCAGAATCATCGTGCTTGAAAAAAAAAGGAAATGAATTTTATTGTTTCAGCAGAAATAGTAAATATTTTAGGAGGTGGTAGGATATGGAATATTTTGAATAATTTATCATTCTTAATAATTCTTATCTGCTTCTAAGGTCTGCATTGAAAGTGTGAGAGTTATAACCTGATGCTGTTTGGCATTATAAGTGTTTAATTAAAATTAAATTAAAAAAAATTAAGTCCTAAATGGAACGGTCCTCATCTATTATTATTTGATCGGCCTGTGCCTTAAATTAATTTTTGAAAATACCAAATCAATTGTAATAATCAAATGAAATAGGAATTTGGATTACCAAAGGTGATTATTAAATATAGCACAATTATTTTCTGTTGGCGGAACCTCGAAGAGCCGGCCAGACCTCGCTGAATGAACAGCTTACAGACTGCAGGTATATATTATAATAAAAACTGAATTTCGTATTTTATACGAATCGCGAATATAGTGGGGGTTTCTTCATATTCCTTCAGGTATGTCTCAGTCCATTGAGTACACCCCCTTGCTATTGCGCATCCTCCAGCTTAAAATAATTGTGCTGTAGTTTAAATACGAAAAATGTCCACCTCCACTAATTTTTGTTAAATCTTTTAAGGAATTCATACACAATCAGAAAGCGACTTCTTCTGGAAAATCGTGTATACGATAAATTTCTCTACCTGATTCTCGAAAACATTCTCCAAGAAGTGTTTTTCAAAAAATGTTTGTAATGAAAAAAAATACTGTAAGTGTGAATCGTCTTGTCCTTATACTTTTGCCGTTGACTATACCAGCAATATCTCATTTGACACCCTTATTTCCATCTCACGACTGAAAAACTTACCTCCAATTTGAGTTTGGCTGATCGATGTGTCCTCTCTGCTGTATTTTGCGCTTGACAAGTGAAAGTCGTATTGTGATGTTGTTTCCTCGGCGTCAATTTTAAAATACTTTTCGCCGTAAATCTTCGCCCGTCTGACAGTTCTTCTGTTATGTATTCTATTCCTTCCGTAAGTACGTTTCCTAAGCCATCTATCCAAGTAATTTCGGCGGCCGGCTTTCCCCCGTAACTGACGCACTCCAATTCAATTTCCCTGTCTTCGGTCGTTACTAAGAAGTCGCCTTGTACGATTTTGGGAGGATCAGGGGGTACCAGTACTGTTATGCCGGCCACACGGCTTCTTATACCCGGTTGACCCAGTGGCCCAGGGGAAACTTGGCATTCGTATTTTGCATCGTCGTCCAACATTACGGGATAAATGTCGAGAGAGTAGTCTCCTGTAAATAAAAGCATTGTTTAATTTCCAGCACATAGCTTGCGAAATAGGAATATATAGAATCAATATTCTATAACTGATTTAAAATGGTTGCAACTTTGGAAAGGTAGGTAAACATATTATTTTTTTTTTTGAATTGAACGTTTTTAACCAGATTTTGATTTCTTCATAAAATGGTTATAATTTACCGTGAATAACCGTTCAATCTTCGTGTAACAAATAACAAATTACCCTGGAAATAAACTGTGCTGTTTATTAACCATCAATTATTGGTAGGTATATGATATTCTGTTAAAACATAGTTTATCATATATGAATCATTGGCAGTGGCGTAATTACAGTCAGTGCCGCCCTGGACTACTTAAATCTGGCTGCCCCCTTCCTCAGTACCCACCACTGCTTTTACTTTTAAATAAAGAGTAGCATTTGCCATCCCTATAATTCTGCAGCCCTCATGAGCTATAGCCCATTCAGCTCATATGTAAATGTGTCTAAACTCTATTTCAATTGAATATTTTAACTTTTATTGTACTGCATATGGATCAATATTGAATGGTTGTTTTGTGGATTACAATTTGTATGTGTGTTGACATCGACATTTTATTGTTTATTATAATAGTGTTATAAATCCAAAATATAAGTTTATTCAATTATTCTGTTACTTTTTAACACTCATCAAAGGCCTGAGGATTTGGTTAACACTGATTGAAAGGTGTATTACAATAAAAGAAATATGGTAGTTTTCAATGGACTCAAATAAATATTTCTTCGAAGCAGAGAAATATTTTTACTTTTATTCCGAAATTTAGTTGAAACAAAGAATTATTAGTTTTGTTATAAACAAATACTTTATAATCAAAACTTAAATTTATTTAGTTTAAAAAATTGGTTCTATTACAGCACCTAAAGGTATTACTTCACTGTGAAGCCATGTTTTACTTGAAACTTGTCAACTTTAGGAAGGAAATTAATATTTCTTAATAGAAAGAAAAACGATTTTCTAGTAAAAAACATTATTTATTTATATTAGATAATCACATATGTTGCATATATAGATATCTGATATATCTATAGATATACGTTATGCAGCAGTAGCCGTTATAGTACTACCATTGGTTAAGACGGATCGCCCTGCATTAGCAGGAAGTGAACGACATCTACACCAAGATTATAATAATTAAGCACATCTGAAAAACTGCCATTCATTAGAATGAGTATTTTGTGCTGCCATCTATTGCCTGTTTAGATAATCTTTTGATAATAGTAGAAAACCATTTAAAGTAAAATTAGCCTTTCTTTGAAATAAAATATTAAATCTAATAAAAAAAATCCAATTCAATTTAATCTATTCATATCACTTCGATAACGAAACAAATTGCAAGGCAATAAAGCCGTGACTACAGACCATGCATTGGCTGTGAACGGAAGCCCCGCCCTCGCGCGCGTCTTACGTCACCAGCTCGAAGAGGCGGGCGGAGCCCAATTAATGGCTGGCATACAGTAATGCAGATACATATTACTATAAAAAGTGAACGTCGTGTTTTGTACGAATCGCGATCTGGCAGGAAACGGAAAACTACTGCAATTGACGATCCATTTCTAGCTCTTGATATTCTACGGAATCGTCATTTGACTCCAGTGGAGACAAAAAACCAACTTCGTCAAGTTCGTGGTACAGATGTGAGTGTGTGCAGATCAGCAGTTGGACCAAAACTACTCCCTCGTTGCCGAGTAACCAGACTTCAATTTGCTCCCTAACATTGAATTGGACATTGGCACAATGCCGTACTGTACTGTTTACTGACGAGTCGAGGTTCTGTCTACATTCACCAGATGGAAGAGAATAATGAGTATTGAGGCTAACGGGAGAACGATTTATGGAGTGCACGTTTAAACCCAAGCTAAGGTGGGGGTTCAGTAATGGTGTGGAATATCAATCAATACCTGTGCTGAATTGATTTTTATTAATGGAGGGTCGCTGACTGCACAGCGGTATATTGAGGAAGTTTTGGCAAAGTACATTGTTCCATTTGCTCCATTTATCGGCGATGACCTTGTTCTGATGCAGGATAAGGCGAGACCGCATTTTACGAGGAGCGTCACTGACTACTTGGATGCAGTTTGAATAAGAAAACTAAACTAACGCGCATGCATCCAAGACGAAAATCCTATAGAACATGTTTTAGACATTCTGAGCAGGGGTGTTAGAGGACGTTGTACGAACCACAATAAATGGTACTTCAGGAAGAATGGTAGAATATTCCGCAAAATGATATTCGTGAGCTAACGAGTGGCATGGGCCGTCGCGTCGTATACAGGCGATAGTTAGGGCTAGAGGAGGCCATACAAAGTACTAAACTGTATTCAACTGAAGTTCTCATTTTTACCCTTCGGTTAAGTTTATTTTGCAAAAATGCGTTTTCTTTATTTTAACGTAAGTTAATCGGCCTTAAATAAACTGATAAGTACCGTATGTTGCTTTTTCTACACCCTGGCGGTCCCTTACATTGTAACATACTGAAAGTCTTATTCTAAGAATTGCAACAACATAAAAATAAAAAGCGATGACCCGTTTTTATGCACCTGAGTGTATACAGAAACTTTTCAATATTTGCAATAAAAATGACTAATATAATATCAATATAGTGGAGAATTCCCGTATTTGCTTACACATTTTTAATTAAATGTGACAAAAAATACTACTTCAAGCTATAAAATTTGGTAGTTTCCTATGAATTAAAAAATATTTTATTTCATTACTACATCCTGTAAGTTCATGTTTATATTTAAGATTAGTTTATTAAGGAATTAAAACCTGCATTAGAAAAAGTAGGGAAATTTTAGTTTCCATTTTCTCGATTTTGTTCAATTCTAGTTTATAAAAATATTTCATAAATTATTTTACCTTAGAGCCCACGTAATAATTCTGATGCATATATAATGCTCATGGATAGGTGGCATTTAATGAATTCTTTCTTATGGAGTGTTACTGAGTACTTATTTATTTGTAATTATCAGTTACGTTGATACACCTTAGATTTTATTGGTTATGTAAGTATAATTCAAACCCTTTGTGCTGTCTAATCTATCTATTCAAAAAGGCAGCCAGTACAATTGTTGTCGCATATTCTGTAGACTTTGTCACTGAATTTAGAACAAAGGTGCAAACGAAATAAGTTTTGTAAATTAGAACTAGTAAACTTATTAGTAACTGATTGGTACTTTTCTACAGGATACCTTAAATTCCATTTCCGATGGCAACAGCGCACATAATAACTTCGTAAAAGAAGACAGTTTATTACAACTCTGAGAAAACATGGTTCATATTTCTGGGGCTTCTAAAGGTTAATGTGCACCTATATTTCGAGAGAAAGGTCTAACAAACTCCACCAGCAAATTGCTGAAAAGACAACAATATTAACTGGCTTGCTTCAAGTTAATGGTACATTCTTTTTGTCGAATATACTCTTTCATTTTCCCTTACGCCCTCATTTCGGCCTCCGTTTCCCGTTCGATTCGCCCTTCCTGCCATCTAAGAGACTTTATGTATTGTAACAAACGACATTTCTTAATAGTGCAACAAAATTTGGCGGGAGTAGAGGAAAGGTTCCTAAATTGATTGTGTTTATTAACATACTTCGAGTTGAACGTGTTCCTGACTTATTGTTAGTAATTCGAAATGCTGCTCCTCTAGAGAGTAATTATCTCAGCTATTTAAGTTGTAAGACGGTGCTTATTTGCATTAACTAATTCTTTTATTACCCTTAAAGAATGTAATAGAAAGTTTATAAAATTATTATAAACTTTTTCGTGTAAATATCATACAAAATAGTTCGCAACAAAAGAAAATTTAGATTGCGAAGGCTAGTGAAATAGTGATGAATCATTTATAGATAGAGGGTAATACTAAATATTTCAAAAAATTGTAATTAACATATGTATTTGTACCAAGAGAAAACAGGAACGCATTACCTAGACTCCAAATGCTTGTTGCAACTTTATAGAAAAATGTTGACGCTTCAATCGATACATCGCAATGTCTGGCATACTCGCGCTGTGCAAATAAAAAGAGAAATCTTTTACGAATCCTTTTCATGCCACCGTTAAAGTCGCACCAATCAATTTGCCATTTTCCTCGTAGACATCCTTCCACCCTTTATGGACACAGGAAATTTTTTATTTGTTCTTCCCGTATAAATAATGTCTCGTAAACGTGAAACACTTTATGGTTTCGCAGTGCCGCGGCCTGGAGTGGATTGATTTTTTCTGCTTCCATCTAGGAAGATATCAAAATGATACAGCTCGGAAATGTCTGTATATTTCGGTGGTAAAATAGGTATACTTTTTTATGAAGACACAAACAAAGCGAAGCAGCTATAGCCCTTCAACTCAAATAAATTGCGTTTTTGATATACAGATATGTAGGTGATAGAAAATGCATTAAGACGTGTTTGGCATTACACCTTGGATTTAAAAATTTAACGAAGGGGCGTTGTATTTTACGATAAATTTCCAAATTCTTCTAAAAACGAAAAATATTCTTCAACGTCTAGTAGAATTTTTAGTGAAATAGATTTGAGATATTATTCTCTTTGTAGTCAATCCGTTAAAAAGAAAAGTAACCAATTTATTTCTCAACCAACAATAAATACTTCAAGTTAATGTGACGTGCATTGTTTTCTCATAATAAAGGATCAGGGAGAACTATTGTAGCGACCAGAACTTCGTTGGTATAGGACCTACGGTAGCTAAACACCAAATTAATTTCCAGGCGCATCAGAAAGCACACCAATACTGGAACGATTGTCTTGGAGTGTCTGCAGAGATTGAATTCCAGTTGTATTTGGAGAACGAACTTAGACAAAACTTAGCCACGAGAATCAAGTTTATAATCTTTGAGGAAGTTGACTTTTGCCTGAAAGAAAAAGATCTCACAGAATATTACTCTGAGCTGTCCTAACGGGCTGAACTCAATGATAATATGCTTTAGTGGCCGTATCAAACATGTAGATGCTACCTGTTTTATTGATTACTGAAAGTGTTGTTTTCAGGTTATATCAGGAATAAGTACAGGTAATTGCAAAATTAAAATGAAACGCGATTAATTCTTATTTTAGATGATTTTAGTAGATACTTAGAACATGAAGGTGCTAATTTTGCTGGACCTTAGAACAAAGGTCGAAGAACATCTAACTCATCAAATGGATAGTTGTTGCTAAGAACTTCGCCCATAGTAACCATCTTCCATTGTTTTGTGGATATGAAGTAGGAACAAAAGAATATCGAATAGAAAATGTAAGGCAATTGAATAAAATAAAATCTCACAATAATGTTCAAGGCATGAAAATATTCAATTAATTCTGGATTTATATTATTTTTGCCAATTTCTTTAGTACAGTTAATTACAGTATAATTTTATGGGGAGCTTCACCATCCGCTATAAGAGTTTTCAGAATTCAAAAAAAGATTATTAGGATTATTAGCAGAGTATCACCCACTGAACATTGTAAATCACTTTTTAGGAACCTTGGGGTGTTCACCGTACCCTGTCTGTACATTTATAAATGTTTAATATATGTTAGAGAAAATTTCAATACCTTTAAACAACGTCTTCACTTACATGAATACGATACAAGAACGAATATAAATTTAGAGATTCCGTGCCATAGAGTAAAGGCGACTCAACTTTCTATGCGCTACCAAGCCATCAAATTTTTCAATAACCTACCCCTTAAGTACAGGGAGATGCCGATCAATACCTTCAAGAGAGAGATAAAACTATTGTTATTACGGGAGGCTTATTATACCATTTCAGAATTTATTAATTAATTTTTGTTTCTTGTTATTATTTTTTCTTTGTTTTTTGTTGACCTTCTGTATGTAATAGTGATTACTTTGGAAATAAAACTTATCTTATCTTATCTTATTTAAAATATTCATTTGTTATGACATCTTCACATGTAGTGTTGTGCATCGTTTATTATCATTGCATACTGTTTAAAATTTTAGATGAATGAATATTTAATTGTTACCAGCTTCAAATATTACCTTTTTTGTCATCCCAAAAAACCCTATTTGAAATTATTTCAATAGCGTCAAAGAAGAAATTAGTTTTATATCTAAAAGAGCACTTCTCTTCTATAGCCATTTAACATTAACTGTATAGTCAACATAATACAATGTTTTGTTTCTATGGTATTGGATAATCGTGTTATTGAAGTTTATATACTCATCGGAATGAAATTAGACTATTGGAAACTAATTTTAAAAGCAAATTACGTTCATGAGAGATGTGTGTGCATATTCAGCATATGTTATACGTGTACGTTTCCACCTCGATAAATTCTAATCGAGTACAGTTACCATTTATTGACTGTAATATAATTCTAACATTTCAGCAGTCCCTAGAGGGTAATTTCCCAAAGTATTCTCCTTTCACATAAAGATAGAGTAAGGCCAAAGGGTAGCGAAGTATAGTATCATTGCAAAAAACGTATATATTTGAGAGTTTCACCTCCTAAATATATATTCTTTCAGTTCCATCTTCAACCTCGTCATTTATTATAATGTGTACGGTTAGTGAACTGGATATTATGTAATTCTAGTAATGCTATTATATTCCGCCAGCTAAAACATGATCTCTATGTTTCGTGATGTGTTGTATATACAGACGAAACTTGGAGATTTAATGTTACCTGATCGAAACAAAGTTTAACGCATAATTTTGAATCTGTTTAAATGCTTTAGTGATATATAAACATATCGAATATGTTCTAAGCTTGCTGGTCTTGTGTATATTATAAAGACTTAAACAGTTCTAAAACTTTAAGCAGTAGTATGCTTAAATTGAGCTATGCTACGCATGGAGTTTTGAAAAAGGAAATTTGCCTTACATTAGTTGCAAGTGTGTATGTGTGCAAATTCCTCCTAATCAAAGCTTGAATTTTCTAAATGGAGTTGTGGCTCAACAAATTTTTAATTAACTCATGTTCCTTGAGAGAATTTATACCAAAAGTACTTCTAATGCACGACGATGAGTCAAATTTTTCTGAATTTTTGTGTTGGAAACATTCCCTTGTTAGGTAAAATTTTTATGGGGTATTACTTTGATCTGCTATATAGCCCCTGAAATAATAACACAATTATATTGAATCGGCCACTTTACACTCTATATTCTCTATAAATTTAGGTAATATCGTACAATTTCTCACGAGCGCAGGCAAATAAAATTTCCCCTGCTACAATGAAGGAACTGATATTATTTAATTGAAAATCGAGAGTGCTTTTTACGATTGTCGTAAAATTGCGGGAGAAATTGCGAGATCCGGAAGTTGGCGGAGGTGTTCGAATCTCCGGCGCAAATAAAAGCTCCGATCTAGTGTACCAACTAAATTGGTGTGCTACGGTTAGACTTTATGTTGCATCTTTCGGTATATCAATATGAAGCAATACAAAGCGAAGAGCGGAGCTTCTATGTGTATGTTTTATGAAATATTATACGACAACAAAGTGGAGGTAGACTTTATACTCAAACTTTTTGATAGAAGGAAACTACATAGGTAATACTTGTAGTGAGATTAGATTTAGATATTCTTTTGGGAAAGCATTTATGTATTGACATTGGGGATAGATCCGTTTTACTTCTTATAGCAATTACACAAACATTTATTGCAACGGAGGTTTCGGCACAATTTACTTGGTAGTTGACACTCATAGGTAATCATTCAGGAACGAAGTTTCTCACATGTCTTTCACACCGTTTAGATCCATACCTGTCACACAGCACATCCGGTAGCAGCAGCTATTGGTCAAAGCGACATCTTTCGGAATAACATTGCATAAGAAGGACGCAAAATCAATGAGGAATTGCACTTTTTTTTAATTCTTGTTAAAATAATGTTATTTTGTACCTGACCTACATATATATATATATAAACTGAAATTTTGACGACTAATATATGGCAACATAGAAATTACTCCCCCGTAATAATCACAGATTGCAGTCATTTACCGGCTGCGAAATACGATATTATTAAGGTGCTATGCAGGTTATGGTCACAAAGGAATTTGGGATTCGGCATTAGTTCTGCATCTTGTTTTAGTTTGCGTTTAAAGTTCTCCAATTTATCGTAAAAGAACGAATTCTGAAAGATTATAACCTCCAAACCGCGTAAAATAAACACAGAATATCGTAATAATACCTTTACGCCATCTGTACGCGCAAAGCATGCGAACCGCGAACTTAATATTACTAATCTGCGATGATGATGCGAACTACGATGACTATCGCTCCATTGCCAAATCATGCCGACTAAGAAATTATGAATGAAAGAACTTGTGACGTCAGAGCACTTTAAAAAAATTAATTATGCCTTAATGAGAAACAATTTAAAAGAAGGTTTAATGAAGGGCTATATATTAAAACATTCTCTATCATTCTATGACATAAAAAAAAAAGTTTAAAAGATTACAGTGCCCTCATCGGTCTTTTTCGGAAACACTCTTTAAAGCCCTCTGTTCTTGAAATGTTCAACAAAATTAATTTCCGTTTGCTAAATAAATTTCCACAAATTATCTTTTGTAAATCACTATAAAACCCTGACCAAGTCAATAAATACTTGGCCATATCGTAAAGAGCAGGTCATTCGTATATAATAAATACGTCTTAAGAAAATTAATCGCTTCATTAAATCACCAATAGAAAGAGAGAGCAAGAAGGAATTCCGCAAAATTAGTTTCTGGAGTTGTACTAAAAAGTAACGGTCACTATATATATTGTATCAATTTGGGGGTTCCTGGTCGCGTTTAAGGCTAAAAGAAGTGGGACGCGCGAAAGGAAAGGTTGAAAGGAAGGACGCCACCAACGAAAATTACGCCAATCATCCCCCGTATCGTTCCTAGATTCGTTGGGCGAGACCATAATCAGTACCATGGGAAATATTAGTTTAGTGTCTTGATCTTTCTTAGGTATATCTATATATATGTTATAAGTATACCTATATAGCACAGTAGAGGCGCCGACAGGACCTATAACACAAGCCGGAGCGGATCTCTTGGGGACCATGCGAGTCCAAGATAACAGTCCACCGCAAACATCTCGGCCAATTATATCGTAAAAAATAACAATATTCTTGAGGTAGTATTGCGTCGGAGCTACCTAATCCATCTTCCCTTTAATTTCGTTCTATAAATTTATTAATGTTGGCAATATGAATTGAAGCTTAGTTGCAGACGGGACACAGATAAATGGCCGCATTACTTTTTTAAAAGGAAAACGTTACGTTCACAAAATTCTACTGCATCGCGTAAAAGTAATAGCAGAAAACGGAAATAGCAATTTATTTAATCTATCTTCGTAATACATCAACCTTTGTGTCATTAACATCAGCGACTTCCGCAAGTAGTAACTGAGATAAAAATGCCTTCGCATAGATACTAGCGATGCAGGAAGTCCAGATCCTGTATCTTGCCGTATTTATGTCTATATATTTAGAGCAGAATGACCGTTCGTGAAATACGATGAAATTCTAACATTGCTTAATTGCTTTAATTTTCCAAGCGGTCAGGTTGATTGCGCCTTCATTTACTGATTTCGATTCGTGCACTGATTGCGGATGTAAAGTATAGATGCTCTCAGTTTTCACAGCCACTAATTTGTTATATTCTTGTACAGATACACAAATATTTATCATAGTTCGTCTCATTGTCAAGAGGCAGTATACGGATTTTGTGCAAGAAATGCACACTTCTGACAAATAGTTTTCTGTAGAAATCTGGGATTTATAATATTTCATCTCTTAATGTTTATACCACAATCAATATAACCTTAGTTTATTTACACTCTCGAGGCCTGATATTTGTCATATATGTATATTATGTTAATATATCTTATCTTTATTATTTCGGTAGTGAATATTTTTGCACAATAAAATTGTTATTACACAGGAATGATTTTAATATAATAATACATACAACAACTGAAAAACGTGTTAAAAGGCAGATTTGTCGGGGTAGAAAGAAGCAAAGAAGCAAATGTTTCGGACTGCCACCCATGATTTCCATGTTAGCACAAATAAATATATCAACTGCAGACAAGAAAGCAGTAAAGCTGTTGTTTGTGATAGTGACATATATATGTATAGACTGCTATGAAACTTGTAGACAATATCTTAACTTTTAAATTACATTTTTATAAATTGAATAACTGTTTAATTTTACTGAATTCCATCTAGAGTCATCTGTGACCTCTCTACAAATTCAGAAATAAATCTTATAGGCTCAATTATTCAGCAACTCATGGGACGTGGGGGAGAATATATCGCTGTCACCAACACTCTTTATAACTCCCAATATAGCATTTAATATCAAGGTATCTTTCATCATTTAGTGATGCTTTTCCATACGTTATATTACATAAAGACACAATTTACAAGTGAAATTAATTAATTTTAATAAGTGTCCAAAATGTAACAAAAAAATAAACCTTCTACAGATACTCTCAGGTGAGTAGATTCATTTACTATATAAGAACCACTATTATAAAGATTTCTATTATCTCAATTCAGACTAAGAACTTAAATCTCTCGATTTATATATAAACATAAGTAAAATTCAAATTTTTCGCCGAATTCCCATCATGCGAACATTCATGCTAATCCATGCGCCAATTCAATGAAAATACAAATCTGACAAGTAGTACGTACATGAAACCCACAGAATCATGACCACCCTCACATATACAAAATTACTAGGTTTTACAATTTAATATATCAACAAATATCTAACCTTGAAGTCTCTTGTACGTATTTCAACAATTAAATATTCAAAATATGATAAAATCATTTCAGCTTCCATGAAGTGTACCGAAAATGCCAGTAGAATCCTACAGCTAGAATTTCCTCGAATATTGATCTTCAAAACTCCAGGATTATATTAAGGACCGCTCCAAATCACCAAATAACTGGATACATATCATCTTTGCACAAAACACGTAGTAGTTTCATTCAAAGTACGTAAATTACAGCATTTTTAGAATTTCATACTGATAAATAAACCAATTTCTAGATAAAAGTTTCGAAAAACTTCTATACTCTTAGGAAAATCGAAAAAGAAGCGCCTTTTCCTATTTGTTTTCAACAAACTCATATTTTCAAGGCAAAACTAATTCGGCAACCCCAAAATAGAAATCGGTTACTATAGAAACGTGTGAATTAAAATTCTCAACGTCGAGCATTCATACCAAAGATACGAACATACCGTCAAAACTATAGTAACGGTACATTAAATAAATCTATACGATCAAGTAAGTCATTAGTCAGAATTTTTACATTTATTTACATAATTAGGTAGATTAAAAAAATAATATACTTATATAAACACAGAATTTAAATTGTCAAGGATTCTTTGGGTTTCTTAAATCATAATCACATAAAATAACATAGCAATGTATTAATATAATAAACAGAGAGAAACTGCCCCTTGCGAGTTTTTCGATAGCCTTCAGTTCCGAAAAATGAAACTTAATAATGT
Source organism: Cetonia aurata (assembly GCA_949128085.1). Lineage (NCBI taxonomy): Eukaryota > Metazoa > Arthropoda > Insecta > Coleoptera > Scarabaeidae > Cetonia > Cetonia aurata. The sequence goes on along the minus strand of OX421882.1, from coordinate 54,093,864 downwards.
TACTGGTTAATTTTAAACGACAGATGACACCGCATTACCTATAAACTTCTAAACAGTTCCATCAACAAAAAAATAGGATGGCATAGCGAGGTTGCTGACCAACTGACCAAACAAGGGGCTGGCGGTCATTTCTTGGACAATAAGCAGCTCTGTGTTTCCAAAACCCAGATTAGAGGATAATGGGAACATGAGAAAGCGATATCTCTCTGAAGTGAAACCTTTGGCCAATTTGTAGATAAAACTTAGTCAACCCTAGGCTGAATACTAACCAAAACAGCTTCAGACTTAGCAAACCGGAACTAAACTGTTTACTGACCTGCTTATTGGGCATTGCCTTTTGAGATACCATCTCAGAAAGATGGGTAAAGTCGAGCCTGACATGTGTCGGTTTTGCGTATGCGAAATCAAGACTACGCAATACTCTGCTATTGCAAAAGTTTATCACCGCAAAGGCTGCTACATTATGAACAGGAGACAATATTTCCCAACGCGATAAAAATGGCAGCATCAAAGAAAACCCTCAAATTTGTGGGAATCACGGGGGTTGATTGGTAAATCTAGATCAGAGTCTTTTACAATAGATCGGTTCAGTCGCGGTGAGTAGAGGCTTCTGCGCCTCAACCAATACGGTACGTTTATTTAAATTACAACATAAACATATATTGTAAGTAAATAAACGAAATTACAATATGAAAAGCAAAATTCACTAATTATGAACGGCTGAATTAAATATGCAAAGAAATATATTACTAAATATATCTCCGAATGTTGCCACACACACAGAAACTATCGAGAAAGGATCCTTTGCATACAACAATAACAAATACGAATAAATAGCATATGGTAAGCTTAGATGGAAAATATCAGGAATAAAGAACATTAATGGAACCATACTCATTACGCATCAAATAATAATACATATATAGGTAATGGAAGTGAATGCGTAGCACACAAAAGAAAAAGGACATAAGTAATCAAAGAGAGTAAATAAAGTAGAAAGATCAATTAATGGAAGATAACAGAGGTCAATATTATCATCAGGAACAGAAATGAATGAAACAATTTCGTAAAAGAAACATAAGCGGTAGAGTATGTATGGCTACCATTCAAATAGGAAAAGCAAAATGTGACGATTGTGGAATGTCATTAAATGTAAAACTACTCTAACAATAGGTGATTTTATATACGCATAACAATTTAAGACAGTGCTTGCTAATGGCTTTAAGAAACTAAGCTGAACTAATGCACAATAAAGTTATTGTTAGACCTCAAAAAAGCCATGGTTGCGGAATACTCGTCTTGGTCCCGGGTACTTATTTTACTTATTTTTAAATCGAAAAGCCGACGGACTTTTATCTTGCCGCCAAATACATTTTATACAACCTACTACTGCTTTTAAAATACAAAACACCCCTATAAAAAAATATTTATTTTTTCATTGCTACTCTTTTATATTAAAATGTAACAGTTTTAATTCTTATGGCTTTGTTGTCGTTGGAGATATTACTAGATTTGCAGGAAGCTTTCAAAACATTATAGGGTCACTAACATACGAAAATTTCTTTTTGCTTATGTTTTTAATAAGTAAAATTTATAAGTTTTAACGTTTTATTGCACAAATAAAACAATGTAGGATTTTAAGACTATAAAATTATTGTTTAAAAAACCCAAGCTTTATAAAGTTTAAAAAATGAAATTAAATTTTAAATTAGGCAATAATCATCTAGATACCTGTTATAAACAGGCAAAGTTCTCTATTTTATGAAGAGTTTTGTAGGCTGCAGTCACCCTGAGTGAAATATTAAACTGTAATTTGAACATTCTAGAAATGAATTAATATTTAATTAAACCCTTAAAGTAGATTTCTTAATATTTAGTTCTTAATGTATTAGAAATGTTTTTAAAATGTTATTTTAACAATTTTTGACGGCAAGATTAACAGCTTTTGAGATTTTGTTGCTTTTCTTGGTTATTGGTGTTATTTTGAACCCTATATTTAGTCAGTTATCCTAATTTTTTTATTTTGTCGTTCTTAGTACACCAAGGTTTATCTCTACTAGATCTGGTGCCGCTCAAATAACACAGCACGAATAAGGAAATATTTCCTAATTGCATATTCTATATTGTTACTTGTCATAATTTGAAAAATTTAATAAAATTAAAGTGAATGAAAGTCGTTTTCGTTTTTATTTCAGATACTATATTGAGACGTTTAGTTTTTAATTATGTACGCATATTCAACGGAAAATGTATGTTAAGGTGTTTAAGTAACTTGATTTTAAATATTTAGAAATACATATTTGGATTTAAAAATGTTCCTATAAAAGTAGATGTATCTTTCCTGGTCTCGGATATTTTATTGTGCAAAGTGTCAAGCGGCTTTAAAATTGGAATGGAGTGTTAACGCTTTGTTCATTGAGGTTGGTAATACTGGGCAGGTAAAGTGCCACAACGAAAAGAACGGTATTGAGTTGTATTACAACTTTAGTTGCAAGTACAACGAGTTTCTCAATGTATTATAGAAGTTTTAACCCGAGGAACTCATAAAGTATATTGTAGCATTTTTCGCTGATTAAAACATTGTCCAGGTTCAAAGAAATTACAGGGGCGTTATATTAAATGAAATTGTTTTATTAGCACACTTAAAGCCTATTTAAAAATTAGATAAAGCCAAATAAAACACAAACTAAATACTAATAAAACACTCAAATGTATATAAGTTAATGGTTATTTACATTCAGTAATTTATTTCCACTATAAATTTATTTCTACGCATACTTATTCATGCTATTCGCTTCGACTTGTCATACCGCCTCATTACAACTGACTCCTACCTAATCGCAGCGTCGTATTTAAATACCGCGCGACCACTTCGAGAATGTTCGAGGACCGTTCGAGCGACATCTCGGCGCTACTAGAATTTCATCGGGAATCATCGCGACTCTTCAATTTAATGCGTAAATGGAAGAACAAACTGCTTCGCCATCTGACGTTGCGTATGTGAAATTGATTGATTGATTGAGCACCGTCGTCATCTGTGAGCGCAGAATGTAAACTGGCGCTTGTAAATATTATAAAAGTTTGTATGTGTTTTTTCTAATTGAACCGGTTTACACTAAAAATGTGCGTTTGATAAGAGCTCACTTTTCTTATAGATTTTCTCCCGCCGAATTCGAAAATCAAGGATAATTTTTTTTTAACAGTGTTTGAGATATTCTGATTTTTTAATGTGTGATCTTTTTCCACTTGTGCTCGTTTTTGGTACTAAACCAAAGACATTGAAATGATTAATAAATACATATAATGGAATCTTTATTTGGTTAAGCGGTTCAAAAGTACCATTGGAAATAGTCTAGATTTCAAACAAAATTAAACTTTTAAGCCGATTCTGTGGCCACGAAAAAATAGAAATCGATGAAAAACCTCAGGTTTCTCTTCATGTGCGTACAGCTAATACTTGTACACAAAAAGTCACGCCATCCAGAAGAATATCGACCGAAAAATGACAAAGTTATTGGCGATTGAGTGAATAACTCCAAATCCCACATTTTCTGAATACATTAAGTTTATATATAAAAACTAAAAACACAAAAATGAGCGCGTGATCGATGGAAGCTGAATTATCTTTTTTCCTGATAGCCTCAAAAAAACTGCAAATTTTCTTTTTTTACGTTTCGACCGGACAACACAATCGTGAAAACAATTTCAAAGAAAAATTGGTTTTAGATCATTCTATATTCAGAGCTGAAAATTTGGCTGTGGGCCACTACTGAGGGAGTCAACTACATACCTCAAATTTCAGCAAAAAATCTTCTGTGGCCGACAACCTATACTTATTCGGTAACGGCCTTTATGTAAAATTTTCTAGAATTTTGGAAAGCTTTAATTCACATTTTAACGTGTATCTTTTGTTGAAAGCGTGTACCTAGAGGTGCGTATATAAAATTTAAAATCGAGAAAGAAGTACAATTCAAACCATTGAATTATTAATCGTCGACGCTTCCGCACATTAATGCCGCCGCACTAACGATCCCGCTTAAATTGGGAACAATTTCCTGTCTGTTCTCTCTCTTGACGTGCCGCCGTAATTCGAGAGTTAAAAAAGAGAATAGGGGAGGCAGAAGGAGAAAAACAAGTCGAAACTTCATACTGCTGCGCTGCAGCAGTTCGGCATTTTATATTTAGATCACGGCCCCGAACTGTGACATGGACGCAGAGAGATAGTGCCGAGAACATAAAACTCGGAAAAAAGTTCTTCTCCGTGTGTATCTCTCGGTAAACAAAAGTAATTGGTATAGCTTCTAGTTCTTTTAACCGGCGGAAGTCATCTTCTGAGGCAATTTGAATCGTGAACTTGGGACCTTTGGGACACCAGGCCACCAATGTCGTTTAGCATCAGCTGTTACATAGTTAAACGATATTCGGATGGTCTGTTAAATTGCTTGCCCACACTTTCTTCACTTTTATTGGTGTAATGTTGCTTCCGTGTTTTACGCTCTAGGGATTTTTGAAGGAATAAAAAGTATTGGTATAAACGTGGACACATATACACAGATGTGCACTTTATTATTATGCAAGGCGATGCAATCTTGTTCCTATAATTTGTACGCAAACTAATAGTTGGACAATGCTGATCAACAAATTGTAATTTTTCCCAGTATTTTAAATAAAGATCTGTAGAAAGGCAACAACATTAAATAGATGAATTGGTGCAGAATAATAAAAGTTAAAATATTCCATTTGAAATACAGTTTATTATATAATACTAATTGGTATATAATAAACTACACCGACAGTGTAAGAGAAGTAGTAAAGAAAGGTGAAAAATATGGGTAAAAGTAAATGAAAACAAATCTAAATTAATGCTGATTGATACAAACAGTAACACCAACAGGATAAGGATTAGCCCGTACGAATTCGAACAAGTTGACAAATTTAAATACCTTCGTGTAATGATAGGAAAAGAAGGTGAAAAGAAAACTGAAATTGATAAAAATATAGTGGATAAGGCATTACATGCAAATAAGAAGTTAAGTAAGTAAATAAAAAAGTAAGCTGCTCACAAAAAATACCAAATTGACGATGTATAAAACAATGATAAGACCGATAATGATATACGCTCCGAAAACTTTAATATTAAAAAAAAAAAAGAGGAAGAAGCCATACGACTAATAGAAAGAAGGATAAAGGAGGAGAGCAATACTGGAGCCGGTAAAAATTGAAGAAAATATATACATATAGGGTGAGAATGAATTATTTTATAGCAAAGCAGCTGAAAGACGAAGACATGGTTAGAAAGATAAAGCAGAAGAGGTTAAGATGGCTGGGGCATGTATGGAGGGCATGAGCAGCGTCAAGATTGCGGTCGATTGGGAGGCCTCCACAGCGAGGAGACACGGTCGTCCCAGATGCATGTGGCTGATGGAAGAGGAGGAGAATCTATAGAGTCTGGAGAGAGAAAGCAGGGTTCAGGAGGTTACGGAGGGGAATAGTGGAGAGAAGTAGACGCGAGGAGTGATCTACCCAAGAGTGAACAAAGAAAGCTCCATGGAGCGGCGCACTATATGCCACTATGTGGCTAAAATAAGAGCTACTTTGTTTTTGTTTATTTTCAGCATTAAAGCAATAGGTATGGAGTTTTAACAAAAATTCTCAAATTTATTTGGTTAAAGTAATATTATATGCATACCTAATGTTAGTCTTATGTTTGAAAGTCATGTTTGGGACGTAGGTACTGCTATGATTTGTAACATATTCGAAAATATACGCATGCGCCACTAATAGTATTTTTACTCATATTATCTAGAAATATTTAAATATCAGGCTTGAGATTTTAGTCCCGTCCAACTATCCGCCGTCGTACGAAATTTTATTACTCGGAATGTCCTGCCATACAGTCTCTATATGAAGGGACATTCCGAGCAATCAAATTTTATACGGAGGTTAATCGAATGAGATCCAATTATAATTCCCAACCTGGAAAATTAATAAAGATGGGCCCAAAATAAAGTAATAGAATTCTATTAAAATGCTAAATTCATTCTCATAGTTAATGCTTCGGCAAATTTAATTATTTAAGCTGTGTCTTGTTTCTCTAATCCTTGTTTTTTTTTCTTGAATATCCGTAATTCGCTGTAATTGTGATATTTTTGAAACGTATAGAAGGTATTGCGTTTTATAAATAATCTTCTTTTTTTTTTATGGATTGCTATTTGAGAGTGTTTAAATAAAGTAATATAATTCAATTCAGAAATTCGACGGCCAATTGCGTTTGCACCATCTTGGGTAAGTGAATCAAGATTGCAGCTGCAATAATCAATAATAAAAGCTAGCAAAACAGGTACACAATAACACCAGCTTGTAAAATATAGAACGCAGTACATTTTTCCATTATATATTAGCAGTCGCCACAAGTGATGGCGAGCGGTGGGAGTAGGTTCGCGCAGCAGTAGACGGGCACAACGGATTTACCATCGCCTCTGCATATAATTTCTCTATACCATTGGCGTGCAGGTTAATATTGAATAATGCACCGTTAATGTAATTAAAAATTTAATAAAATGGTTTTATTAGTAGGGGATATCTCCGGACAATATAAGTATTTTGTTTACTAATTACTACTATTTATAAGTGCCTACCTACTAATTTATTCCTGGAATATATGAACATATGTATATTCACAACAAAAAACAAAAATATTATGTTAATATAATCTTAATGAACTAATAAACATTTAAATCCGATTAACCGTTAAGGGGCACATAATCCCCTGAATTGTTTACCAGGAAACATCAGCGATGATAATAACAAAAAAGGATTATTGTTTAAACGGTTTATTGAATTTAAACATTATAACCTATTAAACAAATTGAAAATTTAATGGATAAAGTTAAACCTCTTCCGCACTAAAATCGTTGTCGTCACTACTACTATCATTATTTACATTTATAATTAAATTTTCGGTCGCCGCCACTGACAAATACTCAGAACGTATTATTGCAGCTAAGTGGGCGTGCACGCTTTTAAAAGCGTCTACAGCGCATCCCTACTCCTCGCCATCACTCGTGGCGACTGCTATACCTACTTGATCAAAAGATATATGAACTGCATACATATAATTGAGATATATTGGAACATTTGTTACAATTAAAATTGTTTGTGCAATAATGTTTTATTTAATCTTTATCTTGCGTAACTAATTAAAAAATTCTGTTGAAATTCGTAATTTTATTCTTTATACATTTCTATATTTCTCTTGGTATTACTAGTTCATTTAATACAAACAAAAATATCCTTAAAACTTATTGAAAAGTTGCCCGCAATTCAGTTATTGTAAGTAATAGCGTGCAATTGATCGGACTGAAATGTCTGGCGTATAAAGGATATCGTTTTAACGTATAGAGCAACTATAATTCAGTAACGTGTAACATTATATTACTGAATAAAAAAGAAAGAATAGAAAGCTACAGACCGTCAAATAAATTTAAGGTAGAAGTTATGAACCCGTATTGAAAGATTCATATTTAAACTCATATAATACTGTGTATTAGTTCTTCTGGTTCTCACTATAAATAATAAAAAACTCAATACCTGCCATTAAAATTCTAATAGGTACTTCGTATTACACAGTCTTTTCTTTTTGTTCTTTATCTTAAAATGATGCACAGGTTAATCAAACAGCTCTATCTTTAAACTTGATTTAAACAAGGTCTTTATAAATTACAAAAAAATTAACCAATTTTATTGACTTTGTAACTTACATCTCTATTTATTTATTCCCATTAAGCATTTCGCAAATTAATATTGACAAGTGGTTTAACTTAATAGAGAGTTGCTGTTTTTACCAAGAAACGTTGAGTAGTGTAATTCAGAATATATCTGGTGGTGTCGTATTTCAATGAAAATATTTTGATATCACTTTAATCATATTTACGATTCCGCAATTTAAGATTTCGACCGCAGTCGGTTTCGTTCTGCCGTCCATAAATCTCACCCACTTTACCCGCATTCGCGATATACAGTTCATACTAACCTTCTTCGTCGCTGCCTATCATCGAATATCGGTCAAAACCGCTGAGATTTCTATGCGTGCCGAGTCCGAAATCATCCTTCGTCCATTGCAGGATCCCGGTCTTATCGATGACCCTGCACGGTAACGTCACCCTGGATCCCTGAACCGCAGTCTGATCTTGCGGCTCCATCGCGAATTTCTGCTCGCGATATCCGTACGCCATCAACGCCAAGCAGTATAGCGTGGCTATCCGCAGGAGTAATAATAGGAATTTGTGTGTGTACGATGTCATTATGATTGTCTCGTTGTCTGAAATAGAAACAAAAAGGGTATTAATTAATTGCGAGAACCGTGAATTTTGATAAAAATACTAAATGGTTTTTACATGAACAATTGAGAGCACAAGCATTGAGAAAAAAAAAACAAATGTAGTACTTAAATTTAACTTAAATCTAGTACATAGGTAAAATAAGAATTCTATTTGACATACGGGTGAAAGTTTTGGTACACTGAGAGAAATAGATAGTACTCTTTAACATAAATATAGTATACTTTAATATATTTTATAGCTCCTATAGGGACAATCATATTTTATATTACCGGTGACAATATCTGTATAGTAAATATCTGTGAATACTTTTTATTAACTCGTATGGTAAAGTGTACTATATTTGTATTATTAATTTGAGCATACATGTTAGTAAATGTGAAAAAAATGTCTAGTAGCGCTGACTATATTTGATAATAACTGTTAACAATGAAAACTATAATAAATATAGTTTAATAATTTTTAATTATAATTAATTAATATAATTTGATTAGCCGGTGACAGCCGGGCGAATTGCCGTCGTATCGGGCAGGATTGCGGGAATCACACCGGCCCGTGTACTGTAGAGTACTACCGGTATTGAAGCGCCTCGTAATTCTCGTCTGTGGGCGATTGTCCACAGTACTTTTTACACGACGTTAACCATGTATAAGCATCATATAGATATTACGCAGCCACATTTACCGATCACAATTTACATTGAGTACGAATTTCAAAGATTATGAAACAAGCGTAGCGCCATCTTTACGACAAAAGCTGTAGTATCACATATTTATGTAGCTAAACCAATTATGAGTATTATGATATTCCCACTATATAGATATAAAACTATACAGCATTCATTTCATTCCATCTCATTATTAATGCCGTTTTCAATAATCAAAGTAAGGTGACTGTTGCAAGCACCTAACCTAACCTAAATAAACACAACACAGTAAATTTGCTACACCTGTTATTATAACTGTCTTCACTACATTATATGCAATTTATTATATTCACTTGTTGTAAAATATTGTAAAACATTTCACTATATTTTGTAGAAGATTGTCACACAATATTTTTAAACAATTTTATTGCTTTTTTTGTAACCGTGATATAGGAAAATGCAACGCCGTTGTTCTAAAATTTTGCACAATAGTAGGAATTCTTACTACAATTTCCGTCAAACAGTGAAGTGTAAATATTACAACATGGATTTTTCTCTGTGCAGACACAAACATGCACCGACACGAATACGTACACCTGTATCACACGTACATAACACGTGTGAGTGGCAATACAGCTTATTGGTCGATTTCTTCGGTAAAGATCGACAATGAATAGAGCAAGGGGTGGGAAGAGCGTTACGAACATTTATGTTAGAAATTGAATATGCATCGAATACCTGGTAACATCAAGATTTTACCTCTTACTATAAGCATGGTAACATCTGGTTATTTTACTCTTAATACCCCACATATTGTCGTTTTGACAATAATTATGTTACTAATTAACATAAAGAGATTTACTATCTAATTTCTACAATCCATTTTTCTCAGTGTAGATTTCGCAAATAGACTGTTTAAACCTTTTTTTAAATTTCAAAATAAATGTCACTGACGTAAGGAATTTTATTATAAGTGTCCTTTATCTGCATTCTTATACATAGTATACAAAGGTGATTGCCTAAGCAAATTGGTTTTTGCAGCAGCAGGAGCAAATGTAGGCGTGAAACGTGTTGAGCAGCGGTGTACATGGAAATCAACATCACCAAGAAGCTGGGGGCAGTCGATAACACTATTAACTAACTTCCACATGAATCTGCTGCGTCCCTGCGAACGGTTAAAGATTGTGCGTTATGGTGTTCCAGCATTTGTTGATAGTCAATTCCTCTAGATGGATGGAGCGAGTCCATTTTGAAGGAAAGAAACTTCAAATACCGACGTTGTAAACGCTCTAATGATAATTGGTGGGATACATAAGTAACCACACTACATAGGAATATTCAAGGGAACTGACAATGAAGGCATAATAAAGCCTAGTTTCTTAGATGTAGAGTTTACGAGGTTATTGATATTTGGGATGTAAGTGAAACGACTATCAAAATGTATGCCAATATCCTTGATGGTTTCTAACTTTCATATAATTTAATTTTCGATGTAATAATTCGATACAAAAGGATTATTTTTTCTAGAATAGGTCACCAAATGACATTTACTAACATTTAAATTTAAATTATTAGTCGAGCATCAGTGAACAATTATATCAATATTATGTTATGTAGCTGAGCAATATCATAAGGACTGGGGATAGATGAATAAATCTTTAGATCATCAGCGTATGCTAATACAGGACAATAAAGTGTCTTCAGGAGATCATCAATATATATTTTGAATAAGAAGGGCCCTAATTTTGACCCCTGTGGAACACTTGATGTTGGAAACAACAAATCTGATGAAAAAACCACTATAAAAGACGTAATTAGATCTATTGGGAAGATAAGATTTTATCAAAGCAATGAAAGATGGACTTAATCCAAATGCACTAAGCTTTGTCAAGAGAATGCCATGATCAATTGTGTCAAAGGCATTTGAAAGGTTCGTGTAGATCCCATCCACTTGTCTTCTATCATCAAAATGTTGGCTAATGTATTGGGAAATAATTATTAAATTAGTAACTGTTAACCTAGCCGGAATAAAACCGTGCTGATGCACACATAGAAACGCTTTAATATTAATAAAAATACACCAATAAATAATGTTTCCATATACCTTAGGAAAGTTTGATATAAAGAGATATAGGTCTGTAATTTTTAATAGCAGATAAATCGTCTTTTTTGTGGATGGGTACAATTTTAGCCCTTTTCCAAACATTAGGGAAAGTAGAAGTTTTGATGGCGAGCTTAATGATAGTGCATAAAGGGTTAGCGAGAACATATTCAGCATCGCGAAGAAGGAAACTAGGAAGCAGGTTATCGCCTACGGTAGATTTATCTTGAAGTTTAGCTAAAATTGTAATCACCCCCTCCTCCGTCACATTTGGAAGGGAAAACGAAGTATTTTCACTATAAGCATCAACCTAGCCAAGCGCAGAAGCCTGTGTTTGTGTTTTTTGAAATAATTCGGCAAAGGCATTAACAATCAATTGCGGGTGGTTAGGACACTTATCAGCTAAAAACATTCCACCAGGAATTCTGGCAGATTCTCTTTTCATATGAATAAATTTAAATAAATCTCGGGGATTGGAGTTTATATCAGCCTCAATATTATTCAGGTAGGTTTGGCACGGAGATGGTCGTCATCTATAGTAATCCTTTATCTTAAGGTTTGCAATAATGGAGTATTAAACTACCGAGGATATTTAGGTTTAGATTTAGTGCTACATGGCACTGAGGAACTACAAACATCATAAATAGTTTTATAGAATCTAAGGATTTTATTATTGATTCAGCTCAATATCAGCAAAATTCTTAAGAAAAGACCAATTCGTATTCAATAGGTCGTCGTACAGTTTAACAAAATCAGCCTTGCGAAAGTTCAAATGAACCTTATTAGTAGCATTTGATAATTATATACACTAACTCAGCTTCGATAGTTGGCGAACTCATCAATGATTTGAAATCATGCGCTAGCATCAGTGAATTGCCTGTAGACAAAGATGTGCTATTTATATCTTTAGTGAGTAAGAAACGGCGTCTTCTTGAGATGCTCTTGTCCAGTGTTTACTCCCACACCAATATCCATATTATCGTGTAAAAATTTGATTTACATGTGTAATATTACCTTCTAATTGTAACACATGATCGCTACTGCGGAATAAATGTGTATTTTCAACCAACAGAGGTATTACTTATTAAAAATTTATAGTTCAACATCATCATAAAAGAGTTAATTTTCAGAGGTGAGTTAATTTACTATTATAAATAATTATTTTCATATTCAACATTTTCTATGATAAAGCTATGCTAGGTAAATCACACAAGTTCAAAATACTAACTTAAATTCTAGATTACCATAATTATCAACTGATGGCTGCAATTTACAGCACTATTAGTTCTCTTTGTTTGCTACGCGAGGTTTCGAAATGCGGAATACTATTTGGCCTGCGTAGGCACTGATATCTATTGATGCATTGCATCATCCTCACTGAAATTTTGTCGAACCCGAAGGAGTTCCGGTAGAGATTTTTTACGCGCCAAACATGGCATTGACGGACGCTTTACTTCCTATCCCAGAAGAAAGCATGTTCTGATTTTTATCATCGTCTTGCCCTGGTATCCAACCAACCCCTAAAAGCTTAAAGGTGAACATGTAAACCGTTCAGTTACCCACACGGTATCAGTAGCCCATTTATCGCGATCATCATATAGGAATTTCCAAAGAAGTCCCATTTTAAATTTAGCGACATTTTTGATCTATCTGAATAGCAAGCCTTGAATTTTTGGCATTTGTCAGAAAGATGGTGGAAAGTATATGAATTAAGATAAAATTTGTATACGAGCTCCAACAACATATAGAAAGAATGAACATTTATTATGGACACGGTGAATATTTCGACGAGACAGTTCGTAGAGTTCTTGATGCTTTTGGTGGGTATGAATCACCTTCTCGCAAACCCATTGTAAAGCAAAAACGCAAAATTTGAGCAGAATAGCACAAGTTACTGATGTAAAATTGCCAGTTTGAGCCCGTACCGTCAAGTCAGCTCAAAACATTGCTGCTGCCGCTGAAGGTATCGCGGAAAACCCAGGTTTATCTATTCCCATTCTGTATAAAGATCTTAGCCTTCATGATTATAGCGCATGATATAAGCGCAACTGACACCTGAACTGAACCCAGTTCATCTTGAACAATACCGTCAGGTAATCTTGACGTTTTCAGAAAAATTATTTTTAACGACGAAGTTTACTTCCATCTCAGTGGGTTTGTCAACAGATAAAACTGCTGCATCTGGCGTTTTGAAAATGCAAGGACAATAGTCGACAAACCTCTTTATCGCCAAAGAGTTACTGTTTGTTGTGGCTTCTGGATCGGTGGTGTTATCGGACCTTACTGGTTTGAGAATGATGATAGTGTTGCGATTACAGTCAATGCGAATTGCTACCGAATAACTATCTTTTTTCTAGTGTTTGTGTGTCCTATCAAATAATGGAACTGGTTCCAGACTGGGAAACATTGTTTTAATACAAATTAAAAATATTTGTAGTCCTAATACCACTAATGCTTTTATTTTCATAACATACCTTTGGTGACGCCCTTTAAATATTGTAACACGGCTGATTATGTTTCAATTACGTTTTAAGAATCTTACAGGTTTCATGTGCTCTATCTAAATTGATTAAAACATTGGCCAATCTAAGGCTTTACTGTAAAGATTAAATTGCACATTTCGCGTTGGTCTATTGTCGTAGAGGAATTAGAATTTTACTGCTGCTTTTTTTTATCGGTACTTAACTTGAAATTATTTTCTTATGTTAATGTAAGCACGAACCCTGGATGGTATAAAATGGTAATATCCAACGACACGATAGAATAATGTCAAGTAGATCGTAAACCCTATTTACGAAGTAGAAAATGCATATAATTATACTTAAATTTATGAATATGACGAAAAGATCCATTAACATTGGTTATTAAAACAAGCAAAAGAATTAGTAGTACTGAGTAAAATTACAAAATCTCAAGATTAAATGTTAATCACCAAAAGATATTCGGAAGTATAACGGTTCCTACATATATTTTTGTGATATCACCGTTTCGATTAATGGATAAGCAAAAATTGAACCGTACAAAAAATGAGTTTAGTCTACATTTATTGTTTATTCAATAGTATTTCGCAAATTGAGCGTAACGTCTTTCCACTCGCAATGCGGCAGGAATTATTCATTTCTTCTGATTCCTCTCGAAATCTGATGTAAGAAACAACGGATGCGGACTAAGTTTAGCAAATACAACTTTTCTCTCTCTCTGTTTACATTGCAAGAATGCTTCTCGAAATTATTTTCGGCGTTTCGCAGCTCACTTCCGCGTGAAAAGGGATAAAGGGGACTGGTATTGCAGTATCCATACTCACCTGTACAGAAATTGTCCTTGGCAATACAAATATTTCTGCAGATTTGGAGCTGAAGAAATTTCCGCCTGTTTATTGTGTTCTTGGGGATAATAATTTTGTGTTTACGATTGTTATAAGTTTTAATTTTTGCATATGGCCTTAGTGCAAAAAAACTGAAATTTAAATAAATTTAGATTTAGAAAATATTTAGCAAAAGATAGATTTTGATGTCTTTGTAATGGCTTTGCTCACATAATTCAAACTCTTTTCATTGCCCATTAAGAACAAATTGGCTAATATATTCTCCAAACTTCGATCGAACAGTTCGTGAATAGAATTACTAGCTCGTAGACTTGCTTGTCACATTAATGAAGTCAAATTATATAGATTTATGTTTGTAGGACAAGTGCAAATTTTGCTTCCTTACTTATAAGAAATGGATTGTCTTTATCTATACAACACGTGAATGGCATATGTTAAAGGATATTTTTGTCAGTTATCACTCGAATCACTGACGCAGCATACTGCCTCTTGTAACTTTTTACATGTGTGGAAAACGCACGTAGGATTATAGGTTATGTTCAACTGTAAACTTTTGTATATTTGATAATAATCAGAATTTCGTCGATGCTTCCTTAACTTAGACTCAAAAAATGTCTATTCAGTTATTACAATTATATTTTGATCATCCTGTGTATAGTAGTGGATTTAGTACTTGAGAGACTTCAGGCGCAATTCAGTTTTGAAGAACCTTCTAAGTAGTTTTGCAAACCCATGGTATAGGGGTAAAGTGTGTATTCTACACGCACGTTTCAAAAAGTTCATTTGGAAACGTGAATGACTTAATTAATCTGCTGAGACCGATCTCTGGAATATGATTATCTTTATGTTGAACCAACGAATAACTTTTGATAGTTCTTATTGTCTTTGTTCTGAATATTTAAATGAAAAGTCTCTCATAAGCTTTAAAACATTTATCACTTAGAATAGAATATATTTGTAATAAATATTACATGAACATAGTCAATATACACTACTCTGTGATAGTACGCAATGGTCAATATAAAAAATAGATACATATAAAGGTATACCAAGAGCTCACTTTCAACCTGTCGATTGCCCTAATATGAGTGAAACAAGGATGAAAATATGTTTTCCATGAGTTAATAAAGTCGAGAAATACGCATGCTGTTCTGCTGGGCTAGTATATTAGATATACCACTCCACTCCGGCATATGCCGTCACTGTTTTACGGCAAGCAGACACCGGTATTTTCTACCTTTCTCTAACTACTACAAAATGCTAGCAACAGCACCAACTTTTCAATTTGAAACAAGTCAACGAAGTCCTCATTCCGTACTACTGCGGGGTGAAGGGAACGAATCCCTAGACATCCATAATTCACTTTAAGCGATACCAGTGTCCGATTCACTTCGCTCATCTCTTAAAAAAGCGTCGCGGGATTTTGGATACCCTTCATATTCCGCGATTGTGCTATAGTTTTATCATAGTATTTGCAGTAAATTGTCTCGAAAAATCAATTTGATTTGTAGTTTCGAAACAACGTTTACATTAATAAATGACAAAAATAAAAATATCCCAGCGAAAAATGTCAGTGATATCGAAATTCAAGTTTCTGCATTAGCAGAATTAAATCCTATTATGACCTCTAGACAAATTGCTGGCGAATGTAATATTAGCGCAACAACTGTTTTAAGCTTTTTACATAAGAATAAATATCGGCCATACAGAATTCGCACATTTCAAGAACTCTTACTCGATGATTGTTACCGTCGAATGGAATAGGGATCAATATCGCGGATACCAAATGCGGACTGTGTAATGGACAGAGGCCGCATACCACATCCCATGTGAATGCGAGACTCTGGACGCAAAAGTATAGGCGGTTCTTGGCAAGCCAAAAATGCATCCAGAGGATTATTTGGAGATCTGTACAGACTAGTACAGCGTATCAGGTTGGATATTGGGATTATATTATATAAGCAAAAGCACGGCTTTATATGATTATGTGGAAGAGATATATAAAGTTTTTCAAAATGGAGTTTTAAGTTGTGGAATCTTTTTAGATAATACAAAGGCTTTCAACACTATATCACACAAACAAGTGGTTAAACTAGTTACAACAGCGGGGCACACTTATTCGGATACAGTGATAACTAACATTGCTGTGCCACAAGGCAGTATACTTGGTCCTCTGCTCCTTCTAATTTTTCTTAACGATATCTACACAGTACATAGCGGTGAAAATCAACAAGTAATTGAAAATTATTAATTAAAAATGATGATTTTATTTCCCTAAAACAAACAGCTTCACTGGTATTAGAAAATCTAAAAGAGTGGTTCAAACAAAACAACCTAATACTAAATACTACAAAAGCAAAATGTATACTTTCTATAACAAATGAAACTATTGAAACTCCTAAAAAAATTGACTTTGATAATGAGAAGATTGTTTTAGAAAAGCATTGTAAAATCTTAGATTTATGTATAGACGATAAATTGCAATGGACCCAACATATAGTGTATTTATGTAATAAGCTCAGCAGTGCTTGCTACGGTCTTAAAATTATGAGATCTGTGTATCATGCAAACATTGTCTCAGTTATACGTTACGGTATTATAATATAGGGAGATTCCAGAGAAACAAATAAAGTATTTATAATGCAAAAACAGTGAGCAGTGAGGATATTGCTAGGCTTAGGTACACGAGAGTCTGTTTGACTGTGTATGGACTCTACATATACGAGTGTCTACTATTTGCTTATAAATATAAACATGTATTTGAAAGTAATGAAAAGAGTAGTAGATTTAAGGACGACTACAACATACCCTGCTGTAGACTAACAAAAAAAAACATAACTTACAGCATTGTAAAAATTTACAAGTTACCCGACGAAATCAGAAAGCAAAATCTATTAGTTCTTATAAAAATAAAGTACTTCTCTTTGTATGTGAAGCAAAGCCATACACGGTCGATGAATTTTTAAATTTAGAATAAAAATACTAATTTGTACCCTTTTTTGTAACGTATTTTCTGTGTTCTTTTAATTATATTATAAGAACAATAGTAATGTTAGTCATAACAACCTTTGACTTGTATATTTAGGATAAGATAAGTTAGCATAAACAATATTAACCAAGGGTATATATATTAGTTCTCAGCCCTAATGTATTCATTATTCATTATAGTAGTGTTTAAGACAGACCTCTTAACATTTTGCATATTATAGTGATAATCAATAAAAGTTACTTCGTACGATTATAATTTAGTTTTATTGTTTTTAAAAACTTAAATTCGTGAACGAATAACTTAATTTTTTGCATCAGTATTTAGTCGCTGTATTTTGAAACAGGAATAAAATTTATTTATTATTATATATTTAATTTTTTTGGACCTATACTCTGAACTCAGCACAGGTGTCCGACTGTGAATAAAAGAAGAATAAAATTGTAAAGATTAGGGAAGATATCAGTTTGTTGC
The DNA here is from genome assembly GCA_949128085.1 of Cetonia aurata. Classification (NCBI taxonomy): domain Eukaryota; kingdom Metazoa; phylum Arthropoda; class Insecta; order Coleoptera; family Scarabaeidae; genus Cetonia; species Cetonia aurata. Next base: position 54,075,993 of record OX421882.1, on the reverse strand, counting down.
AGTTTCATTCATTGGTTGTAGATACTATAATTTAAATCATACTTAGAGCATGATACTTTTTTATGGAAAAGTAAAACAAGTAAAACTCTTAGGTTAAATTCATTAAAATTGGTATTCTATTAAAGGATTGTAATAATTTGTGGCACTTCTGTGAGTTTTTGTAATAGCTGTAATACTATTTTCGTCTTAGAATTTTGAATATGCATAAAAATTTAGTACATATACAAAGAGTTCTATAAAAGCTACAAAATCACAAAAATAATTACCTAAATACTTCCATATTTTTAATATTCGATGTACTAATCTAATTAAATCAATATTAATACGTTATTCAATACAGTTTAGTACGTTCTAATCAATAATCTGCTTGGTACGAGCATTTCACGTCACACGTCCCTTAACTCAAATATAGGATTAATTTGCATAGAAATTCTCTATCCAAGCTCTCCTATATCGGCATTTCCAACAACAAATAACCTAAAGTGTCTTTACTTGTCGTTGTTTGCACACAAAACAGTTTTCGTGAATACTACAGTATATCCTCCAATCGATCGCTTCTTCGTTAGTTCAGGATAATTGAGAAATAATAATATTTTAATCCCACAGTTCATTGCACTCCATCGATTGCATTTTATTGAATAGCACGGAATGCGATATTTGTGTGGCAATGGCTCCCCTAAAGCTACGTTTATTTAACTTATGTACATTTGTTCGTGTACGTTATTTGTTGAACAGAACGAAATTAATTTACCGGATTTGTAAATGTATTACGGGCCGGGTGCGTAACAAAATAGGCATCGAAAATAGACGAAGCAAAACACTTAAGCGCGGTCTTAAGAGATGTGTTTATCCGTCAAGGTGCAGTCGCTTAAGTAAATAAACGTATACATTACGCGTGCCTTAAGTGCACACAATATCTTACCGGTTACAAGAGTGTCGCGTTAACACAAGACAGGAGGAGAATAATCACCCCATATAACGTGATTTACGACTTTCACTAGTAATTTTGAAGCCTCTCGTCTGTCATTCTTTAAGTTTTCCGTTATCTGTTTACGGTATACGTGTGTGTGTGAGTAGGCAGAAATTCGATATTTGTGCGCCTGATGGGCCGACTATGCGTGCAGTCGACGGCGCACACGGTGAAATTTGTACGGTTCCTATTTGATTATACGGCAAGGTAGACGAAACCCGTCAACGGTTGAAAGTGTCAACTTTCTTGGATAGGATATAGCGAGGCGTGTATCATTCCCGTTTAATTTATTAACTAGTATTGATCGCATGGTTATTCGAGTCTTTTAGAGTTCGATTCGATTGCAGGAGCAGTTTCTATTTACCCCGTTAGTAGAAGGAAATTAAATAATTACTGCGGCTCGAGTAAACCCAACCTTCTTATGTGCATACATACAACGCCTGTACATATGTATATAGTAAGAGTACCAGCAGCAAATGAATAGCAGACGAATATATTTGCATTAAGTATCGATAACATTTTCCCAGACTTTGGCGTCTCTTCAATATCTACACTACTTAATAGCGAATAATAATAGTATGAAACTAGCAAGCCCGCGTTCCACCTGGAATGCATCCTATTGAAAAAGTTGGTACGCTTAGCCCGCGATCCATCTTGGCCCCCGCTCACTATAGATGATTGAATAGAAAGCCCGCGTTCCACCTTGGAACGCACGCTATTGAAAAACTTGGTACGCCTAGTCTGCGATCTACCTCGGCCCGCGCTCACTATAGAAGATACCCCTCAGGTAGCAGCTCGCTCTTTAATCGCGTAGAATATATGGTGTTGTAATCTATTAATTTATTTTCTGTAAGTTTTCTTTCATTTTTTAATATTTTCAAGTTTTTGATTTTAAAATTTTTTAATTCTAATTTTTTTGAGCCCCTTTTTATTTGAAAAACTCATTGAAAAAAAAATGTAATTTCTTAATTTTTGAATTTTCCTTAATTCTTAATTAAAATTCTAATATCCTTTTTTTGTATTTTCTTTTCAAACGCGTCTCACGTTAGACTCGACCCAGCGCGTCTCACTGTCGTTACACTCGACGTTACGCGTCACGTTAAAAAAAAATTGCAATTTCTGAATTTTTGATTTTTCTTAATTTTCCTTTTTTTTTAATTTTTCCTTTTTTTCAAACGCGTCCCACTTTAAAAGACTCGACGCTGCGCGTCTCGCTGTCGTTATAGTCGACGTTACACGTCGCGCTAAAAAAAATTTGTAATTTCTTATATTTTAAATTTTTCTCAAATTTTAGTCTTGGTTTTTCTTTTTAATTTTTCTCCTGTTTTTTTCAAGCGCGTCTCACTTTAAAAAAGGCTCGTCGCTGTGCGTCACTTTAAAAAAAAATATAATTTCTTAATTTTTAAATTTCTTATAATTTTTCGTTCTTTTGTTTTAATATTTGTTTTTTTTCCAAACGCGTCTCACTTTAAAAGAAAGCTAGTCGCTGCACGTCACGTTAAAAAAAAGTTGTAATTTCTTATTCTTTGAATTTTTCTTAATTTTCGTTTTTCTAATTTTTCTTATTTTTTTAAACGCGTCTCGCTGTCGTTACACTCGACGTTACGCATCGAGTTAAAAAATGTAATTTCTGTTAAAAAAAAAAAAAACGGAAATTAAGAAAAATGCAGCAAAAATTAACATTTTTCCAGACTTTGGCGTGTCTTTGGAATATCTCTTGTCTCATAAGAATAAATCTATATAGAGGTATCCCCTAGTTTGAACTTTATATCTTCCATTATTCATAAAGTTGTTAATAGTTTTTTTTTATAGATTCAGCTGCTGATGCCATTAAGAATCTTATAATATTAGTCACGTTGAGCCTCAGATGAGACCTGATATTGTTTCATCTAATATATGTATTGCACCTTTCACTGAACAAGAAGTTTATACTTTACTTCAACAAAACTTAAAAAATATAAAATCATCAGATCCAGATGGAATTCCGCATTTCATTTTCAAAAAGATTTTAATTATGTTTATTAAACCATTACCTAATATTTTTGGTTAACATGTCTTTTCGTCCGGGAGTATTTCCTGATAGGTTACTGATGGGCAAAGTTACCTCCATCGATAAGAAAGGTGATCGGAAAATCATCGAGAACTGTTACTATATTTAATTCCTTCTACAAAGCTTTCGGGAATGCCTTTTTAAATAGGCTCATGTTTTTTTATTTATAATCATAACATATTAAATAATAAACAACATGGTTCCAGAAAAAATAAATCTACCCTCATTGCATTAGTTTCATTTGGTGAGCATATTACTGCGTATGTTGACGCGGGCGAGTGTTCTGCCTCCGTCTTTTGTGACTTGAGCAAGGCCCTCGATGGTGTCGATCACCGTAAATTGAATTCTGAGCTTTATGATTACGGTATTAAGAGTGTGGCTTTTGAAATGGATCAAGTTTGTTTTGGATGGCTAGAAGCAATATGTGTCACTCTGTTTTCGGCACTGTTAACTCGGAGACGTTGGCAACAAGCATGAGTGTTCCACACGGTGATGGATGCGCCCTATCCTTTTCATTCTGTAAGTTAATGACCTAGACCTTCACCTTAAAACAATACCGTTTCCTATGTAAATGAGTTTGCTCTGATAGTCCCTTTAAAAAGTAACAATAATTGTGCGGAAGCTAGTTTGGAAGCCAATATCACAAGCACGGCCGACTATTTGAAAAGATAGAAAAAGAAAATGAAAACTTAACTAAGAAATATTTCCTAAGAAATTATTCAAGAACTCAATAAGATTAATAGATTTAAATAATTATTATCTGAATAGTATAACTATTGCTCTGTCTGTACGTGTAGAATATGCGAATAATTATTTTTGAAATAAAACCGTAGGTACATCTCAAACGCCGAAATAGCACTGCTGCATAATCTAGCCGTGCTACTCTAGCTCCCCGTTTACTTCACTAGCTGAAACGATATATGGTGGGAATAAAAACCTACAAACGCCGCTCTCTAATAATTATATACGAGAATTAATTGCGTGGTAGCGCAAATAACGGAAAAGGCGCAAATCAAGATTAAATGCGGAGAAAGTGTCGACCGTCTGAGACTGTTTGATGTATTGGAGGTCCTTCGCGCAAACACCAGTTAATTAACAGACGAGCCACGACTGGACAGGCGAGTTTTCCGCGGTGATCTATGTGTGTACTTGTTGCACGCGCTTAGGCGGAAAAGAGGACGCTGTCCGCAATGGAAATTTCCACTTAAAAGTACCGGTGGTGGTTTATTGTATGAGTCGTTTCTGTGTCTGACGGCAGCTAGCAAACTTCGTTGAAATTTATGTTGGTACGTATACTTACTGACATATAGACAAACAGGTATGAAGCATGTGGATCGCGGATGTAGTATTTAGTCTTATTTTTATATTCTTCTAGTCTTATTGTTATATTCTTTTATTTACAGGAGAGAGAGAGAAATGTATTGGAAGGGTTGCCTTATTTGATACACTTAAAGCGACAACCATGCTGACAGTTAGCAGGAAGGATGTATTGAAATAATGCGGTGGATAAATAATCTGGAAATGTCAATTAGCCTTATACACCAAAGAGATCCAAATGCATCATTTATGGCTGATTCACTTTATGGAGGTAGATCTTTAACATCAAGTATTATTCTAGATTCATTCATAACGATATGTTCATTTGTCTTTTCGCATACACAATGCGTATCTACACTATCTATATAAAGTAGCAACCTTTCCTTCAGTTTCTCTTTTCTTCTGTCATGTACTATCTTTCTAATACAGTACAATGAAATATTAATTGAAAATTATTTCCGAATTTTGAATTACTACATACCCAGCGATGTATGTAGTACGCGTAGTTTCAGTTGTATAAACGATTGAGGATTTGTGGAGCTCCTTCTTCTGTTACTATACCTCTTTTTCATTTATTATTACGGCGATTGTTGCTAATACCGTGGCAGTAAAATTCATTATTCATATATTGTGTATAATTTTGGATTTCTCTGTACATACCAACAGCATGTGTGCCTTCTTTTTTATTCAAAGTCTTGGTTTCCTTTTAATTTTCTATTTGTGCAATTCAAGGCAACCGTGACGAATTTGTCATAGAAGGGTTTTGGTATCATTGTGTTTTTGCCTATTTCAAAGATACAGTTGTTATTCTGGACTGCCCACAGATATTCTGGGTTCTCCGGCTTCTACTACATTTTAGTCTATATTTCTATTTGCCTTCCTCTTGATATAAATAATCAGTGAGGATAGCTTTAACATGCTTCCCACATGTCTCTTAATCCCCCATATTAGTAACCATAAGTTCGTTGGGTTTTATCACTGCTGTGTATAGTTGGTGCATTATGTATAATTTCAATGCCTATGTTCGCCTGATCGTTCTGATAGTTTACACGTTACAAGTTAGCTTCAAGTCAATGGCGATTCCTAAGACTTTTTGACTGAATTGCAGTAGTTCTGAAAGTGCTTATAAAAATTTGGTGGTTTCAGGTGATGGAATTTTCTTTGCTTTGTAAAGGAAAATACTTTTATTTTCCCAGGGTTAATCCTAAGACCTTCCTTTCTAAGCTGTCTCTCTTCTCTTCTCAGCGATCTCTGCGTAAGTTCTAGGTAATATTTACATTTTTACCTACTTTAGAGTTTGAGGGTTAATTTCTCTTGAACTTGAAAATTTGTAAAATCTCTTGAGGATTTTCGTATAGTCTTCAACGGGGTAATCGGATCTTTTGCTGGAAGTTTGTGAATCTTGCCCATTCAGATGCAATATCTACATCTTTACAGATTTTCGTCAATGATTCCTTTTTTAGCCTTTTTTATAGCTAGGTTGTGGTCAGTAAAAGTTTTCATGTTTTCATTTGCGTTTTTTCACTTTACTAAAAAAAATTCTGCCTCAATTGCTATTGGTTTCTGTTCCACCTATTTACGGCTTTGGCACGGTCCTCTTCTTACTTGAGGACAGCATGCATGATATGAACTCATAGATTGAAGCTATCTTATGATCAAGTAAATGTATGTACTTTCTACTAAATCTTAAATCAAAATAAAAAAGAGAGCATTGAAACGGACCAGAATAAAAAAAACTTAAAAGTGTTAGTTACACAAATAGTATAAAAACGTACCTAGTGTTCATGAACCTTTTGAAACTTGTGCTGTAATACAGGAAACCGTTTAGTGTCTAAATATGACTAAATAAATATACGACTATACGACGCGGTTAGTTATGCAATTTTTACGTCACCATAATACGGAAGGGATTTTATTCCCTGATGTGATTTCACGCTTTACAATTCAAAGAGTTTCCGGCCCCATGATGCTTATGCGCGCCTATGTATGTTTTGGGTTCCCCTGGAGGCTTTCATTCGGGATACCACGGTGTATTAATTTAGTAAATCTGTTGTTCTTAGCCCTTAGAACATGGCTGTATACATAAGTAATTCTGAAGGATTTTGCCTGCAGGAAATAATATTTTTACAGGTTTACTGACTAGTTCGGCATTCGGCTCTGTGTACACCAACAACAGCAATCGTTAAATTATTTAAGTGATAAAGAATAAGTAAGTGTATGCAGTACGCATAGTTAAAATATAAATATAAAAGTTCTGTTAATATGCCTCTTTGATTTAAATACTAAATAAGGGAAGCGGAAATCTATGAATTCAAATTACAGTACATTAACTGCTAGAAACCTGTGTTCTTTGAGAGTCTGTAGAAGTTTTAACTACGTCGCTGATTAAAGGGTTTACTCTGTCAGTACTTTAACATACATTGGTGAGCAGTAATATTGGACAATTAAATGTTAAAATAAGGCATACGATTGTTTCTGAAGAATATAATTTTTAATAATTACCTTCCTAGTTTATGCAATAATTTCTTAAAAATGTTGTGTTGTAAGGATGGGATATTATTGCTTGTTAATTAAATTCCTTATAAGATAATCATATTTGTTCGGTGTGCAGTCAAAAACTATGCTAACTAATGAACGACGTATCCGCAGTAACAATTGTACGCACTCAGAGCTACATTTTCGTTTTTCGGCAGTATGAAATCTGCAAACAGATAGGATGGCAGTTACAGACGATTGGGGATTAGTTCATAAAAATCTCGAATTTCTTGTGGATTTCAAATTCGCGTATACGCCAGATGCGCATTGATGAGGAAATAGAAAATTCCGTCGATTAATTTAAACGTGTGTAGATTGACCATATTTTTAAAGTAAATTTTGATATTTGTTGTACAATAAATGATTTATTTTTTTGTTAATTGTAAATAGCATTAATTTGTTTTGTCATCCAAATATATCTTGAAAAGTTCACCTCCCTTTAACGTTTGAAAGAACGTTTGACTCATGATTTTAGTGAGAGTTAATTAATCTCTGGCCGGTAGATCAGAATAATCCTCAGGGTTAATTTTTGGCTTGCCAAAAATTGTGGTATGCCGTCTCTGTCATTATATTACACAGTCTCCATTGAGTATTTGCGGCATTTCAGTGCACAATGTCCCGTCAGGAAATCTTTCCTTGATAGTCCCTTGATAAAGGTCTTTGCATGAGCTTGTCTTGTTGTGTTTTTCCAGTGTTCCTTGTTTTTATCTTGGGCCGACCTTCTCACTTGCTCTCGCACCTTTTGGACACTCCTAGAACAGAGTCTGGGCCTATAATGCAGCTGATGATCCCTTTCTTGCGAACTCTTCCGCTTTTTTGTTTCCTTCGATTCTCGAATGTCCGGGCACCCACAGCATAGTAACCTTATTGTGGTTTGCCAGATTATTCAGTTTTCGATTTTTGCATTCACAAACCAGCCCTGGTTGTATCCTGGGGTTCACTAATGTCCTTAGCATCGCTCGGCTGTTGTTGTAATACAGAATCGTTTGTTGTTATAAGCTTTCTAATTGATTTCTGCTGTACAATGCAATTAGACCATGCCTCTGCTTGAAAAACACTGGAATATCTTCCTAGTGAGATTGCGTTACGTAACTGCAGAATTTTTTCCAACAATGTAGCTACCAGACTCAATCTATGTTACTCTGAAGAAGCCTTAATTAAATGGCGAAAGCTTAGCGACTGGAAATACAGTCTTTTATTGCTCCCTCTGTCTCGACAGGCTGTTGATACCCAATAATTGTTGCCATCTTCGTGATCATAATTTGCGTATGTTGCTGTAAGTTGTAGAGGTTAGGTTGCATGAAATCATAGCATATATACATTTAAAGATTTCTGTTCGGCCGTTATGGAATATTCTACAAAGCTTTCGTTATATTTAAAAAATTGGGGTTAAAAAATTCGTTACCTTCAATTCTCAAGCAGTTTTAAGAAAGAAAAATGTTCAATATTCAAAATGATAAGAATAACGAGAAATAACAAGAATAAATGTAGATTTCAAATTCATATGTTAGAAGCCACACCAGAACATATAACGACACTAGATAGAGTGACACACAAAGTGAGAGGTTTCAACTAAATGAATCTACTTCCCATTTTTTCAGACGATAGTTTGCATAGCGGACAAAGCTAATGGCAAAACCGATACAGAAAATGTGATGTTTTTATCATAATAGGTAGTATAGGGATTCTAGCATTTTACTAAAGGAGTTGAAATAAAAACAAGGTCGAAACGTGTGAAAAACTTTCACGACTTTTAATTTTAAGCACATTCAATTTGAAAAAGAAAGATCGAGAAGGCATGGCACTGAAGTTTATCCCTAGAACTTTGGAGGCGTTCCCTCCGTATTTCGCCATTAACTGACAATGAGGCACGTGTACAATACATACATACGTACAACACACGCAGAATGAACTGGATCCACGAGACGAATCGTAATTATTCTTTGTTCTTGGACGTGCGATCTAATTTAGACTGCGAAGGCAGACGGAGAAAACAAAGCGAGTTGTTACTTCAAAAGTATCCTTGATGCTCGACGCGAAGGAGTTGAAACGGGTAAAAGAATTTAAGGTGCACCTTTTACTCTAGCGGAAAAGCAATTTTTAGCAAAGCTTGACTTACAGTTTTTTTTTTTTCGGAAACCGTTCCAACAAACTTTTATTGATTAGTTGTTAGAGACGAAATTGATCGAAATTTGGTTTATGATTCAAGTTAATACTAATATTAAACCTAAACAATAACAAAAACAAAAAAAATCAACTTTTATGTTGTTAGTATAACAGAAAACACTTTTGAAACTACTAATTCACTTTTAGTATAAATCTAACTAGGTTATTGAATCTAATTCCATGATAGGTGAGGGAGCGAAAAGGAACGGTAGTGGAAAACTTTTTAAATTCTTTAAGATGGTTATATTTTGGGAATATTAATTAGAGAACACAGAAAGGGTACCTTGTTGTTGTTAACGTGTTTTTTTTTTTTTAGAATTTGTCTTATTAAAAATTTCTCATTTTGCTTTAATTTCTTTGTTGCCCAAATGTTAATGAGTAATGTGTTTTAATCTATAAGGTACATATCCCGCGTTCACTCTTTCTATCTCGGTTTTCCTTGGACAAAAAAGTATACTCTAAGGAAATACTTCCATCGCGAAAAAATTATACCCTCTCGTTATCGTAAATACACTCCAGGGAGGGAGCATTACCGTTTCTGCTTGTATTCGAATATGGCCCTTTCTCCATGTTCATACGTAGACGAAACGATTTCATTACTTCACTTTTTTCGTCCCTTTTTATCTCCGTCTCTCTTGTACGGGTCTCTCATTATACGCACGAGAAATAACATAGGCGGCCGATCACAAAAGAAAAGATAGAATAATAAAAAAGCCGAGTACAGTTTTAGATTTTTCTCGTCTGTTTGGAATGTGCCTTTAATCTTGCAGAAACATTTTTCGTGCAGGCACAAGGAAGGAAGGAGGGTGAGTGGTCTTTTATACGATGATCCGAAATTCTGGTGCTCTTTGACAATGCTTCTTTTGGCCATCTTTGAATAGAAAATGGTTGCTTTTATGATGATTGATAAAGAAAATGTATTTTGTTTGAAAACCGTAATATAGGGCTATCATTAGTAAATACAATTTTTAAGAAATTGGAAATAACTACTTATTAATAATCTTTGCTGTTTTTTATGTAAGGTTATAAAAAATCAAATGTGTTAAGTCATATGAACGTGGAAGCAACGGATTTTTTGTGCTTCGACTAACTATTTGACCGCAAAAAAATGGTGTCCAATGTTTCAACTGCGCAATGGGAAGAAGCTCTGTAGCTCTAATATTTCTATTCGGTATCGTTCGGTATTTGCTCTACCTAAAACTAATAAAAATTGAAAAGAACTGTTAGGAGCATATCCTTTCGTTAACATGGAAGATAATAATAATACATATTTTATTGTTATCCAGTTATTTGTATGCGACAAAAAGCTGCCCACACCAATTTTCTCATTTTCATGTTTTGGGAATTCACAAATATTGATAGGTGAAACTATGCCTCATTAACCCAAATCATTCTTCCACATTAATGACAATGTTATTAATTATCCAGTTACAAAACTCCAGACGTCGTGCATAATCTGCTGGTTTCAATTCTTGTACCGCAGTGACACGGTAAGGGTAGAGCTTTGTGTAAAAATTTATGAGTGGTTTCAATGCAGAGATTGGCCTGTCGATTCAATTGCTTAATAGATGTTTTCGGTCCATCATTCATTATTTGTTGACCATTAGCAACAACTTCGGTCCATTTCTTCGGTGTTCCACTACCAGCTTTTCGTAGGATGCTACCAGTTTCACAAAATATACTTCATTCATTCATTCATTCATAATGTTAGGGAGACACCTTTAGTCCAGGCACTTGAGCTGGGTGCTCATTGTACCGTCCCTATTAAATCTCTTACTTCCACTCGAGCAGCTTGGTGTTCTCTGTAAAGCCCAGTATCTTGCCCAGTGGGAACTTGAGAACCTTCGAGGGCTCCAATAGAGCCTTCCCGAAATGTTCCTGCCGGAGTGTTTTCAAATATACTTACGGTTCTATCTCTTTTTTTAAACTGTGTGCAGTCAACAGTAAAACTTGGAAACTATACTTCAAATTTTTCTAAGCAACTTTGGACAGAATAGACCCATTTTCTGTCAACACGGGTGCCATTACTAAAGCAACTAAAACTCTCTCTGTTAGAAAGAAAACACCATTTGGACCATATTTGGAAGTTGTACCTTGAGGTTACATCAACAACAATCACTTGTTTAGACATGAAAACAACTGATTAAACGAAATGGGTTTAAAAGGCGACAAAATAAAAGAATTAAGGAAATAAATATACTTCAAACGCTAAAGCAGGTTACTTTGCTTGTCAAAATGGAATTATTATGACAATTATCAGGTGTGCAATTACAAGGACCAAGTTACGACTTAATATATCAGAAAATCACAAGTAATTTGATTGTTTTTGAATGAATACCCGTTATATTAGTAGTCTGGCTTCCGTGTAGGAGATATTGGGTTTCGTTTCTTTTCCTTTGTGGTATGGTTTCTACCCTCCTGGTTTCAGTACGCAAAAGTGTTGAAAACAAAAATGATCTTGTAATCCATGGATATAAAAAGCAGTCTATCTTTAGGTCTAGAGAGCCCCTTAGAAATTTTGCGCCTGTGGATTTAGCCTAGTTAGCCTATTGGGTAAAACGTTCCAGGTCGGAACAGAACCCACCGTAAAACATGCCTTCATATTATGAATCACCCAAGGAGCTATGAACTATGCTGTTTATTTTAATGTAATGGCTGTTGTTCCGTCTAGCCCTGGTGATGTTTTGTTTTTTAATGAACTGCTGTAGTGTATTATTTCATTTTCATTTACATCTATAAGATAGCAAGAGTTAAGAATACATGCCGAATATTTCGGCCTTAAAACCTTTGAAAAGAGAGAGTGATCGTAAATCACGGTCAAAGGTCGAGCATTGTCACTTTCGACAAACGTAATTGCAGAAAGATATAAACTGCTGCAATTCGATATGTCCGCTGCTGGTGGTCGTCTTTTTTCTCTTGTTCCCTACTAAGTAGTACTTCAGATACATTTTAAACGTTAGTGAGCCTATTTTCACATAAAACGGACAATATCATTGTATATACAGAGCATTCTCACATAGTCACCAGAAGAATACGAACTAAATATACACATAGTTAAGAACAACAAGTTTTTCTTTCACCTACACCACGTTGATGTCATAAGAATAAATAGTTACGTACATACATTAGTTACATACCATCAAAAGCTATATAATCTCATAACAATACATGTACTACTAAACGATGTATGTGGTACCAAAATCTTTTCTATACGAATAATTGATCGATTTCAGCATAATGGTTATTAAAATATATGGTAACGAAAATGGAAAAGATCCTAGAAATCGATAGATGAACTCGCTAATCGGTCTAATAAGAGTAAATAAAAATAGCAAATCGATAGGATCCACAACGCTCAGCAATGTGGAATGTTTTGTATTGGCGTGCGTAGTTTGCGATTTGCACACTATAATCGTGTACTATAACAGCCAGTGCATGTATTTAGTTGGAAACATGATCGCTAGGGTTGTCACTTGCATGTTACCAGGCATTAGGCTTTTGGCAATTTAATTTAGGGAATATTGCTACATTATTGCCTTTATTGTGAAAAAACAATATTTGAATAAAATAGTTTGTTCTAACTATTCCATTTTAAGATCATATTTATAACAAGTAATGGCTATAAAAGAATATTTATAAGAAACAATATCTTAAAACCTATGACAGAATGACAAGTAGAGGAATAAGTATGGTAGATTATACATACTAACACAAATAAAACATTATACAAAAACCGTGAGTGGTAGATATTGTCGACTAATATGTATATTTTATATTTGAATTCAATGCGGAATTTCTTTAGAACCTCAAAAATAAAAACAGCGCTACCTTATATGATACTTATACAAATGAGGCTTCAAAGGTAATAGGATGTGACATTACTTTAATGAAGTGTTGCATTCAAATATAAAACTTCTACAAAACGAATTTACTATGTACTTAGGTGCACCTCGTAAACATCTTAAGAAATTGAATTCGAAAGCAGATATTCATCTCACGGAAGTTTTTAAAAGCTCTTGATTCTTCTCAGAGACCATTTAGTATACAGCGTACGACGGCAGGGGAATGCAAAATGCTGCAGAATCTATGCATCCACGTGGTGATGCATCCAGGTAAATATAGGACCAGGTAAGTGAATGCGTCACTCGACGTGCAGAACGATGGGAAGTGGCCCCACTATCGTCTAGTGGCAGTGTTTAAATAAACAATTACCAGCACTTTCAAGATCACTCGGGGGATCTGTGTGTGCGTGCTTGGGAAATATGGAGTCAGGAAGTCATTTTTATAGGCATAAACATTCATAGACGCGGCTTGATGGGGAGCGTCTTCACTTATTTATAGACACGGCCTCACTGCATCCCTCGAAATTAAAATTCTAATGCAGCTTCCGTCCGTACTTTCTGTAATGTTATTTATACAGTATAGGGGAACTCAGCGTAAAATGATTTTTTGTTATCTCCTGCTCTCTAAAGTAAAGAGACTTGAAAGCCGGAAATATATTTACAGTCACGGTTACTTTCAAAAGCATACTAGACCGGTAATATAAGGAATAAGGGCAGACAAACGCGGTTACACGGTTATCACGTTATAAACAAAAGACAACTGATAATGGTTGATTTGATCTGGATGAGCGAATACAAAGATTGAAACTAACACCTATTGCTTTTATTCTCTTTCATTCTGAGGATTACGTCGTAGGAGATCTTTATTCAATTACAATGGTTTTATTACAAACTAGTTCGTTTTACACTTTCTGAATTTAAATTATGAAATTATATTTATTCATTGATTATTCAAGAGATAAACTATGGATAATGCACGATCTACAATAAATAAACAGAACGACACACATTTACTGACTCTTTTATTTGAAAAGTTTATTACACGCACCTTGAATTATAACCGCTAAAAATATGGATTTTTTCTTATTTTCTGACTACTAAACCCTCTTACAAATCAATTTCTTTTCTAAAATTATTAAAATTATATATATGCTTTCTAAGGTTTCTTCATTGTTTTGTTATTTTGTACGATATCTCTTTTATTTAACTTGATCTTAACTTAACTAAAATTTAACCCAAAAAGCTGTTAACAAAGAATTGAATGTAAAAATTATTTATTTGAATTAAGCAACTATTTAAATTAAAAATTTAAGAATAACTGCGAAGCCAAATATCTAGCTTTCGTATTCACTAACTAAATGATGCATTGAGCTCGTGGCTTTATTAACATAAAAATGTATATATGTATTTTCTTGGTCGAATAGTAAACAGCAAAAAAAAAGTAGTGTTAATACAACTCCAACTTTGGTTCCCACAGGTCCACTCCTGCAATTTATAAAATTTACACTGAGGTTATGGTCAAATATGGTATTTATTATTATACTTAGCAAAATACGTAAATAAAATTTACATCTAAAATTCGTTTTATACAGTCAATTTGTTAACTCAACAACATCAATTGTTATTTTAATAGGATTATAAATAAAATATGAATTTTAGAAGTTTAACAAAAAACCGTTTTGTCAATGTTATTAAAAATATACGTTAACATTGATTCTAAGTTATAATAAGCACTAAATCATAGTAAAATTAGCGAAATATTCTTTGCTGCCTAGATTACTGAAGTGATAATGTAAATGTCAATAGAACCTTAAATAAATATACATTACTTAAATATTTTTTAAGAACATATAATTTTTTTTGTAAGCATTTGAATTTCACCTCATAATGCATTGTTTTTTAAGAAAATAAAGGAAAGTATAATTATGTAAAAATATATTTATGTTTTTAAATTCTTTTGCATATTAAATATCGGCAAAATGTGTATATATATACCTTGATTAGTAAAATTTATTGTCACACAAGGGCTCTTTAAAATAAGTGAATACTACATTATTAAAACAATCATTTATACAGATAAGCTGAATAACTGCGTGCAAACTGTGTTAATAATTTAAACTATTGCCATATTGTCAAAGAAAAAGTCATCTATTATTATTATTACCACAAATGTAAAATAACTTACAATATCTTTATTATCAATTTCTTTCATATGAATTGCTAATAAATATTTTTCAATTGAGGTTATTGTTTTCTAATTATTAGTATTAAGAGATGCACTGTTTTTAGTGGTGGGCACTATCGATAGCGACTATCGATAACTATCGATAGTTTTGACTATCGATAACTATCGATAGTTGACTATCGATAACTATCGATAGTTGACTATCGATAACTATCGATAGTGAGCTATCGATAACTAACGATAGTTGACTATCGATAATTATCGATAGTTGACTATCGATAATTATCGATAGTTGACTATTGGTAACTATCGATAGTCCACTATCGATATGAAATCGAATGATAGTGAACTATCGATAATTGCTGATAGTAGACTAACGATAACTATCGATGACATAATATTCGAAAGTAAAATAATGTAAATCCCTTATAGAACATTTAGAAATGGATTAGTTCAGTATTGATAAAAATTAGCCAATTAATGAGACTTGGTCCGTCTATTGATATACGGATAGTGTCTAACAATTTTTTTTCGCGAGATGTAATTTTGAGAACTGTCTTGTATAACTAAAAATAGCGTGAAAAGTGCTTTTAGATGATAATATGGATGGTCCAAAAGTAAGTGAATGTAAGTCGGGAAGATAACTAAACGTGTAGATACATAATAAATTATATTTTACAGCAATATAATGAGAATAATTAATTGCGTTACAATCATAACAGTAATATATTGTATAATTTATGTGAAAATTTGCGCAATTGGTTTTGCAGTCTTCTGACAAGTACTTACAGTGAGCGGCTTCTGAATCCCTGATATATTAGTAAACAAAATTTTGATTTTAAAAATTAAAAAAAAAAATGATCTAACTTACCGATTATATATGTAAATGCTCAATGCTGCCGTTAACACATTCTCACAAAGCAAATATGGGTATGACAATTGAAATAAATAAAATAAAATTGAAAATAAATATAATTTAAAAATAAACAGTAAATAACATTCTAATATATAAAATAAATACAATTCTGTTTATATTTAAAATGCCTCAAAAAACGGTCATAGTCTAAATAATATATAAATTTTTGTTTATACATATTAAAATTTGCCCAAATTCAATGGAAACACGACAAGCATTCTTTTAATTTATTTTTCTTTTCTGAGTAGCCTAATGGTTTGTGTTATTTTATATTGTCTTGTTAATTAAAAAAGAATGTGTTATGAATAATCAACTACTCATTGAGTAGAACTAATTCCTTCTTTTGTAATATCAATGTGCGTCAAAGTGCACATCTAGTACACTATTATTTATTTATTTTTATTAAATTTTTATTATAATTATATATATGTATATATTGACGATACCTTGTTCTTTACAAATGGCAATAAATTGAATTTGAATTTGATGATGAAACAATGAACCAAAATACTAGTGTTAAGACAATTTCCATTAGTATATTAGTATAACTATCGATAACTATCGATAGTTGGTCCGACTATCGATAGTACTATCGATAGTTGAAAATATCGATAGTGCCCACCACTAACTGTTTTACAAGAAATCCAGTAACAAAAATGGTTTTTCGCCAGAATATTTCGTTTCCCTGGTATCTGCAGAAATACCTATGGTAGAAATTAAGATATTTCTTAAAGATTTCTTATATGTACATTAACCGCTAGCATCTTATAACGAGAAATCGAGTAGTGAAAACTGCATACCCATAAAATCCTTATTTCTATGATATTAACAGAAATGTGAATAGCATTGCGATATCGTTTAGTTATTCCTATCCACATTAATAGACATCTCAAAATGACGGGTATCGCTTTCTAAGAGGAAACAGAAGAGATTTTTTTTAACTAGGAATCCAGTGTTGAAAATCCCATTACATTAAGATTCTCCGAGTGTGAAACATTAGCAAAATTTTAAAAAAAAATACGATATTATTTAATTATTGCATTCTTTTACATAATCCCTAATAGACATCTTAAAATCCAATTATTCTGTTGTAATGGGCATCAAAATCTATACTTTTAGAATAAAAAAGGAAAACTACTTCAGAAGTAATAGCAGGGCTTTGTTATGCAGTGAAAAATAGTAATTCGTACCAAGGCAACACACCTAAGGAGGCCCTGGAACTTCTGGTATTTGATTCTGTTGAATTTTCAATTAGAAAATGTACCATAGAAATTAGGGCTGTTCGAAACAGGGTATCTGGTTTTGGGTAGTTAGTTACACCTTTAGCTTGGAGATGCTAAATGACACCATGGTTTAGAAATTCAACCTGGATAGAAAGTATCAGGTTATAATACCAGATAAGAAGTACTGGTTGAAAGGCCATCCAGTAAGAGCAGACTCAAACTGGTATATAGACGGCTCTAAAACTAATTATGGTGTAGGAGACGGCATATATGGAGAGAAGCCCAGAAAGACCCTGTTGATAAGCTTCAGCGAGCGCCCTAAATGAGGTAGGCACCCAAACGTACTTAACATTGGCCTGGTTTCCCAGGCGGCGGACAACTCGGTCAGACGAGGCTCGTTAAGGCTATTCATTGGAACTAGTTCAACATTACGAAATTGCAAATTAAAAGTCTATCAATGAATAGACATATAATAAGTCCAACTAATGGTTGCAAAATCACTAAGGCCAAGACAGATGACGATCTCTGTAGATTGTGCCATGAGGAGAAAGTAATCCCAGTTTATCCACTGTGCCATTACGAGGGTCTGGTGAGGGCAAGGTTTCTAGTACATGGCGTAGAGAACTCCACAGCTGACAGCTACATAAATCTTTCAAAGATGATTAGCCTAATTAAACAGGCAAAGTTAGAGAGCGCTTTTTAGGACAAATGGGATCACAGTAGATCTGTAAAGATCGCGGTGAAATAAGGTATAGCCATTCCAACCCTAATCTAATCTAATTTAATCTACCTTCGACTTTACTTTTTCATCCATTTTTAACACCATTTAATAAGTTTTAGTTTATCTCTAAATTATACCTTTGAAAGCCTATATTAGGTCCTAGAATCGGTAACTCGAACACCTAGACTCATTTTAGGACCGAATACCCGATTTCGGGTATCAGAAGGCAAAATACTCGACTACTATCCGAATCGGGTAGACAGTTATTAAGAATTTGTTGAAGAGTGTTACCTGTAGGTTATACGAATAGATGTGCAGATTTATAATAAAATGTTTTTCTTCTTACAATATCAATGATGATCATACACAGTAAAAAATTGCGTGTAGAAATTAACACTAAAAGTGGTCTATATAAGTCCACACTATTTTTGGTAAATTTTACACTGTGAAATTTGGTAAAATTTACCAAAACGATTTGGTAAATCCTACACTTTAAAACGTGTAGTATAAGACACTTGCCAGAGTAAACTACCAAGAGATGATGTACACCTTTGGGTGTTAGGTAGAGGTACACTACAGGGGTGTATGATGATATTTTATTTGTATAGGTTATGTATATCGTACAGTATATATACGCTAAGCACTCTAATAAATGTAAGGTGGTGAAGTAATCCAAAAGAAACTTCAATTTGCTAATATAAATTTATTTTCGAAATATCTTTTTGTATAAAACAGAATTTAAACATTTGCTTCCTCGCAAAACGCACAATGTACATAAAAGGAATAGACTAAACAGGAAATTACATTCTACACGATTGGTCATATATGCATAACCTACAATATGTCATAAAAATCGTTTAGAACTGACAAATATTTTAGGAAATACAGCAACAAAGAATATAGGTGTAAACAATACGTATTATGTACCTACCTACATATCTAACTATTGTTCAAAATGGTGTAATTAATTACTTACCGTTTGATATGCAATGTTTATATGCCGACGAGATAGGCGTATCACTAATACTCAGCCATTTAACCATACTTTTGCATTTAATTCATATCAATACAATGGTTGCACAAAAAATAAAATATGTACGTATAAACTATAAATAACTAAAAAGCAGAGGCACATGATTCAAGTTTCAATACGAATCCGATCACGTGTTAATTGTTCGTTACTAGTTTGTAAGTTTATCTCTCTTTATTACATGTACCTGATAGAAATTGTTCATGCGCAGGCGTACGCCCTTATCTTTTCGAAGTCAACCTTTTACACCCCCTGGTGTAAATATTTCAAATATTGGGCAAATATGTCTTTACCTAATTGATTTTGGTAACAAAATGCAACTTTAACCAAATTAGGTGTTAATTTTAACACGCAAATTTTCTACCACTTACTTTTTGAGCTTTACACGCAGAATATTTTTACTGTGTAATAATGTACAAAATGTACCTACGATAATACGTTTATTTGTACTTAATTGTATATTGAAAATAAATATTTGTCCTTTCCGTTCCATGACGAAAGGCTATCATTTTTCCTAAAATGGTAATCACAAGATAACGCAAAATAAAACAGAGTTATTTCTTTCCAAACGCCTCCGAAAGGTTATATTATCGAAATAAGCAATGACGCGTTCGTAAATTTATCCCTATTTTACATTCTTTCTTTCCTAAATCTCTGCGAATCTTTCCGGTAGGGCGAACATAAGGAAAAACTGTGCGCTTATCTATACTATGCTTCGGATTTGGGCGGCGCGTCGAAAATGACTCTTCCACGTTGTTTTTTCTTGGCAGCTCGAACGGTACTTCCCTCAGCTCGATTGATGATCGAGTTATTTCAATTGCACGGTTTTTATTTTTTCGCCCTGTCGTCGTTTCGTTCCTCTCACATCGCTTTGTTTCGTTACTGTGCGTGCCTCAAAATCGTTTGGGAAATTTCCTCGTAGGAGAAATTCCTCATTTCTTGAACCGCGTTAGTGACTAGGGCGAATATATAAGTCATGAATGATGCAATAGTGGCAACTGATAAAATTACGGGAGGATACGTTATGAAAATTGCACGAAGTTGACTATTACTGAGGACAGATATATGAGGAAGAATGCCTCGTACTGTGGAGGGCTGATTATTGGAAAGCCGATGGAATTTTTAATTACTACGCAGTCACGTTTCAGCGGTGGCATGAGATCTCCCGCCTTCTACCCTTTGCCTAATTAATCAATTGTAGCGTTGGATATCGCCATGTCTAGTTAACAAACAACTGAGCATTCCTGCGGCGCCTAATCGCGATCTGTTGACGCCATCATGAAATATTCGGTGCTCCACTTTCATGTACACGAGCAAACGACACCCAGGTAGAACGGTGGCAGTCTACTGGCAATAATGCCAGTCATTTATTAGCGAATTGTTACCGGCGCGGCGTTTAGGTGGCAGGACGACAGACGGGGTAAGGTGGATCTGGGAGACACGGGGAGGATTCGTTAGAACGATTACCGGGTGACGTTCGCGCGTTACTCAACGTTGGTCGAGGATTTGCCCGACCGCGTTCATTGTTCAAAGCATTTAGCCTTTCATTTCCATCTAATTTGGAATTACTTTTGGTGTTTTGCGATATTGCGACTTCGTTCCGGTCGTTTCTAAGAGCTGTAATTACGGACGGAAATGCAATTGCAGGAACGACGGGAAATGGAAGTTTATGTGTTTAAGATGGGAATAGGACTGAATAATATGTAAATATAACAAGAGTGTTTGACGTCTTGGTGTATTTTGTTCTAACATGTACTAATGTAAGGTAGTTGTATACATTATTATTGTTTTTATTTTAAGTAAAGTTATTTGCAATGATTATTAATTATAATCTTCTACTGTAACGTGTAGAGGATATTCTTTCTCTTCAGGTTTTACTATGTCAATTTTCTTTGATCGTCTTTCTCCAATTCTTCCTGTCCTTTGCTAATATCTCGGCCTGCTTCCAAGATAGTCTCTTACTCTTCAATAATCTTCCTATCTCATTATCCCAAGTCTTCCCCAACTACTTCTTAAAAGTTTTTTATTAGCATGGTAAGCTTTATTTACTATCATTTTTCTTTCTGTAGTTTCTATCTTATTGTCTCTGTCTTTTGACAACATCACTCCTAGGTACTTGAATCTATCCACCTGCTCAAATTCGTAGTCCCCTATCTTTATTCTTCCATACTTTTGATTTTTGCCAATCTTCATTATTTTTGATATTAAATAATAACAGGAAATGTTCGTTTTCCAATCCTTTTTATTGTTTAGTATCTTTTATGTGCTACATGTTTCGGCCAAAACTGACCATCTTCAGGCAAACTATAAGATGAAAATATTTTATCAATTATACATTGATTTACATTTTTGAATTTTTAAATTTTAAATATTAAATTTTTAAATTTTACATTAATCTGATTTAATCATAGAATAAAATTATTTTATTATGTTTATATAGTTTTTATAGTTTTTTACTAATGTTTTTATTTAAATTGAAATCAAAATTTTATCTAATGAATAGAAAATACTTACTAAAATTGTCAAGTTTTGTTATGTATTACAAGAATGATGTGTCAAATTTTTTATATATAGTTGCATCGAGAGAATAAAATTTTTTTTATACATACTATTATCTTAAATTTTTTAATTACATTTAAAAAATACTGACGAATAACTAAACACATTAAAACCTATAAATTTTTAAATTTAAGTTTAAAATATCTCGGATTATCACAAAACACTACCGAGTGGTAAAACACAACTGAAATGGCCCGAATGCCAGCCAAGGAACGCACTGAAGGATAACATATTTGTAAAAACATTTCAAATAAAACGATTTTATTTTTATTTTGTGTTGTTCTGACCGTATGTGTGTAAAAATGATTTAGTGAAAAAATTTTCGTGAATGTATGTGTTATATGTTATGTTTGTTTTAATTAACTTAAATCATTTAATTTATGAGGTTTTTGGGTGTAATAGAAATTGTAATATGATATAAACGATTATTGAATTAAGAAAATATATTATGTTGAAAATAATATGATGTTTTCCGTCTAGCACGTTTTAGTGTGTTTTTACAATGTATTGTTTAAAGTTTTAGAAATGTAAAAAGTGGTTTTATGTTATATTCTAATTGCTCATTTAATATTCTTTTGTTATTGTTCCTTGTATATGTCTCTCTATTTCGTATGCCTCCAGCAACCTCAATTTATGGCTTTTGTCACATCTAGTAACAATTTTGTATTTGTATTGTTTTTACTTGTGTGTCCTGTGTTTATTAAATGTTGAAAAAATGTAGATTTTATTTGTTTTCTATGTTCGTTAATACGTATAATCAATTTTCTACCAGTTTCTCCGATGTATAATGCGTTGCAATTATCGCATTTTATACTATAAACACCGTTTTCATTACCTAAAGAATAAAATCCTAAATCAAAAACGCTTTCAACGAGGTTAACTGCTATAAAAAACATGAAACTTGCCAAGATTGTTCGAAGGTGTATGTTATTAAACCAAACAATGCCTAAACAACAAAATCCAAAATCACAAACCTCTTTCAACGAAGTTAACTACTCTAAGAACACATAAAATAAATTTGCTTCACACTTTTGACTGTAGTAAAACCACAATTATTAGGATTAATTTATAAGGAACAAAATTACCATGTTAGAAATAAATTGGAAATATTGTATATAAAAAAGGAATGAACTGATCTTGCCCATCTATCCAAAATCTATTCCTTATTATTTTAGAAACTCTATCTCCGATACATGTGTACTAGTTCTTACTTCTTTAACACACCAGCAAAAACTTGCATATACATACATACATTGACGGTGCCTCAAATAATATTTTAAAATGTTGTGATGTGTCATAATGTCTTTAATATTAATGTCGATTAACATAAAACAACAATGTTGTTTTCAAAAAATCATATGGTATATATCTTGGTTATTTTAACATAACAGATTAAGCGAATTATACCATTGCAGTAATTGAAAAAGACAATAAATTTGTGGGAACGTTGTGCAACATAGAGTAGTTATTTGTCAGTAAGGAGTACACGATCGAATAAAATGGCAATTGCGCTCCGAAACCGTGGAAAAGCAGACACGATAAAAATGTTGCCTAGAGAGTTCGTGGAGATTTTGGTCGGCATGAATCACCTTCTCGTAAAGGTATTGTAAAGCTAATCGCAAGATTAGAGTAAAATGGTCACGTAAAATAGTCCGCTTGAATTTGTGTCATCTGGTCAGCCTAAAATATTGTTGCTGTTGCTGAAAGGGGGGCAGAAAATCCAGGTTTGTCTATCCCAAGATGTTCATAGTAATTAAAGATCAGCCTTCATCGCATTTTGCATAAAGATCTTAATTTACAAACGTATAAAGGCAGTTGGGACTGGAACTGAAACCGACACCGAATTTTTATTTATTGGGTGCTGGAAATATACATAGGAAGGTAATCTTTACTTTTAGAAAAATCATTTTTAGCGACGAAGCTTTTCATCTCGGTGGGTTTGTTAATAGACAGATCAGCTGCACCTCGTTCCGAAAATCCAAGTACAATAGTGGAGAAACCTTTTAATCCCCAGCGAGTCACTGTTTGGTGTAGTTTTCGATAGGCAGAATTATCGAGTCTTACTTTTTTTGAGGATGATGATGGTGGTGCAATTAGAGTCAACACGGATCGTTACCGTCTGTCTTTCTTTGGCTTATATTAGATAGTGTGGACATAGACAATTTTTTTTTCTAGTAAGATGGTGTTACGTGCCATGAAATTCACAATTTTCTTAACCTTCTTAATATTATCAGAAAATTAGTTTTAAAAAACATTTAATTAAATATATATTATCTCCGTTCATGTTACTGCCTGATTGTTTAAATTTCAGTCAATAAGAACTATAGTTAAACAAAAATAAATTATCTCTTACGTGGCATATACTATCAGTAAATTCGATTAATTCCAATTGTGGGTACACATATAATACATTTGCTACAAACATTAAATATGTCCCGCAGCGAAATAGAGGCTGTACTAATAAATTATCATACAAATTGAGTACGTGCGATTTCAACGCAATAAAACATTTGTAACCAAATTAATACGTAATAATATTCATTTCCCATAAGTCGTGCGTAAAATCGAAAATGGATCTTTCTCGTTTGAATCGGTATTCTATCTAGCATCCTTTTTTAAAAGCTACCTGCAAATTATTCTGTGCACCCGTTTGCAATTTATTTCAGATTTGCGTATGCTCATTGATCAATAATAATCGTTAATGCTATTATTCCGCGGAATAAATCAGCTGTAATACCGTAAATTATTATAGAAGTTCAGGTGCCCTGTTACAGTTCCTATTTATCTAACGTTCATGTTGTACCAATTATTACTGACAGCATATATATCAAAATTATTAGAGGGCTCATTATGCCTGCATGTAGCAAATTAATGGAGAAATAACAAAATATGTAATAACAAAATTCCCAGCTTCTATTCAATATTATATTGTCGTAATGATCCATAACAAATGTAATTTGGGGAGCGGATATGTTTGTGAATCCTTGATCAACATTGTAATATTGTAGTTAAGTGATAAATAGGAGATTAATGACAACATACTACACTGAAAATAAACACTGAAATTAAAATAAATTGGTTATAGAAATAAATTTTTGCGACTTCTTTAAGGGCTAACAAAATATTTATGATGGAATTAAGAAAATTGTGTCAATTAAAAGTAGTAGCATTTATAATAAATTCATGAACGTGATCGATTTATCACAGATCTCCTTCAAGTGAAACACCTACTCTACTTGTAACCAGAAAATGATCTCACCGAAATCTTTATTAATTAGTGGTTGCCATAAAACAACGGCTTGTACGCCTTTATCATAGACCAGAGAGTTTTAATTTATATAATAATTTATTTCTCAGTAACTCCTGGGGCATGGGGGGGTGTAGTGCTCTAGACAACCTATGATTATTACCTTAAGTTGACTTGTTATAATCTTAGTTTCTTTAATAAGTGCTATTTTATTTCTTTAGTTGTGATGTTATTATGTTATAGTGAAGAAAACCAAATTTTTAATACATAACTTTGTTTATTTTGAGTTAATAAAAATTGAATAACAATTAAGATGAATAATTCTCTCTCTCAGGGTAAGTAGTAAGTTCAAATACTATTCAAATTATACAAAAATAAGATTCCTTGAATCTTAATCCAAACTAATCTCAATATATCTTGTTTAAAAATCAAAATTGAATTTAAATCTCCCGCTAACCTCCCGTCTTATAATCGCGTATTGTCAAACACCTTACTACAACAGCAAACGTTTGTTTACATCAACGAAAATCCCTAATAAATCACTGACATCAAATCATTCTAACCTCAGAATTTAATTACGTTCTGAACGCCGGTTATAAGTTCGAAAGATGAATAAAGGCTTACTTTTAAGTACGATAAATAGCTCCTTGATACTCCAAATACTGATTCCCGTTCTGCAACAATCTTTCTAGCTCCAAACCTGCACTATCGATGTCTCAGCCACCCAAAGTTGTATCTCAGTCCCTCGATTGTGGCTCCAGGAATAGAAAATACGTCCCCCAATTCTTCGAAATTAATGGATTACCATCATTTTTACACAACACACACAACACCTCATCCTTGGCAAGTAAATCTTTAGTTAAATGACTCTTATGATTATTTAAATTTTGAAATTTCTAGATGTTTTTGAAAATACAACCAACTCAGGAAAATATCGAAAAAGAAGTCCTTTACAATTGTTTTAAACAAACATTCATATCTCCTAGGCATTATAGACCCAGCAATGATGAAAGAAAATCGTTTCCAACGATACGACACCTTAAATGAACCTACGTTCGTACGATCAGCGAAGGAACTTTTACCTAGAAAATCCATGGAAACGTGCCCTTTTAAAATTATATGTGATATAGTGAGTGTTTAGTTTGAATTTTTACAATAAATTTACAAAATAGTTAAATACATAAATTAAAAATACATTTTATTTCAATAACAAACGTTTGTTGCTGTATGCTGTTGATTTTAGGTAGGTTAGGTAATTTGATATCATAGCAATATATACACGGATATCAAATATAAATACAACAAAAATAATCGTCAACGAACCAACACAAACTTAGGCATAAATACAAATTGAAAATGAATAGAAACACCTACTAAACTAAATTTTGGATGATAGCTAAAAGATATATGCAAATGTTTCCTTAAGAAAATACAATTGTATCTTGCTCAATAATGATAATGTTCTGCTCTGTTCTTTACAGCTAAGCAGAAGTACTTAGCCGTTGTGTCATCATCGGAAAAGGGAGACATTAGATCGCAAGGGCATTATACAGGGTGGCTCATTAGTGCGTCAAAGTCCAATATATAGTCTAAAATAAAGCTGAAGGAATTTATTTTATGAAAAGTGGTGCAGTAACCAAAAACGCACATTTTAAAAATAATTTGAAGTATACAGGGTGATGCCCTACGGCGGGGCACATTAAAAAAATTGTTTTTTTTAACGAAACGCTATGTATATTTTTTGTGGTTTCTTATCTGCTTTATATTGTGTTTCCAACGATCCCCGGGTTTTTGGTACTGAGTGACACATTGTTGAGTTATTAACGAAAATGGTCGTGACAAGGTTTACTATACTAATTCCATGCGACAGTATTCCGATTAGATAATACAAAATTATTTAGCAAGTATGCAGCCAAAGGATGTGTTGAACGTACAAAATGATTAAACATTAATTATATTATATAGGATGTTTGTTACGATGCAGTCAATTTGGCGATTGACAAAGAGCGTTTCCTGAATTATTTCAAATGGAACAGCCCGTATATTATTAAATTTCTGGAATGGCCCGTTAATTGCACTTAATTTTTATTAATAATGTCCTATACCCAAACCCAATAATTTCAAAGTTATTTTCAATTTTTCATTACAAACTGCTAATTATTTGTTTTATTTTTTAAGGACTATATTGGACTTTGACGCACTAATGAGCAATCCTGTATACTAATTTCCGAAAACTAAACAATAGCTTTTTTTTACTATTATCAGATTCATATTTGAAATTGAGTATTTACTTCTGAAAACACAGCACAGCAGTTTGCAATAGAATTTACGCTTAGTTAAAAAATATATAAACAGCGTAGTGTGATAATTTTTTTAATAACTTACATTACTTAGCTAAGTATAACATACCTGCACACGTCTGTATCAGTAATTTCTCTTTTCTTTGGGCTTAATTTTACCGTAGCACTCTAACAATTACATTGTCGTTAGGAACGCGTCCTAAATATTTAAGCCTGGCGTTATTGCGCTTTATGGGAAAAGTTGGCGAGACGTTAGCATTGTTGTCTCGCGCTTATGTTTATTTCATTTCATTTGGGCGACGGCGGCGCTGAGGCCACACCAAGCGAGAAGAAAAACAAAAATTCTGTTGGGAAATTACCGGAGCCCGTGACTAAAATTTTAAAGTCCCTATAAGGGATGTTACGCAAAACCGTCTCGCCTTCCCGTGCTTTCCTTTCGACGTTAAGAAACGCCCAGGTATGGTAGATGGAAAGCGGATGAGGTCGCCTAACCGCTATCCTTCAAAATTTAATGACGACAGCTGAATTTTCACTCAGTCTTAAAAGGAAAGCGTGCGGACAGAGAGGATCATGATGCCAAACCCTTGTCTATATACGGTTTCGAGCTGAAATATTTATAACTGGGAGAACTAAGAAAGCGACTATTTGAATATAAAGATCATGGATACGAAGATAATATTTAACGGGCATAAAATATACAGTTCATGTTGGAATTTGAAAGGAAAATCAGAAAGATATCATATTGAAGGAAAGATTAGGAAAAGTCATAATTCATAAGATTTGTTGCCAAGGAATTAGCTGTTGTAATATTCACTTAGACTATTATAAACCTCAAATTCAAAATGTATAACTGGGTCCATATGCAATGTGGAAAAACTAACCTCATTTAAATAATATTACTAAACTATTTAATGACCTGTATTTCTGTATTTCAATGCAATTCAATTAAGCATCGTAGTTGTGAAATATCGAATCAGACGTTTCAATCGACGTTTTCCAATAGCTCCTCTTTCTCCTTCAATAACTTGATCCAGTGGCTCTAAAATTGGTTATTCTAAAGAGCTATATAGAAAAGGCGTGGCAAAACCCTCAAAAGTTGGAGAATGTTTTAAGCCAAATCTAAAATTAAGAGAGATCTACACTTCTCTATATACATATAACACTGCGCCCTTCTGTGGGAAAATCTATTTTAGGATAAATTTTAAGTTGATCCTTAACCCATGATTAATTTTAATTTTTTTGATCGATTTTCCCATAGTTCGATAAAGTTATTGCCGCATTGTATTTCGTTTATTTAAGTTTTTTATTTGTTCTGGTTTCACCGCGCGAAATCTCGCTTCCGCATACGATACGTCCGTTCGCGCACGCCTGACTCCCTCTATCGTGTCCGCGTGGGAGATCGCTGTAGGGTATATAAACCGCGCACTTGGCAGTACTTAGTCACTTCACTACTGCTCTCGCGATTTCGGCGCCGGCAAAGCTTCTGACACGACGTAGACTGCCCCTATCTGCGGTTTCGGCGCTGGTGAAGTATTTGGCACGAGGCAAATTGTCTCCGTTCCCTAGCTGTGGTTTCAGCGCCGGCAGAGTATCTGGCACGACGTAGACCGCCCTCCAGCTGTGATTTCGGAGCTAGCAAAGCATCTGACACGACGCAGACCGTTCCCTACCTGCAATTTCGGTACCGACAAAGTATCTGGCACGACGCAGATCGCTCTACAGCTCGATTTCGGCGCCGGTAAAGTACCTGACGCGACACAGATCACTCATCGTAACGTAAACCGTTCGTATTCTTTTTGACACGACCCGGTATATAAATATATATAAGTGGTTTCAGCGCCGGCAGAGTATCTGGCACGACGTAGACCGCCCTCCAGCTGTGATTTCGGAGCTAGCAAAGCATCTGACACGACGCAGACCGTTCCCTACCTGCAATTTCGGTACCGACAAAGTATCTGGCACGACGCAGATCGCTCTACAGCTCGATTTCGGCGCCGGTAAAGTACCTGACGCGACACAGATCACTCCATCGTAACGTAAACCGCTCGTATACTTTTTGACCCGACCCGGTACATAAATTTTGCTTGCTTTAAATTACTATCAAAATTAAATATTCACCGTTTCACGTCCAAGTTTAAAATCGCTCCGTCGTATGTATCATCACGGCTAATATTTGTTTATGTTTATATTTGTACATAAATGTTTTTCTTACTCACTTGTTATTCACTGTACAGATTTCGTTGTTATTTGCATCTGTCCTATTGGAATAAATTCCTGATTAAAAGCACGTTTTAACTGTTTAAATCGTTGCGCATACCATAATCAGAACCCTGGGTACCTCGCACCCACACAAACAGCTACTTCACTAGGGTTAAAAGTCTTGTATTGCGACGGCGAAAGTACAATGACAGCCCGATACAACGCGTAGCATTTTGATTAACAGCTGACGGACTCGTACAACCAGCGCCCCCACACAAACGCAAGGCAGAATCACGCGTAAAATTTCAATACACATGGTTCAGCCTAAAAGTAAGGGTCTAAGGCCTAAGGAGTGCGAAATTCTGCATTTTCTTTACCGCTTTTACATTCTATTGCTTATTATTCTCGACTATTTTCAACCACCGTCAAGATCTACGTCAGAACAATGACTACAGTGGTGCCCTCTGTGTAAACTCACAGAGTGCTGAAAGTATTCTTATCTATCCCTTGAATCATTTGAATCAATTAGGTGATGTTGCCTTAGAAACAGCTTTGATTAGTATATCACCTGTTCTTTGACCACAATGCTATTAGAACGTGTTTTTCACTAGAAGAAAATAGCTGAAATCCCGTACCTTTTAACTCAACTTTTACGTTTTATTTTACGTGCTGACATGGTTAAAGAATATCCAAAACCACATTCCTGATATAAATTTTCCACATCAGGCGCAAGAAGTCATGTGTTTATGATTGATTTTGAGCAAAAAATAAAGCCTTTTTATAAAATACTTCGCACAACTTGTAACCACACACTTTTTCTAGATTTGTTGTTTAAAACGCAGTGTAAGTAATTAATTATATTCGGAAGTTATCCCTTCAAGTCAGCTTTCGTAAAATATCAACTTTAAAAATACATTAAGTTTGGTCATTAAAGATATACTTTTTAATATTAAAAATTTAAATTAGTAATGAAAGAACTATTCCCTCATAAATATTTCTTACTCTCGTACTTTTCCCGCATAATGCATCAAAGAAAAATATTTCTTCAGTTATGACTTTTTTTTAATAAACAAGATATATTTCAGTATAAAACAATTTAAATAAAATTAGCTGTAGGTACGACCTTTGTTTATTTTGCTCGTATACTGCAAAATTTATTAAGACCTAGTCTTAGAAGAATTTTCACCTACAAATAGGTATGCGATACGTTGTAGAGGTCAAAGTCTATAAAATGGCAGATGCAGTCCCGTAATCGACCTGTCTGAAAGGACTGAATTAAAGATACTATGAGCTTCGGACGGAATTCTAAACACTATCGATTGCTAGACAACCTCTTTCGGTTAGCTTTTCCTAGGCTAAAGCGTAGCATATTGGCTAGCTAGCCAACTGCAGATTTCGAGCTTTGTTTACGGTTGCAATCGAACAATGGTTCTCCAGCTTTTTTTCTCGACTATTGCAGGGCCATTGTTTGTGTGTTTATACATTTTCAATATTTAGAGCCTGCAGATGATTACTTAAGTCTTGCGAGTTTTTCGGTTGTGATAAGTAATTATTTTTTCATAAGTTTAAACAGCAAAATTACTAGTGAACTTTTAGATTCAATTTTTCGTAGTTGATTATGTGTTTGTTTTTTGGTTGATTAATAAATTAAATTTAGATAACATTATGATAATGCATTTATTTTGTTTAACTCTGAAGTACAAGGAGGTCTGCACAGATTACTTTCCAACATAAATGCGTACTAAAAATTGAATGGATGCCATAGCCAGGGAAAAATAAATCCGAACAAATCCCGCCAGCGATTGTAACAGTTGTTTACCCATTTCCCTCCTTTAAATACGCTTGAATAGCTAAATGCCCTTTTTCAGTTATTTCATCTCCATGTGGTCCACAAAATAAAATAGATATCAGGGAAAAGACGAGTACTATTGTGTCATTTTGAAATAAAAATATGTTTATTTCGTGGGTCAGTAGCTTCAGTAAACGATTGTTTAGGTGTTTTATTGAAAGTTCACTGTGAAATATTTTTTATTTCCGAAATTATCGATTAGGATTTGCAAGTAATGCGCATATTTTGCTGTCTATTATATCGCACACAATGCTGCCTAGCTTTCGTGGGCTCGCGTGAGATGCCACCCACACCACTTTTCCGTTTTTCCTTAACTATATCACCTCGCGAGCATTGGAAAGTTAATAGTACTCCTCAAGGATTAAAAAACCAATGAGAATAAGTATATAATATATAAATAAAATCGCATTACTTAATTCAAATAAGAGATATGGCAGCCCTGGTAGAATTTTATATTAAAAAACTGTATCTTTATTTTAAATATAAATTCCACCAAAAGTTAGGTGGTAGTTTTCGTTTGCTTGGCTGCATCTTTAGTAATTTAACCGCACATTAATATTATAGTTAGCGCGTCAAAATGCTTGAACTGTCTGTATATGTTTTTATTTTATTCTTTCAATCATGTTTAAAATGTTGCGTGTTCTGGTGTATACATAATAAATATCCATTCAATTAATTTTATTATCTAATGGAATGAATCCCAAGAAATGACTATTGGAGGCATAAATTGCCCCAGTGCATCGTATTGTAATTTAAATGGTTTTACGTGATGCTTAATCTATCCTATAATGAAAGTGAGGGAAATATTGTTAAGTTCATTATCGTAATGTTAGAACTATTATACTCTTGTCTCCTTTTGTTTAATAGTAGGTGGGTTCTGCTAGCGTCGTTACCTTAATGGCATCAGTTCAATTTCATCTGATGGATGCGAGCGAATAAGTAATCACTTATGCGTACTTCTACTCAACTTATGCTTGTTGTAAATGTTCCACTTTCAATTTCAAAACTTCCTTCTCAAAGAGAAGTTTACCCTTACGATATTTCAAGGTCCACGTTTTTTTTTTTTGTTCAAATTTAGGAAAAGATGGAGAACAAATAAAAGCAATCTGATTCCTCACAAATTCTTTAATAAACAAACAGGCGACCGGTTTCGTCCTTTAAAGGGACATCCTCAGACCAGCTAAGAAACATCATATAATTAAGAATTTTTTAAATGTAATTCTTCGGCAGTTTGCATTAAAAATGTTTCGTCATGCATAGTTAATATTAACTATGACTATTAACATTTTTTATCTTTTTAAGAAAATGTAGGAAATTTTTTAAAATACGTTTTTAAAGTGTTTTGTGATTGTCCTTAAATTTATAAAAAAAATTTTTTTTTGAATTATATAATTTTTTTCTGAAGAAGACAACAATAAAACAGATTGTCGAAACGTTAAATGAATAGTTTTATTGATTAATTCATTATATTCAAATTAAGCCGCTAACTCAAGAAAAAAAGAAAAAACATATAATTAAGAATTATACAATTCAATTTTATGGTTTAAAATCAATAAATTACAAGTTACACAGACACAGTGCGTTCCCCGATTGGATTCCAAAGAGGAAAAACATTTTTTTTTGATTTCTCAGAAAAAATAACTTTAATATTTATTAAAGTTATTTTTTACCTCAAACCCTAAAATCGAACATTACCGCGTGTCACGAAAAATTGCTTCTTACGTGATTTTGAACTTATTGTTAGGTAAACCCGTTAAATGCTGAATTCAGCAATAAAATCTGAGTAGGTAAAATCTTTGACAGGTAGTTTAGATTAGATTATTGTTACATTCTTCGGTAGCTTTTTTGTAATAAAAGTATTATTAGCAGAGCAGCAAGTTCCCTGAGTTCGACTCATCTCATGTTGGTGCACGCAAACTTGTGCAGAAATGTTTAACGACGTGTTCAGTTACTAATATTAAAAAAGAGGAAAAGAGGTACTACGAGGCCGACGCTGCGACCTTTTTAGCATTGCAATTGGTAGAGGAAAATCCACGAACATCTCTCAGGAAGAGAGCATTACAGCTAGGAGTTAGTAAATCGCATTTACAAAGAATCTTTAAAGATAACAAAATTATAGCTTTTAATCCTCAGTTTACGCAAACTCTGAAAATAGGTGATGAGGCTAAACATCTAGATTTTTATTTGTGGATTGAATAATAAGATTTTTGCAAATAGAGAGTTCTACAAATTCATAGTGTTTGCAGAGGAATCTACGTTTTCCACAAATGGCACTGTGGTTTCGCAGCACTGCAGGTACTAGAGTGAAATGAAGCAATATTTTACTCTTCCTACCCAAAGTCAAAATTTTAGAAAGGTCAATGTATGGTGTGCAGTTATATACCACGACATAATTAATAAAATTTAAGTCGAAACTCTTATTTGGATATTTTACAAAATATTTTTAGTGATAGATTTGATGAGCTACTATTGATTTACGCAAACTCTGTATATTTCTAAAATAATGACTGCTCAGCTCATAATTCCAGTAGGTTACCACGGTTAGTCTATCATGTCTAAAAAAATATGATTGTCCAAAAAGTTATTAGTAGATGTTTCGTATGATCTAATTTAATAACAATTAAAGTAACTACTTTAGAAGTAGACACTGTGCCAGCAACAGACACGAAGCAATAACTTTTAAAATAAGCGCCAAAACGTTTGCTGTCTGACTAGCGCAATTCAAGAAAACACATTACAGATCCGTATTAAAGTGTGCGCAGCTAACTTCTGTATTGTACAGGGTATATAACGGGTAAATATACTTTACGAAAAAATGAGATAGGCAGTCCAGAGCTACTTTTGCGAGATAAAAACACTGGTGAAAAAGAAAATTGAATTTTCTTGAATTTCTATAATGCGTTATAACTGTCTTATTATTTAAAATTTCAAAAAAATTGTTTGCACATTTTTGACATAGCTTTTTATTTGAGATCTAGAAACAAAATCTATTGTTTAATAATTTTGCGAAATTTTGAGTTGTGACGTCATGCCATTTTTTCTTAAATGGAAACCATAGTACCCTATATTCTGATTAAATAGAATATTTTCCGGGATTTACAAAAACATATAACACTTCATGTTTATTTTAAATATTAAGCAAGATATTGCGTTTTTAAATTTCTAATAGTTTTCTAGTGTGCCATGGATACGACAGATCTATGGAAAGGCAAGCAGAGCGCCCTGACAGACAAACAAAGTAATTGATATTCCACCTGTCAAATAACACTGGTCAACAGTGAAATTGCTTCTTAGGTGAAAGTACCCAATCCTGAATGAATTCAACGTGCTGAACACGAATATCACATTGAAAAAAGTTGATTGGCTCACGTTCCAGAGATATTGACGTTTTGTCCATTGTATAGATGCTATTGCATAATGTAATGCAATTTAGCAGACTAATGTTTCTTACCATGTATTATAATATTGACATAAGTACACTTTTTCTGAAATATGCGTAAATGTTTTCTTACCATGTATTATAATATTGACATAAGTACACTTTTTCTGAAGTATGCGTACATATTACAGAAAACCCGTAGCCAATTCATTCTTAGTCATTTTCGTGTTCAGCACATTGAATTCATTAAGAAACGACTATTTTCAGCTTGGAAGCATGAACTTTTCGAAAATTTGTTGCCCAGTGTAATAAGCGTCAAGCGCTATGAAGGACAAATATTATAAATACTAATTCCTACACAGAGTGCTATGCTCTTGCAAAGGAAACAATTGATGTTTTCTTATCTGTCAAACTGTGGGTGCATCGGCGTTATATGTCCATTATTTTATCCAATTTCGTTAATATCTTCTTCAAGTTATTTGAGTTCTGTTAATGTTTAATGAGTTTCGTTATATAGTGTTATTGAATTGTTGTATTTAAAAAATGGTTAAGTTCATCAATCGTGAAAAATATGACATGTTGCAAGCATATATTGAATGTCGAAAAAACAGTGTGAGAGCTGTATTTCGAGAGATATTCCGAGAGAAATTTACCCAATGCTCGGATTTTTAAGCGGCTGGAGAATAATTTAACAAATCATGGATCATTTAGAAAAATTCGATCCAATAACTATATGAAGGCTAATAAG
Source organism: Cetonia aurata (assembly GCA_949128085.1). NCBI lineage: Eukaryota > Metazoa > Arthropoda > Insecta > Coleoptera > Scarabaeidae > Cetonia > Cetonia aurata. The sequence continues at coordinate 54,040,757 of OX421882.1, read as the reverse complement.
AGGCAAGAGGAATTGGGATATGTAGATGCCTTTCCAACCACTTTTTCTAGAGAAATCGTAAACGCTATAGGAGTATCAAAAACTAGCAGCCTTCGAAATTTAAAGAAATATAAATACAAACCCTACAGAACTGGAATTAATCACTTTCTCTATCCCAACGATTATGAAAGAAGGATTAATTTTTGTCGGTGGTATATCCGAATGTGTCAACAAAATCCTAACTTTAAAAACTGTGTAATTTGGAGTGATGAAGCTCACGTTACTAGCGATGGCATATTTAATAGGCGTAATAACCACTATTGGAGTGTCCATGACTGGCATATTTAATAATTATCAACGATTTGTCTTACAAAATATGTATGTAATAAATCTAGTTCTCATATATAGCAGACAGAAGAATATAGAATTTCCTTTGTTGAGGTACATTTCATATTGACGTTCATAATATACAAAATTTTTCCAGCATTATTAAAGCTGAGATTTTGTCTTGGATGCTCATTACTGAGGCAGTTACCCACTATAGAAATATAATATTCGATATTGACTCTGATGATATCTACGAGTAATACATTTACTGCATTGTAAATAACTTTTATTATACGGAGTATATATACGAAAAATTAGTAGTTTTATACGTTATAATATCCTGTATTAAGTCGTTATATTAAATTTTCTTTCTATCACTATATATGACGAAATATACAGTACCTACAGGCGGGATTTAAAAAAAGCTCTCGACAACAACTTGTACAAATGTTCTATCTCGCAAAATAAAGTATGATTATCCATATGAAGGGTACAAAATGCATTACAGCACATTACATTGCTATTAAAGAATAAACCTATTTCTCTTAGTAAATATAGATGAAATAGACTACGCATGCTGGATGTGTGTTCTGTGTTTTGAGTTCTAGAACCAGAAAATATTTGCGTTTATTTAGCGAATCAGATTTTTATATGGGATACAGTGATCGCATGATGGGATTTCCTATTTCGCGTCGTCAGAATCTATTCAATGAGATATCGGATTGATTCTGCGTTCTGCACTTGCATACCTTCAACATTGATTTTCTTCCATTTCCTTTTTGCGAAGTTATTTTTCTCGCTCAATCGCAGCGGAAGGCAACGCGCTTGTACTGGTAATATTTCCGTAAGGAAATAGCGCCTCGTCACCGATGCAATAACTCCGCTGCAAGTACTAGTTCACAAAAGTGTCGCTCGTCACCTCATGTACGCGCCCTATTGATTTAGCAATTTAGTTGGAACGTATTAAAATTACCCAACGAAAGGGTGACGGTGCGACAAAGCTAACTTTTTTCCATTCTTCTACCGCTGGCTTAATTGCTCGTCAGCACGGCGAGCCGAAAGTTACTTTTCCTTCGTTTTGTGAATCTTTTGTCAGTTTCTTGTTCGCTTCTAGTTTTTGAAAGGTTGATGTGCATAATTTAATAGAAAAATGGTTTAATCCATAATGTCCGTTCATAACTCAGTCTATAACATAATTGGCTTAATTGCAAATATTCACCATCCGCTTTCAATTTAAAATTATATGTGACAATAATAATATGCTTGATATACCTACAGCTAATTGTTCAAAGTGATTCGTTAATAGGATAAAAACTATAAATTAAAATAATTAAATTATATCCTTTATATCATTAAGGCACAGAATTGTAATTTGCCGCCGTTGTTATTAATGGAGTTTCATGTAATGCCTTGGTCTTAAAACGTATAAAAGGGAAAAGTACATAAGAACGAGAAGGAGACAAGAATATTTGGGCATATGGAGCAGTATAGGCATATGAGGCAAGAGAAGCTTGATTTCTGGTGGACGCATGTGGACGGCCATTGACCGCCTTACTACAGACAAAGCCAGATATCATGCGGAATCAGCCACTAAGAAACAAAAGGACGAATTCACGCAGCTTCACAAAAAATCCAGACCACAAGACCCAACCTTAGATAAACACCGAGTAGTTATAAACCTATCTTCCAAACCACTAGAAGGACCGGAGAAACAAATCTTAGCTAAAGGATTGAACTTCGCCATCACTCCAAAAGAAATACCTAGAGAAGACATCATCTGTGCCATAGAAACTTCCATCAAAACTCTACCAGAAGAAGAAGTAGAGGATATCAGGTCTACTCCGCAACGCATCATAAAATCAGCCAAACCACCCACATCTAATATATGAAGAGAAGAAAAGAGAGCCGTTACGGAATTGAGGAAGGACAAAGACCGCACCATAATATCGGCAGACAAAGGAAACGACCGTCATCATGGACACAAGAGACTACAAAGAAAAGATGCGGGTATTACTACAAGAGTCTACATAGAGAAAATATTCATTCGACTATATAACTTGCACCATGGTGGTGTGTGTTGTTGAAATAATATACTTTCAAAAGGGCTTTTATTTTTACATTTAAAATATTTATGCACATTACGAATATGTATATATATCTAGACGTTTACTAATGTTAGCTGTTAGAAATACGCGACATGCTAAAAATGAAAGCAAGTCATGGAAAATGAATATCTGTCACGGCACACGGCGCGTGAAGGAGTAGCTCGAAGATGAACACTGGTTGAGTAAGGTACCCAACGAGTGTTCACCCTCTTCACGTTGTCTATGCCGTTACTTTTGGTGGAAGCGACGGGTAGGACATTCCATAAGGTACTTCCATGTGGAGTTTTGGATGGCAATATTTTGCTGTGGCCAGGACATCCGTATTCTCATAATGAATCTGATGATATCTGTAGGCCAGAGTCTGTTCGACGACTGCTGATTTTTCGATTTGCCCCAAGCGACAGTTCCTCTAGTGTTCTTTTATTTGCGTACTGAAGAGGAGATATAAAGCGAGTCATCCGACCTAAACGGCAGGTGTTACAACCGCTCATTACTGAGTCGACACCAATAAGTATGGCCTCTCTTCGATATTTCCGAGGTATCACGGTAAAATCCTGGAGAAACATCAGATAAAAACCGTCTATCGTCCAACAAGGAAGATTTAGGTGGTACTCGCTTCTATTAAGGACCGTCCACATCCGCTTTCCACAGCCAGTGTATACAGAATACCATGCAGCTACGGACAAGTTTACATCGGAACAGCAAAACATAGTGCACATACCTTTTATTCGGGTATGGAATAAAAGAATAACAGAGGAATTGTTCCTTGAAGCAAACCGCGAAATTAGCAATTGCCGAATACGCTCTGACATAAAGAGATCACCAGATTCTCTACGAGAATACGAATGTCCTGGCTACAACACATTACCATCCAAGACTCAACAAGGAAGCCATTTAAATTTCTAAACACCCAAATAATTTCAATAAAAAAGAAGCACGGTCTGGATTCTCTAACCCCGGCGCACAACAAAATAGAAAATGACGACAGTATGCGACTAATCTCAGTACTCTGTCAACACCACCCAGACTATAGAAGGAGACGAATCGGACGACTTGTCAGTAAGCTGTCAGTCGACAGTCATAACCTGTTCGAGACAACTGCGACCTCTATTACACCGCCATTGAGAATATCAGCCACAGTTGCTGGTGAAACGTCAGGTATGAGAAGTACCTACCTATCGAGCACGCCCAACAAATTATTGTTACTATATATTAATATTGCCTAGGTTATCTTGCCCAACACCTACTGATTCTTGAGTTATCGCATTTAAGCGGAACTAGCCCGTGATATTTTGGTGGAGGCGCCGGATAGGTAACTCCGAGAGGGACTCCCTACAAGAGGTTGTTAAATGATGTATGTAAAGATGTTAAGTTTGTATTTACTTCATTCAGCTGCCCAGGCATACTAATATTGATTCCGGGCCCTGCCCAACGAATGCTTACCCCTGGGTTACCCCTTCACGAATAGCTAGGTCGTAACAATAGGACGAACATTTTGCAGGAAGTTATATAGACTATGTGAAAGGTGAGACTTTTGTGAAATGTTTGCTCAGAAATAATTAGTTATTTATTTCCAAAATTGGAAAGGTCTGATTCCCACTCGGTGAAAAATCCGTATCACTTAATATATTCATTAATTTTTTGGATTAAGCAAGTATATAACTAATTAATTTTTGTTTGATATCTTTTCCTTTTTTAGCAAATTTTTCTTAAAAATTATTCCTTTGTTTATTGGAAGTGTAGATGGGTTTCAAGAAAATATTTAAACTTTTGTTTAAGACGTTTGTCTAGTCTGTGGTTTGCTGTCTTTATCAATTTATTTTTTTTTTAAATTCTCTAGACTAGACTCTAGAACAATACATTATTTTTGTTATAATCTTAAATTTTCACAAATTTTAATTCTATATAAAACTGAAAACGTAAGTGTTTAATATTAAACAATTTTATTAAACTGTTTTAACCATAGTTTGTAGTACACTTTTTATCTTTTTCTTCTTTCCTTTCGTATACATATGGAATAATCATAGGTTTCGAATAGTCATAGATATTGTATACAATTTAAGACTAGAACAAAGATATAAATGTATAGTTCTAGAGAATTAAAGAAAATAATAATAAATTGATAAATACAGATGGACAAAACGCCTTAAACAAAACTTTAAGTATTTTATTCAAAGTCAGCCACATTTCCAATAAGCAAAGAAATAATTTTTATAATTAGTTAATTTCTTTTGGGAAAAATTAGTAGCAATTAGGAAGAACCAAAAATAGAACTTAGTTAAAGTTTACTAACTTGCTTATAAATTTACACAAAAAGCATATCGAAAGATATAAGCACGCTAAACTGAGATCACACAAAGCAGCAATAATTTTATTTATTTTTATTTATATATCCGTTAACAATTGGCTAGGACCGTGATAATATGGCTGGTATCGCCATTAGAAACATCCAGCGAAAAATAACAGTCATGCGAAAACTAGGGCGTTTGATTTTCTGCCAGCAACGACAATTTAGTGCCAAAATCATTATACTCTGGATTTCGCGATACCGAACTAAATGTGAGCATTTTTGATATTGGTTGCGGTCCTATATCCTTTATTGTTAGGTTTTAGGCTTTTACTTAATAACAGGCGACATACAAAAAAATTGAATAGATAATAACTAACTAAAATCTGTGTAAAATATCATGCAACTGTGAATAACTTTGTACGCTGAATCCATTTTACGACCATACTAGCTTCATATGTACAACATGGAGTTAATCTTCGATGAAAAAGTATTTATTATCAATATTTAATTAAGTGGACATATTTGTGGGAGTACTATTGTTTATATTCAAGTGTTAATTAGTGATCACCTTCCAAATTCTTGTCATGTGTAATGTATCCGCTTATCTATAATCATCCAGGACAGATTTAATCATTACATCACAGTATTAATGAAATAAAAGAGAATTTAAGCTGTGCATTTTCAATTAACACATGGCATCTTTTGACTGATTGCGCTTACTATGACGTTATAGACTTTTTTTTTTTTTTTACCTCTTTACTACTCTAGATTTTTACACATATAGGGATAATTTAGACCATGAGAGTTAATTAACATATATAAGTGTTACATGTTCTAGGTATATATATATATAGGATTAGTAATAGTTGTCAACGTATCCTAATTTATGTAAAAGAAAGTTTGTACGACACATGAAATCTAAATGAGTATTCCTTTGTGGGAACATATTTACTTTTCCTGTGAACAAAATTTCTCAAGGAGAGTTCATATTTTCGTTCTCATCAGGAAATGTTCCATCACTAGGTATGTGTGCTTTGTATTTTCTAATATAAAAAGAACAAAAAGAATGAAAAAGGTTTCTGTACACTATTTGAAAGCACTATCTTTACAGTTACGTGAATATTGCAATAAAGGAAAAAGCAGTTATTGTTTTCTTCCTTCGTATTACTGTAAATCAAGCGAAGATATATTAATGCAAGTATGTAGATATGTACAGCATATATACATTATGGCAAAAAGGATCTTTCATTTTCAGATGTTAAACTTATTTGATTTTCAATTTTATAAACCCAGGTTTCATTTTGCTTCTTAAGTCTTAAGTAAAGGAAAAAAAAAGACAAGAATTACGGATTCAATTATTATTAAGGAAATCTAAAACTTTGCTATCGAATTATGTAACGTTTTCTATCGATTTTTTTTACTCGCAGCAGGCACTTTAACTAAAGATGTCTCTCTTGTTTATTAGTACTAGCTAACTTAATTATTTCTGATCAATTTTGCCGAGAAAAGTCGAGCAATTTTTCACTTTGTTTTAGTTTTACGAAAACAAAAATTGTTTTTCGTTTCGAAATGTGTAGAAGCTGCGATTTTAGTCATAAAAACGCTTCTAAATTTTTCGTGCATCTCGGATTAATCTTTTGTGAATCAGTCTGGAATGTTTTTGTTATGCTATTCCGATGAGAAATTTATAAATCTTAAGGAAAGGAAAGCTATATTAGGCCTGCTACACAAAACTGCTTCCACTGTTTTCCTACTGTTTTTCGTAAAAAACGCTTCCCGCGATAACTAAAAAGATAAAAGGCATGTAGTAAGAAGTAACATACCTCATACTACTAGTGTAAATACAGCGAATTTGGAACAGTTTGACTCAAACAAGTTTTGCATCATTTGTGGAGCGACACTAATCCAAACAAATAATTCGGAGATTTTAAAAAGAATGAAATTCATCATTGCACGCCAAAATAAGATTTTCAGAGCGCTTTTGGTATTTAGGCCCTGCTTTAGATTGTAAAAATAAACAACACAACTATTCAATCAGTCCTTTGAAAAGCTGGTTCAAACAAAAAATCGTACACACATTAAACAAGAGATTGGCTCTTGGAAATATAATGAAATAAGTAGAAGAAAAAATATCAAAAGGTTTGTAATTGTGCTATAAGCAATTGACCAAGGAAAGCCAGTCGATTAAGCAAAATTTGAAGCTGTCGTTAACAAAATTGCACAGTGATTTGTGTACTTCCAGATCTGCTACTGTGCTATCTTGGTTAATGGAGGAAAAGTCACTCCAAGTGACCTTGTCGACGTTGGACAATCTTTAACGGAAGCCCATGAGGCGGCAAATAGAATTTTTGAGGGACGCAACTATTTGCAAAAGTAAATTTGTTTTTTAAGACATTATCATTGTCGATCTACTGCGTTGACGTACAACAAAATGACTTTGAGAAAGTGGACTTTTTATCTTATCTTTATTATCATTATATTTCTAAAAGTGACAACATTTTTAGTTGTCTCCTTATTTTATAATCTTTCTAATTTTATTGCTACTATGTGACCCGGGTGCGATAATATCGTAATTTTTGTTTAGCATACGAAGATCGTTTTTACTAATGAGAAAATATTTATAGCGGTATTACTTCTATTAGTTTTAACAATAAATATTCTGCATTGTATCGGTTCCCAGCAGGTATTCATCAAATTTGTATTAATGTGTTATCTTCATCTTACATGGCGTTTGAGGTGAATAAAAGCCCGTCTATGTATAAGGTTTCTAAATTTGTTGGTATATAAATTTAACAAAGAATAGAATTATCGACGGACAAATTGCTTTGCTATTTTTTCGAACATTTTCAAAGGCAAGCGATGAAGGCGCATCTAAATAAGGTACGCTAGTTAATACTAATCCATATCTTATCATCAATTTGATCATCCTTAAAATTCTATGCACAATAACAGTCATGTTCAGAGATTGCCCTGTTCTGTTGCCGCCAAGAGTGCACGTGCATAACACACAGGATGTATTGATTTAATCTTCAGGAATAAAATATATACTTAATAACATAAATTATTGACGTGGAATATTTACACTAATTACACTGGTCAACAGTGAAATTGCTTCTTAGGTGAAAGTACCCAATCCTGAATGAATTCAACGTGCTGAACACGAATATCACATTGAAAAAAGTTGATTGGCTCACGTTCCAGAGATATTGACGTTTTTTCCATTGTATAAGTAGATGCTATTGCATAATGTAATGCAATTTAGCAGACTAATGTTTTCTTACCATGTATTATAATATTGACATAAGCACACTTTTTCTGAAATATGCGTAAATGTTTTCTTACCATGTATTATAATATTGACATAAGTACACTTTTTCTGAAATATGCGTAAATGTTTTCTTACCATGTATTATAATATTGACGTAAGTACACTTTTTCTGAAATATGCGTACATATTACAGAAAACCCGTAGCCAATTCAGCTTTTTCTTAGTCATTTTCGTGTTCAGCACATTGAATTCATTAAGAAATGACTATTTTCAGCTTGGAAGCATGAACTTTTCGAAAATTTGTTGCCCAGTGTTATTATACAATTTACAGGTTCTAACAATTTTTTTGGGACATGAACTATTGTTATGATTTTCAATTAGTATTTTTAAGGTGTGATTTTAAAATATTATGCTAGTTCACCTTAATGCATATTTATAATGACAATAGGCTTTAGAATTAATAAATTAGTTTTAATAAAAATGTGTCGCAGTTGCGTTCAAGATCTTTAATATATTTTAATGGCGTCTACCTTTGATATTCATTCAACTGAAATATAAAATAATCGTTAAGGCCCCAATGCAATTACTTTCAGTAATAAAATTAAAACTTTGTACTTTTACCCTTGCTCCTGCTTCTCTTTCATTTCGCTCATACCTTTCACCGCTTTCCCAGACATTTATATCCTCGGCAGTCTTACAAGGCCGAATTTTCTGACGCTCATTAACAATTCACAATCTAATTAATTCTGGGGGACTTAATTGAGGCCTGCTTTTAGTAATTACGGAGAACTTTCGCAATCTTCAGTGCATCTAAGGGAAAGCGTATCATGTGAAGTTTTAGTGTCAAGTGACAAAGATGAAAGGACGGTGATTGTGTCCTTTGGTCCTGTTTTTTTCTTTTGTTCTTCCCTCGATGAGTTGTCATCGGCAACATCCTTCATTCTCTCTGTTGGCATCTAAAAGCTTATGCGTTGTGGTTTCGGGCGAACCGTGTTTCGTGTGGAATTTCGGAAACAAGCGGGTAGGTTTGCAAGGAGACCTTGTTTCGCATATACTTACCGCGTTCTTCGTTTGTCGAGGGTCGAGTTCGGAATGTCGATCAATGCGACTACCTCTATCGTAAAAAAGTGTCGTAAAAAGTGTGTAATTTTAGCACAGGAAGGACGCAGCAGATTTTTCTAATTCGGGTCGTTTCTTTCGACTCTTTTATTGACCAATAAATAAGGATCGATAAAGTTGATGGGTAAATAAAAAAATAAGGTCCTGTTGTTGCGATATTGTCGTACGCACTGTGTTTTAATAAAATGTAAATGAAATAATAAAACCAATTGCGGAATATTATCAGGATGGGGTCTTACTTTACATTTATTTATATTATGTAGAATTCTTTTATTTAATTAATTAAATGTTAAGCTTTCAGTGCGTGATCCGCACCATTAATAAGCCGGGCATGTTTTCGTTCTTGTTAGTTCTCTCTTTTCATATTCTTCTAGCGTATTCTTTCCTGAAATACACCATTAATTTTTATTTATATCGTTATCCTCTTCTTCTTATAACATTACTTTTTTTCCAGGCGGTTTGGTGTTGCAGTCTTTCCTTCTTTATTCGATGGACATGTTGAATAACCCCAACAGTTGACCTCCTTCTGCATTATTATTTCCGTCTGTAATTATTCTATATGGTTCTTTTTTAGGCCTTTGTTCAGTTTGTCATTCTTCCATTTGCTTTTAATAAATAATTTCATTTTATTTGTTTTTCTCCGATAATACTACAAATAGATTTAATTATTATTCCAAGCCCTCATACAGACTGATACAGTTTATCTTCTCCTAATTTAGCAATGTTGCTAAATTTTATGCTTGTTATGAATTTTGGAGGGGTGGGGGCACAATGTGGCCCAGGTGAGCGAAAATTTGAAAGAGGATCCCTGGTTTGGTACATAGATGGATCCAAGATGGCACAAGCGGTTGCAGCCGATGCTATTGGACCGACTAGCTTTCGAGCAAACCCCAAACATCTTTCAGGCAGAAATATTCGTCATAGTTGTGCCCAAGAAAACCTCAAGAAAGGGAAGACACATCTAGAAATATAGATGTTAGCTCTCTTCATCTGTTTCTTGAGCACTCTAAAAGCAAGTAGCTTTGAGTCTAGGCTATATATAAATAATGTTGTGCGGCTAGCTATAGTAAACAAAGTCATACTAGGATGGCTGCCAGGGCATTCTCACATTAAAGGTGACAAGGTAGGTGATCAACTCGCCAAATGAGGGACCAGCAGTTACTTGCATGGACCAGAACCAGTTCTGGATGTTTCCAAACCCCAGATTAGAGGTCTGCTCCAACAGTGGAAGCATAACAAACCTCTGGACAACTCGTAGCTAAAACGTTAGTGGATCCTTTCCTAAATACTAATAAAAACCTATTAAGACTCAGCACACCGGAACTAGGTGTGCCTCAACTCTGCTATGATACAATACAACACAATATTCTTATTTTTTATCATTGCCTTGTTCGACTTTGACATTGTCCAAACAGTTGGGTTAGAAATATATAATATTTAGTAAATTATGACCTTTAAAATATTGAAGAGCTGTGAAGTAGACGACACAATTCTATTGATACAACTCCTAAAAGAACAACGTAAAGGGCAATGCCAAAACCTCTGCTAATTTTATTTATGGTTATAACTAAAGTGCAAATTTTACACAAACTTTGCAAAAATGTTTTGAAAAAATGTTCGTATCTCATTGATTTTTATATGATTACATTTCGGTTATGAATAGAAAATGCTCAACCTGTTTATTGCCTTCTCTGTGTTGATGCAGAATAATTTGCTTTTACCAATAAACGATAACTGAATTATTTGGTAGTTTAAAACTTCACAGATACTTTACCTAATCTTAAGTTGTACTCTTCCTTAACTAACTTCCTTAGCCTACAATATCAATAGTGGCTTTCGATTTGGCTAAAAAACCTACTCCAGAACAGTTTCGAACTAACTCATATGGACGGCACACGCACAGAAAAAATTTTTGTAAATTTTAAAATAATTGTAAACTTTAATGCAATTGTGTGCGAGTACAACTTTTATTAAAATTTGCTACAAAATTTTTGACGAAAATTATTGCATTTTTTGCAACAAAATGAGCAATTTTGTTATACAAATCATGTTGACATAACCTATACATTAAAGTAGCATAAAGTAGAAGTCACGTGCTGCAAATAGTACGTTTACCCCAGGGGTAAAAATTGCAAACAATCTACTAAAATATTATAAACTCCTGTAGTAAATTTTGTCAACAGTTTTTACATACAAATCAAGTGCACTATTGCAATAATTAATATAGTTAGGTATACTTTGATCAGCCGTTGACAGCGGGCGAATTGCCGTCGTATTGGGCGTGATTGCGGAGAGATCAGATCGGCCCGTACTGCAGAGTACCAGTATAGGGAAGCGCCTCGTAATTCTCTCGTCTGTGGGCAATTGTCAATCACAGTACCTTTTATACTATATTAACCATGTGTAAACATCATATAGATTTTACAAAGCCACATTTACCGATCACAATTTACATTGAGTAAGAAGTTCAAAGATTATGAAACAAGCGTAGCGCTCTCTTTACGGCAAAATCTGTAGTACCACATATTTATGTAGCTAAAATAATTATGAGTATTATGATATTCCTACTATATAGACCTAGAGCTTTGCTATAAAATGTCAGATAATCAATAAATATTTTCAATTGCTGATATTAAACTGATCCTATATATTTGTATTATAGAGTACACACATAGAGTTATCATGTAAAAAATTTTTCTTTCTAGTTATTAGACAGTTTTCTCTGTGCAGTGGTCATAATTGCAAATAATCATCAATTTTATATACCTACTTAGTTACATATTACATCTGGTTACATTTTTAAGATGATGTATTTCCAATTTTCCTGACGGTGTTACCTGTTGAAATGGAATGCCTTGAAAATTATACAGCATTCATTTCATTTCATCTCATTATTAATGCGGTTTTCAGTGATGTATAATAATCAAAGTAAATTAACTGTTGCTAGCACCTAACTAAATAAACACAACACATAGTAAATTTGCTACACCTGTTGTTATAACTTTCTTCACTACATTATATGCAATTTAATATATTCACTAATTGTAAAATATTGTAAAATATTTCATTATATCTTGTAAAAGATTGTCACATAATATTTTTCAACAATTTTATTGTTTTTTTTTTGTAATGATGTAGGAAAATGCAACGACGTTGTTCTAAAATTTTGCTCAATAGTAGGAATTCTTACTACAATTTCCGTCAAACAGTGAAATGTAAATTCTATAATATGGATTTTTCTCTGTGTGAGCATAGTACAAATAAGGTGCAGATATAATCGGCCAAATCGAATGCCACTAATAACTTATGTCTACATATCGTACATGGTTGAAATTAGAAACAAACACTCTTTATAATAGTGTCAAAATCGAATGCGACGCCAACAAAAAATAACAAACTTGATGATGGACAGAAAAAACTGAAACGTTGGGTGTAAACTCAAGTACACCCTTGGATAAAGAATCCAAAGTGAGAATGTTTTTAGTTTTTTCTTTCTAAATGCCAAACAAAGGTGCTATAGAGGCGAATAAAGAATATGAGCTTTCATTGTTTCTGTAAAAAATTCTGGAATTTTCTTTCTCACAAATTTACTAACTTCGCAGATTTAAACCTACCGTCTATCTCCAATAACAAGCGAGACTCCGATGCTTTGATACTACCAGAACAATTAATGCGTCAAAGTAATGCCAAAAACCTTTAGAGGACTAAAAGCCGCTTCAGGGCAAAAATTTACAGAGTACAGTGAGCCTACAACGGAACAATGGAATACAATTCTTGTAAAATAACTGTACACTATGTAAATGATGAGGGCATTTTATAATTTTCTAAATGCGAGAAATGTGGGATGCAAAGCAGGGTCTTTTTAAGTAATTTAAAGTATCTTCAAACTCCCTACAACCGCAGAAATAGGAAAATATAAATAAAATAAAAACGAAAAATGTAAAAGCGAGAGAAAGCAATTATAACTCTACCTAAAAATTTCAAAGGTTTAACGTATCTCCCACCTAAATGACCTGTCCGCGAAGCATAAAACTGAATGATAAGATATATCTCCTGTCATGCGGAAAAAATGCCTTTGTTACAAAACGTCAAAGAAAAGTTTAGCATACGTATTTTTAAATGGTAATTTATACATGAAAATGGAAATTTTAATTCCGCGAATTTGCCGGGCAATATGGTAGTTAATCGATTTTATTTCATTAAATGCAAATTAGTTACGTCAGAGCTTAACAATAGATGCTTGAGGCGAAAAAATGTAAATGGAAATATTTTAAAAATTTAATCATATTTAGAAACAAAATTTGACAGAAGTTCTACTTATTTAAATTATGTTAATTACTTCCATTGATATTAGGTATACACTAAATTATCACTCTTTACATGTTATTAATATAAATTATAACGCACTAAATACTGAGGTGCATATGAATGTTATGGATCATGCAAGTAAACCGAAAACATATAAGAAAATATGTCTGAATATCAGTCACCATTAATTATTTAACTACAGTAAAGTGTTTTAGACTGGAAGCATTATATATGCCTTACCTTTGTTAAAGTACAAATTTCACAGCATTTCACGAACACGTTTCACGATCTCCAAGTGTCGCCTGGACAGCTCTGAAAACAATTAGTCAATTAGTGAGTAGCTTGTTTCGCTAACAATTAAACATTCGCAATGTGACAGAACGTATTAGCTTGGGTATATCCTATGTGTTTGGGATTTCAGCAATAGTACGGGTGACATCGATGGACTAGAAAGTGTGAATGTCCTAGCCACTTGCGTAATATTTAAGTTTTTTTTATATATAGCCGTAACCCACAGTTTTTGATGCATACAAGATAAAAGTGCGGTTAAAATATATAACTACACTTTTCAACATTCATCTCATTTCTACATCGTTTTGAATGTTTCAAATTTGGCAAGTTTTTACTGTATTTTAGCGTAATCTTTCAGACTGACCAAGCCGTACTTCTTTGTGTTAGTTTCCACGCTTGTGGATGATAAAACAAGATATCTATGATCATAATATATTAAACATGATTTGAACGTTAATAAAATATAATGGAATTTTCCACCCTTCAAATCCTTACAGTGAAAAACAAATAATTTCCGCTTGTATTATCTTTCTGCTTTATATTCAAAACCTGTAGAAATGTACAAACACTATCGGAAGCAATAAAATAAGCTGGAACACAATACTACATCTGAAGAACTACATATGGTATTATTACTGCAGTATCGCTCTTGAAAAATTGTTAACAAAGTTAAAACTGAACTCGGCTCAATTTTATTGCTGATGATGGTACCTCAGTTATCGTAGCGTTGGGTCAATCAATTAAGTTTTGTAGGATGAATATAAAATGTTTTAAATATTTTGGACAGTGGTTGGTTCGATGAATAAGTCAAACGTAGAACAATAAAACCATTTCTTTACATGTAATCTGGGCCAATTTATTTTTTAGATTACATGTAGAAGAATTGTTTTAATTTTCTACCTTGTATCTTGTTAAAATAGACATCAAAATAAATCTTTGATATTTCGTTCTAAATTATTTTTTAGATATTGGTATGAAACCACTTGCTTTGTTACTGCAACAAATCTTTTTTATGCGTAGACGAACCAAACCCTGCAGAAAAGGGATTACTTCATAAAGGAGAATTATCTGCGGTAGTTTAGTTGTGTTTATTAAGATTAAGTATTTTTCGACAATCGTTGAGTGTTTTTATTGGTCTATATTTTTTCCTCTTTGTATGGGATACCATTGATTTCACGAGCTTAGAATAATATGAAGCCCGTATTAAGGTATTTCAACGGGTCTTAATATTTATTGTCAGAGTTAAAAGGAAATAAAACCAGGATTTCGCAGATCGTATACGAAAACCTGAGTAAAGGAATCGATGCCTTATTTCCGCCACTGTTAGTATAGTTCCGCACTGATATATATATATATATCCATATACCTTATACCTATATATGTGTATACTAACTGCTGTCGACATACAAAAGTGCTCCACGATAAAAAACTTTGAAGGGCTGGCGAGAACGTTCTTAAATTATTTCCGAGGAATTGCTCGCAATAAAGCGCCGAATAAAAACTCACTTCTTTTTCTCTCTTCGTTCGTTTCGCGTGCGTGTGTACGTGTGTGAATATACGTCTACATATATAAACGGCGGCAGTGTGGAGTTTGGGAAAACTGGCAAAATAAACGAGAAACCTTGTGGGCTTGGCAGCAGTAGGTTTCGAAAAACGAAAACGGCGAGCACTGGAGAAATATGGAAAAAAAAGAAGAGAAAACTGCAGAGCCGGAACGGTAATTTTTAAGCAAGTGAAATAATTCATGGTTATTGCGACTTCCGTTGAATCCGTAAATTTTAATAACGCCAAGAACTTTGGTAATTAAACAAAACGAAATGCCCGCTCAGAGGTAGGGGCGCCATAAAACCAAATGTGGTGAATTTTCACCTTTTTTTCTTGTCTTTCTTGAAGTATACAGGGTGGGTGTTTTTCCATTGTGCACTTATTATTTCCGCGAGTGTTAAAGTATTTAAAGTAACTAAAAACAAATCTATTATTACAATATTTTGTGTTCTTTAAAAGCAAAGCAAATGAGCGTTTAGCTTTTTTAAATTTAAACAGGCTGCACTTATTCGCTTATTTAGATAGTTTATTAAATTTTGAATTCAACGTCTCTTTTATTTCTTCTCTTTAGGTAATAAATAATCATAATAAAAGTGCAAATTATTTAAGTATATACATTAGCACTACAGGCCTACTTCTTCTTCTAACGCCTGCCTCCACATTTTCCGATTGGTTGCCGTTTCCTTCCGATTCTGTTTTCAAAGACGCCTCAAATCTTAATTCATTGCATCCATCCACCTTCTCCTGGGCCGTCCTCTCCTTCTCTTGGATCCTTCTTGTGCTTCGATTACTGATCTAGATGTTCGATCCATGGATAGCCGACGTAAATGACCTAGCCATTTCAGTCGTTGCTTCTTTGCTATATTGGTAATGTTATTTCTTCCATACAAGCCCATTAGTTCATCATTTGTCCTCCTTCTCCACGAGACTCCATCTTTTACTCCTCCATATACCTTTCTCAATATCTTCCGCTCCCAAACGTCTAGGCTCTCCAATTTTTTTGTCAAAATTCACGTCTCGCACCCATATAGGACTGTCGGTCGGATGACTGTATCGCATAGTCTTAGGTTTGCTCGCCTAGTTAACACTTTTGGCTTGAGTAGCCTTGACAATGCGCCAGCACTTTTGCTTCTCTTGGATAGTCTATTTTGTATTTCTTTCTTTTCCTCGCTTTTTTCTGTTCTCCTAAATAGTTAACCGACTTCACTCTTTCAAAGGTATATGTTTTGCCATGAGTAGTTGATATTTTAAAATGCGTTACACTTTCGTTACTTGTGGTATATATTTTGTTTTTTGTTCGTTTACGAGTAAATCAAACTTTCTTGCAGTTTCCTCCATCCTCGTAAACATTTCCTTCAGTTCTCGATGGGACCTAGTGATGAAAACAATGTCGTCCGCATATGCCACACACTGATGTTTGTATGTTACTGTCTCTCATAAGTCTTTCTAAAATCATATTGAATAATATGGGTGAGAGTGGATCACCTTGGCTTAGTCCTCGTTTAACATTAAAGCTGTCTGGAATTCTCCCATCCATCAGTACTTTACATTTTGTGTTACTTAGGCTCAGCTTTACTAAGTTTATGATCTTGTCTGGTATTGTAGACATCTTCATGGTTTCAAAGAGCTTTCCTCTTATTACTGTATCATACGTTTGTTTAGAATCAATGGATAAGAGGTGCAGCGGTAACTTATACTCATGGGAGCTGTTCATTATTTGTTTCAAGGGAAAGATTTGATCATTTACTGACCTGTTCTTTCTAAAACTGATATGTCCCAACAATTTTCTCTGCCTTGTACCTCAGTCAGTCTCTCACAAATATATACAATAACTTATACACTATAGCCCGGTAATTTTGACAATCCGTCCTGTCTCCTTTTTTGTATATGGGGCATATAAGAGCTTCAGCCCAAGACGTTGGCATTACTTTTTCTTCCCATATTCTATGTATCAGAGCAACTATCGTTTCTCGCAAAGCATTACCTCCTAGTTTCAGTAATTCCGTCGTTATACCATTTTCTCCTGGGGTTTTCTTGCTTTTCATGTTGTCCACTACCATATTTATATCATCTGCATTTGGCACTGTTCCAATATTCAAAAATTCGTTTTCACAACTTATATTTCCTCGTTCAAGATACCTCCGAGTAAGTTACTTTCTTTACTTCTATAAAACTTCGTTCTCGTAGCTCTGCCACATTTTTGTTTCTTAGCTTCTTGATAAAAATTTCTTTCTTTCTAAAATTACGTAAGTAGGTCTCGGAAATGTAAATGATGAGTAAAAAACATCATAATAACAAAAACACAATTTTCGCAAGTAGGTCATGACTTGATTGCACAAAAAAATTATTTTATTTAAAAAATTGTGCTCTAACATTTTCCTGTTAATTTGAGCAGCTTGGAGAACATTCCTATCCTTGTCCAGTTGCTTGATATAAATTTCAATGTTTTTTCTTTTCTCATTGTACAGTTATTTTTTTATGCGATAAATGCCAAAAATGATATCAAATTACGTACGTAGGTTGTGTAAATATTCACGCAAGACCTGCACATGGCGATTTTCTTTATTAAATTCTTAGTCGTTTACCTTTATTCAAGAATCTTGCATGCTTCTTCTATATAAAGTCTTAAAAGTTATATCGTCAGTTAATCTACATTTTTATCTAACCGCTGTTAGAAGAGGCAGGAGAGTATTGCAGTATTCTAAAGATAACATATTTGTAAATAATGCCTTTTCACATTATGTCGTTTTTAATATCTCTTTGCAGATATATTTTCATTGAAAATAGATACAGCAACATAGATACAGTGAATGCTGTGTTCAAGAAATCTTCACAAATAAATAAATTCGAGTTGCTAAATTTCATTATGTCATGTTTTTGATTAAAAATCGTAATTAATTAGCTTTATTTCATTTCAGTGTTTATCTAGTTCTTTGTTCAATTGTTTTGTCGGTTATATTTTATTTTATTTCATTCATCATTATTCGTATTATGACTACATTTGTTTTCATAATTTCATTGTAATTAGTCCAAAATAAATTTAGTTTTACCTCATCGTATTTTATTACAAACTATAAATGCACCAGTTTGTAATAAACCTCACCTTTTTTTAATCCATATGTTTGTCTCTATCAATTAAATTATAAAAAGCAAATGTACTTTCAAAACATATTGAAGAGCTTCTGAGATACCGTTCACTTGTCCCAAGGAAAAAATATAATGTATGTATAAGGGTATAATAATTGCTAGCAATAAATACGCTATTCATTTAGCTTATTTTAAATATATAAGGAGGCTTAACTTCATGCAGTTAAAGCAAATTGTTTTAAAATAATAGCTATTTACGTATCAAGGCTGTGAAAGTGATGTTTTATTGAACGAGTTTGGAGATTGGGAGCCGAAGCGGAACCAAGGCGAACAACCAAACGAGTTCGATAAAGACACTTTGCAATCGTGGTTTTCTTGACTACCACATGATTACTTACCACTTACCAAAATCAATATACTTGCATTTGTAGTGTTCAGAATACAGATCACTCATATTTGAATGGCAGATTGTCTAATAGTTATTTTGACAACAGAAACTTTAGAATCTTCGCAGAGGAATACGATAAAGTAACAGAAGTGACACGTTGGTAGTTCAATTCGGTATGTACTTATGGTATTTTACCGTCCATGGATATCAATTCGGTAAAGTGGCGCTTTCTATCATCGAATGAGTGTAGTAAGGTTGTACTTTCGGATGTGGTAGACAAAAAAATAAATTAAAAAGTGAAACAAAATTAATCTGCCTTGAACTACTGAATTTTTTAAAAGTATGATTTTCATTTGCGTAGAATTGCATGGTTTATTGTGAAGTGTTGTGAGTAATTGCACCCTATCGTGATTTTTATGCAGGAAATCTGTGTACTTAGGTACTTGGCTTAAATTAAAACCCCGCTGTATCTTTTTTATTATTCGTTCTGAGGGTACAGTGAATTCAAACTTTTATAACACAAATTATATGGTCTTTCTAAATAAGTATTGAAATGTGTACAGGGCGTACAATTTAAAAAAATATATATAGTACACTGATTATCTAAAAAATTCTTCATTTCCATATTTTTTTTTTTAGCTTTAATAGTAAAAGTTAGCAATAGTGCACCGAAATTCTTGAAGAAATTGAGTACTTTTACATGAGGAACATATTGCATTTTATAATGTTTCCCTCAGTATTTTGTATTTTAATAGTTTCAGTGCTTAAAGAATGAAGCAAATACAATCCAAATTAGATCAAACACATTCGTTTGTCTGGAGCGATAAACACTGAACTAAGAATGGGTCCTGAAAGAATGAAGAAATTCTTTGCTCATACGAAATAGTCCCTTAATATTGATCCGAAGAATGAGAAAAAGAAAAAGATTTTATTGAATATGGAAGGAATTTATTTTGTAATGAACTATTCATTCTATTAATAAATGAAATCATGCCTTGATTGGCAAATAATAAAATATGTTATTGTTGTAAAGAGCACCAGTTTTATAATGAATATTTAGATTGAATAACCTATGAATACAGATTATTATGAAAATCTAAATAACTATATTTCTATGATTTCTATTCATTAGGGTAGTTCCTTTATATATCTACTGAATGCTTTAGCTATTATAGCGTATGCTTTTCATCAAGGTATGTTATCTGTTTTTGTTATTGCTATAAATTGCAAGTCATTAGAACAACGAAAATTGTACGTAAAAAATAACAAGGTATATTCATATTATCTACAAAATTATGTAATATATGAACGTATGAAAAATTTATTGTAACAAATATTATCTTTGGACTAATGTAAAATTTCACTAATGAATCTTGTTATTACTTAATCAAATATTGTAAATATTATATTTTATCATAAAAACATTTTGTTCTGTCAATGAAAATTTACTCAATAAATGTGACAACGACTAGTATGTTTCTCAGTGAATTGTAGTCTGTCATGGTAACAAAGGGTGTGCCAACGGTTAATATCATAAAAAAACTAATTAAAAGCTAGGGAAGGTGTACTGATAGATAACCCAAACAATAAAGTAATTAGGAAGTTCTGCTACTTTATCTAAGAAATGTATCTCTTATAACTTCGTAACAGATTGGTCCTCGTAAAAACTGATTTCAATTTGAATTAACTACTAAAAATCTTATGAGTATCGGTAACGTTACATTTCAATTGCAAAGCTATTATCATCAGCAAAAAACTAAACTTGTTCAGTTCTACTGCTATTTAAAAGATAATAAGTTATAAGTAAATCTTTCACACAATTTTATTTTTAAAGATATATTTATGAGAAATGCAATATAATAAGCAAATTATGTGTATCTAATATGGAAAAAAAGGATCCGGTATACATCAAAGTGAAGTTCTATTTGGAAGCTTATAAGTTTATACAAGCACTTCAAAATGTTTATGAAATATATTTAATGATCGCAAACAATTTATTTCTATTTTGATATATCTATACTTGCAGAAGATTAAATTTTACTACGAAAGCGTTAAAATATTAAAAATGTACAGCATAAATTTATTTTTTAAATGGTAATTAATTAAATTTAATATCCTAAAACCCCTTAAATATACAAAATGGTTATGCATATACCGATACATTACACATATTTCCGCTCGCAAAATAGTAGAAGGCTTGAACAATTCACCCGTTTTAAGTGAATATGCTAATTTGGAAATGTACCATTTATTACATGCGGCTTTTATTGATATTTAGTCGCGTTAATAAATAATTGACGCATTTCATGCTTGTGGTTTTGTGAAAGCTCCCGTGGTTACATTAAATTCTCCATAATATGTTCGCTAAAGTGCTTTTTAGCGACTCCTTCTTTATGAAAATAAAGTCGGGTGTATATCGTCGGTGATTGTTGGTGGTCCTGCTTTAATCTTGAGCTTGTTTTCAATATGTATTCACATTGGTGGCGGCGAAAAAGTTTTTTATTAAAGAAAAAGAAAAAAAACTCTTTCAAATTTATGCCTTTATGGCTTAGAAAACATCGTTACGGGGTAACGTATTTATAAGTAAACAAGATGAATTTCAATTACATGCACATGGTCGATTCAGGATTAAAAGGGTAAATAATGGATGTGTGCCTACACAAATTCGTATAATTAAATTTACAGTAGGATAAGCATGCATGTATGCCATATGGACACGTTTCCATAATATGCAGGAAAAGCACTTATTAAATTGTGACATTGAATGTTAAATTGTATAAATTATTACATAGCCAGATAGGTAGCTCGCATACATCGCTAACAGGCGTATATTTAAAGAGAAGCGAGCAACTGATTATTATTTATTGTTTTGTATGGGCAGATATGCTTCGATTCTCGTTATCTTGATATAGCAGTACAAGATTTCCTTTCATTTTTATACCTATTTGAATTAAAATTATGTTAAAAATTGAACAAAAATTATTAAGAAATTTTATCAATTATTCTAAATTAGGAAACGCTCCTAGTTCTTTGCGGTAGAATGCAAGATGTGTAATCAAACGAGATTTAATGTATTTACATATACATACATATCTACAGACGGTTTTCAGAATCGCTGAACAGCACGAATATATCTAAATTCAAGGGGCGCACGCAAAAATACTCCCACTCATCAATATTTCACTTGAAGCAAGTGTGTTATTTATCTGCGCATTTATTTAAAATAACAGCCCCAAATAGGCGCAACTAATAAGCTGTTGTTGGTGTAGGAAGACGTTGCATTTCCATGTATGCTGCTGGTTTCGTCGATTCTGAAAACCGTCTGTATATCTTTGAAATGAAATCACCATTTACATTTCTGTCGTGGGCTTAAATATTAAGTATTAAGTAAAGTCTAAAAGTTGAGGTTATTCTGAGCTGTCGTAAATAGAAAATGTAGGTGTTCAACGTTGAATTTACTGACAAAATAGATACTAGCCAGGTATTACAAATATCATAGTTCACTAATTACACTGGACAGCGGTCAAAATGTATCTAAAATAAAATCGGCGAAATCTTACTATATTTGGTGTGCTAGAACTGAAAATGAATTTGTCCTTTTAATATTCGTTCAAGTTTTAGAGATACGTGATGTCATGTATCGCAAATACTATGGAATTGAATAGCAAATTCTCAAATTCTTTCGAATATTCTCTAAAAATGTAGAAGCCGTATTTGGGCATATAAGCAGCTAGTTAGTCGAAGTCATCGAATAGTTGACATTGTAAGATGTCTCGAAAGTGTGTAAAAAATCCAGATTACTTCCGTTATATTTGTGGTAAGGTGACTTTTGCGTCTTAGAAAGGGTCTATTACTTCATTGATCAAATAGGCATATCAGCTTTATTTCTGTTGAAAAATAAGGGAACAAGACAAATATTGGGTATCTGCTGTAATACATGCGCTTCAAGTCTAAGAAACTGGTTAAATCATAAAAAAAAACCGTTAATGCGGTTTGCTGTGCCAATGGTCTGGTAAGAGCCTACAAATTATCTAAATGATTGCTATTTTTGCATGATACCTCGTGTTGGGCAAGGCATAGGTATATCCAAGAAAAGGAAAAAGGTTATAAATTATTCAAATATACCATCTGCCATGAGATCTGTGGCCCATAGTGAGGAACTTCCTATTCCAGAACCCCAGAAACATTCACTTCACTACTTCACTGATGGTGTTCTATGGTGTAATATATAGAATAGTTAGTGAATGTTATAATCTATATTGTAGGTATAAATGCGATATTATACCTGAATGATTGGCAGTAGTTTTTGTAGTTGTACTGCTATTAAAAATGATTTAACAGAGTTAGATTTTTTAATATACTTTATACAGTAACCGGCATAAATGTTTGCAATAATTGGGATTTTTTTTATTATTAAAATATGTTAAAATCTGTTTCGGGGATAGGTTCAGCATGTCTAAGAAACTCAAAATTTATTTTGAGTTCCGGCGCGTGACCACTGATATGGCGGGCAATTAAAAAAAAAATTGAATTGGAACATGATATCGAAAAAAGTTATTTGAAAAACCTTGCTTAGAATTCAATTCTGAGGCCGTATGCAAATTTTTGTACATATTTCAAAAATTTTAAAATCACATTTTTTTCCAAATGTTTTTGAAATGAATTATATATTTCAATTTTTCTCAGTTTTAGTAGCACAACTCAAGTAAAATCTCTAAATATGGTTGATACTCAAACAATTTTGTTAATTCTTGCAAAATTAATATAGCTAAAGCTAAAAAGTAGGTTTCCACTATGACAATTGCTGTTGCAATGAATTGTATGCAAAAGGAATATTTAGAATTTCACAGATATTTTTAATCTAGATTGACTAATAAATATTACATTTATTGAGAAACTGTGTTTGCATACAGCCTCAGATTTGAATTCTAAGCAACTTTTTTGGGTATCATGTCATATAACCTCACTTTTTGCCATTTTTTTGCACATCTTTTAAATTTCCTGCCTGTGACGGGTGTCAAAATAAATTTTTGGGTTCTTAGACATGCTGAACCTATCACCTAAAAAAGATTTTACCATATTTTAATAATAAAAAAAATTCACATATGTTGCAATATTTATGCCGGTCACTGTATATTGTCAGCTTAAATAAGATTAGTAAAGAGGTTACAATGTAGACTATTTTTGTATTAAAGAGAAATTACAAATATTAAAAAATAATTGCAATAAAGAATAACAGAAAGACAAAGATCCAGTCCCAAAAAAATAATAATACAAAAACTCATGTTTTTTATAATAATTTATTGAACTTTTCTGTTGACATACTGCTAATCACGGAAACTTGGTTAAATGAATCAGTATTTGATGGTGAACTCTTTAACAATACTTACAATGTTGTACGTAAAGATAGAAATTTTATCACTGTTAATCGCTCCAAAGGTGGTGGTGTTTTAATTGCGTTTAAAGATCATCTTACTTATAGTATCGTTGATACTGACCATATTACTAGTTTGGTACCCCTTGTAGATTTAGTACTTTGTAAATGCTTTATTGGTGGCTCTTCTTTTTGTGTTGCGCTTGTCTATGTGCCTCCTGATATATCATTAGATGAACTTGAAATATTTACATCAGCTCTTGAAGTTATCTTAATTGGGAAACTATTTATTTTGGTTGGAGATTTTAATGTACCTAATTTGTATTGCTTGGATCGCTTGCAATGCAGGAAAAGTGTAATTTTTCAAAGCTTTTTGGACGCTCTTAATGTTAGGCAACACAATAATGTTCAGAATTGTGATGGAAGGAGGCTGGATCTTGTTATATCCAATTTTAACCATGATTTTAAAGTTCAGCAATCAGAAACGCCGCTTGTACCCGAAGATCCTTATCATCCTAGCCTGGACATTGAATTTTATTTTACGCACGCCTCTTCTTCGGTAAGATTCCCTTCTGCCAATAATTTGCGGTACAACTTCGACAAAGCTAATTACCCATTACTGTATAATCACCTTTTCAATTGTGATTGGTCCTATCTTGAAGACTATACAGATGTGGATGAAGCATTGAACGCTTTTTATAATTCTTTATACGCAATTCTGGATCAGTATGTACCTTCTAGATCTCATTCTAATAACTACTATCCTCCATGGTTTACATCCGCTATCATTCTGAATCTCAAAACCAAAAATTTCTATCATAGGAGATGGATTAAGACTAAAAATGTTATTTATTACAATGAATTTAAACGTATCAGAGCAATAATAAAGGATCAAATAAATGACACTTACATTGATTATCTCAATACAATCCAAAATTCTATAAAATCCTCACCTTCGAAACTCTGGGAATTTCTTCATACAAAGAATAGGTCTACGCGGATTCCGGGAAGGCTGCATGATGGGTGTGGGAATGACTACACTGATCCAAATAATATTGTCAATGCTTTTGCGGACGCATTTTCTTCTTCTTTTACTTCGTCTCATGACACTGCATTGCCTGATATCGCACTTGACTCTTTACCTCATTCCTTTCCTTTAGTTACTACAGATGAACTAATATCTTTAATGGCTACCTTTACTAACAAACGCTCCGCAGGTGATGATATGTTACCCAGTTATTTAGTTCGTGACTGTAGATTTGTGTTTGCATATCCTCTCAAAATCATCATTAATCTCTCAATCGCATCTGGTATCTTCCCAGAACGCTGGAAAACCGCAAGAATTGTACCAGTGCATAAAAAGGGTGATCGGGAACTTCTTACTAATTATCGGCCCATTTCTATTATATCCAATTTTGCGAAAGTTTATGAGAAGGCGCTGTATGATCGTATTTATAGTTCCACCTACCATTGCATTTCCCCTTGTCAACACGGGTTCATCTCAGGTCGATCTACAGTTACCAACCTTGCATCAACATCTCAATTCATCAGTGAGGTCTTGGACAGACGCGGACAGGTGGACGTGATTTACACCGATCTGACTAAGGCTTTTGACTTGATCAATCATAGCATCCTGCTCGTCAAGTTGAGTTGCTTGGGTTTTGTTCCATCTGCTGTACGTTTGCTTGGATCATATCTAAAACAGCGTAAATGTTATGTCACCTATAACGGTTACAGCTCTAATAGTTTTATTCTTACCTCTGGCGTACCGCAAGGCTCTAATCTGGGTCCCCTGTTATTCGTGCTCTTCATCAATGATCTGCTTTCGCAAATTGATCTCCCTATACTTGCTTATGCTGATGACATTAAAATATTCTCGGAAATTTCTTCTATTGATGATGCATGTCGACTGCAGCGTGCACTGGATACAATAGTTGATTGGTGTGACAACTTCAAACTTAAATTAAATGTTGAAAAATGTTGTGTACTCACCTATACTCGTTCATCCTCCCCATACTTATCGAATTATAGCATCAAAGGTAGCACCTTAATTCGCAAGTCTGAATATAGGGATCTTGGTGTACTTTTTGATAGTACCTTTACCTTCAGATTTCATATCATTGACATATGTTCTGCGGCCATGAAATCTCTTGGTTTTATCATACGTATCTCTAAATACTTTAAAGATATTTCCCTCTTAAAGACATTGTATTATGCCTATGTTATGAGTAAGCTTGAATATGCTGCGTTGATTTGGAATCCATTGTATGCGTGTGACTCTCTATATTTAGATACCATCCATCGTAGATTTTTAAAATTTTTGTCATATAAATCTGATGGAATCTATCCTGAGAGAGGAGTCCCTCAGGACGAATTACTACAAAAACATGGCATGTTGGCATTAAGCGTGAGAAGGGAGGAGATCTACAAGAAATTTCTCCGGAAACTACTTAACAACAACATAGATTGCCCCTTCATTCTTCAACGTATGAATTTTTCTGTGCCAAGGTTGAGCTCAAGACATAACAGTGCTTTTCTTGTTCCGTTTGCGAGGACAGACATCATGAGACGAGCGCCAACTTATACGCTTTCGAAGGTGGCTAATAGGCAAGAAGACGATTTATTTAATTAGATTTGATTCTTTTTCTTATTATTATTATTATTATTTTTTTTTTTTTTTTGTACTCTACTTATCTTTTTCTATGTATTGTGTATACCTTATTTATTGTATATATTATCCTGTAAATGGGTGATGCCTGTTGGATAATAAAATGACTATTATTATTATTATTATTATTATTATAATAAGAGCGATTAATTTCGGGACAAAACTCCCTCCTTCAGACCTATGCAAGAATGAATTTTGAATCAAAACAGTCATTTAAATCAAAAAAGTAAAAGATACAGATATAAATTAACAAATAGGGAAAGTAAACAAAAATAAACTGTGAAGTCTATAATTGCGAATATGAAATATCTTTTTGAAGAAGTTATGATGACATTATACATAGCCATTATGGGTGATTTAAAAATAAATCAAAAATAAAAGCGTAGCTATTTCAGTCTTTATTCGTTACGGCGCGTTTTTTTATTGTCGGAAAGAAATATTGTAAACAAATTGTTTTCTCTTTCCAATAAATATTTCCAGGAAAATCATTGTCGTCTATATGACAAACGCTTGAAAACTTCCATGTTTATTAATTTTATTGTTGGATTAACCTCAAAACTAGACAAAAAAAAAGAATGTGCTATTTTATGACATACGAGTTAATGATAAAAAGTGACTGCCTTAGTATTTTTCAAATTGTAAAATTTTGTTTTCGTGATAAAGGACTGCCAGAAAGGCGTTGTCGAATGAATTGGAACCTCCTTAAAAATTTGAAAACTTCAGTCATCCATTTATAATTGATTAAGGTAATTTTTTTCCAGATCTCTAATATTTAAGTATTTTGTCAATACAATAAATACTAATTGATAATGCATATGTCGTGACGACTTTAAACAAAGGAATAAGAAAGGGTAAGTAAGTAAGTAAGTAAGTAAGTAAGTAAGTAAGTTTATTTTCAAATGAAGTACATACATACACAATAGAAAAATAGTCAAAGAAAAGAACAGAACCTTAGCTAATAAATGAATGACAAATAATGACAAATAATAACAACTTAATAAATAATAATAATACAGTGTAAATATAATTTAAATTGTGCTTTTATTAAAAAATTCGTACAAACTGTAATACGGTTTGTTTAATAAGTCATGTTTCAACTTTATTTTAAATGAGTAAAGAGGTAATTTTTTTAATTCGGAAGAAAGGTTATTGTAAATCTTAATGCCCATACAGACTAAGCTCTTAGCCGTTAAAGTTAGTCTGTGGTTTGGTAGGTGTATCTCTGTATTTCTTATATTATAACTATGAGACGTGTTGTTAGTTTGAAGCAACTCACGCTTGTTTTTGTGAATATATAGGGAGACTTCCAATATATAAAGCGACACAACTGTCAACAATTTAAGTTCCCGAAATAACGGCCGACAGGAGACAGTTCGCGATACACCAGTCATTACACGAAGAGCTTGTTTTTGAGTTAACAAGATTCTAGTAACATCCGTACTAGAACCCCACACAATTACGCCGTATCGTAAGCGCGATTCGATCTCAGTCATATAAACCATTTTTAGTACTTCCAAACTTACTATATTTTTTAAATGTCTAAGCTTATAAATCGATCTTGAGATAGAGGAGTTTACTTGCTGTATATGATTGTACCACTTTAAGTTGGATGATAACGTTATACCTAGAGATTTAATTGATGGTATATTCCCAATTGTGCTATTTCCTATGTGAACATGAAATTGAAGCGAGGCATTCGCCGGATTAGTGCTAAAGGTAATGTATTTAGTCTTGGAAATATTTAAGAATAGTTTATTTGAAACGAACCATTTATTCAATAGGGACAGCATCAAATTGGTTTTATCTTGGATGAGATTAGTCTGGTCATTTATTAAAACAGTGATATCGTCCGCGTACATTATTAGTTTATATTCTTGCAGAAAGGAGGCAAGATCGTTAATAAAAAGTGAAAATAAGACCGGGGACAATACGGTGCCCTGGGGCAGCCCCACTGTAACCGGTAGCAGATTTGAGTGAAACTTTTGCCTTTTAGCATCCTCTGTTGTTGCAATTTCTACAAATTGAAATCTATTTGACAAATAGGAGCGAAACCAATCAAGCGTGATACCTCTAATCCCCATCAGTTCTAGTTTATAGATTAGCAAATCGTGATTGACGCAGTCGAACGCCTTGCTAAGATCGCAAAATACACCAAGTGGTACTTGCTTGTTTTCCACATCAGCAGTAAAGGTATTGTAAATATCTGAAATGGCTGTTATTGTAGATTTTCCAGATTTAAAACCATGTTGGCAATCAGAAATAACCTTATGTTTATCTAAAAATGGAGTGAGCCGTGCCAGCATTGCATATTCTAAAATTTTCCCAATAGAGGAAGTTAATGAGATTGGCCTATAATTAGACATATTATTACGGTCATCTTTTTTGTGTAATGGTATAATTTTTGAAATTTTAAAGCAAGATGGGAAAATCCCGGTAATAAAGGAATAGTTAATTAGGTGTGTTATTGGAGTAACAAGCAAATACTTGGCTTCTTTCAAGATATCATTGCGTATATCATCTGGTCCCGGAGAGCTTTTAGTCTTTAGTTTATTAAATACTGACAGTGTTTCCGTTTCCGTAAAAGGAAATAAATACATGGAATATTGATTGGAATGCAAATGTTTCTGTTCAAAGGGAATGTCTTTGATATTTTTACTCAAGGATTGCGGCAAATCTTGAAAAAAATTATTGAACGCGTTAGAAATTTTGCCCGCGGAGGTAATTGTATTATTATCATTGTCTCGAATTACAGGTATATCTGCCCTGCTTTCCCTTCTATTTGTCAAATTGTTGACGATGTTCCAAGTTAGTTTGATTTTGTTATCTGATTGTATAATAAGTGTAGATAAAACTTATCGTATGTAGGTACGTATTACAATAGCGTTTTTGAGTTAATATAGAAACTTATAAAACTATACTAATTTAACAAAACAGCGTGTTACAGCCGATTGCTTACTGCTGTACCGTTATCTAATTTAATAAATATATAATACCTTCTAACATGTACTTTGCTGCAGTACACAACAAGTTATAAATTAGATTTTAAAGTTTGTTAGAACTTCTCCAACAAAAACTCAATTTATACATTCTCTTCTAAAGCTAGGGTATATACCTGCAGCAACCAAAGCAAGTTCGCCGGAGCTTATCGATTTTATTCAGCAACGTGTTTCGCTACATATGCGTGTGTGAGTTCTCATTTCTGGTTATTTTAAGCGTTCCATATGACTGTGATTAAAATAATATTAATTACCATATCTCAAATTTTGTTGCGTTAAATTAGCTATGAAAGTATTTCAAGGGCGCTGTCGCGATTGATATTTCAACCGCGTGAAGTATGCACAGTTTACAATGTGTATGTGTATGCGGTTGACAGCGGTATTAATTAAGCGTTCGACAATACCGCTTATGTGAAAGGAAGTAACAAAAATACTTTATATGTAAAATAAGCCACGAAATTGAATTACCAAAGATGTAGGAGGGTTCCTTTGACAGTATGAATTATGGATGGTTTTGCATATCACAAAGAAAAAGGCAATACTATACATGTATTCTATTAAATTGATCCACGTTAACGTACAGGAATTCGTGTAGAGATTATTATACCGTTATATGACCTAAAGTGATTTTCGTGTGGTATCGAGCTCGATTTCTGTATGCATGGGAGTATCGTTTATATTATCTTCGAAATATTTGCGTTCTTTATTATTTTATTTTGTTGATTAAAATGCCGTTTCTTAAATTGCTTGATATTCTTCTCCTTCTTAAGAAAATATACTGGGTATCCCATTTTAATTTAACATGGGAATATAAATTTTGTGTGTCCGTCTCATCGGGGGCCAGAAAATGACGATTTTAGTTTTAACATAGATGGCGCTGTAATTACTGAAAATAAATTAAATTCCATTAAAATTTCTTTTAATGGAATCCATTTTTGTTATATATTACTACCGTTGAGTGAAGGTTTTTATTTTAATGGAGACATTGCGATAGAAAAACTTTTTTCATTGCTTTTTAGATGAGGCAGAAAACAAGCAAAATTCCCTAAGAAGGATACGTATAGCGATAACATCACATAATCGGTGTTACTGCTGCGTTCATCTTTGCAGCCAATCCAAGTATTGTTGCTCACCTAAAGATAATTTTGATAAAATGTTTCTATGACAACGTTTCTATTAAAATAAAACCAAACGGATTGCGCCCTGTCTATAAAATGAATGAAAGGATATTTCAGACAAAGTTATTTATTTTTTTAGCGTAGAATTGCAGTACCTATGTAATAAAAAAAAATAAGAGAAATTGTGGTTGTATAACTATAGAACATTCTTTGTTAATTAACTCACAATTTTCATCCTTTTCGCTATATCTCCCATAAAAACTATTATCAAATTTAGTTTTTTAAATCTAACGCTTGTTCATTGAATGACAATTTAGGGTGATTAATGGAAATACTAACAGTTATTCTCTTTTTAACTGTCTGTCGGATTTCTAATTAGACTAAGAGTAACTTTTGGTATTTTTATGTAATAAAGTTAATTTGATGATCTGATAAAAGCAATATTGAAATATTAATATATACATTACTGGCTAAAAGTTATTATCCCCCGAGTAAATGACTAAATTTTGTATCAATTGTATTTGGTGTTATATTGCGCGATGACATACGACAGACGTTTAAATTTAGTGAATTTGATATTAATTGTGTTCAACCTTCAAAACGTGCATTGTTGTTTCCTGATTCTCCATTGTTGCTGTGACTCTTTGTTAAGTAAAATGTGACTGCCATTGAAAATTCAAAACAGTCTTCTTTCTTATGATCTCAGACCGTTTTCTCGCAAGTTTTGGATTAGAGAAACTGTTAATAGAAGACGATAGTTAATATCGTATGATTATACCATTTAAAGAAAATTATTAGATAGCTTTTAATGTTTTAGGTTATTGTGTATTCTGGAAACATATTCTCTCTTTTTCATTTTGCGTTGTTAGTACTTTACAAACACGAATGAAGTTGTTAATTGTGGTCAAATTAACTAAGTGGCAAAGAGAACTTTGTACGCTCACGAGTACCCACAATGATGCGTTTAATGCATAGTCTAAACGCAGCATGCTAATCGGACTGGACATTTTGGGTATCAATGAATTTACATTACATTAGCATACATTCTTCCACCAATAACTTCAATTGCTTTGTATTCGAAGGTTCTTAAAAGCCTAAAGATTCACGCCATTATAGCTTCATATAACTTCATTTTTCATTCTAAAAGATCAGATTAAACGCTTTATAAATCAGAATACTATAAATTTTATAAAATGGCAATATTGTACCTATATATGACATATCAATGATAGCACACGACGGACTTGAGGTACAATATATTTAGGTATATATTTTACTTAACGAAAGTAAACGCTTCGATTTAATTCCAAAGTAAAAAGACAGAGTTTACTTGAGCAAAATATATTGGGTACTGGAAACTCTAGCTAATAACAACGTTTTGATGCAGGCATTTCGAACAGCACGGGCTTTAACCACTTATCCTTATTCACTATAAGACTATCTATAACCTTTTGGTAAGACACAGGACAATGTTTCACTTTTCGGGGCCCATCGAAACGACTTAAGAGTTCATAAACAAAGGCAGGTCAATGGAAAATAGGAAAAAACCAGGAACGATAAAACCATAGAAACCCAGCAACTAGAGGATTCGATTACAATTTTGAACGATTCGATAAATTTTATAACTGCCGAGTATACTTCAATGTTATTTTCCCTAAGAATCTCCATTATATTTGTTAGTTGGGGAATTTGCAGATGTAACAAATCTCTTATTAGGATTGATTTCTGTGTCTTATATAATGGACATCCAAAAATAAGGGGAACCAAGTCTCCGCTCTCATAATCGCAGGCATTTGTGCCAGATTCCTTCATTCCGCAATCTACAAATCCATGACCAAACTCCATTCTTGAGATTGTGGAATAAAACCACATACTGTACGACCATCATGCCACGCCCTGTGATCAATCTGTGGATGTATTATAGCATACTAGGTCGGTCGAGCGATATTCATTTGTTTCTATCTTCCTACTCCTTCGTCGTGTAACTCAGATCTTTCTATTGAAGTCCTATTGCATAGTTCTCCCATTCGAAGACAGTTTTTGCCAATGTATCTATAATTTCAGTAAGTTCAATGTTGGAACGACCTTTGATCCAGTATAAAATAACATAAAACCCGTTCGTTTGATCTCAATGACTCTTGCTCTTATCTGAAATGTGATGGGATGCATACAAAATATGTGGTTACTAAGAATCGCTATCAGTACACTTCTTGAATCCGACATTATATAGGCTTTCTCAACTCCATTATTTTTAGTATATAGTCCAACACTTTCATGACGCAAAGATGGACATCCTATTGTCTAAACGAAACATTTTGCCATAGTTGACTCTGGGAATATACATATATGACACAACCACATTCATGAAGTGATTTAGATGTATATGTGTACATATATCAATAATTTATTATATAATTAATAAGAGTAGCTGAATATGTGAGAAAATGGAACTCTGAACCTCTGAAACATATTTAAATATTTCTGCAAGTAGAGACATTTTTCTTTTTGCAGTACTTCTTTAGGGTTCATAACACAGATAGATGTTCTATTTTGAGTATTGGTGTCATGGAATAGTTAACTGCGAAACTTGGGATATATTTTGTTGCCAGGAACTCACGTCGCAGATCTAAAGGTGGAAAATTTGCTCTCCATTCTAAGGGCCTCTGTTGGAGTAGATGCATGGCAGCAACACAGACACGGGTAACTCCCTTTTGGATAACATTCAACTTGTGGAGCTGCCCTCCCAAAAACAGAAAGAATAGAACATGCATCCATAGTTCTGATGTAATTTGATTACGTTGACTTCGTTCATGGATATTTTCGTACTGCTTCATTAATGTGTTCGATTCATTTGAATTTTTGGTCTGTTATTGTGCGCAGATATTTTACTGATGACACTACCCCATTATTTAATTTAATATTACCATGTGAGGGGTTCCTATGTCTAGCAAAATACGTTAAGTTTAGTTTTATTAATAGACAACTCAAAATTATGATATTTTCATTTACTGATACTTTTCATGATAAAAGATAACGGGTCACTTAAAAGGTCTATCGATTTCTTAGATACCACTATGCAAACATGGTCGGCATCAGTACCTACCAGAAAAAAAATCTTAAAGCTTCAAGATTTAAATTTTAGAATCTATAGCAATTAAGATGTAGAATCTGCAGAAAAATGTCCTAGCGTAAAGAGAATACAATATAAAAAAATGCATTTTTTTGGGACACAATTTAGCTCAATTCGCCCAATCCTTTATAAGATATCTCTCGAAGGAAACAATAGTACCACTTCCAGAGTCTCATTCTTGTTGGCAAGGAGCACAAAGGCACCAGTGCAATCGTTCAAACTGTAGACGGTGGCTGGCCGGATCGCCTGGCTATAATTCCAAATACATTACAGGACCTACAATGTAGCGCCAGAGAAATGAGATGTTTTCACTGTCGATTCGAGACGTTTCAATCGGAATAACTCCTGTCACCCATATATTCACGTTAGAGCTGACCGTTGTTGTGATTTAGTAGGTTCGAACAGGCGGTTCCTCACCATATTTTTCAATGAACGGAATGTATCGTGACCCCTTGCACACGCACACACATACGTGCATGCACGAGGGCAAAAGGTAAAGGATAAATTATTGGGTTGGCGCAGTTGGTATCGATCCGTACCGTTTTCCTCGGATAAATGATGCGATTTACCTGCGTGTAATCACGGGCCAATCAAGTGCATACATAACCTGTAGGTATACTTACTACCTACATGTACTTCCACGTTATATTTTGACATTAGATTGTTCAGATCCAAGTCGACAGATTAATTTGAATTTCCGGGTACCTAATTCGCATTCCGGTTTGGGAGCGCCGCCGCTGCGTGCACAATCAGTTGTACCGTAGTCTGTATCGTTCAAAATAGTGAAGTACATTGGATACTTACCTTAATTGGGGAAGTATATAATACTAATTTGTAAGAATCCCAGATTACCATATTATTATAACTTCCATGGAAAATGTAAGCAAAGTTGTTTAATTCGATTCTATAATGATTATAAATCATTTTTATTCTATGATCATATATGATTTTATTCTCGACGGGTAAACTTAATAATAACATAACCAATTTTGTTGCAGCTTAATTTACACAAAAAAAATAATAAATATAATGAATCAATATAGTATGCCCTAACAATTATAAAAAACAAAATTGTTTCTAAAATGTTTGTCTCAGTCCGTATAGTAAAAATGAAAGAAACTTTATAACAAATTTGTTGATGTAAACCTATGTACTATTTCTGAAGAAAACGATTAAAATATACGCTGAAACGCTAAAATGTACTTCCTAAAAACAATAAAAGTTTGCCCCTAATATCGACAAATATAATAAGAAAAATTACTAAATAGAATTTTTATAATATCCTTTTTTATAAATGACACATACAGAAAATATTCCGGTATCTAATTCTCTAAGGTCAGCTTATTATCTATTTATATAAATAAAATTTTTAAATACCTACTAATTATACATGCACTGCTTTTACAGTTAAATAAAGAAGTTATCCTAACAAAACAACGAAGTTAATTAATGAATTTATTTTTAAGTTATACAACAAATTATGAATAAAATATATTATTTTTATAAATAATGAGTAACTCGTACATAAAATATAACACAGTGGGTAAAAAATATGAGTTCTTATGTAGCCTTCACAAGGCATTTAATGATGTCATAAACTAAATAGGTAATACAGTGAACACCTTCATAATGTTTCCTTTCCCAAAGGTAGATCAGTATACAACTGCATTTGCATATTCCTTACAGCAGACAAAACGAAATTTATGACCTTTTTTGAGAGGAATTGTATTTACTGAAAATGCATCCATAAATTGCTAAGACTTAGTCCTTACAACCCAATGTTAAATCTAATTGTAATGACTTAGTCCAGTTTAAAGGCTGGTGTTAAAGAGGAATTAAATCTGCGCTTGCAACATATTTTAGCTGGTGAAGGCAGAGCAAATTTAAACCAGACGTAGTTTCGTCTACAACAATAATTAGGAGATAATACATACTGATGTTAAAGCAATAAATCCGGCAAACTGTACAAGATATGTAGCGTATATTCAAAGATTTATAGCGGACTTTTAAATTTAAATGATCTATAGGCATGTAATTTGCAAAATCCATTTATTAATTGTTACTTTACATGTGATAATCTAATAAAAGTAGTTTTCAATTGTAATTGTTTGTTCTCATTTAGAAAGTGTTTATTCTCAATTTGAATTTGTTTACTCTCATAGTGAAATTGTTTGATATCATTTTGAAATTGTTTATTCTCAATTTGAATTTGATTATTCCCAAATTGACGTTGAAAAGGTATAGTTATTTATTTATTAACCAATAAAGGTAAATAATTATAATAATTTATAGCCCAGATCAGGAGGTCTAGAAAGCTCATGGTTTAAATTGCCGGAATAGACCAAGCTGCGAAGGAGTGTTATCAGGGCGTTTACCAGTTCTGAAAACGTGCGTCTACAAAGGTCCTTTAGCTTTAGTTTTCCTAGATATGGTCTTGGTGAAATTTTTATATTCGCAAAGCGGAGCGTTTCAAATAAGAACAATACAACCTATGAAAATTCTTTTGAAGCAGTCACGAGCCAACATTTATGTTATAAATTTCATGCATAAATTTCAGGAAACCGCCTTTCATTAGTTTTTATAAAATCATTATCACATCTGCATTGTTTGGCGGGCTATTAAGTTACATACACTCTGTTTATTTTATGTTTGAACAACTTATTATTGATGTGTTGTCTAAATAAAGACACTTTATTTATTTGACGTTAGTACTGTTTTCTTAAATTTCTTTAAGTGTTGCTGTTATAAAGTCGAATAGCGTTCTTTTTGAGTATTTGGTTAGGGTGCGCGTGTTGACGTAAATACGATTAATGAGGTACAAAGGTTAGGTTTGAGCAACTTTTGCAGCTGCGCTATGCTGAACAGGTGATTATTTGGCGTGCTGTGATAGGTTTCTTCATAACTTTGTAGCGGAGCTGCATTAAACGAGCTGTGAGTACAGTGTTGCCAGATCTGACGCCTTCGTTTGTAAATAGGGGCAGAAAATATCTTGACTGGTGCTGGCGCACAATTTAGGCGCATTCAGAGTTAGGATGAAGAAAAATACTATTACTTATTTTTAATTTTTGATATATGGCATTTTAAGTAGATGGTGCCGTCTATTGGTCGTATTGGTATTGGTGACATACAGAGAGATGATAGATATATACTAATGTATATAGAAGAAGCATTCCTTATACCTGCCTATCTATACGCAAAATTGAAGCCAATATGTAAAAAAGATACCTATGTAACAGTAGGTACTCATATCTGCTTTAGTTGATCATGCGCATATCTGAATATTATTATAGATAGTTAACTTATTAGGGCTTATCTACACGGTGGCTTGTAAACTAAACGTGTTCTGTTTTATTTCTTTTTAATATGCAGTTTGAAACAGTTGAAAATTCATATCGCAACGGTTTTTTTCGTGGCAAACGGCTTATAACCTCAAATAAACCGCGGTGTTTTTTTTTATGGTTTTTATGCGTGTCTGCTTTTCAGAACATAAAATTGTTAGATTTTGATTGAAAGTTTTGTAAGTGCAGGCGAGCTTCATGACACATATAAATTTTAAGGAATTGCTTGTAATATAAAAGATGCTGGGGGCAATAATGCGTTTATGGAGATCGCTAACTTTGTATTAACCGTACTCTCGGTAGCGATGTCAAATGCAACGGTAGAAAGGGTGTTTAGCATCATGAATACTATCAAACACACAAAATGCGAAATAGGCTTAGTATTGAAATGCTGAATGCTATATTAAGAATTAGAACAAATTCATACACAAAAACTTCCTGCTGTCGTAATTTTAAACCTACTTTAAATATGTTAACAAAATTTAATAGTGACATTTATATGAAAAATAAAAGTTGTAATAACAATAATGGAGATGATGAGGCACTTGAAGTCATAGATTATGATGTACCCTGTATATCTTAAATAATTTGTTTATACCGTTGATTGAAAGAATATAATAAGATATGCAAAATTGTCACTTTGCTGGTTCCGACAGGTAGGTGGCGCGTCAAGTTATATGGCATTGCAATGAGACTTGACGCGCCATCTACATGTCGGAACCGACAAAGTTCCATAACTTAATATACTATTTCAATTAACATTTATATTTAGGTATTTTGTTCTGTTTTAAAGCAAACATTAAAAAATTAAATATATTAAAAATCCGTAATTTGTTAATTGTTCCATCTTTTTCCAGCCTCTATTTAATTTTGGCGCATTCTGGCGCTTTCAAAAACAAAGTTTGGCGTGGTCTCATTTCGAAATCCGGTAACACATCTTTATTATAATTCATTATACGTATTACTGCTTTTGATGTCACACCTTCTATGCACCTCATTTCAGTAGCCTCAAAATTTTAGCAATATCGTCAGGATAGGTATGCAAACAGTTTTTAAAGATGAGTTGCTAATACCAAATCAATATAAATAACGTGTTTAGCATACATCTTTACTAAAAAAAAAAAAAAGAAAGCAGATCATATTAAGCATACCTAGTTAAGGTTAAAGGAGCTTACTTATAATTTCAGAATCAACTGCGATGCAGATTGTAATCGCCAACTGTAATGGAAGCCTATTAGGCTTACCACTTTTTGTTTAGATAAAATCGTCCAGATAGAATTTGAAATATATATGTAGATGTAAAGAGGTATCGCGTGTGCAATGAAAACCGAGCAACCATTTCTCTCTTTCTTCAGTTTATGTCGATCACGGCTGAAGTATTGTGAATAACGAAGGAATAACCCTTGCTTTTCTAAAGAGCATTGATTATTCCATGCGGTTGTAAACCGTCAATTCATTAGGTGTCGTTAAATATTTAAGACCCATTTCGTTTCATATCACGCCTACCGTACATATGTGTGTAGGTGATGTCACTGCATACGGCATAAATCACTTTTAACATATCTATGCGAATAAATTAGGTGTTGGAGGATTTACTGCTCGTCGTGCTAATTTAATGCTGACGTGCATACATTATTCGATTGCATGGATTTAGAATTCACATTCCTTTGAAAGGAATGTGCACGATATTTATAAGAAGTTTGTATTCCATTACTAGGATAGGTAAACTGCTCGTATTATTACCTACCAGTGTTATAGATTGTTATTCTATATTTTTATTTTCTATATTTTATAACACTGTAATGTAAATAAAATCTGTCAACTCTAATTCTAAGCGTTGCAAAATTTATTCATTGTGACATTTCTTCCGTTCCTGATGCTATGCTTAAAGTAACTAATACTTACAAAAAATATAAATAATAATAATATAAATAAAGCCAGGGATATGTAAGTAATGGAATAAACACAACCAATTTCAAAAATTCCAAGATGAAGGTCAATTTGCAGGCGCAGCCACCATAATTTCACTTTTGTTTTGTTAACAAATTAGTAGTAGTGATTACTTATATTACGCACGCACTCATTAATTATTTAACTGCAATGCCAGATTGCTACAAAACATATTGAAACACGGAAAGGTTCTCAAATTACCATAGAAATTAAAAATTAAACTAAATTATAAAAAAAAAAAAGAATATAACAAAAATCCAAAAGAAAAATTAAAAAATCCCTTACCACAAAAAAATAAAAGGATAAAAAATCTAAATACGTATTTCGGCAATAAGTTGCCATCTTCAGTAGAAAAACAAGAGTAGTGTTGTTTGCTACCTCAACAAACTCGCGGTAAGTCGAGCAGTTCATTAAAATCACTTTTGGGGAACACTAAAGATAAAATTGAGGTAGATCAAAAATCTGGGATTTATGAAATAAGTTGTAGAGATTATAATCAAAAATATGTGGGGCAAACTAGGCGTTCAATCTCAACTCGTTATAAAGAACATATTGCACATTTCAAATACAACAGACCAGTTAAATCTAGCGTTGCTCGACATATTTTAGACACAGGTCACGGTATACCTACAGATAATCTTAGGCTACTTAAAACTGTAAATAATTTTAGAGAATTAGATAGTTACGAAAGTATTTATATACTTAAAAACAAATATAAATTAATGAATTCCGACAAAGGACCAATACCTGAGTTCAGCTTATACGAATTATTGTTAACTTAATTGGTTACACCCCATTAGATTTAGATAGTATATAAGCCTTACTGTTTGTAAAGGATGGCAGTGTTATTCCACTAGTGATTTGGTGAAGAGCTTATCTTCTAAGGTTTACCTTAGCCGAAAACACTACGTTTAACACTACTCTTGTTTTTCTACTGAAGATGGCAACTTAGTTGCCGAAATAGGTATTTAGATTTTTTATCTTTTTATTTTTTTGTGGTAAGGGATTTTTTAATTTTTTCTTTTGGATTTTTGTTATAGTTTTCAAGCCACAGTCTCCACCCATCATTGGAAAAAAAAAATCTCTGATATGGCACACAGATGGACCCAAGATGGAACGGGGGTGCCTACTCTAAATAGCTTTGACACAAATCTCGACCATATTTCAGGTTGCAATATTTGCTGTGGATGTCTACGCCCAAGAAAACCTCAATAAAGATGAGGGGTACTAATAAAAAGAGGTACTCTGGTTTGGGAGTCAGGGGACTTTCATATTACAGGCAACGAAATGGCTACATGGAGAAAAACAGTGACAGTTATTTCAATGACAGCAATAAACTATCAAACATTCAGTTTTCATCCAAATATTACTGTTTATTGGAAGAATTGCACGCCGTGTTATAATTATAATACCAAATATTATATGCTGGCACAATTTTTATTAACTAATTTTCTCTGGGTATAATGCTGAACAACTAGCCAAATAAGAGGCCAGCAGGTAACTCTTTGGACTAGAACCCACTTTCAAAACCCAGATCAAGAAGGATTCTCATAATAGGAGCGCACAAATAGGCTCTCCTTTTGGAAAGAAACTTCTGAAAAATAAGGCGTACAAAAGATTGGCCGGCTATTTGCTAAACATTGATAAAACCTTGCTCTGAGTCGGAAAGCCAGAATTACCTATTGGCTTACTTATCGGTCACTCACATATCATCTCAAGAAAATAGGTAAAGTTGAGACTGACTGACGTTGTCATAACTATAACTTTTGGAATGAAAAAGATGGTAGCATCAGAGAAAACTAGAAGACTCTTAGAATTAAGTAACTTGGGTAATATGGTCAAATTAAATCAGAGCTCGAAATATTTGGAGGCCTTAATACCTTAGCCCTGTCATAGTACAATTATCTAAATTATAACTGCTTTACTGTGAATTCATATTATTGCACAAAGCTAGTGTATGAAAAAATTGATATCTGATGATCAAACTTTGTACAAACTTTGGATTTTCAAATGCAAAACATAAATATTTGGCATAATTACATTTTATTGGCTGTTAATATAGGTAGTGTCTTCAAGTAATTGCAAAATAAGAAGTTACTTAGAACTTGCTTTCCCAATTTATTATAAACAAATACACGAATTGTTTAAAACTCCCTTCTGGAAGGACATCAAGCTTGGTTTTTGTAGAAGCAGAATTTTCATTTGAAAAGAGTCTGGGAAAAAAGCTACAATATGATAGTTTTAGTAACTGTTCAGTACAAAAAAAATGTTTTGCAATTTTTACTATGATTTGATAATATATTTACGGTAGTGGTAATGGTTATTTTTTTGTTAAACTTCTAGAATTACATTTTACTCATAATCTAGTTAAAAGTAAAATCAAATTCAATTTTGGTAAAATTATACATGAATTAGGTGTTTAGCAAGTATAATAAATATGTAATTGCTACATTTAAAGATACCCATAGTGCAAACAAAATTAATCACACAGGGTGAGGAAAAACAACTTAAAACATTTGACCGATGATTGCGAAATGAAGCTATCAAAATTAATAAACACATCTTAAAAAAAATCCTTCTTCGAGCACATGAAGTTGTGAATTATATGGGTGTCGATCACAAGATCATTTGGAACGTTTTGCATGAGCAACAATTACTTATATGTTTGCTGAAAATTCATGCTCTACTTCCGGAAGATTTTCTTGCTAGGGTACAATTTGCTTGTTGGGTTTTAGAGCAGACAATGCAAACAGACGACTTTGCAGCTGCTGTAGTTTTTACCGATCAGGCTTAATTCATACCAGAAGGAATTTTCAATAGCCGTAATAATCATATTTGGGACAAAAAAAATTCTCGTGGGATGTTCGTTCACAGGCCTTGTCAACGATTTTCAGTGAATGTTTGGGCAAGTATGGTGCACGATTGTTTGTCTATACTTGCTACCGCATCGTTTAAATGCGCAAAATTATTTAGTATTTCTGCAAGAAGTTTTGCTAGCATGTGGTTTCAGCACAATTGTGCTCCTGCATACTACGCTGATGTCGTACGAAAATATTTGAAGAAAACGTTTGGCGAAAGGTGGATTGGAAGCGAAACACCTATTCCCTGGCTTCCCAGATCACTATATCTCATGTCCATTGATCCCTTTCTCTGGGGTCACATGAGAAATTTAGTTTATTTGACACCAGTAGAATCAGAGCAACAACTTTTTGCTCGCATTGTCAAAGCGGCAGAAGTTATTAGACAGACACCTGGCGTTTTTTTTTTTTACGAACTCGAGAATCCCTTCTCTGCAGATGCAGTCTTGTGTACAGCTAGATAGTGAGCATTTTGAGGCGTTTTTTATGAGTATTAAGTTAAATGAAGTTGTGTACATTTAATTTTCCGTTTTAATTTAGTTGGTTTTCCAAAAAGATAGCTCTTATTTAATCATGCGTATATTAGTACTGCAGAAACTTGCACGAGCCTTCAAAAAGTTGCCTATCTCTGAGGAAATCAACGTACTTCGATTTTGAGCTCTACCTTGACCTATCGTTTCTTGGCTAAAATCTCTGCCTTGGTTCCTTATACCATCCCTCAAATTTTTTAGAAGTTGTTTTTCCGCACCCTATATATGGAAGCTAAAACTAGGAGTTTTAATAAAAGCATTGCTGTGCAGGTATGAGATGATTTTAAATAATTTTTGAGAAGAAAAGTTTCGGGTATCTGATATTTCATTGAGACGATGGAAGGTTACAAAAGTAATAAAAATAAGAATTTAAAACGTTTACTGATCCCTAGAAATATGCATGGAATTCCATACAAGATAGCGCGCAGATGACAATCTTAACAAGCTGTACATGATCCGGCCCAAGCCTACACAAAAATTCAACCCGTTTTGAAGCTTGTACCCATACCAATCGACACAATGAACCGCATCGTAAAGATTAATAAACGGGCAACAGCGAAGGAAAAGGCCGCGAAGAGACGGCACTGGCGCAACAGAGAGTTCAATAAACTCCTTAATATAATACGGAAACGTTACCTTACGGTATTTTACATAACTCCTCATGAGTTATTTTTAAATGGCCACACATTTCACTGATTCATTGTTGTACACACGCTTAGAGCTTTGATATTTTATTCTTGTCGGGGCGTATTTTTAACACATGCTTGTTGCTTTGATATCGTAACTGTTGCCAGTTGGGCGTCTGAGGGAGGCCTGTTTTTCGACGGTATTAATTTTATTTAATGTTGTTCGATGTGCGTAAATTGATATTCAGGCAGATACGTTTTAAATTGCTTGTTGATATTCAATTCGAAATGGTGTTGCGTAATAAAGACATTCTTAACCATAACTATATGCATAAAATACAAATTGAATTTGTACAAATAAGTTGTAGTATGTGGAAGTGTTATTAAACATATTATTTATTGCCGTACTACGTGCTTGGGACGACATGTCGTTGATTAACATCACTTTAAAAATTGAGAAGAAAATATATAATATTAGAAAGTTATTTCCAGAATTTCAAATAAATTGTAATGTGCCGGTATTGTATGAAGTGTAGTCTACACACACCTATGTACCAATTCTATTTGAGTGCTAACTTATTGATTATGACTTTAATTCTTTATTTACATAAGATAATGTGTACGTACACATCGACAGTACAAAGGGAACAAACGAACTAGCTTTCCAGGAACTACCAGGAACCTGTGTAATTATTTTTACAAACACTTTTTGTTGTGTCTCTTCAGCATCGCACGAACGTGATTTGATTTCTAATAATATCCACTTAACAAGTTTAGGTGCGATATTCGGAGAGTAGGTGAAGCGAGCGTAAATGGGAAAATTACTCTGGCGTAAACTGGCAATTTTCGACATCAGAAAAACTATCCCAATTTCGAACTGGTAATAGCTTTAGAAGTGATGACTGGCGAAAAATCATAATGCGCGCGTCTAGCTGATTCGGTGAGAATTTTCGCAGTTCATTTGTCGAAGTCGATATTAAATTCCTGTTTACACTTGATGAGATGCAGTCCTGAAATTTTTAAGGGGGGAGGGTCTAATTTCCAACGAAAGAACGAAAAGAAGCGATAAAGCCAAGAGTATAACATGCTGAGAAGGAATTAATTCCGGAGGAAATGGCAGTACTTAGTCCCGTTTCCTACGCTGCGCTTTTCGAATCTAGGATTATCAAAAGCGGAGCTACAACCCTTTTATAAAAATGTTATCTGCATTTATGTGATATTCTTTATGTAGAATTAAAGAATCTTCATGAACAGTTGACACAAATCAGCTTTAAGATTTTATTTAGAAATACATTACATACCAATATGCATATTAATTATACCGAATTGACGAGTAAGAAATGAATTGTTATAAAGTAAATTTGTGTGCTTATAACAATATATCTTGTTTTTACTT
Source organism: Cetonia aurata (assembly GCA_949128085.1). Taxonomy (NCBI): domain Eukaryota; kingdom Metazoa; phylum Arthropoda; class Insecta; order Coleoptera; family Scarabaeidae; genus Cetonia; species Cetonia aurata. The sequence goes on along the minus strand of OX421882.1, from coordinate 53,996,066 downwards.
TAGCAGAAGTTAAACATTTAGTGGTTTGCAAACTATGAAAAAAAGTATGTAATAAAGTAAGCACAGTGGAAAGCTATTATTAAATATGACTAGGCTATTAAAACATTAAAACATTTGTATAAATAAAATATATTTGCAAAATAACAAAAAAAAGCAACTTTTTTTCCAAAAAAATATTCTATAGTGATTAAATAGGCACTTTGGTTGCCTTTTTTCTGTGAAAGAATTTATTAAATCGTTTACTGCTGAAGAAGTTTTTAGTTTCTCAACTATATCTTTTATAATGTTGAAAAACTTCTTTTTGCGGTTGTAGTTCTAACTGGAAGGGACAAAAACGGTAAACATACTGTTTGTTATAACCCCTAAAACTGAAGGTAAAACTATTACAATTTATTAATGAAAATTCTGCGAGTTCTTTAATAGTATAAATTTTCTGAATTTTTGATTTCAAGCATTTAGTTGATCATACAGATCAACTCTCAAATCGTTATGGTATTCAGTAACCAATTTTGCTGCTGTTTTTAATTACTTCCTTTGAAAAAACAAAAACAATTTAAGTAGTCCGTTGTAAAATTTCAATTATTTAGATCATAGAAGCCATAAAAATTTTTTTTCTGTATCTATATGTAATACATATTGACACTGAAGTATGATTCCGGATCAGAAAGCACTTATAACTCTACTTTGTTTTGGAATAGATCCTTATTGACCAACCCTTGGGGCACCGGGCGCACCCCATTGTATACATGCCGTGCCCACGCACTGGGGCACTGCGCTGAGTGGACTTTTTTTCCTTACTCGTGGGAGAGGTTGAGAGCAGATGAAAAAGCCCAAAAGCTAAACCCAAAACCTCGGAACTCTGAAAAGAGACACCCAAGCAAACTAAAGGCCGATAACACCAGAAGCTCCAGAGACGAGAATCCGCGTGGTAAGTCTAAACCATCTGGCGCTGCAAGGCGCAAACGTAGGGCCACAAAGAAAGTCGCTCTGGCTCAACCTGGCAGCTCCACAGCGATCACTGTAAAGACTGCTGCTGGAACTTCTCTGAGGAAACAGATAATCATGCACCCAAAAAGTCTAGGTAAACTTACTCTCGACCAACTTGCGGACCTCTTTCTTCAGGTGCAACCAGGTGAAGAGGGCTAAAACATCATAGGGGCACAATAGATCTTCTGGCCGAATTGGCTTACGGGGTAACTCTACCCATAAAGTTAAAAAAAAAATGGCATAATTTCTGGTCACCTGGGCCGATGCGTCATGCACGCAGGATATCCAAAACGATTTACGCGTGGAAAATATATCTTACGAAACAAATTGATGACTTCATCACTTTTAACTTATATTTTGATCGCTTTAACATTGCAAGAGCATTTTTGACCAAAGATCCTTCTGGATGGCGTGAAAATAAAGATTTTCAAAATGTTGTGAAAATTATAAACAAACTAAAAGCAGTTGATGAAGAAAAAAATAAGTTTCTGGAGGCAAGGTACAATTGATCGCATATTTTTATATACAACCATGTTATATTCTGGCAAGATATCAGAAATATTTTTTGTGGAAAATGGTGTAACTTCTAGGCTTCGTTCAAAGTTTGGAGAATTTGTTTGTTCCTGGTAATGGTTTTTAATGATAATTCGTTCATAATACCATTTCCTTGAACGCATTTTTCTATTTTTAAACTGTTTATTTCCGTTAAAATTTGATACAACAGTAGAAAAAAGAAACGACAAAGAATTTGACTAGCAAAATTTATTCTTTATTTACAAAATATTGGTATATTGTGGATAACGGCCATTCTTAAATATACGAAGACCTGTATGTTGATTTTACAATTCCAAAGCTGTGAAAAATCCATACGCCACAAAAATATCTATTTAGCGTTGTTAAAATATTTAAATGTAACTTGAAGTTTTCTCTGCAATTCTATTGATGCAGCGGATGTTAGATAAGTATTTTTGTGTTAAATTTGTTTAAGAAATTGCTCCTTACTGAAGTGCGATTGGTCTGTAAGTGTTATTATCAAGTAATAAAAAGTGAAGTAACTTAATTCACACTCACTTTGTTATGGCAACATACACGTACATCGTATTCAAGATATCTGTTAAGCGCCTCCCATATAATTCATTCATCTCCGGCGACTACGAAAAGAAGTTGGTTTAACCAAAGCCACCGGAGAGATGTTTCGTTTATCAGAATGTAGTCGTTCCATGTGCATCTGACAAAAACAGTAGGAACACAACACAATCGAATGATAATTCACCACACGTCCATGCCGCTGAAGATCTCCTCCCTCCAACTGAAATATCGCTGGATGAGACATCGAAACGGCGTGACGTACAAAACTGGCCGAATATGAAGACGACACATGTAGAACTGTGTATATTGTTTTTTTTTTTTTTTCTTTAGCCACATTGCGTAATGTAACTTGATGCTGTAACGGATGTTAGTATTGTTATTAACATAACCGAACCGTCGAATGTTTGGCCGCATAAACGTGCTGTGTGTATTAAATATTTAAATTATACATCAGCGTAATATGGGAATGTATTTTTCTCAGTTCTTTTCGTGCGCAGGTGATTAAAGTAATTGTTCTGTAACTACGGCGCATTTGATTTGAAGCGCCGCCTAATTATAGTTTCTATTGGCTTTTCTACTGAATAACACTAGCCTTTTCTAAAAAAATCCAATTTATGCATATGCATGTGCTATGTATTTAGAGATGATGGTGAATCAACTTGTTAGCAACTATTAATTATGTAAAGCTGAAGAGGTACTAACTTACAAAAAATTCTTATAAAAAGTAACGTCGTTTAACAGCTTAGGTTTAGACCAAAAAGTTTAAATATCCATTGGTTTTGGGCAGAGACGAGTAGACTTATAAGTACTCTTCCTGGAAGTGGTAGAAACTTGAAAGATTATTTTTTTCTAATTGACATTATATAGTTGTTGTGCTATATACTGGGTGAGGAATATCTCTAAAATACTGCATCAAATCAAAAAAAGATCTTAATAAGATTTGTTATAATGTAGCGGGCTCACTGAATGGTGCCGAACACCATCCCCCACCTCACCCCCCAGAGTAGGAGGGGGGACAACTTAAAGAGGAACCCCCATTTTGTATGGCAGATTAGGATTCTACGCCATCAAGTTTTTGTTTGAAACTTTTTTTTCGATTCGTAACAGATTGCGCTGTAATTGCAAAAAACATGATTGTGAGCGTCTAGAAAAAATACACAAAAAAGAGAAGCAAGCAAATATGATTTTGTGTTTTCTTTATTTTAACATAAATTAACATCGTAAAACACTTCCATACATTTATTTATTCGTAATTGGAACGCTATTCAACGATACAAAACCGTACTTTATTCAGTACTTGACAAGCTGTGAATACTTACACCTTGTCCGATCCTCATTTAGATGATTAATTATTAATCCAATACAAATTAGTTAGTGTTGAATATTTGAACAGTAATGGAGGCTATAACATTACAAGAGAGAATTGAAATGACTTACATCTATGGAGAAAGTGGTAGGAATATCGATTATGCTGTTAATCTTTATTCAACGTTTTCCCGACAAGGTGCGATCGCGCGCTTCTTTTTACCGAGTCGTTCAGTTCTCTAGCGAAGGAACTGTACAGCCAAGAAAACGTAATCGCCAAAAAAACAATTGCTGGGGAAAATAAGAAATCGCGGTATTAGCTTCATAAGCACATTAGTACTGGAGAAATAGCTCGCGGATCAGGAATTTCTCAGTCCACTATCTGACAAATATTGAAGCGTAGGAAATATCATCCATTTAGAGTTTCCACGCATCAAGAACTTCATGGCGATGATTTTCAAAATCGAGTGCGATTTTGTCAATGGCGCTTCAACGGATACAAGATAATCCCAATTTTTTTGCTCGACTATTATTTTCTGCCGAGGCAACATTCACAAATCACGCTACGGTAAATCGGAACAACATGCATTACTGGAGTTTCTGAAATCCCTATTGGTTGCGCCAAGTTGAAGATCAACATCCTTGGAACCTAAATGTTTGGTGTGGAATATTTGGCAATAAGCTTATTGGTCCATATTTCATCGATGGAAACTTATAAATGGTGAAAAATATCGAAACATCTTGCAGAACGAACTTCCAGTGTTACTTGAAGACATTCCCTTGGACGTACGACAAACAATGTGGTTCCAACATGACGGTTGTCCAGCACATTATTCAAGAATAGCACGACAAGTATTATAATCGAGCCTACAATCGTCGATGGATCGGAAGAGGTGGTCCAGTGTGTTGGCCTGCAAGATCGCCAGATCTTACATCGCCTGACTTCTTTTTGTGGGGCCATTTAAAGTCTGAAGTTTATACAGAAGTGGGAAACCACGAGGGAAAACATGATTGAGCGAATCATTAGCGCTTGTTCAAGGATTACGCCGGAAACACTTCTCAGTTGCGTGCAATCATTCCAATTGCGAATAAATAAATGTGGAAGGGCGAAAATGTGCCCTTCCACTTCGATCCATTTATTCGAACACATTTTCTGAAATGGGTATGATGAAGTAAAGTTCTTCGTTGTTGAATGAATAAAAAAAACACAAAACCATGTTTGCTTGCTTCTCTTTTTTGTGTATTAATTAATTAATTAATTAATGTGGTGAGCTGGGGGATCGAGTTCGCCACCAGTCAGTAAGCCGATGATATATTGTCGTTAATATTCATTCACGAAACTAAAGGAACGAAACTACAATAAAGGGAATCGCACAACGCGATTTCCCTATTATTGTATTTTGGAATTCATAATTATAAATCAAATCTTCAAAGTATTGTAGTTATTTAAATAAAATTCAAACTTGTTTCTATTTAGTAGAACAATATAACTTGTTCTCTCCACTCATGTTCATCCGCAATTGCTGTAGCTATGAAAGTGGCACTGAAAGAATTAAATCACCATAAAATTGACGTTTAGTAAACAAAAGAAATCCCAGAATGAATTAAAATAAAGGTTCCAGGCAAAAGCCACTCTTTTCATCAAAGAAAAGTGCCGTTCTCCACTACTTGCAGTTGTGCAATGAATACCGAACATAACGCTAAAGCATTCTGGTACTGGCTGCTTGCGGGTTTCTTTTTTACGTTTCTTTCTCTACAAAGAGAAATTCTTTGTTTGAAGTTATGGATGGAATTTCAGTTGTAATCGGTAGGAAAAGGTTTAATTTTATACAAGATTTGGCCACTCACTAGACGTTAGGAACAAGGGTAGAAGTTAATACGATATGCAAATTATAAAGCAAGCCCCTTTGCTTCGTTTAATATTTAAATCATCCATTGCCTGAATGATTATAAGTTATTCATAGCCGTGTGATATGCATAATGCTTTACAAAAGATTCTGCTTGATTTACAATTCACAATTCGTAATGTGTAATGGGAGAATTAAAAATTAAATATTAACTGTGGCTCCGTTACGGTGGAAACATACAATTATCATATCGAAGCGAACGAGGTATTTTCGGGTAGAAAATTGTATAAAACACTTTTGAGTTCAGAAAGAGAAAGAGAAAAGGAGATTTAGATTTATTAGGAGAGTTAATAATAAGGATACATCTCTAGCCAAAACAACATCATTAGCTAATTACGATCTATCCCATCTACATTACATGCCTAAGTAAAGCTCTCCTATCATTGTTTACTAAATACATATTTCACTACGGGCTGAGCAGCTAATGAAGTCCATTAAGGTATTGCGGAGCACGGTTAAAGATACAACCAAAAGCCGATTTAGCCTCCTCTGGTGACCCTAACTTTACTATAATCCGTCTCCGAGTAATGAATGTAAGCACATTCGCTTCCGCTAGGTCGTTGGTGACTTACCATATTAATTATCTAGGAAGCAATTTAATAATAATAAAATTATCTTATCCAACATTGCGTTTCAGGAATTAGGAAGGAATTGCCGGATATAAGTATTTGCGATCAGGATTGAACGAAAAGCATATGACTGATTTACGTGTTATATTATTGATAAACTGCATCTAATTCATTGCAGCAAGAGTTTCTATTCCATTCTATCATATTCCAACACTTAGAGGAGCATCAATAACTACCATTAATACCGCAGCGTGTTTAGCAATACGAGCACTAAAACTTTTTCTAACTCCACAGTGGTAGATTTATGTATGTAGGTGTAACTACAAGCTCAATGGCACTAAAATTCGAAGACTAATGGAGACTAGCTACTGAAGCAGAAAGGAAACTTTAAAAAGTAATCTCGCTAATGCAATTTAAAAAAATTATTGTCCATATGGTAATTTTATTGTCATGCGTGACAAAACTATAGATGTTGATAGTATGTGGGAGGTGTGTCAAACGCGTAGTTTTTCATATTGGAGTTCACCTAGAAATTTTATTAACAAGGATAAATTTTATACTATAAATATAACACAAGGGCGCAGCTGTTATATTCGATGTTTTATTTGCATATACCTACTAGATATTTTGACCAAATTTGTGATTAGAAATTGTCTCAAGTGTATGTGTATATGCATATACATTTGTACAAAAACATTTTTGTAATGTTGGCTTATGTAAATGTAATAGTACGGAGTTAATACACTGAGAAAAATTGTCCTAATAACTTGGATATTTGGCATTTATACTTATAATATAATATACTTAATGTCTGTTGCAAATACCATTTAATTTGGAATAAACAAATAGGATTGTCTAGACTGGCGTTTTAGAGAGAAAAATAGTGTTCACTTCTCCAAAATATACTTGCATTCAATGTTATGCTGCTATGCTGCAACTCTCTTGGTGCAAATCAATTATACTATTTACATTCTTTTGCTGAGAATACGTAAATTTGTAGTTATTGCAAGTTAGTTCTAGTGTTTCTGGCAATTAACCAAATAATAATTTGGCTACTACAAATAGATTGCACACTGAGGAAACGACGCTGTTAAATAACAAAACAGGTTTGCTGACAAAATATTATTGAACTAACCAGAATTATAATTAATGTAACAGAAAAATGTATTGAAGCCAATTTATTATTTTGTTACTTTTACTTTAGTAATTTAACAAACCAGATTGAGGTCATTTGAACCGTAAGTACTGTTCATTTAACAAAGTGAGCAGTATTAAAAACTGATGTTAGATTCGCCAAAATTGCAGTTAACTAAATGTAATTATCACGCTGAAATTACCCATTTCCAAATTTGCAGCTTAAATGTAACAGCAAATACGTTAAATTGTCGTAAAGATGGCGCTTTTGTTATTTCAAATAGTTCATATCCTGCGTAAATTGCATGTGCGGCAGATAACGTTATAAATTATTTATGTCGTGTATTTACTAGATACACATCTTGTGGGAGGTGCGATCATTGAAACTGCGATTTCTCTCGCATCACCAGCGCCAGCGGTGGCTTTTGACCGCTGGGAATCTGTTCTGCAGTTCATTATTAGCATAAAATGATAAATATAAACTGCACACTAAAAAATATGTGTAATTCCTACGGAAAATTCCAGTAATGTATAGGGTAAATTTAATTTAAAAAATTAGAAAATATACCTAAAGTTTTCTAGTAAATTTCTCAATTTTTCGCAATTTTACCTTTACCTTCCTTACTGGAATTTTCCATAGGAATTGTATATATTTTTTAGTGTGTAGTTTATTGGGTCCGAATTTCTAATTTCTTGATCTAGTCCAAATATTTACTTAGATTAAACATTACACTGCGTTTCTTTCGAGAAAGTGTAGTTTTCTGAGTGCACATGTGTCATGGCAAAACAGCATGTTAAAACCAAATATCTTACTTCATTGGAACAAGTAAAAGATTCACTTACAATAACTACTTTAATTTACAATAAGTAGTTTACCAGTTTCATTGTAGCAGCTCTCACATTTATCAAAAACGAAATAATTGAAATAGTTGGCACAAAATAAACGAAATACTGTAGCAAATGTTCGAACTCAGAAATCTAGTGTTATTTATCGCAAATATTTAGAATATCGAGTATAATTTTTACTTGGGAGGACACAACAAGCTGGAAACTTTATTAATTAAAAACTTTAATTTAAGCAATTTTCTAAAATAAACGCTTATAGCAAAAGATTATATATTGTTAATTAATGATTAGACATACGTTAAATCACGCACAGTTTTAATATCAAAATTCAACTGATTGACGTGTATACACACTAAAAAATATTTGCAATTCCTACGGAATATTCCAGTAATGTATAGGGTAAATAAAATATACCTAAAGTTTTCTAGTAAATTTCCCAATTTTTGGTAATTTTACCTTATACGTTACTGGAATTTTCCGTAGGAATTGCATATATTTTTTAGTGTGTATAATAAAAATTACAGTTTTCGTTACTTCCAAGAATTAAATTTCGAATAATTTCATTTGTAGTCTATACAGAAACATTGCTAATATATCTAACTGCGCCAGCAAAGAATCGATCTTTGATTACAGCTCTATTTTTATTCTGGAATAATATTGACATATGCAAGGACTGTAGCGCAGTAAAAGGCATATAAACCATTTGGTCTTCGGTTGAAAATAGAAATTCACGAATTTCCGAAACAATTTTCGGGAATTAATTTAAAATTGATGTAGCGCGGAGTAATCGGACATCTTGTGTGTCTGGAAAAAATACTTTCTATAAACATTTTATAAAATGCTATGTTGCACCTAAAAATATTGTTGATAATACAGACTGTCCGCTACAGTTGGTAAAACCACACTTATTCCATTATTTTAAATGGAACATACTTCATTCTTAAATTATATGTAAAAAAATAACAAAACTTTATATAAAAGAATAAATATTAAAGATAGATAATAGTAGTTTATACAAGGTTTTTTTTTTTAATTTTAGGGATCATAGCCCATCAGCCACATTAACTAACAAAATATAACATTAACACCAAGACTTAAAATTAAAATTGAATTCCACATATCTTGATAAAATTCATTAGTACTTTATAAACTTCAATATCATTGCATTGCAGAATAGGTATTACAGCTGTTGGAAAAATTACTTTATGTTTTTGCAAACCGGCAATCAGCTCACGTCGTTCTAACTCATATTTTGGGTATCCGAGGAACAAATGGCTCAAGTCAGCTAATTCGTAACCTCACACGAGCAAGCAGGCAAATCATTCTTTCTCAAATTTCATCCTAGCGATCGTGGAAGAAAAATAGCGAGAAACCACACGACCACTATCCCAACGGGAGTGGAAAACAGATGGGCGAATTTTGGTGTACTGTGTGGGTTTTTCTTTGCATATTGTTTGCCATCTCTCCTCCCACTTTTCGCGAAGGAAGTGACATCGAATTTTAGCACTAACCTCCCTCATGTAAACAGTTTTATGTATAGCTTCGCCGGTGCCTATTGACTCCAGAGGCAAAGAATCCACCTCCTCATTAGGAATTACACCAGCGTGAGCTTTCACCAAAAAGAACTTAACTGTCCTGTCTTGCCCCTCCAATTCAGCACAGCTCAATAGAACATCCAATACCAACGGATGCAGTTTTGAAAACCATTTCCTTTTTCGTAAGGCTTGTAAAAAACACATAGAGTCCGTCATAATAGTTTTTCGATATCCTGTTGCTTCACATACTCAAGAGCCTCTTGAATTAGCTTCAGCTGAAAAAATATTCGTCAACGAATTACGACGAAAAGATCTACTAACACTTGAACTATAGTCAAGAAACGCGCAGCCACATCCATCCGATGTTTTGGAAGCATCCGTATAAACAAGAGTGTAACCAGCGAGATTGTTAACAATCTCCTCTGTCTATAACGGCTTGACTGGTATATCTCGGAATGAAGATCTGGGTTCGTTTAATGATTTGGTGAAAAATTTGGCTGGACTGAGTACCGGAGAGAAAGTCCTAATGTTAGAATTTAAAAATGGAATAATATACAAGCTGTTATATAAAAAAAAATGCGAAAAATATTTTTCTGTTGTTCGCCATTGAATTTTAACTGTGTGGATAAGATCTTTGTCCAAAATAAAAATGTAATAAAAGGTCCAATCTTCGCTGCGACATCCTGTATATACATTTTAAAATTTCTGACAAACAATTCTTCATAGTTGTTTAATTTTCTTTATAAACAGTGCTTTTGGGTAAAATAATCCATTTATCAGAAGCACAATACCACTATTCTTTATGTTATGTTCGTAAAACGGAAAAAATATCCACATTGCGTTTTTGAAGGTAATACATAAATAAATATATCACACCCTACATCAATCTTCTGCGTGGAGAAACCCATGTCTAAATAATACAACAATAGAGTCTACATACATAGTGTCCTAAATATGCAGAGCGGTGTTGGTATTATATAATATCAACCGTCTTCCGTCATTGGTAATTACAATTTTCACTTCAAACACATTTCAAGCGTAGCCGTTTATATTATTTGTTTTGAAAAGAGTAGTTTCCAAACGCAATTATTGTAAGTGAATATTGCGAGGCGAAGATGAAAAGCAGAGTAACTCAAAACGTAAATAAAGACTACGATAAAATTGTAAAGCCGTAATTGTGATAAACCTGTAGTGTTGAAATACTAACACAGTTGTTTTCAAATCTTTGGATCTGGACCATGTATATGTTTAATTTCTTTTTTTTCTTGGTTTTTAGGTCCCAAATAATAAAAGTATGAATGACTAACGACGTTTCGCTTTATTTAAAAGCTTTTTCAAGTTGTAAATAAATGTATAAAGTTTGATAAATAAAATGTTTTTGTTTAATAAATGACAATTTGTTTGTTTTTTATTTTGAAAATATTATTATGTTTTAATTAAAGATGTTTTGATTATTTATTTTTGGATTTTGTAAACATAAAAATGCAGTCAATGATAAAACCGATATACAATATTTCACAAAATTATATAATTTACTTTTATAACTAAATACAATATTTTAAAGAACTATTTAATTACAAAATCCAAAAATAAATAATCAAAACATCTTTAATTAAAACATACCAATATTTTCAAAATAAAAAACAAACAAATTGTCATTTATTAAACAAAAACATTTTATTTATCAAACTTTATACATTTATTTACAACTTGAAAAAGCTTTTAAATAAAGCGAAACGTCGTTAGTCATTCATACTTTTATTATTTGGGACCTAAAAACCAAGAAAAAAAAGAAATTAAACAGTTGTTTTCTTTATTAATCGAATAAATGAATGTACTTAAAACACTAGTATTACAAATTGGAAATCTTACAAACTAGTGCTAAAGAAAGCATTAATTCTGTGAAATCTAGATACTCATTACTACCAATTTTGAAAATATGGCTTTTCATTAATATATATCTGCATAATTACAAGATTAAAAATATTGGTGTTATCTAATTATTATTCAAAACCGATAAAGGTCATAATGTTTGTATGTGTTTTGAAATTATCGATATAATATACTGCCCCTTCTTTACGGATATTGCAGCAGAAAGTTTTAAAAATATCGTTGGTACTTGGGTATCAAACTAGAGTGAATTGAATCCACGTTGTTGTACATTCAAACGGAATAGGAAAATAAGGCACTACGTTGCAGTACAAGAAGGATGAATAATTTAAACTGCCGTGAATTTGGAATAGCTCAGGTTTCCACACGTATTTATTCTTCAACAGCATAAGATGTTACTAAGTGCAAATAATTATAATTATTCTAGGTGATCGTTTATTGTTGCTTGTTGTTATTTTTAGCACAGAAAGCAATCTTCTATATTGATTTTGTCTATGTTAGTCCTTCAGCGAAATATTGCTCTAAAATATTCAGGGTCTGTGACATCTCAGTGAATAAGTAATGAGCTAGCGATTGGTAGTTTCAATCGAATCGCGTGTACCTACAATAGATTCACTTGAGGAATATTGATAGAACTAGACGGAATAATATTAATCATCAAGCAACTGTTATATATAGTTTAAAATATTATTCCCCAGCTAATAAAACTCATTCACTAAAGGAATTCATGTTCAAATAAAAAAATAAATATTGTTTCTCCATTTTTGCACACTCTTTAAATATAAAACATATCCTCTAAATGTACATAATAGCATATCAAAATCTATGAGACTGAAATGACGAAGCGCTTTTTGCATATCGCAATGGCCCAGTGTCAGCTTATAAATGGGTACGAAATCATTTTTAATTCAGCCTGTCAAACTGTGATGGCTAAATTTCATTCGATTTTGGATGACACACGTGATAAATGTGTTTCATTTTTTCTCATATCATTATTATCTCGCTATCGAATTTATTGAATAAATTTCACGATAAATTTAGCGCGCGAAGTGACAGGCGTCGGTAATAGATTAGTTTATTTGTTGTTGACGTTATTGTTGGAAGCCGGTTGGCAAATTTTTGACGGAAAAATCTTTACGAAATAAGCGATTCTGCCAAACCGCCCAAGTATATGCGTAAAGGAAACGTTTGCTTTTGAAAGAATTAATAAAGTGCCGTGGTTTAATTAATATGGACATCGATAAATTATATTAATTTGATATGAATCCACTTCTTCTCTCTAGATGACATTTGTTATTTCTCTAATATTATGGTTCGCTATCTTACATATACGAAGCGAAAAACTTATGATTAGAAAAGTTTCTTGTAGCAATCAAAGAAAATAGTTATTCCTTTAATTCCCAAATTGGCGTCGATGCCACCCAATTAGTGTGATTAATTGTAGTTGAATACCGAGTTGTCACTTACAACGCACACATATCCTTTTTTACTTAATTAAGGATTCATACACGAATCTATGTGAAATTTCTTTCTTCTTGGTTTCCATTCCACTGCTATGGCACTCCCTCTGTCTCCATAACTCACCAAATTAAATTTTATAGGGGAGGGCTCGCTTGACAGATGAAAGCATGGAATACGTTGAATGTAAAGGTTGCATATTGTAACATAAAGCAACATTTCAGCAGGTATACTGTATGTGTTGACTTATGACTTATGAAGATGCTGAGCAATAAATATTATGTTTAGGGCACTCCTGAGATCGCTTTTCCCATTATGGAACCTTCATGTTTCTTTTTTTTCCCTACATTTGGTTATTTCGGAACTTATTCCTGCTCTTTCAATTAAAGCTTTAATGGATTTTAATTATGCCTTATCGTTTTCTTGATGTTCTTGGATTACAAAGTGGAATTTTGTGACACTGTTTTTCACAGTTGCACAAAGTGTTCATTGTATCCAAATACACCTTTTTTTATATCCCTAGGGTATAAAGAGTGTCTCACTCCGAGTCATCGCCTCGATCTGGAATCGAACCAACAACTACGGGATGAAAGGCGAGCATGCAAACCGTGACGACTAATTATACATAATGAAAATAGTTTAAACCCTTACAAAATGAAGAGTTTTCATAAAAAAATCAAAGTTGAACTTTTTATTGAAAATTTATTTTGGGTAAAATATTATATAAACAGCACAATGAACATATTTAGCCATATTAATATTGGGGGTTGTTCGAAAGTATAACCGCTCCGCTGTAATTACACATCAAATTGGAATTGTCAAAATTGTCAAAGTCATTTTGTTTCGTTTTAAATTCAAAGATTGTCTTCCGCGCATAAATTTATGGTACCACGGGCGTAACTTGCTTTCATGGCCGCTGACGTATTTTTAATTTATTTAAATTTTACAAACCTTACAAAAGATCACTTTTAAAAAATTAATAGGATTCTTAAAAAAAAAAGTTATTTAGGTACCTTTCTTTGGGAATTTTTAGATGTTTTGAATGCTGGATATAATAAAGTTTTATTTTGGCACAAACTTTTATTTATACTTTTATTCCTTACATATGTATATTCCTAAAGAATAAGAATCAGAGTTTATATATGTGGAAACTCAATATTTGCGAAGATTTTGCTGAATTGTCGATTTTAAACCTACAAATATGTTACCCCTAACCTAATGTAAGTCAAAAGACCTAACATTGTAGTATGCGTTTGTCACGTAGCATATGGGATTTTCTTAGAAGAGATAGAGACGGTTTGGCGTATGCTATGTAAATTGAGTATAAAATTGATTATTGACACAACCATTGACCTGGTTGGACAAAGCAAGTAAAAAAAAAATGGAGGACGACTGACGGTCAACTCCAACCCAAGGCGCTAATAGGGGATGGGGATGCTAAGTTCTCTGATAACCTACTTAGACGCAGTAAGAAAGAAGTTAAAATCATTAATGGTCTGGTAACTGGACACTGTCCCCTGAAAAAGCATCTATACAACACAGGTCGAGTAAGCGAACCGTGGTGCAGAAGACGTGAACTACAGGAGGAAACGAGTTTACATGTAATCTGCACATGTGAGGAGTTGAAAGTACTCCGGCAGAAACATTTCGGGAAGGATCTGTTGGAGCCCTCGAAGGTTCTCAAGTTTCCACTGGGCAAGATACTGGGCTTTATAGAGAACACCAAGCTGCTCGAGTGGAAGTAAGAGATTTAATAGGGACGGTACAATGAGCACCTAGCTCAAGTGGCTGGACTAAAGGTGTCCACCCTAACGTTATGAATGAATGAATGGTTATTGACACATGGAATTCTAATTGTAAGTTAATTACATTTTCCCACACATATTAGGTTGTTTTTATTTGAATCGTATATACGATGGCTGCCATGGTAGAAAGATCTACTAATATTAAACTACTGCTGGATTTTTACTTATTGTGTTTGGACTTTGACTAGATTAGCTGTTTGGATTATCTTTCGAGGGGAATACTTAGAAAAGGTGTTTATATTTCATTTTATTATTGGTAACCGTCAGTTTTGACAATTTGTGATGGACGGAAGTGCTTGATAGTTATTAACTATTAGTATGGATGTCGATTTGACTTACTATGTGAACACAATTACTTAAATATTATATTCGTGAGAAACTCAAATTTAATTAATATTATGTAAAGTTGGGTCCTGGGTATAATGTTGAATTTGGCTGTTATTTATAGTTTGAACCTATTAACTTGAAAAATTGTTGTTAAACTTTAGTATCGAAGTTTTGAATTTATCTTTTGGGATTTTAATAAGTAATTTATGTTTATCATGCTTGAAAACACTTTTTGTTTATAAAAAGTTAATAAAACATTATTCAACTTACTTACTTTTCAACATTACTGAATTTATTAAATATAAGGATTTTTTTTTAATGGGTAGATTGAGTCTACGCTAAGCAATTGATGCTTATCAGGCACCTCCACAGAGTCAAATCTCCCTCTTAATCATCAATATGACCCCGGAACAAAACGTTTATTGCAATTGACCAGAGTTAGATTTTAAACCACGACCCCATAACTGATAGCCAATCGTGTAAACTACTAGACTATTTTATATACAATATTAAAGGAGTTTAAAAAGAAAATGTAAGTGCGAGCAATTATAGTTGAGGGCATATTACTACATATGCCCTCAACTATAACATAATATGTTTTTTCTAATCGGATGTTACAATAAACCTAAAACAAACGACGACGCAGTGCTGAAATGGTTATTACCGCACACTGTGCTGTAATGAGATATTAACGCACTGGTGAGAAGCTTACCGGAATGTAATATGGGCGATTAATGTGCAAATTAGAAAAAACTACTGTAAAAACTCGGGTCACAATGACTTTGTAATGCTCCTACATTGAATTACTCGCGTTACATAAACGTCATTGTGACATTTGTGTTTTAAAATACTATTACCTATTGATACTTTCCAATAAAACCACGAAATATTCACTATATACATATACGCTGAACCTGGATGGATTAATTAAAAAGTAGGTTATCGAACTGTTCCATACCTAATTGATTACAAACGTACTAAACAATTTACCAGTCGTTTGGCAGTATTATAGATTGCAGCACGATGTGGCGTTTCACACTCTGGCAATGGCTACTGAGTTTAACATTTACAAATGCATGAGATACTGACGTATGAAAATGAGGAATGTTTCGAAAACTATTTATTTATTATCTATATAGCATTAGGACTACTAGAATACTTGCCAAGCATTTTGTGTTGGTTTATTAATTTATGCCATGTGAATATACAGTTATAGAGAAGTATTTAGGGTTGAGTTAATAAAAAAGTTTTATATACGAATCCAGATGGTGTTTTTAGTCGCAGTTGTCATTATTTCCACCAATACGCTGTTCCCACAGTACCTATTCCTTAGCGTCACAAAAAACTTCTGTGTACTGTGTACAGACGAAGGTTAATATGTATCTATGTGAGTATACGTAGATATTCTAGCGTTTAGATTTGCATTATTCATAACACTCCATTAACTAATTCTTGCGTTTAGCGATTACATGCTAACGTTAAAATGCACTAAATACACCAAAAATAGCGCCACTGCATATTGCTGGTGGATATCGCTTTGAAAAAGAGAAATAAAAAAGATGCAGCCAACTTCACACTGTATGTCCGGGCTAAAAGCTTTACAGTTTTAATGCATAATCGATATGCACCGGCATTATGCAAATGTGTGTCATGGACTTACTTTTAGTTAACAAAAATAATAATGGATGCTTTCATCTGTTTTAAAATGACGTCCAAGAATGTTCAATTACGATTTGTCATATCTTACTTTTGATCCGTATCAAAGCTGTGAACAAGACAATTGCGCTGGATAAAACAAAAACGCGCGAGAAGTTCCTTCGCTTAATATAATACGTCAAATATTTGGTTTACGAATCGCTGCTCTTATGTTTGCTCGAGATTCTATAATGAATTTCTAAGTATCATGTTCTTACGCAAATTGCACATTTTATATAGACTGCACCTTTTGGTAAATGTTAGGTGCAATTCTGGACAAGCTTTAAAGGTAAGAGGTGAGTATATTTATACGCGATTTTTTTTTCTATTATTGTAAAAAGAGCATTAATTAAAGAAATATATTTAAACTGAAAGCTTTATTTGTACAAAATAAAAGGGAAGCGTAAGGTTATAAACTAAATTCAAATATTTAATTTACAAGCAAATTACTGAAGTTATAGCGAAATTGAAAGTAAGAAGAGGTTCTTGCAGTAGCAGATCGTAAAGATGGTGTCAATTTGGCTATGATATCGTTCAAATCCACATTGATAATGTCTTCTACAACTGGAAAGTAAAATGTAGTGGATAATCCTTTTCTTCTTAAAAATTTAACTGTGTGGACAGCGTCAGTGCTACGGCTTAAAATTTGTCCTACAAAGTGCTTCATTGTGTGTTTAACTGGGAATCTAACACGCACCAATTCTTGTTCTTCCAATTGACCGCCATTAAACTCTTTAAGGCTTTCTAATTCGTAGCTAACGTCTTTATCCGAGGTATCATTGAGAAAAATGTTCTTCTTCTACTCTAGGTTTCTTAGCTTTGTTTGTAGTTTTGTGTGTAGCGAATTCATTAGATCTGAACACTTTACGCGCTACTTTCTTTATTTTCGAAGATTTTGTACTTTCTATTTCTTCGAGTCTTTCTTTCTCAGGGGTGTCGGTATAAATTTGATCGGGGTTTGAAGTCAGCCAATCATTAAATGCCACACTGCAGTAGGACTTGAATGGTCCGTAAATCCCAACATCGAGTGGTTGAAGCCGATGGGTGGTGTGAGGTGGAAAACTCAAGAGGCAAATTCCATTATCTTTGCAATACTTAGCGGCATTAAGGACACATGGGATTCATGATTGTCAAGCAAAATCAGAATTCGGTTGTCCGCACTACAGTTTGTTTGTGTAACTATATGCTTTAGAACACGTGGAAATATTTCAGCTGTCATCCAGCCCGATTTGTTGCATAAAGCTAGACTTGAAACTGGCGCCGGTTTTTGTAGCGACAGAGATTGGTGCCTCTGCATAAATCCTCTCCTCCAACCTTCCTTTGCCTCTTGCGCCGCATGCCATTCAGATGGTACTTTACAGTTTCCTAGAACTATAGCGTACTGATATGCTAGTTGTTGGACATCAGTGTAAGTAAGTCCATAGTTTATATCAGAGCATCTTCTGATGTATTTGACTAATTCTAACCCCTGATCATTTGTAAAAACTTGCCTAACTGTATATTTACTAGAGTATTTTGGTGTTTCTTCGTCGATACTATCGTTTCCTGAATCTTCTGCCCTTGCTGTGTGCTGTCTCAGATACTCTTCCTTAGCTTTATTGCTCAAAAGTTGTTTTATCTTACTTTGTAGAGTAGATCTTTTAATCTCATAAACTACTGCCGCTCGTCTTTCTGAATATGTTCCATTAAAAACATTAATCATTGCTCGTTTTATATACCCTTCATCAATGGATACTCTATTTGTTTTCAAAACGCGTTTTCTCGGCATCTAGAAAACAAACTTAAGTAGGTAGGTAGATAAAATTTGTTCTCGGCCTACATTCGGCCACCTGCGAAAGTATCCCACTTCTAGGTGGCCGATTATTCACCACGTATTATTTGGCAACAAAATTCAGTCTAACTTTTTTTCGGAGACTATGTCGACAAGGAATCGCAGCGATCTATGTGTACCGAAACATCGTACCCACCTATACGAAACAGGTACCCGATACAGCGCCATAACATTCTATAATCGGTTACCCTCCGCACTAAAACAATGTCAGTCTGTGTCGAAATTTAAAAGAGAATTAATGATGTACGTAAAGAGTAATTCATTTTATACAGCCGACGAATTTATGAATTTATGATTTTATTTATACATAACTTTTATATTTATTTCTTTATTTATTATTTTTATGGACATTATGTTATATATATTTCTGTATTTTTATGACAGTCTATGTTCGCCAGGAATTCACGACAATAAACCATTACATTACTGAACAGAGCAGTTTTTGGGTTAGAAATAAAGGCGATAACACTTATTAGGAATATCTAGTTGGTGTGAAGTGAAATCTAAATCCCAATTATTACAATATTTCAGTAGTTCAATATTAAAAAGAAAAATGTATAAAACACTTACCATAGACAGCTAATATTTAATTTTCCACTTCAAATATACAAAACGTGCACCAATACGCTACAACTTTCTAAGAACGCTGGAAACAGTATTACCAACACTGTGTAGTACAATTTAGGTGGAATTAAAAAATAATGCAAGAATACATTCTGGTGAATGTTCCCTACGGACGAATGTTCCCCGTCTTCCCCTAATGCTAAATGCCATCATAGATAACCTTATTTTGTAATTGATATGCGATTTTATAAAATTATGGTGTGTGGATGTATACGGATCTCGTAATGGAGAGAATTGTCAAAAAATAAACGAAAATAATGGGTATTTGGGCTAGGAATTGGCTGCAAAGAGAGGTTTTAAGGCAACGAATACATCATTTAAACAATTAGGCACAAAAGATGTCCGATCGCTCCGCGCTACACGATTTAGCTTCCGTTCCCAGATAGCTCATTAGAAATAGACATCCATAGAAAAGAAACCAACACAAAATGGCCGGCATTAATTTCTTAATTAATATTTTGACTTGATTCTACTGGCATTGCACAACATATTAACGACGTAGGCCATATGATTAACATCGATAATCTTGAACTATTGAAAAATGTACAATCTTCGAGGGAATTTGACGCTTACGAAACCATGTATATGAGGAAAGACGGTATAAATTTATTGAATCGGAAACATACCCCTCGCACTAATCGGTGTTATGGGGGTAAACACATTCCATAGTTTTGTTACACACTTCTCTCTAAATTCTGGAAATTTAGCAGGTCAAGCAGACGAAAAAAAAAATATATATGTAGGTTTTAGAGTAGGGATAACGAAGCATGTTTAGATTCATAACTTTTCCTCAATTCACTCGGTCTCCGGTTGAAAACGGAAATCCCCGAATTTCCGAAACAATTGCCCCGAATTAATTAAATCCATTTGTGTCCATTACTACGCTATAGTCTCTGTATACGTTTGAAGTTAAGGAACCATTAGATAAGACCATATATCTTGCCGAAATATTGTAATTTTGGGAGTTACAATTACACAAACTCAAGTATTTTTAAATTTATCATATACAGATATGCCTATATGTCATATGCATATCTGTACCACAATAATTGATCAGGCCAAGTATTATAATAAAAAATTCAAGAGCGAA
This sequence comes from Cetonia aurata, assembly GCA_949128085.1. Classification (NCBI taxonomy): domain Eukaryota; kingdom Metazoa; phylum Arthropoda; class Insecta; order Coleoptera; family Scarabaeidae; genus Cetonia; species Cetonia aurata. The sequence goes on along the minus strand of OX421882.1, from coordinate 53,975,974 downwards.
ACACTATCAAAATCGACTAATGATAAAAAATAGGCTATAGTGACAGCTGAAGCAAAATAAGAAAGAAAAATAATGAATTGTGAGAGGCAGAATACATATAATGGAAGAAATACAAATGTCAAAATTTTAATAAAATTATAAATATCTGAAAAAAAGGAAAGAGAGCTTGAGTGCAAATTGTGTAAAAAAAAATCATTAAAATAAGAAAGAAAAACATCATCAGCATACGAGTAAAATAAAGGAAATGCTTCGGTATAACAATGCGTTTTCGGCAGATCAATACGTTTTTAAATGATCCTGCAGATAGCGTTTTGTCATTATATTTTCTCGCATTAATATAGCTGCAATAGCTACAGATATCAGGTACTATTTTAATTTAGTTAAGAATGAAGGTTTGTTGCCATTTTTCATCTTTCTCATATCTTAAGTTATAATGGGTTTCACAAGATTTGAATGTTCAATCATTGGTCTTCATGTTCTTTCATAATAACTACCTTTACTTTAAGACTTTATAAAGTTCTGACGTAATAATAACAGCTTTCACATGTTACGTATTCATCAACAAAATTTGAGTAACCACTTTAAATTTATAAAAATAATATTACATGTCATTTATGTTTATGCAACTTCCGTTTTTTTCTTTTCAGGTTGCTAACTGTTTTTTCTCGACGCCATTAAGGCAATCTTAAATACGTAATTTCGTCATTAGCCTTCCAAACGTCCTGCTGCAGCAATTACGCACTAAGTCATATTTTCCTCGGTGTTACAAATATGGTGTTGCGAAGATCTGTTTTTAAATTACGCCGAGACCGTGTACAATTGGAGTATTTGTAGATTGCAGCAAACGAAATTCAGTCCTCCGTGCAGATAGATATAATTGGTTGGATATTACTTAATTGAAAATAAAAAAAAAATTGAAATAATTCGCTCTTTATGCTTTCCGGGACATGCAGTAAATGAATGGAATATTTTGAGATTGTACTTTAATTATTTATCTGAAATAATATCCAATATTTGGTGTTTCGTCGTTTTCCTTGCACTTAATTTCTTAGTTTTAAATTGTTGGAACTGTTAATACCACGATAGCTCAAACTAGGATTAAATGACAACTTTCGAAACGGTAATGATATTCCATAGAGAGGCATTCTTATTAATTGACTATTACTGAAGCAAACCTCTGTGTGGTAAGAATTGAAGAAACTTATTAACGTTCAACCCAAACCAAAAACATGAGGTTTGAGAATTACCGTCATTAACATAAAATTACTAGGACGAAAATTATATCAAATAGCCATGGATTTTGCTGATTTAGCATGCACCTATGTAGGACATATACAAGCATAGTCATAAACAGTGTATATACTAAACACTACATAGCTAAAATTCGTAGTTTCCGTCAAAGTTCGTCGATACTCTAAAAGGATTGTTGTCGAAGAAACTCCTTAGTTTGTAATATAAATATTTTGATTGGTTTTAAGTTTTTTATGTCACTATGCAGGACGTTAAATGACGTTATAACCATATAGGTACGGACCTCTCTCATACTCGGCAGTGACATGGATAGCAAAACGGTAATCCCCAACGTTTCTTGTCGTCATTAGATTAAAAATGCGGTCAAGCTGCACACTACGAGCTCGTACCCATATTTTACATACAAAGACGCCAGTGGTACTATTCCAAGAGCAGTGAATAAGTCCTCACATGGCGTAATGCGTGGCACATTGCACATACCTACATCTAAAATTCCTTGCTATGCTACAAACAGATATCTCACGGAAACCCACCGTTGATCCCCAAAAAATAATACCGTACCTTTAATGATGGCTTTAGTCCATTCAAGGCAACAACCCTTCCAATATTGCGAATCATATAGTGATAGGTTGACATCTTATTGCTGAGGTTGTTTCAATGTTCAGCAAACGAACGAGTGCTATCTAGCCTTATATCCAACAATTTGACTGACTCAGACTCAAACACAGTATTGCAATTACATCTAAAGGTAACTCTCAACTGCTCTTTCCTATTTGTAAAATGCAAGGAATTAGATTTTCACCATACTAATTGCATTGTCCCGATACTAACTCTGCGTTTGGTCCACTATTTTTGATGACCCAGCAATTGCCACATCCTAGGTAATATCAGTTACAATACAAGTCGTACGGACAGCGCTTTGGAATAATGCTGACGCTGATATTTGATCATTTAAACGATTAACACATATCAAGAAGATAGTAGCTCCTAGAACAGAGTTCTGCACTCCGTCTTCTGCATTGATTCTAGCAGTGTAATACCATAAATGCAAATAACCAGCTCCCCACCACAGAGAAAAAATGTAAACAGCTGCTCCCATTTTTTCAAAATTTATCATATTTGTTAGATCAAATAAGAGTCCACAGATTTCGTGCTTCGATGCTTTTCGTATAGTTTGAGGTGAGCTATGTATTTCAAAGCATGCACATTAAATTCTATAAAGGGCACAGTTAAAAGTACATAATACTTAAGTTACAGAAAAAAGCTCTTCGTATTATATACAATCTGCACAGGAGAGATTCTTGCAGAGATTATTTCATTGAGCTGGGTGTCCCAACAATTTATAATCTTTATATACATACAGCTGCCTGCTACGTTCGAAATAACATAAAAAAATTTCAGCTGAATTCGACAACACACTCCTACAACACGCGACGGTCAGATTTTCGTTGTGATATTTCAAAGGTCAAATAGCGTTTTCGACTTATTGCACTTTACGCGTGGAGTATATCTATCTCCCTTACTAATATTATGTATTAAAATAAGATGGAAATACAATCAGTGGATAAAAGTGCAGTAAGTCGAAAATGCTATTATATTCGACACAGTATTCGAATTTACAATGCTCTACCTGATGTTCTGAAACTCTGCTCTCATACAAGGTTTAATAAACAATTGAGATTACAATTAAAAACCAAAAACTATTACTCATTCGAAGAATACTGCACACAGGAATGATGGATTTGGCTCTGAATGTTGATTTATGTAGGTATTTTATTCATAAATTTATATAAATTATTTTATGTATATTTATTATTATTATTATCTTAACTTACATTTTATTTACATCATCGACATTATTATTATTAATGCTTTTATTATTATATATCTAGTATGCTACACCACAGGTAAAGCAATATATCTATCTATCCATCTATGTCCCAACGGATATCCCATTTAGCATCAAGTATTCCTTGGAGTAGTGATAATAATAAAGATTATTATCACTACTTTCTTTCTATTATTATAGAAATCTATGTATTTCCTGAAAGCAATTTTATCAAAAACAAAAATCTATGCGGGCAACGTCGGCGGCAACACAAGATATACGTAAATGGGACAAACAACAGTGTCAAAAACTTTCAAAATAATGAGAGAGTATTGGAGAGATCTGCTGAGAAAAAAACAATGGTTTGCTAATTCACGAAGTTTCAAACTGAAATTCATACTAAAAGTCCAAAAACTTTCTATGAGCCTGTTAGGTGAGATACTCAGTTCTAAATTTAAAAAATGTATTTTGGAAAACTTTTAATAAAGAGCGCAGATTCATAACCTACATTCATCATGCACAAAACTTGTTATTAACACTGATTAACTACATTACTCGCAATATGGAAACTTTGTTATATTCGTAGTTAGAAACAGTGTTCTATCTACATACATACACTGTAAACGGAAAAACGAAGAGGGAAATATATAAATTTTCCTTCACATTAAACTTTGTTATTCATAATTCAAACTAAAACTGACTCTGGCACCTGCGAAAATGCACCATATAGCTCAAAATAAACTCGAAGTTAACGCGAAGCTCAACCGGCGAGGAAAAAATGCGATAATAGAAGTTATATCGCAATTTCGCCCGCATAGCGGTGCTCTGAGGCAATGTTAAGATGTGGCGGCTTTTTTTTAATAAGCCCGCCATTTATAAAGTTTTGATATCAGCCTGTATTCTCTTTCTCCATCTCTTTCGCCAGCGCCGATGATTCTTTTCTAAAACGCAGAGGAGCTGACGCGATCTATAAGATAAATTCCAATATTTTACGATTTGGGTGGTCCAATAAAGTTCTAAAGCTATTTCATACCGTGGGGCAGATTCTAGATTTGGTATTTTCGTTACCTGCTATTGAATTCACCTAATCACAGTTTCTTGTTATTTTCTTTGTGACGGTTCTTACAAAATGAGAAATTCTGATGATAACACAAGATTATTAGATACGCAATAAAGTATGAAGCAGAAATGCGCATTGTAGACGACAACGATTTAATGCAATTTTCTAAAGTACGTATTTAATCAAGTTGGAAATATGGATATCATTGAAATGCAGATTATATTCGTAACATTGCTTTTCAGAATTCAAAAATTAATAATAAATCTGAGAAAAACTAAGGTACATACCAGCAATTAAAAACCTCCAATTAAATACATGGTCGATATACAAAGTTTGCTGCATATCTAATAGTAGAATTTACAATGATGCATAACCATGCATAAATCTTTGCAATTATCTGTGTTACTTGTGCTCTCCGTATTTTCAAAAGTAGCCCCGATGTTATCGATTGTGTATCGAATTGAAATCTGTTAATCAATTGTCTAACAAGTTTCATCATTTCTCACAAACCACTTTAAATTAAATAAGTGTATTGATGGCGATTCTTAATAATGAAAGATTTCAAATGCATCCTTTAATATATAAACTAAGAACTAAAATCATGGAGGTCAGGAGGGACGGTTTGTTAGTCAGTTTTTATTGGATCAAAGGTCACTCGGGTATTGAATCTAATGAAAAAGTTGACGAGTTGGCAGGGTTGGCCGCTTCCAGCACTAAGAATTGTCAAATTGGGATTCATTGGAGAGATCTTTTGGTTTTCACAAGAACTGAACTTCGGAAAGAGTGGGAGGATCGATGGGAGTGGTTGAATGCTGGTCGACCTACCCAATACCACAATAAACCACTAGGTCTGGTATGATGGGCATATAATTTCGAGATGATTCTATTCAACAATTGCTAGTTTTGAATAGTATAATTTCTGTTGTTTTTTCAGTGGACATTCTAATGGCCACTTCAAGATATACTTTTTTCTTAGATGTGATATACATATTAAGAGTCTTTGCAATTAAACAATTGCATGCAAACAATGCATCCTGTTAAAAATTTGACAATTACTGACATTTACGTAGACTTTCTATGAATGTTTCACCTATCTACATGCTGACACTTTCAATTGTGTTTTAGAATGCTTGAGAACATTTAGTTATTAGACCTGTAAACATTTTCAAATAGCCTTCCATAAGGTAGTCTACTGGACTAAGACCAGGTGATGGATCTGCATAAGTTTTATACTAAAGGATTGCTCATTTCTTATCTTACTTTAAGCGGTATTTTGACACCATCCTCTTCATGTAGCAAATATCTATCTCAAAGGGCAAATGTTGAGACAGTGGTACATGAAAAGTGCAAGGTACACAAGAAAAGAATAGATATATATATATCTCTGTTTTACAGAATTAGCTTGACGTAATTACTATGAATGAGCAGTCCATTAGCTTAAAAGGTCTATGTTGATTTGGTAATTTAATTGTCAAAAATGAAAAAGGGTTTCCCTTTTTGGCACGACGTTTGTGAAATTTAGCTGATCCAAGTCTATTGGATCATTTGGTGGAATTATTTGGTCATGAGATTCTATTTTTACAGTCCAAATAATTGAAACAACCAAAGGCATCAAGTGAAGAGAGTGCAGAATAGAAAATATTAGCCCGAAATGATCTCCGAACAGTCCATCCAAAGTGCCAGTTAGTGCTAAATTTTTAACGAAGATGTTTTAAACAAGTGCAAGTATTATTACTTCCGTTTCAGGTCTTAAAATTATTTTTATCGAAAATAACTATCATCAGAAAAAAATTCCATTGCCGTTTAACATAACAAATAATAGCTAGAAAATAAGAATTGGAAGAAAATGTTGTTCATCAAAATGGAGCCATTTATAAAAATCAGATTAGGTGTTTCAGTTCAGCAAAAATTGCTTAAAAGCGAAATCATAAATATCGAGCGTAAATTTATCGATATCCTGTATGTACTGGATGTCCGGATCTGGGGTATTTGAAGCGTATCGAAGATCAACCAACCGGAGTCAATGTCCCAATGGGTTCAGTCTGAAATGGCGTTCTAGCAGAAAAAAAAAAAAATATATATCTAAAACAAAATTTTCGTACACATTCCTTAAAGATAACAGCGTGTGAGAACGTTCTGTATTATGCAATTAAATCTAAATAGCATTGCAAGTTAGTGCGAAGCTTCCACGAGGTCATCCATAAATTGTTGTTTGACAATGTTGACTTCCCTAATACCAGCTTTATACAGAGGTAATGGGAATTAGGAGATACATATTAAAAAGCATAATATTGTGAGTTAATTGTTGTTCTGAAAAAGTATTTGGAAGTTACGAAGGAAGGGCACCAAAAAATATTTGACACCTATTTTTTAACGAACCAATTTTGAATTCAGGGAGTGTAATGGGGGCTCCAAGTTACCCCCAAAAACACATTTTTTGCAATATGTTGAAACGAGATGAAATATCCAGATCGGCTGAAGACCAGATCGTTCCTTGTTAGCAGCCATACATTTTGGGTTAAAAAAAGAACAGTAACACACCCACGGGCTCGTTAGGAGGTTAAAAACGTATCATATTTTCTCACCCTTCCTCTTGCATAGTACAAATTTAATTTTTTCTTTTTAATCTTTATACTACATGAAAAAACAAAAGTTGTGGGTTTCTAGATTTTTTGTTCTAATTGGTTATTTCGGGAAGTTATCGTGATTTTTATGAACACTTAGAGAAGACTATTTGAGGCCATTATTTGCAAAACTTGCTATTTGCTCGAAAGTATTTTTATGGGAAATTGTCAAAAACGATATAAAAAGAGCGAGTTTTGCAAATAATAGCTTCATATCTTTTCATAGAAATTACTTTTTCACGTCTTGGCAAACCAATGCGTGTATGATTGCCAATGTACGCAAGTGATTATAAATAAAACTTTAAAACAAACTCTATATAAGGGTGTGGGCAGCTTGCTATTGTGCATTATGATAAAGTGTCTCGTGCACAAAATGGTATTGAAGAAGCACTTGCACAAACAGTGTTTGACATCATTTGTGAGTGGCTATAGTGATTTCGCTTACGACACTGCCAGCACCGGATTTTTGTTCTCAATCCGACTTTTCTGGAACGCAGTTAGTGGATATTGAGAAAGACGACAGAATAAATGAAGACATCGAAGAAGAGACGTTCAGCGTTTAACTACTGCAAGGACCCACTGATCTAGATTTTAAGTATGTAGCATATTACTTCTTTTTATTCTAAGTATACGAAACAAATTAATTTCAGTGATTAGCAGAAAAGCATTATTTAATGAGTATAACAAACAATTTTTAATTTAAATATAGTGGGATATTAAATTTAATTCAAAAAATATGAAGAGAAATATTCTAGAAATAGTAGGGGTACATAAAAATGACAAAATATGCTTTTGGGGGTAACTTTGAGTTCCCATTATACACCCTAAAATCAAAAACGGGACGCTAAACAAATAGGTGTCGAATATTTTTTGTTGTTCTACATTCCTACCAAATTTTATCAAAATCGGAGAGATCTACTTGGGTGCCTTTCCTTGTTGGTACAATTTTGTTAATCGTTGAAAGTATTCCAAGCATCTTTCACATTACTTCCCATTTCGAATTCTTGTATATAATCCCTTACATGGAATACTGAAGGTTAGATATTTAAAGTACTTCGAAATATTCAATTATACCAAACCGTTCATTGAAGTATTCGCTTGTCGCATTCACTGAGTAGACGGGTTATCGGCCTACATTCCATTCCCTGCGAGATTGCTATATGTATCCGAATACTGTGCCGTTATTGGTTTGAAATTCAGATTACCGAGGTATATACAGAGCTTCTGCAGCTTATCGTCTTAATAAGTAATAAACCACGCATCATTTATAAAACAAAAGCTTCCGTCTCAAGACCTTTCAGATAGCTGGAACGAGTCGAATGAACGGTCCAGGTACGACGGAGAAACTTAATCCTAACTGTCTCGACTGGAGGCTCTTACATAGGGAAAAAGTTTGAGACAGGTCGCGCTCTCGTCGAGGGGCGAGAAAATCGTAAAGATCCGTTAAAACTCATTTCAGTTGCGTTTCGTAAGGTAAACTTTACCGGCGCTGAGTACGGAGTCTCGTTCTCGCAGGATCCGGGCGCCCCGGAAAAAATATCAATGCTTACTTCCCCCTGCCCCTAGCTTGTAGAATAGGAGTTTATTGATCGGGCAACTTCGGATTATTTCGGGCGAAATCGCTAAAGCTCCACGACGCTACATCTCTTTTACACCTATATTGGGAGCATTGTGATATTTTATTATTTCGTTTAATCTTAAGCAGACTACATTAAGGATTGCACATGTTTTTATGAGAATTTTAAAATCAAAGTAATAAATAATGGTTGTAATTATTAATTTATTTTTGTAAAAATACCATTCTGGTAATGTACCGAGGTATTTTATATTGGTGTAAGATATGCAATCCAAATAATGCTTTGGAATATACTTGAAAGCATATACGCAAATTAGACCAACATACGTCTTAGCTTTTTAGCGCAGTAATGTATAAACTAATGATTATAACAGTAATAAAAGTTTCTAATTAGCTTCCGTTGTATGGAATCTTTTTTTTTATTACTGTAAGTGTCCATCTCTTTATAAACTGAAGAGTAGAAAAATCTATTATGCTATAGTCTATACCTATTAAAAAGAATATATAGTATTTGCAGTAATTTGTGAAAAATAGATCCAATTAAATAATTGCTTAAAACATGCTATCACTGTTATTAATCAACTCAACAATAGCAGGGCGATCATAAAGTGTAAAGTGGAAGACGAATGGCAGGAGCAATGGGGAGAGAAGAACTGTGGACGAAAAGGCTGATAAAGGACCTGTGACCGTGGCTAAGGAGGTGACATGGACAGGTGTGCTTCTTTTGGTCCAAGTACTGACAGAACATGGGTGTTTTTAAGCATACCTCCACCGTCTTAAATTGTCGGAGTCGGACACAAGCACGCACTGCGGGGGGAGGGGAGAGGGATAGATACTGTAGAGCCACATATACAACAGGGAACATCAACGCTGAAAACTTAGTGTAGATTATACTAGCAAGTAAAATGAATGGCTACCCTAGCAGCACAAATCATCGGCTAATGATCGGCTTTATATAGGGCCGATATCCTGATGTCGGGTCGATATCAAAGATATTGTGCCGATATCGGCTTTCTACCAGTATACGATATCACTGCGATACAAAAGATCCATTATCGGTAAAATATCGGTTGAACGTTTGATGTATCGGCTGATCATCGGCTGGAAACTCAAAACATATATCAGGGCGATATCATTAATAAACGCCGCTGCGATATTGATAGAAATGAGGTACATGGATTTGACTATTGTCATTTTTTTGACGATAGGGAGTCGGCTAATATCCTAAATCTATACGGACTGGTTGATTGAAATATAACCGCATTACAAGAGCGTTCAGATATAAAATTCAACGTTTGAGACATCACAATTGATGTCTCAAACGTTAAAATTAATATCGACTATAAAACAGTTTTAGAAGGTGAAGCGATTTATAACTTAAGAATGTGCAAATGCAATTTTCTAACTCAGCCGTGATTATAAAAATTGGCATCTAAACGCAATGCTTATGGGAGTTAGATCTACGCGCAATATCTTACCACCACCACCTACCACAATCCATCATAGCGTTCCTTATTGCAGTGCAGTGTGAGCATGACGACCAGGCGAAGTGGTTGCCATTATTTATTTTGTCACTGCATTATAGTAAGCGTTGTGCACATTACAAAATAGGTGAATGAAGCTTATAAAGGTAAGGAAATTTTTATGAATAATGTTTTATGTATGTATCAAGTATATAATTTAATTTAATGATTAGTACTCATTTATTGTGTAAATATGCAGCGTTAACAAAATGGAAGACGCTTGTAAATTTCTTATTTTACGTGAAAGCATTGTTTCTACAATATGTGTAGCGTAAAAAACGTTTCCCATTAATAGAATAAAATAAATGACAAGCGTACTTCAGACAAATTAAAGCTTTTATACGATGCTGTTATATATAGGTACACTAAAGAAAAACATTTCTTTTTAGATACGTAGGTGGTGCTTAATTGGGGGAAGTACGTTAAAGGAAGCATATATCTAATGTTAAAACAAATCCTCTCGAAAAGTATTAATGTAAATTATTCATGAAAATAGAGACAATCTAAAGAAGCTTTTGACAAATTGGAAATATACATAGTATTTCTAGGTAATGTTACATGCATTATTATTTTATTTGTAACTCTATATCAAAACTGTTATTTTTATTTACAGAAGCAATTAGAGTCAAACAGCCGGATGGGACAGAGACGAATATCATTAGATGAGATGGGGGTAGAAAAGAAAGAAAGAATATAACGTCTTTAGCGAACGAATAATTTAGACGACTGGATTTTTTTAGGTATTACTTAGAATTTTTGTTGTTATTGATTTGTTAAAAATTAAACCGTAACAAATGTTAAATTACTTTTCGTTTAAAATATGCACATATTGAGTTTGTTTTCGGTTTCATGTTTTCCTAGTTATTTTCAGTTTTTGTTTTTATTAATTATGTCGTTAAATATTTGTGTCAATTACTCATAAATAAACATATTAATTATTTTTATATTAGTACTTTTTCTTGAAATTTATTGCTTTATTTACTTTCTATTACATAAAGTCGTTCCTTCATTATGTATATTATTTTATGCGCATAATATTCTATTTTGTCATGAATTATTATACACAGAAAATGGTGGCAAACAATTTGAAAAATATTACATGTGCAATGTGATTATGAATCTGATGTATTTTTTCCGCATTGTTCAATATGAATATGACTATAGAGACTGCCCCGAAATTAAATGTTCAAACACAAAGGTGTTATAGTGGGTGTCATTTCCAATCGAACTAATCCGAGGTGTGCTTATTATTCGATGCATAGTTTACGAATCATTTATTTTTTCTAAAAATCTTCCTTCATATAAACGTTCATTAAATTATCAACAAACAAAAGAGTACGACAATAAGAATGAAGTTATTTTTTAATGAAGTTAAATTGAAATTAAACATTGTGATATTATCAAAGGTACATCCTTTTGTTTAACGGCTTTGATATTTCAGAAGACGTTGATGGTTTCTAATTTCTTTCTAAATTCTAACATTACAAAAAATACTGTTTTTGCCTATAATTTTATGAACGTTTTTTGTGGAAGATCTTTATAAAACTCGCAAAAACCTTATTAGAATTGAATAATCGCATATGGGGCTAATTTGACTCGAAATTATACTCTTTATAACTCTTTTCCGTTTCGGCAACTACTTTTGGGACAGCTTGTATAAATATCCACTATCGTGGATAGACAAACTACATACTTATATGTAGAAATTAGTCATCACACCAATATCGGTGCGATATCCCAGGACGACTAAAACTTTATCGGCGGAGCATAGAAAACGTTGGGTAAGTATCAATCATGTATCGGTCTACTGATGATATTGTATCTAATTTTAATTGTATTGATATCGGATAGGTATTGAAGTTTCGATATCGGATAGATGTTGGAATTTCGATATCGGATAAGTATTGGAATTTCGATATCGAACCAATATTGCAAAATGTTCACATTTTGTATCGGTATGATATCAGCGGCCGCTATAATTACGACATCGGTCAGCAATATCGGCGAAGCTTAGCCGATATCATGCCGATTCTTGTGCTGCTAGGGTACAGATACAATCGCTCGAGACATCTAAACCCAAGAGACAAAAAAAATTAACTGCAGGCCTGGATAAGTTTCGGTGAATAGCCGTCCAGCTGCTGATGTAATCCTCCCGAAGTAATGCAGATGCGGTTCCAGAGGGATTCGAACTTAATCAAATGAAAGGGGTTCTAGATTCCGAATTTTAGGTCGGGGAAGGTGATAACCACGTGCACTTAGGCCACCCTTACCGGGGCCATTGTGCTACCTTCCCTAGGCGTCGCACGACCACAGCCTATTCGAGCAAACCCAAACTGAGCATGAGCTCGAACAGAGAAGCAGGCGAGGCGTCGCCAAAATGGGCCATACTGAGCCAGTACTCCCCCAGGATGAAACCTCTGAGTTGAACAAGCGCCGAGCAGTCAAAAGTTCCACAACTTGAGGTAAATTACTTAGATCTTGTCTGTCTTCGGTAATAGCCTGGCGATAGCTTCACATGCTTGACGGGAAGTGGTTAGGCAGGGGTTTTTTAATCGGTAAGAATCCGACCCGCCCTGGTGACACGGGCTGTCGGAAGCCATTACTAGATTTTTCTCTTCTCGTGGAAAAAAGTATTACTGAATGCTGCAGGTTCAAATCTTGTTTCGGTCTTCTAATCATAATTACGATCCCGAAAAAAAAACCGGTTATTATAATTGACCAGAGTGAGATTTGAACCCTGCACCTCCCGATTGATAGCCAAGTGTTCAAAGCACTTATAATAATATATCTATGATATTTCTGATAGCTGTTCACTCCCTATACATTTTTAGGTTTTCATCTAATAGGTATTTGTGTGTTGTTAAAGTTAACCTCATACTAATATATTAAGCCGATATTATGACTTTAAGTAAATATAAATATATGAAATAGTGGTTTGGAAGAATATAACTATATCAGATTTTCTCAGTATTTTTATTCCTTAATAACCCGAGAATTAAGTAAGTATTTCCTATATCACATTTAAACATAGTGATGTGTTTCTTTTTAAGATACAAAAAACTCAGGCAGCTATTTTACCAAATAATTAACATAATTTACAGTAAAAAATATTACACATCTTGATTTCGGTCTTTATTTTTTTTTCTGTTCTTCGTTTAGATTTTGTGATTTTTGTTGCCAAATTCTTTACATTACATTGTTCTATATATTTTGCAATTATTATGGATAAAAAAATGTTTAGATATGTTTTTAAAGGTGTTTAAACGATGATGATAAAAAGTTATAAATTAGCATAGTTACTACCTATGCCTTGGTGACCAAAACAATGATTGATTTTTCATTTTCAGTGCTCTGTTACTCGGGTATGTAGTTTCGGTTAGCGAAACGCCTCATTTAAGTGTCATAAATTCTGTTAAAACGGTTTGCTTAATTAATGGGGACCTTACAATTAATGCTTCTATGTCCCGGCACCCACACCAAAGTAACTTTGTTGTATTTAGTCAGCGTTTCTAGGTTTTCTGGGCAGTCCCGCACTAGTTTCGAGGTTATCTGATAGGATGTTAGCACTTGACTGTTCGATAGGATATGATCGGTTGACCTTTGGGTTGCTTCTTCAATGCTCTTCGAGCACATGCGTCTACTGCTAATATTTCATTTTGGTATATGGTGCTATATTGCCCTAATGTCAAATATTCTTTATGATCCAGGGTTTCACTATGTATACCAGCTTCAGAACCTGTGATTCTCTACAACCCATTTGCGTACCAGATTTGGTTTCGAATCTCCGATTTCTATTTTGCTCTCCACTCATCCCAATCCAAGACAATCCTGAAGGATTTATCGAAGTAGAGGGAATTTTTTGGGAATTACTGTATCACTACTAAATTGTAAGATATGGTTTGTAATTTTGGTAGTTATGCTGTCATGCCTCGAAGTATTCTGAGTTCTACAGTTTCCACCACACTACAGACTGTATGCTTCCATTCTTGCTTCATCCTTAATATAAGTATCCAAGAGAGGTAAATTTAGCATATGGCAGCTGTTAGTGTGGTTCTTGCAGCTCCAGTGCTAACCTCAATGCTTAAGAGGATGCAAGCTAACGTGTTAGAGCAACAGGATAAAATACTAAGTTAGTGTGTTGGGTGGTTTCTATGTTTAAGAGTACTAAAGTTGCTTTTGCCAATTAAACACTTTAGCCAGAAACAAGTTTTTTTTTTAATTAACTTATTCAAGTATTAGCAACGTAAAATAATCATAGGCACTAAGATTTATTAATAGAAATCAGAAAAGAAGAAATAATGGAGATCGCAAATAAAATAAGCAATATTTTCTCTGTGAGGGTATAATTAAAAGAAAAATCTATGGTTACCTACCTTTTTTCTCCATAGAATCATTCACGATTGTATGTCAGCAATATGTTTGGTTCGTCTGAAAATAGAAAACATAATTAAAACATTTGAATCTACAATTTTATGTGTTAATCATATACAGACCGAATGGATTGATTAAATCGATGGAAATAAGGTTAACATAAATAACGAATACACAAATTAAATTGTATAACTATTACGGATATAGAAACACACGAAATTCCAGATATGTTTCAATGTGCGCCTACGTATTGCATAAGATACGTTTTAGCAGTAATATAAATAAAGCTCTGAGCGATACAGTCACATGTGCCCATAGCAGATGTGCAACTTCGAATAGCCGTGGAAGCAGAAATCAAAATGAAATATTGTTTTCCGGGAGAGTTAAATTTCCCATATGCAACTCGGGGGTAAACTCCTTCTGCATAAATAAACACGCAGAATAACCCGGCCCGCAGTCCCAAAAACATTCACACATCTCTACTTCGGTGCATAGTAGATTTACGAGTCTGTACGGGTCGAATAAATTCGCGTTAACCCGAATATAACGTCGAAAGAGAAAAAAAAAAAGGATATACAACCGGAAGTTCGAGAAGTACGGAGTCGTTGACCGCAACAAAAGCTCATGATATCATCGAAGTACACATACACAGATAAGAAGATTTGCACGTGACTTCATCATGAAAAAATTACCTACCCCGTTCTCGAATTAAAACAAACGGAATGATTTATTGACTGGAACAATGGAGCTAAAAAAGATTTTACCTAGCAAAAGAACGAGAACGCGCATGCAGGGTTTGTATGACCGAATATTGCAGGATGTCGTATAGACAAGCGTTTATTTATTCGCTCTTCCTTCTCCGAAATAGAAATTTATTGCTTGAGAAACGCTACAGTCGGATATGTGCGAACAAAAACAGAAAAATCGGTTAAAGCGGGTGTATAAAAATAAATGCGTTATTAATAATACTCGGCGTGCTTCACAAAAGCCATTGATATCCTGTTTAAGGATGCCAGGAGCCTCTGTCAAATTATCTGGATCCATTTTTCATCGAGTACAAAAAGAACCGATGGCAAAGCATTAAGCATTTCCTGCTAAAAGCGAGACGCTGGCTAGAGATTTTGTGATTTGGGGCACGAATACAGGTTTGCTTGTTCAAAATGATGTAGAGGGGACATTTAGAGATAATCGTAGTAAAATACGACCCAGCAATTACTCAGTTAAAATTTATTTTGTGAAAGTATTCTGTACGCAATATTTTCGTCATATTGTTTGTAAGGATACATGATATATATGTACGTAAGCATATATAATTTGCATATGGCACTTTTAAAAACGAAATAATACATTTATTTGTGTTTATATATATATATGTTTATTAAACAGGTATACAACATGTAATAAATATCTAATTATTGGTTTCTGTGACAGTGATTGGAAGATGGTAATGTTACACAAACCTACAAATATCTATTAAAAACTTCTGCTATTATACGTTTGACATATGGAAGTAATACTTGAAGTTCTACATAATAATAATTCTAGAATTGAATAATTTCCAGCGCTACTCATTTCATTTGCTCAAATAAAAGCACTGCTTGGGAGATTTATTGGTTTATAGTTATAATGCCATAATAAAAAAATGCTGAATAAGATAGATAAACAAAATGTGTTTTTTAGTCTAAGCAATAAAGATAATAACATTGTAGCCTTGCGCTTGTTTTAGTATTTAACTAAGTGAATACGATATTTTAAAAAGAACCAAGGCGTTTGTAACTAAAGTAGCTTACAAAAGACTACACTAAAAGCACTGAATTGTCACATTCCATGCTGAAAGATTGTCACCTTAAAGGGTTATTTATAAATATATTTATTAATCCACACCCGTCCTTATTAACTTTACTTTAATTATAACAAATGGTTTTAACTTTTAGCCAAGCGACGGATGATTATTTTTGTGGCTTTTTTATATCAACATTTTAAAATTATTGCTAACTCCTGGCAACAAACAATCTTTTTTTCTTTGGCAAGTATTTTGTTTTGCATGCTTTATTTTTAGTAAAAACTTGGAAGAGTTTGCTAGAGGTTGTAATTTTATAAAAATTTTTATTTGCTAATAGTTCGGTAGGTAAACATTTCTAAAGTCGGTTTACCGGTAAATTTTCTTTAAAAACGATAAAAGTAGGTAGGTACCAAATATGTACACGGAAGAGAGAATCTTGCCCTTAATCTTACGTCAAGGGGAAAATACCTAATTAGTAATTAGTGTAACATGTAAAAGCTTAAATATCAACAAGGTATTCACTACAATCGAACCAAAGCAATGCGTCATCTCAAGCAGCGTTTGGTTTTAATTTGTACATCCGAAGGAAAAATTTTAAAACGCTAGTTTCAAATCGCGAATTGTAAAGTTTGTATTTTAATCTGAGACGTCGTATATATCTTAAATATTTAATTAATTATCTGAAGATCTCAGATTATACATCATAGAATGTATGAAATTCTGGATGTATCAGGCATTTTTATGAACACCATTTTTAAATACACGTTATCAGATTATGGGTGAAATAAATAAGTATATGTTCTGCTGCTTTGCAGATTCTAACACTTGATAGGTTATATTTTACACTTCCTTATGTCTCTAGTGCTCATCACACACAAAAATTGCAAATTAAGCAAAATGCCTACATATACATTATTTCAAATGGTGTGAAGCATTAACATTTGACTTAAAATTAGTTCTAATACAGCTCTTATTACGTTATTGCTACAATTACTATTCTCATTTGTCCAAATAATTCGTTACCAAGCTTTAATAAAAATGTATTCCGGTGCATCGTTCTTAAATATTAACCGTCATTCACGTGTTAGAAACACCACAAATCTATTAAAGAAAATGACGGCTAATGAGAGTAGAAAAACAAAAACTGGAAGTCACGCAAAATATATAGAAGCATATACATGAGACAAAGGAGCTTTGTTCGTTTCCAGTTGCTTGGGGCGACATCGATTACATTAATAAGTTTTGCAATGGTGAACCTAAACGCGCTTTTTTTTGAACCCAAAGAGCACCAACAAATTATTCTAGTAGTTAAGCGTTGGTGCTGGCCCCTTGAGGCAAAAAGGAAACGTTTGAAGATGTTGCTTGCCACAGAAATCGCGATCGGAATAAAAGAAGCTAGTAGAATGGTTTCAGGTAATTTGCTACGATTAACTAACAATAAGCAAGATTAGTAATTTGTAGCAATGTTATATTTTAGCGATGGGCGATTCGAATCTTTTTAGTGATTCGAATCCCAAAGACTCCTAAAATTAAAGATTCGTATAATATGATTCGTACCGAAAGACCGTAATGGATTCGTACCAGCGCTGGGCGATTCGAATCCTAATGACTCCTAAAATTAAAGATTCCTATAATATGATTCGTACTAGCGGTGGGCGATTCGAATCTTTTTAGTGATTCGAATCCTAATGACTTCTAAAATTAAAGATTCGTGTAATACGATTCATACCGAAATATTGTAAAAAATTCATATAGATTTGTGATGATTCATGACTCTTTGTGATTAGAATTCTAATCACTCTTTGCACTTTATTCTAAGGATCTTGCAAAAAAAAAAACGGTAAATTGAAATTTTCGTCAAATAAAACAAAATGAAACAATAATGGATTATTTCGTTTTATTATTTGTTAATAACAAAAGGAAAACCTCAACATTTCATCAAAGGTTAAACACAAAATTGTCTTGATGAATACAGGCACATACATAGATAATATACATAGGTATAAGATATTAGCAGACATTCAATCTTTTATATTAAAATTAAGAAAAAGCAGATACGATACCGTCTTTGAATTTATTCTTGACCGTTTATCTGTCACTATTTGTCCAGTTTTTGAAAAAATACGCTCGCATGGTACGGATGTAGCGGGTATAGATAATCTCTTTCTCATTAACTCAAATAATGTTGGATATATTGTTGGAGTCGAAGTCTGACTCCGACACTGACTCCGACTCCGACTCTGACTCCGACTCCTTGACTATACTAGTATACAAGAGTCGTACTGATACGGATTCGTACCGTACGAATCATATATCGGAATCGAATATACTGATGAATCATTTAGCTACATTGTAGTAGAGGTCATAAAAAATATAATTTTGAATATAAAACCAGCAAGACCTACTGCCATCAACTTCTTCATCGCAAGTCTTAGTACTTAATAAAAATAAAACATATGTTATTAGGTTCATGGCATCAGTGTTTGATAGTGGTGAACTTTGTATAGATTTGATCGACGATTTGCTTCCGGATAGTAGGATGGTTAAGTTTTTGGGACTCATCGTTAGTCGCAATTTAAAATTTAACGGTTATTGCGATATGCTGGTGGGTAAATTATGTAGTGCACTCTATGCCATTCGTAACCTCCGTTCTGTCATAAATGTGCACTCTCTTCGATGTTTTATTTTGGGTACGTTGAGTCACGTCTCAGTTATGGCCTAATCTTTTGGGGCTCCTCAGATTATTTATATTACAAGAATGTATTATTAGAAACACGATATGTGTATCGTCTTTGGTGTCGTGTCGGCCTCTTTTTAAACAGTTACTTATTTTGCCTCTGCCATATCTTTATATATTTGAAATATTGAAATTCTAAAACTTTATAAAGCAAACGAACAAACTTTTGACAAAAACAGAGATATTAATAATGTTATGCATACACGCCATTGTCTAGACAAAGTAAATTACTTGCTGTTTACTGTACAGCAAGTAATATTTGTTCTGGAGGCTCTTAAGTTTCGCATTGTACGATTTTCTATTTCGATTATGAATGACTGTGAGAACTTTATCATATAAATGAAGTTTACAATTTTTTCTCAAGTCGCTAATGCCGCTGTTGGTCACAAACTTTAATAATAATAATAATTAATTTATGTCATAGTTCAAAAGAAGATGGATATAGTCAGAAAAAATAATAGTTACTAGAAGTATTACAATATAAAATTGTAAAAATCAATGATAAAATGCTGGTAAATTTTTTATTGACTGATGTAATTCGTTGTAAAATATTATTGCTTTATAGCCGGGATTCGCGTCGTACAGTTTCATAGTATGTGAACATACTATGAAACTGTACGACACTGTACAGAACAAATATTACTTGCTGTACAGTAAACAGCAAGTAATTTACTTTGTTTCAATATTAGTCAAGGAGTGCACTTAACTTCAAAAGGGTAAAAAGGCGCGGTGAAATTGCACCTATATAACTTTATCAGTATGTAAGTTTTACAAATCTACCTACGAGACTTTAACTTGTTAGTATTTAAATGTCCGCATTGATTGTAAATATAATTTTATGTAGAAGTACACCATGGAATACAACAATTCACAAGAGAGTTGAAATTATTAACATGTAGATTGGTTATCTTGTAGTGTTTTGTTAACGCGAGTCCTTAGCATCTGTGAAGGTATATAATTATAATTTTATTAACGTACAGCATGTTATTCAAATAATTACTTATATGCCATTTCTTCTTGTATTTTATATTATATGTGCACCGATAAATAGTAATATTTTACAACAAATCTCTCTTTATTTTTTTAGGTACCTCTGTCTTCGACAGAGATAATATTACCTCTACAACTTACAACCTGTAACACATCTGGTGAACTAATTTCCTTCTACATAATACTATAAAGTTGCGTTCCTGCATTTATTACTGCAATAAATTAGGTGTTAGTGTTAGTTATATCAGGGGATAGCACAAGTAATTTGATAGTCCGTGTTGCATTTATGGTAAATTACAAGTTTATAAAACGTGTAGAAATACAAAAGATGCAGACACGTTCTTGCAGTAAGACAAACACCACAAGGGCATTCCTATCATTTTGTTCTTGTTATTGTTAGTTTCGGTTTACAATCATTTGCAATTGCAACAAGCATTGTACTTTGACTATAGATTTTTGTTATATTTAATTAAATTTTTACGACTAAATCTGTTATATTATATATAATATAAAATTAAATTGTGACTGATTATTTTATTTTTATTGATGATGTAGATATGCGGTGATTGTAATAGAAAGTTATATTGTTTTATTTTTATTGTCTAATTTAAAGTAGTTTTATAACTGCAGAGAACGGCAGTTGAATTTATAAGCATTGGTCTTGAGTTCATCATTATAATGTAGGAGTACCAATAGTAGCAAATGAGCTGCTTTGAGTTTAATAAGACTTCGAAGAGAGGCCAATTACCTACCTTGAGTTACGAACCAACGATTAAAAAATTAATTAATAGCGTGGTAATGTTGTTTCAAAGGAAGTTCAAACGGTGCAACAAATGCGATGACGTATGTTCGTTTTTGTTACACTAAATAAATAGGCCGCACTTTAATAATAAATATCGTTTGTTTACTACAAAGGCTTCAATGACTTTCAACGTCAAAATTAGTAAATGTAAAAGGAGCTTGCAACAATATTCACGAGTATACATGTGCTGTTCAATAAGGTGAATGGAAAAAATGTGTTTTGTAGTTCTTACAAAAATATATTTTACAACATATGATAATTAAAAACATTAACATTCGTAAGCGTTGATTCATCTGTTGTCAACAATATAAAGGAAGTACATGTATTAACTTTTACCAGTAGCTACTGATTAAATTCCAAACTTCGTAGTGGAACTTCGAGATGCAAGGCTTTAACCCATTCAGTGCGATATGGATGCAGAACTTGTTGCATTCCATACTATTTCTAGAAGATACACTTAACTGTGAAGTAAGATGTTTAGAACTTCACTTGGGTTTTTCTGCAATGGCTGGATTCCAAGTCAAACATTCAGTATTGAGAAGAAGATAGTATCCGCAAACTCATGTATACGACGACTTCTGAACCGAATAAGTTCATGGGCCTTCCTTAAAAACTCTATAGTCTTTGAGGTGTTGAGCAGTGACTGCAAAAGTTCGTGCTTCGGGTACGATTTCGGAAAAAGTGCCCGTATAACCGACAAGGCAATCTGGCGGTTCATCTTGGGTACTGGCGGTTGATGTCATATTTGTGCACCATAGCAGTTTTATAAAAGAAAAGCCACTGACAATGGTATCGGCCACAGCAGAAACAAAATTCTAAGGACGCAGTTGCATTCATTAGCGGAATAAGACTAAGCATTTCTTCCACCTTTTCGAATAGTTAATTAAGCCATTAAGAGTGTGCAATAAACGAGCATATTGACATCAGCATCGCAAGTCTATTTTTCGCAAACAAGGAAAAACCTTTTCTTAGAAATTAACATTACTCACTTTGAATGAGTGCAGTCTTTTCATACTGGGTAAGTGATATGTATTTTAGCTAAGCTTTGAAATGCTACAAATATTGTATATATAAATAATAGGTATATCGTCTTAGGTTCCACTGAGTTGGTGGACAATTTTTCAAGGAAATCTGTAAACATTGCAGTTAAAAACAATAATGCACATAGTTATATTTATAATAATCTAATTACCATAGTTTTTAAGTTAAAAAGGACATACTTTTTATTAGATAACCTGCATACTGACACACAATTTGCAATTACATACATATCTGCAGTATACTCATGCCAATGCCTGCACCGAGTAACGTATATAACCTTAAGTCTTTCCGTGATAAATGTTATTACCTAAATCGAGAGAAAGCTTAATTAGCAACAAAGTTAGTTAGATTAAACACCTTTCGGGGTGCCCGAGATGGCGCGAATATACGTATATTACAATTTGCACCATTTAATGCACGCTCCTGGAAAACAATTCCTGCAATTGCGGAAGGTACTGCGGCAGTTCCTACGTAAAATATAACACGTAACTGTCGCGCTAACGCTACAAATAAATCTCAGGATAGATTCAATTGTAATTGGTTGACGGTAGTATAATCCAATATGTTTACGACGGTACCAACGTAGTTCGGTTTGCCTGCACGTTGTACGTTCCGTGTGTTATTTAACGCTTATGCAAAGGATTTAGTGCGACATAAATTTATATGGACTAATTAAGTGTTAAAATCGGGAAAGTAATTGAATTAACGTAATTTGTAACGTTCGTAAAATATCACAAATTGAAGATGATTTATGTTTACATGCATAGATTTGTTAGTTTTTACGGGAAAAATACATTTTTTCTCAAAAAAGCGCAGAGTAGTATATTTTAGTATATAAGTAGATTAGTATTACATGGTTAAGTAGATTTCTCAAAATAAGTTAAATATGCCCAATTGGATTAAATTTAATTAAAAAGTTAACGTCCTTTGGGATTTTACTGAGGATAAATAATTGCTTTTTTTTCTGGATAATGGATCGCCTCATTTTCTAATATAAATTCAAACTTTTACCATGACGAGGACTAGGGAAGCAAGAAGGAAGAACTCAACTATGGATACAGATTGAAATAATCGTTTTTAATGGAAAATATAAGACATATTGATAGGAACAGGATAAAGTATATTTGAATAGATTCGGCGTTTACTTGATGTAAATCCATTTTAATTAATAGACAACAACTAGTTGTGAGATTTACACTTTATTGTTAAAGATGTTAAAATGACAGCTGTTTTGCCGTACAACGGCTTCGTCAGAAAACTAGTTTATTGTATATTTACTGACGAAGCCGTTGTACGGGGAAACAGGTGTCATTTTAACATTTTTAAGAATAAAGTGTAAATCTCACAACTAGTTGTTGTCTATTAATTAATAAAGTATATTCTTGAGGTTTCCACAGTGGGGAAAACTTAGATATGCTACAGCGAAGCCCACCCTCCCTTTCAACGGACACGGACAGCCTTATCCTATCAAACATAAATATACCTTTCCTGAACAAATACTTGCAAAATGAATGAAAAATTTTATTTAATCTTTTTTATTATACATCTTCCTGCAAGAAAAGCCTATTGAATAGGTCTTGTGATTGTCCGTTGCACAGAGGTTTCACCGTATATTCTTTTAATTATTAAGCATTATGGATTACACAAACAGAAAGCCGTGAAAATTTATGCCATACTTTGCACTTTTCTTTAGTTGCTTCGCTTATTCGATCATTTTCGAGACCCTTACTTTCGATGATTGTCTTCATTTTGTTTATCATTTCATTCGGAGCCCGCATTTCTTTCTGGTCTGTTTAAATTTCTCGCATTTTTATCCTTGGTATTTTGCGTTTGTGTTTAATTTAGCTACCATATCTAATGAAATTTCTTAACTTTAAATCGTTGCTTGTTTTCCGTTCAGCTGTTGGTAAGCGCTTATTTGCTACGATAAAGATTACATCTTCTAGGAATAAATCCAAAGAATATTTGCCAATGAACAACATATTTTCATTTTGGAAGCACATTTTAGTGTGGAAATTATTAGACAAGACTGTATTACAGAATAATATGTACAATCAAGCTAATCACGCCACCACTGATCCAGGTAATGCATTTTCCACTCAAAACATTACCTAATTAAAGATTTTGAAATGATAAAGAAGGAGGGTAGGACAAGGATGTATTGAAAGAAAGCATATGGTATATACATTTAATTACACGGAATGATAACGTATACATGTTATAATGAACACCTCTTTGCAGTAGACACATTTTACGGGCAATTTTAATTTGTTCCGGCCTATAGGTATAGTAAAAGAATCCACTTAAAATCCCTTCTGCAACGGATACCTCTCCAATAGTCGCAGCCAAACTCAAGTTGGTCATCAAGATACAAATTCTGCGATGTTGAATGAATACGTCCAAACCGTTGAAAAGAATGTTTTATTGTTGATTCCCATTTTAAAATGTCGTTTCTTATTACTCTACGTAATTCCTGTCTGTTAAACTGTGATATTTATTATCTTACAATCAAATAAAAAATCACTTTCCATTTTCTACAAAATGTTTACATTTTCGTCTTCTGTTATCTTTTCATTCCACTTAAATCTCAATATGCCTCACAATCAATCGATACATTTTAGGTCACAATAATACCCGCATAACTTTTCCACGATGAAAGGAAAAGTCAAAATAATTAATTTCAATTATGAACACAAAATTTTAATTAATTATTATGGTATAATTATGGTACACAAATTATTTATTTTTTTAGTTTTCTTTTTGCAGGTAGGTCTTTTAGTTATAGTAGTATTTGGCTTATAAATCCGTAACCTTGTTTGCGAACTTTGAAATCAGCTTATAATGCTTTCACTTTGAATTGAAATATATACAAACATGAAAAAAGAAAAGTTCATCTTTACCTGTTTCACAGTAAAATATTTAGTAGAGAAGCATTTCTTAATGCTGTTGTATCGTATTTATTCCAATGAAAAAAAAAAAATCACAGTGAGAATTAACACGAAAATTTATTATAGGAAAATAAAGCATAATCGAGGTAGAATTACACAAATATTCTTACTACTTATACAAATCGGTTACTTCATTTTCCTAACAAAAGGCAGCCCAGCTATGGTTATAACTCGCAACTCTACTCTAATTGCTTCGTACGGCCTGTCGCTTTTGAAAGCTGCAGGGGATCGGATCTGTTACGGACATTCATTAACTCATTGTAGCATTGTCATTTAAAGTCGCTAAAGGGAGAATTTCGGAAGAAAAACAATTACGAATTCGTGACTGCTCCATATCGAGTCTCATGGTTTTCCCTAATCGCGTCTGCGACCCCTAGATATAAGACTTGTGGTGACTAACCTTTTCGCCGCGAACTTGTCTGGCCTTAATCGATTTTCTAATAGTAGATGCACGTTATTAACCAACGTATGATGACGATCGCTTTTTCGGGTATTTTCGTTATATATCGTTAAACGTACAGTCGCGAACTTTAGGAGTTATCGTCCAGGTTGCGGTGAGCGAAATAGCGCTACGCTCGCTGCATGCACTAGGCGCAGCTCGTTGCAATGTAGATAGTAATTCTTAAAGTTCACGACTGTACAGCTGGAGAAAAAAGTATCTTCACGATGCGAGTAAGAAAGAAATCATTGATTCCCTTCAACTATCAGACATCGATATTTTCTCTCTTGCTCGCTCAAGCTCGTATCGTTCGGATACGTTTTTCTCCAACCTTACGTATGTGCATTTTTGATCGGTTCCAGAATTACAAAATATTGACTAATATTAAATTATTTGAATAACATTAGATGGATAAAATGCAATCTTCTAAAAAAAAAAAATGATATGATTTAGTATATATATTAATATAGCGGAGAAGTATCGACCGTTTCTTAAGAACCTCAGTTTCTTATTTACAACAGGCCGCTAAACCGATAGCAATTTATTATAATAAATAATATATATAGTTTTTTGGTTTCTCGATCTTTTAAATAATAATAGTAACCAAAGTCATACTTCAGACGTTTCGGTTTTTGGTTTTAATAAACATTATTTTTTATTTACATTTCATGTAAAATTAAAAAAGTATATTTGATATTTTTTTTGTTTTGTTGATAAAATCAGAGGTTTTCTGTTTTAATGTGAAACTTTTGTATTTCCTGTAAAGATCGTCTTTTTATTAATGTATGGTTCAATAGGAAAAGCGTTATACATTTTTAATAAAAAGATTAAAGATAAAAAGAAAAACAAAATTATATGTGTATTTATTTTATTTTTATTATAAAATTAAGGTTTGAAGTTTAGAGAAAAATTGCGTTTTCAAAATTTATTCTTTATTCAAAATTGATATATTTTTAAAAGAAAATGTATCATTTTTTGCTATTCCGTGTTTTTGTAAAGCGGTAAGGTGTTTCGAGAGAACATGTATAAAATTCCTGCATCTCGAAGATGCTTAAAACAATGCTTATGCATATTCTGAACACAGTTGTTAAAACTTTGTTTCAGTGAATTGTGAATAGCATAGAATAAAAGAAATTTTACTGTTAAGGATATATATATTTTAACTCTATTAGCATTAAAGAAAACAATTTTTATCGCCCTGCAAATGTTCGAGATGTGCAAAAAACAAAGAAAGACAAAGATATAAAGGATAATTCAGATTTTATGTCAAACATAAGAAAACTTAAAATTACAAAAAAAAGATGTCTTTAAAAGTCCCTAGTGAATTATAATATAAAATTAATGCGTCTTCCTAGGATATAAAATGTCAATGTCGTTAAAAATAATGGGTCCTCTTCATATTTTTACAGACTGAAGAATTCCTTACCTTTTGTTCCAGCTATTCGAAGTTTTAAAGACATTTTATTAGTCATCATTTACTGTTTATCTTTAATTATACGTATGCTAGCCGTCAGATGTAAAAGTAATTGCAATGATTTTGTATTTTAAAGAATTTATAGTTACTAGGCACAACCTCCAGGCAGCCAAAATAAATACCTTTGCTAGGAGTTGGTAAAAATGTCAAAATAGAATTTTTAACATAATTTGAAATATGGTTTGCGTGATCTTAGATATATTTCACCATGTTATATTTGCAAATAGTTAAACCAAAAGTCTTTTTTTCCGCCACTTGTATAATAAATAAATAATTAAGTAGATATAAAAGTAGGCTCTGAGAGAAAGAAGAAATAGCTACCTACTGCTTTGAATATACTCCATCTTCTTCCACAAATTTAGTGTTGTTGAAAAGATCTGATATAGAAACCTAACAAAAGGAAATGCTACCTACAAACAAAGACATTGTGCCTTGAAATAACCACAAATATATACATTTTCAGGCCTCTGTAAAAATCAAAACTTTTATGAAGTGTAATCTGTCATGGTAGATGAATTGTTTTTACATACTACCATTGCATTGACTATGTAATAATATCGTATGAGTTTTTCCCATTCTCTTTTTCTGTGAGGGATAATGAATCTATGTGGATTTATTATTTAACCGTATTTAAGAAATTTTTGTGTAAACTGGACTATTTAGCGGGATTGTATTTTCAACATATTGCAAACTTTGTATTATTCACTTTCAGTTGAATACTGGAGAAAAAATAGAAAGCCGACTTGGAATAAATCGCAGTCTCCTAAGATGTCGCATTTCCTCCCCCATTTCCTTCAATAATGTAATCCCCCTGCAGGGTTTTAATTAAGAAGTATCTGGTGAAGTTGTTTCCGTTCTTACCCTGATAAACTTACTAACAAGTGCCCGTTTTTCCACAGGGTTCAAACAGGGGAAGAACCCCCATAATCGCGTATTGGTAAGAGTAAACAATCCGTCGTTTGTCTTCTGCGAATTTTCCTCGAATACCGTCAAATAAGTATGTGCAAATATA
This sequence comes from Cetonia aurata, assembly GCA_949128085.1. NCBI lineage: Eukaryota > Metazoa > Arthropoda > Insecta > Coleoptera > Scarabaeidae > Cetonia > Cetonia aurata. The sequence goes on along the minus strand of OX421882.1, from coordinate 53,948,515 downwards.
CCCGATATTTATGAGCTTCGTAGAATTCAGACGGCTTATTTAGTTTCAGAATATTGCTGGTGGCACATACATGAGATCCCTACAAGATGTTTTAAACAATATTGTGTACATAAGATGTACGTATAACATAACAGGGGGATTGTTGAGAAACTCGAATCAATGCTATGGAATGTTTGAACGCTCATACTCATATTATTTATAATTCGCTTAAACTTATTAAAAACCATCATTTGTATTTTTTTAAAAAAAAGAGGGGTTTAAAATCATAGTACAATATAATCGAAAACATGTTAGTAGTTTTTCTAATGAAAATAATGCTGAGCGTTCAAGTCCATCAATTATATGTGCTTGGGCCAGAGTGTGTGCAAAAACTGAAATCTTATGGATGATAAAATTCTAAGAGAAGTAAATAAAAAGGCAATGTAATTATATTTATATATTTTTTGAACAAATACACTGAACATATGGGATTTAAAAGAAGTATCAGAAGTTTTGCAAAACACAGTGCTTCCAAATTCGTTCTAAAGCCATATTTTCTTCACCTATTCTATTATTTATGACTTTATTATTTTAAAGAAAATGAGACTTTCTTTTTAAGTTTGTAATAAACTATTAGTCATCATTTCATTACGCAATTCCAAGGACGTTTTTAAGAAAAGGCTATTAGAGATGAAAACAATTCAATGTCCCATTTAATTTTCTTTTCTCGGCTTCGGTTGCTTCACATAAGAGTTGTTTTCATTAACGAACAAAAAAGTTCAGAAATAGTTGCTAAAGTTAAATTGAGAAGATTTTTTTCTTTTATGAATAATTTCTGTTCAATAGATTAAATACTACACCAGAATATATTCTAAGCGCCCAAAGGGGCAATCCAAATATGAAGCAAGTTATCATAGCGGTTACTGAAGAAACTTAAAGTAAGTAGATGTAAAGAATTGTTGTCCACCATTTAGAAAATTATATTAACAAATACATATATCCGCGTTCAAACAAAAGAGGTTTATGAAGAAATTTTAAATTTCGAGAGAAAAGGAAAAACAATTACAGTCATACAAGTACATTAGCGACTCACAATAATAACACTGCAAAATTGACAAATTTTCTCATAATCCCCCTTTTCTTGAGGAACGGTAACAAATGTTAACTGGCTTGGTGCTGTAATACCTAGTTATATATATAGCATTTAGAAGCCATAATAATTACTCTAAACATTTATAGCAGTTCTTTAAAACTTGACATAAAGCAACTTGTGATAAATTTGTGATAAATTTGTGATAAATTAGTAATGAATTCATACTTTTAAGAATAACATTTTACGACAAATTCATAAAAAAAAACTTTTTTGTAGTGTTGTCAGATATCGCAGTAAATAGAAAAATAGGTAAAAAACACATTACCTATTTTTCTATTTAATGTGTTTTCTAATGGAAACACCCAATTCTTTAGTGCATTTTGATGTATTTAACACAACAATTCTTACTGGAGTAGTCATATTATAGCAATAGGTAGAAGCAACTAAAATATCTGCAGTATTGATCAGAGCAAGAGAAAGTAAATAGAGATTCCGTTGTTCTAAAGAAGCTGTCATGTATTAATCTGCTCAGATGAACTAGATTATTCCACAATCGGGAGTGGAATTAATTTTTAGTTTTTCTTTTTTGATTATTTTCGTAGACCACGAGGAGGGTACCAGTTTGAAAACTTATTTAAGAACATGTGATGTCGCAATTATTGCATTGTTTTTCTAATATTTTTCATAAAGGAATGTACGATATTGTTATTAAAAAATTAATAATTTTAGCCTTTTTCCAACTGCACAAGAACAGTTACTCTCTTCATAAAGAATTGTCATTTATCCAGAAATTTGGGATCTCCCAAACTACAAAATATGGTATTGCCACTTAAGAAAACACTATTTCAGTAGCTATTGAAATATCTGGTATAGTCACTTTTTCAGGCAAGCAATTTCCTACAATTTTTGGAAGTATGTATTAGAATACCACTAAATAAATAAAGAAGTTGGGATATTGTCATTTTTTTTAATACCCTATATCTGAATGTCAGTATTACTTTGGTAAAATTCGCAGTGGACACGAGTTCTATAGCTTCAAATACAGGGTCTTGCTTGAAGATTTTCGTTTGACTATCACGAGAATACGTTCATCAAAGCAACGTTGTGTATCATTTAATGAAAGGCAGAATGTTCGCATTTTAAAGGTTGAATAACTGTTTATAATGCTAAAGAAGTTGCGTAAACGTTTATTTATAGTTTACATCCAATAATTTAAATGAAATAAAAAACGTGAATATATAGTTTATCATACACCAATTATTGCTATACGATAAAAGTGTGTTCCAGCGGGTTATTTTTACGTTTACTGCATTTGGTATAAATAAATATGAAATTTTTATTGAACGACTTTGTCAATTACGAAAGTTTCTTCAACATTTATAGAACACCAATAACAAGAACACTTCTTTAGCAGATACGCTATTGAGAGTTTAGTAGGCGTCCCGTACTTTGGAGTTTTTCTCTCCGTCAATTTAAAGGACACGGAAGAAGAAGTAGTAGTAAAAATAGTTATTTTTAATTTTCTTTGGCCGGTGTTTCGGTTCTATTTATAATTAATTACGCTAATGCCATCTACTCTATTAGTTTTAATCAAATATACGTAAACCTCAGCGTATTTAATGAAATTAAAACTGCTGGCTCGCCCTCAGGAAAGAGATCACTTTGCTATATTTCTTGTTTGCGCCAGACTTCGCTTGCAAATTAATTTTTAAAATAATTGAGTATTCTACGAACCATAATATGGGATACACTTTACGGGTAAAAGCTTTTAAAATGCATTTTTTTGTTTGTGGTTACATTACAGCATTGCTGGCAGCCCCATTTGATATTCGGTAATCCTTTCTGGCATTATTTAGCCTGAAATTGTTTTCAGCGCCAGAATCCTGAGGGAATAAAAGGCTTATTTACTTAATTGATAGTAGCATTTTAATGGTGCTCTGTTAAGTGAAATTGGAAGTTGTTTTTTTTTTTTAGTTTTATTATGGAATAGCAAAAATATTCGAGTAGATTATCTTTAAAACTACAAATATTTGAAGATCGTAAACATTTTTGTATAAAAAGAATTATAATTCCATTAAATACGAACTCATAGATCGCATTGATAGAAAGATCCTCTCTGTTACTTGCAATAGGTTCCGAACATTTTTAAAAATATCCGTTTTACTTTTCTTGAAACCGTAATCGCAGAAGTGCTGTCCATACGTCGACTTTGCATTATCCTGTAAAGAAAATCAGATATTGCTATGTTTGGAAAATATTATAGGGATGGATTTTATCGAAAGGATAATATAGTAGTACCTTGAAGAATAGCCGGCCGGCTATGTGTACGTTTTGATTTCGGTTCAATGAATATCGTCGTTTCTGTTGGCTATGATAGGTATTTAGATATAAATCCAGAGAGCGTCCTGTTTTCGCTTATTTATCTACTTCGTTGTATGCACGAAATCCATTCCCATTCATCTTTACTATATATATATATATCTATAAAAAAAAATAAGAGCTTTAGTTGCCCATGTGTAAAAATGAGTTGAGCTTGATATATTCATAAATTTTCAAGTATTTGGCGGTAATAACAATTTTATTAATGCTATTAATCCCATAGTGACTATTTATAGGTTGAGATCAGTAGGCGTGACATCTCTTGTTGGGCATAGAGATGCTAAATCCATACTCATCTAACTTCCACAAAACCAAATGGTGCTCTGCTTGATTAAACGTTTTTAAGAAGACTGTAAATGTTGCACTAACCTATAGTGTGGTTTCCGAAATATAGGTTCTTTGCAGGTAACATTTTAAATACTTTAGAAGAATTGCATACTTCCGTAATTTTGTGGTAGTTGCAAATGTTATATTCGTTATTTACTATTTTGAGTAGACAAAATTAAATAAGTGTTAACAAGAAGACAAACATTCTTATGACCTTATGCCCTTACTTAAGCGCTAAACCTGCAAAACATTATCCTTTGAAAATATGAGATGTTATTGTCTTCAATGTACATATGCAAACACTGAAGAAAAAGTTTCTAGGAAATACCCATATTATTTTAAAAGCAAAAGATGGAGATTATCATCTCATGATTTAGATCGGCAGTGGTTATATCACATAATCAGTTGCACGCGTTTTCTGTTGGCGCCACTTGCCGGACATTCCAGGAAAAATGCCTGCGTGTGCAGCCATACGGGTGTGAAGAAGAATGAAATGGTAGATATACTAACCAAACGAGTATCGTAAAGAATGTATTGCAGCTAGCCTATTCTTCGGTACAAATGAAGCCATATATAACGAATTTATCAATGAATTGAGAGATATAATAAGTAATGAGTACCGGCAAAAGTCGCTTGAAGAATGACAGCCAAAACAGTTCTTAAAGGAACAGGGGCTTAAATTTACAAAGCGTCTAGTAAGTAAAAACAGGTAGATTGTTGAAATGATACTAGCTCTACTAACGGGTCATTGTAGACCGAACAGGCAAATTCACACCTTAGGTCTGGCAGAGAATATTATTTGTAGTGTCCGCGAAGGCAATGAGGCAACCCGCCACCCTAGAGCGTCGTCTAGGATAAAGGGGAACACAATAATTCTGAAAAGTCGTAATGAAACAGACCTTTGTGGCTACCTCAGTCCTAATTCAATCTAATCTAATAAAATATGTATATTTTGCGGTTGGTAAATCATCATTTGGTTGATATTTTACCACTAATGCTGATCAAACGGTCTAGCAGTTTCTTTATTGTTGTGAAATACCAATTTAGTAGATATAAATATTTTAAAGTAGTGTCTCCTTGTCTCCTTACTTTCATTAATTTAAGACTTGAAAGTGCTAACATGGGAAGTTGGATCTATCGTGAAACCTCTTCTAGCGGACACGTTCTACTAATGAACTACTTTTATTAAAAAAAAAATTAAATATTCGGGCTCGAAAGTACTAAGTAGCAAACTAATGCATTTAGATCGCCTGCGCAATGGCCACTTCTTTAGTGGACACGGAGAGTCTAATTTTCGTCATTAATATACTTTTAAAATGTCATAAATATAGAAAACCCTACTTAATACCTTTTTATTCATGAACCATATATTAAAATCTCTTTTATTATTCTTTATTCCAAGTATTTTCTGCTTATTAACCCGGGAAAGATGTAGCCACGACCATTCCCCTCATACTAGCAAAAAAATGGCTCATATATTTTTATTTTATTTCTATGTGATTTGTTTTTATTGTCGACCGTAAATATAGAATTACCTGTCAGACAACGCAACAGTAGGTTCATTTCACCATCCTAATGTGGTAAAACTTTTACCGCACTGCGCACTGCGCACTAGCGCCGTACGCGCACCGCATTTTTTCTTATTTCACATTTACTTCCAGTGTAAAATAAGCATAATTTTCTTTAATTTATTTAAAAAAACGCACTGACTGGTTTTTTTTTATTGCTGTTCTAATTGTATTATCGTCATCATCACTTTTACATAGACAGACGAGTTGTCAAAATGCAGTGGTATCAAACCGCGTCTACCGATTCTTACACCACACCACATTTTTTTTAAATAAAATTTTCTAAATATTTTCTAATCTACCATAAAAAGTTTAATACAAATTTCTTACATTAAGTCATTTATAGCGCTCCAACTCTTTCAGAAACTGAGTTGTCGTGCTGTAGATGGCACTTACCACACTCTAATGTAAATAACTATTTTGTTTTTCTAGGCATGCATTATTGATAAATATCAATAATGCCTGTATGCAGAGTGTAAGTTTTTGGTAGTTTTCGAAAAAGCGGGTAGAAAGAGACCAAATCTCGGCTTGTGCCAGCCCTAAAAAGGTGATCGTATATTCCATATATTACCGTAGGTGCATGTGTAAATATTCTGTATAGAGTTAGACGGGGTTATTCAACATTTCAAGTGGGTGTGGATTATAGATATGTAGATCAAATATACTAATAAATTTCCCAGTGGGAACCTCCGTCAGGCCTCTGACTGTTCACTGTGGAGAGGTTTCATTGTACTTGCGTTACGTAAATTTACAGCGCCATAAAATATCTCAACAAAACGTTAGTTAATCTATTGCTTGCTCTCCAATTTTTCTAGACTTTGCCATCTCTTAACCCATGTTTACTGGGAAACTGAAACTACGAAGTTTGATTGACCAGGAGGTATACTCCCAACAGAATCTGGGTGTCTTCGCCCTATACTCATACAATATGTACAATATACCACCGTATATGTTCCTCTGATTTGATTTCCTATCGTCCAAGGTCAATAGAGCCTCTTACTAATCAGAATCGTATCCTTAGATTAGATTGGTGTAATGGTTGGGCAGATTAGAATGAAGAGTGAGAACAGTATTGTTTTTTCTGACGAAACTCGCTTTTGTTTGTAGGTCCATGATGGTCTTTAAGGGAAAAATACAGTTTTTGAATTTTGCCGTAATTTCTTCGAGGCCATTAAATGCTCACATGTACATTAACGAAGTTCTGGAAGTGTATATCCGAAAACTAAATAATGCCACATTCCGGCAAGACAATGCCCGTCATGTAGCAGAAGTTACCTTACGATTCTTACAAGAGGCTAATATCAATATTCTTCTTTGGCCTACACGACCACCAGATCTGTCGCCTATAAAACATGTCTGGGATATGATGGGTCGCAGGTTTAGTATGTGACCTAACGCTCCTTTCACAGGAATTCATAGATCACCATGTTAGAAGCATGCCCAGGCGAATAGCAAAATGCATTTGATTACGTGGAGCGTCAACTCATTATTGAATTTTCCTTATAAGAAGTGCGATTTCTTCAATGAAATTTTAATCATTTGTTACTCTCAACATCTTAAATATCCGTACGAAATTTGGTTAAAAAATAATTACATTTACAGGGTCATTCGTTTTTGTTTTCTGTCATACACTGTAGGCATTTAATACCCCGTATTAAACAGTTTTCTCTGGGTAAAGAGATCTATAATTGCTTACGATACTCTTTATCTACCATATAAAACATCGACTTATTTCTCATTCGTTCAAAAAATATCAATTCAATTCAAAGGTGCGTTTTAATTAGATTTATCGTATCCCAAACTGCCACAATTGTTCATTAATCCTGCCTACAAAAAAGGTGTTTGCTATATTGTTACAATGTTCTCACTTCTTCTTCTGTATATACTTTTGTTACGCTATGTTATGAACTTCAACCGCATTTGAGGTTTGAGCGTAATAATGTAAGGTTAACGATTACTTATTCAACCTACCAAATCGATGTCATTTAAGGTACACTCTATTAATTCCACCGAACAAATAAGTATCGCTTGTTGGATTTAATTCGGTATAATTTTTTTAATAGCATTTCAACCTGTAGTAACATTAGTAACAGATTTAATTCTAAATTCTAATATCGTTAGATCTAATGTTCCTTTATTCCAAATCTAATAATATTCTTGCATGTTCAGAGCGAGCTCGAATCCGCTTCATTTCTTTTCCGGAATCCGGTGAATAGGAGCGAAGAAGGACACGGATGAAAAAAGTAGAATTCTCATGGCCGATAATACCGCCCCGTTCCGGTACAGTTGATCCCGACAAAATATATGACAGATCGTTAAAATTAGTTTCATTAGACACCTTCTGGGAATCTGTGTGCTCTCGGTCATTGACGAGATGCCCCGAATAATCCAGTCACACTATAAAATCGTTGTCGAGTTTAATTTGTACGGGAGTGAAGTTTACTGTTGCATGGGAGAATTTAATTCGAAATTCCTTCGAGAAATTAACGTTCTTGCCGCGGTTACGCGAGATTTATTGGGGATTTTACATTAGAGTTGTCTAGCGTTGCCGATAGATTTACCTAAGAACGAAATAGGTGTGATTTCTTGTTAACTATTTAAATTATCCACGATCTTTAAGCTTAGGTTTCATTTATAACTAGTGATTTAGAGTAAATAATTACATAACAAGATTGTTACTTTAAACCTGAAATTGATTAAGTCATTCTGGTACGATTTAATTTTGCTGTGATGGTGAGTTAAGAAAAATGTTACATCTTAAATGGTTTAGCCATGACTCTGGAAATCTATGGACTTAATTCTTTTTCCGTATATGGGGATCTTGTTGGATCTAAAGCCTGGTTTCTCCTACCATTTGTTCTTTCTTTGAGGCGACATCTTCAAGAAAGGGTTGCGAAGGAGCTTCTCTTATATTTCAGGAGATATAGGATCTAGAAAAATATCCAGAAACGCTTTTGTAAAGAATTTTGTACAATTTCAATACCTTTTATCATAAATACAAAGATACAAAATTACAAACAAAAGAAACAAAACTTTTTAAACACGAAATGCTTTCACCAGCATGCATCAGATCCTTTTTGTGGAAAATTTAACTTCCTATAAGTTTATATGAAATACTTTTTGCTGTAAATATAATAATAACCAAGACAAAAATAAATTTCAACAGCACAGGGAATAATTGTAGGGGTGTTAGCACGGGTGAAAATACGGTCAATGAATTTTTCTAGTCTAGTAGATCTAAATATCTACCGAGACAAGTTTGGATTTGTTGATAATGTACAACTTTGATACGTCTTTCATACGGAGGTTAAAGTTGCGTTTCACAACGGTTTTTCCAATTTTATTTTATCAAATGAAATTTATATGTTCGTCCAATTTTTCACCACCATATAGTGTTTGCTAATTAGCTTTATCGTTAGTAAAACAAGATCAATTTTTTCATACACGTACGAATAATGAAGGACTCATGAATGATATGTTGTATCCCACTCTGAAAAGATATGGAAAGACAATGTGCTTTCCGCAGTCATATTACATACCTTGCAAGAAGCCTGGCAGATAATGAAATAAATTCAAGTTATCATTCGTAGCACTGATGAGCCTTGATAAAGCAAAACGCGTCTGCTAGTAATGAACGTTGCTTTTCAAGTTTTATTTGATTAATTTAGCGTACATTATAAACGCAAATTTAGTGGCTTACCGTCGACCCATAATATCGTGTTCTTATTTAAAAACATGTTGTAGAAATAATTCGACAATATAGCACAATATCTGTACGAATTTAATGAGATATCCATCCTTAATTCTCATACATACTCTTTTCGCTGTGACCAGTATGCATTTATACGAGCTTGGTCGTATGATGCAATAGGCCATACAGTAGCACTGATGAGCCTTGGGAAGGCAAAACGCGTCTACTAGTAATGACTGTTGCTTATCAATTTTTTAAAATCAAACAAATTGTTCAGTCGAACGTTGTGACTATGGTTTCAACAAGTAGAGGTTTGATTGTTTCCTGTCAGCAAAACAAGGATGTCATTATCGTTATGGGCAACTATTACAAAAACAATGCGATGCGCCGAGAAAAGAATTAACATAGAGTATACATGCACCAGTTTTCACCTGGTCAACGTAAAAATAGTTGTAAGTTGAGTAGAAGTACCGGCTGTACTTTATTAGGTTGCAAGTAGGATTATTGGGAAGGCTGTCGAAATAAGAAACTATGATATCTTTTTAGTGTCTGAGCTTTTGCAATTTTATTGGTTACTTCTTCAGAGATATAACTTTTGGAAAATTGAAACCAAAACATATAGGTACGTTAAGAAGAATTTCGTAGTTAAGTGAAAATTTGTTCGAGTTACAATTTTTTTAGCTTGAAGTAACATACAATCGTATGTAGATATGATTCAACAAACTGTATCATAAACGAGGTTTGTTGAATATAATTTTATGAGTATAGACACCCTTGTCAATTTAGAAAAATTTTTAACTTTTAACAAAATATAAAGTGTTTTGGCAACAACTTTGGGTATCTGTAACGTTAACATTTGTGTTGTAACCAATGAAGTCGCAAAAGCTCAGACATTAGAAAATAATTATCATAGTTTTTTAATTCGGTTGCCTTTCCAATATCCCTGTTTGAACTCCACAAAAACAGTTGCTCGACAATTATTGACTTTTACCGATAGTTCAATAAATTTGTGCTTGTTGCTCTCGTTGCCAAGAAACAAAAAGTGTCTTTGAAAATTTTATTTAAATTACATAATTTTTGAAATGTAAAGAATATTCCTTCGCATCCTGTTTTTCAAAATTGTGCCTCGAGGGGAGGGTTAGTGATGGAGGAAACTCAACAAGAGTCACCCTACACCATAAGAAATCTAAATCTGCTCCCTTCCAAAGTCACGAGTGGGCTGTTTATAATCGTGATTTTATTGGGCTACAGAGCCAGAAAAAATTATAAGTAGGTACTTGTATATGTACCACGACACAAAGGTAAACCGGAACGATATGTAGGGTCTTTTATACGGCGATCATCTAGGTTTAGCTTTGTACAGTTGTATCTATCGATATATGCACATATTTAAAAAAAAATCTAATTACAGCCAATAATTCAGAATGCTTTAGGCTGATCGAAAATTCAATAAAAGAAACCAATTTCTTTAATATAGCATTCCGTGCAAACATAGCAACTACAGAAATTGTTATTGATATTACATAACTGTATCTAAGTGTATGTAATTATGTGTGTTTCCTTTACCCTGATGCTAATGTTATTAGTTATTAGACATTTTTTCGATTATATGGGTACCATGAAATTGCACAGTTACGTAGTTTTCGTAGTTATGAACATCTGTGTGCATCTATACGACTTTGAGTAGGGATTGCGCATACAATACGCTGTTTTTTGTTTGTAAAAGTCGTAGCTCGTTTGCTACCAGAGCTTTATGGTAGTTCTGTTTTAGGATAATGCAAGGTTTTAGTTTAAAAGGCAACTAAAATGCATCCACGGTATTTTCAGTTTTTTTTTCTAGCCGTTTCAAATTCGAATGGCGCAAACTTTGTAATTTTATTGGTGAAATTGGTGTTCTTCACTGAATAAACAAAAAACAATATGATTTTAGCAAAGATAAGAATAAGACGTAGGATCTACAAGACTTTTTGTAAAAAGAAACACGTTTAATTCGCTTTTGTAAATGTAATAGAATTTAGTTCTGTCAGCTTCATGTTTTGGTGGTCACTGATATGTAGGTCGCTTTCTTCATAAATATTTACGTATCATGCGATGTTGTCTATAAAGAGACTTTCTAGCCGTGGTGCGTACAATATTTTTTTGACTACCACCTGATTACCACTTACTAAAATTAATTTACCTGCATTTGTAGTGCTCAGAATAAAGACTACTCATATTTGAATAACAAATTGTTTGACAGCTATTTTGACAACCGAATCCAGAGAAACTTAAGAAGAGAAAAGTACGGTAAAGTAACAGAACCGACGCTTTGGTAATTTAGTGCGGTATGCACTTATTGTACTTTACCGTCCATGGACGATATAGTAAAGGAAGTGATGCGTTGACAGTTCAATTCAGAGTCCAATTCGATAAAGTGGCACTTTCTAACCTCGAATGAGTGTTGTACTTTCCGACGTTGTAGTCGAAAAAAAATTGGATTCTATTGATTAATATATCTATTATGTTAGCTTGTTCACGCTAACATTATAAACATATAATAGGATAATAATATATTTGCTGTGTAAAATGAAAATATAAAGTTGTAACTAATAAATATTATTATAACTTATAATAAAGTAAGAAGTAAAACATAAAATTTTATCGCCATGGATTTGTCAGATAAAGGAATAAAGTGAAATGGACAAAAGAATATTTTAAGAAAAACTGGATAAAATTCAAGGTTTCTGTGTTAAAATAGTGACTAAGCAAATCGCTTGTAGAATGCTTGTAGGTAACTCTAATACTAGAGTTAAGTTGGTCTAATAGAACATCTTGTTCATTCTAGATAAATACGTAACACAAACAAAACATTATTTTTAGGCTCTGAGAGTTTTAATGGATTTAGTTCGAATACTAAATAAAACGTTGATGAGAAAAACGCAGCACTCGAAACAAAAAAAAAAAAGGAAGAGTTGTCTTTCAGATTTTATTTAAGACCAGTAGAAGATTCGAGTACAATTTTTTGTTGAAATTCAATTTAACAACAGACGTAGAAGATAAGTAAGATACATTCACTATACCTATAAACGTTTCTACACACTCAATCATCAAAGCGGAGCCGCAAAGTTATGCATTTGATATTAATGGCTGCAATATCAGCGGTAGTGACACAATATTTAAGGATAATCATAAAGTTCCTATTTTTGTTTCTTTAGCTGCTTTTAATATATAACTGTACTTTGACTTGCGAAAATACCAAGAATTCCAAGAAATATTTAACTGGCAGAGAGATATGTTTACCCCAATAAATCAATAAATATCGAATGGACTAATGTGCCTGATTCAATAAATTGTTAGAGTTTTTCCTCATGTAGATACATGGTTTCGTATGCATCTAACTCCTTCAAAGATTTCGAGATGAATAAAGAATTCCTCTACAGAAAATTTAATACTATCGAATTTGGAATTTGTTTTCTCGACGAAGTCTGAGATAGTAGATTCAAAAACTGCGAATATGGCATCTGCGTACCTCAACCAAATCCTAAGAAAGTACTCAGCGTCTTTCTTCATCGTCATTTCGAATTTACTCATATGTAAAAAGATGCGCAATGAATAGAGACAATAGATCTTACTCATCATTCTTTGCGATTGTTCAAACAACTCCTCGTCAATTTGAAAACGATTTTCATTAATGCATAGGGCAGCTAGTCTTTTATATTCCACGATTTTGATCTTTCAATGATCTTTCTAATTTTAAATTTGTTACATAATTTATAAACTATCCTATATTTATAATCAATAACGAGAGTGAAAATGGAGGTCCGTAGGTATGTAAAAAGTTAGTTAGTACTCGTAAGTAAAAAATTTTTCTTGTAATGTTTTTTGGTGGCCCTGTTTGTTCATGTCGTTTTGTATACCTGTTATTAGCGGTAAACTTCTATTATCTTTAGAAAATTAGGAAAAATGCAGGTAATTTTTACGCTTCGACGTGTATTTCTTTACAGATTTTACACCTCATCAACAATAGAGAAGATAGAACCATAAATAATTGTATAAATCATTATAAATTAACAATTATAAGTTAAAGGTTTGTTTAATTTTTATACGGATTGACACCAACATTAAAAATAATTTTTTTATAATTGTTAGAGTAAGTATACATACACTATTTATACTTTCTATCGAGAAATTATAAACAAAAAGAATAAATAATTATATTTATTATTTTTTCGATAAAAAGAATAAATAGTAAGGGTACCTTAACAATTATATAAAAAACGATTTTTTGCGTCAGTTCGTATAAAATAATATAAATTTTATAAGGTACATAACAATAGATCCTGATGACTCATGATCATGACACTCTAACAGAGAGTTGATGTATACTATATTTGAAGAAGACAATTAAAATATACGTCCAAACGTAAAACATACTTTTATTTCTATTAATTTCCAAAAGATAATGGAAGTTTGTTGCTAATATTAAGAAAATCAATCGACAAATACAAAATTAATTATTGTTTTATTTCAATTTTATTTACATTAATCCGTTTATAGTAAATATGTTTACATTCTTCAAAAAAGCACTACCATCTTTAATAATAATCATTAATTAATTAGTTTTTTCTTTAAGATATCAGATATTAATAGAAATTAATTACAACTACTTATGTTAGCTTCTTCAATTTACGTATTTTACGACGAACGTTTTGAAAATTATTCCATACCTATGATTAAATATCAATTTATGTTTTAAATGTTACATATTGTGTATTACACATCATGGCATATAATTTGTGAGAACAATACATCCGTTATCCGTTGGTATTTGAATTGATTCCTTTGCAGAAATGTATATTTCAATTCATCGAAATGTGTTTGGGTTTCCCATGTCATGTTTTTACAGTGCTCGAAAACATAAAATCCCTTGATCAGACTCGTACAAAAGGTCAATGAGTTAAAATTTCGTATTCATTTAGCGAGGTAGTACCTACTGAAATTGCCAGTAAACAAAACTTTTCAGGCACCAGCGACTGGCGTCGAACAAAAACACCATCAACATCAAATACCGAAAAATTCGTTGAATAATTGAAGGTATTCGAAGTGTAATGAAAAATCAATAAGAGTACATAACATTCACCCTACGGCAACCACCACCTAGCTACTCTTTATTCATTACTGTTTGTGTATGCTCAGGTATGCGTGCAATGGCAACCTTTTTTCTGTTTCATGTAGCACCAGAATACCTTTATTGATTTGTGCAATCCTTTTTCCACCGAGCATTTACGATCGCTTTCAATCAACTAGGCTGTTACATATTAAGCGCTGTACTAATATATGTAGATTATTGGTGCTGAAGATATAGAGAATAAGAGAAATGCTTCCATGGTATTGTTCTCCATCTCTCAGGAAGGAATTCAGAATCCTTTGTTTCATAATATAGAAATCAATGTATACATCGGATATATGTATAAGGATATTTAATAATGGGAATTGATACTTGATTCAATCGAAAGTAGTTGCGCTCAATTTATTTTATCTACAGGTTTGTATTAGTTTGTAGGTATAGAATTACGTTAAAAAAGTTAATGTTCTTCTAATAGTCTACCTAGTGTAATTAAATAGTAAATAATAGCTTTGAAACTACCTACCTCATAATATCGTTCCAACATTCACAATAATAGAGCTATTCTATTAATGTGAATAAGAGAATAATAATAATAATATAGTATTAATAGTATAGTTTTACAATATTCCCATGAGTCCTAATAGTGTCTTTTTTCATATATGAACCTGTGCTGTTGGGCACTCATTTTTACTGAACACGGCTTTATTACGTCTTCTTTATATAGGAAATTTTTTGATACCCGCTTATACATCTATAAAATTGAATAGACTCAAGAGAGTCGCTTTGCAAGACTGGTTGTGTTGTAATAAAACTATAAAATTAAATGTGCTGCAATAGAATCCTTGCCAATATATACTTTACTACACTATTGAGTGGCAATAATATTTACAAAAGCATTCCATTATCTCACAATAATTCTAGTTAACGGTAGATGAATTGGTACTTGTTTGATTAAAGATATGCATACTGCTCTGGATGGATGAACTTAATTTTTGCTAACAGAGGTATGTCTATGTATCTATGTGAGCGAAAACATCAGTACTTGCATTTACAGATGAATAAAATATGTGTTTATCCATTTTTAGCAGAGTGGGTCATGCAATTAGATAGATAGATATACATTTATCAAAGAAAATACAAGAGTATAGTGGATAAGTCATATACATATATATTATGGCGTTTGATATAGATAAATATAGATATATAAATTAACACAAAAGACATTAAACATTATTGTACCCGTGGAATAACCAAATACTCGTCAAGCGAGTAAACGCAATTTTCAAGCAAAAGATTTCGCAAAGCAGATTTAAATCTCTGTAGTCCCTTAATAGCATCGGGCAACAAGTTAAAAAGGCGAAGTCCAACCGAGATCGGAGATCTTTTGGTGATTTCAAATCGATTTAGAGGCAGTCTGAAATTTGCACTACTTCTCGTGTTATATGAATGAACATTAGAATTTAGCCGAAATTTATTGCTATTTTTGTAAACATACACTAGGGTTTCTAGAATATATACACTGAGCACAGGCAATATACCAAATTTCCTGAACCATGGTCTGCATGTTTTATTGCTACTTATGCCTGCGATGCAACGAATTATGCGTTTTTGGGCAAGAAAAACATCGTGCGCATGCGGCGAAGAGCCCCAAAAGACGATACCGTGGGACATTCTGGTGAAAACCTGACCGTAATAAAATGTCACCAAAGAATTGTGATTCAATACTGTCTTAAAATTTCGGATCTGATAGCACGACGTATTTAAACTATGTATTAATTGGCGGCAATGATCATACCAGCTAAGTGTTTCATCCAAAAGCATCCCAAGCAGGTTAGCGGAAGTTTCGCGTTTTGATAGGTTGCCATTCAAGGTAATCTTTACATCAAAATTCATTCTTGATTGATAAGTGTGAAAGAAGGTAAACAAGTTTTTAAACGTTAATGTGAAGTTTATTGCGTTTAAACCATTCACACAGTTCGACCAGGAGAACATTTGCGCGATCGCGAATCTGTGCAGGATCGGTTCCAGAGACCACACCACTTGTGTCGAAAAGAAGTCTTCTATGTCATTAATAAAAAGTAAAAACAGTATTGGGCCCAGAACCGAACCCTGAGGTACTACCAAACACGTCGGTAAAACAGAAGAATAAAAGTACTCGTTCACACTTCCCGATCTAAACAAAACTTTAACATACTGCGCACGGTCAGACAGAAATGATAACACTAATGTTCTTTTGTTTTCCCTATATTTTTTATATTTTGTAATAAAGGAAACCTTTCTAGCAGAGTTTCTACATATTAACAATTAGCAGTTTAAGGGCGTTTGGTACAAAATATGTATAAAATTAAAAGAAATTAAAATTTGTGAATTATTTTATTAGCGGTGGCAATATGTTCAATTTGCTATATATTTTTTAAAAGAAACGAAAAATTAAAATATAATTAATTGGTAGTATGAAAAAGGTCTTTTTTTTCTTCACAAATTTCTATAGTGAAAATTAATTTGGCGACCGGTTTCGCCAGCAAAAATCGTATCCTCAGGCCGCAGAAATGTAGAGCCTTTTTCATACTATCAACATTCCTAATATAGTGATTCCACACAGAGTCAATATCAATTATTTATACAAAGAATATTGGTCGTACAAAGATAAGATTTTGGAGACATGTTTATAAATGATACTTCACGAGTTTATGAAGTTTTCTTTTTTCTTTTATTTATGTAAATGAAACACTGAGAAAATGAGGTCAGCAAAATAATAATTTTAGCATTTTTGCTTTTTTTGGCTATGCATATTTTAAACACTACCGGTGCACACTTACAACTAGTCTAACTGTAATATATAATAAATAAATATTGGTTTAACTATAAAGGATTGTTTATTTTTTATTTTTGTTATGCCATTTTATTCCTTGTGTAAACTTTTTTCAATCTATATCAGACATTGTGTTGCCTATAGATCTTTATGAATAATTTATTGATTTTGTACGATTTGTATAAAATGATTGTAGGTAGATAAATATCAAAGTCCAATAAATGAAGAAAGACAATAAACATTTCTCAAAACAAAGTACTACCACGTACTACTATTGATTTATTTAATGCTTGAAACAAAGGAATACGTTTAAAGAAACCTTTTTCTTTGTTCAAAGAAAGGATTTCATAGGTTTCAGCAGCTAGAAAACCTTTAATTTTGTAGGTACCCATGATATACATGACTGTTATAGTGAAGTAATTTTCTGTAGTATTATGGTTATAAAATGCGATAAATATTATAAATAAAAGTTAAGGATTAGCTGAATTGTCCACGCCTTTCAAGATCAAAGCTATATTTGGATATTTGTGATAAAAGGAATTATATATTACCATGATTAGAGAATATCTGAGAAATAAGCATGTTTAAGTTTTATCTCTGCCCTTTAAAAAAATCGGAAAACGGAAAACTTTACTGTTCTAGAACTGTCACTTACTCTAAATCATATTGCGTAAGCTTGATAAATTGGCGTTGATTGCCGCTAATTTTTCCGTTTAGGAAAATTTGTTTCCCCCAAACTATGGATAAAACTCCCTTTTACAAGTTTAAATTTCACTGAATGTATACATCAAGATGTTATCTTCTTTGCCTTGAATTATATACCCTCACTTGCTTAAGCATTTTATTGTTCTAGCGTTATGATTTATAATTTCTTTTGTTTAGGAGTTTATAGCACTATCGTGCTGCGTTTTGATTTCTTTGCAAATTGGTCTAATTTTGTGTAACCTCATGTTGATGAGAGGTTGCTATTATCAGATTTATTTTACAATTAAATAATTTAATCCGTTAGATAGGCTTCAGAAAAATAAAGTTTTAAATTTGATAAAAATCTTAAAAGAAAAACTGGAAAACTAAAAAATACGTGAGTTTCTATTTTGCACGTTGCTTATATGATCATCTTCAACATGAAGATCAATTCCTGCCCAGCTGGTATTAGAGTATATATACAGGTTTTCCACGGTAGACGTTCGTTAGAACTTTCCGAGGTTAGAAAACACCTGGAACTCTGAATTTTTGGAATCCGGGGCTATTCAAGATTCTCTTTCATTTTAAAATATTTTCAGGGTCTTACCACTTCCGGTTATACCGGAACTCGCCATAAACTTCCTTATTTTAAATAGAACAGCCCGTATATTATTTCATTTTTAAATTCCTGAGAAAATTTTATGATAAGTTCTAATAGGTTTCTCTATACCTATTTTCAACTGCTACTTAGATATCTTGATTTTTTGAAAATTTTGAAAGATGTAGCGTTATTTGCAACACAGTACCTTTTGCCCATTTTCGGCTGGTAATAAACACTCCTAGAGTAGATGGAAGCACAAGAATGACACTTTCGAAATCCACATTGACAATTGATTTGTCGCATACAGGCTGTCCAAAACTGCATGACCAATTACAAAAACTTCAAAGTTAAAAAAGGTATTTTTTTCAAATGGAACAGCCTGTATATTATTGGATGATCAGATGCACTATTTAATTCTGCATCGATTCGCTATGACTTTCCCTATACCTATTTATAACGGTTTTCTTGTTATGTCAATATTTTCTGTTTTAATGTGATTTTTGACAGAAACTGAAACATCGTATGTGGTTCATTTTAATTTGAAAATGGAAACAGAACATGAACATAAGAAAATTTGAAACGTAGTAACAAATGAAAAACAAAAAAAATAGGAATATAATGACAAGAAAAAATAAAAAAAATTGAACGAAATAACTACAAAAATTGTTGACCACCATTTTGGTTCAAACACTGAATCACTCTATCATGTACTCCTCGCGAAACCGATCTCCAAAGTTCGTCTGGGGTTAAGCCCCTTTCCGCTAAGTTAAGAATTTTGATATCGGTATCGGGGTTAAAATTGTGTATGTTATCTCTGATATGGTTAGCAAAATGTGGAAAACCAGAACAGCCAGGTTGAATGTGTTCTTTCAGACGGGTGTCAAAATTTCTAAAAGTACAGTCAACATAATTGCAGCGGCAAGTAGCACAAGTCAAAAGATAAACGTCTTTTTCTTCATCTTGTCTTTGTTGTTTAATATATAAGCTTGAAAGCTATGTCTTGTTTTAAAAGATATCTGATATTCTTTGGGTAACATATTAACGACTGTATGCGAAAAGAGTCCTATGCAAGGGAGGGAAAATAATATTTTATGTTCTTTAATATGCCGTTCTTCATCTAAGTTAGGAGAGGCGAATAGACCAAACTGTTATCACGTTTTTCGTTGATTTTATATAAGATACTTTCAACGAGAGAAGGACGGTAATTGTTAATAAACTAGCTATCTTTTTTATACTATTCAATTCAATTATGTAAGAGTCATGATATAGAGGTAAAGTCAAAAGTCTATTTAAGTAACTATAAGAGCCAGCGAATTTATGTGGAGTAGGGTGATTGGATTATTGTCGATAATAATCTCCGTGTGCGTGGGTATTTTAAATATGCTGAATTCAAGTCCATTGGAAGTATGTTATATAGTAATATCAAAAACATTAATTAGGCTTTTAGACTCCATCTCTACAGTAAATTATATAGAATTATGTAGACTGTTAACGTAAGAAAATCATAAACTTAAACCACAGTACCCGACCACACTATAAGTACTATATATATATCGCCAACATAACGTAAATAAGACTTTAAATAAGTAGAGAAGTTGTTATTCTTAACAATAGAATTGACTTCAAGATGGTGCATAATGATAAATGCCAAAATAGGGGACAAATGAGGTCTCATAGCGAAGCCCTCTGGTATATCGTAAATTTCGTTATTAAATTTAAAAGAGCTCTGTTCGAGGTAAATATTATTTAAATTCAACATGTTAATCGTCCGACATATCAATAGCCAACAAGTCATTGATCAATTTAATCACTTCTTTCGTAGGGATGTTGGTGAAAGGGTTACATCAAGGCAAAACAGATGGTCAGAGTCAACGATATGCAAATTTTGAAGTGTTTCTGTAAATCGGGGATTATTATTAATAGTGCAAATAAAATGTTTATTACTAGATGTCCTTTTGATATTACGTTTTTACTTAAAGTTTTTACTCATTATTGCATTTAATCTTACATCGCTTTGCATTCAATACTCACCGTTATTTGTTGATAACTCTTTGAAAGTAGATTGTAGGTTCTAGTTTTATCTCTTACATTTGTATTAATTAGATAGCTTTAGTTTTGATGATGTTAGCAATCACAAAATCGGCTACTAAATAAAAGATCTTGTGGTATTGGACCTTATTGTTTTTAATTTCGACGTTCAGCTTGGTTTAATTTAACTAACGCTTTGAATGTAATATTTTTATTTAGTACATACAGTGAATGTCACAATCTAAGTATCACTTAACGTTAAACCAAGCTTAACGTATCGGTGCAAACTGCCATAAATGGGCAAAATCATAGAATTCAAATATAATACGAAAATTGAAAGCGTTAATAATTGACAGCCAAGAAAATTTCAGAAATATGGTTCTTGCTTAATTATGCTTAACTTAACATTATCTAAATAACATCAGTCCAACATTGTAAGCATAAAGTAGCACTTTGATGATTAAATTTCGTGTTTGGTTTGGTTCGTTAGAATGTTGAAATAATGCTGATAATTAAGAGGACATAACTTAATGGGGAAGGTTGTGAGAGTAAATCAGCTATAAAACAAAATATTAACACGCAAACAAAATCCAAAACACAAAATGTCCAAAAGAAACACAAAGAGAAACCTGTTAAGTGCAAATAAAAGAAAGCTGCGTCGAGACACTGCGTGGAACATTAGTCTTGCAACAACACGTACAGGTATAGCGTAAATGCATATAAATGGAATAATAAGCTCAAAAAAGAAAGAGTAAATAATGATAAGTGGTTTGAGAGGTATCGATCGATTCTCTACATATATATTATGTATGTTAGAAAGTTCAAAGTTTGCAGAGCGCAGGATAAGTAGTGCATTATATCCGTGGGCGGAAGGTATCGCAATTACTTCGACGTTTAATTAAAACATAATCAATATCGTATAATAACGCTAAAGAGCGCCTTGATTATAATTAATAGCTCTATTAAATTACATGGTGAAGGGCTCTAAATGCGCGCAGCTAATACCGGATCTATTCACTATTTCAGCAAACATAGTGATTGGAGACCTTTGAGTTTCTGCATGCCTCGTCGCCATCGCTGCCACTAATGGACGCGGTAATATTTCAATGGGCATCTGTCCCTTTTTGTAATTACCGTATTCGATACCAGATTGTACCGTCACCCCATACTCAATTGACTGCCATTAATAATTATACTGATTCGCGGATATTTTAAATTGAACACTGTTTAGTTCCTATTTTAGCTTCGCTTACCTGCATCAAATCGATATTGATTGAACGTGTGACTGAGTGATTGGTTAGCCGTTATTATTTCTATAAATACCGTAAGATACTAACGGTGTCTGGTGTTACCTGCGATCGCATTATTATTGCATTTGAATAATTTAAACAATACTTAATTTGATGTCTAACGTTAATAATTTAAGGGAAATGGGTAGCAATTTTATCATTATTGGAAATTTTGGTCCGATTTCATTGAGATTTGGACAATATTTTCACCGGTATAGACTTGACATTTAGAGCAGAAGAAGTTATCCTAAATTTAGTGTTTTATTAGAGAGCAATATAAGGGATTAAAAAAAAATGCCTTCAACGTTAATTTTTTTTATAGCTAAGTGTTTAATTTATTCAAAAAAAGGCCTTGCAAATATACGAGGCGATTATTTGCGGCCATTAAATTAACTCGCTAAATGACAAAATTTCAGAAAAACATTTTTTCAGCTAAGTATATTTAAAGGAGAAGAATTGAATGGTCAACTCGTATGTTACTCGTATAAAATACATTGTTTTTTTTTTTATTTCCCATAAAAATACTTTTGAGCAAATAGCAAGATTTGCAAACAATGGCCTCATATGTTCTAGTAGAACTAATGATCATGAATTCGATTTTTCGATTTAGTGCAATTGAGAAAATAACTCTGCTCCAGTCCATCACCGAGATTGCATGTCTTTCGACTTTGTTTTCCGTGTTATCGTTTTCTTCGTAACTATTTGAGTTTGTTATTCTGCTCACAACATAATTTTTCTTCTTTAATTCAAGAAAATGTACTTTAAGTCAAAGAAATATAGTCAAATAAATTGTACAAATATATTCACCTATTATTTTAAATAACTCTGGTTGAAAAGTATACATTAAAGTAATGAGCAAGCAAATTTTATTTATTCATGTGAAGCTATGGAAGTTGCTAGGGCAAAGGAGAGAGATCAGAATAGAACTATCATGTGCAATACAAACTATAAGTACCTTGATGGTAGTGACTCCAAAGATTTTTCTTTTCTGTTTGTGAAAGTTGATTGTACAAGTCTAATACGGAAATGGAAGTAGCTAATACCAAATTCAAAATAATTGTGGCCATGCTATCTGTTAACCTAAAAATGAATCAGTATAGAATGTAGACAGAGCAATTTGTGTCCTGTTATTTAAGCTACCTTGCTACAAGCATTTAGAATCTAAAAAAAGGATACGACAATTGCAAACATATTTGTATAAGCAAGTCAGTTATAGATGGGATCTAGCTTAGTGCTTAGCTTCGACAACAGATCCACACACTGACTTGTTACAAAGTGTATTCATGGCCGAACCCAAAATTCAATCAAAAGTTTCAACGACGTTAATCGAAGTACTGTTTTTATAATGAATAAACTTTGGAGCTTTGGGGTTGTGAAGCTCTACGTTCAAAGGTGGAAACGTAGCCTGATGTATAGTTATTCAATATAACGCCAGGTTAGTTATGTTATAATGCTCTCAAAATGGATGTGGAAGTAATTAAAGCAGCAGAAGGAATAAACATTGAAGCTTGAGAAAACAAGGTAAAAGAGGAAATCAAAGAGTTATTAGAAGGAGATGAAGATGGCATATGATATGTCGCTGGAAATTTTTAGTAATATAATAATTGTAGTTTATTTTATTAAAAAATTATTATTTTACCGTGCATGGCTTTATCTGATGTAAAGAAATAATAAAACTTCCACAGAAATTGATAAGGATGACCAATTTCATAATTTGCTAGCTGATTCATCAAGATTATTTAAACTCAATAACTTCTTTTTGACATTTTTAATGCTCGAAATACATTTTTGTAGACACCTTTTGACCTGATCGGTTTCTAAGCTAATAATAAAAAAGTATTTGCTGCTGGATACAATCTATCATATTTTATATTATATAACTGTGATATAATACAAGAAGCATTATTTATTTGGACGAGCTAAAACTAAACTGAACAGATACAAACTATTCCATGCTTTAGGTGTACGTGAAATTTAATATCAAGTAAGAATATTGTATAGATACTGCAACAAGGATAGGTAGCACACATAAAAAACTGTAAGTTCGGACGTTATATCCGATTAAATATTTATTTTTACTTCCATCTTACATATATTTGCTACTCGTAGTTAACGAATGAGGGCCCCAGATGCCAAAGAATACACACACAAAGTTAGAAGGAAGCAAAAAGAAGCAAAATAAATTTACTGTTTTCATTCACAGGAAAGATTTCCAGGTGTGAATCCAGGTTTTGACTGAACTTTGCAGAGAATATTTTTTTTATCGAGGGAAATTTTATTTGAAGTGGTAGAACAGCCTTTCAAAAATCAATTAATTTTTCGTTTTTCTACATAATTTTCGGATGGTAATGTTTAAACTTAAAAGTCTTGATACGATATTAGGTGTTAATATACTAGGGTAGTCCACATACAGTCAGCGACAAAATTGAGTGAACAATAACCGATTTTAATTAAACTATAAATTTTACTCATACTTATTTAATGATATGCAACATCATATGATATTCTAGCAGATCAAATAGTTAAATATACATAATATCGAAAACATACTAACATCACAAAAGAAATAATTAATAATAAAATATAATACTGTGTCTAGTCAATTCTGTCGTTGACTGTAAATATAATTCTTGCATTAAGACATATTTACTGTATATTCCCATGAAATTTGATAAATATCTGTATTTGACACCTATATAGGTAACTTTCCCTGTCAGTATTGCCGATATTATTAAAGGTGTCAAGAAAGTCAGCTAGCACAAAGTAATTATGTACCTTTGAAATTAAGTAAAGGTGTTTAGGCAAACCGTTTGACAACTGCGGTGTTAAAAATACCTACACTCAGCTTCTGGTATCTCAAACATAGTTGCTGATTTGTAATAAAGGTAAATGCAAAGAAAGCATTCATAAAATTATTAATAATACGAATATTCTATATTTGGTGTCTGTTCAGAAGGTAAAAATCTTGTTGGATTATTACCTGCAGCAGATGTAATCGAAGGTAGCCTCTGAAAAAAGTGTTAACCCAATCGCTACGATATGTATGTACCTATTGAAGTGTTTCCGAATTTCATAGAAAAACGTACCATGTTGTATCATCAGAAATCAAATATTCTTTTTTCTATAGTTATTTTTTTAGATTTATTTAATTTTGATGATTTCCATAAATGGCTTCGTCTATTAGATAGTCTCAGTAGGCAGAGATATTATTATTTATCAATTTATTTCTGTTTCAATGACAAGTACTTGAAGTTAGTAGGACAAAACGTTTAACTTGATTTATTATTAGCCTTTCTATTTAATATTATTTTCCTGAAGCCGCAGTTATTCTAAAATTACATGCTGTGTTCTTCTAACACTAAGTATTACCAGGGGGTATGAGAAGAATAATTTGTATTGATTATACTGATCAATAAAGACTACATTAAGGATGTTCTGGTGAAAGGAATCAAATGCGGGTAACACCACTTATTTTTAATACAAATGTCTTAATAAAGCCTTACAAAGGTTGCTAAACACCAATTTTTAGACTAAAGCGGTGGGAGAAATACTTGTAGCACCTACAAAGCAAATGGATAATCTATAAATAATAGTAAAAGAATCGATTTACTTGTAGAAAATATATTTCTTCGTTAAAACGGTAGCGGATTAACGAAAGGAGTTTTAAAAATACCACACAGCCAACGGAATTCTCTACATGGAAATTACGCGAAAGTATACATTGAATATGCATACGAATTATGGCAGATACCTAGTTTGAAATCTGTTAATGTTAACTTGGTAACTTTAATTCGTAACTTCACAAATGAAATCACAGCGTCGTGGACGTTGGGATTAGTAATTCTGAACCCATGCCCTAGGTTGGATGCTGTAGAAGTGCACTGCATTGCATAACAATGCGGGCGATATTACCGTGCACCGCCAGGACTAAATCTAGAATCGATAATCAAAATATGGAAAGTCGAGACGTGCAGCTTCCATTCCGAGGTAAATTAGAATAATTGTTAAAGTTTATAGTAATACCCTACTGCCAGTGGCATCGTTAAGCAGTTTGCTCAACATTCACCGCAGGTAATTATGCAAGTTATTTTTGCAGTTTAATTAAATGAATACACTTGTATATTTCCCTGCAACATTGCAACAATCATATACTGGTATATTTAAAACCATTGAAACTTAAGAGTGACTTACAGTGTATGATTGCATGGCTGCGTCATTTTCCCTGATCTAATTTATAAAGTTAAGCAGTTGGTAACAAAATCTTTTATTCTATAAAGTACCTAGCGCTTTCAAATAAATTGTAGTTTCGGGCCAAACAACCTTTTTCAGGTTTGCTACTTTTTTTGAAAAAAATGGCAATTTTTACTGTTAATTTTTTAAATATATTTATAAAACAAAATTAAAATATAACAAAAAATAATCTTGTAATACTACAAATACAAATTAAAACAAAGTTGATCGTAAAGTGGTGCCTCTAGTGGTAAAAGTTGGCATTATCAAGAAATTCCGACAGGCTACTCAATTGGCAATGTTGTAAAAGCAATTACACCTTTGTTTTTACTGTACAAAAGGAAAAAAAAATAACGGAACCACTGTGGTAGTCGTACAAACTATGTGTCTAGTTAGTTTTATTACAAACAGATTGTTTGTTGTTTATTGTGGTAGTTTTGAATGATCTATTACTTCTGAGCAAATAATTATAGACTTATTTGCATATGTAAATTTAATAAAGCATTCCTTTCTTTCGAGGGCTATGTTATAGGATATTTGTACTTATCTACATTCAAAATATTTAGTGAGATGATATTGGGAGTTTGGTTGGGAAAAGAAGGAAATTTGCTTTTTATGTATTGGGGTTTGTATCTTAGATTTAGTACCGACAATGCGTAAATTTTGAGGGATGCTGAAGATCTCGGCATGCATGATAACGATTGTCGTGAGGTGATCCTAACATTAGCAGAAATTAGTGTTAGGATGCATTTTCCCATGGTAACGTTTAATATTATATTACGTATGTTATATAACAACCCGTCTTTCATAATTTTGTTACATTCTAAATATGCAAAAATATCTATCTGAAGGAAACGTACTTTGGCATATTGAACTTTCTATATTAACAATCCTAAATCTTAAAGACACTGTATCAGATAACTACAAACTTTCAAACCAAATTTTATAATTTCAAAAGAGACATCAGTGGGACAAAGGTATGCAGGGGTGAGTCGCTCCACGCTGTTCCTTGTAAATACATAATAACATATATCAGGAACCAACCAAAAAGTTAATTTTCAACTCTTTCAGTAAAATTCCCTCATGATTGGGAATACTACAAAATTCCATTCTTTTGTCTGCTTCTGTGACATTACCTATCTGCCAGAAACGAATGCAGAACACGATATGTGTACCCATAGCTTGAAAATTCTAAAAGGTACACTAGTCGTTCTAAATTATGAGAAACGTCAGTTAATTACTCTGGTTTCCTTTAACGGAAATTTCTGATTCACATCTCACAAAGGAGGGAAATTTACTTCTATTAAAACGTTCGTAAAACTTACCGTTTCCTGAAATATTGAATCGATTAACCACGTTACAGGTACGAGGAGGCGGAAGTAGAAAATAGTTTAGAAAGGCAAAGCTAATTACACTTACGCATTGATCTACTTATATAGGTGTGAAGGTGTGTTAAAGTAGGTAGGTGTCTATAGTATATGGCATGTTTACATTATTGTGTTAATGTAGGTGCATATAGTTTGCTCTCAAGATTTAAAGGAAAGCGGGAGTTAAATAGATATATATATTCAGTTCCGTTTGAAATGTTATAGTTTTGCTTCTCTATAGGATTAAGTCATGACTAGAGCAGACCATTTTCCGTGCGCGCCATGTGCGCCGGTATGAGAGTGTAATTCGTAATATACTAGAATATGCGATAGAATAGGGACGCAACATGAGCTTCTTACCGATGTAAGTATAGAAGTAAAGACATTTATTTTATAAGAAATAATTAAATATACATTTGGTTTTCTGCTATTAAAGTAATATGCAATACAGTCATCCCCACATCGGCGCACATGGCACGCACGGAAAGTGGTCTGCTCTAGTCATAACGCTATGTATTTGTATATGGATTTCTATACATATAATTTTATTTTTAATATGGGATTCGCGGTTTTCAGAGTTTTTTATGAGACAACTAATAACGTATCTATTTTAGATCTCCAAATAATCATAGCTATTATAAATAGGTACCTAAATCCTTACTTTTAATGATTTTTTAATAAATTAATAAATTTAGTGCAGTAAAGGTCGGGAAACATCAAATTTGTAAATAAAGTTCCATAAAATTTTCAGTAATAACATGAAGTTTACGAATGCTACATCGATGGTGGTGACACTATAAGAAATCGATTTTTGTACTTTCTACTATGTTCGGTTAAAATGCCGTTAAAGAATATGAATCCATAAGCTGATCTCCCGATAGATACCCCACACCACATTTGGACCGTGTCTTTTTTAAATCTGTGGATTTTCAAAAGATCAGTAATGTGAATTATTTTCATCAAATCATCGCCTAAGAGCTAGAAAATTTCGAACTTGAAAAAAATCTGTCTGAAGCTTAGGAATGTCATCCACTATTATAAAACATAGACACGATATAAATTTTAAATGGTTCGTAGTTACTGGTTTTAGTACTTTATGTACTGAACTAATCGATATAGCGCAATCCTCGAGTACAGATCGTACTGTCGTGTCTGGGTAATAAGTATTTTTCCTACTACACTCATTTTATTGGAACGATTTGTTATTGCATATTCACATTCGCTTTGTGGAAGAGGACAGTAGTTTTTAAAGTATTAGTCGCTGGTAAATGCCGTTATGGAGGAAATTTAATTGCATATAATTTGAGCTTTTTTGTACTTTACCCAAATTTTACATAAATTGTATTCAGTGACGGATTTAGCAATTGAGAGGCTCAACCTCCAAATTAGTTTTGAGATCCTCTTTTAAATACTTTTACCACATATACGTCGCAAAGTGTGTATTCTACAAGCAGGTTTTTTTTTTTTACTATGACGGGCACTATACCGATTGTTAAAGAAAACTAAGACTGAGAAATAATACGAGTATTAAAAATTAATTAATATGAAATTACTACTGTTTTGATGTATGTAAGATATTGCTGATGTTGAGACTGTAATTAATTATGAAAAGTGAAACGTATTTGTACAAGAATTATTAATTCCAATAGGTAAGTGCTAAAACAAAAAAAAAAACTTAAATTTATTAATGATATTATTATGTTATAAACAGGATGCAAATATTTTTAAAGTCATGTTTATGTTCGTTTTTCTGAGGTATCAACGAATTGTATTTAGCGATTGTTATTATTTTTGTTCTAAAATCTTAATGAAACATTTAACAGGAGGTTTTCATTTTTAATTTATTCGTTCGGTAGTTTTGCCCATCGTTGCTTGCCCAGCACCCTAAACCTACTTAGAATACCTTAATAATTAATTATATTTTACTGTGAATAATCGCTTAATGAATTCGCTTTCCACTGGGTGCTTTTTTCAGACTTAGTTGGTATCTAATGTATAATAAATGCAATTCGAAGATATTGCATGACTTTTTGAAAAGTCGTGGTTCTAAATAAAGGCGTGAATAATTTATTATTACTGTGGTAGTAGGTATTAATTTAAAAAAGGAGCTAGTGCGATGGTTATTGCTATTAGCACTGGTAGTAGTTCCATCATCTAATAATAACTATGGTAGCACGTTATATGTTATTATATGATTACTAGAGTGTTGAACTTTGATTCTATTCTATTGAGGTATGCACACATATACTATTCTCATAATAATTTCTGCATAATCTTTTTTAATACGAACTTATAATCTCTTATTACATCGGAATACGTTTCAGCATTTACTAAACATAAAAAAAGATGTATCTTCGTTTATTGGAGATGTAACCTCGATGGTTCGTCGACAGAGAAGACCAATAAGAAAGAAACTAATAAGGTTCAATAACATGTTTACACTCTTCCGTTCGTACTTTGATCCGAATTAATTTCCATACTTGATGTTTCGCTGCCATCATTTCATATATCTATATATTGTATCTACAGGTTATATCTTAAGCTAATACGATTAGGCAGAAACCTGTATTTCATGTTCTCCGCTCCTGACTCTTCTCACACTTTTACGCAATTCCCCCTCTGATCTCCTCGGCCGTCGAACTGGTTCGTTAAAATTTCAAATGACGCCGCAATAAATTTCAACTTCATGGTTTAATTAAAGCTTTGATGTCCGATTTTTGTGTTTGGGTATAATCTTGGAAGGGGGCAGGCTCAGACGTTTTGATGTCACTGGCTGGTAGCGTCCGAGAGCGCCAATGGTATTTTAATGTTGACGCGGCACGGCACTGCTCGAGCGAAAGCAATTATCATTACATCTAATGTAAGTGCATGAGATACTTTATTTTTTAATGGCAGTCTACTTAAAAGTCATTTCATTTAATAAATTAAGGCTATTTTCGAAGTGAATAATAAAAGAAATGTGGATAAGCAATTATGATCATCGCTAGTGGGATTAATTTTATTTATTAACAGGTACTGCACAAGTTTTTGTGGTATGAAAGAATATTAATTTAGAAAAGCTGTTTTTACATCACTATTACGAACGGAAGGTAATAAAAATATATAAGTAGAGGCACTGAACCAGAAATACCAGTGCAGAGTGAAATTTTCTATAAGAGGGCATTAACACTAAAATGCTTTGTAGGTACTTTCAAAAGAAGTGATCCGTTAAAGAGAGACAAAAAGAACTGTATTTTCTAATTTTTGACATTGAAAATAAAAGCATATCCATATCTTTTGGTGCTTCTAAAATCAATAATTTCTGATAAGTATAAGTGGTCTAAATAAGTTCTTTAAAAGTGCTGGCGGTTATAAAATTTTACTACGAGTTTATTCACTTAGAAACAATAAACAAACAACAATATTTTTACTTACAATTAGATACACAGATATATATTTTTGAGGTAAATAATTTTAGATTTCTGCAAATCATGGTAGGATTCTTCTTCAGCCTTTTCAAGTTTTTCCTTCAGACTTTTCTTTACCTCTGATATTCTTTGCTTTTCATCCTTTAATCAGGGGAATGCATCGTTACACGTCTTCTTCGTCCAATAGGTCCTGATGGCCGTAATAGAGTAGACCATTAATCGAACCATGCGGATGATATCTTTTCTACCAATACCAATATTACCAATGCCATTACAATTATCGTAGGTTATTTACTTGATTATAACTTTCATTTTGATTTGTGTACACTTTTAAGAAGACTTGAGATCTCTCCAAACACAACTTTTACTTTCTCCATCGCAATTATTAGTAAACTGAAGTATTTTTCGCGATGATATATATTTCCTGCAATATTTGAGCAATCCTATAGTAGTCCTACCTTCTTTTACTATCCCCAAATATTTACACCAACTTTGGTTGCAGAGCGAAGATGTTAGGTTGCTATTACTTAATATCAAATGGTGCTTTCTATCTTAGATACATCTTGCACGTTTCATCCATGAATCCTCTGTGTATTATACATCGACACATTGGTCAGCGTTGCTATACAACTACGTGGCCCACCATTGAATAATTTTTTACACTTTATTTGAATTTTCTTAGCTCGAAACCTATTCCTTTCGCAATATTACCCGCAATGTTTGTAGAAACTTTGAAGGTAATTTGGGGATACAATGCAAAAATACTGCTCTAGATGTATATAGCAATAATGTGACCAGTAATCACTTATGGGGCAGTGACTTGGAGCTAAAGAACTAGTCTGGCCACGGCAAGAGGTAATCTCTCTAAAGTGCAAAGATTATCATGTGTATGCATAACTGGGACAATAACAACCTGTACAGCAGCAGCTATTTCAGTGGTACTAAACCTTATTTCTCCCCACCTTTTGGTGGAGAGCATAGTCAAAAGGACCACACGCGGAATGGGAAAGAAATTATTAGGCGTAGGCCTCAGCCTCCTAAAAGTTATCAAACCTGGGACATGCACCGAGATGATCTATTATTTGCTGACGATGGGCTGGCAGCATGCGTTGTAGACCTTTCTCGCTGAAAAGCCTTTTTCTACATAAAAAGATAAACTGGCGGGCTTATAAAAGAAACTGATAATCAACAGCAAAAGGTAACACACGAATTGATAAAGAACATGAAGAATAAGAACGCATTGGATAGTTGCAATAATTAGTTTTTTGCTTTAATTTGAAAAATTTCGGTACCATTTTTCGGCTAGAAATTAATTGATTTAAACGATTTTGAAATGAAAGATGCACTTTGTTTTTTTAAATATTATTCAGTAAAAGAATAAACATAATCACAAAGTTACGAAACGTGAAGATCATTGAAGCTTTCAAAACTTATTATAACTCTCTCTTATTATCTCATTGTTAATTTTGTTTTAATCAAGATTCCAAACATTAAGAAAAATCATGTGGATAAGTCAAATGGGGGCCGAGAAGGCATAATCCACTTAACGACAAGCGACAAGTGACTACCTTAGGAATAGTATACTCAGTTAATTATGGTACTCATTAAAGCAAGAAAAAAGAAGCTGCTTTACAACATTCACTTACTAAATATTTAAGGAATGTTTACGTTTTATCACGTTGATATACTAAATCAAGCAGGTGCAACGTCTCCATTTATTCATATTTATTCATACGAATAATTATGCATATGTATGTTTAAATACGTATAATGACGTCTATTAGGAAATTATTCAAATATTTAATCCCAACGAAATCTCTACCGAAAATCTCGATCTGTTGCGTTGAATATGAATGTAGTTAGTATATTTCCACCCAAATATAATTAACCTTTCAAAGGCGTACCCTTTAGAAGATGTTTTACCATAATTGTAGCGCTCCATGTAAATATAGTGCTTAATATCCTGTACCACTAATGATTTATCAATAAATTAATAAAACCGGCCGAGCTTACCGGATGCCTATGTAGTTTCCTGTACATGCCATGTTATAGAGTTTTTGCGGGCTACATATAATCGAGTATGTATATCTAGCTCATTCTAGATTCCTGTTTGTTTTATTAGCTATACCTACACATAGAAGAACGGAATAAGGAATAACCACATATATGAGTTATGAGAATTCTAGTCAATATGATCCGTGCATATATTTTATTTCTACATATACATAAGTATACCAGGTTCATAAATGCAGCGTCCACGGAGATATTTCATTACGTACATGTATTTCTACAAGCGTACTACAAGTGCTATTAAGCTCGTCGCAGTTAAACTATGAACCGACGAATGCATTAGAGGCAGTGAGGTAATTTGGCAACACTCAAATGTCCAATACATTAACTCGACGACTGGAATACTCCACATTCGGGTACGGTGTTCGATGTACAGTGTACGGTATGTAGTTCATGTGAAGTAATGGGTTTCAGTCATAAATGATAAAAGCTAAAAGGTATTTGCAATTGACTAATTATAATAGATGAGTAGAAGGCAGCATAAATTTTATTCTTTCGTGACTTTGTGTACGTAAGTGTACCGAGAGCAAATTGATCAAATTATATTGGATAGGATACTTCTCCGAAAAAGAGAATTTCTTGTACCTACTAAATATTAAGCAGAAGTTAAGAAAATCTATGTGCTAGTGGCGACGTTGCAAAAAATTGAGCATGATTGATGGAAATTAATTCAATTTTCAAGTAGTTTTGTTCACATTTATGAAGTGGGTATGTAGGAAAAGACATGAACACCCCATGACTTTGAACATCTGCTAAATGTTTGGTTCGATACAATATACCGTCTTCTTCCCTTTTGCCTTCTCCTCCTCCTCTTTCTTCTTCTCCTTCTTCTCTTCTTTCTTCTCCCCCTTCCCCTTCTTCTTCTGATCACTATTATTCTTCTCCACATTCTCTTCCTCCTTTATCTCCGTCATCTCTTCTGCTCCCCTTTCTTTCCTTTTATATGTTTGTCTTGGGGCCGATTCTCGACAAATGGACAAACAGCAACGGCATTTGCCATGTTATTATTCTGAGTAGAATTTAAAACTGGAACAGTACATAAGATACTCCATCTCATATAGCGGAATAAGTATGAGTTCACCTATTTTAGAGACACTTCACACTCGTGTGTGGATGTGTTTCGGAGTTACGTAATTTTGACATTATTTTCTTTATATGTCTTAGAATGTGCTGTGTTTGTCAAAATGAACTATAATGACTTTTTCAAAGAATTTGAATTAGTGCATACTCACAACACGAGAGGTACTTACCACAGGACACTACTTCCGCTATACGTTCACTTAACTAAAGTGCAAGAAAGTGTTGTATACCAGTGCATGAAGATATACAATCATATACCAGAAGACATAAAGTCACAACCTGATGCATCTTTTAAAAATAAATTAAAAACTTAGTTCATCGAACGAGTATTATATACTATAAACGACTTTTTTAAGAACGACATAGTTTAAATCTTTAAGTACCTAATTTTTTTAAAAATCTGCAGTAGGTGTTATTTATACTTTTGTTTATTTTTATCTGTTGTACATTTACATTTTCGCAAGTTTTTATTTACATGGTCCATCTTCTCCTACCACATCGATCTAAAGACAAGATCATCATATCAATATCAGGTCTATCAATGAAATTGATATATTTCCCATGCAGCGATTTGCTTTCCCACTGTGCTTTCATGTGCTCTACGTTCCGTATCTTTACTGATGGATCGTAATTATTGTCTGCCAAGAGTAACGGTGTTATACCTTTATCACATTGCACAATGGCTCTATGTAGAGGAGTGGAAACTGATTTTTCAAAGAAATACCTTCTTCGATTTCTTACTTGCGCATAATGTCTGGAATAGGCGCTCGGAATACCTCTTCCTCCTTGCTTTCGTGGAATATGAAATCGCTCAATAGCACTACGCGGATGATAAGCTCTATGTCGGCTATCCTCTACCCTTGACTTAATATCAATATTACTAAGCTCCGTGTCAGTCTACCTCAGCACTCCAAAGCTATAGGTTAAAACTGAGGTTGCCTATGTATTAATGGCCATCGTCACATTTCGCGCCGACAATTTGGTTTTTAAAATGGATTTCAGCCGTTGGAGGTATATACTTACTGAATGCTTCCTCCTTTGCGATGTTGTCATTGATCCCTCTTGCTTGTAAGTACCCTAAATATCTATACAGTTCCATTTCTTCCACCCCAGTCACAATTCCCTGACTAGCTCCGACATTATAACCAGAATTATTATTATCATTATTATTAATAATGTCAACCCAATTTCTCACGGGTCATGGATATTTTCGAGACTATTTCAGTAAAGTAGATAATGGAACATGTGTGTACTGTCCTGATGAAGAAGACGACGTCTATCATACTTTTTTTTTAGTTGCAATCTTTGGTTAGAATGGAGATGCTTATTATGAAATCTCACCAGACTCGATTATTCGCAAAATGATCGAATCTGAGCGTTTTTGGAATTCTGTGGCGCAATATATTCACAATGCACTGCGTATAAAGGAAATTGCTAAAAAATAAATAAATTACCTAGTGTCTGAACAATTCTTACAGACTTTAAAATGCTTGCCAGGCACCCCGACAGAGTCTAGTCTTTCTCATACTATCATTACGACCACGGAAAAAACCGGTTATCATAATTGATAAGAGTAACATTTGAATCCTGGAGCTCAAGGCTAATAGCCAAGTGTGCCGGGCACTAAACTATCAGCAATATTGTTAGAAATAATCAAACACTTAATAATACTCCACACTATTCTCATCAACAGTAAAACTGAACTGCTGAAGCATGATGACAGCTTTGCTATTGAAACGTGCGTCCAGTTTGTGGTAATTGCTTTGGAATAAAATATATTTTCAAAAAAAAATCAATTTCTTGGTTAAAGGAATCCTTTCTATGTACAATATAGTAGTGACTAAGGAAGAAATTCACTACTTTGTAGATTCTCCTAGAACAATATATCTATCTTTTTTTCAATGAATGTGCAAACTGTGCATCAGGATTTAAAATTTGAATTCATTTCTTTGAAAAAAGGGAGTTTCCCACTAAAATAGCAACCGAAAATTTTTAGCGAGGCAGCTATATACCAATAAGGCACCTTACTTTCTTGATCATTTAATATTGAAGACAAGTAGAAAAGAATCATGTTTCTCTATAGCTATAGTAGGTCTAGTATGTGTGAATAGAATTTCCCTCCTCTTAAATCTAGATCTCATATCTAGTTCTCGTTTAAAATATCACTGAGGGACTAATGGCGTTATTTGTAATTCGGTATTATACCAAATTACAAACACGTTTCATTTATCTTAATGCACCTATTTTCGGTCTAAATTCGTCCAATGATTATTGCCACCTTTATTGTTCTAATTCTAGGTACATTAGTCCTTCCGAATACCTCAAATGCCATTAAAAGAACACAAAAACACAATTTCCCGTAATTTAAAACCGGTAAATCCCCTCATCGGAATCCTCTCGATAATGCGGTTTCGCCTCTAAATGGGAAAGCTTCCGACGGAGGACATATATTTCGGTGTGTCCGTGGAACTCCATTGTATTCGTGTCACAATAAAAGCTCGGGCAAGTTTCGGGGCGGTGAATTCTGTTTCATTTACTGCACCGTGGGCGCTGACTGCGTTGCTTTCCCGAGGTTTGAGAGTCGCGAGAGATGCTCGAGAGGCTATTGTGTCAACTTTCATTTGAATTTATTTGACGGAAGTTCTTTCTAGTTAATTCCGCATATATATTCAGTTGTCGAGAACATATTAAAACGTGCCAGTTCCAGTTTTGCTGCGAATCTAGAAGTTGGATTTGCAAATGCAACATGTAAAGTCTTGTCGTTGATAAAAGCTATTCATGAGGTAGAATGTATTAGGATTTCTAATCATTTGTTGAGGGAATAATGGAAATCAGAAAGGCAGTTAATAGTATGGAAATATACTGAAGCAGACCCTATTTTTATATTCAACAGTAAAATTACAAGTTATAAATTGAATTTTTAGAACATGTTGCACTTGTAACAACTTGAATAGCACAATTTCTAACGATTTTATTTAAGTTGGCACAATTGAAAAGACTATTAATGTGGTTATTAGTCATTTGAGATGTATTAGAAACTGAAGTCTAAATATTTATTCTCTATGCTAATAATATCCATGAAATTAGGATGTTTGGATCCATAAATTAGAAGATATTGTGCTATAACAAAATAAGATGGAATACTGGAATCATCGTTTTTATGGATTTAAGTAAGAATTTTTTCTAAAGTTTTATATAACAACATTATTCCTTTAAGCTATCAGCATGACTTTTGCGTTGGGTGTCTGTAAAAGGTCTTTACACACGCCTACCACATATTCCTTAGACCAAAATAAGCCGATTTAAGTAAACTTACCTTGGTCCAAAGTCGCTTAGTTTGGGCGCTATACGGCCTTGAAGTTAAGAAACTACCTAAATCAAGTATACCCAAAGAAATGGATAGGTAGAGGTAATGACGCTCCTGTAAATTGGCCACCACGTTCTGGAGACTTAACTCCAGACAACTATGGCAACGTATTCAACATGCAATAAATGACCTTAGAGGTGATGGAGAAATTTTGCAAAGAGTACAGTTTAATTTCCTTCGTCCTATAAATCTTTGTATGCGTGTAAATGGAGAACACTTTCAACAGTTTTTGTGACATATTTATTATTTGTGCCCATGTTTCAGTTATTTAATTTTGTTAATAATTTTTGTGTAAAATAACCTAATGCGAATTATTAAAATACACATTTCGCAAAAACCATTAGAGTAATCAATTCTTATAAAGAGTGCCGTTTTTGTAGTAAATAAATTACCTAGAATCTCCGAAACCGTGAACTTTTACTAAGCCTATTCGTTTACCTGTAGTCTTTATTTGAGCAGTAGATTTAGCCATGGGAAATTCATTTGTTTATGATAGAAATCATAGGCGACTGGATTACTTTTTGCTTCTTTCGAACGCACGACCATAAGCACTTTTTTTCGTTTTTCTCGAAAACGAATAAAAGTAAGAAAATTTTACAAGAGACATAATTTGATCGCTTTTGAATACTCTATCGAATAAAAATTATTTCGTGTCTCTACTATAGACAGCAAAAAAATTATGTTAATTTTCATAATGGTCATGCGTGTTTCATTCACGGTATTAGCATTTTCTTGAAACATTCTCAAAACATTCGTCCAATAATACTAACTGACCATGCCAAATCTTATTAAATCGCAGAAGCCGTTTTGAATTTTAATAAAAAAACGATTTCAAAATTTTAACTTCAAGGCCGCATAGCGCCCAAACTAAGCGACTTTGGACTAAGGTAAGTTTACTTAAATCGGCTTATTTTGGTCTAAGGAATATGTGGTAGGCGTGTGTAAAGACCTTTTACAGACACCTTATATATGCGACAGTGTTCTCAGAAATGATAATAGTTTAGAACACCTACTTTTAAGCAAATCTTATTGAAAGGAGAGAAACAATTGAAAAACACAATAAGAAACAGTGGAAATGGTTTTCCATATTTTTATACTATAGGAATGGGTTAAATTAATCCTATTTATTGCCTAGTTTAACGGATAAGCTATTTTTC
This sequence comes from Cetonia aurata, assembly GCA_949128085.1. Lineage (NCBI taxonomy): Eukaryota > Metazoa > Arthropoda > Insecta > Coleoptera > Scarabaeidae > Cetonia > Cetonia aurata. The sequence goes on along the minus strand of OX421882.1, from coordinate 53,910,279 downwards.
AATAGCTTTAACAAAATGGATGAATTTCTGTCGTTTAATATTCATAGTAGATAAAACAATACTTTTCCAAAGTTGCAGAAATTTAAGTTTTAGGAGATTTATGCCTGGCTTGTCAATGCACAGTCAAAAGTCTGCTGACTGTTATAATTCCCAGATAACTGACATACAATTGGAATAAAGTCGGTAGAACAGTTCAATTTTACAGTGCATGCCAAAATTTATTTATAATTTACCATAGCTAATGTATCTATATTTTTGTATAACTGAAAGTAGTAGGCAAATAACTCGTTGATTTAACAAACAATATTGAGGAGAGATAAACATCTGTTTGCCTTTATTTGTCAGTTAAATTTTTAACCGCAAGTGCATTAAGAAATAGGGCTTGTGCGACAGTAAGAATAAATATTGCAGCAGAATTATTTTTAGCTGGGGGATGCGCGAGAGCAAGAGGGCATGCTCAATGGAGTGAGACACATCCGAAGGAATAAAGAGAATTGCCATATATTGCATGCAAGAACATAGCCACCCCTATCTTTGCGCTTCGTACAAAATCCAGAATTCAATTTTTATTGTAATATGAACCTGCAGTACTGTCCGCTGTTTATTCAGGAGGCCTGCCGCTTCGAGCTCGTGACGTGTGCTGCGCGTGGGGGCGGAGTTTCCACCAATTGAAAGAATTCTGCTGTAGGTAGTTCATATTTGAGTATAATAAATGAAGAAAATATTTTTTGTAAATATATATTTGTTGAATTGTGGCCTTACTTTTTGTTGCCCTGTTTGTTTTTATAATTTTTATTCCCAAATCAACATTGGAAATGAAATCAAAAAAAGATATTCAGCTCAATTTGAAGTTTAAGATCGATTAACGTTTTCCTAATATTAATTTTAACATTCACGGAAGTTGGAGAGCATTGCATGCAAATAATTTATGCGGTAGTAACATGTGTGACGTGAACTAAATAACTCAATTGCTTTTTGATCAATTTCATTAGTGTTGCCGCAGGTACGGTCGTAAATATGTAAGGAACAAATCGAAGTAGATGGTTATTTTATATTGTGGAATGAAATTTCCAAAATTGAAATTGACGTTTTCTCATTAAGAGTTTGGAAACGCTTTAAAATATATGAACATTTTCATAGTAATTTACTTCAATATTTTCGCGGTATATTTTAGAGAAATTAGGAAATTACATTACCATACGGTACAAATGAAAGATCTGACACTTTTCTTAGAAATATTTTAATGAGATTTCCGGTATAACAAAAATTATAATATTTGGGTAATCGTAAAATAACTATTATAGAAATTAAAAAGATAAGAAAATTCCTTAATTAGCATTAATGATGCTAATTTAATATGTTTTGATTGCATATAGGAATATCCTTCAATTAATTTTAAAAATACACGATTTTGAGAGTTAATTAAAACTGTTGAAGATATCTAAAACGAATAACTACCGTTATTCCATTGCATATTGAACGGTTATAGATGTGAAATTACATCCGTGCATTGGAATCTACTATGGCAATAATAATATTTTCCAGGTTACGTTCGAGATAGGATATAACAGTACCATAAACGTAAATATCATGCTCGGTTGCTCCTCCATTAGAGCGTTACCTGCAAGCAGGAGTGTACACCTGGTTGCATACATGCGGTAACCATAACATTGCATTGTGTGTGCCATCTACGGAGAGAATTAATAATCTACGTTGACCGCCTATACAATATATATCTATATTATATTAAAAGCACAGCTTTTGACTTGTTGGGTGACGTTTTGAATTTTATGAAGGCCAATTTTTTCCATTTACGATTAGACCATTATCTCTAAGTCACAATAATTATATTAGAGTAGCTATGTTGTCACGGGCAAAGCCGGATACTACAAGGCTTGTATCATAAAAGTATTGTCAACAAATCATGTATGTACAACAAAAACGATGCCCGTTTAAGAGCGGATTCTTACAGAGTCTTATATGTTTCAATCACATTGTTATCCTCAAATTTCATTTATATTTAATTATGAGGCTATTTTAATTTAAAATCCGTAACGTAAATATATAAACACGATATATATACATATTTAATTGGATAACAGTCGACCAATTTTCATGTAGACCATATTTATTTATGCACGGCTTCATGTCAATGTTAATTAAGGGTTTCCTCGAATTTGACTTTTAAATAAACAGATACCTCTGTGTATTTTATAAAATAGTTACTATTTCTGACTATTTCGATATATTCTACTCTTCTGTAATATTTATTAGGGTACGCTATTTTAACGAGCAAAATTATTACCTATTGGGTTAAATTTGCACGTTTGCTCACGTACTACCTATGCATAATTGAAAGCCTCCACGATTATCGACATATTGCTGTTTTTGTGACGTGGAAATAGTGAGCGGATTATATTTTTACCAATTGAAATAGATCATAATAATTGTTTTTGAAACAACAAGCAAACTAGATACAACATATTTGTTTCCAATAATAAAAAAAAAATCCGTGAATTTGAAATAAATCCAGTATCGGTTATGTGTTAAATAGAGCATTCTGCAACGGATAGAAATTGATGCACGTTTTAGTGAAGAGATTGCAAATTGCTTGACGTTTTATGCATATTTATGCAGGCATATTTAGGGCAATTTGAAATATTGCATTGGTAATGTTTGTTGGTGGTGTGGTGGAAGTGTAGCGGGTGCTTTTGAAATTATGAACACTACTTGCATTTTATTGGCGAAATTAAAAAAAAGGTAAGTTATTTATAGCATAATAGCGAGAATTCATTGTTACCTTACATATATTATATGCATAGTTTTAGAATCTCTGATATAACTCATCTAGTAATTAAGAAAATGATTTTGAATTTAGAATGTATTCGGTTTTTAAAAATATTTGAGACCTGAGTTTTTTCGTAACTAGAGATCTATTGTTTATATACTAGTGAGGTTTATCAGAGACGGTTACATGTGAAGAGGTAAGAAGCAAAAAGATGCATCTGCAAGAAAAGAAAAGCAGACAAATTTATGCCAATTATGCCCAATTATGCCTGGACTGTAGACTTCTCAAATCTGCAAAATATTCATTTATAATTGAAAAATAAACTTATACCCATTTCTTCCTTACTTCTTCATATATGTATAATGTCTGAAATTATAGTTATGGTAGGGCAAACTGGGGTACTGCCTTAGGACATAGAAGAAATCAGGAACCCCAGTTGTGGCGAAAGATATTAAGAAAATATAAGCAAATCAACGATAAAAAACAACCATTGCACAATAATTCATTTAATTAGATTTGTATAACTTCTCGTAGATGCTCTAAATAATCAAGAAAAGCTTTGGTCTAACAGACCAAATCTAACATTTATTGAAAGTTATTATTTCTCTTTTACAAAATACTTTCGCGTGAATCGTTTTTGGATCTGTATTTTATGCTGTTTTGGATACCGTAGGTTTGACTATTTCCTTTTTTCAAAACATTAATCTAACTGGAGAGTCGTTATTATTGATTGGAAATATTTATTAACACCAATTGGAGATTAAAACAAGAGCAAGTCACATTGAAGCTTGTACGCTACACGTTCTATGAAAAAAACAAAAAAAACAAGTGGAGTTGGTAAAAAAATAACTTCAGACTTTTGAAAAATGGTGTTGTGTAGTTTATTGATGATTTCAAAACAGATTGGAATGGAATGTGTTTAGAACAAATATTTCGAAATTCTAGGCAACTATAGGCACACGTTTTTAAAGGAACTGGTCTCCGTTCAATATTAACAAAAATCATCCGAAATAAAAGATTATCATAATGTCTTAGCAGATAGTGGAGTCGTCACCAAATGAGTTGCTTTGGGAGTACCACATATTGTACTTTCTGAAAGGTGTAAGATTAGAAGCTGGAAATCTAGCAAGGATAGGGAAAACAATATTATGTTGCAAAGCATTATTATATTGTTTGTATATAAGTTTGTTCAGAACAGCTTTATTTTTCGTATGTTTCAATCATAATGAACAGCATAAAAAGATTTCAATGGAAGTTTTTGACACGAGTAAATTTCTGTTATTGTGAAGAATATCCGAGCTCAATTATTTAGAATAAGCCAAGGTCTGCCAAACCCATCACTTCCTTCCGGGGTTATAAAAACCAAGTAGGTTTAGACCCACATTTATTGTTAGTGTTCAATACTACTTAAGACATTACTACAACACAATTAAGTATAGTCATTCCAAACGCGCCATATTGTTCAGGATACAGATATATTACTCCAAAGGTTGATTACTAAAGATTTTTTCTTTGAGACTTTTCAGTTGAAAATCACTGGATAAATAAAAAGGTAAACACGTTAAGGTTGCGTTATTAAACAGAAAAGTTGAAGCTGATTGTGAGCTAATTGTACTAATTTTAGCCGAAAACGTTAAAGGTTAAAAACCCTTGAGTTATTGAGGATTCCTTATACTTACTAAAAATTCTTTTAAGGATAAGAATTTGGCCAACAATTAGAATATTTGATGATGTGCTTTCGAGTTATTGAAAATGAACTACTACTGACATTATTATTTAAAGCTAATATACCGTAGTAACCATATTTTGAAGTAAGTTAATTAGGCTTAGGATAAAATCTGTACCGGAACAGAAATTGTGTATATTTATTCATAACAAAGGCTTTGAGTTTGTTGAAATAAACGTGTAGTTTATTATATGAATTTGTTAGACATTGCAGATTTAAAATTGTTAGAGATTATTTTGATTAAGTTTTAAGTAAACACTGTATGGAAAATAACTTAACTAAAGCTTCTCCATAAATTTTGTAATTTTCGGCGCTGCCTGTAAGGTAGGTGCAGAAATGGTGGAGGCGGCGGGTAATATGCTACTAATTCTTTAACAATGAAATCTCTTGTTACAAGGTGGGGATATATGAATCCATATTAAGGTCCATTCATATCTGCAGACATTGAACGTGACAGACATGCATCGTGGCAGACGCGACAGAATATCTTATTTGTGTTGTTTAGGAGAGTATTCATATATTAATGAATCTTTAAAGGCACTGACTGCATTAGTTACTATATCGTTCTCTGGTCAATATAGCTGTAGTAAAAATGAATACTGCACATTTGGTTTTAAAATATTGTGAGCAGGAGTATATCATTTTGTTACTTATTTTTAAATAGCCCACATTGCAATTGTTATATGTTGAAGTTTTAGTTAACAGCTGTTTGTCATGATGTAAGCGCCATGAAGTATCATTATTAAGGTTTGCATGGCGATTTAAATAGCGTTTCTCATGTAACAATGTTAGTTAGTTTCGTTTCTTATTTAATTTATTATTTATTACTAAAACTGAATAAAATAATGAGAAATGCCCAGTTTCGGAGAAAACGTAACCAAAAGTAAGATAATGCGTTGGAAACAACAATTTTTACCTTTTTTCGGATATATTTTACATGTTTGGTTTTATTTATTTATTTTCCTCATATGTGTAGTAGGCGTACCACCACCTACGAAAAGTGAGGGAGATTTGCAGTCTACGTATTCGGCATATTTAAATCCAATAGCAAATAGCACGTAAAGTATTTCTTTTGCAAAATTAAGCATACTGTTTACAAATTAATGAGAAGAATGTTTTTATCCCCACGATACAAAGCTCTTTCTAATATTCATAATTATATGCGTTGCTGCATATAGTGCTGGACTGGTGTAAAGATTATTATCTGAAAACCATTCACAATTTTCTCAACATTTAATAATTAGCGCTATATAAGCCGTGAAAATATAATGGCTAGGCGATGTGGCAGCACACCCTAATTAGATAACAACAAATAGACACCCTCGTCATATTGTATGATAATACCAACTCTACAGCAACAATAAAGATCCGTGCAAGCATATCTTACATGCGGTAAAAAGTCAATGAATATGTAATTAAATGAGGTTCGTATATGAAGTGATGAAAACCAAACAAGAAATCGCCATTAAAACTTTGCAATAAAGAAACGAGTGCAGTAGTTGCTCGCGAACTCAATCTAATGGATAGACAACAATGAAAGCAGGTCATGTGTCAACGAGTTAAGAGGAAAGGTTCGTTGGCAATGAATTTGCTTTTCAATTCTTTAAGGTTCGTGTGTTGATTAAAAAGATAGATGTTTAAAGTTTCTGATTGAGGAGATATTAACTTCTTTGTCTTCTAGTCCTAATAAGAAGGAAGTAACAAGCTTTCAGAAGCTTAGAAATATGCTTTTCTGTGAGATCGAAAAAAATCCATTTTAAATAGTAGTAATGCCAGTTTTAATGATAAAACTATATTAATATCCAATTTAAGAGTGTTGGACACCAGTTAACCGCGTCCACAGTCGCACTCCTTACATGATTTCTACCAGTGGAGACAAATAAGCATTGTACCTATCAAGATAATGCAAAGTAATCGATTTTTCGTGTACACAGACGATTAAATATCTGGTTAAAGCACAAAAAGACTTTCTAGTATTAAGTGCAAAACATTTATTTCGCCAAAAAAGGTTCAATATGTGTGAACTATTAGTTCACACAAGCAATAGTCTGAGATTCTACTGTTTTATAGCAATTGATTTTGTTTATTAAATACAAATAGGATACGGGTAATACAATTGGTCCTTATAATAACTATGTCCGAATGAAAAATTAATATAACAATATGATTTCCAAGTAATGTTGTTCTACTAACGTGAATGAATAAGAATTCAAATAAAAAAATCCAGATTCACATAGGTAATAACCATAATGTGCTAGTAATGCTTCTGAAAACTACCCTAGTAAAGCCAGCATTGAGGTTTTAACAACTAGGAAGTCTTTGTTCGAAAATATGTTTGTATTAATACATGTAAATTCCGATAAAGAGAAGTAACACAAAAATTCCTTCTCAAATTTTATTGCCTTTATTTGCATATACATAAACAATTGTATGGCTGTGTTCTAATCGAGCTATAATATGTGAATAACAGAAAGGAGCATGCTTTAACACAGCTCTGACTTCGGGAATATTCGGCACGTGTCTGTGGCAATCGATTCTCGTACTTGGCTGTTCGGATTTCTTTTTCTCTAGCTCCACAAATTGAACAAAATTAAACTTTAACAGAAATAAAACTAACATTACTAATATAACTGAACAAAATATGATCTTCAGATAATCTGTGCATCTGTAATAAACGTTAAAACAACGAGCTGATCTGACTATATTCCCATATGCAATATGCAAATAAGTAAACAATATTTAAAAATGTTGCCAAGTATGCTAAATAACTTTCAACTATCTTTTATCATTTTTTATATTTCATAGAAGGCTCTAGGCATAAAATCATAATATCTTTTACTAAAATAACGTATTTCTTGATAATTTCCTTTTAATTCTGTATATATTTCACAAATATTATAACAGTTATTAATATTTTTTGTTTTAAAAATGAGTCTCTTAAATCCGCAAAATCATATTTCTTTTAGCTACGTTTCCTACACAAACCACAAATATTCGATATCAGTTACATAGTACGACATTTTAGAACTATTGGGACGTATGCAACCAACTACATGCCACTATATGTACACTACAAGTACAAATAATATCCAGAATCAATAGCACCTCTATGGGGATTATGTTCTCCGCACCACTTCCAAAGCAAATACATAGTATCCGTTCCCACATAGTAAACAACAGTTTCACTTTGACATAACCGTCTTTATTGTTGTTTGAAAGAATGTATTAAATAGCATATTAAATATCACACACAAGCATGTAGTTTGTAGAACGGCAGCCTGAGGCAGTTTGTCTAAAACGACAAACCCTCAACATTCGCACAATGATACCACTATATACGGAACAACAGAGCGCTTAAGAGGTGGATTCAAATAGGCAGCTCTAGGGCACTTCCGAGTTAATTTTCCGCATTGCCTTTGCCATTGATACAAACTTTGAAAACAAGAATCCCCCAGAAATTAATACACCTCGCTTGCTTACGTTCATTATCTTGCAACTTCGGGTTTGGATAATGGTGAAGTACAAGTTGGATACGTTGCCAATATTAATTTTCATTGTATGGTAATTCGTTCAGTTGATTTAGTTTGTGTAATTGTTCGACAGGGAATTGTGTTCAATTTGATATGCATTACACCGGAATAAACCATTTTAAGTAGAGGGACGAATATCATTAAAACGATTTTGGCAAAGCTATGGTTTTAGTTTAAATTAATAATAATAATAATATATATATATTGATGAAAAGGAAATAATGGATACGGATGTAAATTCTGCGTTAAGTAATTGTGTTAAATTTTATTTTTGCTTTGCACGGATACAATTTTGAATATGAATAACTTTTGATTAAAGGGGTCTGTTATTTGAAGATTTGATATGTATCTGAAAGATTGCTCGGCTACAAGACTTGTTTGGGACCGGTGTAATAATCAGTCCGATATTTGTTGATTAGGTCAATAACATTTTTTGAACTCATTGCCAGACAAAATGGTTTAATTATCATTTGTTAGCACTTTCTGTTTAGCTACATAGAAGAAACCTTATCATGCTCAAAAATAGGGGATTAGCGACGCCTTTAGGTATTTATTTTTGTTTATAAAAGATTAGTTCTTTGATTCAAAGAATCATCAGTGTAGTTAGTAATGAAATTGTGGTCATCACTAACTTACGGTCGCTTATTATTTCTGAAAAATGGCTTATTTTTTATTGCTTAAATAGTCTGCGTTAAATAAATTTTGGCATTTTTAAAAAGTTTTCTGCAAAAATAGGATCATATAAACTGAACATTCAATAGACATTATTGCAAAACCATATTGTATTAAACTAGAACTGAAGCAGTAGAATCAGAGAACTGTGGCTTATTTCCTTGCTTTTGAAGGATATTGTGTACATTGGTGTGATTCTCGAATCCTTTTGTTTTTAATTTAATTTTTATATTTAATATATAATTTTGAAAAAAAAGAAGATATTTATGTTCTCTACTTTTAAATTAGAATCGATCATTTCTGTGTCTCTCAGTATTTCGAACCCCGGACCCCGTGACTCATAGTCAAGCGCGAAACCACCAGACCATCAGCCGCGTCAGTTATGTTTAGACATTTTTTCACACTTGGTGAGATCTAGGTAACCGTTTCCGCATTTTTAGTTCTTATATATAATTTTTATCATTTAAAGTAAAAAAACGAATGAATATAAAGATATCTTAATCATTCTAGAGAACAATATAATAGAAAAAAAGATAAGTATTTCAACCGGACTGTATAGTCTACTTTGTAGTAACAAAGTATTTTCGTTTATTTAGTACCTAGTTGTGTGTTAGTTCTTACCGTATATATATATTTAAAAGAATTTATCATTTAGAACTAATTTTAGTTATTTTACTTTCGACAGTTATTCCGAACAATGTAGACCTGAAGATGATGTATTAATATCGAAACATGTTTTCTAAATAAATTTTTGAACGGTTCAAGAACTTATCTTTTTTCCCCATTAAATATGAAGGTGATTAAATTTAATAATGAAAACAGCTTATCGTGTGTCGGTAAATGCATAGCAATATATTTATTTAGTTTACCATATATATGTATATCATCAGTCAAGCTCTTTTGATGGACTATATTTTTGTTATACGATCAATTGATCGCCAGCATCTATAAAAAAGACAGCAAACGTTATTTATGTTATTGGATCAAATAAATTACTTCTGCAACTCTTATATAAGCAATTCTGACTAATTATCGTTTTCATATAGCAGTATCTAGACTATCTAGTTATTCTTTGTGTAATAATTTTGTCTATTTGTCATTTAGGCCAGTTTCTATAGCAGCTGTCTGTCGGAAACTTTTATTTAAATGAAGCCAAGCATACATTAGTCCGCAACAAAGAATTGATTCAACTACGTTTACTCAACACACAATTTGTGTTGTATACATTTATTGACTCCTACCGTTTGTTATTATACATATTGTCTGCGGAGTCCTTCTTTTGCTTTACGGCTTTATGTAGCCCTTTGTGAACGATTATTATTATGTTATGACGTAAGCTCGACGCTTAGGTTAAAGGTCAGGGAGCAGCGTAGATGTGCGCTTTGATGAATGCTGTACAGGATAATTATTGATTTCCCTTGTTTCCGTCATTTATATCGTAGTATATACACGTTGGAAGAGGTCGAGATGATCGAGTAACAGGCAATACCTAGCCGAGCATTTATATAGGTACATACACTTGCATAGAGAGGTATATAATGTTCATATGATGGCTTTCACAGGCGGACGCATTATTTCATTCAAAAAGCAACAACTAGACACATGCATAAAACTCTCTTTGAGAAAATATTGATTAAGAATTAAAGTATATATAAATGTGGAGCCATATTTTACAGCTAAAAAGATAATTTGTGTATCGCCTCTAAATTGTAAATAGTAAAATAAAATAAATGCTGCAAGTCAATTAATTTGTAATGATATGAATAGAGCTTGTGAAGCAATAATATTAACAGAAAGAAAATATCCAAGAGGTATTCCACAAATAGTTTAATATTTTAAATATGTAATGTACATTTCCGTGCGCATTATCACGAGTAAGTGCTGATGATGTTGCGCACAGAAATGTACATTAGATATTTAAAATATTAAACTATTTGTGGAGTACCTCTTGGATATTTTCTTTCTTTTAACTATTAATTTGTGTAGCGAAAAAACCGTATTTTTAGAGAAAATATTTGAATTAAATTGTTATGCAGCAAAAAATAAAATTAAAAAATGTTGCTATTCGATCAATCCCACTATCATGCGTATGTGGTGGGGCCATATGCTTATTCTGTTTAGACAGTCAAATATTTAACATACTTCCATGGTGTCGATGCTTTATAACTTGTATACGTTTATATGTGGCACATACTTCAATGGATCTAAATCGCCCATAAGGTAGTTCGCATGTTTCAGCACGATTAAGTGTCATAACTAAGAACAAGTGAACTGAGTACATTTCAATTAAACCTTACGTAAAAACATCAACATTATTAGCGTCTAACAAACACTTAATAGGTGTATATAAATCAGTAATAATATATACCTACGCTTTTATTCTTAAGCTGCCCCTAAACGGTCAATATTACGCTGGAATATTGTACAGGCTAATTCATTAAGGGTGGCCACCGGTCACATCTCAATAACAGTTGATCCTAGAGCTTAGGAAAAAAATTATACTAGTAAATGTGGTTATAAAAATATGCTTAAAAATATTGTAGTTTTTGAAATTTCCGCAAGATGGCATATTTTTTCTTTTTACATTTATTATTCTTTTTAATAATTTTCCTCTTTTAAGGCTGGTGAAAGATAACTGTAAAAAAGCAGCTGATAATTATCTGTAAGTTTTGTTCATGACACTTTGAGATCACACCTATTATAAAGTGCTGGGAAAAGTATACTTCTTGCCACGCAAAAGTCCCTTTTAGTGAATGTCAACTGATTTGCAAAAACTTGGACTCATTGTAAAGAAAACAACAAGCAGGTGAAGAGTGTAAATAATATTGTTCGCTTTAAGTGGAAACTAGATGGCGTTATTTACTAGTTTGTGCTATTTATGTAATCATTGAAGCGCTTGGAGCCGAGGTGCAAGCCTATGCGGATGATATAGTGATATTATTAAGAGGATAGGAGGAGAAAGAAATTTCCTCAGCCCTTCAACAGGTAATAACGCTCAGGTTTTCCCTGGTACACCACCTATATGTAGCAGGAAAAACCTGAGCATCACCCAAATAAGATTACGATAGCACCGTTCATCCAAAAGAAGAGAGTGGAGCATTTGGTACCACTCACTATTCAAGGTGTGTAACTTGAATTTGCAGATAATGTAAAATATTTAGGCGTCCTATTTGATAAGACACTAATCTGGAATCTACATGTGGAAAAGATTACTTACAAAAGATTAACATCCTTATGGATTTGCTGCAGAATATGTGGAAAACCTTTGGACATATCCTCAAAGCCAATCTATTGGCTTTATATGATGAACGTCCAACCATAACCTATGAAGCGATATGATGGTAACAGAAAGCGGCACAAGCCAGAGCTACAGCAAAACGTGCATCCATACAAAGGAATGCAAGTATTGCAATCACGGGAGCAATGTCATCATCCCCGTCATTCGCATTGGAAACTATTTTGGACCTACCACCCTTGCACATTGTAGTGGTAAGTGAGGTCAGATTAGCTATATTCCGCCTATGACACATTGCAAATCAATCGCCACAGACTCATGTCTGTGTGGTTACCAAGAGATCGGTCACTTTTCGACAGTATGCTGGGAATGCCATCGGACATGAAGTGTACTCGACTAATGATCCATGCATACTTCACACAAAAAACTAACGCAGGCAGATACCTGCTGGTTTCCGGACGGTTCGAAAACGGAGCAGGACGTTGGCGCAGAAATATTCAATTGTAATCCAAGCGTTAACAAATACTACAACCTAGGACCACACAACGATTTTTCAGGCTGAAATCTATGCTATTCAGATGTGTGCTAGACAGACTTTGGATGAAAACATCAGACCATAAAAATTTTCAGTGACAATCAGGCTGTACCGAAGGCACTAGGGGTGCACCTCGGTGATCGGTGATCTGGAGCTGTAAAAACACTTGAAAAAGAAGAAGAAACGCAAACTATTTTTGCTTTTAGAGATATTTTTCATTTTATTACTGCAGTAAACTTATTTTCCTCCTTCTTCAGATGGAAGGGAGCAAATACTGCACAATGCCATTTCTAGACGATGCAATTTGCTACAATGCGCAATAAAAGTCAAATCAATTTTGATTAAGTCGGTATATAAATTGTGCAACCTTTCAATATGATCACCAAACCATCAATATTATTGTACAATGTCAAACATTCCACAATAATGTTGAGCGTTTAGGGGCTGTTTTAAATAGTGCAGTCATATAGTTAGTCAAAAGATATTTGAAATAAACTATGTGGAAATAAATACGCATGCCATTGTTTCGTATCCTATCTGCGACAGGAACATAGGAGTGCGGTGTGCCGTCTCCAATCGATTTTATAACAGTTTCCAATCGAGCCTGCCCAAAATTAGATATAAATAACTGAATTCAATTGAACGCGTTTTATTAACACGCATTTTCGCGCCAGTGTGTTCTGTTCCATTGTGTCTGAACGGAAATTTTATTTATTACTACTGGGGAATGTTTTAGTTTAGTGTCCTGTAAGGGACATTATGTTCAATTGATTTCACTATAACGCGTATTTAACACAGAATTGATGTGATTGGGCCCATAATTTTCCGATACAGTTCACCAATTGTAATCAATTTAAGTAAAATAAATTTAAATGTTCAAGATCTTCGGAATGTTATTATACCCGTTGTGGCTTGCAAATGAATTAAAGTTTCATCCGTTCAGGTTTTTTTTTAACAAATATTAATGGATAGATGGATTGATGGTTGCGCAATTAGTGCATTCTAGAACGCGGGCTAAAAACAACAATCAGTAATAATATATAAAAAAGGCCAGGTGTTATTACAATTTATTTAAGTAATGAACACAAATTTTACTTTGAATTGCGGTTGTTCTATTTCGGTTTTCTATGAGTGAAAAGAAAGAATTCAGCTTCTGATTTTTTATGCTTCTTGTATAAGGCTCAGTTAGTTAACGAGAAAAGAAAGATAAAAGCAATTAAAAAATATCACTATTATGGTTTTTGCGGGTATGTTACTATCTGTTCTTTCAAGGAAATTACCACAACTAATTTTCATTAATGAAATTTTGAAATTGACTGTGTTGATATATATATTGTCTTTGTAAAGCTCACATCGTTTTTTATTATTCCTTGTAGGTAAATTGTGACTATTATATCTTCAGTAACTCTTGGGACGTGGGTGACTGTAGTTCTCCAAACAAAGAAGTATATTATTACTTAATTGACGTGTTATAATCTTTGTTTCTTTAATAAGTGCTGTACTAGTTACTTAGTTGTGATGTTATTATATTGTAGTAAATAAAGACCAATTTTGTATACATAACTTTGTTTATTTCGAGTTAATAAAAAGTGATGAACAATTAAGATGAATATTCTCTCTCTCAGGGTAAGTAAGTAAGTTCAAATACTATTTAAATTGTACAAAAATAAGATTCCTTGAATCTTAATCCAAACTAAACTCAAATATATCTTGTTTAAATATCAAAATTGAATTCAAATCTCCCGCTAAACTCCCGTCATACAATCGCCATCATTTTTGCACAACACACACAACATTTCATTCTTGGCAAGTAAATCTTAAGTTAAATGACTCTTATAAATATTTAAATTTTGAAATTTCTAGATGTTTTCGAAAATACAACCAACTCAGGAAAATATCGAAAAAGAAGTCCTCACAATTGTTTTAAACAACATTCATATCTCCTTGGCATTATAGATCCCAGCAACGGTGAAAGAATATCGTTTCCAACGATACGACCCTTAAATCAACCCACGTTCGTACGATCAGCGAAGGAACTTTATGCCTAAAAAATCCATGGAAACGTGTCCTTTTTTAACTAGATACGATATAGTGAGTGTTTAGTTTAGATTTTTACAATAAATTTATATAATAGATAAATACATAGATCAAAATACATTAATATTTCAATAACAAACGTATGTTGTTTAGGTTAGGTATGATATCATAGCAATATATATATATGGAACTGGAATGTATTTATCGACCGATAAATAGTTAGGGAGACGATTTTGATCAAGGAATTCGGTCTTCCAGCAATAGAGAAATTAGTAAATGAAACTCATTTATTAATACTCAATATTTCGGAAACGTTTATTTGTTTCTTCAGGAGAATTACTGCTGTTGAACTGAATAATTTTCGCTGTAGTTCTTCTGTCTTGATTTTCTATTAATTGGAACAGGTGTCTGGAACTGTCGGTGATATGATGTGGAATTAAGTGATTGCATCTACAAGCGAGTAAAAATCTACGTCGGTTAAGTTTTCTTGCTAACTTGACATTGATGTTGGACCATTGCTTCAATTGCTTGACACAGGCTAAGCCGTATTCAAGTTGTATTAGTTGATAAAACCCCATCTGAGAGTATGGAACTGGGATGTATTTATCGACCGATAAATAGTTAGGGAGACGATTTCGATCAAGGAATTCGGTCTTCCAGCAATGGAGAAATTAGTAAATGAAACTCATTTATTAATACTCAATATTTCGGAAATGTTTATTTCCTTCTTCAGGCTGTCTGTGCACAGCAATATATATATTATATACTATTATCTACCGAATATATAGGCAACTGGATCATTATATTGCTGATTTGCCCCTATATTCATATATCCCAATCTACTGTGAGATTTACAGAGAAGAACAAAGCACTTGTATTTTTCATATAACATGAAGTGTCTTCGATACGGTTAGCAAAACAGCAATGACTGATATTAATGATGACTGATTTTGCACCTGTCGGCATTACTTGCCTGTTTGCTCTAACAGTTAGAGCACGGGAGCATGACAAAATACTTATTGAAAGCATTTAAATAAAGCACGTATCTTTATCGGTTCTAATGGGATCTGTTTTGCAGAATGGAAAACTATCGATTATATTAGCGCTTATTCTTTCAACATTATCAGCATCGTTTACCGTTCATGCATGGTGCTGTATCGAAATAGCACGATTATAGTAGTTACGCCAATTGGAAATGCTGTGTCTATTATCAGCCATCCGTATTTGACGACTTTATCCGAGGGCTTTTCGGTTCAGTTTATGCTTTGGTTATCGCACGAGTGTTTATCAACTAATAACTTACGCCGAATTACTAGGTCCTAAGTTCGAATTTACCATAGGAATTACGCGAATGCAAATATTTATGGAGCTTGCGCGCTAGGAAACCGATTTTATTATTCACATGCGCCAGTGAAACTAATTTGCATTTGTGGGCTGCACGTATTCGCTGTTTTAGATTACACCAAGGATTACCGTTGCGGCAATAAAAAATTTATAATTTTTGTTTGCAAAATAAACGTTTCGATGGCGTGGATTTATGGAACATAAAATATTTATTGAATAAATAAAATATTAGTTTTGTATGATAAAACATGCAAGTAAGTACATATTTATTTCACGCTCTCCTAGTAAATTATATAGACAACCTAATTTCCAATAGACAAGTAGTAACAGTTGCTTATGCTACACTTTTGGATCTAATTAAAGTTATGCAGAAATTTAGATATTATTGGTGCAGCTTTTCTAATGTCTTATTTATTTATAATTTCCTAAAGGAACCTCTCTAGTTGTTTATTCTGTTAAGTTAATAGTTTGCGGTTTTTTTAATATACCCAATATTTAGTTGCTATTATTATTATTTTCAAAAGTCTAAAGATCAAATAGTTTATGTTGATGTATCTTGGCAACGTTTAGAAATAGAATTTCTTTTGAAAAGAATAATTGCATGTTTTAGTCCTTCATGTATAGATACGTTATTAAAATGTTTGAAATACAAGCAATAGTTCAGTTAGTGTTTTTAAAACCTTTTCGAATAAAGGAATTTGGTATTATAATTAATGAACTACGTAGCCTATTAATTAAAAGACTAAATAGCTAGAAATGTTTGTTTAGGGATATTATAAACAAATATCATATTAGAAAAATTGGGTGAATAGTAGTGACATATTGCGTTCTGTCGTCCTGGAAATGCGATGGTTATTGAAATAACACCTAACAAGGCTATAGGAAGAATATCCAGCCGTGATATAGTCTTTTTGGCAATGTATTAAAAGGCTTATAATATTGTCAATAAATGAGATTATTAATATTTTTTATTATTTTAGTAAGGTAAAGTACACCCAGTCTATGCCGAAAACGAGGAGACACCCAACTAAAAGGCTACAATTCAGTTTCCTAAGTATGCTTACTGAAGTCCAAGAAATTCCTGAATTGAGTAACTACTTAGGGATATGGTATCGTGTAAGGACCATAATAGCGGCATCTTTTTTAAAATGATGATAATAACACCTGACACCGCAATTTTTCGTATTTTGTAAGTGTTTTGAAGGAAATTAGAGAAGAAGGTATTGCAATTTAACGCTCCTAAAAAGAATTTACATAAATGCTTAGGTAGGGTGATTCTGGAAAATATGTCCTACTGGTGAGATGACTACTGCAAATAATAGCCATACATCTATCTGCGTTGCAATATACGTTAGTATACCACAGCATCAGAGTGTATTGTAAAAGCAGCATTGGTGATAGTTGTTATTATTTTTATTCTTTTAAAGTTATGGTAAACATGAAGCAATTTAATAAGAAGGGAACAATTATGTATGGTGCAGACCGACAATTTATCTTGATATTAGTGTTCTTTTTGTAGAGAGGCGTCTGAAATACAGTGTTTTCGCATTTTTGTAATCGATCCCCTATTGTTGGAGTTCCTCGATCAGATAACTTCATACACCTAATATGCATATACGTATTTCTTTTATCTTTAAAGTACTGTAATCAGATGAAGTTTATCTTTTGTTAATTTTTAAATCATAGTTCGTTGTATGTATAGAAAACATACTTAACCTGCGGAAAGAAAGCAAACCGTATATCATAATAAATGTCTGAGTGACAGGCATAAAGATTGTTTGAAATTATAAACCGGAAAGCTAATTAATTAAATGTGGGAATTCTTAATCAGCAAATGGTGACATACAAACTTGTTTACGTACAAAAAAAAATATACTACGAAACCGTAAACTGTGGTATGCTAATTCATGAAGTGGTAGGTACTCTAAATTGACGAGCCAAAAATAGATCAAGCGAAACTGTGGTATTTAAAATTAGTTTTATTTGGACTATATAAACATATGATTATAAAAATAGTCACATTTATAAAAAAACAGCAGCTTCTAACCACGCACTTGTCACCTAAGCCGTGGGAAACAGATGACGCTTCGTCATTTGTTAGTAGAATTGTTTCACACTGAGTTGAGAGCAAACACATATGTCTTTCTCGCAAGCTCTTTGCTTCCAACTCGCGGTTATACGCGCTCTAGCAGGCTTGTTTCAGTAAAAGCAACAGTAAATCAAGAACGGGTTTCAGTAGCTGTTTTTTGTGAGTTAACAAAAAATTTAAAATATCTTCCCCTGCACTAGTTAAACAGGGCATAGTGCAGGAAGGAATAGATCTACTTCGCCCTGAAATATGCAGACACACAGACTTTGGGTGAGTGCGACATAAATTTATTTAAATTCAATATCGCTCCCCTAACTTTACGCTTTGCGATTCTGTTTGGTTTTTTTATTAAAAAATTTCCAGTCGTACGTACGTATCGAGCGAGTTCGAGGAACTGCGTATAAATTCCGGAATACGCCTCCAGTGGAACTCGAATAGGTGGAAATTAATTTTTCACGTAGTGGCAACAATGAAACGAGGGGAATTTATGCGCGGCAGACACGCGAGTTTCAGTTGCATTGCGGGGATAAATTTTTTGAGCGGTACGAAGATTTAATGGTAGCCGGTGATAAAAATAATACGTACGCGTCGGCAAGTGCTACCTATGTATGTACATATACACATAGGGAACAATATAACAATAACATTAGCCAGTACCCGAGACACACTGCTGTTTATGCCTTCCCTTTCTCGCTAACGAGATCATATTCAGTCGTTTTATTTGTAAAAATGTATACGACACGCACACGTGGGTTTCCTAAATGTAATTAAATAATTTCCATCTTGTTAATTAATTACTTATCTCTATCAGTGCGCTATCTTTCATAGAAGGTGTCGTAGTAATTTATTTCTCTATGCAAAATAAATTTGAGCGAGTGCAGTTCTGAACAACTGCAAATTGCAGTTGTGTGCATAATAGTGTAAGTATCAATCTTCGTGTGAATTAATTAGTGTAATTAAGCTTTAAAGTATGAAATACATACATCATAAAATACGGCCATGTAATAAGCTAGTCAACGTAAGTAACTAATTAGCTCACTATTGTATGATAAGATAACTCAAGTCGAGTTTCTTTTCTCTGATGAAACTTGTTTTATAGGAGACATGTTGTAAGTATTATGTGAGGATTGCAAAGTAGGGGAAGAGGGGGCATAGGGGACCGGTGGGGCACATAGGTCCGCACGAATTATTTTTTTACAGGTAACGCCACCTTTTGCATCATGTCAAATATAGCAAGATAGTTGCCCATTTCGTATCTTATTTCAGTTACAATAAAGTCGGTGTAGTGTGGACGTCCTCATAAACAAAATATTGATTTTAAAGGTAAGTGATGTAAAATTTTATATCTAAGTCGAGTGTAATTATCCCGTAATTGTTTACATATTATTATATTTTATTATACCAAATAAAGCCTCGACTATTTTACTATAAAACAGCTGATTATCGTGGACATAAACAAACATTGCGTCGAGTAGTGGCCATTTTAAATTTAATTGTGACATTGGGGCACAGAGGTCCTCTCACATGATACTCTGTGCCCCAAGCGAAGTTTCGACTACCTCACAATTATTTTATTAATTTATTAGTTATTTATTTATATTATTATATACGTTTATTATTTTTAGATGGTACGTAACTACATAAAGAAAAGACCAGAACCTTCGTGGACGGAGAAAGACATGATAAACGCTTTGGAAATGATAACCCGAAAGTAAATTTCGGTACGAAAAGCGTCTGAACGTTTTGCAATACGGAAGAGTTGTATTTTGCGAAGGAAAAATAACCAATTAATGCCAAGAACCCCAAGAAACGACCACTTTAAACAAGTTTTTACTGAACAACAAGAGACTGAATTAGTGGAGCATATTTTAGACTTGGAGAGGCGTTTTTATGGAATAACTCCTTTGGATGCTCGTCGATTTGCATTTGAGTTAGCAGAAAAAATGCAGTTAAATCATCCATTTAACAAGACTGCGAAATTGGCTGGTAATGACTGGTTGTCAGGATTTAAGAAAAGAAATCCTCAACTTTCTATTAGAGCTCCTGAGCCTACTAGCTTAGCACGAGCAGCAGGATTTAATAAGCCACAAGTTCAGAAGTTTTTGATATTGTACGATCAGTTTTAGAAGCCAATAATATTCAACCAGACCAAATATATAACATTGATGAAACTGGTGTCAATTCAGTGCCAATTCCCAGAAAAATATTAGCCGAGAAAGGAAAAAAACAAGTCGGGCGCATAGTGAGCAGTGAACGTGGGTTTAAGGTTACAGCAGTTTGTGGGATTTCAGCTGCCGGATCATACACTTCACCGTTTTTTCTTTTCCCCCGACAACGAATGAACCCATTGTTCATGAAAGGCTGTTCACCAGGTGTAGTTGGTTATGCAAACGGTTCCGGGTGGATGGATTCCGAACATTTCCTTAAATATTTAGATCATTTTATACACCACGTGAAACCCAGTCCGAACAACAAAATATTATTAATTCTTGACAATCATAACAGTCACAGAACACTGGCTGCAATAAATAAAGCAAGCGAGAATAATATTATAATGGTGTCTCTGCCACCTCATATCAGTCATCGTTTACAGCCCCTTGACTGCAGTGTGTTTGGGTCTTTAAAGCACCAGTATTCAAAGGAGTGTGATTTAAGGCACACTAATACCCCTGGATCTCGTTTGTCATTGTATGATATCGTAGAAATGTTTTCAAACGCATTTCTACGTGTTGCCACTATGGAGAAACCTGTAAAAGGTTTTCGAAAGACAGGAATTTATCCATTCAATGACGAAATATTTTCTGACGAATGTTTTCTACCTGCTGAAGTCACAGATGTCCAGGTGGAAGATACTAAGAAGAAGATAGAACTAAGTATAAAGTTCTTAAAATATACAATTTCTACAAACGCTATTTTCTTTTTGTTTTTTTGTGAAAACTCTATTTAAAAATTAATTATTAAACGCATGGTCCTCATGTGCCCCAGCACTCAGGGGCACATAGGACCAATGCAAAGCATCGAAAAAATAGCTATAGTTGTTTGTGGTTATTCTTTATATTAAATTTACGGTTGGAATTCAATAAAGTAATGTACATACAAAGATAATTAGATTTACTCATCTTGAGTGATCCTTTTTTTTTAGAAAATATAGGTAAAAATTCCTTAAGATGTCCCCTGTGCCCCTTCTTCCCCTACCTTGCATGAAAAATATGGTAATTGCATATGGGGATTGGAAATTTTGTATAAGCAAATAGTTAATAATCAAATTTTGTCTTATACATTCAAAAGATAAACGAAGAACACAATAAGTTTATTGGATGAGATTCGAGCACCTTTTACCATGCCTTTTCGATAGCTCCTATTTCTTCTTTGATATCTGGGAAAGTGCTGATTGAACGGTTTTAAAAACGGCACATTTTGTTTCAAATAATCCATTTAAAATGATAAACAATTAGGTTGTCACAGTAGTTGCTCATGTTCATTGCCTGCATCAAGCAACTCATCCCACCTTCTGCCCTATTCGTTTTACATTCACTGTCGTTCCACTAGGCCTTCCATTAAGCTTTTCTGACGTCTTCCTGCTTCCCATACTTGTTCACGAGCCTATTTTTATTATCCATTGTTCTAGGTGTCCTCATTCAGCCTTAATAAATGCTAAAGATGTTCAAAGAGCTATGATAAACTAAATGTAGATTAACGTGGGTGCACAAGTGTATTATATGCAAGATCTCCACAGTATGCTATGAACGCGCGTCAATATATGCACAATGTTTTTCCATATTGATTGATCTCCGACACGATCTCGTGAGCTCACTCGCGTTTTTCGTTGTATATGGGAATACTTAGAAACTAACATTTCTATGACGAAACCGCAGACCTGTGTCCAGGTTTTGTAAAAGTACATGTTCGATACAAATTTTGACAAGTATCTATTATTTTACAAAATTTGCAAATAAGTTTTGTCCCCTTACACTTTGTTAACATGTACCTAAAGGATACACATTTTCATCATCGTCATATCATTTTCTCTTCTACCGAAGGTGTAGAGGTAAATTCTTCTCCACAATGTTCTGTTGGTTGCCATTGTCTTTGTTTGAGTCCATGCAATGCCCCTATCCATGAGTTGTCCTTATTCCCTCATTACATGTTGTTCTGGGTCTGCTCCTCGCCTGTCTGTCCTGTACTACTCTGGCTTCCCAAATAATCCTTGCTTGTTTGTTTTCTTTTATTTTGGATACATGACCGAACCATCTGAGCTGTTGTGTCTCAATTTTTCTAATTATGCCCTTCACCTTTATTCGTAGTCTGATTTCTTCATTTATGTTTTTATCCAGTTTACACCATCGGTTTATCTTAATTTTTTTTATTTCCCACGCTTGTATTTTACTTTTTTAAGTTTTTCAGTCCGTAATTCTAAGGAATACATAAGTATAGAAACTATTACTAATTCATATATCAATGATACACATTGTTTAGACAACTTTCAGACTTTTTTTCTCATTTCACAGTTTCATAATGATCACTTTCAAAACAGCCAAAGGGTTACTAGACGTACTCCTTCATTGAAAAATTCGAAGTTAGTTCTCACTTCCTGTTAGGGTAAAAAATAGAAAAGTACCGCTAGAATAAGGTAAATTTAAAAAAAAAACCAACTCGTTCTTCTAGTTAAAATCACGATTACACTGAGAGAAGATGTCTTAAATTAACAATTAAAAAACAGGAAATCCAACAACATTTTTTTGGCTAAATACAGTCAATTTATGGTGATTATTATTATGTTGATTCAACAATATTATTGGTATTATCTTAAAAATCAAGGTAATGAGTGTTTAGGTTGAATAAATAGTTATCTTATCATAAATGTGCTAAACGAATTAATTAGAATAAAAACTAGAAGCCGTTAGGTTAAACCAACTGTACGGTTTATAACAACTCTCAATGTGTTATAACTCCACCATTAACTTTCATTTGAAATAAATATGTATATGTATGCAGTTGTTAAATTAACAAAATAGAAAGGTTATCACTATAAAAAGAAATACTTACATCAATCAAAAAGCTGTTTGCATTTAAATATTGTCTTTTTATTAAAATAATTTTATTAAGTACATCAAAGTGATAATTGATACTTTATTAACGGCTGTATTATATTAATAATATGGAGCGCATAATATTTTTATTATTGTTTCGCAGCGTCAGCTCACCACCGGTGGTGCGACAGAGATCGCAGTTTTAAAGATCACACCTCATATAAAAGACGACATAAATAATTTATGACCGTGTCTGCTGTACATACAATTTACGTAGAATATGAATTATTACTGGTGTGGAACAAGAGAAGCGCCATCTTTACAACAATTTAACGTAGTTGCTCACTTATATGGACGGAAAGTTTGCTAAATAATATTTGAACAGAGTACGAGTTAAAAGTGGGGAAGGCTAGATTAGAAAATAGGTAATTTCAACATCATAATTGCATTCAATGAACTGCAATTTCGGTTATTCTAAACCCTTATTTCTTAATAACGCCTACTTTGTTAAATAAGCAATATATAATGTTCAAATGAACTTGGGTTTGTTAAATTATTAAAGTAAAAGTACCAAAATAACATGATTGGTTTCACTACATTTTTCTTGTTAGATTAATCATAACTTTGGATAAATCAGCAACAAAACCTGTTTGTAATATTGTTAAAGCAAAACCAAGTTCAGCTAATAATTCAATGCACGAAGGCCCAAGAACGGGTTACCCTAAGGGTCAGGTAGTTTTAAATTTTTAATAGATTGCACAGGATATTTGGGTACTGAAAGATTCAAAGTTTCTTACTGCCCCTTGCGCCCTACTTGTGCGCTTTGCGCCATTTTGAATAAAAAAATACATTGAACGGACACTTCTTTTTGTTTCTCGCTCGCGTAAAACAAATTGTATATCGACCAAGGAAGCAAAGAAGGTTTTCTTTTTTTAATTTTCAGTTTTTATTTTGTTTGATTAGTAGGAGGCAGACATGAAGTTCCCAAGTAAAGCTAAAATTGCGTTACTTCCTCAATCAAATGTTGAGCTTTTTATCACTTAATTAATGTCGCTATAATTTCATGACTCTTCATTTCAATATAAAAGGCTTTATAATCAATCCTGTAGAAAACTTAGCGATACCTATATTTTCCGTGTCATTTTTAACAATAGAAGAAAGGGTAGGTAAGTTTAGGTGGGTAAAGAATTAAAAAGAGGCCGCTAATTATAAGAGTATTACTTCTGATTTCAGAAAGAACATCTTTTAGGTTGAATGACCAGCCTTTGTAGATGATTATATTTAATTGGTGTCTGGGGAAGTTTATTATATTATTTGTATGTGATATTCTTGCTACCTGCAAGGACTTCTAGCTCCTTAAACATCAAATGGTTGTGGTTGCGAGTGAATATTAATTACATTAAGTTCCTAGCTTTTCTTCCGCTATAATGCACGACAATACTGTAGACGGAAAATTAAAACAAAAGTGCTGAATCGATGGGTTTTTAAGATGGCGTAGAGAGTGGAAAAGAGGATCGACTTAGAAAATTTGGATTTTCTGTTATCTCACGCCCTAATACAATATATTAAAAGTTCGGCAGTACCCGATGAGTAAAATCCTTTTGTACACTGGACTGGGTATAACTAATTTGTATTTTTGATTTTATATAACAGAGTTTTGCAAAATATTTTGCCGCAATATTTTAAGAGGGCTGATATGTTTTACCGTTAAGTAGGTGGTTTAAAAATTTAGCTTTGTGATAAGTCGGTTTGCAACACCCATATGAATTTATACGTGCTTTGAATAATCCACATTACCGTGGATAATTGTAAACTTTCCACATTCATTACAATAAAGAACTGTCATTACTTTAACTAATTACAGTAATGGTTGAACTTTAGCGGTACCTATCTTGCGTAACGTCAATGAAATTTGATGCATTCGAATTCAATATTAGTGGAACTCAATAGAATTCGCAATTCGTGGTCAAAACCTGCGGCAGAGTGTACTCTATGTTGAAAAACAAGTCACTATTTATCAGTATATTCCGCATGAGGATATAAATTTTGTTTTGCTTCAATATTGGTGTATATACTCTCCGAAAATTATTTGCTTTGTTTGTTACTAAAATATTGATTTAATTTCAATGTAATTTAATTACTTCCATAGATGTCTTTACAATATTTCAGTTATTTAATAATAGTTTAGGAACAGTGTCTATTTAATCTAATATTTGAATTTGAATTGCATTTTTGTTTATTATACTAGATGATCTATAATCTTCCGAAATAGAAACGTTCAAATTGGGAATATTTTGTAGAAAATGCTTTAAATTAATTCTTGAAAATGCTAAATCAATTGGAACTAGCAAAATAAAATAGAAAATAGCAATTCGAAATGTGCTTATTTTACAGTTAAAACACCAAACAGAAAACAATTTCTGAAAATTCATGTCTTCATGTTCTTATCAAAATCAACTGAACCAGAACTTTTTGAATTGTAATAAAAGATGATCTATAGGTCAACATTATTATTATCATTTAAATTTTTAAAATAAAATATAACAAGAATAGTTTAGAAATATTCGTTAGTTACTTAGAGAAAGAAACATAAACATAGTCATATTTCAGAGGAAGAATAATCTTTAGTTAATATTTCATTAAGATAAAGAGGAGTACTGAGCTCCCTACTTTTTAATTTGCTTTTAGACAGCATAACAAAGGAAACACAAGGAAGAACAACAAAAATGTACATCGGACACTGATGCATAATGTCTGTGTATTTAACTGAATGCGCCTTTGCTGGTGATTTGTCGTTATTTAACAAAAAATAACATGAAAACTAAGGAAGAAGAAACAAAATTATGATAATAGATTTTGCAGGCTGATATGACTCTTAATAGAAAGAGGTTAGAACAGATCAAAACGTTTAGATATCTAGGGGTGAACATAACAGAAAGGTATACCACCCTACAGAAAAAAAGAACAACATTGGAAAGCATATCTACACGATACCGCAGCTTAAATGAGGAAGCTCATAAGAAAAGTAAACCACTACTAAAAATAATGGAAGATCGCCAGATGAAATGGTTTGGTTATCTAACCAGGCTAAGTGTATCTCGTATTAGGTTGGGAGGGTTGCTTTAGGCAACTATATTTTAAATAGAAAACTGGTTTTAATGTTGTGCCATTAAAAGGTAGGCTACGTTTATCTATGCATTAAAATAAAATAAAGGATTTGCTTGTGTAAAAATGTATATGCCTACATATTTTACTGTTCCTTTGGTAAAAAGGATTTTTATTACAAAACTTCTGCGGATCGAAATTCAATATTCTCTTAAAGTAAATCCCACATTTATTTCAATTTACGTTGTATAAAAATAACTCGGTTGGTATTACGTCAAATAGAAGTTTTAAATTCATTGTTAGCAGCTTTCGAGAACTAAAGTAAAACTTGTTAGGCGTAAGATATGTGGAAGACATAACAAACTCTTAAGTCAATGTATACGAAAAGAGAATATAAAACTACTTCAAGCAACTTCGCCGCAATACTCTTAGTAAGCGGATTTGATGACAAAAGCTTCGTGAAAGACCCCTATAGAATGGAAACTTACTTTTGCCCATCCACTTGCATTTTTTGGGGATTTCTTCTTGCTTTCTAGTGCCTAAATTTTATTCTGCGGCACAGAGCACGTACGCACTCTTGCTACGAATATACATATATCAGTTTCACTACATTTTGATTGTATAAAACTATAACTTTAAACAACAAACACATAGATACACAAGATATCCGATCAATCCGCGCTACATGACTTTATTAATTTGAGATAATTGTTGCTGGAATTCGTAGATTTCCAGTTTCAACCGAAGACCGAACCATTTCCGAAACAATTGTCTTGAATTAACAAAATCATGATGATCGGATATCTCTTGAGTCTATTACTACGCTAGAGTCCTTGCATATCTTTGAACAATATTAATTAAACTAAATGTAATATTTATTGTTAATTGATATTTTAGATAACTAATGTTTTGAGAAAGCTTACCTAAAATATTTAGAACTCATTTTGTTCATTATGTGTCGTGCAATCTTTCTTTAACTTACTCCCAACTATTTAATGTTATCACAGCAAAGTACGATTAACTTTTCGCGCGTGCTTAGAATAAAATTTTGCGGACGAGTGAACCAAATGCAGACCTATTTTATCAAAACAGTTGCAGGAGGAAATAAAACGCCATTAATATGTTTTAATTAATCCCTTGGTAGCGATATATACGCAATGTTTAAACGACTGAGTTTTCAGTTTGATAAATTTCGAATATAAAAATCGATGCTCGGGTTTTGATGTTATAATGTTAACAGTGGCGGTTGGCAAACACGACTACCCGTTCTATTTTTTTTTTCGACACTCCATATGCGAATGGAAAAAGCACGGAACTCGTTGAATAGGACCATTAATGCTTCAATGTAATACTGTTATAATTCTCTGTGTATCGCTCTTCGGCCACAATTAATGGAAATGCGCTGTGAAGGTCTCTTGCTATCTGTACAGAATTATGACGATGAAGTTATTGATCCAACTAAGTAGTTGAGCGAAAATGTGTTGTTTGATTTTGGGCTAACAATTATACATTGTGTACCCGTAAGTAACAACAAATAGGTATACTGTACACTACATTAATTTTAAGCAGGTATTTGTTAGCACTTTTTTAAAATCAAAATACCTTTCACATGAGACCATTCCATTGACAGGTATAAGTGGTGCCGCCAGCTGGGTTTAGATGAAACCTCTCAATCAAAATCAGTGTTAGCACTTTAAAGTGCAACTAGCTAAAATATACTACACCAAATCAAGTACTAACTTTAGTTTTAATGTCGCTACAAATGGTTCAAATAAACATTGAACTATTGTGATAATAAAATTACACACAATAATAAAATTAAACACAAAATTAGAAATAAGGAAATCAACACAAACATAAGATTACAAACGAATAGAGATATACATGACTACAAAACTCGCAGAGTATCGCACTTGAGAACCGACAAATATAAACATCACAACTGCAATCAAACATTAACTACAACAACAATAAAAATTTACAACAAATTACCGAAACAAATTAAAGAATTACCGTACCACAAATTTAAAAGCGAAATAAAACAGATTTTAAGGAAGAAAAACTAATAGTTAAAACCTAAACCACGACCGTACTCCAAGGAAGAAACTGCTAGGAGGCCCTCAATACCGCTAGCCCGAGATAGAAGCTCCCGAGGCGAGGATGAGGGATGGTGAGCAGCAGCGCTGTATATACATATAACGACATATTTTATGTAGCTATGTATTTATTGTGTTGTTGTCAATTTATTGTGAATAAATAAAAAATAATTTTGGTGTTTTATTTCAAAATAATTAACAATAATAGGATTTACTTAACTTCAGGAAGATATAACTGGAGGATATAGGATTAGGCCGAATATTTGTGGGGGCGCAGATGTTATTGCTGCAACAACACACAAAACACAATAGCACTATGATCAAGGGATAATTGAACTATTGCATAACATTCATAATTATTTATTCTTACGTACAAATTGTTTCTAGTTTTATAGTTCCAAATTTTAATTAGAGAAATTGATTGAAAAAAATTTGTGTAGTGAACATTTTGGTGTAACATGAAAGAAATTTTGCGCGTCAAATCAGACATTCAAAATGCTGTTGATAATTCCACAAAATTTAATTTTTTCGAATTTTTGCAAAAATTGCGTTAATTTTACGAAAATAAGTGTTGAAAGAGAGCAATTTTGTCAAATTTTATATCCTCCGTGTGTAATTTTGGCACCATTATGTGTATCAAACACGCATGCGCAATATTTTGTGTCCCATCATTTCCCTGTTTTGGTGGCATTTCTTATCGTAACGTTGTAGTAAGAGTATGGGTGAGAGTTTGTTGCATCATCTTATCATTACTTCCATTATGTGTGGTTAAAATATAATACAAACCCTACCTAAATTATATTGCATGCTAATAAGTAAATATAACTATAATTGTTGGTATGCAAAATTTCAAACTTGTGCGTATCACATGATATAGGAATAGAACATATTCCTTTTTGTAAAGCCAGAATTCAATATTTAGTTCTATTCATCTACTTATTTCAAAAATAATTCTCCTAAAAGCACGTTTACATTGTGATGTTTATTTTAAACGATATTATTTGGTGCAAAATATTGCTTTTCTCTATTTAGTCCAGCAGAAGTTTTCTTGAAACAATACGGATCCTGATAAAATGGTACTGGAAGATGACTGATGTGAAAATATATATGATATATATGTATAAGTAGGTATGCTATAAGATAATGACGTATTATTGCAGGCCCAAGTAACACCATTTCTATAGAGACATTAGCACTAACGGTTTATACGATAAACGTTATGTGACGGTTTAATTTATTCGTAATTTAGGTATATGTTTTCTTCGAATGTTTACCAATTTTTGTTACACTTATTTCATATAATACATACATACAGCACGAGTTTTCGTTCTGTGGTCACTCGATGTCATACAAACTCCGCATCTAATCGTGGTCCAATATACCTATTATAGTAACAGGCGTAATAGATATATTAGCGTTGCAGGCACCACTTCGCTCTCGCATTTCCGAAGATTGCTGATTACGCTAGAGGTGACTATAGGACGCTCGCTCTTCCGGTATACATATATTGTTTGTAGTTCAGTAAATAAAGTATTTGAAAAATTTTGTCATCTTTAACTTGCTTCCTTGTGGATCAAATATATACAGCAAAGGAAATATACGCAAGGACGCATATAACAAAGCAATAATTTATGCAAGTGAAGTGGCACTGAAAAAATTACGTAACTATCATATTAAGGATTATAGAAAGCTAACACAATAAAGAGCACAACAACAACACCGTGCAGTATATTGAAGCAACAATATTTAGTGAGTTGACATCATTGTGCATGTGTATTGACGTGACACTGCAATGTGCAAACTTCACCAATCTACTAGTGACACTGTTACACCTATGGGTGTTAACATATTGCCAACTCCATATTTAATAATTTTACAGCGACTAAATAGTGCTATTTTACACTGTGATAGAGTAAAATCGCAACACAGGCATGTGTGTACCTATCTAGACACAACAATTTCGTATAGTGTGTGTAAGTTAGAAATTACAATTTACAATTAGCTTTTAATGAAAGCTATATAGGAAAACGTATTTGTGTAAAGAAGATCTAGATGGCTACTATAATATGATATCTCTTATAAAATAATCCGTTTTCTTTCATAGAATCAATAGCATTAATAACATAGGAAGCAATATGATGTTGGACAGAAGCAATGGCCAGGTATCGTATATAAAGAAATAGGAAAGAGTTTGAAACCTGGGGGTTATAATTTTCATAATTTACAATAATATGACAATAATGTAATATTTACCGCTAACTAGAATTTATGCCAACAGATCTGCAAAAACACACAATTTAGAAATTATTCATATGACGGCAAATAATTTAGTAATTAACTTCCATACGTAAATACAGTTTTGTACGATTCAATATTTATACACAATAGGCCGCATTGTGTTAATTTTATAGAATAATTTATCATTGTATTTACCTGAGGGTTTATATTTATCTACACTATATTTCATTTAATAATTTGTCCGAAAATAAAAAGATAAAATAAACCAATAAATTGAAATAAAGGCCAAGTAATAAATATATTTGAACTAAAAACACTGAAAAACATTTTAACTGACGACAGTCAGCTAAAGTAAGCCAAGCTAAGTCAAGCCAAATAGAATTGGGTTCTTTATAAATATTTTTTATTTCATATTTCTAGTAAGTTCTGTTTTAACGGACAAAGAGACTCAGATATATTTATTCCTGTAATAATCGGACAACAAATATTTCAAACAGTTTGCTTTGGTTATTTCGTTTAGATGTTAGCTATAAATAGGCAATAACTTTATTGAATAACGGCTTCGTAGGGCAAATATCTCACTTTAGTAGAAATTTTACTATAAATACCTAAGCGTAAAGTATTTATCCGGCAGTTAGTAACGCTACAATGCTTTTACGCACGTTCTGAAGAAAACTACCATTTTAAAATTGTCTGAGGTATTAATAAATTGTTTATCTAATCATCCAACTGTGGAATAAATACTCAGATGCTAACTGTAAATCCAACCTCAGCTGCACATATACACGCACAGTCCCGTAGTTAGCTCCATTGGACCGTAACGACTCCATTTAATAGGAATGTCAACGAGTGGTAAACACATGTTTTGTTCGTCCTTCTTATCAATGGCACCATATTAATCAAGTAACGCTCACATCCGTGATTATCTAAAGACATATTGGTGCCCTCCCTTTTCGGTCTCCGATTGTTCATTATGCATTGTCATGGTGATGCATAATTAATTTTGAAACGTGAAAAGCATTAAAAATTTTATTTATGTTAGCTTTAGTGCACGTCTGAAGATTTGGATCGTTCCCTATAACTGTAGGTATAGCTCGCTCTGTTGATGACAATAAAAGTCTACTAAAAATATAAAGCTGTGAGAATGTTCCTTTCGAGGGTTTTCGTTCCTTTCTATATTTTTTTTTGAATAGGTTTAATTATAAATTTATTGTACTTAGATGTTAATAAGTGTCTACCATTATTGAGTCCATTTCGTTTATTTAATATTTCTTATTAGTTATTTTACAGAATTTACAATAACTAACTAAATAACTTTCAAATAAACTAGTATAATTTCAATAAAGAAATTTTATCTTACAGGGTAGAAGTCAATAAACAATATAGCTAAAGCGGGCACAAAAGGCATTACCTCTATCTCTCTGTTTTTCTCTAAATTATATGACGGCAGGGAATCTCTTTAACAAATATACTGCTTCTTTTTTGTTTAATAAAGAAACTTAATTCATTTAGAATAAAGGGATTAACAAACAATGCCTTGTATTAAATCATTTCCAAGTATATATATATATATCTTTATGGCGCATAAAGCTTCAAGACTAACAGTAAGATGAAAAAGTACTGAAAGGTTGCAAGGGTTTATTGTATGAATAAAATGTGCTTAGTAGAAATAAAATAATGAAAGTAAGAGGCCAAGGAAATCCACTTAAAACGTCAAAATATTGGAAAATAACTTTCAGAAATACCTTAGATGTAAACTGGCCGTCACAACTTTAATTTTTGTTTACATATATAACTATCGGCACTGCGACTATATTTTGTCATCACTGCAACAGTAATCTATATGCATAGCAGTGTGCATGTAGTCTATCGAAGAAACTTTCTTATTGAACAAAGGAATAGAAGAAACACTGCCGTTACGGCATACATGTAAAAATGTTTATGAATATCGTTATCCTAGAAATTGCTCTATGGTAAACACCTTTTGAAGTTGTGGAAAATCGTCGAGCTTGTTTGGTAATTACATACATTTTGCTTATATTCCTTTTTGTTTAAATTTTTATTTTTTTATTTATTTAAATACATATGTTCAGAAAAAGCCTTTATAAAAACTTTGAAACTTTTGACGCTGCAGTCGTTATCGTAAAAGTGCCCTAAGATCGATTATTTTATAGTAAGTTTTGTACGGACCATTTTATACCAAAACAGCAGTAATATCAACTTGTTTTGGGCGCATATTGCATATAACTTTGTTATAATAAAAGTTAAACTGTTACACTATAGAAGAACTTTTATAGTGTAAAATACGCGTTAGAAGATAAGTTACACCTTCAAATTTTTGATGAAGGATCTTACACTTAAAGGGATTAATATTTCATCTCTTCGTATTAAATATCACTTGTTATAACTAACACATTCTGGAGTTATATCATCTTCATATCTTGCCTTTTAAGTAGGTAGTATAAATGTTATATTAGTCAAAGTTTATTCTCTCTGGGAAGGCAAACAAATAACTACAACACTGGAAATATAAAGATCATCTTAATCGAGTAATATTTTCCTTATTTCGTAAATCTAACGTCAAGCAAAGTGCGAAGTTACGTTTTTATATTTAACTCTAAAGAAAGAGAAACATTTCATAATTTTAGTGTGATTTAAATAATTTTTCTAGTCGACCAATTGACTCTAAAAACAGAGTGGTCGCTAGAGAACGACCAAAGTGGTGATTTTAACTACGTTTTTCTTTCTGTGTAGTAAACCCCTATGCATGGTAACTTTTTTAAAGGATCATTTTATTCAATGCATGAAAATAATAAAAAAAAAAACAACTTTATAGAAGTACTCACTCTTTTTTTCTCAAAAATAGAACGCTGTTCCTAATATATTTGCATTAAAAGCGACAATAATCCTAAAATTAACTGCAACTTGTCCCTTTTGCTACAACTAATTTGTTGAAAATAATTAATTTCTCATGACTCTCTATATTATTACTGAATGTAACGAATATAAATTACTTGCTATTGATGTCTATCGTTGGCTCTTATATTATTTCAGGTGAATAAAATAGGGGAAACTATATTGAGAAGAAAAGCAACATAAACAAGCAAGAAGTTATTACATTGTGTTTTTATGGTTTTATTTGCTCTGGTTTATAATCTTGATTTATAAAATCCGTTTAAAATTCCGTCTACATAATATTTAAATTTACACATAAAATTGGCACTACTACTAAACTAGGTACATTACGAATTATAAGCTTACAAAAAGATAAATGTAACAAAGCAAAACTGCTTTGTATCTTCCCAATTATTATATAAACTTCATTAAAAAGAATATAATTTAAAACGAGATGCAAAATTAATTTTTATTTTGAAAAAATACTTATAATGTATTAATATAAATATGGATTTTTGAATTTAGTGTATTATATATAAAACCGTACTTATACATTCTTGAATATTGCTGGTTTTTATGTAATTTTGCACTTTACTTGTTGGAGTGTAGTTATTGTATTTCCTGTGGTAGACCTATACAAAACTAACTTTACTAGAAGTTGTTGGTTATAAAATATCTATCGTCAAAACTACAACAAAAAAAAATCCTATTCTGAAAGTTTGGTTACATGACACTATAGCTTAAAGACTACACTTGAAAAATGTTTAAAGCCGTGTATTATGTGGATTCTTTAATAATATAAGGATATCGGAAGGAAAACTCTTTCAAAACTTATCTTTAGCAAAGAAAAGTTTTAATTTAATGTATAGTTGCTCCTGCAAAGATGAGAAGGTTTTGCATAAATCTTGGGCGAAATTATTATAATCCTTTATTTAATTTTATTGGGTTTGCATAACTAATGAAATAAATTAAGACTGCAGATATGCCGAGAAAAATAAAACAGTTGCTATTAATGAGTTTCAAATGTATTAGAGCGAATGATTAGCAATAAAAGGCGTTCAATAATTAAATTCTTCAATAGGCTATAATTTCCGTTAAGTTTAAGAAACTGAATGATTTGGATTGTTTTAGTGAAGAATTGGTACTTGAAATTTGTGGAATACACTTAACTGAATTAAATATAGTTGTAATTGTAGTAACGTCAATGAGTCTTTATAATACATACAAATTGAATAGCTCCAGAGAGTGTAAGCTGCATTGATAATTGTTTTTCTGATATTGGTAGTTTGTTAAGAGACTAACGTGGTCGATTGTATGTTACCTGTTCATTATGGTTTATTAGTTGCTTTGGAATATCATGAAAAGAAAGCTTGTGAATACTATATACAAAGACGAATTTCTGAAACGGGATTAATAAACTTTACTTTTGGTATACAAAATTTTAATTGGAATCTGGTATTAGACAAAATACTGCGGTGGATATGTTCAGAGTTTTTGTTTGACGAATTTTCTAATCTCTACAGCACCAAATTTCCGCAAAAGTATTTTAAATAGAAAAATATAAATGTTAAAACTCCGACGTGGTATTCTAAGGATCTAAAACATATATAAAGGAAGAACTGAATGTTCTTAATACTACATAAACGTATAAATACAGAAGAATTTTATAATTTATTAAAAAAACACAAAAAAGAAACTTAATAATGCAAAGAAAAATGTTAACGTAAATTATGTTAAAGATTCTGATGATAAATCGAAAGCAGCATGTACAGTCATTAACGCAGAGCTAAACAAATGTTTTGAAAAACAAGAGCGCCGACAACTAACTCCAAATCAATTGAATTTATTTTTTCTTTCAATTTAGGAAGTCCTTGTCAGCAGTATATCCCCTGGTAAGCATGATGCAAATGATTACTTAAACTTATATAGTAGGCAGCGAGTCATGTTTTTTTTTTTAATCTAGAACCCACATCTGATACAGAAATATTTGAAATAATAACGAAATTAAAAAGTACGGCTGCTGAAGATATTTATGATATGACGCCAAAAATCTTAAAACGTGTTGGTCCCCTTATATCTGAACCATTATCTATGTTGGTGAAGAGACTAACTGGTGCTAACTTTAACGGTTTTATTTAAAGTTTTAATAATAATCTTTTAGTTATTTTATTCTTAAAGTTTTTGAAGAAATGTTAAAACGTTGGCTACTTAGCTGTTTTGATCAATTTTCTTTATTCTGTGAACAGCAATATGGATGTCTTAAAAATAAGTCAAAGATTAGGGCGGTATGCGATGCCGTTAACAATATTATCGAGTGCTTTGACAATTCTCTCAAATCTTCAGTAATTTTTTTTGATTTGTCAAAAGCTTTTGACAGTGTTTCTCAGATTTTACTTCAAACGCTGGTTCACTATGACATAAGATGGGATTCACTTAAGCAGAAGAATTTTAAGAATTTTCGAATCCTATTTGATGGATAAAAAGCAGAGTGTAGTCATAAATAACGTAAAATCAGATGACAGATTAGTCTCTCGAGGAGTATCACAAGGCCCAAAACTAGGACCAATATTATTTTTAATTTAAGTAATGATTTTTGTATAAATCTAGAAATGTGCCAA
The DNA here is from genome assembly GCA_949128085.1 of Cetonia aurata. NCBI lineage: Eukaryota > Metazoa > Arthropoda > Insecta > Coleoptera > Scarabaeidae > Cetonia > Cetonia aurata. Next base: position 53,874,341 of record OX421882.1, on the reverse strand, counting down.
TTAATAATGTATGGAGACGATACAACTCTTTTTTTTTTTTTAGAACCGATAGTGAAAATCTTTTGAATGCGAAAGAAATTGATGGACTAACCAAAGCTGAGCTCTAGTATCAAGTAAAGAAATTAAAAACTCAACAATACAAAAATATAAAAAAATTACATATGAAGTAAAATCAAAGAATACAAACACTGTCAAATTATTGGGCATTCATATCGATTCTGGCCTAACTTGGAGAGATCACGTTGACTTCATTTGTAGAAAATTAAATATTACAGCGTGTCAAATAAAAGGGATTATTCAAATGACTGACGTAGAGACTGTTATATTCTAGTAACTTCCACTCTATCATAAATAATAGCATCCTACTATGAGGTGGTACAAAACAAAATATAGACAGGATTTTTAAAATACAGAAGACATGCGCAAAAGTAGTAATAAAATAATTTATTGCAATATGATATTAAAGTATTACTATTAAAACAATTCAAATCTGTTTTAAAAAGCCACCCGACTAATTGTGCTTTTTATGCAATTGAAGATAGCTTTTGTTATAAAATTAATGTTAAACACACATAGTTTAAGTTCAGAATTTATTATTATTTATTTTCTTATTTTATATTTTCTCCTTGTACATTGATTTTCTTTTGTATATATTCTTTTAAAGAATGCTCCAAGCGCTACACATATATTTCCCTAAAAGATGTTGGTGTGGAAATATTGAGGATATCTTTCCGTACGATTACTGCCGACTTCTCTTTTAAGATATAAACGAAAATGTTTGTTTATTTATTCTAAACCCATTCAGCTGCAATAAATAGAAAAACTGAAAATGTTGAAAGTCACATTTCAATAGAAATTTTCAAATTGGGAAGTATGTAACTGAAAAAAGTAATAAATTACTGTAAATTCACTAAGTAAAAGAATAAACAAAACCCAGTAGCTAGTTTACTCTGCTCTAATTCGTGCTAGAAATGACTAAATGGTGTAGTTTCTGTGGCTTCCCTCAGTTCTTTTATTGGTTTTTACTAAAGCAAAGCAAGCTAAATGAGTAAATATAAATTTAAGGAACATACCATCACCCATCCCCTAATAAACAAATCACGGCTATTCAGAAAATAAATTGAAAATTTAATGTAAGCCTATTATGAATGCTGCCCTCAAATTTATGCACTACGAAATCCAATTTTAGAATTTAATCAAACAACAAAGCTAATATAATACCAAATTAAATAATAAAGGAGTTAAACATTTTAGCTATTAGCGCTTTATGTGTGCTTTTCAATTTATACAACACATTCGTTAATTAGCATAAATTAGAAACTGAGAACTGCTAACGTTCTATTTACACAATGGTGTAAAATGGACTAGAATTGTAAATTTGTTTAGAGTAATTTTAATAAACACGTTTGAAATATTCATTACGTGTTTGTTTTCTATTACTTCATTGAAAACTTTCAGCTATAATGTAACGGGTATAGCCGAATTCGTTATCCTTTGAATTTTCAGTTCGCATACACGCCTCGTCCGGACGATTTAACATCGGAAAACCCTGCAAAATATTTAACGTTGGGGAAATCTATTAGCATATTTATGAAGTTCGGGACGCAAAGTGTAACAATATTCATAATTTTATGTGATAATTTCGCCAGCGCTATTTTCATGTAGTTCTCAGAACACGCGTGACCCATGAGAATTTTCTTCGGGCGGCAGAAGATCCTTATCTATATGCTTTTCTTTTCTGGCGTGGCGGGGTGAATGAATAAATTAACCCGAAGATGTGTATTGTAGACACTTTCTACTTGTAGATTTTACTCTAAAGTAAAGAAAAAAACCCATTGCGAAAAATTGTGAAAGATTCTGAAAATATCCAATGTTCAAGAGTATCTCGTCATGTACTAAAATAGGATTGGTATCTTCAATAAATCCTCGATTCTATTTTTAATGCTCTTGGAAATGTATGCTGCGGTATAAGCATTTTGCTCTGAGATTTCTTTTATCTAGGTATTGTTTAATTCTCTTTAAATATGAATAATTGAGCTTTACTCAATCTATAAATTGAATCATTATACTTTCTACATCCAAAACCGAAAATCCAATATTTTTTTTTACTGGAAAAATCAATGTATGCGTGTTTATGACGATATTGGTATTTGTTTTAAATTTTACATCAATATTTTCGATATTTAATAATTTAGCCGGTAGACTCACAGAAAATTAAAATTAAAAATTGTAGTAACTCACGTTTTTAATTTATGAAAATCCACCGCACAAATTAGGTACACAAACACAGCATAGAAACACTGTAAATCTTTAGAAAAGCACTCTTATTATTGTTGTAATTCCAGAAAAGCGGCGTTGTCAATATATCCTTTTAAATAGCAAGGCACCACGTCAATGGAACTTTAAATTGCACATTAATCGCCACTTCCACATTTGTAAACATTGACGCGAATATAACAACAAATTGGCCTCATCAGTTAATGTTAATTAGGCGAAAAATTCACATAAAAATACTAGTAATAAAAATATATAGGTATGTCGGTGTACAATGTTCTTTATATTCACTAAAAAAAGTCCTTATAATAAATTGCGTTTACTTCGATCGATACAGTTATATTCGTTTACTCGCTTCGTTTCGTTTTCTTTTGTTTGTCTTCCGTACCGCTTAGCCGATATAATATTTCGTTTTGGGAGAATTTCAGAATCTCCCCGGAAAAACTCCGTTTGACATCAACTACGCGCAGCCAAAGCGACCGGACTACTAAAACGTCCGCGTTGCGCACCACACAACGGCCCACGTACAACTGAGCACGAGAGACCAACTAGAGAGAGACGGAATCGGCGACAATCAATCAAGCGCGAGCGATAGAAAGAGAGGCAGGCAAACCGGAGGGCCCTGAAAGAGAGAACAAGACATCTCCAGTAATTATATGGAATCAGAATCAACCTTCTTATATACGGATCAAGTAGCAAGTCGTACACTGCTTAGCGAGATTGTGGTGAAGGAAGGTCGCCGGTTTCTGTTGCGGTGGAGCGACGTGGGTCAAAATTTAAAAAAGAAAATAGTCGGCCCCGGACGGAATTTGACAGTGAAAAAAAAACAATGCGATTTTTTTATGGCGTTTGATAAACAGGTTGGTGGCTTGTTTTCATTGATTGCTTTTTTGTACCATTACTTCTTCATCCTTTTAATTAAAAGACGAATCGCTCCCGGAAAGTTCACATTATTTATTTGTTACATACCTACATTATAGGTGATAATTATGTTTGCAGTTGAACTGGTACGTAATAGTACTAAGAAAACACTATTATTACAGCCAACATCTTCATCAGCAAATTTAAAACCGATCGATCTTAAAAATATTTGGCATGCTTCCTACATATTTGGTTTAGATACAACGTTTGATGGCACGTCTTAATCTTTTGACAAGAGCAAATGCTTAATTAATTTTCATGGACAACTACATCTAAAATCCCCTCTATCTATATAATAAATTCGCTCACGAAGAGGAGTCTTTCTCAAAATAATCGTGTGCAGAAAATCTAATAGTGATGATGTATTTACGTCAGATTTCTTTAATTATTTCCCTACCTATTAGCTCTTTAGAGCACTGCATACCTAACTTTCCTTGATCTAAAGATCAGACAAATAATGAGTTTCTGGAAATTATATTCGCCTGCAGCATCCTGTGAGTGTAGTGACTCCACAAGTGCTAGTGCCGGTTAAAACCCCGCATAGAGAAGGTGGATCATCATCATCAAGCCGTTCAATCCTTGTGGATTATGGCTGACGCTAGAGCGTCATAAAACCCCTCTCTTTAGGTGAATCCTTTCTTTCTTTATTTAAAGTCCGTTGTGAGTCCTGGCTGCCGACGTTATTTTCCTCCACTGCTCTCTATCCTTGCACCTCGACTTTCAATGCGTCACTCCCATCATCCTTGCATCCTCTTTCACAGCGTCTCCCCATCTCCTCCTCGGTCTTCCTCTGTTTCTAGCCCCCAGTGGGATCCACTCTGTTATCCTCCTGATCATTTCTGTTGGTTTCCTTCTCATTATATGTCCTGCGCATTGTAACCTCTTTGTTTTAAAGTATCTTATGATGTTTTCTCCCCCGAGCTCATCTTCTATCTCTCTGTTCCTTTTCATTCTTGTTTCCCCATTCTTCTGTTATATTTGGTCCCAATATTGTTGGCATTATTTTTCTTTCTAATATTTTTAGATATTCTTCCTCCTTTCGATTTATTGCCATTGTTTCCAGCGCATCAGTAATAACTGATCAGTGTCTGATCAAGGTTTTATATATTTTTATTTTGGTTTTTTTACTTAGCATTTTATTTTTCAACAGAAATTTATTCCTACCGTATGCCTGGTTTCCTTTTAAAATTCTCTCTCTCACTTTGTCTCTTATAGTTCCTCCTACTGTAACTCCTAAGTAATGAAAAGAGGCGACTGCTTCGAAATTATATCTTTTAGTATTTAAAAAGTTTTGTGTTTTTACGACCCCTTTTCCCAGTTTTAAGTATTTTGTCTTTGCTTCATTTATTGCCATACCAATTTTATCTGCCTAAAATCTAGACTTTCTATAGCCCATACCAGATCATCTCTTGTATTTGCTATTATCGCAACATCGTCTGCATACGTTATTAGTTGTATCTGATTGGCCGTAATGTCTTTCTTATCTAATTTTGCTCATCTTATAACTCCTTCCAGCACTAGGTTAAACAACGTTGGCGATATTGGGTCATTTTGTTTTACCCCTTTATTTACTTCGAACGAATCTGTTGTTGTTCCCTGGAATCTCATTTTGGCTTTTGTGCGTTTCAAACTCACTTCTAGAATTGTTCTCAGTTTTTTGGGTACTTCTAATATTCCTAGCTCTTTAAACATTTGCTGCCTGTTAAGAGTATCGAAAGGACTTTTAAAATCAATAAATGTTACATGCGTTTCTTTGCCATATTCCCACGTCTTTTGGAAAATTTGCTCCAGCGTGTGTATGGCGTGAATCGTGGATCTTCCTGGTCTAAAGCCATTCTGGTAATCCCTTAAACGTTTGTTTACTAGATTCACTAAGATTTTGTAGGGAACATTCAGTAAAATTATTGGCCTGTAGTTTGCGTATTTTTTCTTGTCTCCCTTTTTATATATGGGTGTAATTATATCAGTGTACAGTCTTCGGGTATTTTATTTTGCGTCCATATGAGTTTGATCAGGTGGGATATTTGTGCTTGTAAATGCTGTCCTACATAGAAGGACCTCGAAAAAAAAAACCTGTGGAATGAAGAAAACTTAACGGAGAAAGACTAAAAAAAAGAGATCAAAAACTGTTAATGGAAATGAAAGAACGTGGCATTCACTTATGGAGGTAGAGAAACTGTATCATATGCATGGCTGTACTATTATATACAAAAGAACTGAAAAGCACGGAAAAGTTAAAGTGGAAGTACTCGTAAAGGATAGATATGAAAGCCTGAAAATTGCTTTCATATCTATGAAAAATGAAAGGAAAATATTGAAACATGTGCGTATTTGACCACAGATCGTGGCGAAAATATATTAATCCATTTGTACGGCTACGACTTTACGATTGCAGGTCATTTTCACAAAGGCAAATGTGAAGATTGAAGTAAAACAGCAAGGAGTAATTACAAGCAAATAGGTGTACTCCTAAGCGTTGGTTACAAACTGCTTATATCTGTACGATACTGCACCATTGCTGAAGGGTCGGTTATACGGATTTGTTCAGTAGCACAAAATATTAAATACCTACAAGTAAGTTAAAGTTCATCTCTACTTTATTCATAAATCCAAATACTCCTGTCTCTTATTTTGTGATCTGACCAGAGCAATTCTTCAATCAACGAAATTGTGAACCGTCAAGTGAAAAACTGCTGATAGTCTGAATATTTAGACTGAATAAGAGAAACTAACTTCCAAGGATGGTGGAAGCGCCAGTTGTTGGATGTTAGGGGATCAGCTCGATACTTAATCCAACTATTATTTTGCGCTCCTCATACACTAGCTATTTCTTCTGCTAAAAATATTAATTAAAATTTGTAGCAAGCGATGTTTCTTCAAAAAAGGGCGCTTGAACAGAGTATTATCAGGCGATAGCTTTAAGTCCTCTAGATTACTTGTTTTGGGCACATTTAAAAAATCTGGTTTATAGTACACTATTACACACAGAAAAATGCATTATGAGTTTAATTTAGTCTGAGTTTAAAAAATTGCACTTTGCATTCTGAGTTCCAAACAAAATATTGTTTTAACACAATTTTCTATAAGTTTTGGAAATTTTGGAATTATTTACATTTTATTAGAGATTTAGATACCCACTAAAAAATATTACACTTTTCCTACGGAAAATTCCTGTAATGTATAGGGTAAATTTACCAAAAATTGGGAAATTTACTATAAAACTTTAGGTAAATTTCTCAATTCTTGGTAATCTTACCCAATACATTTAGGAATTTTCCGTAGGAAAAGTGTAATTTTTTTTAGTGTGTAATCTTATTATACAGAATTTTTAAATTTATTAAACACCAAATACTCTTCTTCGTATTATTTCAAGATACATACAGGGGAATCCCAATTTAAATATTCAGTATTATATACATACAAGGTGAATCCCAATGTAAATATTTAGTATTATATATACAGGTTGAAGCTCAATTTTGGGTTCTCGCCTTTCGCCGCAGCTTGTGTACCGACTGTTGACCGATTGCACAGTTATTTTAGTTTTATTATTGTATGCCAGACGGGCACGATGCGTTTCTTTGTCTCTCTAATTCTTTTTCTATTATAATATGTCTATATATTAGAATTTGGGAGTTTCGTTACGCATTCTCTTCCCTTTTCCTATCCTACTGAACAACCCGCCATCTTTTGGTTTGGACGTACAGTCTCGCAGGTGAGTGTAAACCATAGTGGCGCCTCATCACCATCTTTCGGACCACCTCGTCTTCACTATAACCGGATAGGACACCTTACAGAGGATTACGGTTAAGTTAATATTAAGAGAGAAAGAGATTTTTTCCGTATTGGGATTTTTAGAGAAAGGGGCGTTACAACATTTGTAACAATTGCTTTTCGTTATTAACTTATTATTCCATGTTAGTCGAATCAACTATAACGTATGCATGATTTCAATTACTTATACTTATTGAGATAATTACAACAATTTAACGCTACACGCACTGTTTTTATTTAAAGTTAAAGTAGCATATCATGATTCTTCTAACTTTTTTTTGTGTTATTCATAATATACATTGCGAAATCTCTAATAAATATTTAATTTTGTAATTTGCTTAGTAAATTACTATTATTAGACAATTCTAATCGGATGTTTTATTTAATAAATAAATATGTACAAGTTACCATCTTTGCTAAACCTGATGTTATTTTATACATGTTATTCGCTCACGACAAATTGATATCCACCGCAGTGTTCTGTATTGCAGTCTATTTGTCCGAGACTTCTATTTGCGTGGGGAAAGGCTGATGGTGGTAGGATTAATTAGTGTAATTAGTTTAACCGGTTTTTATAGGTATCCGGAGATGTACCGCGGGCGGGCACCCTTTTCCCGACACTCTCCAGATGACTCGACTTTGCTGCTCTTTCTCGTTTAGGGACTGTGACGGGTTGTGGTCAAATTGCCCTGGACAAACTAAACTTAACGCCAGGCAGTGCCTTCTCAACTTTATGTCAACAACGGAAAGTTGGGTTCAGGTTGCGCGTTAAAACTTATTTCTTCAGTATTTGCAGGAGTAATTGACTTTGTGAATGGTTTAAATTTTGCACGAAATAGCGTCGCTGATATAAACAAGTATCTATCGAAAGTACAGCATTATTTTGAAATATGCTATTTAATTTATCTGTGCTTATAGTTTAGAGTTTGAAAATGTTAAAATCAAATCCTTCATCAAGTTTTAAGGAAATATTGCTTTTGGCATCCATCTTTTACTGTCGAACTAACGGTTGCGTGTGGTGATTTTATCAAGTTTACATCGCGATGGATTGATGAGTATTTGTTGTAATAATATTAAACTGCCGCGTTGCTAACTTTATGGTATTGATATATTGCAATATTTCAATAGCTTTTTAATTTGCTGATATTGAAATCTTATATACTTACTATGTTTATGTTTTATATTTTATTCGTTTGTTTCACAAGCCACACTACAAACGTAGAATAAGCGTTTACAGTAACAAATAGGCTGATAGCCTAGTGGCTTGCACATTTGGGTATCAGCTGTGAAGTCGAGGGTTTAAACCTCACTCTGTTCAATTACAATAACCGTTTTTTTTCTGGGGTCGTAATGATGATTGGGAGGTGGCTCTGCGGAGGTGCCTGAGAAGCATAATAAATGGTTAGCCTTTATCAATTTTATTAAAAAAAATTTACAAATGTTTATTGTAATATTTAATTTTATATTTAATTGTTTTGGCATTATAACCAATTGTTAAACGTTTATGGCGCGGACACAATGTTGCTTGGGGTCGGGATGTATAAATATTTATGTTATAAATAATTACCATTGAGAATTATGCAAAGTACAGGTAGTCTTTGTTTCCAGATATGTCATTTAACAATAAGTCGGAAACCACTTAAGTTAAGGCATTAAAAAACTTCTTGGGGTCAGCCAATTTATACAGAATCTCTAACGGTATTGCGATCCCATCACTTACGAAATCTACATAGACGGATCTAAGATGGAACAGTCTGGTATTAAGGAATGTTGGGAAAAAAATGCAAATTCGACTTATTTATTGGGCGAAAATAGAGGAAATCTAGAGGAGCGTAGAATACGAACCAGAGGCCGTGCCGAATTGCGACCTGCGGGGATGGATTGAGCATATAATAGTTATTTACAAACCAAGTGCGTAAAAACTCACTCAAATTCGTGCCCATTGAGCGCTCGCCTGACGGCTCGTGCTTCATACTGACCACTTATTTGCGAATTGTGTTGTTACTTTTGTGTTTAAATATGAAGTTTGTAAAATATTTTTTGTACGAATAATACTTTTAATAATAATACTATCAAATACCGTTTATTACGATTAATGCTGTTTGCTTATGTACTGTTAAATATGTATTATGTTAACGTTAGCTAACGTTTGATAGTTTAGTCATTTTACTTTGCCAAATGTCACCAGAAATGTCAATGCATTTGTATACGTTTGCTAGTACTAATTTCACTTTACGCACTAGTGCGTGAAATACTATTATCATGCAATATGAATACAAAAATGTCATTATAGACACCGAGTCGGACGCGATTCTGGTATACCCCACATCCAAGCTATGACTGACATTATAGGAAAACATTCTATTCAAGTACAACATTAAAACCTCAATTTCAAAGAACTCTCAGATTTCGTGTCCATTAAAAATCGTAATCCTTCCGAATCTTTTGATGTTTACTGAATTCCATGTTCTCAGACGTTGCGCGTAAGTGGGTGTGCATAGGCTGGAAACCGCCCATCAAATCCAGTTTATGTTCAAGCCCTAACTCGCAATCCTTATTACTATAACGGCAAAATTCGAGAATCTATTGAAGTCTACGTACATCCCATTATGAGGCTTATCACCTACGTTACATCTAGAACTTCTTCTTTTCGAACCATAACTGTTATCCACATATAAACCTACACACTAAAAAATATTTGCAATTCCTACGGAAAATTCCAATAATGTATAGGGTAAATTTACCAAAAATTAGAAAATATACCTAAAGTTTTCTAGTAAATTTCCCAATTTTTGGCAATTTTACCTTATACGTTACTGGAATTTTCCGTAGGAATTGCATATATTTTTTAGTGTGTATCCTGACGTATTAGTTCTTCAGTTTCAGTTCAACTGCGACAGAAGCAGCAGTCCTGAAGATGACCTAACAAGTAAAGACGAAACGTCCAGCGGGAGTAGTTCCAAGATGCGGTTTCAACACAAAAGCCTAGCAGCGTATAGTAGAGCACATTTTCGGCGAGGATTAGAATCATGCATGGAATCTTTGGAAAGGTTAACTTCTCTTTGGAAAACTTAAACAAGACATATCAGCTTTGCAGCAGCTTCTGTGGTCGGAACGACTAATCGAACCATACGGATATTAATAATATTATTAATGTTGTTGTCAACTTTTATCAACCTAATATAGATGGACAAACCATCAATCGCATTCTACACTTTACTTATAACTAAGCTGAAGCGTGATTTACGCGCAAGGCGATGGCCGATATACGACAAGTACTTATAAATAGCGCATATCGATATATTACAATTCCTAGTTCTACGATGCAAAATATTTTCGATTGTTCTCTGTATATATCACAGCGAAATTATCATCAGAAATGGATTTGCCCGCCTGGCGCGATAAGAATCATATAAACAGATTTACTCGACCGCAGAACACGTGCAGTTGAAATACATCGGCGTAGCCATCAAATTACTATTTACATCGTACTGAATAGTAACGCGCGCGCCTTCCCGAATGAAGAGCCTATGAAGTGGGCATATACGAATCCCTTTTTTGCCCAAACGTATCATAGCGTGTATTTTCACCAAAGTAAAGCGAACTAGACTATAGTCCCATCTAGTAAGGCACATAACACATGAGTGGAGTAAAAAAGGAAATCAGCATAGGAAAATTAACGATATCAAAGAAGTGGAAAATGATTTAAATGAAACATAGTAGTGATAAAATAACCAACGAATCAGGGAAAGAACCTATTCAACACTATTTCAATTCGGTAAATCAATGCAATCTGATACGGTCCAATTCGAACAACTGCTACGTGACCTAGTTCGCTATAACATAACTGAAGGACGTGACAGAATTCCGCACTTGACATGTTCGCTATAACGAACAGAACTATAAAGAAATTTAAGGTACACCGGAGAGAATAGCGGATGTTGGAAAGTGGCTTGCTTTTTGAATTGTTTGTAATTGGAAAACAATATTTTCAGCTTTGCAGATCGAGCTCAAAAGTTCCAATTCAGGTGACAGACCTTTTGTACGGACGTCTGGAAATTGTTACCTTTAAGCGCACGTAAAGAACACGTATGCAGTAAACTCACTCTTCATAATAATAAAACAAAATACATTAAAATGTGGCAACGAAAAGCATAACGTCGAGTTTTCTAAAGCGAAACCCGTTTGAAAAAAATCAAAAATTAAAAAATTAAGAAAATAAAAATGTCTTCAGGGAGACGCATGACGTTGAGTTTTGCAACGAACGCGTTAAAAAAAAAATTAAAAAAAAAATTAAAAAAAAAATTAAGGAATATCAAAAAATTAAAAATTTTGTCAGCGGGACGCGTAGCGGCGAGTTTTTCATTGCGAGACGCAATTAAAGAAATAATTTAAAAATTATTAGGTAAATTAAAAAATTAAAAATTGATAAATTGAAACTCATTCTACGTTGCAATATCTATTCTATATGATTTAAGAGAGAGAGCGAGTACAAGAGGCAGCGCTACGCTCTTTAGAGCTGTGCGTTCCAGGTGGAACGCGGGCTTTCTAGATATCATTCTATTACATTAGTTACAATCCAGAATTTTAAGTACTTCAAAGCAGGAAAACAAGCACATCAAAATGTGTATATTTGTATAACGTACCTACAGTGAATCCCTTCCCTGAGTCAAAATGTTACAAAATACATGGGTACCCTTTAATATTATATTGAAGTTGTTGGTATAATATAAGTAAATATAAATAAGAAATTAAATTAACGTTCAAGGGGGGTGCAATGGGTAAGCAGCCAAATCAAGAAACAAGTCATTTCCTTTTTTCTGTTTGAGCTTTGGTAACTTTCTATTATCAAACTGCTAAAACTAACATTTTGCAAAGTTCCCCTACCTACTCAATGCGCACAACCTGTAATGAAATTCTTATGGCCGATAAAAGCGTCGATCTATTTTCCACCCCTCTCCCCATACTATTAACCAAATATAATCAATGTAATACTACCGCTCACCCTATTTGTTTGTCACTATTACTTATTATATACTATACTTACTTATATACAATACTTACTTATTATGTAATTATAAATACAGACTGTCTTATCACATTATTATTATTGTCCTGTAATTAGATGTACATCTGTTGGGCAAATATATATTATTATTATTATTATTAACTAAACAAGGTCTATTTGGTTGCTTATTCATTACACCTCCCTTGAACCCTAACGAATACAGCCGGTACTTCCACCCAACTAAAATTAAGTTAAATACTAAAGACGCAAGATAATGATATCTGCTGAGACTTGAGATAGCGCCCACAAAAGATTTTTTTTATTAGCATTTATGACAGTCAGTCTAGAGAAGACTAAGAAGTTACAAATAATGCAAACCTTCCATATTGTGTTTCTAGAATTTACTAGCTTTGCTATTTTAATAAAAAATTGTATTTTTCAATTAAACATGGTCCAACCTTATGTCAACACACACCGCGCACACACTTGATCGTGCCGCTCTATCAGAGATGAAGGGTATAGGACTCCAGGTTTCCCACCCTAGATGAGAAGTTCCCACCTTCGAGCTTATGTCAAAGCCCCTAACATAATTCTAAACAAAACATTTTAATGAATCTTATTTCGCCAGTAACTCATTTTTGTAATAGAAGCTGGTTTTAATAGGAACTATTGGTATTTTGACAAATATAAGAGATAATAAATATAAGAGAGATAGCCTGGGTTAAATGAAGCAAAAGTTTCGCACTTTACAAAGGGATAAAATGAATTAAAAATCACTAAATAACATGTTTGAAAAACAGTGAAACGTTTCTCTTATTCGGGACAGTATTACTAATAGTTTTGTAAATACCATGAAAAAAAAAATCAAATTGAGAAATTATTATCGTTACCTTATTTAGAACAGAAAAAAAAAATTACCGTCAAAAAAGCGCAAAGAAAGTATGTATTTCGAAATGTTTTTGATGTTTTCTTGGAGCTGACACGTCACACTTCAAAATTGATTACAATAGCATATAGCTAAGTTATTTGATAACAAAAAAATCTCAGTACAAATTTAAAAAGGTTCTTCCGTTTTTTGTTTGTATATCTCCGAAAGTGTTTGTCTTTTAATTGCTTCAATACTTTTTATTAGCTTTTAAACGTTTCTCCATTCAAGTGTTTCTCTATTTCTTATAGAATCTCAAATAGTTACAGTGTCACTACTGAGTTTTCCCAAAAATGAACTATGTAAGTCTCATTATCATATTTTGTTCATAATTATGTCAGCACCTCAATCTTACATTTGCGGACGCGGGTATACTCGTATATTCTAATTGTATGATTAAAATTTTCATGTGTATATCGAGAACCATCCATAGGAATATAATTTGGGTATATTGTACGAATCATATTATTTAAATAAAGTATAGGAAATAAAATGAATCGAACTACAAAATTAATCGCCCTTCGTAATTTGAATTTATAATCTGCTTCGACAGATACCTGAGTAATCGGCAATTTTAGTAATTACAAATGGTGTTAGTGCAAACAGCTCGTCATAAACGACTTTTACCATCTATTTGTTATGCAGATTAGTTTACTAAGACTGCGCTACGCTAATATTTCAGCCTACTGAAGCGTAGCCGAGTAATCGGATATTCAAAGGTAAATCTTACAAGCATAAGCTTGCAATAAGCACGTTTCAAAGGAATATTGCAATGATGCTCGTATGTGCAAATTTAGAAGGTACAGTTTAAATTTGCCAGTTGCAAGCACACCGTACCCGTTATACATAAACCACAGCTTTTAACGTTTCCTGAGCTGAACGACTATCTCCGTCTCGCCATAATAAATAGATCTGCGCACGGTTGGACAAAAATATCTCGTAGTTATTTGAGGCTATTTTCGGATAATATTTTCAGTCAGTGATACGCCCGGTACAATGTGCAAGTTTTAGTTTAATCTATTAAACATATTCTATTATGTTGCTTGGAAGTTATTGAAAATACCTTTTCCTTAGAAATAACAATTTCTTATATTAAAATTTTGTTTTTATGATTTACTATTGTTACAGATGAAGCGCAAAGTTAGTTGAGATTAGTAGAGGTGAACTTCGGGAGTTGAGCGAAATTGATCATGAGTAATAATATTCATATATTATTTTTTAGCTAAATTTGGAGTGTTGTCCTTCTGAAAAGGTGTTGTGGTTAAGTTGCTTGTACAAGTGCAATATTTAATCTATGAAAAATGAATATTCATTTAAAAACGGTTGATGTATTACCAGGTGTGTATACCGTGTGCGAGATACAAGCATAGTCAGCCAAAACGTAAAGAAATATGTTTTTATATTTTTTACTTACTTCATAATTTGCAATACGCTCTACTCAAAATTTTATCTAAAAGTTGGTTTTTTAATGCTTCAACTTTTCAAATAGACTCGACAATTTTTCAACATTTAAAAAAAAAAAATTACAGTAATGAATAGTGAAATAAAAAGGTGATACTTAGCATAAATTTATGTAAATATAGTAAGCCAAAGCAAATATGTATTTTAAAATTGGGAAATATACATAAAGCTAAATAAAGTTTTAAGTACAAATATTATACTGCTCACTGTATAATATAATTTAGATTGTAGAAAAATATAATACTGGTTAAAAAAAAGATATTTGCATACAGTAATGCAGTTAATTACCTCTATAATACAAGTAGATATAATAGGATGTGTTTAATACCAGCAATTTGAAATGTGTATAGACTTTCTTAAAGCGTATTATAGCAGTTTTATACCTACAGTACACTTAGAAAAATGCCGTTGTTAAAATTACAATACATGGTATTGTAAAGCGATTGGTGTAAATGTTACTGCAATTGATATAGTAATTGTCATAATAATAATAATAATAGCGTTTATTGTCCAACAGAAAAAGATATTCCAATAATAGGACAAAATAACAATAAATTAACATAACCTGAGTGTGCAGTTATACATAACAAAAAAAGAAATAAAAAATGCAAAAGAATCTAATATTTAAAAAGGAAAACAGAAAGGATCACTAAATAACAAATTGGCGTTTCTGTACATATGGTTCAGCGGAGTCTTGTAAAGGATATTAGTACGAGCTCTAATAGTGGCGAACGAGTCATTCAAACATAGTATTTTTTCCTTAGATATAAAAATTACAATCAATTTTTGGCATATTATTTTACAACACTAGTAGTAAAGATTACATAACTTAACCAATTGAAGCATGCATTCCCAACATGGCTTGCTTGTAATATTTAGCATAGTTAGATGTGATTTTTATTAGCCTCACAGAATAAATACAATATACAAATGTACTATTCATATGAATGAAGGGTTAGGTTTGCAGTGGATTGTAGTGTTATACTACAATATGACCGTTGTTACAATAATTAACTTAAGGTAATGTTAAATAAAACACAATTGTGTTAAATTCAATAATATTTTTTTTTTCAGTGTAGGAATACCATGCTATGTACCTATAATTGGTATAGCTACTTAAATATGTTATACTACAGAAATTCTCGTAAATATGGCACTCTCCCTTATTTCACAACGGTTGTATTGCTTATTCGATGTAATGTGTATTCGGTAAATGCGGCTAGATAATATTTATCTGATGTATACACCTGCTAAGTATCGTATAAAATGTACTGTTATAGGCAACTGCTCACAGAACGAGATGATTCCACACCGATATACCACACTAACCGCTGGCCGGTTTGATCTCTGCATTCTCCGCAATCACATCCAATGCGGGGCCAATCCGCGCGCAGTCAAAGTAATAAGAATCGTGATTAGCCGATATAGATATTCCGCTTTCATATATCTTAGATTAATATGGGCCAATCTAATAACAAGTACATAGTATAAAAATGCAATATTGGATAATTCTAATGATATCTGTAAACAAATAAATATATTAATGTTGAATAACTTTTTTTACGGAGCGATGCAAGACGGTAATTTACAGTTTACATTATAGTAATTGGTATTAACTGTTTTGTATTAAATCCGTATAATACTGGTTATTGAATTGGGTTTCTGTCACCATACGTAATAATAAATACGCTGTGTTATACAGTTTATTGTATATTGTTGCTGTAAAATAGCAGAGGTGCTAGTCAGCAAATGATTCCATGAAAGCATGCGAATACATGTGTTTACTTCAGAAACTTCGTTTCATGTTTCTTGCGTTAGCTAATATCACACAATAGATTTCTATCTGGTTATTATCTTTTCTATTTTATCAACTATAGCCCGATGGGATGCAATAGAGTTTTCTTTTTCGTGAGGTTTCCTTAATTTTTTCCATTATTTAAATAACAACTAACTAAACGTTTTCTGTGCCTTTTCTTGTTATTTTTCTAGTTTTTTTTTTTTTAATCTTTTCACCATCTTAAACCTTTGCCACTCGCAGTATGCAATAAATTTTGTCGCTTGCGAGTATACTCGTTTTGACTAGTGCAGCACCTTAATGTACGAACATGATTAACTTCTTGAACGTTTAAGCCATATATATATTCGTCAAAATTATACATAGTTGCCAACACCTTTGCAGTTCAAGAGGAAGAAATCGATCCCGAGTTTGAGAGGGAAATCAAGGCCAAATAAGCCAAATAAGCCTTTCATAACTCTGCTGAACATAAAGATAGCACCGCCAGCTTGGTCTCGTTCGAGAAGAGAAAGATGATGTTTGTGGCAGTAGTTCTCCGACATTCATGATGGTCATACGTCACGAATACCCACCCCGTAAAGTGAACCAAGTGTTGTTTTAAATATGATAATATGTGTTATCATATAGGTTCGTTCCAAATTGCGAATATCACAAACTCAAAAACAAAGTTGTGAGTTTAAGTATGAGAATTTCCGCATTTTCTTAATCTATTCCGAAATTTGAGAGTACAATCAGAATTACAAAAATTAGGCACGGGTTCACAGAGCACAAAAGTATCCAAAATACATGCGCAGTGTTGCCGTGAATATTTGCAATGTAAGCGCGGTCGAACAACTTAGGTGTTACTTGACGAGCTTAGGTGAAGTATGCATGTGATTTTCGTTGATGAGGAAACGAGGATTGCAATAAATGTCAAGGTTCTATCGAATGCATTGGAAATATTTAAACGGAGATGCTCAGAATTCGACTTATTCGAGTCTAAATAAACAATTAAAACAAAAATGTTTTATTTCAATAGACTATACACAATTGACGGATATAAATGTAATAGTGTCAAACAATGGTAATTTGCTTTTTGGAAAGAGAAATACATGTTACTTTATCCTAAAAGCCCATTTATGTCAAAGTGTATTAAACTCTGTTTTCAACAGTAGGAACGTTAAACAAAGCGGAAGGTAGGAGTGATTGCCGAAGGCTGTGCCTATACTCCACTACCGCTTGATGGCTTTGCTATTTCGGTCGTGGAGGCTACCAGACATCTTACTTTCACGGGTAGATGGCGTTGCACTTTTTTCATTTAGATCTTGATGTCACTAGTACATTTAGCTGCGTGGTGGGGTGTTGTTGATTCTGTCTCGCCTGTGGCACGCTGACGAGAATTAATAAGTTCGGAACAGTACTGGCCATGGCCTGGGATTGACAAATTCGGCAATCACTTCTGCTTTCCCTTTTGTTTAATTATTTTACACATTGTTTAATGTGCGTGCTGCACTCTGGTGGTCAATGGCTGAGTCTATACTCCACTACTGCTTGATAGCTTTGCGATTTCGGACGTGGAGGCTACCAGACATCTTCCCTTCACGGGTAGATGGCGTTGCACTTTTTTCATTTAGTAGGAACGTTTGTTAAGAAATACTTCTTATACAAAATAAACACCAAATAAGTATTCACATAATTTTTTTATTATGCAGAATACCTTATATATTTTCGCGTTATAATAAAATCAGATGCTTTCGAAAACAAAATAAAACTTCTAATTCAGCAGAATCTCATTTGTAAGTACTGCACATAGTACAGCAGAATTAGCTTCAGTTGGTGGAAATTCTGCCCTCTACGCGCAGCACATATTAGGAGGTCGAAGTGGCGGGCGAAATCCCCTGAATGCTCAGCGCGCAGCACTGCAGATACATATTACAATAAAAGATGAATTATGGATTTTGTACGAATCGCGAAGATAGTGTGAGAGCACTTCGCGTGCGAATTATAAGAATTCTCCCAAATCTTTCGGGGTGTCTCACTACATTGAGCACGCACTCTTGCTTTCGTGCATTCGGTAAATTTTTTCAGTTTTGCTTAGCGTCATGTAACAAAACTCAAGCATACGCGCAGTCTGTTTGATTTAATGGAAATTCGAATAGAAACACATTATTGCACTAATGCATACGTTTCGCTGCATACCGCTGTTCTCTGCGGGCGCGTTTGTAAGCGTATGCAAGCAACAAATAATTCATAAAACGTTGCAAATGCGTCCACTGATGCCCCAGGGTAACACAAGTGGTAAAACGAAAACACCCAGTGTTAGCTGTTTACCGCCGCAACAGCTCGCAGCGCTATTGGTGCTTACATCAGTTACATCACTTGCAAATTACGCTAGTAAGTTTATTTGTCTCCATCAATCAGATACATTTTATTTTTGTATCACGAGTTATATTGTCTTAAGCAGTTAAACCATTGTTGAATATAGTCGTCTTGAGCAATGAAAGAATTAAAATCTTAAAAAAAAACATTCAAAATACCTAATTCCTATACATTATCAATATTACCTTTACCCTCTACGATCATTGTCTCCAAATATAAAGAACACTACAGCAACCAATGCTTTGGTGGCTTCATAGGTGCGTTCACATTTGAAGTTAGCAGTGTACTCATCTTCCTTAAAAGTAAGGTTAAGATTCAATGATTTAATTAGCTTATAATTAATTTGTAGCAAAATTTATTAAAATTGTATAAAATATAATAAATTATTAAAATTTATAAAGTTTTAGCATTCCAAAAACTAGCGAAAACTTACTAACGAGTTAGAGTGCCTCTTAAATAGGTCATAGAAGAGTTTCAATACTTTTTATACCGTACAAGGCATTCCTATTGCCCCTAGTTTTAGAAACGTTCAATGTTCGCCTGAGAACTTTATCAAGATTTCATTTCATTCTATAAGCGTAGGAAGAAGGGTACTCTTTCGGAAGAAGACATCTAATATATTCCGAACATTTCTAACATCGTCGTTATCTCGCACAAACGAATTTTCGGGCGACTTAATGTCTGGAACTTCACACTGTTATACTTATAGTCCAAACAACAAAGAAAATAATTCCAATATAACAAAAAAAAAAAAAAAAAAACAGGGCAGGAGGAATATTAACTTTCCTAAGTTTTGTTGTTTAAAAGCATGACAATTGAATTAATTTTCATAAAGAAAACAATGCATTACTAGATGGTAATATTTTTGTTTGCATTTATTATATGTTAGCTTAAACCTGTTGGCACATTCATTAACTTGTCGTGATGTTTTATTAGATATATGGGCGCGCTTTTGATGTGTAGTATTCCAATCAACATGTAGATCATGTCGAAAAACTTCTAAATTAGATTTTCAGGTTTTTTTTTTTGCTGTTGCTACACTGCCGCTTTTAAACAGTTTACAAAGAAATAAGAATTTAGTGAAATAACAATAATAGTAATATGTTTAGTGCGCAACAGTTTAGTATTACCTAGCTTTAAGACACATAATCTTGAGAAAATATATGTAAATACAATGTATCTACGAATATATAATGCATCTTGAACTATAATAAATAAAGCAGAAATCGTGAAATAAGGAATAATAAATTTGAATAGGGATTTGATCTAAAATGTCGTTAACATTTTCTAGTCTCGCCATGGCAGTCCTCTGACCCATTTGGATATGTTCGTTCTTGCCTATCGATTTTCTCGATTTGATATATTTATTAGAATTTGTTCACAAAGTGAATTTCTTATTCGAACTGGCAAGAACATATTTTTAAGTTCCTTTCTGTGAATAAATTGTTTAAAACTAAAGAATTTTCTAAATCTACGGTTTACATGATCAAGACGTAAAACCTCACAAGCGCATATAAAGCATTAAATGAAAGCAACATACCACTAACTTGTTGATTGTATACATGTGTGTAATATAAAGTCTTTAATAGAACTAACTCTATGAGTAGCTACATCAGAGAGAGATTTCTCTCAGCTTTTCCAAGGTACAGTTGGCATTTCCAAAGATCTCACGTATACCTGATTCTCGTGGCGAATGGGCATAGGCAGAAAATGTGTGCTACTTTCCTACACTCGTCCTACACACACTGGCACCATTTAGTCTTATGAGAGAGTTCGGTTCTATGTGAGTACACTCTAAGTTGCAGTGACGTTTAAAAACAATTTCTTTGGTACTTTCATGGTCAAGTTTAAGTAATTCCTTGGTTCTGACATGGTTTAGCGAAGTGCAATCTTTCGCATGCGCCAAACCAAGATTATTATTTAATCTTTGTTAATATTAGAGCGTTTTCTGGTTTACCCTGAGATTAATTTGCTATTTAGCTACCACAGGTGCAATGCCAGTGTTAAATTCTGCTACTGGAACTAGCTCCGCATTACCTTTTCTTGCAAGGGTGTCTGCCTCATTTCTTGAACGAGTGAGTGGCCAGGTACTCAGATTAGGAATAAATTATTGGACTTCAACATATTAAGAATGTTTATGCAAGCGGCAAAATATTTGTTCTGTCTTCGGATCATCTGTAAACCTACAGGTGTCTGCCTGTGTTTGTCTTATTCTTTGCACCTGCATTTATCTCTGTGTGGAGAATACATCGATTACGAAATCATATCGTGTTCAATGGCATACTATTTGAAGTGTTCCCAGCAGTTAGTTCGATACACAGGCATGAGTAAATGGCAATTGACTTGGTACTTGTCAAAGGCAGAATGTAGTTAATCTGGTCTTCTTTTCTACAGCTATGTGGAATTGGCATATTTGCCAGTTGTATAGATGCTGTGGTTCTGGCTTGTTGCGTCTTCTGCTTCCGAGAGTGACCACATGTCCTTCGATAGGTCATAAGGGTAACCTTGCATTGTGAGCGTTCTTTCCAAAATGCTAATTCCCGAGTGGTGCCTTATAAATTTCATATCTTGAATAGGCGGGTAAAAGTGTCCAGCACTCCACCAATGATGATGTTGAATGATAATAGGTCTATATACGTCTGTGGTATTTCGAAATGAACTGTAAGTTTATCAGAATGGTAATGTCGGTGACTACTAAGATAAGATATTATTAGTTTAGTATCAGTTAAAATAAAATCGAAGTTTAGCTGCAAGCAATTTGTGATATATATGTTGATATATTGGTAACGCTTTTGACTGATTGGAATAACATAATAACAATTTGTGATATATGGATTATTAATTTGTTATGAGCTGGCTTGTAGCTCAATATGGCAATGCCCTAGTGATTATTAAAAAATACTATACACGAGATATCCAAAGATACAAGAATATTATATTTATGATTTGATTGCCAAGAAATTTCAGTTTTCGTTGCTCCATTCCTCAGCCTTTATGTTTTAGAAAAATTATTTATGGAATAACTAAATTAAGGAGATAATTCTCAAGGAATGGATAAGTTTCCAACAATGTAACTCCTCCTTGTACGTTTATTTGAACCTTAATTGCACACTGGTTATGTCTATAGTGCTATAATTGTGTCCTAAAACAACCGTTAATTCTATATATGTATAACGAAATCTAGATGACTATTAGTTAATGTTTCGTAGAGATGTTGATAGGTATTACGCATAAAATATAACACCTATTAAAACTAATTCACTGCCGAATTAAGTTCATTACCGTACTAAAGAAGATATAGTTAAATTAAGTAATTTAAATTCAAACAACCTTAACTTCAGTAATAGCATGCAAATGATAGATTTATCACAAAATACATAAATCATAGCCTTCTTAAAATTATAGTCGATGAATATAAAAGAAGATTGCTTCTAAAAGTGTTACATTTCAAGATCTATACACTATCTTTCTATTTATCTACCATTAATAGCTTTAAACTTTTTAACAAACTCAGAAACGAAACTACTTTAATTCATTTATGTAAATCTATCTATTAAAGGCGGCATCGATAAAAGGCAATCTAGTTTTACTTGGTTCGTAGAAGCAGATTACAAAATCGTATTTTTTCTTGTACTTGTGTATGCAGTTACACGTTATAATATTTGCATTTGTGTGCATAATTAATGTCAAATACTTGCCCTAATTATTTCGCAATCAAACCTGTTCATAGATAGAAATAAACGTGTACTACTTATATTACACTTGTGCTATGTGTAAAGTATTGACTGGCGATTAGAATGATGAATGACTAGCCGTTCGCTCAATAGTTTACTTTTAGATTCGTGGATTTGCAGACGTTCCTCTTTCGTCCATTTTGACAATCACGCTTTTCCAATATCATCAACAAGAAAGAGCTACAAAAAATGATCTAACTGTACAAAAAGTGTCTAGTCATACAGGCAAAAAGTAAATAGAGAGGAGTGAATTGCTATGTATGTATTGCTCCGAAACTCGTGGACAATAATTCTTAATTTTTAATTATATTTTTCAGAATCTAAATACTTATTTAAATCAATTAGATCAATTAGAGTTATCTGTGATACTCTTTAATACATTCACTGATAAATCAGACTTGGCTGTAAATTTCCCCTCTCGGTTGATTTTGCTCTTACTAACGAAAAGTTAGTATATATATTATTTAATTTAGTAACGTTCAGGATATGGGATGGAATTTGTAGCTGTGAATTCTCCTCCTAATAAATACTTTAAATACATGAGTATTAATTTAAATATTAATGATAATATTCAATGAAATTCTACTGTGATTGTTCTGTTATCGTTAAGTGATATACTTCTAACGTTTTATCAAATAAACAATTCCTTGTGAGTTACAAATCTTATTCGTGACAGTGCAACTCTAATAAAAAAACGTGACAGAGAAATAGTTTTTCAACATATGATCTCAGGTAAGTAAGTTCATATACTATATAAAATAAATTATTACAAATATTTCTTTTGTCTTTATTCAGTCTAGAACCTAATTCAGTCGTTTCAAATTGTATTAAGCAATTTAAATTTCCCACCAAAATCTTAACGGCATTTCAAGATGCAATACGCCAACATATCAAGGTCCTACAAGTAAACCTCGGTAGAGCCAAAATTGCACACGACATTCTCTACGCTAGCATGTGTGAAAAGATGATCGACATCGCTATTATTAGCGAACCTAATATAAGAATCTCGCAAGAAAAAGGTTTGTTAATAGACAAAAAGAAAAATATTGCAATCTACCTTAGAAACAAAGATATGGGTATACGAGGACACTCCGCAGGGGACGGATACCTGTGCATCCGGTGGGACAGCTGGTGCATATACGGATGCTATCTTTCTCCCAACATACCGTTGGAGGAATTTAAAAGATCTGTGAACACTCTAATGCAAGAGATTAAAAACACAAATCTCCATACAATCCTTGCCGGTGATTTCAACTCCAAGTCACCGATGTGGGCGTCACCTATCACAGACACTCGAGGGGAATATCTCATGGAATGGGCTGCAGAATTAAATCTAAACGTAATAAACGTAGGAGACACCCCCACATTTGAAAGAGGACACAGCAAATCCTTTATTGATATAACATGGGCATCGCATAATATGACGAAAAGGATACAGAACTGGATGGTCCTCCAGGAGGAAGTGCATACATACCACAATTATATCTACTTTGAAATTGCCCCAACGCAAAAGCTAAAACACAGGTTGGCAGGTGTGCGCCATATATTAAACAAAAAAAGATTCACCCAAAGGCTGAGACATTTCTTCCCAGACGGCATTACCGAATTATCACCAGCAAACTTCATTGACGCCATCACAAAGATAAATAGGGAGTGTACAATATCAGCCCCACAAGGAGCTAAAACCATGCCGTACTGGTGGAACGAAGAAATAAACGCCACGAGAAGAAACTGTCATCGCTTGCGCCGAAAATGGACCAGAAAAAATAAGTCCCAAGCAGACAGGAATACTCCCTCAGTTGAGAATATGGAGTACAAGAACGAGAGGAAAAAACTAAAAAACCTTATCCTGAACGCAAAACGTGAGCACTGGAAAGAACTTTTACTAGAGCTGGAAAGTAACATATGGGGAGACGGATTCCGGATAGCAATGCGGTATTTGGGTGCCTTACCCACTCCGTATAACCCGCCATTAGATCAGAAGGCAAGCATCATCAGGGCACTCTTCCCAATGAAATGCGACACGTTCGAGAGGCACTCTAGCAAGGAGAAATTAATTACACCTTTTAGAGAGGAAGAACTACTTGCAGCCATACAAAAGATGAAAGGAGGTAGAGCTCCAGGCCCAGATCATATTACGGCGGAAGCCATGAAAATCATATTCGAAGTGATTCCGGGTACCCTCCTAAGTGTTCTAAACCAACTACTAAGACAACACGAGTTCCCTCTAAAATGGAAAGAATCTGCTGTGGTACTAATATGGAAAGGGAGATCTACAGGCTTACCTTCAGATTATCGACCGATCTGCCTATTAAGTATCATAGGAAAAATATATGAACGCATGCTTAAGAATAGACTGGAGGAGGAACTTGAACACAATGGTGGTCTCTCAGAAAAACAATTCGGGTTTAGAAAAGGGAAATCAACAGTGCATGCGATCCAAACAATTGTAGAAATAGCCAAAAAATCAAAAGAGAAATGGGTAGCGCTTATCACGTTGGACATTAGGAACGCGTTTAACTCGGCCTCATGGAGAATAACTCTTGAAGAACTGAAAAGAAGGAGGATTTCGCAGTATCTAATTAACGTCATCGAAGATTATTTTAGCGAAAGAAACATCATCATGAGTGGCAATGACAGGATGAAGGTGATGGCCGGAGTTCCGCAAGGCTCGGTATTGGGGCCGACACTTTGGAATGTCCTATACGATGGAATACTACACCTCAAACTAATCCGAGGCGCAACAGCAATAGCCTACGCGGATGATCTCGCTCTGGTAGTTGAAGCGGATAGCCCTAGAGACATCATCTTTAAAGTCGAGGACTCAATGGATAAGATAGAAGAATGGATGGTAGCAAAAGACCTGCAAATCGAACCAACAAAAACAGAGGCTATTATCTTGAAGGGGAGCTCTAAAGTGGAGTTAATTACCGTCTCCGTCTTGGGGTATCAGATACAACTAAAAGATCACCTAACTTACCTGGGGGTGATTTTAAATAGAAAGCTAACTTTCGCTCCACACGTGAAGCATGTAATCAGGAAGGCAGAAAATACTCTGACAGCTTTGCTAAAAATAATGCCGAATGTCGGCGGACCCAGCGGCAGAAAGCGGAATATCTTATACGGAGTTATCCAGAGCCAGATCTTGTATGCGGTGCCAGCCTGGTCAATAGCCCTAGAAACGAAAAAGAACAGAGATGCGTTAGACAAACTCCAGAGAAGGGTCCTCTTAAGGGTGATCTGCGGTTACAAAACGATTTCCGCAAGCGCGGCCCAAGCTATCGCGGGCATACCACCGATATCTCTCCTTGCGGAGGAACAGCGAAGGATTTTCTCGTCCACGGGTGCAGGCCCGACACAAAGATCGCAAGCAAGGGAAGAGACACTAAAAAGTTGGCAAAACATGTGGCTAGAGCGAGGACAAACAGCAGAGTGGACGAGGACTGTAATACCAGATATCAGAGATTGGGCAAAAAGTAAACATAGGACGACAAACTACTACCTAACACAATTCCTGTCGGGTCACGGACACTTTGGGACGTACAGAAAGAGATTCGGACTGGCACAGAGAGAAACGTGTTGGCACTGTGGGATCCTTGACTCACCGGAGCATGCTTTGCTGGAGTGTGACAAATGGGCAGAAGCAAGAATGGGACTAGAAAGCGGGATTGGTCAGAAGATCACCTCAGGCAATATAGTCAAGCTGATGTTAGCAAATGTAAAGAATTGGAATGAAGTATGCAAGTACATTACAATGGTAATGAAAGCTAGGGAGAGAGAGGAAAGAGCTAGGCAAATCCCAACCTAAATAGGAAGGCACTGTGACCCCATGCAGACGAACTGTTGAAAGAGTCTCCCTGTGTTCCTCTGACGGTACGCTGATCAGGCAGTTCCAGAGACATAGAGGTGAAGAACGGGGGGTTTTTTAGTGGGTAGGACGGGCGAGAGTCCGAGGAGTCCCACACTACCACGGAACAGAGACGGCAGACGTGGTGTTCATGAAGAATTTTCCCCTCACAACAAAAAAAAAAAAAAAATACGCCAACATATGAAAATTCAAATTACTAACAAGAAGAATCTAATAAAATTATGCCAAACATTGTTACCAATTTCAATCAAACATAAATATATAAATTTAAAATTTCACTAAACAAATTTCACACCGCAAACGAACATTTAATCTTCAAATAGCTTGTACGTATGTTTTGATTTAAATAATTTAAAAAAATTAAATAAAATTAGATAAAAATACTTTACTAAGCATTTCAAAAGGTGTACTTTGGCGGAAGAGCTTCTAAGGGCCTCACTTACGAGTAGTCTATGTGCGACTATAACAACAAGCCTTTTTTGTCAGTCCAGAATAATTCTTTTCTGTGCTTGTACCATTCGTTTCTTAGTGCCCATAAGAAGAAACTGAAATATGTGGTTATTTTACAGAACAAAGTGGTCGAATTGCAAATACTTATCTAGTAACACGTAAGTACTTATCTAAATTCTGATGCTGGATGTTTCGCAAAAGAACATTTTTGGAGAGAACTTGTTTATCTTTACAACAACTGATTACCTCTCATCAACAAAGGTACTATATCCAAACAAAAGACCTGTGTAAGAAGTTTACAGTCATATGGTCGGTCATATGAATAGAAGCTGATGGTCCAGCATAGTTCGATCTCTAACAATAAAATAATTTAATAAAGTATTTCGTTGATATAAACCATTGGCGAATTGAAGTGGTCTACTTTATTATATGCATATATGATATGCAAGTATTTGCAGAACAACCGTAACTATTGTTTTCTTGTGTTGTCACTATTTCCACTCCAGACGTTTTACGAACAATGCCAGCGATGCGTAACAATTTCAAACGCATATGACAGACAACCATGAAAGTTTGAATTATTGTTTGTAAGATGCTTGAGATAGTTTCCTTGATATTTCATGTTTTTCGTTCTTTCGTGTCAGTGTATTTGTTCTATACCTTGATTAATGTACCCCAGCTCTGAATTATAAAGCGAGACAAGTTTTGCCATCGAATTAAATATGTTATCTTTGTTTGTGTCGTTGTTATTTTTTTCTTGTTTAGGTCTATGTATTTTTGTCTTTATTTGTGCTGGTTCTGTTATTATACTTCGTAGGTGATTGTATTAATTCACTAATTCTTCTAGTGTTGTTCTTGTTTCTTTTCGGTATTTATTTCAAATGAAATTTTTTTTTTGTAGGGGTATGTATCTACATACGGTCTATCACTTCTGCCGTTTGATTAAAATGCCGAATATAATTTTATTTTAGTATACAGTTCACTAATCGGAAATATTGGAAGAACTGAGCAATGCTCAACAAGAGAAGTGCACAAGAATTCTTCAATATGCCATCAATAATCTAGTTCGTAGTATGCAAAGCAGGTCTTTGATTATAGTTCATGCAAGGATGTACCCTGAACGAAAAATCGGGATCTTGTTTTGTAAATGGACGTTTTCTGTATTTAAAAGGTTTTCAACGTTTAGAAATTTGTTTTTATGAATGAAGTTGTAATTACACAATTTATTATCATCTGTATAGCAAGTGTAATTCAAAGCAACTAGGTGCGTATCTATAGTACGATAAAAAAACCTGTAGCTCCAGATTTTTTTTTAATATTCCCAGTTGCGCAGAAGAGCGGCTGAAACAAATTTCGCAGGAGCGTAAATTTCTTATGAAAATTGTTGGGTTTATTGTAGCTATCTATTATATATGAATACCAATCCCGTAAAATATTACCGCTTCTGTATGGCTAATGCACATATTAATTTTGCGTTTGTTGCGGGTTAATTAAGGAGGAACCTCAGTTAAGCAACAGTCAGTTTTTTTTCCGATATTTTATGTTACTAGCATCAAATATCGTAAAATGCAGCCGCTGAGATGGGTAGCAATTTATTGTAATAGCTTCCTTAAGTGAACAATGCGTACCTGTAAACCACACAACATGTAATAACTCAATTTTGCAAGAGCCTACACAGAGTTAATAGAGTCTTCAATATACGCTCGTCTTATTTGAGTTAAACGTCTAGAATTTTTCCTTCTAGAAAATTTGTGATAGTATATGTATACCTGTATAACGTACAAAGAAATACTTGCTACTTAATTAATTTAGCATAAAATTGTTGAAATTGAAGAAATGATTAATAATCTGTTTAGCAAATTATAATCAGATTAAATTAAAAGTAATTGTAAGCAAATTATAGTGGATACGTACACACGGAAAAATGGATTGTGAGTTCAAAACAAAATATTGTTTTAACACAATTTTCTTATAGAGAAAATGAAATAATTTTGTTGTAAGTGAATCTTTTACCACTAAGAAAATTGAAAGTTTTAACTCAAGAAAACTTTTGTTTCGATAAATTTTCTTAACTAGAGAATATATTTGCTTAGTGCAAGTAAATAAAGAATGCAGCTTCTTGTATTGTAAGAATAATGCTTTTAATGGAAGTAAACGATATTCTTAAGTGGAGACTAAAAGTAGTTTCATCCAAGATTGCTAACCTCTTACGTCAAGATTATGTTGCTGAAACATAATTGCCTTAAGAAGTTCTTGTCTTGCGGATGTTCAAAACGTAGATTTATTTGGTCCAAGACAAAGTTATTAAAGGTAAGCTGCATTTTTCTGTGTGTAAGTTTCTTTACGTTTTTGTTTTAACTACTGTGACGGTTTTTTTTTTTGTAGACAAAAATTACTGAATTGTGTATGCTCACAAATATTTCTTTAAAATTAGTTTTGTATTCAAACGAAACAGCAACTACCCTTTGCTCGTCTGTGTTTACTTTTTATTGATAGCTTCTTTGATTATTCATTTCAGTTTAGAGTGTCACTATAAAAAAAAATTGCAATAAAATTATTGTCGAAAAACAAACTTATCCCATCGTTTTTATTTCAAAGCAATAAGCATGTGTATTAATCCATTGACGACGGCTGTATTCAAATGTGTGTATATCTTGTGAGTTAGGAATTTTATTAGTGGCAATATTATTTTGATAATTATTGCACTGATACCTTGTAATAAACGTAAATTGTTGTTATGCTTATTAGTTGTCAAAATTCGTTATTGTATTTGATAACATTCACAGGCTGTTGATAAAGCAACGCATAATATACTATATCTTTGTTTTTTTTTAAACACTGGATCACGCTAGTTTTAACTAGTTGAAGGATTCTTTTTCAATTCTTATTTTCCAGCCATAGCGTCTTTATTTGTTTTTATGATTGGGAAAGGCACTTTTTTCAATAGAAATAAAGTCTGTTCTCTTTCTGTTGATCACAACACAAGAGTTTTCTAACAAAAAGTTTGAAATCAATTTTTTGTAACATAAACGCTCCATTTTGTAAATAATAAGAAAATGACATATAGTTTGAGGCATCATCGTAGTTTGTTGAGAGTAGAGGATTTATTTCTATTGGAGAATTTCCTGTTATCATTAAAAAAAAAAAACAACATACGTCACATCTAGGAAATAAAACTGAATTCTACTAGTGTCCTTTATAACAAATCTCTTAATAGCGAAATTTGAAATATCCTGCGCCACTTCATCGACACATTGCACGTGAGTAGTCCGTATTTGTTTGAAGTAGTTCTAAGAAGTTTTTGAACTACAAGGTAACAACACTAAATTTACTTGAAATGGATAATAGCTGGTGCATTTACTATATGAGCCATAAATCATTGCTTTTATTGTATGTAAAGTTCAGTGTGCCCATTTAAGTATTAAGTACCAGGCAAAAGCGGTATTTCTGTACGTAAAAATATAATTAGAGGGTAAAGTAAGTAGTAAAACTAGCAGTAAAAGGAAAGGCTGGTGTAGACGATTTCACCAACACTGCAGTGATCAGTTCTCAAGTGATATTGCGTGGATAACATGTACTCATGATCAACTATCTTAAGGAAATAAAAAGCCACAAGAAAGATCGGTTTTAAATTTTCTTCATCGAAACCCGAAAATAACTTTATCCTTGTCGAAACACTGTAGTATTCTAGACTGCCAGAGTCAGCATGGATTAATACGCCTCATTCTGCAAACAATATAGAAATAAGTAAATTGCAATACAGCAATAACTCTTTGTAGCTTAGGTTGTTATTATCTTTCGTTTTCTCCTTATTTATTTTTTTAATATATGTATAAGGTGCAAGTTAATTGAAACTCTTTCAGGAGGGAGTCGTCCCCTTTCTGTTCTTGCAATTACCCTTGCTTCCCATACTCTCCTCATTTGTCTCATTTCTCCCACCCTCTGAACGTGTCCCCACCATCCCAGCTGTCTTCTTTTTTCTATGAGATCGAGAATTGATTTTGTTCACAATTCTGTCCTCACAGCTTCGTTCCTAATCCTGTCACGTCTTGTAATTCCTTTGACTCCTAGTAAATACTTCATTTCGGTCGCCTGTAGTTTTAAAGTTTTAAAAATTGTATAATTACTCCTAAGTATTTATATTCATCAACCTTCTTTTAATAATGATATTCTTTATTACCTAACGGTAAAGAATTAGGCGGTCGTTGGGAATTAATGAAAAAGTTCTCTTTTTTCGAACTCTTTCATTAAATTAAGGATGTAATTAGCGCATTTACAAAATAACATCTATAAAGTCAAATAAACACTGAGAGAAAATCAATAACAAAAATATTTCTTCGCTACTGAATAATTTCTTTCAATTAAAATATATTTCTTTCATTGAAATAATATTATATTTTGTATAAGTAATATGTATTAACTGAAAGAAATGGTTCTTTTAAAGAAACATTTCTTTGATCTAAAGAATCTTTTTTCTCAGTTTAGAAGTTAATCAGGAATAAAGAAGTAGGATTTCCTAAAATATTAACGAAAAATATCAGCAAAATATGAGTTAGCTAATCATTGTTGGTAAAGTAAAAGTAACAGAAAAGCGTGCTAATAGACGGGGGACATGGAAATTCACATAGGATAAAAGATATGAATTGGACCATGAATAAGTTTGTAGATAAAGTTGATTGCCTTATCTATGAGACGGTCAGCTAAGGATCGTAGATTTTGCTTTTCAAAAAGGGTACGATATCGATTTTGAAATAAAGATATTCTAATTTCGATGCACCCGTTTAAAAGTAAGGCACAAATAATAAGGTGACCATATAGGTGATGCATATTCCAAACAGCTAACAACAAAAGCAAAAAGTAGTGCCCTTCAAAGTACTGCAATCATTGAAATGTTTTGTCGATCGCACTATAAAGCCCGTGAACACACATATTGTATGTGAGGTATAAAGGTGATGCAAGGACGAAACAATACGCCTAGATCTTGTAGAGAATCAACGACCTCATACAATTTTATATCATCCGTATATTGCACCAGATGCCAACATTTGAGCTGTGTGGTATGCCGGATGTCAAAGTAAATTCATGGGAGCTGTAGTCATTAATATACACGGTGTCCAGAAAAGGGCGGATGATCGCCAGGTAGAACGATTCTTTGTTCAATTATGAGGCGATAATCTTAATCCAAAAAAGTTATACGGTCTTTCCTTAAGGCATACGAGACCATCAAACCTTAAGATGTACGGCTAAAATTTAGCAAAATTCGTCAAATTTATCTATGTAAAATCATTGTGGTGAAATTTAGAAATGGAATTATCTCAAATGCATTGATGTAACTAATCGATTAATACCAATGGTTTACATTTTTAACATTTCTTCATTGGCGTTTTTGAAATTAAAGTACATATGGCAACGTGGTACTGTAAGGCTGCTTGCTTAAAAGTAATAAGTAGTTGTCAATTTTTGACGTTTCTCATGTGACATTTGGCTGTTGAAATAAGATAAACATTTTGTGCTGTTCTTAATACTGAACAATGTTTACCTTTGGAGATTACGCCGACATGTATATGGTATTCGGATTTTGCAATGGAAATGCAAACTTGGCAAAAGAGGAATATCAAATACGGTATCCACAACGGCGACATCCATCCCAACACGTTCCGTAGATTGGATCAGCGACTTAGAGAAACTGGCACCTTTATACCGAATTATCGTAACAGCGGTAGACCTAGAGAGCGTCGAACAGTTCAATTAGAAGAGCAAATATTTGATGCTGTTTACGAAGATCCGACGTCCAGCACAAGACAAATAGCTCGGGAACTGAATATTCCTAGCGAAAGAACAGTGCACTCAGCACTATCTCAAAATCTTTTGCGTCCGTTTCATGCAAGGAAAGTGCAGCCTTTGTATGTAAACGATAATGTGCACAGAAGAATGTTTTGTAACAATGTTTTACGAAGGATTCATGAAGAGCCGAACTATTTATTGCATATTCTCTGGAGCGACGAATGCTTGTTTACGAGAGATGGCGTCTTTAATAGCCATAATTTTTATTTTTGGGCGGACGAAAATCCCAAGGCAGTAAGGGAAATTGGACATCAGAGAAGATTTTCGGTAAATGTTTGGCTGGGGATTTTAAATCTCCGAGTAGTTGGACCAATATTTCTTCCAAATCGTCTAAATGGAATTCAGTACTTTAACGTTTTAGAAGAAGTACTGGATAATATTCCATTGAATTTTAAGACCCAACATGTTCTACATGCATGACGGGGCACCCGCTCACAATGCCAGAATTTCGAGGGATGTAATTAATAAAATTACGGCGGCAGTTCGATTAATCACCCCCGATATGTTGAAGCGCGTTTTGAATTCATTTCCTCGAAGATTGGAATTATGTCTGGAAACTGATGGCTACCAATTTGAACAGTTGTTATAATTTTTTCATATTATCTTTAAATTTCAATAAAATTTTTATCCATGTTAACATAAAATTCTTGCTAATTTGCGTATTTACCTGATTTATAGTAAATAATAAAATGATTACTGCCACAGTACTTGTCTGATTAGGTGTTGCCAAATTTACAATTCTTTTAAGCTGCTCGCGTGACTTAAGAAAACAGTGTACTACTTTTCTCAATTAAGATTGCCAACTCAGAATTAAACAAAGATTTGGCCTGCGTGGTGTTTGTCCGCATTTTTCTGGCCACCGTGTATACATAACTGATTCTATTCTGCAGACGATAGCAATTTATTAAAGTTTGAACTAATACCCGAACAGCTAAGTATATACAGGGAAAAAGAAAATGTAACTAGAACATCACATTAGGAGCACACGTTGCTATGAAATTACTCCAGCAGGTTAAAGATTCAACTAAACGTCGTCTATTTTTATAACTATTCCTTCACATATCCTTTCTTTGTAATTTTAAGAAAGCATATGTGGTAGCTATGATTACACAAATAATATTTTAGGTATGAGATGGAAAAACAACGTGTTGGTCACGAGAAGGAGAAAATGTCGATATATTTTAATCGAGTGTTTTGCATATGTAACTCATTGATCAGGCAATTTTCAACGATAGAATAGCCATTAGGAGAATGAAGTAATGGTGGATTACTTTGCAACTGAGATCATTATGATTTACGAGGTATGTAACTCGACCCTATTCGTGTAAAGAAAAATAAACGTCGCTGCTAAACAAGTTTTTTAGTGAAATAACTTTAATTTGACGGAACTAGATACTTTCCAAGAAAGTTGGAAAACCGGCTGAGGTATTTTCTTCTTATTAAAGAATACCTTGATAATGTAAGAAATGTAAAAACGAATTTGACATGTTACTTTGTTATGATTAGATTAGATTGGGTTTGGATCTACTCAGATCCCTTTTATTTCAGCAATCACTTTCTTATTTTGCCTTTTTAATTAGATTTAAGCGGCTTTTTTCGTAGCTATTTGCTCTGTGGTTCTCCGACCGGAGTAGTAGGAACCTTGTCCTTGCCGGGTCAAAGTATTGCCACGTAATGAAGACGGAAAGCTGCCTGTTCATGTTGACATGAAAGTAGTATGGTTAACAGTTTTTTTTGTCTTTACTTATAAATTCATGCTTCTCTACCTTTAACTGTTTTGTCTGTGCAGGTGATTTTGCCATACTCCTTGGACTTGTTGTATATTCATTCATTAATCAAAGGAAGGGTCAGCTTCAACGGAAATCCTTGGCGATCTGGCCAGACCAGGATCGTCAAGGCTTTCCGTTGAAGCTGACGATCCTCATCTGGCCAGATCGCCAACGCTCCAAACTTTCTTGGAGCTAACGATTGCAGAATTGAACACATTGACTGGCACATTGTACAGCAGTAAAATACTTATTTTTAACTTTACCTTTTCCACGTCAAAGGAGGTCCCCTGAATTGTTCACTCAACAAAGACTGTAGGTTTTCCAAATTACGCTTTAAAATATTATTTGTGGCTCTGAAAATGTAAATAGCATTTATGCGGTATTGATAAAGTTTTTGAAAAATCACAAAGTTACACTATAGATGTGTGTATAGATTGTGGTAATATTTTTGTTTAATACGTCGCAGCAGAGAAATATGTATTCTACTCTAATATATACTCTACATCCGTTAAAATTTCTGTGAGTCCAATAAGAACTATAAATAAGTGTATGTGCGGTAAGTATCGATCTTACATTAAGAAGAACATTCTCCTTTTGTCTTAACAAGCGTACATTTCAAAATATGCAGCAGAGACAACTAAAAAATAAATGACAGCATTTTAAGTATGTGTTTTGTCGGCATGAACTGTTTAAGAAAAAAACCCTGAACGAATGCCATACACGCATATAGGTATTTCCACACGCTACCTAAAAGGGTAATTTGTCTTGCGGTAAATTATCGTGAAAAATCTCCCTTCGTGTGTAATTATGGGACTCGTATCATATGGTCAGACGGTTTATTTGCCGATAATAACCTTCTTCTGTTTTCTGTAATCTTTTCCCTCAATTTTTCTCTTAATAAAACAGAAAGTCGTAGGAGAAATTTTTTCAAGGGGTTCATTTCGTACCGATTTCGGGCGCGTTTTGAATGCAGATACCGAAGCGACGTGGCGTGTTCTTTATTTTGGTAGTGTTCTTTCCCCGTGTATTAAGTTTGATTAATGACATACATATAAATGATGGCGACGTCAACGAGTAACCGTGTCCCGTGAAAAAAAGTAAATTACGATTTAGTGACAAGGGAAAAGGGAAAAAGCGGTTACCGCATAAGCCAATATCATGTTAGAGGTAGGAATACTTTACATTTTACATTATCTCGTATACACTGTAAGTAGGTGAGATAAATTGCTATAAAAATTGCTCCACAGTTTAATCGTCATAGGCATTCTTTTCTTGAGTAGGGTTTAGGGAAAAATTAAAATAATTCGTTTTGTGGATTTTACTAATATTGGAAAGAGCGACGCATTTCCCAATATTAAACTGTAGTCGGCCAATTTATAATAAAAATACAAATTCCTTAAGGTCATTTGAAAAACTCAACAAAATACTAATCCTTTTAATAGGTTCTTTACTGCAGATATTAGTAAAACGAATATTTCTGTCTTCTGGAAAATATAAAAGAAGAAATTAAATAGGATATGGAAGAATATGAATTTACGCTATTTTGATTTAATTTAAGAAGAGATGCCCATTACCTCCACCACAGTTTATGGCGTTCCCCAAACCTCAAAAATATATATTGGTACAATAAGATGTTCTATCAGGACCTTTGTCAAAGAAACTTTAGCATTCAAGCAGTACTTCTGTGGTACTGCTTGAATGCTAAAGTTTCTTTGACACAGGTCCTGATAGAACATCTTATTGTACCAATATATATTTTTGAGGTTTGGGGAACGCCATAAACTGTGGTGGAGGTAATGGGCATCTTTTTCAAAATGAAAAAGACTTCAGCGGTAATGATGAATTTGGATTAAGCAGCATCAAAAGGTAAATGCTCTAAGCAGGAGGAATAGGGGGGCAAATATGTTGACGATGTGACATAGAGAAGAGTTCTGGGAAAATGTGTGTCAAGACATAGCAATAGAAAGATACCAAATTAAAAATAAATAAGGATGATACAATCGACGCGGTGATGACGCACTCGGAAAAAAATTATTCTTACAAAGAGAGGAGAGAACACCTTAGAATTTCGAAAAGGCACATAATAAAAACGATACCTGAGCCCAAACATATAAAAGAAAACGCTCACAGAATGAAAATGGAATCTGGGATTACAAGCGCTGAACGGAGAAGGCGCAGTCAATGAACCATAAGGTAAAATGGTTAGCACCTTTGGAAAGCTGAAACAGAGGAGAGTATATTTTGAGTGATGCTGTAGCAGCCAGAGAAGAAGGAGGAAAAAATCCAGAACAAGATGGTAGATGGAGGTAGAGGAGAATTTAAAGGCAGCAGGGATGAATGGAAGGAAAAAAATAGGAAAAATAGAGGCAGAAAGCTATGGAGGAACGTACTATGTAGATCTAGATAGCTCCTCAGCGAGCAATATGAAACCACGTTGGTGTGTTAGATCTGTTACTTGAAAGTTCTAGCTACGCTACTAACTGGAGCATCTGACAGATACAATTGCATAAAGTTAGCTAATAACTTGTCAGATTTATATCTTCTGAAACCCGATAGTTTTGTTAAAGAACAGGAGCGTTTGGAGTTGGCTATATGACCATCTTACATAACGTCAAAAACATAAAATCGAAATTTGAAGGCTTAAAACGTATTGATTACTTTTAAGGTACTTTTGGTGATGGACTCGACATTATGATAACATTTTAGTCGAGTAATTCTCACATCTCCCTAGTTTTTCAATTTTAAACACCAGTACACACCTTTTAAAACCAGTTATTTATTTTGAAAAACTATTGACGTCAATGATGCAATATTTAATATAACATATAGTTTTATGGCGTCTAGGTCAAAAGAGAATGTGTATTAGGTGTATTGTATATATTATGATCACCACCAAAAAAAGGAATAGAAAGAAATATTCTTAGAAATATACTATGGGTAGTAAAACTAAATGAAATTAATTCTTCTGAGACTGATTAATTAATAGAGACTAAACGATAATAAAGTATACAGATGTTGTTTAGGTTGATTTCCTGTTCAGTAACTTTTTGACACAAAACCTTTAAATGATTTAAGCCATTTAAGGTTGAAATAATCTTGGCGTTTAAAATTTGATAATCTTTTCTCATAAGGTAGCCAATAATTTTTGAATACTGCTGCAAATGCGTGCCTTATTTGGTAATGTTATGCACGACTGCAAGATTATTTCTCTGACTTTGACCAACAATTCCGGAAATTGTTGACTGAGATATTCTATTGATGTTATATGAATTGAATTTCTAAATTCTAATTCTTTTGTTTTTATAATATTTTCTACTTGTTGTATTGGTTAAACGAGTGTTTTCGTAAGTTTCACTGTAGAGAGCAATGATATGGTGGTCAAATTTGCTTGGTGCCATACAAAGCTTAGATTATTTGTGTGGCATGGATGCTATGACTGGACTTCTATTGGTGTAATGGAAATAATCCTAAACCTGCAATCAATATACATTTTTACACACATGCAAGGAATGGATAGATTAACTTTTGTATATTAAGGCATCGTTACACAAATCGTACGGCAGCAACTTCCAAAAGGTTATTCGATAAACTAAAGGGATGCCAAGAGATGCCACAATTTACCGAGATTAATTAAAAAATATCATGTTGTAATACTACATAGAAAAGTACGGGAAAAAAGTCCTCGATAAGAGCGGACTCCATTTGGTGTGCTGACAGTTTTAAAACATACAATGGAGTACGAGAGGGAATATATGAAAAAAAGAAGCTCAGAACAGGTAGCTCTGTCGAGCAAGTTTACAGTTAGCAAAGACACAATAGAGTAGAGATTTTATCTTAAACTGGTTTGTGACAGCATAGGCGTTCTAGATAAAGTAAGGTCTCAAATCAAAATAACAATGGCCTGAATATCCACTTACATCAGTGGGAAGGCAGATTCATAAGCTAGTGAAGCGTGGACCATTAAGGGTTTTTATTCTTTGAGCATTACCAAAGCATAAGTAGAAAACTCATTAACGAATTGATACATAATATGTCCAAAGAGTGGTGGAAAAGGAGTTCTTAAGTACACAAAACTTGAATATACTAAAGACCTACTAAGTTAGGAAATGTGGTTTAAAATGACTTTACGGTTATCAACAGGTCACCAAATAAACATATAAGTATGTATATATATTATTCTTTGAGCATTACCAAAGCATAAGTAGAAAACTCATTAACGAATTGATACATAAAATGTCCAAAGAGTGGTGGAAAAGGAGTTCTTAAATACACAAAACTTGAATCTACTAAAGACCTACTAAGTTAGGAAATGTGGTTTAAAATGACTGTACGATTATCAACAGGTCACCAAATAAACATATATGTATATATAGCTTTAATGGAGGAAGTGAGTTGTAGTTTTTGCCAAGATGATAAGGAAAATCCAGTGCATGTTTTACACGATGGCTTAACGAGGACAAAATTTCCACTATAGAACCGGGCGAATTTCAAAGCAATAGTTACTTTCAAGAGATGCTAGGTCTACGTAAAAAGGTAGAATTAGATAGCTTCTTTTAGAATCAGAAGATTACAATAATATCTGGCGATCGAAATTCAACAGGCCTGTTGGCTGCCTTAATCTTTTTGTGGTTTGAGGTAACAGTTAGGGGTAATATATTCTGTGTCAGCCTTTAACCCCTAGGATGCGTCTTCGATTTTCAGTTGCAACATTTTGGTTTTGGTGGAAAAATCAGATCTTTTCCGATAAGAACTAAAACCGTATATCCCTATCAATGGGATGTTTGGCATGTAAAAAAAGTTTCAGTGAACGTGGAACAATGCCTCAATAAACGTCATTGCCTGATAGTGTCAAGGTGTATTCTAGAACCCCAAGATTCACTCAGCCACAATAAACAGGCAAGTGATAAAATTAGGTATGCGTCAGTGATCGCAAATCTGCCATATACAACTTGTACAAAGTAATTGTTGAAATTAAATATTGAAATTATTTGATTGATTTATATCGTAATCTCAGAAATTCTTGAAGTTATGCCATGTTTTGGGTTCCTAGTAGTTTAGTGGAGCTCTTAAAAAAATAATTTCTTCCAAAATATTGTCACGTAGATTTAATTTGCTTAGATAACATTCGTATTTGCATGAAAAGTTTCAATCTTCTAAATGCATAATGAGGTCGTAAATACATCATTCTCCAATAAAATAGTTCTTCTTGTGAAACATACCTATACTTTGAGTTTCGTTAAAATAATTCAGATACTGATCTAGCTAACTGAATTAACGAAATATATATGCATTACATGATGACGAAAGACTAAACTTAATCCTCATTACATTGCAGTAATCAAAAAGTAAAGTTAAATAAATGACTTTAAATGAGTTAATTACAACACTGTTGCTAGTTACAAAAGATAACATAATTAATAAAAAACAAAGGCAGAACTTTTATGTGTCGTTTCGCGTAGTTTTAATTGCATATTCTGTCTGTTTGCATCGCGCAACGCGGCGAATGAAACAAATAAAACGGACCACCGCAACCGTACGAAATAAACGATAACAGTGTCGCTTGAACCGCGACATCGGGAAAATTTTACGTGCTATCATGTATATACCTATGCCATAATTAAGTCTCAATTATTCAGGCTTCCCGCAGCGGTGATATTTCAAATAGTGGCCGGTAAGTTTGTGAAACGTTCCTAAATTATGCGGAGTTGTTTTCTTGAATTGATGACTGCGGCACCCATCCGTTTTGTCAATAGACTAGCGCGCAAATTCCCTCTCCTTCCTCGCCTTCGGAGGAAGTTTATTTTCGAATAGTTGAATTTGTAACCCATTTCATGCATAAACAACAATCTAATTCAATGTGACGACGAAATATGTTCGCATGTGGTCGCTAACTTTATTCCGTCAATTGTGCATCCGAAAATACGTAGTGGAAACTTTGATAAAGTTTTGAAGAGAACGAGCGGCGAATTCCCGTCTAGTTTATGGCTAACTTATATTTATATTGTGACGTCCTTTTGCACTTTCAGGATAGTGCCTTAGTGTCGTGGCAAATACTTGGCCATTTTTGAACACACATGAAATAGATCTTTTGGGGACAATGCATTGGATATTTTCGTGGATAAGACTGCATTTTCTCTTGTGTGTGTTGCTGAAGGACGGGCAAAATAAAATAGTTTGAGCACGTGATACATAATGCCGTTAGTATTAACTTTTTGGAAATTGATCGTCATATTGGATGACACAGGCCAAAGTTAAAGCAAATAATTAATCAAAGAAAACAAGGAGAAGCAGCGTGGAAGAAACTTGCTGAGAAAATTTACGAAAATGTATGGCATACAAATTGTCAAATTAACAATTATCAAAGAAACTAGCAATAAGATTTAAACCTGCAAGGGATGAAAAACATGTCAAAATCTCCAGTATACTAAATAAGGGAAACGATTAAATTTGAGATAAAAGTATACATAATACAAAAAAATTTAAAACTATAGTGATTTGATTTAGCAAACGATACCATATCTGCCCATATATGTATGTACTTAATGCTCCAGACTGAAAATTTCTATATATTTTTTTTTTAAAGAAGATATTGAAATCTACGCAGGTTTAGTAGTACATGAACAAGATTGCTTTGGGGAAGGATAGCTCTGTATTCACCGCATTGTCTAGAGTTAAAGAAATCCGAGTTATAATAACTCACTGTGCGCTTTAGTCCCTAGAGGCATCCTAAGAGCCTTCAACATGGCGCCCTTGAGCAGCATTCTTCTGGAGCAAAATACTATTTGCTACACACTTTCTCTCTACAATATTATAGCAATGTATTTGCAGAACAACATAATATATGTTGAGGAAAATGACAAACTAGAAACTACGTGTGGAGACATCAGTCAAAAAATCCAATACATGCATACCATGCACAATGAAATCTTACTAGTTCCAATATCTTGATAGTTTTTACGAACGGTGTTGGAGTCATAGTACTAATTGCGAAAAATGCTGATGCTCTAGAGGTGGTAGCAAAC
This sequence comes from Cetonia aurata, assembly GCA_949128085.1. NCBI lineage: Eukaryota > Metazoa > Arthropoda > Insecta > Coleoptera > Scarabaeidae > Cetonia > Cetonia aurata. The sequence continues at coordinate 53,833,141 of OX421882.1, read as the reverse complement.
CATACATCACATAATATGACAAAACTGTTAGAATTCAAAACTTGAACAACTTAAAGCCAAGGGAATAGTACTTATTGCAGGAAAAATTATCAAAGAGTAGCTGTAGTAGAGAAATTTTCAAGTTTAGTATCATAAAATTTTGTGTTAGTAGAAAGATTTTAAGCCTGCAATGCTAGTAGCATTTGCGAAGAATAATATAGAAATTGTTCAGTGGTGTAGTAGATTACCTAAAAAAAATATTCTTTTTGTGTAACATTCAGACTAATGATGCGTACTATTCGTTTCTGCACCACGAAACCGTTCGACGCCGAGGCAGATAAACTCCATAAACACACACCATACTTCAGTCTAGAACTCAGCTTGGTATGACATAAACCAAACTTTTGATCTGTTGTTAAAGCTTCTTTAAATTTCTACACACTAACATATGGCACAGTGAATTTAATTTATTTCAGATTTTCACACTAGATTTTCCAAGTGACCCTGAAAAGATAATCTAGAAAATTTTATATCATCAAAATTTGCCAAATGTTGGACTCTTAGAATCAAATTCACATTATAATAAATGTCTCATCAATTACAAACCTCTACAGTTACAGTTTCAGATAAATTCATATGGAATGCCACAAGTCGGCTATTAAACCCAAAGTTTACTTACACTTTGATGAAACGTAAGGAAATAAAGTGAGCTCCCACAACGCCACCATTGGAAATGATTTATTTTTCGTCACGTGAGTATTCAATCGACTGAATGGCTTGGATGCTCGCCTTTCACCCCGCAGATGCTGGTTCGATCCCGAGGCGGTGATTTTTATTTGTGGATAAAAATCGTATTCTGGGATAAGGAGTAAAGCCGTAGGTCCCACGTCAATGCGATGTTTGGCACGTAAAAGATTCCTACCGGAAGTTGGAACTCCTCCCGATTCGACAAAATTTCAGTGGAGCTGGTACAATACGTCTAGTGCTTAGAAGTGTCAAGGTCTATTCCACAACCCGAAGCTTCACCTAGCAGCAACATGCATATATCCAAATTTTTGGGTAGAAGCTACAGTTTTATTTTATAGCTTTCGTTGGCGTTCCAAAAGATTCCGACAACAAGAAAGTCAATTGAACAAGAAGAGGTTGCAAGTTTTTATACAGGGCGGTTCACTAGCTTTATAAGAAACCTCAGCCGGTGAAAACTGATAAGAGTCTTGGGGAAAAGATGTACAAATACATGTAATCCTTTGTTTCAAAAGTGTAGTGTCTTAAAGAATCAAATGATGTGGTTTATATTAAGGAACGTAACGAAGGAATAGGTTTTAAAAATTCTAAAATTTATCCATATCATTTACCTTCTGACTTGTATTGATAAAGTAAAGGTTGTAGAAATAACAGGAAAGGACTTAAATAGCGACTGATTAGGAGCAATGTAGATGTTGCACATATTGCTTGACCGATGTGGGGCTTGTATATATGCCGACGGTAGATGGTTTAACTGCTATACGTATCACGATAAGGTACTCAGAAAAATGTTCACTCACATGTCGAGTACTAGCGTGTGTCTCTCATCCCCGGTGAATGAGAAAAAATGTATGGTGGCAGTTAAACTGTTAAACAATTATTAATACTTTTGAAATCCATTCTCTCCATTCTTTACAATGTTTCGTTTCATGACGTGAACCAAATTATTTCAATCTCAGGACACTACAACCTCGAAACAAAAGAAAATCGCATATAGACGGTTTTTTCAATCACACCATTATTAAAATTGCTTAAAAAGCTTGTCATGGAGCTAGCAAAGCAATCTGTATACAGAGTTATTCGCGCTATACGGGACGGAAACATTGTGGCCAAAATACGTGACGTTCAAAAAGTTTTACTTTTGGGATATATGGGGGTCTATTATGGATATTTTTTAAAATTGTTTTCATATAGATAGATGGTGTTCCAAAAGCCCTAAAAGTTTTGTTCTTTCTAACTGAAACTCCCTGTATATTATAGCATTTTTAGATTCTCCGATCAAAATAAGTGTCTGTTTTAATAAGATTTATAATACCTAAACCTAATGGTGTTTTAAATAATTTAAATTTTGTGAAAATCTAACCTAATTTTCATGTTTCAAATACTTAAGAAGTATTTAAGTTATGTAAGCGAAATTTACAGTGAAGTGTAACAATAGACTATATTTTATAATATACTTAATTAATATAGAAATCATAAATAGAACGCCATGTTTCTTTAACTTACCAGCAAAAGCATTTAGACCCCCATATATTCCAAAAGTGAAACAGGAATCGAAAGGATTTAAAGTATTATTAGTTATTTTTTAATGTATTTATTTAATGTTTATGCAGAAAGTTTGTTGAATACAACTTAAGAATTTTGTCCCATATTAGCGTTTCAGTAATTTTATTTTGCGGAAACTAATTACATATTTGGATATATTCTCAATGAGTGTTTTACAGTTGAGTTTTACTTTTATTGATGTTAAGTTTTGTCTAGATTCATAACTTTATACAAATAAATAGAGATATAAAACTAAATAATATAAATTAGTGACTTACTTTTAATTAATTGTTTCCTCATTACAACTTCAAAGATCGATAAACAGAAGAAGTATTATATCAATTGGCTCATTACTTTATTTCAACTGTATGTGCTCTTAGCCTGGTATATTCTACTAATACATTAGTTATTATGCAATAAGGAGATTCATTTAGCTGTGGTCTTTATGTAATTAAAAAAATCAATTGTAGAAAACACTAGAATATTTGGTAACTAGATATAAGTGCCATTAAAAGAAAATTTTATTGTAAGTGAACTAGAGAAAAGTGAGACATATTTGTCAAAAGCAGGTATGATGACACTAACTGTCCCCATGTTGAATTTTTAATTTATAAACACCAACTAAGTAATGCTTTTATATATTACTGGGTATAAACATCATATCTTAGACTAAAAGTGTAATGAATTCAATTAATAAATTTGATTAAAATTATCATTACTTCAACTTCAACAAGCAATTTGTAAAATATAATTACAAAAAACGTTATTATAAGAATAAAAGTTCAAATAAGAGCTCAATGTCCACTGGTGGTAGCGTATAATGTTACAAAATACCATAAAATCTTAAAATAGCTACCGCTCATGCAATTGCATATTTTATGTAGGTATTTATTTCGGTCTTACACCGGTGCTAATTATAGAAAATAGCGAATCGCTTAAAGAAATTGATAAAAGTGACAGAGATAGCAATTATTTTAGTAGCAGAACTATAACTTATCGTAACGTTATCCAATTAGTTTAACTAAATTTAAATTACTTGTACATATTCGTCCGTAAATATGTAAATGTGTATACATATATTCAGAAAAAAGTAGCACATACCAATTAAATTCAAAGATATCTACAAACTGCGGATCTTAACCATATTTAGGATGCATAAAAGTAAGTAGAAAAGCGTACCGTTCATCTCAAAGGGTAACGAGCACCCAAATGAGAACAACAAAGGATATAATTATGGGGCAGGGTTTTGCTGGTAAAATGAAGTTGACTTACTAACTGGTTAAATGCTGAAAATATTCGCTCAACATTTAATAACTAAGACATTATTAATCGTAATATACTAGGATATTTATGTGGTTTACCTATACACCGGACCACACACTTAGCTATTCACGATGATGCCCTCTTCTCTACAGCAATTAAAATTGTTGATGCCATCTATAAAATCTCATTTGTACTAGCTGCTTTATTTATTTCGTAACTTCTAAGTAGATAATTGCCCTTAAGACGGAAATAATATATCGTAATTGAGTTTGTTGTCCATAGACGAACATTATTAATAAATTAATGATATAAGAATAGCAACTGGACTTTTATAACTTAATATTTAATATTAGCAATACGTGTGACTATAAATGCATCTCGACTCTGCAAATTATTACTTCCTTCACTGTACAAGCTATACAAATTGTTTATATACAGATTAGCTCATTAGGGATTTTAATTTTTCACAAGTAGTCATCTATTTTACTGCTATTACGAGCATTAACCATGAAGGACTACTTTTATATTTCACTGTATTTTGCTATTAGTTAAATATGTATCAAACGTCTCTAAGAAAAAAATATATAAGAAGTGAAAATTTAGAGGCTTATATCTTGAGAGTCTTCTAGACTATAAGGCTCGAGTTTAAATAGTAATAGTTCTGTATAGCGCGTTTGAAAATATAAATGTTACTTTGATTGTATAAGATAATTTATTAAAGAATTTTATACTTACAAAACTAAGGCGTTTTCTATTTAGTAATAGTCTTTGTTTGGGGTAGCAGTAGTCTATATTTTGAGTATGGCAGGCGTGTTGAAAGGTATTGTGGTCAAACAGATGTTTATGCTTAAACAAAAATAGCAAACATTCGGTTATGTAGATAGCAAAAATCCTTAGAAAACTATTCGTTCTAAAATGACCTCTACAAACATCATTTTTTTACAAACTGGATTTATATATCGGTAAGACAGTCATCCACAGTCTGACCCAATAGCCGGACTAAGCTTTGAAAATCATAGTTCCTGATTATTTAATGATAGAGTGGCCGAATCATTTACTTTTTTAGTTTTGAAAGGCATTACATTAGTTTTACTATGACTAGTACTTAAGGCATTAGGAATTAACCATCTTTCAAGTAAAATTTGATCCCTATATGTTTAAATTTTCACGTGCGGTTTCGTCTCGTGTCAGCACAGCGGCCGTGGTTGTGCAAGTCAGACAAAATGCGCGGGTATAATCGGTCAGTGTTGCTCTTAGGTAGCTGTTTGTGTGAGTACGGGGTATCCAGGGTTTTGATCAAGGTGTGCGCAACGCTCAAAAGGGTTAAAACGTGCTTCTATTTGAGAATTATATATATAAGATACAAGTTGGCGCTGTGTTGTGCCAGAGGGCTTTGCCGGGGGCGAAAACACAGCTCAGGCACGGTTTGCGTCGTACTAGAATATACCGGGACGGATTGAAAGTATGGGCGAAAGTACAAGTTGGTGCTGTGTCGTGATAGAGGGCTTTGCCGGCGCCGAAAACGCAACTCGGGGACAGTGCTGTGCCGTGCCAGTAGCTATGCCGGTACCGAACTCACACCCCGGAGGGTGACGCTGCGTCGTGCTATTCGCTTTTCCGGCACCGAAATTACAGAGCAGGAGTGTTTGTGAATTGACCGAAGTCATTGCTCGAGTACTGGCAGCACGCAGCTTATATATCGGCGGTCTCGCACGCGTCACGATGGTGGGAGTCAAGTGTACGTGAACGGACGTACCGTCTGCGGAGACGATACTCGGCTTAAGTAAACAAGAATAAGTGGAAAAAATTAATCAAACAAAATTTAATGCTTCCGAACTATGGGAAAATTAATTAAATAAAAGAATATTAATGATAAATTAATTATCAGCTTGAAATTAACAGTGAAATGGATTTTCCCACAGAAGCCTAGAGCCGACCATCAGCGTAATTCATTAGAAGAGGTTTGATATGTATCGGAGGACATTCGACAGTATAAATATCATTAAAATAAATCACAAAGAGCAGTGGGCCCAAAATACTGCCTTGCAGTACGCCTCTGCGCGCACTGATTATACTGGAGTGGGCCTTGATACCTCTATGGTTAATTTCCGCTGCTGTATGGGGGTCAGGTAAGAGGTAAACCACGATGAGGTCTTTAACGCTATAACATTCCAACTTATAAATCTTATAATGTTAAATGCCTTTGACAGATGAAGTAGCATACTACATGGTATGTTACTATTTTCCAAAGCAGTTAGCATAGAATTTACAAGGTCAAAGAATGCGGTCTCTATATTCCTTCACTTAAGGAAACCATGTTAATGGCAATTAAAGAAATTGTATTTTGAGAAAAAAGTTAATTAGTCGTAGTAGTTTTCCAAAAATTTTAGAGAAAGTCATAAGTAAGCCTATCGGTCTGTAATTGTTTAAGACGTTTACATCGCCTTTTCTATAATGAGGCATACCTTTTGCGTACCTCAGCTGATTTGAAAAAATGCCGTTTTCAAAAGATTTATTTACAATACAATAAATCGGTCTTAGATAACTATTCGGGCATGGTTTCAAAAAGTAGGTAGAAATACTATCAAGTCCTGGCGATGTAGAACTTTTTAGCGACTGAACATAAGTCAAAAGTTCACCAGCACATGGCGGAAAACGATATAAAGGTTGGTCATTGTTGCTTATAGTACAAGTGTGCTTAAGATTAACCGAGGTGCAGCTTCACTGTTCAGCAGTAAAAAGAGTATTAAAAGTGTTTGGTAATTGTTTTAGATTGTCAAATGTGGGCATCTATGAGCTAGATCGTTTTTTTACCAAGATAATTATTATTAACTATTTTCCACATAGTTTTGTTTCTATTTGTGGAGTTGACAAGAATATCGTCATTTTTACTTAGCTGTAATAGTTTAATTTACACATGATGGATTTTCTTTTTGGTAATAAGCCGGTGTCTTTATATTCATTAAAATAAACGGAGATAGTCTGTTAAGCACGAACAATATCTCTAAACTCATATAAATGTTTAGGGAAATTAATTATATTGTGTTAGTAATACTTTTAACGGGGAAATGTGTATTTAAGTATCTTACAAATGTATGGTTATGTTTTTGATAAAAATCACTGTTATTCTAATACCTTTTTCATCGGAAAGAAAAATCAATAAATTTATCCAGTAGTTACGCCATGCCAGGTAGATACCATCTTCCACGGACGCTCCTGTTAATTTTTCACACTCTTACCAACGTGACGTGTGTACTTAACTCATTTGGAGACCCGGGCGGTTTACGACTTTAAGTACCATCCAAATACAATTTTAAGAGTTTTTCCATTATTTTGGAGCGAAATTAAACTTCCTGTTCTATAGAAAAAAAATATGGTAATACAGTTTGAACGACCACTTAGGACTACTTTCAACTATTAACGATAGAATATCTACCTAAACATAGATTTCTAAATCAACATAACGTTACATTTCAAATTTACACGTTCTAGGTCAAAAATTGAAGTTGATAAAAGTGAGAATTCTAAATAATTTCTTCTGGGAATAAACATATATCCTTTAATGCGTCTCTTAGTTAGAAGGAGGTCAATAACGATTTTATAATTTATATAGGTAGATTCGTAAATATTTTATGGTGAGCCCTTGCATGCTTAGAAGTTTATCTTGATACAAAACGTGTTAAATGAAAATTATACCCAATTACGTAAATAAATTATCTTATAAACCTGTCTTTCTTGGGAAATCATTTGTGGTACAAGAAACAAATGATTGCGTGCGTATCGTTCCTGCGGCGTTTAAAATGTTAATAATTTTCTATTCACATAGGTGTTAACAAACAGCTACGCAACACATACCTATATACGCATACATAAACAAGTATAATTAAGCTTTGATATGAGAAGTCATACTAGTGTAACGTTTTGTTTTTAAACTCTTTAATTCCCATGTCAGCTTTATAACGGAATGTTTGTTACAACATTATTGAATTAAATTAGGCTGGTGTACATAATCAGTTAGAGATGATACATGCATAGATTTTTTAGACGATATTTTCTACGTTTTTGACCGGGACAACTTTAATGTGAAAGCTTAGAATATAAACTTCATATAATGTGATCATTAATTAGATAGCTTGGTTGTTTTCAATGCTTTAAATTAGGCAGCAATAAATAAGCTTAGTGATATGATGATTACAGATTCTGATTATTTTAAATTTCAGATCTGTGTACGTATTTACTTGAGTTATTTGCTACGCGTTCATTTTTAATTATAAGCACGTATCCAAACAACGTTCCGTTTAATATATTTACGTATTTTATACTTAAAGGCTCTAATGGTATAAAAATTCTTATTTATAATTAACTAGTTTTAAAGGATCCATGTGATGAAGATATACTATACAACCAAATAATATTGACTTTTGTAAATACATTTTTAATTAAATATATCACCTAATATTAGTTACCCTTTAAAAATAAAAAAGAGATTGTAAATAATTTTTTTATTAAAGTTGAATGAAAAACACATATTTTTCTTTAATAGCCTCCATATCATTGGCAAAACAAAACTACAAGATTTTTTAGATAATCCCGCTGGTCTTTGATCTACGTATCTACTACCACGAGTACTTAAAGACGTCGAAAAATATTCATGACGAAAACTAATTGTATGTTAATGATTGCAGCCTAATAATATTGTTTTTCTGATCCTGTAACGCCGTTTTGTTTCCGGTTCTGGTTCGGTGCTGATGGTAGTTTACGCTTACCCTTTAATGAATTGGTTATGGGCTTTAGATTATTTACTTGCTTTTAAAATGCTTATTATTTATGCGTTTCTCGAATCTAGTCGAAAGAGGAGGTTCGTCCCTAGTTCGTTCAACGGTGCTGATCGTCAGTTGTCAAACAGTGAATTACAACCTTGTGGCGATTTAAACAGTGCTGCGTCTTAATCACGCCGTTACATTAAAGTTTTAACCCCAAAGTGGTAGCAATGGGAATCAGTGTGGGGAGAAGGGGTTCTAGTCTGATTACGCAATGAAACAGTGAAAGTGTATCATGAATCAAACGTTGTTTTTATACAACAGGTGTAAAAGACATGGAATATATATAGAGAAAAGTAGGTAAGTAAACAAATGCATGTACAATCGCAAGCATACATAAATACGTACACTGGTGAACAATCGTGGGGCTGCGGCAACGCTTTTGAAAACTAAACGCGGAATCTAATGGCTTTGTTTCGGTTTATAACATAAAACGACTATATATCTATATATGGGGGTCGGTCGAAAAGTACGCGGACTGTTTTCACGGGCTATGACGGCCAGGTATCGGTGACAGCGCTAAACCCTACGGTACACGAATAACTTTGTAAATAGCAGCCTGGGAGCGTCAGAAGCTATGCCAACGCAACGGCCAGCTACGGGGACGACACTGGTGTCATAAACAATATTAACAAATAAAAACTTAACGAAATAAAATAACATGCGGTAGCAACGCCACTGCCCATGGGAAAACCAACCAACAGAAGAGAATCAATATGATATTAATATACATATCCAAAAGACGTTTCAAAGTTCTCATTGGTAACTACTTTGTCAGTTTTGTGTATATCTAAAATATGTTTAAATGTAAAGACATTATGAATATATAATTGTTAAATACTAAAAATAAGAAAAAGAAAGAATTAGTTCTATGAGTTTACCAACCTGTGTATTAATTATGGTGAGGTCAAGGTCAAGGCTACAAAAAAGGAACAATACAAACAAGAAAGGATCCATTACTATGTAATATATGTACTTCAAAGTATCGTAATAGTAGAAAATAAAAAAATAATAATTTGGGGGCACAGGATATCCAACTTTCCCGTTGTTATTTTTTTCGAAAATAAGTGACTATGTGATATATATGAAATTATTTTAACAAAAAAAATATTTATTATAGTTTCCAAGATATTTACAAAAATCAAAAAATTGTGTAAATCTTGATATCCCCCTAAAATAGGGCGAGTGGCACACTAAAACAAATAATCTTATATCATGATACTCTTGCAATCGCTAGAGATGGAAATCAGTGAAAGCTTGCCTTCAATGTAAATAAATATCGCATAAAATCATTACTTGTAACAACATTGCATCGTTACCACAAAAATAATTATATTATTTAAAACAAAATTTGTGACTGGGGGTAACTTTATAACATAAAGTTTTAGTGTACTTAATTGGCTTATTTATTCATTGTTTATTTATATTATTTATAAATTTGAGATGTCAAACATTATACGTTATTCGGTACCCATAAAATTGGGTTTTGTGGTATATTTCAATCCATAACATTATCTTTAGCTTTACAAAGAAATTTTATTTGTGAGTTAACTTGCTCAACAGCCGTAATAGTTGTTTTATTTTATAGTCAAACACCTTTCCCTAGCTACGTTTATTTTCAACTTTTTTCTATGCATCTTTTATTATTTTTATTGTAGTTTGTGTTGCAGTAAGTACCTAAGCGTTTTATTAGTATTCTCCTCCTAATAGTGCCTATCGTAACGATGAAAAAGTGTACACAACTCTGAGAAAAGATTTAATGACTATAATTAAAATCTAAGCAGTTTAAGCAACCGAAAATGAATCTTAGAAAGTCTAAAATATAAATGCGTTTTATATTAAATTACAACGTGGATGTCAATTTGTTGCGTCGAAAAATATTATGCACTTGAAGCTCCATAACAACTCAATCAATTGCTGGAAAGTTTATATAATATAAAACTCACAGAAATCATATAAATCTTCCATACGTTGTGCAATACCTTTTAGTGGAACTAAAGTTATTTCGTGTGTTGTAATGGTGATCGGTGTTAGAACAAGAACAATTAAGTTTCGGAAATTGTGCAGTAACACGGCATCATCCAGGCTTTTATTGCCTGCCTATAAGCTCATTCAAATCACTCGGTATATGCCGAACGAAGTATATACGAGAATCAAGCCGGTCGAGTATAATGATTATGAAGAACGAAACTGGAATCTTACGGTTGCCACCTGTCTCAATGCTACGCCGTCATTGGTCTAGATTTTGTTGTTTTTGTCAGTATCCAGCGTTGATTTTTTTAAATTGCTTTGTTAGCGGAATACGAAAAATATTATTACCAAGGCTGTTTTGAAAGCGGTACGTTGTTAAGACGTGTGAATATATATATATACGCATTTGCTGTTTCAGCTGCTTCTTAATGAATCGAGAAGATACCGAGGAATATATTGGAGAGCTTTTAATCTAAGAGGATTCTGTGAACTGCGTTTACGAAGAATTTTAATAACAGGGCAACCATTCGACATGTAGCAACCATTAAGTTCATTTAACTAATTTTAAGCTCGTTTATATAAGCGGTTAACCAAAAAGATTTTAAGAATGAAAAATGTTTAATGCAGCTACATTTTGAGATGTAATCTCAACGCCAATTTATTTTTGTTTTGAATAAGGTGTTGCTATTACTGTGTACTCATGCGAGAATCATTTAATACATATATCAGACAATAAACTTTACCTTAAAAACACGTAGGCTGTAAGCTGTTTCTTTATTAGAGACCAATAAAGAACTAGATTCTCATTTCAAGAAAAAATACTGTCTTAGATTAATTTGCTAGATGAAAAAATCGCTTTATTATTTCTATATGTTTACCTTACTCAAGAAAATAACAAAAAATGCATTCTTTAAAAGTTCTGGTTTCCAAAAATATTATTATTCATATACAGGATTATTCACCGATGTGGCTAGCTAGAAGTGTTCGGTCTTAACGAAACTCTTCAGATTTAAAAATTTGGGGTTTGCTATAGTTTGGTACTTACTTTCTTTCTAAAATATTTCCAAGGTTCTTACACACATAGTACAACTTTCCCTTTATCTTATACAGGTGGCTGAAGATCAGTGATAAATTAAACAATTTTTAAAGCTGTAACACTCATTCTTTTTTTCAAACAGAAACCCGGCATGTTTCATCATGGTTTCATGGTTATCAACATTATTTGGTGCAGAATTAAATTCTACACCGATTTGCTGGAACAAACTGAATAGTAGAGTACCACGTGAGACCTGACACAGTGCAGACGTGCGTGTAAAGGTGCCGTAAATAAATAGAAGAAAAATAGTTAAAACACTAAAAGATATAAGGCGTGATAGGGTCACTACCGAAAGTTTTTGAGTGGGTGAGGTTTGGTTAGCTACAACAAACAAAGAGGATTAATATAACAGTAGTAATAATAGATAATATGGGGATTCTCCCCACTTCTAAGTCTACCGAATGACGAGATGGTTAGGAAATTCAGCTTCGAAAAGTTTTTTGTTACGAAGCTGAGCAATAAGAGAGATTGGAAAGGAGAATCCTCCGCCTACTCCCTAAAGGCAAATGCCATTAAATGGTATGTAGACGGTTCCAAAACTGATAAAGGAACAGGTGCAGGGGTATTCGGGCCAGGAACCAAATACTCAGAGCCAATGGGAATATACCCCAGTGTCTTCCAAGCGGAGGTAACTGCGATTGGAAGATGTGCTCAATTGAACCTTGATAGGAACTATCGGAAGCAGAACATTGTGATTTTCTCCGATAGCCAAGCAGCCATAATGGCACTGAGCTCTAACACCATCAGTTCGAAATTAGTCTGGGAATGTCTTGGCAGACTAAACAATCTAGGCAAAGAAAACAAAGTTGCGCTATGCTGGGTACCAGGACACACTGGAATCAGCGGCAACGAGGTAGCTAATCTACTAGCGAGAAGGGCCGCCACAACTTCGTTTGTGGGACCAGAACCGTTCTGCGGCATAGGGATGAGCACCTACAAAAAAGAACTCAAAGACAGGGAGGAGACGCTCAGAGCTTCCCTCTGGGAAAATCTCCCTGGTCTGAGACACTCCAAGATATTCCTTGGAAATTACAGTAAGGAAAGAGCAAAGACCCTGCTAGAACTAAGTAGAAACAGACTACGCATCCTTGCGGGTTTTCTGACAGGGCACTGTCATTTGGGGGAACACATGACAAGGATAGGTCTGAAACAGAATAGTGATTGCAGGTTTTGTGGAGTGGAAGGTGAAAGTCCGGAACACCTAATATCCGACTGCACTGCCATCACAGAAACTCGTACCAACTATTTTGGCAAAGACGTCATAGACGAGGGAGAAATACCCTCCTTGAAACCATCACAGCTACTGCAATTTATTAAAGTTCTTGGACTGGATGGGGAGCTGTAAGTGCGGGCAAACCCTAGCAGCTTACAGCTGATGTAGGGGGGCACAATAGATCGATAGGTCGCGGTGTAATGTTGCCCTAATTAGATCTAATCTAATCTTAATATCTATCTAATATATAATAAGCTGAGAGAAGCAGGCCTTCTGAGGAGTCGATCCGGGGCCGGTTTCTATCGCAGCGATAAATAAATAAACATACACTCGGAAAAACGCAAGGAGTGAAAAACAACAACCAAAACAGCTGGAGTTTGCAAAATATAAACAAGTAAACATACAGGGTCGTTGAAATAAATGAAGTCTAAGAAAACTGACAGCGAGATACAAACGAGATAAATTAACTCAGCTAGCGTGCGGACGAGGTTATAAGTTGAGCGTGATTCTGGGAAACACTTGTGCGCGCGAAACAGAAGGTGATAAGAAGGATAGTTACAAGTAACACGAAAAGGATTAAACCAGAGCACGACAATTCTTTTGATGAAGCAAAGTAACTATAAGAACACCTACAAAAGATAATAAAACCGAAATAGAGTGACAAGAGATGGAGGAAATAAGGAAATTATTAACAGAGTTGAAGAATGATATCAAGTTGGAAATACAAGATCTGAAAATAGAAATAAAAGAGGAAAATAAAGAAATAAAAAGTGACATAAAAGATATAAAAGAAGAGATAAAGCAAAATAAAGAAGAAATGGTAAATTTTAAACTTGATATGCAGCGGATGAAGGAAGAATGGGCAAAAGAGAAGCAAGAATTGCAGAAAGAAAATGAGCTTATTAAGAGGGAAAATAAAAAGATGACGGAAAAGATGAAAGAGTTAAGGAATTTGGTTAGAGGAAATTATGGACGAGTTAGAGAGTGATAATAGAAATAACTCCAAGTTATACCAATTTGTAAGAAAACAAAAACCCAGAAATAATGTAACAGCAAATGTGGGTAGAAAGCAATAGGAAGAGTTTATAAAAACGACATTAGGGGCGGAAGAATTAGAAGAGTGTGAAGTTTATATGGAAAGGGATGAAGAAAAAGAAAACAAATTACCAGAACCGACAAATGCCGAACTTGACGAAATCATAAAAAAAACCTGAAACCCAGGAAAGCAGCAGGCCCAGACAAAATCCAAAATGAAATGATAAAGAACGGAGGGATACAATTGAGGGAGAGGATATGCCAACTAATAAGAGAAATATGGAACACAGAAAGAATGCCCGAAGAGTGGACGTCTGGAACGATAATACCAATACCAAAAAAGGGGGATCTAACAAGATTTGAAAATTGGCGCCAAATTACATTACTAAATTCGACCTACAAAATCCTATCATCGTTAATACATAAGAGATTGAAAACATATACAGAGAGGGGTATAGGAGAATATCAGAATGGATTTAGAACAGGAAGATCTACAATAGACGCAATACACACCCTGAATCAAGCTGTAGAAAATACCTGCTGCTTCTGAAGATTTGGGCATTTCAAAGGCGTTTGTCGATAGAATTATGAAATGCAATAAGATGCATTTATTTTCAGTGCAATTTTTCAGCAGTTGTTTTTACTAAAAACAATAATTTATTGTAATCTCAAAGTCATAGCGTGTTCCCTAAAATATTCGACGATTGAAAGCATTAATAAATAAAGCGACTATTTTAAAGAAAACTATTGAAGATCGATCGATATAGGGAATGTTACAGTAAATCGGTGTAGAATTTAATTCTGCAACAAACGTTCTGAAACAACGTTAGTGTGTGGTGACTTTAAAATGCGGAACCTCCAGCACATAAAGCAAGAGAAAAATAATAAATTACGTACCACCGTGTAAATGTCAAAATTTTATAGGGTGTTCCATTTAAAACAACAAAATTCATGGCGACGTCTGGTTAACTGGAATGTGTAAGAAACCTGGAAATATTTTAGAAAAATACTTTCTTTAATATATTTCCAAGTATATACCAAACTATAAAAAATCCCAAATTTTTAAATCTGAAGAGTTTTGTTAAGTCTGAAAACTTCTAACAAGCCACTTCCGTGGAAAACCCTGTATAGTAAAGATTAAAATTGCCCCAAAGCAGAGCAACAGCAGGCAAGGAAAACATTTGTTCACATGTTGGTGTATGAAGGATAGCGATGCATTGCCGTTTCTTTTCTTACTTAATGGGGTAGGTAGGGTAATATAATGCGACGTGGAAAGATTTTTTCTAGGGTCTGTCAGAGGCACAACATCTGTTTCGGTATAGAACACAGAAATCTGGGGAAACGGCCTCTCAAATACTTCTCACTTTAGACATAGGAAGTAAAACTGGCCGCAATATAATCTCATTTCTATTTAAACAGCAATTTGTGAAATATAATTTGTTTTTGTACCCAACATTTATTAAAATGTAAAACAACATATTTATAATACAATTAAAGCAAATAAAACATGTAACTGCCTGAATTTGTACCGATATAATTATGTAAATTACTTACTTGGCTTGTCTCCATTTGCTTCATATTTTATTCACTTTATTTCCAAATTTTCAGTCCGACCTGCTTAGCAAGACAAAGATGATTTTGCGATCTTATAATGCGATAAGGATGCGAGACTGTTATCGGATTTGAATAAAAATAAAATTTAATGTGACGTATATACACATGTAACATTGAAAGATGGTAATGGAGTTCAAAAAAGGTTCGTATTGGTTGTAAGGTTTTATATGTAGGAATGTGACACTTTATGTTCCACTGATCGTAAGATTGTATTATTTTCCGCCAAAAACAGAGATACAAAAACAGAAAATGTCAAGTAACATATTTTTCATATCTCTTCATATTATGTAAATGATCCGCAAGAACTGATGTTGCATAATAGCCCTTGTATTTTGTATTACGTGAGAAGGCTACGGTTCATTAGATAACGTTGTCAGCCGTCACATAAAAAGAAAATGTCGAATATATGAATCCTGTATAACTGCATAGCTTACTTAATCAAAATCGTAATGATCTTTAAACGATAATGGAGGCCATCGGGTTTTTAGTATATAACACGCCAAAGAAATGTTGTTTTTCTATTTGGATGGAACATATTCTGTTTCTGGATCATCATGCAGTATTTTCATTATTTCACAATTGTAAATTTAAGTTATTGTTGTTTTACTGTAAGCAATATAGACATATTATATACACCTATAATAATTTAGTTTTTATTAATAATAAATGGAATTTGGGTTTATTTAATTTGGAACAGGATTTTTATCCTAACCAATATCAATATAATTTATATATACATAATGAGGAAATTCGATATTTATTGGTTAAAAGATTATGTACAGGACAAGTATTGGATATCTAAGGACATAAAACACAAGTGTATTTCATTAACTTACAACATCTAACATAAAACTTTGCTTAAAATTATATCTTCCTTATTTAACAAACTGCTTTTTTCCTATTCTGCCCTACAAGTGGGCGCTTTCCTTTTTTATAATCCACCCCTTGCCGTTTTGCTTGTGACATTGGTACTAAAGCTTCAAGCAATGTATTTTGAAATGCGGATAAGTTTTGCTGAAAACAGTACCTCATGTTTGACGAATCTGATATCCACGAGCATCCAAGTCTGGGCTCTCATTTTTTTATTTTGGTTAGGTGTATGGTAAGTAGTCTGCATCCGAGATGACGCGCGAGCATTGGGAAGTCGAATTCCCATTTTCTGAAAGCCGTTTATAGCAGATGTTATAGTGGCTGCACATAAAAACGTTGCCGCAAAGGTCGAAGATATTTGGAAGATATTTCTCTGGACGGCCTTTTTCTGATTTCATCACCGTAATGAAGACTTAAGTATTTGGAAAATGTAACGTCCAATGGCTGGAGTTTGCGAGAAGTGTTGGGTGGCAAACATAAAAGGATTACACCATTTTCTGTAGTCATGCCAATGATGATGAAACTTTTTTGCATGAGGCGAATGACAATCGATAATGAGAGGTGCAGGTGTACTTGCTTGTAGCTTTCAATAATTTTATAATTTTTGGAAACCACACAAGAAATAATTCCGCCGTCACCCAACCCCACGAGCTAACCTCAGCCCAGCGTCCTGGAGGTACCTAATCCTAGCTAAAATTTTTGTTTCTTCTTTATTCTTGGAAAATTAACCTAAGAGCAGACATGTATATTACTGAAGTGACTGTTTTACCTTGCCCGGCTAAAGTTACAGCAATAGCTATAGTTTCTACCCGTCATTTCTTCTTATAACTTTTGATTGATTCTTACTGAGGCCCCGGTTTCATCAACCACGTTACAGATTATAAACAATATATAATATGGGGCATTGTGAACGAAAAGTGAAGCCGAAAAAAGCGACAAACAAATGGAATTCTTAAAAGCAATTGGTCATGCGTAAATGCATTTGGCGCGCGTCACTTTTCAGATATTTCAGGGTTGCGAAAAATATTGTTTTTGTGTTTTGTGTACGTGGCTGTAATAATAATAATAATAAAAATATGTCGCCAAAACATAGAAAAATTGTGCGATTATAATAAAGAACCAGGAGTGTTTAATAGCAAATTATCTTTATTGGCGTAAATAAAACACAAAGTAGCCGTTCTTAGGTTTTACTTTAATATAACGAAGCAAAAGTAGTTAGTAAAGATAAATCTGTGCGAACCAAGTAGAGATAATTGACTCATTTTAAGAATCGATGCCTGTGAATATATACTTACGATGCGTTTTATTCACCCTGGTCTTATTAATACATACATTTATCAAATACTATTTTATTTAATATATTTTGTACATCGATAGGACTTATATGAATATTGCTTAAACAGCTCTTACTTGGTACACAACGTTTTAGCCAAGTGGCGTAAGAACCGCCCTTACGCGCAGCAAAAGTATGCGAACTCAAAGTGACGGACGGAGCACCCTGAATGGGTAACGTACAGTACTGCAAATACATATTACCATAAAAACTGAATAACGGATTTTGTACGAATCGCGAAGATAGTGGCTATCTTATCGAGTGCGAATTATACCGATTCTCAGGTGTATCTCACTCCATTTAGCATGCCCTCTTGCTGTTGCGTTTCCGCCAACTCGGATGAATCGGAGTTCATCATTAACGACTACCCCATTTACATTTTTTAAAATAAAATTCACATTAACTGGGAAATATCGTCTAGAAGTGGCACACCAATCAGAAATGAGTGGTGGTAATAAATCATATGAATAGGTTAGCTGGTGTTATGTAGAATTTTTAGCACAGAAATGCAAACGCTTAAAATTAATGATTAAATACGGAGTCCTATCATATTCACATCTGGAGAATTATTGATGATAACTTGGGGTCTTCTTTAATGAAGTATACTGCAAGCACAGGTCATAACGCAAGGCGCTATGTGCTGCCATAATCTCCGTTTCGGATAACAACGGACTTTAATTAATTACTTTTTCTTAAAGAAAGATGCATTAAGTTTCCATAAAAAAAAACAACTTTTAGCGAAAATTAAAAAGTTATCATTGTATAACCATAAATTTGTGCTGGACTCTCAAAATTTACATTTCAAATATCTCAAAATCGATTATACTTTGGACTAAGATAAACATGGTTAATATGGTTTCCAACCACCTCACCTACCAACCGTACAAAATTTTACATCGCTCTGTCAAAAGCCTTGTATGTATGGATGCATGCACGTTATGAATTGAAAACTAATTTCTATTTTGTCTGTACAGAGAGATTATGATAAAAATATTTTAATATATTTTTTAAATGAGTAAATGTACTGTATTTTATAAATGACATTTCTGTGTGACTTTTCGGGATCTCTGCCCATTAGCCACTATTACTTATACGAGAAATGACAGAAACTAGGAAAGCACACATAAGGTGAATGATCAAAATAAACTTAAGATAGCAGTCACAGGCAAAAAAGCTGACAATACCGAATAGACCGCTGTTAAATTATGACCCTCGCACTTGAATTAAATGAATTTCAGCAAAGCCTCATAAACTTTATGACTATTCTCACCCAAAAGACTAACTACTCTTGTGGGAAACGTTACTGACAGGTCTGCCAGATCACGAATCAACTCGGTTCGGTACTGTAGATACCTAGGGCAGTCCAGAATTAAGTGATCCAAATCGGAAACTTCATCCCCACATTCACAGACCGGTGATTCTACAAGACCCAATTTATACAGATCTGCAGGAAATATCCCATGCCCAAATTTTCAACGAGCAACGGTTGAATAACAAAATCGGGAAATGGTTCGCCCATGTTGCCAACGATCATGAAATATTGATGGATGAACTAATGCATAATGGGTCATTCTATTTCGATAGGAAAGTTGCCATTCTCTGTCCCATAAGTCTTTTAGAAAACGTTTTCTTGCTGAAACAAGGATATCCTGTGCATACAGATCATGGTATATAATTCTGTCCATCCTTATAGCGCACATCAAGATTTCAAATGTCGACTTAAGGCTCGTTCAAATGGGCGTGACCGAGTTGAAATATTGCATGGAATTAACCAATTTAAATTCAGATACCTACGAAGAATATTCCGCCGTTTTGTTCTTATATTAAATCGTTTTAATTTAGACCACCGCCCCAATGAAACTCTTATATCACGTCGGTTTAAAGATATACATACGAATTTAATAAATTACGAGTTAATTATGAAGTTTTACAAGGGGAAGAAGCAATTACAACACAAATTTGTACATTAAGATTTGAGTGTAGTGTACCTGTTTGAACATCACCTTATGGTAAAAACCTCGGGGCCATCTGACGTTTACTTTTTGTACGGCAGCATATTAATGTCAGGTACCTACCAAGATATATTATAGGATATGAATTATTAATACGGAGGTGGAAATGCTGAAAGGTTTTGATGGTTGAAGTTTAAAAGTCGAACGTAGGTAGGAGGTAAGAGATTTTATAAATTATGTTCTTCTTTAAGAAACGAAAGGGTAATCCAATAAAGAACAATGTAGCAGCTTGAGAGTGTAATTGTTTATGTGTGAGAAGTTAAGCATTAGAATACACCCACCGGAAATTTATATTCTTATTCATTGTAATTATTGGTAAAATTTTACCTGTTGTATAACACTTTTGTAGTAAACAACTTTGGGCGGATGTAGTCTGCAGTACCTTTATTTGATATAAATAATTTTTATTTTGTAGAGAACTGGTTAAAGATCGTGCTAGATTGAAACCAGAAATAAATTTTGACTAAACGTTACGTCATAAAATTTTCAACATTTCACGATCCCATACAATAATTTAAAACATCTATTGGCTAAGCGCATAAGTGACAGTGAAAAACCCATAATAAACCTGTATACATACTTTTACAAAACACAATGAAAGAAATTGTGCGTAAACATTCAGTGAAACTCTGTGAAAAGTTAAATGATGACGAATGGTCGGAAATTAAGAAATCCAGCGCGTACCGTACTCCCATAACATAAAGAGGATAATAATAGATACTTTATGTATGCATCGAGATATCTAGATCACTATCGCAAATTGAAGAGAAGGTCACCTTTGCTACTAGTTAATATATTTTCAGAAAAGGCATACAAACCGTACACTATTGAAGAGACACTTTCTGAATGCAAGTGTGGATGGTTACACTAGAAACTCTTGTGTTAAATTTCCTTAATACAGTTAAAAATTGATCGTTGAACAAATCGCCAGAAGGAGTATATTCAATTAGTTGATCAGTATAACTGCAAAATATTTTACTAATAGGTAGGTTCAGCTGACTAGGCGAGAAGTTATCCCGAAAAGGTTGGAGATACTGCATGGCTGGGTAATGCTATGCTCCGTAATATGGATGTCCTTTAAGATGAAATTTTGGAGGTGGGTGCAACAGAAAATACCGTGATCATACGACGCTTTGGCAATTGGCAGGAACAATGATTTCACAAGTCAGAACAATAACTACAAGCCTATGATACCTGCTAATGATACATTTTTAATTGGCGTTTAAAGTCTAAGAAATTCGTTATTTTCGTAATGGTCAGTACGGCCCTGGAAAAGATAATCGGTTATCATATAGTTGACCTGAGACCTCTTGTAATAATGGAGAACCAACCAACACAGCTATCACAGTAGTTCATAGCATAAATAACTGAATAGTAGAAGACAATCTTGAATGCACTTCAGAGTAGTAATAATAAATCTGCTACAACTACACATTTATATACACAGTATAAAACGTTAGCCATCAACAGTTCCAATTCGCAGTCACGGTTTGCATTCAAAGACCAAGCAATGTATAGTAAGGACAACGATCGCAGAAGTCTACCCGTCAATTTGGTAATATATAGTATAACTTATATGTATAGTTATTCTTTCCTAAAGGAGTAAAAAGGCGTCCACAGAAGACTAGTTAGAAAATTCATACACAAATGAAAAAGTACCTTTGGTTTATAAAGAGAGAACAAAAACAATTTGGCACAGCATAACTAGAAACCTGGGAATTTTTTGTTATACAGGGTATCCCATGGCATCACAACACACAACTTAAGGATGTATTACCGAAGCAATTTCAAGACAAAAATCTCAAATAAACTTCATCTACCTGAGCTACAAGCAATTGAAGTTTTAGATAGCCCTACTAATGCAAGTATTATATAGGTACCGCTGTTGGTTTTGTTGTTATTAAAAAGGCAGGGTGGCTGTGATTCATCACTTATGGGGAAGCTTGAAAAGTTTTGTGTATCTAGACAAACTTGTAAATGGAGAACAACTTGTTGCAAGGGCTATAGATGCCGCAGAAACTATTCGTGCTATGATCCTTACACTGTTAACACAGCTACGTTTCAATTCTAAAAAGTGCTCGAATGTGTATTGTACGGACATTTTGAACAATTAATTCAATGAAGCAACTTGCTTTGAAACGATTTCCAATGAGATTTGTTTTGGAGCGGTATCTAATACCTGCATTAGTAACGTTCTCTGAACTGCTTATAACTCAGTTACGAATGAGGTTTGGAAATTTTTGACTTGAAAAAGCTTCAGCGACACATCCTTAAGCTATGGCACTCATGCCATGGGTTACCCTATATATGTAGAGTCTGTTCCACAAGAAAGGAGGCGAGGTTTTTGCTAGCTAAAGGAAAGATATTTCTATGTTTTTCTTTCGGCGCGATCATAACATCGATTGGCTACGATGCCATTACAAATTCATGTCAGTGAGCGTCGATTGGCAAAATGAGTTCCGCAAAAAAAAACGCTTTAAGGCTGTCTTCTTGTGCACGCATAGAAAAGGACTAAAATTGTCGTATGCTGCTGCGGCCAAAGTTATTAAAAAATCAAAGAATTTCGTTGAGATGTGGGTGAAGCGCTTGATGATTTTCCTGAACGCGGTAAAACAAGGGCAACGTCTAGAAAGCACGACAAAGTGATTGTCCAGTTGTTCAGGAATCATCCCACTCAGGCGACGTTTGAACGAAGAAACACTATTATATCGCCCTACGAGCCTCTACTTAGCATAACCCACATCGAGAAACGGTTGAGCTGAGCTAGCGAGAACAAAGATCGCGACTGGACGAAGGTGATCTTCTCGAATGAAATGACTTTCTGGGCGTTGGTTCCGGTGAAGCGTGCCTAGTTAAGAAGTAGCACCGATTTCGTGCAGCGCACCGTCAAACACCCTGTAAAAATAAATATCTGGGGATGCTTCTCAGCGCACGGCTTTGGTTGTTTGGAGCTCTTCACGCAAAATTTGGATTCGATCAAAATGCTCAATATTTACAAACGTGGGCTTTTAAAGTCGGCTAAGAAGATGTTCGGGCCCGATAAAGAAAATTGGGTCTTGCGAGGGGACAATGATCCGAAGCAACGGAGCCGCCTATGCCGCGCCAGGAAAGAGGAAAATGGCATTGTCACCATTGATTGGCTCTCGCAGTCTCCAGACGCAAACCCAATTGAGAACGTGTGGGCTATTATGAAGCGTTAGCTTGCAGGCAGGTCCGTTCACAATTTGAAGCAGCTTTCAACGGTGATTCGGAAGATATGGCTTGCTCTACCGACGAGTTATGCTGAAAATGTCATTGAAAGTATGCTTCGGAGGTGTCAGGACATTCTTAATGCTGGAGGAGATTATACTGTATATTAGTCAATTGCGCCCTTGCATTTTACTTGTATATTCATGTAAAAGAAATTGGAATAAATATCTTGATAACTTTCGAAGAAACATTACCTCTTTTCTTGTGGATGAGACTGTATATATATACTAATCATACGGTTTTATGCATCGATTTGTACTTGATATATTCTCAAATATTTGTTTTAAATAATATAATAGGATTGGTTATTGTAGAAGAGCTTTTAAAAAAAGGTTAAAATAAAGAAAACAAGAATAATTGAGCAATTTGTAATTAATCCTCACAATGTAAATCGCCCACATGTAATATAATCTTTAGGCAATTAACTTGAACTATGTTGTAGTATAATCGTTTAACTTTTAGGGAAAGTATAATATTCATATATTTTTCTAACAGAAGGAGCAGTTGGGCAGAACTAAAAAGAGTGTCAAAAATAACCTCTCAATTGCACAGGAGGAACATACATTTGATACCAATTTAAGTTTTAGAATTTAGAGTATAATAAAAGTGGTGGAACACTTCGTATTTATATGTTTACATTTGTATGTGTATGTATCATTTGGAAAACATAGATATAGATAGAAATTTGATATGAATATGGAATCAATGATAATTTTACCGCCCACTAAGTCATTCTTATACATAATAAATGTACGCCAATTCGAACTAAATTAAATACATTTGAATGTTTATATCAATAGTATTGATTTTTGTAGAAATTAAACGAACACGTAAATATACCTAGGTAAACTAACCTTCATTCATTATGCAGTGACACCTTGATTAAATCTAACAACTCGTAATGATTAATAAAAGTGAGCACAATTCGTGGTTTTATGCACGCATGTGTTTTCATGTGTATTCATTGACAACTCATTATTCTCGTCATGTCGGTTTCGAGCTCTGCACATTTTTAGGGGGTGATATTCACATTGTCACTGTATGAATACACACAGACGAATTTAAAT
This sequence comes from Cetonia aurata, assembly GCA_949128085.1. Taxonomy (NCBI): domain Eukaryota; kingdom Metazoa; phylum Arthropoda; class Insecta; order Coleoptera; family Scarabaeidae; genus Cetonia; species Cetonia aurata. The sequence goes on along the minus strand of OX421882.1, from coordinate 53,809,330 downwards.
GACCTAAATGACCACTTTCCCGATATTACTTCGATATAATGGATAGGACGTAAACATTTCGGGTTAATCTATAAAAAAATTATTTATAATTAACGACTGGTGTCTGCTTTTCTTTGTTCACAGTTGTAAATGGATGGATGGTATATTTATTGTATAAGCAGAAGAATAGTCAATAACAGGTTCACTTTTTATCAGAGATAATTTCACTGTACCATTACAATTATATTGTATCAGTATAATTTTGCGGTGCTATTAATATCTTTAAGCAATTGTTAGGGTACGGTTAATTTCTTTGTATGTAAATTTACAAAAGAACTACTACTGTATAGCAATATCATACTAATTTTAATACGGTCGGTAGAAAATCGTGTATTAATGATTTTGTGTAATTTTTTATTCAAAATTTCGGTTTTCAATTATATTTATATATAAAGGGCATATGTTTCTTAAAAAAATCTAGGATTTTTTATAAAGTTGTGTCTCAATTTTTATAATCCTCATGTACTGAAAACATTATATTATTCACTAGTTAGAAGTAAGCTTGAATATGCTTCAGTAACCTAGGACCCACATTATATTTAGCTTAATTTTATGTTAGAAGGGGCAAAGAAATGCCTTTTAAAATATCTAATATACAGAATTCAGAAAAGTTACCCCGAAAGAGGACCAACATTACAGTTTACTGCTTGATCAACATAGTTTTTCTTCTCTTAAAAAACAAACAAAAAAGAGAGCGTTACAGCGCTTCATTTATGTTAACTTGGTTTAATAAGTTACAATATTAAATTCCCTAACTTACTAGTTCTTATAGGTTTACTTCTTGAAAAGCTCCTTTAGTTCACACGGCTGGAAATTTTAATATATTTTTCTCAATTAACATATTGTATATAACACTACATATAACTAAAAAGATGTGAATTGTTGTTGATTGGGCTGTTTCCATCGTCTCTTGGATTTTCTAAATTCGACGTTTCGGCAATAGTTTTACTGCCGTCATCAGGGTGACCTTGATAAGAACTAGTACTTGCTAATTTCATAGTTGGCTGTGGAATTATACGTACTTTCCTCGGGTAAATTGCCTTATGCGTATTTTGCTTCTGTAATATGAAGTGAGACAAAATCAGACGGGGTAATAAGGTATAAACTGAATTCTAGAACCACCATAACAAGGTACAATCAATGAAGAGTACGTTCTTAAGATCGACAAAAATATAATGAAACATTCTGTAGAACCAGGTTTCAAAAAATTTCAACGATTATCTTCTGAGGAAAGAAAAAAACCACAGAGCAGTAAACTCTCATGCATACAAATGTTTATTTCTCCTATAAATGGTTCTGTATACTATTGGACAAAATAAAGAACGTTGTTATCGGTATTATATATTACACGTTGTATACCCTGTTTATACAGTAAGTTGGTTTATTTTAAACTTCTTGGCGTAAAATTTTCTTTTACCTAAGGTCTAAGGTCAGGAGCCAGCTTAAATCCAAATATATATTTGTTTCAAAAATAACACAAGCGCTCTTTTCTATGTAGAACCAACTTTGTGTGTTCAAATATCTGGTCAAATATGATTCAGTATTAGATATCCAAGAAATGAAGCATTGCCTTGTATTATCTAGAGTAAATTAAAAGATCGTTACCAAATAGCCACCGTTAAAAAGTAGGCTCGTACGATCTCTATTTATTATAACATTAAGAACAATTGCTGTTAATGGTAAAACGTTGTTACGCTTTGAATAATAATCGGTTTCGGTAGCAACTTTACGCCACATGGTGGCATATGCTTAATTCGGAATCTCCATTTAAAAATCGATCCACCCACATTTCATAATTTTAATGCTTTTTATTCCGGGAACTGAAAATGATTATATGGGTAGGTATATAAAAAGTACAGCCTAGATACAAAGTACTCAGCAGGGGCGACTTGTCACTATAGAAAGTCGTATTCAACGCTTCACGTTATAATCAACAGGAAATCAATGCTACCTTTGTCTTTGTTTACTTGGCTTACCATATTTCGAATCACGTAAAATACAGCAGCGGAATTCTCAGCCGTAAAGCGGTTCGACGTAAGGATGCGGCCGTATTCCAGGCCAAGTACCTATAGCATTGTAGTACGGATGCGGACAGGTGCAGAAAAATAAAATCTTAAGCAACGTGTTTATAAGGATCAAGATTGGTTGCGGTTTTTACGTGTATTTGACAGCTATCCCGGTTGGTAAATTATTTGAGATTCGAGGCAGGTGTTCGGAGTTCTACGCTTGGAGGAAACGAAACTTGAACAGTATGCATGCATGTAGGTAGTGCATCTGTGCGAGTGAATACCTGACCGAGGTTCATGGAAATTATTCAAAAAGGAAAGATACTATATTAACGTTGCGAAATTATTTTCTTTTGGAGATATATATTTACAATTTAATGTTGAATTAGATTATCATAAAGTATTCCACGTAATTACTAACGAAAATGCATTAAATTCATTACTTGATATGATTGGGAGTTTTTTCTCGATCATGTACTATGTTTACATAAACATTAATTTTGTTTATTTATTTATTTAAGTACATTTGCATACATACACGATATAAAGATGAATACATGAATACATTAGTATCGCTTTTCCTCGTCGCGGGACGACAACAACTTTACTGCTTTTGAGGGCCTCACAGCCTTGTTTCACATTTGTTCAACCAATACAAATATTAACTGAACTAATTTGATACACTGCGTACTTCACATATTGTTAGTTAAAGAATTTCTTTTGCGCTGAGGCAGTTCGATTTAAATAAATGGAGGATGAAATTATTTAGTAGAATAACACAAAAGTTCCTTACTGTTCAGTATATTGAATATAAGATTACATGTTTCTACCTGCCGCGGTCATCATCAGATCTACATTAATATTCGATAAAATTGCCAGAGTTTATATTTGGTTGTCTAAATTTTAAAATTTTAATAATTTAGTAGTAAAACATAACTAATTTGTGAAAACGTTAAATGTAATTGTTAATTAATTTTTAATTAATTAATTTTAAAAGATATAATCGTTTTAGAAATTATATCTTGGAAGTTTACTTACAAGTTCCCTTTAAACCAAGATATAATTTCTAAAACTGTTGATATGTTATAAAATTAAATTACATTTATGCAGGTATGTGTGATATTAGGGTGATAGTACACTGCGACCTGAAAGATCTATTGTGTCCCCTCTTCTCGCTGTATTTACAGCTGGCCGTCCAGTCTGACTTCTTTTAAAAATTGCAGAATGTCCGAAGGCCCCAGATTAGGTAGCTCTCCCTCTTCGCCAGCGCCCTTGAGTTGCACAGTGCAGTGCAGTTTGTGAGTAGATGGATGGAGTAAGGTTTAGTACCACTTCAATAGCTGCTGTTGGGCAGGTTCTCATTGCGCCAGTTATGCATACACATGCTAATCTTTGCACTTTAGAGAAATTACATTTAACATTCTTACTACTACATTACCATAGTTTGCTCACCATAAAAAGTACAGTAGAAAATCTGGATACCTATTACAGATTTTCTATGTATACTTGGTATTAGATATTAAGTTTTGTTCATTGCTTTCGTATTTTTTCATCATTAATTGTTTGTTTCCATTTCAGACTGTTTCTATTTTAATATAGATTTCACGGCTACAACCCGTTTATTTTGCTTCAATCTCACTCATGATGGCTTTCCATTTGTCTTTGATTTTTACTCTGCTCCCCAGTCTTGAACTCCCACTTTCTTTATATCGGCAACAGCAGCATCCAGCCAACATTTCCTTGGCCGTTCCCTTTTATTCTCTCCACCAGTCTCCTGCCCCAGCAACTTCCTAGCAGCCCTATACTCTGGCATCCGGCAGACCGGCAGTTACCCCACCCTTTGGGCTCTTGCACATGCTGGTAGAAATGGGCTTCAAAAAATTTCCTGTACTTCTGTGTTTGTTCATCATTCATCATCCTTACTTATCAAAAAATTCGTTGTAGTATTCTTCTCTCCCATATTTTCAATTTACTTTCCACCGTACAATTGCTCTATATAACTGTAATTTACCTCTCTATAAACCATTCTGGTTTTGATTAAATTACTATTAGCACTTACTACTCTACTACCTTTTGTTATTCGTATTTGAACTTCCAAACTGTCATCCACATTGCTTGTTATTGTATCCTAAGTTACTTGAAATTATTTGCCGTCTCCAAAATGTAATCGTTTCCTTCCCTCTTAACAGTAATGAATGGTTCGTTTGTGAAATTTTGATTGATCCTTCTATGTGTTCTTTTCGTTACATTTATTGTTAAACCATAACTTCTAGATGTAGGTACTTTCGAATTTGTAAAATACTACTTCCAACTATGTCCTTGACAATGTAAATATCGGCAGATCATCAGCATATGCAACTACTTGATAGCGTCGCAGATAAATTAATCCATTAGTCTCAATACTCCCATCCTTCAATATTATTACTCAATCAAAATTGTTTCATAATTAATAATTTTCCATGAAAAGTACCGTTGACAGCGGATCACGTTCCGGTACATCTTTATTTCTAATGCTTTCCGTTACCTATTCGTTTATCCGGAGTTTGTTATTAGTCATTGTCAGGTCATTTTTACCACGTTAATATGTTTACTGGCACTCCGAGTTCTTCTAGGGGCTGATATAGCCCTTTCCTAACTGCTGTATCATATACTTCCATTAACAACATATACCGATTTAAATTTCGTTCGTAACGATTGTGCAAGATCATCTTGATCGTAAAAATATGGTCTATAGTGCCTCGACCTTCTTTAAAATCTCCTGGATATTTACCTATCAGCTGCTTTTGGTACGTAATCAGTCTACTGCAAATGAGCCATGCTAATAATTGTTATGGAACATACAACAACGCTATCTCGATAATTTTCCATTGGGCATCACCCCTTTTGTAAATAGGAAGGACTATGGCAGATACGTTCTCCTACATTGTTAATAACGTTGACAATCTTCTGTTTGAATCTCTCTACTCCCTATTTCAGTACCTACTTTCGACTGGATCTCATCTTATATTTATTTTAATCGAAAGTAAATAATTGCTAGCACTACTTTTAGTTTGTAAGTCATGTTATTGTTTCTTGTTTGTAAAGATCATCTATTCCAACTTTGCTTCATGTATAGTAAGTAAATTGTTGAAACATTCTTGTTCCAGTAGTCCTAAATTTATTTTTATGTAAACCTCAATTGAGTGGCCGTAGACAGTTTGTCACGATTTGCGCGGGTGATCGCGATTATTGCTCTCCTCCCTCACAAGTGTTACGGGGAGTACCTCAGGGATCTGTTTTTGGGGCCACTTTTGTTCATTTTGTTTGTTAATGATCTAAACAATCTTTTTCCTGAGCGAGTTCTTTGTCAGTTTGCTGATGACACCACTCTTGTTCTTTCGGGTGGCTACAATGCTGAAATTTCTTCAGTTTCAGTTGGGGCGTTTGTTGATGCTATGACTTTGTGGTGTAGAAATAATAAATTAGTTCTTAATCAAAGTAAAACATCATTTGTAAATTTCAATTCAACGTGTTGTGGATGCCTCACCACTTATTCGCATCCAAGGTGTGCCGGTGCTTATGGTAGCGAATACAAAATTCTTGGGTTGGCATGTGGATTCTCTGCTTTCTTGGAATCACCATATATCTGTGCTATGTTTTAAGCTGTGCTCGCTGAATTTCGCTTTATATAAGCTTAGGGATGGCGCCAGCACTGATGCTCTATTGCTATTTTATCATACTCACATTACATCCCGTTTGCGTTACGGAATTATATTCCGGGGCCAGTCTTCTGATTTTAATCGCTGTTTTGCTTTGTCATGCAGAAGCGTCTGTTGAGGACAATGCTGTCGGTGCGGAGGACCGATTCTTATTGGCCTATTTTTAAGAAATACGGCATTTTGACCCTTCCCGCTTTATTTTTATATGAGTATGCCATATATGCCAAGAAGCACAAATAATACTTTATGTGCAACAATGACTTTAATAAAACTCATAACACCCGTGGTAAATATAATCACTCTTATGAACGAAGTCTCAGGTACGTTTGCATTAAAGTATTTAATAAACTACCTCAATCAATACGCTTGTTAGATGTGATTCGATTCCAGAAAGCGGTAAAACGGTATTTTACTGAGCATTGTCTGAATTCTTAAATTGACTGTATGTATTTTTGGTATTTTCTATTACTATTTTAAGATTACTTATTACCAAACTGACAAAACCGATATCTGTTCAGATTTTATAGTGAATAAAGACTATTATTATTATTAGTATTAATTTGTTTTATATAACAAATTGATTGTACAGCAGCTGCATATTTTTTTTTGATTTGGTATTATCACAAGGACTTCATTCTCAATCCTATTGTTGAGATTCAGATGTGGTATACTTATACTTCGTAGTGGGTGTTATTGATTAATTGTACTTTCCTTTAACTAGTCCTTCCACCAATTTCTTCCCGATCGTTGTAGAAAAATTATAGATTTCTATATTTGTTTACCCCTTGCCGGATGTTCCAGAGCTATTAACTCAATCTGTGAATAACATTCATTTAATGGTCGATCTTAGAATTAGAATTGTGGGCCGTGGCACTGTTGCCTTTTGTCACTCGACCTAAATACGCCTTGTAACATTGCCCTTCTGAGTGTCAGAATAAGTGGAGGCCTTTAAAAAACCTTAAAATTAATCTAGGATTTGCTAACTACTACTGGATTTCAATAGGCGTGAGAAATGGCCTACTGAAGTGTTGATGTCCAGTACTAATGACCGCAACACATTCACACAAAATGTGTTCTGCCATCTCTAGATATTTCTCGGCATAGACGACACATATGGTCTTCAACTTTTCCGAGTTTGTATAGATGGCATTTTAGTGCTACATGACCTTTCAAAAATCCTGCCAGTAGTCCAAGGCTTTGCTGAAAGATATCACCATTCTTGCAAACTTTGCCGACCCTAATAAGAGTGCCTTCACCCGATTTTGTCCTGGCGTGTTCTGCCAGTGGAAGGACTTTTTATTGTCCTCCCATTTTTTAATTGTTTGTTTCAAGTGGCTCTTTTGCAGACCATAACAGAAATCAGCTCCAATGAAAGGCATTTTCGTTGCTTCTGTGGCAAGATTATCTGTCTTTTGTTCCCTTGATTCCCTTGGTGGCTTGGGATCCACTGAAGAGCAACGTGGTAATTGTGTCCCAGTTGCCTTAAATTATATACACATTCGTGCAACAGGCCAGACTCGTATGTGTAAGCTCTAATATTAAATGTTAAAAGCACTATCTGAAACGTTAGAAAGCTTATTTTAACTATTGTGATTTAATTCAAAAAATTTCGGAAACAAATTAATTTACAGTTTAGTATTTGGTTTATATGAACTCACCCGGGATTACATGTAGGATATACATTGCATTGAGATAATCATAACCAAAATTGTATTTGCCACAGTATTAAGACAAATAATTTTTAGGTCTAGATCATTTTTAAATGCCTGGGTAACTTAAAATAAGTGTTATTTTAAAAACTGTGGTGGTTATTCTCCTAGCAAATAAATCAATAATTCAAATTTGACGAGATGTTGAATAAAAGCATTTTATTTCTATGTGTGTATGTCGTACGTAGCGCGTACCTAATAGGTTTTCACATATGAATGCGTGCAGAAACAAATCAAAATTCTGGAAATATGGCTTTAAAATAAAATTACCTTTAATTTAAATAAACATTTTCCATTTAGTGAACTTAATATATCTACATGCGAAATGCGCACTTATAATTTATAGATACACTAAATCAATGCATCGCTTTACCATTGACGTCATTTACAGACTAGTCACTATATTGTCTTTTTTAGTAAATTATATTTTAAAAATTTATAGATATTGGTTTTTTAATGGGTTAGGTTTCAGCGTTTGCTAGAAAATATTTTAAAATTATCGGTTTTTAAACCTAATAAAAGATTAATGTGTGCAACGATTCAGGTCCTAAAGTTTAATTTGGATCTATATTTCATAGCATTTCATTCAATTCTGCAGTTTCCTATTTTTAATGACAGATATCGTACCGCTAGAGAATTTTGATTGGGTGGTGACACGTAAACTTAGCAACCTTGGTTGCTGTAAATCACATTTAAATCTGTTTGAATCATTTTCGCTAGGCCATTACGTTTTTATTTATTACAACGTTTAGGATAGAGGTTCTGGTTTAGAGCCCTTGTTGAAATTTACTATTTTAGTGCACGTAATGTAAAATCAAGGAAAACACATTTTCAAGACTATTTGACAGTTCAAAGTCTAGTGATATGGTTGTTAGTACTTTAAGCCAATATGATGAAGTATTGGACAGTATGAAAGCGGTCTGATATTTAATGAGCTAGTCTGTACGACAGACAATGATATATCTTTCATGTAAGTCAACATTTTTGTTTCGAAAGTTTCTCTCACACGAGTGTGGACGAAAAATCAACCGAAAGTAGGGTTCCGGGTTAAAAAAAATATTTTTTTTTTCCAAAAATACTTTTTTAACCCAGAAATAAAGCAATGTAGACAATGATCACGGAAATTTACATGTAAGTTTAAGATACAAATTATTGAAGAAGAAAAGATTTTTCGATACTGCTAATGTGCACTAATATTATGAGATTGATTGATTTCACGTTGTTGAACATAAGGGTGACCTATTTTCATTATGAAAGCATTTACGCAATAAATACAAAAATAAGCTAATTAAATTGGTATTTTCCGGGGTCGTAATGATGATTAGAAGGGAGATTTGGCTCTGCAGGGGTGCCTGATAAGCACAAGATGCTTAACCCCTTAAATAAATAAAAAAAAAGAGCTTTATATAATCTTGAGATATCATTTTAAATCTCTGCAGTTTCAAATTAATTAAATAGTACATTGTTAAAACCCTTAATCGAATTGATATACACCATTAACCTAATTAATTCCAAATTGAAAGTTGTAAATTATAGGTATTTTTGTCGGTGTGTAGGTTAATTAATAGAACCAAAGTAAAGGGTTTTCAATAATATTATACATTATTACAAAGCAATTCCAATAACGAATATTCACAGGCACAGTTTGTTATTATTTTGGAACTCTTCCTTTTATTTTAATGTGCTTAAAATTAGTATGTATGTTCCGCCAAACAAACGTAAGAAGAGGTTTACATTGACACTAGCATAACATATAAGTTAGATTTACTTCCTCTCAATGAATTTTTAAAGCCTACCCGCTTAATGACGGTTGTTGTGAAAGGTTTTGATATGCGTTGTTTTTAATTATGGGTATATACCTACGGGTATACATATATGTACATATATACCTCCAAGATGATGTGTACCACGGTTCAGGCATCTTCAGGCATGTTCTTCATGAGCTCTCTTGGAGTACGTCACTAGATTACGAGTAGTAGAATAATAAACATTTATACAGATTCTGTGCTCGTAAAAGAAGCAAAGCGAATGCCATTGAATTGATTGGATTTTGTTGTTGATAGTTAGTAGCGCATGTTAAGTTTAATGGAAAAGGATACAATGTTTGTGAATACGTTGAGTTTTAAAAGATTCAACAGTTAAAAAAAGTAATCTACATTTATGTTACAGAATAAGAATGAGGTTTTGAATTAACAATGAACGCTACCACAAGGTTGAAGTAAATACGTAACAATGAAGTTTATATCCTTTTGCACCTAAGTAGCACGATAGAAAATAAAATTTCTGTATCAAATTGGTGGTCTTGGTTTATATCGCTGTAGCTCTGGGTATGAATGAGTGCATGCTCTGCATTCGCCGGCAATTTTGCGTAATGTTTAGTCTCATACGTCACTTATATTCGCATTACCAACATTAGAGAGATGCAACTTGCGGCATTACAGCCTTATATAATGTATCTATTAAATTCGGACCATACGGAAAATTTTCTATATTCAGAGTCCTTATTTTTAAGTATATAGCATATCCGGTACACGAAGTGTTGATATAAATCAAATAAATAAGAACTTTCTTATTTTAAATAGATATATAGATATTTATATCGATCTGATGAATCTACGGCGCCATTTAAGGCCAACTAAACTAAATATTATAAACCTCCCTATTCCCAAACTCAAGCGTTTTTTAAGATATTTACAATGTTGTTGAATTTTTTATGTTTAATGTTTCACAGCGGTTAGAAAGACGTAGGCATTCAAAATTATAAATTGTGCAGTATTAAGTTTATGCAGCATTAGCATGTGGGATTATATTAACTATTAATGCAATCAACTCCTTTAAATATTCTTTGAAATTAAAACATTATAAGTAGAAAGAAATACCAAGAATATTAGAAGTCGGGTATGCAAATAATTAATTTATTCTACATTACTTAACAATACATGTCGCCATTTACTTGCAATAAGCAAAAATCCAGCAAGAAATGAAATACGCAAAGAAATTAAAGCAGATATCCTAAATGCAGCCTTAATATTTTTAGTTATTAAACTACTTTGGAAGAAGATATAAACCAGGTACACATAGTTCAAGCCGTTCGAAAATGTCCAATATGGCTAATATTTCTTTAAGAACACATTAACAGTCCTATATTTTTTCCTTTTATTTTGTCTTGTTTTCAAACAATTTATAAAAGAGTTGACGACTTGCTAAAATCATATAATTAATATAAATTATCAAGAATTAAATAAAAGTTAGGTAACTACCTACTAAAAATTGGGAAATTGCTGATCTGATGATAAATAGGTACCTTAAGTATAAAAATTAAGCAATGCAAAAATTGATAATGCATAATTCCAAAAATAATATATAATCTTTTCGTTTTACTTTGTCTTATTTTCAAATAATTTATAAAAGAGTTGACGACTTGTTCTGATCATATAACTAATATAAATTATCGAGAATTAAATAAAAGTTAGGTAACTATCTACTAAAGATTGCGAAACCGCCAATGATAAATACCTCAAGTATAAAAATTAAGCAATGCAAAAATTGATAATGCATCATTCCAAAAATAATATATAGAGTGTTTTGCAGAAAAAAGGTAGTTCCACTTGCTTCAAATCAATAATTTAGATATATTTAATTTTATGTAAAAAGTGCAAATATTTCATGAACAATCGAACGGGAGTATTGCGATAGTTAGGAATTAATATATCCGGAAAAAACATAACGGGTGTACACCCAAGGTCTGACTTTGTTAACAACTACAGCTTAGGTAAAATAAACTGGTGGATGCGCGGTAGCAAGAGGGCATGCTCAATAGCCTGAGACACACCCGAATAAATATCCAGACATGTTATAACTCGGTCGTGAGAAGATAACCGTCCCCACGATTTTTGCTATTCGTTTAAAAATCGTAATTAAGTTTTTGTTGTAATTCGTATCTGCAAGTCCGTGTCCTCGAGCTGATGATGTACATGCGCGTGAAGGCGTATCTTCCGCCAATTGCCAGTGCATGAACTATAGGGTACTAGTGAATTAATATTAAGAATAAGGTTATACCCCATAATGTTAAGGACAATATGACAGGAATTCGAAATAATAACAATCTGACATAAAATTCAAGCAGCAAACAAATATAAAAAGCATGGGTGATTAAAACATAAAAAATAGAATTGAAATTAATGGTCATAAGTCAAAAAGTTAGAATGAGTGTTACTCAATTTTGAATATATGTTCTAAAATTTATTGAGCACCTAGGCATTATGCTCATCACGCACCTCCACAGAGTCAAATATCCCTCGTAATCATCATTGCGACTTCGGAAAAAACCGGTTATTCATATATATCATTATTATTATAAACCATTTTAGATTAGTCCAAGGATAATATTTTTTGTTTTAGTGACTATTCTTTCATACCTTCAATAAATAATTTTGTTGATAATGGGAACAGGGAATGAATATGTGTTATTATTTTTAGTACAGTTTATTCACCAGATGAGCGAAATAAGGTATTAAATGATATCTATTCCGTTATTTTTGTGACCTGCAATTTATTGCAAGAACGAACAGATAGGTTGAATGAAAACGTTCATTATAAAACTGGTCTTTTTTACAACAGTAACATATTTCCTTGTGTCGATTAAGCCATACCTTCATTACAAAGACTTTGGTTCATTATCCAAAAAATTCTTTCGTCATTTAATAAAATCTTTCCCGTTTATTTCATAAATGCATTCTTCGGACAAATTTTAATGTAAAATTCGTAAAAACAATGAATTTTTTATTGTTTCAGGACCCATTTTTGGTTCAGTGCATCAAAAACTTACTACAATGGAGGAACAATTAGTTAATATATCTAAAATTATAATAGTATAATGGTAAAAAGTTTTAAATAAAATTTGTTCACACAAAGTACACTCGAAAAGCAACAATTTCATATAAACAAACCTACTTGTGAAAACATACAAACTAAAAATAACTGTGCAAATGATATTTCTGTTTGTCTGATGTTTTTATCTTCTTGTCTATTTTCCCTAACAAATTATACCAAAATCGACCTTATTTTATATGACAAACTTTATTCTTCTACTATGAACATCTGCCACACATATGACTTAGATTTAAAATAAATTGGTACAAAATGTATAGTTTTAGACAAACCTCGTATATACCACAAAATTGATATCTACTACTTGCATCTTATGTTTTAGATCGTGCAGACTCCATAGGGCTCCAACTTAACTACGCACAATATATAATTTTTTCTTCTTAATTGTTAAAATCTATAATGTAAGATATTTAACCAGTTTGGTTAGTAAATTAGGTGATTACAAGTTTCCAAAGGCGTATGATACGACATGTGGGTGTTCCTTGTTTATATGTTATTAGCAGCATGAATAGAAGCAACAAAGAAATAGTTCTCACCTTTAATTTTTATCAGTGTTAATCCTTAGTTATAAATACTTGCATTTATGTGTAGTTCTTGAATAACAAATTATTTACTGATACGATAATACATCCCTAAAAATTAATTTTCTCATTAGTGTAATTAAAAGTAGACATCTTCCTGGGTAGTAAATGTTGTTCTGCTATATAATATCGTTTTTACCTAGGAAATTTCGCGCATCATCTCTTCTTTAACTAATTAAAATATGTAAATTTCAATAATAAAAAGTTGTAAGATGAATTAAAAGAGACAAGCGAAGTCATATGCGTAATGATGATGTAGCTTTCGCACCATTAGGTGCGTTACAGGCAGAATTCCTCCGGTGGATTAAAGCTGTTCAAAATAAAACAAATGAAATATTCATACGAGTATATGGTTACGAAAATATAAACTGTCTAAGTATACTGAAAATCCTTCTAATGACGTATAGCATCGGAATATAATTGAATATAAGGAAAACGTGTTTCTTTTAACAATATTTTATACCTACCCATCAATTACGTTAATCATACAGCTTCCAGAACCTCGACGCAACAAGTTAATACTTCAACTTATTGATACCTTTGAAAGTTTCTGAATCTCTTTCAGTCAGGCACGAATCGACGAAGTTTATATAAGTACGATGGAAAATATTTCATAATTTATATAGCATACAGTCCCGGGAATTAGATGATATTTATTAGCATACGTAAGTATAATTTATTAAGTTAAATATTTACGGGAGGTCTAATGCTTTAGTGACATTTTCACAGTGAAAAGGTTTCTGGGAAACAATTTAAATTACATTCGGGATCCACCGATGTAACTCATGCGGGCTACGTATAAATTCTCGCACAGACATTCGAATAAAGTAACTCGAAAATCATCGATTTTAATTAGAAATTATAGTTGGGACAAAAGTAACGTTACGTTCTAACAACGATATGCGGAAAAGGTTGATTTGTTTCCAATTAAGCTGAGACATTGCTTTGTGTAAGTACATGTGTATCTACATACATGTATTTTTATAATTTAGGACTTTCCGTGTGGAATACATTTAAAAGCATATTATTTTGGTTAGTACGGGATGACAGAAACCAGTTCGTAATAAAGCTTAATGTGCCCAGGTAAACAGGTGTTATTTTTGGTCCGGGTACCTGGTCTCAGATTTGCCTTTAAATTGAACCTTTACCGAATATGTTTTAGTTGAGTTCGACTACAAAGAAGTCTCTATAATAAAAAAGCTACGGGGTTATTTTAGTAATAATACATTTTCAGAGCTTTTTGTAGATTTTCATCATTGTAAAATTTGCTACTTACTATAAGTGAGGTAAAATTATATGTTCCAATGGTTTAAACTTATTTCATAAGAGGATGCCCTATGTACCTTGTAAATAATTAATACTACGTTACACACATTTTTATTTATATTATAAAATTATTTATTATCAGTGGCATCTTTATGTGAACGAATAAGTAGATTCTATTGTATTCTGTTCGAATTTTCTACATTCTGTTAGTGTAGGATTATACGAGTGTAATAAATATTTATTATTGATTTTGTGGTTAGTTCAATCATAAATTTTATAAGTTCTTTTAAGGTGAACTCTAATACTAATATTGACAGTACATTGCCAGCACACAAATTTGATTACTGCTAACATTTTCGTTTTACAGTATGTATTTTTCCAATATTTTAGTTTTCCGTGTTTTGAATAGTTCATTGTTAGTAGCAACCGTACGCTTTTACTCCAGTTATGAAAGGTAAGTTGAAACTATGACAAACAGTACTCATTCAAGAATAATAGAAAAGGTACATCCATTCAAAGCAATATACTTACTTTGGATTAAAGAAATATGATCAAACAAATATTTCTTCTTTAAAAAAAAGAGATAATATTCAATTCAAATGACTTTCCCTTAATGCAAATAATTCTGGTTTGAAGTAAAGAAATATTTATATAAAGAATATACGTTTAAAAATGTTTCTTTGACGTAAAGAATTTTTTCTATCAGTGTTTAATTAGTTATGATAATGTCTATGGTATATGAATAAAATCTGTTATAATTCATTATAACACATTATATATTTATTTCAGGACTCTCTATAAATAATTATACTAAATGCTTGGCCAAAAGTTGAAAGTCTCTTCATGTAGAATATTGTCAAGTGTACGTTTGCGGTAATTATTAATGTTGATGACTCTTTGCGTACACAGAACTTCTTATTAATACAGTAAGATTTCTTCTAACGGACACCTCTGCTTCCGGACAATTTTAAAATGCTGCAAATCGGCAATATAAATTTATCTCTCCTAAACGGATACTTGCAATACGTTGCAAATGAACATAAACATCATGGTTTTTAATCATGTCACCAACACTTATGATTTAAAATATCATTTTACGTACACTAGACTACAAAAAGTCTTAAGACACCGCATTGCGCTGAACCTTCCTGAAAACTACTGCCACCTATTGCTATCATAACACGATATGAGAGAGACAGCAATAGGTTCAGACAGGTTCAAATCGAGTGGTGTCTTAAGATTTAATGTAGTCGATTGTACCTTTCTGGTCATCATCCGGATAGTCAAAACCATGTGTTAATTCCTAATGGCCGATACTCTTGGTTATTTTTGTCTATTAACATGAAATTTAGGTTTTCATTGAAAATTCTTTAACGTTTTGTCTAATTTGACATCGAGACTACTTTACGCCTTAAAATTCTTTCAAATAACGAGGAATTTATAAAGTACACCAAATATCGGTGTGAATTTGCTTTGTTAATGCATGTAACTCATGGGTAAAATTACACCAATTTTTTAAAGTGTAGATTTGCATGTAATGCCATCATAAGAATGAACATTTGCGGTTTTGGAGGTAAAAAATTACCCTAAATTCGTACTGGAATTTTACTAATTTTTTTTAGCGTACAGTTTATTTTTTAAAAAATGCGAAACACATATAAATGCGTGCGTAGCTTATACATTCTGTTTAGTTCATCTTTGTATATATGTTGTGTTAAACATGCAACCTCAATAAACACTTTTGTACACCTCTCTGCAAGGAACTTTATTGGTTCATTGTGGAGAAGCTTCACTGTTCTAGATTTTTCTTCTTTGAGAATTATTTTGGTACGCTGGGCAAATTTTCAATGATGAATAATGTTCGATTAAAGGACACAAGTATTTGATTACACCCAGGAAAAAATATAAATTTGTTGTCGCATATTCTTGTAGCTTATGTCATAAATCTTTCAAAACACTTGTGGTAAAGTATTTTTTATAAAGTAGTTTTCAAGTTATAAGTTACTATTACTTAAGATGTAGCGACCGAAAAGTTGTTTATTATACAAAGTAAATGCTTAAATTTATCCCCATTCTGTTGCAAACATAATGGCAACCGTTTTTTAAATACATATGACTATTTTTCTAAGAACATTGTTTGGAAAACTGTCAGCGTCTGATATGGCCCTTTAGTTCTTCAGTCCTTCAGCTGTGCTATTAGGTGCGGACTGGTAAACATTGTTCTTTAAAGAACTCCAGAAGAAAAAATCTGGTGACATTGGACGCCATGCTATATGACCTTCAACGTATAAGTTAAATCCAAACAAATTCGTTACAGCGGGTAAATAATGTGATGGTGTAGATACGTAGACATTTAGTGTGACTTTAATGTAACATTCTTAGAGTTAATCATTCTTGCCTTCATCGGCCGATCAACTTCGGATCTTGTATTCATCTTGAATAATGCTAGTGTTATAATTAGAAAAGTACTTCATAGAAAATATTTTGTTATAAGTGTTTTAGAAGGGCCTTTAGATAAGCTACAAGAATATCGGATAACGTATAGGGTGTTCCGCCCAAGAAAATTCAGTTGACCTTTATATAACCTACAAATGACAGTTCAAGATCAAATTAACGATACCACTTTATGGCCCTTTCAAAACCATGCAACTTTTGTTTGTAATACTTTTTGATATGTTCCATATTTTTTTATATATTTGCCTGAGGCAACTAAAACGGAAACACTCTGTATATATTTGTGTACGCATGATTTGTATGCGAAAACTATGAACTCCTTAAAAGACAGGTATTGCTTAGGTTTTATAATTATTTGACGCGGCGCACAGAGATAGGATACTTGTTACCACTACAGACAACTGAAGCTTTAGTTTTTAAAATGCTGCGATACAAGCTGTAAGAATATATAACAATATAGCAAAATACCAAGAGAATTGAAATAACTGAACACTGAACATTCACAGTTTTAAGAAGTATCTGAGTTATTATCTAAATCAGAGGACTCAATCGAATGTATACAAATTGTTCTCAAACTGATAATATGCTTAATTCTTTTAATTTCCTTTGGATGTGTAGGTCAGGGTAAAGAAATCAACAGATTTCTCTATGAATGTTTTTTAGCCTTCAATGCGACGTTTTATTGCTTGTTGGCAATATTTTCAAGTGCCTTGTAAACCATGCCAACAAAATCAAAACACATCCATAGAAGAATCTGTTGGTTCCCTTAACCTGACCTACACTCCCAAAGGAAAAAAGAAGTTAAACCAAATATACAATCAAAACCGGTCAAACGAAAAAGGAAAAAAAAAAAGCAAATTGATAATTGCACCCGAACTTAAACATATGATTTCTATCTTGATTTCGTTCTTACTCTATTTGTCTATATGTTCTCATTGTGACTTTAATATTTACCTATTAGTTGTTGACAATTTATTAATTTTAACCGCAAATTTTATTGAATTATTTTTTATGTTAAAACATATAAGTGAATGTATTTTGCCTAATACTGCATTTATTTATCGGAGAACAGACGTGCATTTACACTACTTTATGGCAGTATAGAACAATAAGTATTTTATCTTATCTTATTACAATTATATCCCAGTTCAAAAATTGCGCTTAATAACAAGATCCTGTATATTCCGCAATTGCTTCTCACAATAAGTACCAGTAAGTTATTCGAATCGATGTTATAGCGGAGGTGCTTTTTGGATGTCTTTTTTGCTGTTACTTAATTCTAGAACAGCCTGTGTAGCTGGCAATTTAAATAAGATTTTCTGTAGATTTAGACAGGGAAAAACTTTTATTTAATTTTTGTCCATTTTATTACCAATATTCCCAGTACTTCAGTAGCTTTCGTTTAATTATTTTATGGAAAAAATAAATAAATAAATAAATAAATAAATAAATAAATGAAAATAAAAATTAATCAAGCTTCGAAAGGGTGTTTCACTGCTTCAGCCCCACCGAATTTCATGAAATCCGCAATTTGACACCTAAGGATACCTTCTGTTACCTTCCTTGCTACTTCTTAAGATATAATTATTGTTCTTGTGCATGTACCCTTTTCGTCGATGTAAATAATTTCCTGTAGTGTAAATATAATTATACCCTACTATCAGTTCTGAGTAATACTGGCAATTTTATGTGAAAATTACGTAGAATTTTTGTGAAATTACTAATGAGGCGAAAACGTAACATTTTTTTTGCAACATGTAACTACCTAGAAAGTTTTAAGACAACTTTTTTGGTACATGTTATGAACCACTACCGAAAATTATATGCTCATTAGTCAAATTGGAAGCCACCAAATATTTTCGTAAAAGGTCGAGTAAATTATTACTTAAGAGGATACCAGACGGGCCACCTCTCTATATGCTGAGAGGGATATTTTTTGTAAAAGCCTTGTAAATGCCTCTAACTAATTGCGAAAGCAAGAGACGTTGTTGTTTATTTAAGAGGCAAAAATAAAGCGGCCTTACTTAACAAACTTTCACGTTTACAAGATGAACTGTAGCTTCTAGATCAGATTTAATTTAATTTTTTCGAGATGGGCTGATTAAAGTAGGAACCTGGGTTCTTAACAATTAGCATACGCGATGAAGAGGAACGGCTTTGTAGCCGGGAAAGAAAAACGATATTTAATTTAGTAGCGATCAGTTGATATCTTGTCGACTAATCAGCGGTGATCTAATGAATAGTCTTTGAACTACTCCGAAAATAGATTGAAAGGAGGGTCGGTCGTTATATGTATGTGTTTTCGTTGATTTGTTGGAGATCGTAGGAACTCATCTTAGAGTAACATTTTTTCAAAATTAATTGACTTAATGTATACATAGCGACCTAATTGGGCAATCAAGTTTCTTATTTTTTATCCTAAATAAATTAAAACTTTTTGTTACGCACATTGCACACATGGCAATTGAAATTTCCTACATAGCGATGTACTATATATACTGCGTTTGATCTTCTGGGCATGAAGTTGCGTACATATTCATAATAAATTCTGAAATTCAGGAAAGAACACTATATTGATCAGCTACCAATAATGTGTAAGCATGTTATTATCCCCCCAAAACATAAAATTAGAAATTCTTCTGAATATTTTGCCATAAATAAATTTGCATTATGTGAAACGCCGTTTGCGCTGAGCCGTCATCCCAATTTTTTTCTTTAATAACATAGGGATCCCGCGTTACGTATGCGTAAAAGTTATTTTGCCAGTTTTACGACACTGTAGAACTTGGCTGGGTTCAGTTCAGGTTTTTTCGGGGAATTGTGGTTTTGTTTCCCAAAATATTACATCCAACCGAATTATCACTTTATGTTCCATATCAAATAAACATATTTCCTATAAAAAAATTTGCAAAATAGTTCCAGAATAATTCCAAAATATTTGGTTTATAAAAAGGGCGTCAAAAGTAAACGAACATATGTTTAAGTTAAAAAATAAAATACGTATTTCCTTTATTCTTATTTTTAACTTGAATTTTCATATGGAATAACCTGCATATTATTTCACTTTTGAAATATACATTGAAGAAGAATACATTACATTTATACAAGCTTATCTCAGCTGAACGTTTACATTTTAACTACATAAGGTTGAATTATACATTAGATATGTATAAAGTCATATTATTTTTCAATTTAGAATTTTAAAATGGAATAATCTACTGGTTGTTCCATTTAAAATGACGAAGAGACTAAGCCATAATAAAACATCCCGGGTTTGATAATGTATTGCAAGGAAAATTCAGGATGTCGACCTCACGCAAAGGACATTTGCCAAATATTCTTCAAAGAGATTCTGATTTTATTGTACAAAACTGTACGGCATCAAACAATATGTCCGAACTTTTTGGCAATCCTGTATTTATACAGATTTGCCCAAAAATGATCGTAAGTCGTCAATATCTGGGCAAGGATCATCATACGCTGGCTTCTATATTGCCATACCATACTTTTAGTGCTCAGTTTTTATTTGAATCAAACAAAATATTGGTTCAAGTACGAGTAATGATCATAAATTAACTGCTACTTCAGTACAACCACATATTTAGTCGAATTAGTTGTTTGTTGTCAGTATCAATTAATTTTCTTTCCCAACTAAAGTAAACCACAACTAGCGGATTAGCTTACAATAGTTATTAAAGGGTGGTTCTCGAAGGTTCTGGCTGAATGGATGCAAACGGCTCTAAATACAAGAGCGATTATCCGTCGTAAATGTTCAGAAAACATAGGTCGTCACGTTTACGGAAAAAAGACTGCTAGAGGGTTTACAACCACTGGCGTTACGAGGCGAAAGCATTCCACATATCAAAGAGACGCAACACTTTGGGGTGTGCTTAGATCAAAGATCCATATCAAACATGTATGTCCAGAAAACAAGCAACAAAGCCACTTTCCCTTCTGGTGGCAAAGTGGCCAAGTGATGCTAAAATCACAAGCACAAAGACTGGAGTTCTTAAAGGAACAGAGGACTGAATTTACTGAAGACCTACTGAGTAAAGACAGGAAGGCCGTCAAATTGATAGTAGTTCTGTTTAGCAGTCATTGCAGACTGAATACCTGGCAGATGATGCTCTCTGTAGATTCTGTCATGATGAGAAGGAAACCATAGTTTATGTACTATGCGACTATGATGGCATTGCGAGGACAAGGTTTCTGGTACTGGGCGTAGAGAATCTCATAGCTAGGGGGATCACAATAAATCTGAAAGAATCTCGGTGAAATGGGTCAGTGTAGCCACCCCAACCCCAATTGAATGTAATCTAATCTAACCCACAACTAAAATCCAACTAATTCATTTAGTTGAATCGGTTAGTCAACAACTAACAATTACTAGAACACTAGACAGGCTGAGCGAATAATAACTAACGAAACATAACAATTTATCGAATTAAAGTTAAAAAAAAAAACAATCAACGAGTTGGGGAGTAGTTAATGTAATTAATTCAGTAAGAGAAACTCCAAAATATCTCGAAAATATATTTATATTTCGAATACGTATTTCACAGTGATTCACTGCAGGACGTTTGTTGATGATGCAGTAAATCACTGCGAAATACATATTCAAAATATAAATATATTTTGCGAGACATTTTGGGGTATTCCTTATTAAATGAAATTAGTTGTTCTCAATTTTAAAATGCAAGCATTAAACTAAGATAGAGCTAAAGCCGATATGAAAATTTCGAACTATATTAGCTGCAGATCATATGACTACAGCATTCATTCTTGCAATCGAGAGTGTTTTTTTAAACAGACACTTTTGCCCTAATTTACTCCAGTTGGAAGGTTTACACAAAAGGTTAACAAATAAGTGTCGGTTTAAATTAGCAGACACTTTCGCGAGAAAGGAGGTATATCAGGGACCAACACCTTCCATTGAGTTTGTACCTGTGACAGCGGACAAGATAATTGACTTCCAAGGTAGACTTAAAGAAAATGTGAAAAGCTCTGAGCTAGCTTAAAAGCATGATGGAGAATGTATGGAAGCCGCAGTTGTACGGAACGAATTAGGTGAACATGCGTATACTATCACACTGGAAATTCAATCAAATTAAGCTGATGTATGTAAACTTTACGTTTTCTGAGACATAATTTAATTTTTAGTTTTAATTTAACATAACTAAAATTAAATAGTCGAAGAGGTTTAAATTACTATTTCAATCGAAATAAAAATTATTTGTCAATTCAGCTAAGAAGTAAAATGTTAGCTGTTAGATGCAGGTACAATTACTAATTTTAATTGGTTTTCGCCCAAATACTGGCTGGTATAGGTATATTAAAATGTACTATACAGCACTATCAATAATTCCCTGTAGTCATCGGTATTAGCTAAAAGATCAAATGTTGTTTTGAATAGGCTGTTATTTTTATATAAGTAGGACCTCTAGTTTAGAGAGTCTCACGACAAAAGAAGGTGTTTGCCTTCTATTAATCTTAATAATACTAGCAAAATAGAGTTTCTAAGCTACTTGTTCTTGAAAAACACTTCACGTAATTAACAAAACAATGATCGAGCGTTTAATTATTTTATACCCAGAGTCAATATCGCTTCCTTTGTAGTATGTAACAGTCCATCTTATTTACAATGGCTGGCGTTTACTTCATAAAGATAATTAAAGGATTAGCAGCCGCTCTCGGTCGAACGATATGGTCGCTAGAAGACGACGATACTAGTCTCCAGATTAATTATAATGTACATCAGAAACGTGATGAACTCTCCTTGAATTAATTTATTAATTAATTTATCAATAGATGAGATGCAGTTTCAGCGATGGTAAATTCGCCGACGACCTAATGAAGTAGTGATGTTTTCGCTATCGATTTTAACCAAACCAAAAAGTCAGCACCAATTGCACTGGAATAATAATTGCAGAGTCCTGTACATTGTCGGTGATATAATTAGTTTGAGGTAAGAGAAGGAACAACATAAGTAACTGTAAACTGATTTTCGTGCTTTATTCATTTTGCTACCAGCTACTTAGAAGAAAGCTGTTGGTAAATTACTCAAACCTCAAAAAGGTGGTCTTCAAAATTGCGCCATCTTTCGGCGATACCCACTGACTACATTAAATTATTAATAATATTTCTGTTCTGGTATTTATTGAGAGGTTCTTCAAACCTACATTTCGTGTTACTACTCGATTATTTTAAATATAAAATAAATTATTATAAGCACAACAAGCTTTCTCTTGTAACGTATCTCGCAAGAGAAATTTAAAAAAAACACAACATTGACTTCTTTTGCTCTAAGTTAATGGAAGAAAGTTGAAGTGATATTTGCAGTCACGTTTACCTTAACCTCAAAATATCAAGCTATATCCTCAATATATTTTATTTTGACTTATGTTTACCGATTACAAAAACCCGCACCAAAACAAAGAAAAAATGGATTCATTCCATAATCATAAATTCCTCTCAAAATTTAAGCGATTTATACAAACTTTATAAAGCAATCAACTGTCTGGATATTCTAAATGAATACAAAAATGAAATATGGAACTATAAAAGATATGTTAATCAGTGCAAAATGAAATATAATGACGATAAGATAGCAAATTACAACCAAGCGAAATGCAAAGACTATTTCTAAAATACAGTTGGTAAAGGATGGATACGAAATAGTGGAACCGAAAGTAGTGGCCGACGCATTTTGATGCATTTCAGGGATATCGACAACCTAGATACAAAACTAAGGCTACTGGTATTGATAATAGTTCTGATTGCATTTATTTATATCCAACAGATGCTTCGGATGTACATTGTTTAATTATGGGATTTTAAAATAAATATTCCTATTGACTGCATGAGATTGCAGTAGCAATTATGAAGAAAGTGTCTATCCAAATCGCATTTAATATCAGTCTTTCAACCAGAAAATATCCAGCTATGTTAAAATATGGAAAAGTTGTACCTATACATAAAAAGGGCTAATTAAGATACGACATAAGCAATTATAGACCCGTAACGTTGTTTCCTACCTTTTCAAAAACCTTTGAGAAACCATATGAGAATTGAATCCTGCTTGACACAGAGTACAAAGTGTGCATCAGATCTGCTACCGGAAGTGAAAGATACTCAGAATTGAGAGGGATTACGAGAGGGGTGCCTGAAGGTACAGTTTTGGATCCCCTTCTGTTTGTAATCCTTGCTAATGATCTCTCTGCGACGACCAAATAAGCATGAGCAAGTTATAGGTATTTATTATTCTTGTGTATTCTTTGGTGCGACTCATACTAACTTATGAGATTATATTTTGGTATCATAGTAATGACGCGAAATAGACACTTATTGTACAAAAGCGAATAATTCGAATAATTTTTAAGTTGGCCAGGATAACATGTAGAGGCCATTCTAGAAGGAATCGTAACATGACATTGAGTAACCTCTATATGTACTGTATTTGCATTTACACCAGAATTAATTTACATAAATTTCTAACGAATTATACTCCAATATGGCGACAAGATCCTCACATTGTGTGAGGAACAAGATCCTCACATTGTGTGAGGATCTTGTCGCCATATTGGAGTATAATTCGTTAGAAATTTATGTAAATTAATTCTGGTGTAAATGCAAATACAGTACATACAGAGATTACTCAATGTCATGATACGATTCCTTCTAGAATGGCCTCTACATGTTGTCCTGGCCGACTTAAAAATTGTTCGAATTATTCGCTTTTGATCATTCTTTACCACAAGGCGACTCTCAATGAAAAAGGTCGTTACTATAGCTTTGTTCGTTGATGTGACACCTATAGCGCTGGCGCATGATTTACCTCTCTCTAATATTCAAAGAGCAGATCTTCTATATCGTTTTACTTTACGAGCCAGTGCAGCCAATGTAACACCAGCGAACAAACTTTATATGTGTATCGACGTTTATATGAAACTCGCATCTAGAATAAGAAATATCGATAAATTTTCCTCTTGTAAATTCTCACACAAGTCACACTTACTAGATTACTAGATACTTTTATGAACTAACTGAGTACTTCAAACGAGTATTTTATTACAATGTTATTTAAGCTGGATTTTTAAGTATTTTAGATTAGGCTAGGCATTATATTAATAATCTTTTTACAATGTCAATCTTTATTGTAAGTCAATAACAATATATCTAATGTACAACTTGAACTAAAATAAACTTTCAACAGATGCAAAACTAATGCCACCAATTTGACCTAACAAATTACTAACTTTAGCCAAGTCGAACCTGTACTTGTCATGACCGCTAGAATACAGAGCTCATAAGCTCATCTGATTGTGTTTGCATACACAAATCGCCAGATGGGTAAACATTAAACTATTTACAAAATACCTTGTAGCCAAATATGCTACTAATCAATAATAGTTTACCATCTTCCTTTAAATATAAATTAAATAAAGGGTGTTCATATCGTGAAATTATATTTTTTGGAAGGATATTTTGGAAAAAATTGCTTACTAATATTTGATATTAATTACATAAAACGGAATTTTAGAGCTGTTAAAATTTAAGAACGTCCTTATGCATCTTAAGGAACATATGAATTTCTTTTGGGCAACTGAGAACAACTCAAAGTTTAAGAGTTACTAATGAATGAACATTTGAGCAATTCAAAGAAGCAAGGGACAAAGCCCTTTTGTAGTCTCTACATAAAGTTATTTGCGAAAGTATTGACATGTTGCAAAGTATCTCATCCCTTACTAACATAAGATCCACCTTGCTGGTCATAGCTAATGCTACGTGCATGAATATAAATATGACTCATCGGTTTGGAAAGTTTTGGTTAGACATTCAAATTAATGTTAGTGTTTTGAATAGCATGTACCTCTTTATCGTACAACGAGGGTGTATGTATAATTAATTTTCATTAGTCATTATGGATAGGGAGTGCCCGGGGTTGATGAATCAAGGTAGAAGCACCGTACCATTTACATTTGCCGTGAGCTAGCGGTGGTAGGTTATTTTAACGAGCGATTACCGACTTAAAGGCCGGCAGACAATAAGGTCAGTCCGTCGTGTATCAATGAGTTAAATTACAGATTGCGAACTGGATTTCGAAGCCGATAAATGGTCCGTACGCCTCCGTTCCCATATGAAAATGAGAAAAAGAAAGCCGGTCTGCGATTAAAATCCGCCTATAATTACGTACTTCCGGCGCAGTGTGTCGTGCATTTCGATTTTTACTAAAAGATACGCGTAAAGAGAAAGCAAAGATTCGCTGATCTACGGAGCGCAGTTTAAGTTTGTTTTTTTTTTAGGATCAGAAATTCAATTGAACTTTTACGACAGAGATAAATTAAAATTTAATCTTGTCCTAAGATTATATCCACCTGTATCAATAATGAGACCAAAGCAGGCTTGCTATTTAACGCGATATGAAAAAAGGAAAATGTAATTAACAAAATATTTTTGATGATTAAATTTTATGGTTTATTTCACCTCTAAGCACCCAATATACTTATAATTAGCCATACACATTTTTAAACTGGTTTATAATCCGTCGTTATTAGAGACACCATATCATCCCGACGGACCTTCGTCGTTTTATGGAAATGTTACTTAAGAGGTCGAACCTAATTAAAATGGTTCCACATTAAGGATTATTATGAGGCCTATTAGAACTAATCATATCGGAAAGATGGCTGTAATATACTGGGAGCACAACTATTGCTTTGGCTAAAGGATTTTTTACAGAAACGGTATATTAACTTATTTTAGTCGGAGTGGTTGCTTTTACAAAAGTAGAATTCAAAGAATTATCAAGTTGAAGTTTTCAGGATTTGCATTCGTAATCTTTATATCTACATGAATTCACTTTAATCCCAAGAATATACTGTAAGTTTTATAGATGGTTTGCATAAATGATTATTTTAATTGTTGAGTTGTAGGAAGCTAACAATGAGAAGGTAAGGACCCTTGTTTTAATGAATGTATAATGTAGGTACTACTAATGTATTTTGCTATTCATTAGACAAAAGTTATTTTGAGGTCATTAGGCTTAATTATATTAATTTATTGTGAAACATTCCTTTATTTTAATAATATTGAAATTTGTATATATATTTTTTATCATTTTTTAAGACTTTTAAGTTATGCTAAAATATAGCTATAAATAATTGTGTACTTAATCAAAAGTACAGTCAACGTTGTATACAGAACTTGCGATTGATAAAACTCAAGAAAATTGCGAGTAGTTATTTTTTAGGGAAAAGAAAAACATTGAATCCTGTCTCTCATAAAAAATGTTATTCTAATAATTCTTACAGCTTTAAATATAGTAAAATCGATCAAATGCCGCCTTATTGCCTTCACTCCCATGTGGCTAGAAACCCAGAGAAATGCTAGCTTCCCTTGGATCAGGACGCTTACACAGTCCCAAACCAGTTTTGAGTTAACAGTTATGGAACTGATCGCTTTTAATGTTGCATGGCTGTTTGACGCTTTTACCTAACTTTGTCCATCTTTCTACTTCTCTGATACAATGATGAATTGCAGCGATTTCAGCCTAGAATACCGTCGTGTGTTTAAACGGCATATATATCGGCTCCTACACCATCATCAGTTTTAGAGCCATCTGCATACCATTTCGAGTCCGTTCTTAATCTGGTATTATAACGTGATAATTTCTATCTTGGTTGCATTTGTGAATAAACCTCACTTGACATCTTCATAAGGACCGCCTCCTTAAGTTCATGTAGTAGTTTTTGATGGCCAGCACTGTGCGAGTTACTTATCGGTATTTGACTGATTGTGTAAACTGCAGATCTACCACTCCTTTATATACAAATTGCTAATGGTGGCAGATTTAGGAGTACATCCATTGCGGCGGTAGGGGCTGATCTCATCGCGCCCGTGACACGCAGACAGACCAGCCTTTGTATGCCACCTAGCGTTTTGGCCGTCCCCAGCTGGCGCACCTTTGGCCACCATACTGCTGCTCCGTATGCTATCATGGGTGTAATTACCCTTGTGGATAACCACAGAGTCAATTTGTGACTAGGACCCCAATTTATTTCACACAACCTCCAGCACCTGTCTGGAGCAATAGTGGCGTTGTTGATTGTTTTCTGGATGTGTGTCTTCTATGTGAGTCTTTGATCAAACTATATCAAAAGATATTTCGTCTATTTGATGTATGGACTCCTTTCGCCTCATAATACCCTCTAGTCGTATTTTTCTCGTGAAAGTTAAGATTTATATTTTTCGAGCATTAACTGATATTCGGTCTTGTTTACACTAGTTGTCTACTGTATTCAGAGCGGTTTGCATACTTTGCAACCTTTGAGAACCGCCCTCGAACGACTACCGCAAGGTCGTCAGCATACCTCAGGCAATGAAATCTCTTTCTGGTCAGTTTCGGATTTAGATCGCCCACTAGGGTAGCCCACAGTAAAGGAGACAAAACTCCACCCTGCAGGCCACCTTCTCCCGCCTCCGCTTTAATGGTAACCTCGTTGATTCTGGATTCAATTAAAAAAGGTTTTGATGAGCATTGTGTTTTCAGTGTCATAGCTTCGAATACTTGCGATATTAAGTGTTAATGAACCCCATACATTATTAACACGAAATCAGCTGCGTTACGCAGTAATGAACTATCCTGCACATATATTGAAATTACGCATTTAGGTTCATACATACTAACAATAAGTGAGTATGCGATAATAAAGCATAACAGTATTTCTAATTAAGTTTGGTTTGATACTGATCGACTCACCTACGTTAATATATCGAAGAATAGATCCTGCTGCTGCATTCAGCGGACGATGTCCGGTAGCATAATAGCATAGACGGTATAGACAAAATACCATTCATTTTCCGAAGCTTCTAACACGTAAATTACATCCTAATAACAGTGGCGTGTATACATAATTCTAAAAAAGAAGCTACCGTACACGTTCGTGATCTTTTTTGTGCCGAGTTTCCAGGTACGGTAATTGTTATATCGCTTATTTGAAATTACATTGTAAAG
Organism: Cetonia aurata; assembly: GCA_949128085.1. NCBI lineage: Eukaryota > Metazoa > Arthropoda > Insecta > Coleoptera > Scarabaeidae > Cetonia > Cetonia aurata. The sequence goes on along the minus strand of OX421882.1, from coordinate 53,780,674 downwards.
TGTCCGTGTATGATCCAAACAATGGTAGCTAAGCAATTTTGAAATTATGGATGTGATATGCTTGATAAGTTTTTAATTGGGCTTGAAAAGAGACCGATACGAATTTGAAATATATCTTTTGTTTGTTTTGTCTGTTCTTTTAGATACACTTACTTTGATCGAATTTATACACTGATATAACCATTAAATTCTGAAATTAATTCAACACGGTTGATTAGCAGTTGAATTATTCCAAAATTTATTCTAACACTTGCAAATATTTAAATTAATAATTATTTCTGATAAGATTGTTTTCCAAATCGCTGCAAGTCCGCAGTCTGTGGAAATGGAGATGCTAGGCACAAACGCAAAAACCCTCTTCTTTGGAGGAAGACGTAATATACCAAGTAATTATTGTCATATATTCATGCTTTGTGTTACATCAGTTGTGTAGATATGCGAATTACATACAAACTGGCAAGTATATCGAATAGAAACTCAATACCTATTCGTACATGTATTATCTTTGTTAGTCAATAATTATTTAAGTAACAAAATTAATAGTATCTATAACAATTGTATCAATAAACTTTTGATTAACGATATTAACTTGTATTACATGCACTTCCAGCAAAGAGGGATGCGCAAGTACGTGTAATTCATATACACTCCGCCAAAAAAGTATCGCATAATTTAGTTTTAAATCATAAAAGTATCGCATAATCTTTGTTTGTAGCATAAAGTTGTAAATATACTTTAATGCGCTCTAAGATATAATTTCTATGATTGTTTAAATAAAATACAGGCCAAATAAAAACAAGAACTCATACTTGAGATTTTTATTAAAACAAGAAATTATAATTTTGGAAAGAAAAATGTCATAACAGTAGCTTTTAATACTGAGTATTGCCACCTCTGGCTCTTATGACCGCTCGCATACGGTTTGGCAGAGATTCGATTAACCTCCGTATATAAGCCTGATCCAAATTCTCCCACTCGTCACGGAGAGCATTTGCTAGTCCATGCAGGTCCGCTGGGGCAACATTTTGGGTTCGTATCCGTCTGTGAAGGAGGTCCCACACGTGCTCGATAGGGTTCATGTCCGGACTTACCGCAGGCCAATCTAAAACTGGAATACCAACATCGTTAAGGTATTCCTGGACGATTATTGCAACATGCGGTCGTGCATTATCGTGCATTAACATGAATTCGTTTCCTATAATTGGCGCATATGGTACTACATGTTCTTCTAAAATGTCCGTTATATACCTGTGGGCAGTCAGTGTACCTCTGTCTACTGGTACTAACTCTGTACGACCTGTTAAACAGATGCCTCCCCAAACCATAATAGAGCCACCAGCGAAATTAGGTCTAGGTGTGATATTACACTGCGAATAACGCTCACCGTCTCGTCTGTACACTGAGATACGCCTATCTGAGGTGTAAAGACCAAATCTTGACTCATCTGTGAAGAGTATATTGGCCCAGTCATTAATGTTCCAATTTACATGTTCTCTGGCAAACCTTAAGCGAGCCACTCGGTGGTTCCTAGTGAGACGAGGGGTTGTTACAGCTACTCTAGCTCTTAATCCACTCTGTCGTAACCTATTCCGAATAGTTTGAGTACTCACACGAGTATTTCTGACTCTAGCCAAGTCGTTCTGCAATTGTCTCGCAGTTACATGTCTTCGACGTAATGCTTGTAGTAGTAAATAGCGGTCATCTTGGCGAGTAGAACATCTTGGACGACCTGGTACAGGTCGTCTACTGTAAATGCCTGTTTCCCTATATCTGGCTACGGCTCTAGAAACACTTGACTGATTGATGTTCATCAAATTAGCAACGTATGCTTGAGATCGTCCATCTTCGATTAAAGCAACTATAGCAGCCACTTGTTCTGAAGTTAAATTGCTCATTTTAGTTTTAAAAGCGTTGGTACAGAACTCTGACTTCGCACTTTAAAATTTGTCCGTATAGGAAGACTTTCAATAAACAACTGAACAAACCTTACACATATGCATTTTTCTAATTGTGTTCTTTTAGAAAAGAAAAAAGTAAAAACGCTAAGTTCCATTATTTTGTTAGTGTTTTTATAGTTCACATACACGAGGCAAACTTTTTGTGAACGTATAAAAATATCTTGGTTCATAAATGCCCTTTTTTAGTTTATGCGATACTTTTTTGGCGGAGTGTATATTTGACCCATACTCATGCCTATTGGAAATGAAATGACATACTGATGAAAGATCGATTTTCAATTATTTAACGTTCTCTGATGGAGCTAATTATAATAGAACATACACATATCACTTGTAATATCTATTTCTCACATGTGTTACAATGCCTTTGATATACACGCATAATACTCGATATAGGCAGAGGACGAAATCGACTAATGAAATGAATGAATTTGTTGTTCGATGCTATTATCTATTAACTAAGGCAGAGTCAGAATCGGTATGCTATGGATTGGAACTGCATCGACGTGTTACTAATCAGTTCCCAGTTTTGAAAGGGAAAACTGTACAGAATATCTTAGATCAACGAAGATCGTTAATGATTAATAAGAGAATCCTGGTTGAGAGATTGGCACAAATAAAGGAGGAAATAGAGATAGACTTAGGACTTCGCGAAGTTATTGCTAGCACGAGTAAGAAGTCCGGGGGGTCGAGACAGAAGGATTTAAATTGGAATTGCTGTAATGACACATTTGCAACAAGATTCATGGATGACAATGAGAGATGCCATATAAACCAATCCCAAGTGGCAAATGTTGCTTGTGATGTTTCTGAGATCGCTACATCTCAGCCTTCTCAATCAGCTCGACAGGGAAGGCAGAGGATCGCTTGGACTAATGAAATGAACGAGCAGAAGTCTGTTCTCCTAAGTATGTGCAGCATGCTTCGTCGGACGTTGAACGGGCAGAATAATCATTAGCACAACCTACCCATCTTGTCTTTAGACCGATGTGGTAGGGGAAAAAGGACCAAGTAAATAATAACTTGTGAAAATGTAAATGTAAATGATAATAATAATAATAATAATAATGTGGGAAATAAATAAATTAGTGTACCCAGCAGCCAAAACAGCTATATTTTACCAGCCAAAACAAAAGAAAGAAAATCGACTTGATAAAAGAATGAAACAAATAGAGGAGAAGCTGAAACTAAACAGGCGAAAAGCCTCCCATGTTCAACTATTTATCGACACTGTCACTAGACGGCAGAAGATTACAAAGAAAATTAGATATATAATAAAACAACTGAAAGCAGAATATCATACAAGTAAGATCAAGAAATTCAGAGAAATAAAAGAAATAATTAAAGAAAAGATTTAGACCTTGGCTGCAGTAAAAAGAAGACTGATGAAAAGAAAAAGTTGGATAGAAGATAACAACATGTTCACACAAAAACCATCCGCATTACTAAACAAAACCCAAAAACGACCCAAACAAGGACCCTCGGTACAAGTCGTAGAGAGATACTGAAAAAGTATAATTCAAAGCCCACAACAAGAAGTAAGGGAAAATGACTCACTAAGAGAATTACAACACTTCTGCAGCAAATATCACGCTAGCGCCGAATGCGCACCCATAACAGAAATAGGAGTTGCACGTACAATTTCTACGATGAATAATTTCTCAGTCCCAGGAATTGATGGAATAAATAACTACTGGTGGAAGAACTTATCCAGTACTCACGAAGCCCTGGCGAACAACTTTAATAAATACTTGTTAGGAGAAGAACCGGTGCCTGATTGGCTAACCAAGGGAAGGACGATTTTAATTTACAAAAAAGGGATCCACTCAGAGATTATATCTGCAAAATTACCACCACCACTACCTATTTACATATAACTATAAAGGAGGACCCACTTCTCCGAATGGTGAAGCAATATGAAGAGATGGAAAATTCCTTTCTAAAAGCAACGGCTGCTGAAACAATAAGAGAAACAATGAACGAACCTATTGAAAACATAACCACAAATGAGCATATCAAACATCTGAAGAAAACGTTCTGGGAAAAAGTAAATATATCAAACCTTGAAGAACACACAATAAAAGTTATGCAAGGAAAACATCTCACCAGAACACAACACCCCTCCATCTCGCAATCCCTTACAAACTCATATCTCAAGAGCAACAACCTTAAAGGAGAAACTGAGAGCTTTATTGTGGCAGTTCAAGATGGCATTTTCAATACGAGACAATAAGTATCCTTAAACACCAGATTGAGACACTAAACCACCTACTTACACAGATAAAAATACGAAGTTGGATTTAACACCGTTTCAACACTTTTCCGGTGTTCCCTCGCGACCATCCGTTCAAGGAGCCTCCATTTAAGAGTTAAATATTTTACACCTCAACGGAAGAAACGTGGAGGCAATTTCATCCTAGAAACTGTGAATTTCCTCCAATAAGGAAGATGTTTCTCCTCTTACGAAGGTAAAATACACCGCTGGGAGGTTAATGGGAGCTACTGAAATCCATATCAGAGGTAACTACCTCCTTAATAGATGAGATTACCACCGCCAAGGAGAGATTCTAACTCCATTTGAGAGTACATCCCCTCCTTGACAGACGAAAATGCCTCCGTTACGGAAACTATTGTTCCATGGCGGTGCTATTGAAATCCATATCGGAGGTAACTTTTTCCGAAATAGAAGAAATTACCTCTTTTACCCAGCGTTTCTAATTTCATATCAGAATTAATTGATTTTATAGCGAAGTTACTGGAAACCAAAACGAAGTCAATTTTTTTCATAATACATGAAATTACCTACATATTTCCATTACGAAACCAGTAATTCAATTTTGTATTTACATAGCACAGCCATCGGAAACAATCAATACCAACCAGCGAATGTCCACTTTAAAATTCTTTTCCTGCGAATACATATGCTGTCTACATGAAACAAGTTTCTTTCACATCTTATGAAATGTGCATGGAAGACTGTGCTTTTCAAAGAGAAAAAATCTCTATAGGAGAGGTATAAACAACAAAGCCGTTTTGTTTCTTAGAATGTTTTATTTTTGAAATAGTGAAATTGTAATAATCATATAATTCCAAAAGAGTGACATAAGTGTGGTTATTACTGGGGCTAGAGAGCAGATAATTATGTGTTAAATACATATACTAAATCAAAGGTCATTTTGAAATGAAGAGTTTATATTAAGGAAACACGAACACGACATAGACATAACGATAACATGTTGACTTACTACCTAGTATTACACTACTGCAAACTGCAAGTAGTGTACAGAAAAAAAAATATAAAGCACAAGCACGTATACTCTGATGATACTCTGCTAAACATTTCACTTACTTGCTTTATCTACATCGAATTTGGTAATGTGCTGTCCTTCAACTTTCACCCACCTTTTGATATTCTGATACTTTCTACTACATCTCATAAACAATAAAAGGAACAGTTTCTGCTATTTGACGCCATTTTCAAGTGGCTCCCTCATACAACGTTTACGCATGCGTTCATCGACGAGCATTAACCGAACTCCACTTTGGACAAAAAAAATTCCCGAAAGGATTATTTTTCTCCTGTTCGGTGTAAAACTGATGGAAATAAATACGCAACTAAAACTACGTATTCTATTCAAAAAAATAACTCCGATAAAAACGGCATATTACATGAATCGGATACATTTAACAGCGTTTAATAGTTGAAATAAGAATAACCCTGATATGGGGAGAATATATTATGCAATGAATACATTTAACTGCGTTTGGAAGTTAGATATACAAATATCCGTGGCGGAAATAATAAGAAGGATGTTTTCTCCGTGTTGAAGTTAAAATAAAACGGAGGACATTGTGAACTTCCGTTTCGGTGGGGATTTTGCCCGAAAGTGATAAAATGTCCACCGTTTTGTAGATATACAGCTCTTTTCTCTACATAAAGCCTTCCGAATCGGAGACTCTGTATTTCACTCCGCTATATTTTTACCTGTGTAGTGCATGCTCTTACTATGCTAAGATATTATATATAGAACGTCACAACAAGGCATTGAAGGAACAACCTCCAATTTGAGTATGGATTCATAGAAAGAAAACTCCCGGCATACACTCTCACACAGATTGATACTATCAACACCAAAAACGACATTACCCTATATTGGAATTATCCCTTCACCACGACCCGGCAACTAAGCGCTAACAAACCAGACGTTGGTATATTAAATAGGGAGACGAAAAGTATTCTGTTAATTGAATTCTCTTGCTCAGATGAAAGCAACGTTCATACTAAGGCTGATGAAAGGCTGGAAAAGTACAGAGATCTAACTTTCGAACTACAAAAGATTAACCCTGGATATGTTGTCACGGTTATCCCGACAAAAGGACGCGGAAAAAAGGACGCGGAAAAAAAGACGCGGGGAAAAAAGGACGCGGGAAAATAGGACGCGGGACAAAAGGAGGCAGAACAAAAGAAAACCTTACTACTATTTTGAAGTCCTGCACTCAAAGAAAAATCTATATTTTTGCAAATGTTATAAGTAAATTCCTCAAATATAATACTGTAATTATACTGTAATTATACATCACTAGACGTAATTACCAAACACTTAAGTATGCAAAACAATATATTTTTGGAAATTTAGAAAATATGTAAATATAACTTAAATGTGTTGAAAATAGAGCAGTACATTGCGGGGAATGTACCTCCACGTAAAAAAAAATATCAAGATACACTTTATTTAAGAAAAGTTAAATATTACAAATCATCCTAAAAACCCAGTGCTCCACCTAAAAGGTACTACACTGGGTTACCTGTTCTAAGTATTCAATTATTTCCATAACATTTCAAATTTCCCTATTCTAACTAATTATTCCACCTAATTATTTAACAAATAAAATAAACTTATTAAATTTCCAAAAAAGTACTTTTAAAAATAGCTGGCTATCAGACGTTATTATGCAATTTGCGCCCGTGGAGCGACTTATATTGTTAACTCTCAGCATTCGCCTAGGAATGAGGAAAACCACGAAAACCCCATTCTGAGAGTGGAATATCAAGATACAGCAAACAGGATAACAGCTATTGTTGTCGATTTTCCTAACAGGCCAAATTTAGAATATTTGAGAGGCATTGCTGACAATTTTCAGTTGCAAATTTAATATTTCTAGGACAAAATAATCACAAAAAAAACATGAAAAAAAAATACAAAACAAATTTAAAAAAAAAATTACAAAAAAAAAAAATCACAAAAAAAAGACTTAAACACGCCAGCTTTACGCTGCCAGTCCTAAGCCTGGATAAAGTGTGAAGGAAAGTTTCAATAAATAATAACGTTTTCCCGCTTCCTTTTCTCCCACGTCCTTTTGACCCGCATCCTTTTTCCCCGCATCCTTTTGTCCCGCGTCCTTTTTTCCGCGTCCTTTTGTCCCGCGTCCGTTTTTCCGCGTCCTTTTGTCGTATATTCATCCCAATAATCATTGGAAATCTAAGATCCATACCGCAAACGTACCGTCAAAACTGCGCAAAAAAGTTATTCCTTTTTGTTAAACTATTCGCACTTTACGGTCATATGTGTTGCAACAATGCCACAATGCCGTTTCAGTGCATGAAATGAACAATCCGAAAAATTAAAGTAAAAAAGTATACGTAAAAACCCGATATTATAAATACTTAGTATTATTTAGGCAAGCTTTCAGAACTAAGTATTTGCGAGATTTCAAAAGAAAAGAGGAAGAAGCACGCATATTTGTATGCTGAGAGTACAAACGTTAGAAGATTTAGTTTTTAATACTCTCCCGTGATTTGTTCAGAGCATTTCCTATTTACATTTATGTATTTCTCTTCTGCGATGTTGTTTCACACCAATTGTATTTCAGTTAGAAGCGTCTGGGTGTAGTTTTTTTGTTAATGGTTCTATAAAAGCATTCAACCGTTACGGAAATTATGTAGGGAAGATTCCCTGCGCCTGAAAAGTTTTTAGCGGATCGAATTGTGAAGTTGTCGGGCGGAACGTGAGCTGATGAAAGAACGAAGTAAATGTAAAAAGATCATCTGATCTACGTTTAAAGTCCCGGTGAACTTTTGAAATAACCTAATTCGAATTATAACGGGGTAAGGTAACGTAATTAAAGAAAGACGTTTGAGAAAGGTGGCTGAAAAGTCGAGAAGTATAACAAATTCAATGATGAGGATTTGGTTTGCATTATGTTTTAAAGTTGATCCTCATAATAGTTTAAGATTTACTTTTATTGTAGCTTAGTATATGTTAGTTTTTTTTTTAACACACCGCGTGGAACATAATTTGCATAGTAAAATGATTATCACTCCTGATTTGCATAATATCTATATTTATATTATAATCGCAAGTGGTATAGAAGACTGCCTGTTAATGCAACGTTCAATTTTTACATCTTGCGTTTTATAGTTCACCATTAAAATTACTGTACACCCATAATAATTTGTAATATAAATGGCTTTTATATGTAAACTGCCTAGAAAACTGTATGTGGATTATACAGCGCACTATAGAAAAATGATAATATTGAAAGAAATAAAGGAATACGTACAGTGCGTTAGGTTTGTAATTAGTTCTCAAGTAGTACATACATATATAGACTTCAGATAGAAAAATGCTAAGACACTTACGCATTATTTTGTATTTTATACTCGATGTTTTCACCTAGTCATAGCAGTAACTTATAATTGTATGTTTGTCTTCGGGAAACGGAACTCATAGATTAAGGAGGGCTTTTAAGTATTTATAGAAGCCGTTATCGGCCAGGTACATAAGTGGTTGTATTATTTGCGCAATACTTCTGCATCATTTCGTCTCGACTCCTATGTCTTTATATCGATTAGAAGGACGTTAACTAAACAACAGCAGTGTTAAAAGAACCGTTACGTGTAATTGCATTTGTTTGCTGATGAGTATTGAAATAATTAACGTCTCACTCATAATGAATTCGAATGCTGTAAAACGAAGAGCGGGTATAATTATAGAAATTGGGCTAATTTCAATGTATTGATGTGGGAATGTAAATATATTGTTTATTTCATATGTCTTTAGTTACATTGTGGGGAATACATACCTAACATCAAGAGCGGCAAATTACATTTCCCGACAGGGATCTGTGGTCGTTTGTCGCTTCATTGTTTATCCTGAAACAAAGAGTTTATATGGTTAAATGTATGCCAAAGCAACTTTATTTTAGAAGACAAGTCACCTACTTACTTCATCTCTTAGCTGTTTTTGTTGAAAGCTTTGACTTATTTACCAGGGAATATGGCCAACCCAAAAATTCAGATTTTGAGGAAACTTTACAAACTGAAACTTTGGTCGCATTGTAAAGTTTCTTCGATATATCACCAATGAGACTATCCTCGTAGGTACATTAGAAATACCACGCTTAAGCCACACAACCACCCAGTAATCGGAAATATTTCTATCGACCATATGCGTTTGACAACCTCAATGGGCTAATTTCAAAGTCAATAGAAGACAAATAAATAGCTGTAGCGATTTCTTGGACAATGAGGGAGCATTCGAGAATGCTATCATTCAAAAGTTAATAATTGCTACCTTGAAAAAAAAAATTATTATTACATCCACAATTATTGGAGCAACCGTTGAAGCAGTAGCAGACGTGAGGTGTCCGCAGGCCAGAGTTCTCTCCCCTTTATTCTGGGCTATCATAATGGATGAACTAATTCGAAAATTAACCAGAAAAGAATTCTACTACCTGGCATATGCTAACAATCTAGCTATAGTCGACAGAAAGGCGTTTTCAAAGGTACTAATACAACGAATGCAAACAGCGTCAAATATAGTCGACAACTATTATAAGTAAGAGCCACTATCAGTTATGTTCGCAAAAATAAGAGCGTTAAACAAACGAAATACCTTAGTGTATGGTTCGATCAAAGACTTATATGTAGTACACGTATCCTGGAAACAGCTACTAAAGTCACCACTAAAGATGGTTGTGTGGGACAAACTCAGATCTTTGATTGTATTTTATTATACACAAGGGTACACGGGTCCCTGACAACATATGGAGGAGTACTGCCGTATCCAAATCTGCGGCAGGCAGGAGCGATCTAAACGCTAAATGGCATGCAAAGGCTGACTTGCTCTGTGCAACGGATGCAATGACTGCTATTGCCACAATGAAAGTAGTTCTTCAACTTGCTTGCAATCTACAGAGCATCAAAAGTTACTAGAAGAAGTCTGCTAAGGGGGTGCCAAGTGATGCTATTGTTTGAAAATACAACTTCGATTAAAAGTATCGGGTTATAATACTGGACAAGAAAACCTGGGAGGAAAAGCAGGTTCGTACTTGTACACTGACAGCCTTTCTGACGGAGATTCATATTTGGCGATGATTGGTGAGAGAGCTGGTGTCCCGTTCAGCCTCAAAACAGATTTAATTTCGCAAGGGTTGTCTCCAAACTGGTTTGGAACTACATAAGCACCAGATCAGGATCTACAAAGCTGTTCATTGGAGCCAAATCAGAAATAACAAAGTCCATTAACGAAGGAATACTTACCGAACGCGCCAAAGAGTAGTGGTAAAACAGTTTTTGACAGAAAGGAGGTCCAAACTTACAAAAGACCTAATGAGTCTAGTAGTAGCAGGAACTAGTACCAGACTGACCTACACGAAGACTGTTAAAATGATAGTAAGTCCCGTAGCTGCTAACACAGTAGGTGAAATACACCTATTGACGCGATAGACCTGCAGAGATTGCTATTTAAATTATTTTATGTATAGGAATATTATTTTACCCTAATTTACGTTAATCTGCTAAGCGAACACAATTGCTCGATTCACGACATTTTCTGAAAATTTTAATGTCACGGCAATATCTAGTCTTACCTTACAACTGTTACTCCATTGGTTGCCAAATCACATGGAGTCATACGAATGGATATAGATTAATTAGGTACAATTATTTCACTTCACTGCAATGTCTGCTATTGGACGAAATCTATGTTGCAGCGATTTCTAGCGCGTTTGTTGTAGTGCATTTAAAAATGGGACCAGAAGGGAGAAGAAATAGATGTTAATAAATGCAAGCAGTGTCTAGCAACGTGGAGCAACTCCTCGCTCCATATTGGTAGTAAGTAATTGCCCAGTGATAATTACCAGACGTAGTAGAGCGAGTGTAATGTGGAGCAACTTTCGGCCATTATTTCGGAAATGTATTTCCTTATTGCTCCACATCGTTGGACGTTCTTTTGATGTAATTTTATTTGTTTCTTTTAGTTTTATTTTCAGAGATAGGGCTGCATGAATTTCGTCTGTAGTAAACATTGCATTATACTTCATTGATCGTGTAAGAACATATCTTGGACTTTTCATATATAATCCAGATGTTTGGCATTGATCCGTATTGCCGTGACGTCAGACATTGTCCAAAATTAAGCATATATATAACGCTCTGGCAAAACACTTTGGACACTACGGTTTTGATGGGTCAAAGGAAGAAAAAATAAATAAAAATTAAGAAGAAGAAAGCAAACTAGTGTAAAAGAAAACCTGGTTTTCATGATTCGAACATTCGTCCAGGTTTCGTTCAATTTAAGAAGGTTGAAACTTTACAGGAATCCAATCTTTACTTATTCCAAATTTATGTTTGTACAAATCAAAAATATTGGTAAGATGATCTTATTTATACACGATATGCATTTTGCGATTATATATAAACCATGCAATGCACCTATCAGAAATAAAATCGATCCTTAATAGAAATTCCCATTAATTTTATCTCCCTTTTCTTAATTTAAAATTCAAAGGAAATAATGAAGATACGAGTCATTAGCGTCAGGTTTGTGAGGTGGAAAGAAGTGCAATTATTAAAGCAGTCAATCAATATGACAGTCTTGCACAAGTAAGCATTTTGAGTACAAATTGAAAGCAGTGCCTAGCAAGAAGAAGCAGGCAGATGTTCGGCCCTATCGTAACCTGAATAATTAATCATGTGACAATATAATCCGTTAACAAGATCATTTATCTCGTTAGTCGATTAACGACAGTCACACAAGCGGTGAGGCAGTTCTCATATTGGACACACCTATGCTAATTTTGAAGTGATCGTAAAGAAGGAATATATCGACTATGTTAGCTGCATGCCTGAGTTATCTTGAATATGTAATAGGTGTGTACTTAAATGAAGTGAAAAGATCTAAATCCAAGTCTATTATATACTTAGCTACAATATCGCATACAATAGAAGAGAATGGACAAAGAAAAGACATTTATAACACTAGATAAGTTCATAAGAGCGCTAATCTTAATTACTTTCAGATATTAGGAGCGGTTGAACATAAAAATACATTAATTTTCATTCTAATTGTTAGATGGATAAAGTGCTATATTTCTACGATAGGTATCTGATATTTAAATAAATAACTGTTGGGACATTCTTACAAGATATTAAGCGTATCTTGTTTCGTAACCTACAGCGATATTTTCCAGGTAAACATTGCATTATTTTGGAACGGCCGCTTTTAGAAAATTTTATTAGTCGCACAGGTATGGATACATACATTGTTGAACATTGAATTATTACTAGAAGATCTAAGAAGAAGCAGTGCTTTCAGTGATCTCCACCATTCTCATTGAGCGTAACTTCTTAAAAAAGTAATTTAGGTAAGAGTAATTCTGGCTTAACTTCGAAGAGAAAAAATATTGTATAACAGTTTTCAGAGAAAATAATAAATAAGTGAGTCTTTAAAAGCAAGCAGATATGTATCGTAGTGGATAACTACATAGATGACATTAATGGTATTGTATAACTTGCAGAGAAATCAGGACTGGTTTGGGAATGCACATATAAGTAAATTGAATGAGTGTCTGTGGATTCTCAGGTATTTGCAAATTGAAAAAACGACAAAGTTGATAAGCTGGCGAATAAAAGATCAGAGGTACGTAAACATAGAACGTCTATGCACAAAAAACACCACGGGGACAAATAAAAACTTGGATGCAAGATAAACATAAAAATCACTGGAACAATATAACCAAAATATTTATGGGGAGTGTGAAGGACTATTAAATTTTGCAAGAGAGGACTTCCAAAATTCAGAAAGGGTTCAAAAATCATTTTTCGCTTTGAATAGGTACAATACCTTTACGAGAATTGGCCGATGTTTAATTTTCTCAATATAATTCGTGTTCAAAGAATGATGATATGCAAATGCAATGGTTAATATTATACTTAAAGGCATCTTAAAATTTATGAGCAACGTGTGGAAAAGATGTTATATTTAAATCTAACGCTTATGAGACAGATCTTTCTTTTTGCAGCGGAACGAAAAGACATAAATATAAGTTGTTTATATTTAAGTCTGCTTAAAACTGTGTACGATATTTCAATGTATAGGTTGTCCGTAAAGTAAATATAACCACATTATTGGTTATATCCGGTAATGGGTATTCACTCACAAGAGATTACCAGATGTTGAGCTCGGTTTTGATCCCGGCCAATTGGTAGTAGGGAACCCTTGAAGTACTTTTGAAAAATATTAGGCATAGATGGCCAAGCGTTTATTTATTACGATTTTTTAAAGTTTACAATGGTTGATAGTTTCGCAGACACCAAATAAGACTAATCTAGCTAGGAAGCTAGCGATCCCAATGCATACACGCAAGCAACGTAGATATATACATATGTTAAACAGACGAAGACGGAGGCCACGCATTCATGAGCAGTTGCACAATTTGACATTGTTTGCCCGTACGCCTTGGGAACGTTAGTTTCATAGTCGAGTGCTCGACCAAGATGTATACATGTTGTTAGTGAATGCTGTTTGATGTTTCTCTCATGGATATAAAACTTTGTTTGCTGGATTTGCAGGGCTCTCCTGTATGTTTCCAAATGTAGATTGCCTTTTTATTTTGATTTGGTATATTTTGGTCACAACAATTGATATTAATGTTTGTTGTTCACAGTTCATTGCACTGTTTTAGGTGATATAATGTTTAAGTATAGTAAAACGTAGCTTAGGTACATAACAAGAATATTAATTTAAGATAAACGAGTTTTCACCAATAACACAGGTCCGATAAACTTGTTTCAAAAATTTTGAGTGATTCTTATGGTACCTTTTGCGCTGATTGCAGAAAAAATACCAGCCTTTGTTTATCCACAAATCACACATTAAATTTTTTATGTTGAAGGTTTTCATATAATAGGTAAAAACTGTATTCTTTGAAATTCTTCTTGTGAAATAAATCTATATAAAATTTCAATTGTAATATTTTTAGTTAAATAAGTTATTTTACGAAGGTAACCAGCCTAAATTTATGCTGGCAACATGAGACAGCCTTTCTTTTTTAGAAAACTGTACAGTAAAACTGGTAGAATACGGTTCATACTAGATTTCCTGCGATTATCCTGTCTTTGTCAGTACCCCTTCCTCTCTTCCTGCTCTCCTCTTCCTCTGTCTGCTCACCAGTCTCTAGTGCAAGGTCAAGTCTGTAGTCGGTGTGGACATAACCACTCTGCTGAGCACTCCTTCACTGTGTTCTTGTTTTTTGTACTAATGTTCCTGGATTGTTGAAGACATCCAATATAAAATACGACCCTGGAGAATGGAGACTTTTCATTGATTCCTCTAAAAGAAGCCTAGCTGTTCTTCTTCACAATAGCAACCAATATGCATCTGTACCAGTAGGACATTCAGTTCATTTGAAAGAATGTTATGAGAACCTCGTATTGGTACTTAACAAGCTGAAGTATTCTGATCATAAGTGGACTCTTTGTGGGGATTTGAAAGTAATTTCTATGTTACTAGGCCAACAAGTGGCTGCACAAAGTTCCCCTGCTTCCTCTGTGAATGGGATAGCCGTGACCGTAAACAACACTATGTTAAAAAAGAATGGCCAGTAAGAAGAACTTTGGTTCCTGGGGTTAAGAACGTTGCGAAAGAGAGTCTAGTGGATCCTAAAAAGATTCTACTTCCGCCACTTCATATCAAGTTGGTACTGATGAAACAATTCGTCAAAGCCTTGCCTACAGATGGGAAGTGTTTCAGATATCTCTGTGAGCAGTTTCCCGGCCTGAATATTGGTCCTGGTATAAGGACACTTATTAAGGATGAATACTTCGAGTTGAAAATTGAAGACCAGATAAGGAAGGAATGTAAGTCTTTTAAACAAGTGGTTTGGCTTCCTAGAAAATAAAAAAGACCCAAACTACAAGAATATTGTTGTCAATCTGTTAAATAACTACAAACTGTTGGGCTGCAACATGAGTATTAAAGTTCATTTCCTTCATTCTCATCTGGACTATTTTCCGGAAAATCTTGGAGCAATAAATGAACAAGAACAACAGTTCCACTAAGATATAAAAGAAATGGAACGCAGATATCAAGGGTTGAACGTTAGCTAACATGATGGCTGACTACTGCTGGATGTTAAAAAGGGAAAATCCTCAATCCCACAACAAGAAAAGTACCAAACGAAGTTTTGAAGAAAAAAGAAAACGTTACTACAAAGACTTGTAAAGGTGTTGTTTTAAAGCCTTATTAAGTTTCCTTCCTCTATTTGTAAGATTTACCGTAGTATAAAGTAATTTTAATAACATGTACATACATAATATCGATATAAAATATATATGTCAATTTTATGATTTTCCTTAAAAATTTTCCCTCATTTTGTAGACAAACCTTACGTGCTAGAAAAAAAACAATATTATTTCAGAAATCAGCACCAAAAACTATATAAAAAAGAGCTATTAAAACTAAAATAATTTTAAAAAGTACTTTGTTTGCAGGCCTGTGTAATTAATAATATCTTAATATAATAGAGTAAGAATTTTCGAACTTGATGTTGTTAAAGTAACAGTTATGTAATTGGAAGAAGAACCCAGTAATCCGCAACTTTTAACACAAACGAATTAATACCCCCGTCGCGAAAGGCGATTTATTACCGACCTATTATATTGTGAAGTTATCGCCCGAAGTTCTAATAATATTAAAGATAAACAACATAATTTAGTATCACAAGAAGTATCTGCAATAATACACCATCGGTTGGAATCCTTTATCCAATAAAACAACGAACTGATATCGGCAATAAATCAACAAGAAATATAAATTCAATATCTGTAGCTTTAACGGAAACGCGATATCTTATAGTTATTATCAAGTTGATAGGTTATTGAATGAAATTAAGCGTTAAAGGAAAACGTAAAGCGATATCCTGAAGGGTAGTGATACATATGTGTGTCTCAATATTAAATATCAAGCTATAAATTGCATAGAATAGGTACCTACAGTTGGCATGAGAGTGATCGATGTATGGGAAAATGAAAGAAAAAGCGGGCAAAGCCTACGAAGAGCAAACAGAAGGAAGAGAAACATTAAACAAAATAAAGAAATTAGTCGAAGGCTGGCCAAAGTACATGGAGGATCAATTAAGGGAGACAAATAATAATAATAATAATAGGTGTTTATTGGCACCAGAGAGTTTACAAACAGTTCTTTTACAGAGCATAACAAAACTATGCTAAGTACACACATACATACATACATACATACATACATACATACATACACACACATACAAGTAACTCCTAATGACATGTGCAAGCCATACACAGGAGACAAAGTCTCAATTGTTCACTCCCCGACGCCAAACGGTTCGAGATCAGCGACTTATTCGAAGCAACTGGTCTACCTCTCAAACCTTCCCGAAAAAAGAAAAGAAAAAAAAAACGCTATCAGAACCAGAACTAACCACAGTACCAATCAATTATACAGTAATAACAAATATGAGGGTATCTATATGCAAGCCAGAATTAATTATAACCATATGATCCACAATAATATTGACGTAGCCGACAGGCAAAGGACATCGGATGCAAAGAACGCAGATCAGACGGAGTACCATTATACAATCGCGCGATATTGTAAGAGAATGACCTTTTGAATATCTCCAGGTGGTGCCGGGGCGGTGTAAGCCGTCCCCTAAATCTAATGTTGACTGCATGGACATCCGCTCTGAAAGTAATCTTTCGATAGAGATAGCTGGGTTTTTGGTAAACAATGATTCTAAAATAAAATACAGTTGCAAGAAAATCAGCCCTGCGAGACCTGTTTAACCACTTAGCTAATTCAAAAGTATGCGAAATATGGTCATAGCGACGAAGGCCATATATAAAACGCAGGCACGCGTTCTGCACTCTCTGTACCCTTAATCTATCAGAACTGTCAAGACAAGGAAAATATACATTAATACAAAAGTTAAAATGCGACAACACCAGTGTCTCACACAACAACTTCCTTAAATTCACATCCAAACAGTCCCTACTGCCATACAGAACCTTCAAACTATAAAATGCACGTCTTACAAGACAAGAAACGTGCTCTTTAAACCGAAGCTTAGTATCCAGAAGCAACCCCAAATTCCTGGCGCGCTCTGAGATAGTTAGTGCCTTGCTGTTAACGAAAATTCTTATTTGGTCAATAACTTTAGATTTAGTTTTAGCCCTGCCAAACACCAGGGCACTAGACTTTTGGGGATTAAGACGCAGCGAGTGTCGTAAAGACTCCACAGCAATTCGCGTCAGGTCATCGTTTATATTCTGGACAGCAGCCGCAACGGCATTAGAAGAAAACGAGTAATACAGTTGCGTATCATCAGCATACATGTGATATTTACAGTAATTTAAGCATTTGATGATGTTAGCGGAATATATAGAATAAAGCAGTGGCCCCAAGATGCTACCTTGTGGAACACCCGACAAGACTGCCGACGTCCCAGACACCCGGCCATCGTAAGATACCCTACGAGTTCTGTCGGCTAGGTAAGAATGGAAAAAAGTAATAGTGTCCTGAGTAAAACCAATATAATGTAATATGTATAGTAAAACGGAATGTTCAATTGTATCAAAAGTCTTACTATAATCAAGAAGAACGAGAACAGTGATTTCATTATTGTCAATAGACCTTAAAACATCATCAGTAATGTGAGCTAAAGCAGAAGCGCAGCCGTGCCCCGATCTAAATCCTGATTGTTCAGAAGGTAAAATATTATTGCTTTCCAAATACAGTCTAATTTGGCGATTAATTATACGTTCCAGCACTTTAGAAAGCGTAGGTAAAATGGAAATGGGTCTTAAATCGTTCATAGTGGCAGGATCATTGACTTTAGGTAAAGGTATTACAATACTATCTTTCCAACAATCTGGATAGATATTTTCTAATAAGCAGGTATTAACGATATGCATAATAACTGGAATTAAATACGGACAACCGAGCCTTAACATTTTCAAAGTTGTATCATCACAGCCACGCGAATTAGACTTTAGTGAGCGAATAACCTGTTCAACCTCAGTCTCCGATGTCAGCACAAACGAAAACGTACTCTCCGTGAGCGTATTTTGACTATAGAAATCATGAAGATCTGGATCAGCAGCAAAACCCGGAACAGCCCCCGCAAAATGATCATTCAAGGCATCAACATCAGATAAATGATTTGGTAATTGATTATGTTTCTTTTTATTGTAAATATTTAATGTTTCTATGTTTTTCCACAAATTTTTAGGGTCCCTGGTGCTGGGAACGAATGTCAAGTAAGCTCGCTTTTCACGACGTACAGCGGAAGTAGTAAAATTGCGTAACTGCTTGTAGTAACTAAAAGCAGCCTCGGTTCTCTTAAGTTTAGCTTCTCGAAAGGCCTTATCACTGAGTGACATCAAAAGCCGCAAATTGTCGGTAATCCAGGGCACAGCAGGTTTTTTAAATAGAAGTGTTCTGTATGGAGCAAATCGTATATGAAAAATAAATTTAATATTATCTTTATACTATTTTTATAAAACTATGACGAAATCTTCATTTAATGAGGATGATTATGTATTTTTCTGAGTATTAAACTTTCTAAAATGTTTTTTTTTGCACATAACAAACGTATTCTTTGATATTGTTCACAGGCTATGCTGCTTCGTTTGCTTCCGAGTTTTTTCATGGAGACAAATCTTCGAATCTTTTTATAACCTTCATTGTGGCTGTACTACATGCTCTTCATAAATATACACCTATGCTTTTTGCACTTTCCCAAGGTTACCTACATCTCTCTTCAAGCACACTGAGAAAAATGAAAATGTCGGCACAACAAAAATTAGTATTTCAATGTTTTTGCATTGATTCAAATAGTTTTGGTTTAAATCAACACATTTAAATTTTATTTGAAAACAGTAATCCCGTTGGAAGAAAATGTACATTTTAGTTGAATAATATATGTTAATTTAAACAATTATTTGCTTTAAACGTCAGTGAAACTATAAAATTAGTTAACTGAATCCAACATCTATTTTCATTTTCCAACAACCTTTGATGTTTCAGAGAAAACTAAAAATACGAAAAGAAATATATTCATTATTAACTCAAACTAAAAATTAATATTTAGAATTAAGTACCCTTAAATTTTCGTACACTAGTCAAAACGTGCTATTGTCATTGGTTAAATCTATAATTTCAATTTTGAACCAAACTGGTTCAGGCAACGTTCAGGTTATTGGATGAACCACCATAATAAATAATTAAATAAAACAGCCTATATACTTTTATATTTTTGAATTGCCCTTAAAATTCTAGTTAAAATTTATAGAGCAATCCTTATACCTTCATATGTTTTGCGAGATATTTAAATTCTTTGCGAAAAAGTGACATATGCAGCCCGTAAATAAACGCTATTATCTCATGTGCGCTTCCGAATTTCTTCAATCCACCGGAGATGCTTGCAGAGTTAATGTAAATGCATCAAGGTGGTTCATAATAATTAATGTACCTTATACAGGTGTGCATGAAACTTAATAAAAGATTAGTTTCGGAAAATGTAGGAAAGTCAAACATTTTAAACGGAATCCCATATTTGTTCTTTCTTATTATTGTTCACGCTGAAAATAAGGGCAATTTACTATTAAGTTCCCTATACCTAAGAACTGTCAATATTGTATATGCGAAAATGTCAGCGCGCCTTAACCATACAACGAAGGCTTTGAGAGTGTTAGCTTTTTCTGTTTGAGAAACTACAAGAAATCAAGTTTATTCGAGTGCACTAACAACCACGGAAGACTGCATGCAACGTATGAGGAAAGCTTTTTAAAGTTTATCTTTTGAAGGTGTCGGTTTTCTTCTTGCAATATCTTAAGAGAAGCAAACCGACAGCTTCAAAAGCTAAGGTTGAAGAAAAGAAGATGACGTTCGAATATTACAAAATAAGGTGTCAGAGTCTCTTTTAGATTAACCATACCTAGAACAGATTTTTTATCAATAATTGTAAATAAGTATGAAATATGATTCATTCGATTCTTATATGAAATTAAGTTTTTAGATTATTTCATTCCATTCAAATTCCCTTTTATTATTCGCGTACTCTGCCGTTATTGCACACGCGATTGATTCATATTTTGTTCAATGCATCGTGACTTACACGATGTGTCAGAAACGTTGCACTTAATGACTGTACCAGACAGACACGAGGGAAGTCGGAGTATTTAAGGAAAGAGCGAGGGTGAATTGCAACCAGAAGGAACATATAAAAATGTAGGGGAAGGGAACTAGATGCCCTGCAGTTGATAGGCACACGCAAACTACGCGTGACTAACATTTTGTTATCTACTGCGTTGGCAGCTATTTTTTTTTAATTCACTTTGTATTAAAGGGTTTTGTGGAATGATTCATTTAACTTTATGTTTTCTATCTATTGGATACCATTTGCTTTTAATTTTATAGGGTACTAAATATAAATATATGTAAATTCTTTTCTACTCACCTTGTAACATGGTTAAACTAAAAATTATCGTGTAATTCCTTCTCGCACTGTGTGTTATAGAATTATGTGCATATATAGGAATGTATATGTAGAATTGAATAGGAAGGGGATAATATTCCACCATGTCTCGTTATCCCTACCCTAAGCTTTTGTTTTTTTTTTCTTTTCTATCGTATACTTTGACCTGTTAAAATACCAAGAACTTAAAGATGTTTCTAACTGAGAAGGATATCCGTTCACCCCAAGAAATCAAACAGCACCAAATGGTTCAGTAGTATGTTCTCGATTCAATACATTGTTAGAGTCTTTTCATACCTACGTGTTTTGGTAAGGGTCTAATTCCCTCAAAAAAGGACATTCTTCAGTAGTTCAAGGTCCCCAATATTAATTTTATGTCTCGCATCATTTATATGTTGTGCAGCACTGGTTGATTTAAGCTTAGCATCATGTGCATTTGGATAATCCATTTTCGTATTATAAAACCAGTGCTTTCATAATGTATTATATTTTATGTTTAGTTCTTCTTATGTTTGATTTGTTAACTTTAATGTATACTACACGGTAAAATTATATTACTGCCTCATTAACTAACATTACTTTATTATTACAGATAAAAAAAAAATTTTGTAAATTAAGCAACAAGCCACAAGTGCTGCATAGTTCTGGGGTTTCCACAAGAAATTTCGCTACACATTGACATCGATCTTTGGAAAGATTGCTTCGGCTAACGAAAATCTGTAAAACCGTAACGGTATATCGATATTCCATCATATCAATGGAAACAAATTACAAGTTCTGCCGTAATTCAATCAATATTCTTCCCTCCTTCCTTTAATATGTAGTTTTATATATTACAATATATTATATATTTTGTTAATGAGGAAAAAGTTCTATCAAAGTCTCTCTCTAAATACAGTTATTGTAAAATTATTTCCTATATGTAAGTTTTGTAATGCACGTGTTTGTATTTCAGACTTTATTTCAAAATTCTAGCATTTGTAAATTATTCACAAATGAAAAAAAAAACACAAAATCATGTTTGCTTGCTTCTCTTTTTTGTGTATTTTTTTTGCGTTACGTAAATGTATTTTATTTATACATACCTTTGAAGGGTGAATATAAGATATATGTTTCATGAGACTGTCTGTTGTTACCCAGTTTTAACCCAGAAACGCTTGTACTATATTTCAAATTCCAGAGCACATATGAAACTATATAATATTAGGTATGCAATAAAAGTGTAGAAAGATAGTCAGCAGCATCTATTGGTTCGAGTATTCGCAATAACGTTTCATGGATACTACTCTACAAAGCCAGTAAAAGTCACATCTAACTATGGTAAATATTACAGGTAGGATATGTTACGAAAGAATGTCTGAATTCAATCGATAACCTATGAGAACTAGATATTTTAATTTACAAAGAAAAGGTTATTCATTTTCTGCTATCACTGATCCCAAAAATACGCTAAAAGATTGACTATAACTTATTGTAAATTCTACTATTACTAGCATTCAATTGCAGTAACATTTACAATAAAGAAGAATTAAAAATACTTAGATTAAATTATTTAAGAGTTGTCATAATATTGTAAATGAAAACGTCATAATTATTTCTTAAGATGTTACAAAATTATACAATTGACAAAATGAAATAGTAAGGAATAATAAAAAAATTGTAAAGTTTAATTTTAATGTTCACGCTTTAAACGAATATATGTACACAGTATCTGACCGAATTCGACTATTATACCAAAATCTAAAGGGTATCAAAAGAAGGGACAGCAAAGGAAAAGAATTTCTTGTGATAAAAAAAATTTTTAAAATTACAATAATAACATGAAGTGATGAAACTAAGAACTAACAATGACAGGTAAAACAAAAACAGGGACCTGTGTCAGTATCGCATGGCAGCCCCGCAGCCAAACTTAAAATAAATAACCAAATGTCAGTGTAAAAAATGGCCGTAATATATTTATATTTGAAGATAATTATGTCGAATGTTATATGGCTGAAATAGCTGGAAAAATATTTTTTTTTAAAAAACACTATCTGTCTTGTTTTAAAAAATTCATTTATTTAGTCACTTAAAGTCCATTAAAAATTAAATACAGTGAAAGAAATCAAAAACTTATTAATAACTAATAACTAATGAAACACTTAAATAACTATTCACTTATTTACGTTCACTAATTTATCTCTTCTATCAATTTATATTTCACCGTATATTTATTTGCACTCGCCTCTCTTCGTATTCGTCCCATCGATTTAACCGCGTGCACTCCCTGAATTCAACAAACTCCAACCAAAACGCAGTGTCGTATTTAAATACCGCGCGACCTCTTCGAGAAAGTTCGAGCACACTTCGAGCGACTAGAATACAATCTGGAACAATCGCGACTCTTTCAACGTTGTAAACAGCAAACTGCTGCGCCATCTGACGTTGCGTACGTGAACTTTAAACGTGAACTATCGATGCATTGAAAGTTAGCGCCATCTCTGAACACTCAAAGTAAACTGGCGCTCGTAACACTATTATGAATATAAGTATCCACCAACTTTTTCGTATATGCTTTATTTCCCAAAGTCAAGAATAGCCGAGCTATAGGCAGCGAATAAAATACGAAAAACAATTAGTTTTTTCGAGATATCTAGCTAGCCGTACCATGTTTTCAAAAAATAACAGGCATATATTCAAGTAAGCTCCTAAAACTGCACAACTCTTTGCCTATTTGATCGTCCCTCTTTCTCCCCTCAGAAAAATACATAACATATACGTAAAAAACTGTAAATACAAAATACAGGCAATTTAGAAGATTAGAGGTAAACAGTACGTAATTAAATAGGCGTAGTACTTGAACTCATCTATACTACACAGGGCGTTGCTAAGTAGTTTTTTTTTGCAGAATCTTTGTTGCCCAAAATTTTTATTTCATTCCGTAGATAGTGCATTTTTATAGCGCATCAGTTCATCCTCCTCTGTGAAAACACTTAAACTTAAAAAATGGAATGTATTTCCAAAGCCTAAATTTTCAAGAAGTCCGATTTGTTACAGTAAACAAGTTTACAAAAGCTAAAATACGGAGTTGTATACATTATGCGAGTTTCAAGTATGGTCTCCAGATGATATACGGAACCTAGTCTACTTAATAGGGTATGATATAGCCGATAGTGCAACGGTTTTTTTTTTTAATAATTTCGTAATTGTTGCTGCGTCGCATCGGTTCTTGCGTTATTCTATCAGTAACGTATGAAATTGTGCCGAGCTTATGGGTCTTCAGGTGATAATACTAGATGATACTAGTATCCTGCACACGGTATAGGTAACGTTGGTCAACATCAAAGACGGACAATATTCAAATTATTTATGTACTGACGTATTCAGGCCCAGTTGTGTGATTGTGTATTTGACAAGTTTCTACACCCGCCAATTTATACGCTTGGATGGTAGCGATGATGTTGCAATGTTAGCGAGTGCCCCGAGCAACTTATTACACATAACTTGTAATTAAACCTGGCGAGACGGCATTAATGTAAACGCGGCTATACCACCATTAGTATAAAACAATTCATTCTCGCCTTGCTGCCATTGTACATATCCACAGCGTCAATAATAAATTATTCGCAGAGTGCTTATATAGTGCGCATTGCGTGCTTCTCTTTAAAACGAAGAAGAATCATAAAAATACATTATTTTATATTTTAACAAGGATCTATAATAAAATTGCTATTAATAAACCAAATGGGAGAGCAGGTAATATTGGAAGATTATTGAGAAAAGGAAAAATTTTCCGCGTTGTGATATTAATCTGTAGTTCTTTACATTAAATATAAAACAATTTTTAGGCTGATATTTATCATTTTAAAACAATTAAAAAGTATATATTGTGAACAATTTTAAACTATTAGATATTTTTTTGGTGTTCCATCACAAGTGTAAAGTATTTCCTTTAACAATAACAGCCTAATACTGAAATTGATAGTGAGATGCTATGCAGCTCTTGGTTTCCGGATACCTGAAACTGAAGAACTGACACATGGCGATGGGTTGGAATGTTTCGAAGGGAGGAATTTCCAGGTGTTGTTTAGGGAATACCTGTCGTCACGGCTAACGTTATTAAGAAGATAGGATTTGGACAGACTTGAAATGGATGTGGTGGCCGATCTCCAGCCTATGCTCAGTAAGTCCTGACCCAGTAGCGCAACGCCCGAGTACAAAACTCTTGTTCTGCCATACGAGTGCCCATCAAACGCTTTGTTTCACCAATGTAAACACTGCTGCATGAACATGGAATGCAGGGAAGGAATCTGAAGGAAGTATGGAATTAGGTTTAAAAACGAGTTTTATGTTGTGTTTGGATAGGATTCTTCCTAGGCGGGCGGGAACACCTTGAATGTAGGAGAGATAGGTATTGGGTTGGCAGGGAATGGTTTGTGTTTTGGATACGTTGGATATAGCATGTAGATGTCGGTTTATGGCACGCTGGATACAATGCCTAGAATAGTTGTTCTTGGTGAAACACTAAAAAATATTTGCAATTCCTACGGAAAATTCCAGTAATGTATAGCGTAAATTTACTAAAAATTAGAAAATATACCTAAAGTTTTCTAGTAAATTTCCCAATTTTTGGCAATTTTATCTTATATGTTACTGGAATTTTCCGTTTGAATTGAATTGCATATAGTTTTTTAGTGTGTAGGGTTTCGATAGCACGGGATAGTTCTCGGGAGAAGGAGTTAGGATCGGATATGACAATAGCCCTTCGTACTGGTTGCTTTGTGACTCTGTTCTTCTGAGATGGATAATGGTGTGAGAGGGTATTTAGGTAACGGTCGTACTATGTAGGGTTTCGGCAGACGAAGCCATCAAAGCGACGATTCGCTAAGACATCTAGGAAAGAAGGAGTACCTTCTTAGTCGATTTTATTGGAACTGTGTTGGAAATTAAGGAATGTAAGGAAGGTATCTGAGGAATAACGTCCATGTGACCAGATTACGAAAGTGTCATCAAGGCATCTAAACCCGTAGGCTTCTGGAAATATGAGATTCTAGGACTTGTTGTTCAAATGCTTCCACAAAAATAATGGCTACAGGAGGAGAAAATGGGAAACTTATTATCTGCACCTGAAAGTTATTCATAGTAGCAGCCGCGAAACCGAAAATGAATAGAGGTAAGACAGGTTTCCACCAAGTCAGCTAAGACTTCAGGTTAGAGTTTGGAAGATAGGATATGACGGATTAACTGGATGGTATGGGATATAGAAACTTTGGTAAATAAGGATTCGTCACCGAAACTAACAAATCCTGGGGATCTATTGTCAATTCATTTAGTCTTTGTCGGGTTTTTGGAAATTGGATAGCTATTTTGAGAGTTTGTAGGTAGAACTGTTAATGGTACTAACTATAGGGCGTCAAGGGACATTGGGCTTGTGCATTCTCTGTTAACCATATTGCTTAGGAGAGACGGAATCACTAGATCATAACGATTTGGGCAATTCAGGTGGAATGGATGAGGAATTTATGGATTTGATGATGGGAGGTTGAATGCGTGCGGTGGGATAACGTTTTATGAGTCTGTAGGAACCGTCTTGGAGTAAAGATACGATTTTTTGTTCATACCTATCACTGTTCAGTACCACGGTAGTACTTATCACCTTTCAGGACAACAATTTAAGGATTGGATGTGCTGCTTAGGGGCAAATATCTCGGATTCAGGATTGTTGAATTTAGAACAATTGGATCTAGAAACATTATTTATATATTTAATCTTTATTGGGAGCCTTCTTTGTGGTCCTCCGTTGCATGTTTTTGTTACTTCCCAATTCTATTAAAACTCTTCTTTTACGTCTAACTTAAGTAATAACTTAACTTTAAGTCCTCCATGTGGTGATTTTACCTCATAATGCTAATTCGCGTATGATCCCTTACACTAGTTATTGCCTTCAATGTATTTAGTATATTCTTTACAGGGTGGTTATAGCATGTGTTTCGTAAATCCTAATTATTATGCTGCTGGCTATTTCTGAGTTAATATAATAAATAAATGTCGTAAATGAATTTTCTGTATGCTTCATTTATTTACCACTCGCTATGGATGGTCTGCTGTACAGCAAGACGTATAGCCTATATACGTATCAGAACAGTATATTATGTATATTCAATTAAGAGTACTTGTAGAGTTGTAACAGTTGCTGGATTTATAATATATAATAATGATCTAAATAACTTGAAAACTAGAATATCATCAGGATGTAATTATTAATTCTATTACCGATAAAAGCAAGAATTAAATATATTGCGAGCTGCCATCTACGCACGTTTCTTAAATATTCTCTACAATGCTTAGCTAGCCAGTTGATAATTACTTATATCAAGCTGTTTAACGTAGTTCTATTACGTACAATTATATCTAAAATTTATTTTCAATTTGTGAAAATTACCGCCAACTAAAGTTATTTTAATATCGGAGGCTAGGTACTTACTTAATAGAATGACAGGATAACCTGTTGTAGTCGAGTATACAGAAGTATAAGTTGATTTTGCTTATTTCTCTAACGAGAACTTGTTTATTCATCTCTTGCATTCATATCGCGACATAATGCTGAATTTATTGCAGCAACATTATGTCGACGGAACAGGGTTGGAAAACAAAATCAGATGAATTAATGATCACGCGAAGTTCTTCTTAGTTATTGCTGCGATCTTTAAGTATTGAATGGGTTTCAAGTGATAAAATTTGTTTTTAGAAGCTGATGAGGTGTATGGATAGTAAAGCTCTGGACGATAAGGTTTACTTAAAATGGATTATTATAACTGAAGCACCTGTTTTACAATATAAAAAGCATAATATTTTTCTAATTCTTATTGGGTAAGTGATATTTTGAGGTAAGTCTCAATTTTAGTTTAAATCATGTTACTTTAAATTGTATATTTGCAGAGCTGACGAAAAACTATTATATAACTTTTATACAGTTGCTAAAAGTAGTATGACTTGTAGTATGATACATACGTCTACTATATATGAATTACGAATAGAATATTAAAGAATAGAAACAGTGCTATGAAAAGTTAAATTCAACTTAAAAGCAATTTCAGGTTATAACTGGCGCAAGAATAATTCTCATTTACCTAATACATGTGAATTTATATTGGAGAATCCACGACCTAGAAATCCCCGCTTTTTCCCAATTTTTAGGGCTATCAAAATTACGGGGTCATCAGATCTAGATTTACATAAGCTTTCTCGAAACGTCCATAC
The DNA here is from genome assembly GCA_949128085.1 of Cetonia aurata. Taxonomy (NCBI): domain Eukaryota; kingdom Metazoa; phylum Arthropoda; class Insecta; order Coleoptera; family Scarabaeidae; genus Cetonia; species Cetonia aurata. The sequence goes on along the minus strand of OX421882.1, from coordinate 53,752,682 downwards.
TAAGAAACGGTTTATTTGCAATAACGAAATACATTTTTCAAGAAAAATTTAGTTAGTTCAACTAGCTTATCCATATTGTTACGGTCCATCTTTTTGCATTTTATTCGGTGATCCATACGTATCTTGCAGCAGTGCTGCCGCTCCAAGTTAGTTGGATTCTGTGCTACTCCTGCGTGTGGTACGAATGTGTTACCTACGTTTAAGTTGGCTCGCTGTGTTTTCGTTAGAGGCTCATGGTCGCACGAAGGTGAACATTTTAATTTGGCATTAATTGTTGGTTTATCGAGTTTTGGATAAAATTTTGCTGTATTTTTATGGGATTTGTATCTCACCTCTCCTGACTACATTTTTTGATTTTGACGGATTTGTTGTATTGTTGCGTTGAAGGACCAGAGATCTTGGGGCCTGTACAGCAGTTTTTTTTTTTTACAACGAATCCCCCGTCTCCATTGAGCAAGGTGAAATATACGTATGGGACAGATGGATCACCGAATAATATGCAAAAAGATGGACCGTAACAATATTTAACTTTGCAATTTAGTGTGCTTAAGCAAATTTTGGTACTGTCAAACAAATCGATTTCTCAGTATAGTTACAGTCATTAATTTTTTGTTAATAAGAGGCACATTAAATTGAAGTTGTATATTATGAAAAAATATTGTGTAATTCACACTTTGGTGTAACGCGGAAAAATTTTGCGAAATCTAGCACTGAAAAATGCTGCTGATAGCACCACAAAATTTAATTCGACATCGTTTCTAATTTTTGCACAAATTTTGTCAACTTTAAAAAAATAAGTTTTGAAACAAGTAATTTTGACAAATTTGTTACTCTTCGTTTATTCCATACGCAATATTTTATGTCCTGTCATTTCCGTGTTTAGTGGCATTTCTTCTTCTAAAGTAGCGAAAGCCCGCCTACCTCTTCGAATTCGTGCACGTGAAGGAGGACTTTCGCTGTTACAAAATATTTCACCTGTACATGTGGAAGAAGTAACGGAATACTATGTAATGAACAGGAACAAAAAAAGAAACGGGCAAGTTAAACTTCATTCAGCGAACAAAGATGGTCCGTCGTTCATAAGTTGTAAATTCTAATTAAGTTACTATTATTTCCCTAGAATTTAACAGCATCATCAGAGCAATAATAATAGTACACATGCTGAATTACAAGTTAAGTTACATATTGTAAAATTAATGGCGTAAAAGAAAAAATAAATAAAACATATTGAAAACCAAGTGAAACTATATTGAATTTAGTGTATCGAGACATAAAAAGTAACAGATATTAATTTAAAATTTTAAATTTGGACAAATAGATGTGAGCGATGCAAAAACATTAAAAAAACGGAAACACGTACAAATAATGAGTGGTTGGTCGACCAATTTAAACTCGATAAAATCTGCAAGTTTTGATAAATAGAGTCCTGACTTCTTGCAAAGCCAGAATTCAGCTATGATAGTAATAGTAATATTCAGTTATATTCATCTACATAACTCCAAAATAATACTCCTAAAAGCACGATTAAGCAGATATTATTTGGTGAAAAATATTGCTTTTCTCTGTTCAGTGCAAGAAACTTTCCTTGAATTATTACGGAGCCTGATGGAGTGGTACTGGAAGACTGAAGGTCATCGCATAGTGTAAGCATCTATCTCATTCAGCTTTCGAGGTCTTCATATTCAGTATCAGTAAAAACTCACCTGTATAATCGTTTCATTGCAGGCTGACTATCTTATGCCTGGTTGCACCAATAGCGGTTCGAAACGACAGTTTGTCAATCTCGGATCTTTTCGTGAAACCGAGATTTTTCTTTAACCGTTGCATCGACCCAAATAAACTATATTGGACTATAATCGACAAAATCCGTTTGCTGATTGGTGAAGTCATTTTCGGCGCCAAATCTGTTAGAAGTTCTAACCCTAACTACCCTACCTACTCCACACGTTTCCTATGGTTTCCTTATAGTAATTACGACACACGAATACAAGTAAAATTACATTACGTTGCGTATAATTTCATTAAAAAAAAAAAATACATCTTTATCATCTGAAAAGGAACATACGAACTGATCTATTCAACTATTTTAAACTATATGACTTGGGACGCAACACAAGACATTGCTCTCGATAAGGCACAGATTGCACTGGCAGAAGCAGAGGAATGGTTCGCTAGCAATAAGCTGCATTTAAATCACACCAAAACGCAACAGGTGCGACTGACCACCAAACAAATTTCTGGGAGACATAGTGGTACGGTGAAGTTCTTGGGTCTCCGCGTGTCATCCGATTTAAGTTTTGGAGATCACATAACGGATTTAACTATAAAACTGGCTGCAGCTACTTATGCAGTGAGACGAGTTGAAGAAATAGCAACACATGAAGCGGCTAGAATAACCTATTTCTCGCTATTTCATTCCAGAGCAATGTACGGAATCCTACTTTGGGGACACACGCCCCAAGCCAATGAAGTTTTTCTAAAACAAAAGGCCGCCATAGATATTCGGTAAACTACTATGCATTAAAGTTCTATAACCGGCTGCCATAGGATATTAAAGAATTGCCCCATACAAAATTCAAAAGAAGGATGAAGGAGCTGCTAATGCGATGCACACTGTATAGTATTGACGAATATTTTAATATAGGATTCTAGAGTGTTCTGTCGTTTTGTCCCGTATTCTTTTTAACGTGTGTGTGATAGTCCCATTTTACATATAAAATTAGCATGTTATACAGATAATTATATTATTTATTATATTTTGTTTAATTACTTGACAATACAAAACAATAAAATCTATCTATCTATCTAAGAATGAAAAAGCGCGTTTTCGATTATCGAAACGACGTGTAACAAGACAATCATTTTGAGATTTGGGAATGAATTACTGAAAGAAAGTGAGGAGAACCATCTAATTTCACTCATGAAACAGTTATTGTGCACTTTACGCTTTTACGCAACATTATCATAAAAATTCGTAGCTGTTTATGGAAGTTTACTTGAGTTTAATGGCTAGTATATACTTTTAAAATATTATCCCATGTTATAATTTTTTTGTTTGTTTATTCGAAATGCCGTTCGTCCTTTTATTTTCTATAATAGGTACTTTTATGTTTCACATAAATAATTATTAGGGCATCCTCTTCAATTTCAGTGTAATGAACACTTTTAATAAGTTCTATTTTAACTCTATTATGATTGAATTATAGAGAGCGCATTTGGAAACAGAAGTAAATGTTTACCCTGCTTTAAAAATCTCAAACTCAAAAGCACTTGTAACATGCACAATAATTACAAAGCTTAATTAAACACAGATGTTTTATTGCGCTCCAACTAAATGACCTAAAATCGCCGAAGAATTTACCTTAAAGCACTACATTTGCAAAGTTTTACTTAAACCTGCTCTTATGCTCACTTGCAAAATTTATACATAATCACGAAAATAGATTGCTATCCTTATGCCAGAGGTTGGAATTGGTTTTGCGATTAGGCAATATGATGATATAATATTATATATTTATGCATGAAGACGAAAAATACTTTTCTATGTGAAGAGGTTCAAATTGATTCCAATTTGGTTAAGGATTATGGTATCTTTACTACATTTATAACACACACAGCGTTCGTAAGAAAAACATTATAAAGATAGTCGCTGTTAAAAAATCGAAGATTGTTCACATAAACGATGGATTTCTTAGGGTTGGATTTTGACACCTCATAAACCCGGGTTGCTAGGGTTCGGTGGATGGTGCAACGCTCTGTGAAACCTGCTACAACCCAAGATTATTCGTTGGTGCAACCGAGCATTACAGTTACTAAACCGACCATCTCTTTCTATATATATATCGTGAAATAAACAGGTAATAAATACCATGAAATTTTAGAACTCTTACGTAGAGTGTTCGAGGTCGAAAGATGGGGCATCCCGTTCAAATACCGGATCCAGTTCTTTCTAAATAAAAACACAAATAGGCGGTTTCTGCGACGACGACGTGCGAGACGACGAGTGGAACACAAAAGTGTCATTTACAGGATGTAATTTCCATAAAATCTTATCTGCGATCTTTTATCTCTTACGACTCTACGACTCGTGAACCGTCATCACGTACATCAAATTTGTCATATCACGAAACTATAGCTCGTCCCTCTCATATTTATTTGAGCCAGCCGCTTACAAATATCAAGTGGCTAACGGTTCGTCGTGTCAGTTGCTGCGCTACTGTCCTTAAACTCCCTTTATCCGATTCGACTGATTATGTTTTATGAGTTTTCCGCGATGTGAAGAATGGATCCGGCATTCACGAGACTTGACTGAACGACTAGATTGCGTATTTGTTTATGTTATATTCGATATAAAGTAATATGGACTAAATTTAAACAAATCTGTAGTCTACCTTGTTTGATGTGGTTATTATGCGAGCATTATTCATTATCATGTGTATTTATTTTGGCAGAGAGAAATTACTAACATTTATCATGTAGTTATATTTTACTTAAACTATCTTTTTCTTGGAACATTATTTTTGTTTCAAAATGTATAAAATATATACAAATTACCTCCAATATTAAGAAAAATATATTGTGGCCACTTAAATGATCAAATAAGGTTAATAAACATATGCTTGAATATCAACGGATACTGAGGTATCAAAGACAATATTTTTATTGCTTATTGTTATTAAGTTATTATTATTTGATATTTTATTTTTCTTCTAAGCAAAACACATGCCTAATTAGCGGTTGTCACAAATAAATAAATAAAAAAATAAATCATCAGCATGTCCAGAGTCTTCAGGGCGGCGAATATGCTTTGCGGCTGAATTTTTTGGAATTAGATAAACGGAAACTCTACACTTTACAAATACATTTTTCATTCCGATGAGGCTCAATTCACTCGTATAAGCAGTTGTCATATTCAACATCACTGGTCAAATGAAAATCCATACGCCATTGTGGAAAGCAACTTTCAATATCGATTGAGCAATAATGTGTGGTGTGGTACGATGAACAAACAATTACTTTTCACAGTTGTGCTAAATAATCGGCTTATTAGAACTACATATTTAAGATTTATAGAAAATAATTTGTTAGATCTACTGGAGGATGTTTCAATGAATATTAGACAAAACATGTATCATCAGCATTATGGTGCTCCTGCTCATTTCAGTCGTGCTGTGATCGATTATCTTAATAATCGCTCTCCACAACACTAGATTGGGTGTGGTAGTTCTCAGAATTGACCATTAAGGTCACTCGATTTGAATCCCTCAGTTTACTGCCGCCGGGGATGTTTTTAAAATTTAATTTAATTTTAAATGTTTAATTATTCCAATGTTAAGAATTAATAGTAAAAGATAAATTGTTTTCTACTGCTTTATAACGTGTGGTTTGCTTAAAATGCATACTCAAAATAAACTATGTAAATTATAACAGAGCAAGCGATAAACATATGTCACTGATCTCTGTAACCGTTGATATTAAATTTATTAATCGTTTGTCCTTATAACACCTTCTTTGAATATTGGAGATTCCTCCCCAAATACACTATATGTGTTCATGTTAGATATGAATGATAATATACTGCAATTTAAAAGACCTGAAATTTACCGTGTCCTCGCTCTAACAATAAGTCCAAATCCTACTGTTTTAAAAAAATGCAGGAAGTGAGAGACCCCAGATTATGCCTCTCTCTTCAATTTCACTAACTGTCAGGTGTAGCGCTTTTGAGTTACACAGCGTAGGTGTTTTATCCTTTTCCCCTATGAAATCTACATTTCCCTTCTGTTGCTATTCCAAGCCTACTCAGATGTCCTTTTGGTTTGCAATGGTTTGACAGATGTGTTAGTATGCAAATATTGTTTTTACTTAGGCTAATGCATACATCTTCCGGTTATAGATTCCCAGAGTAGTTTTAGATTGCTCGATTCTTTGGAAATGTTTCCAATATTTGGATTTTATCGTATTGCTACTTATCCTACAAAACGCTTTGGACCCTAGAAATTGTGTGTTATTTTTGGCAGGATTATCTGTTACTTAATATCCTTCCACTCTGTGCGCCAGGAACTCACAGTAGTGTAGGGATTGGGTTTGCAGAAATGCGTAGACACACACTACTTCTTATTTTTATTTTTTATTCAAAATTAAAGACTATTATAACTGTGACAAGGTTTAACGCTTTATCTATACTCAAAATAATGCACCGATGATACTCGCGCCCTCTCTACACTTTTTAGCTAACTTCACCCCACAGTAGGATAGTTTGTTTCTTTTGCCCCGCGCGTTTAGCTTTTCTAGACTTCCTTAACCATCTTAGAGCAAGTTAGAGTTTTCATATGAGCTCAACGCGTTGATAACTGCTTGACTGTCAGATATTTTGATAATCCCTTGTTTTCGGCAGTTCCTTTTAACAATGAACTAGACAAATCTTTCAATAGGATGTGGTTTCGTCTGGAAGATATTTCTCCAGCATTTTTCCAAGCTTTCAAACTATTTGATTCTAGATCCTTATATCCCTATTTCAGTTCCTTTTACTGTCCTTGAACCATCCAATGCTATTTCATAGCGTTTTTAACCAGTTCCAAGATAATATCTTTATTGCACTCCTGCTAAGATTTGTGACAAATTTTTTGACGACTGTTGCTTACTTCACTTATTAGAAAGTATTCTCCCTCACCCCATCCCCAAAACAAGGCATATATCGTTTTTCTTTGTAAACACTTACTATTCGCTTGCAAGTTTAATTAATTGGTCGCTTAATGACGAATATTTTCCTGATATATTTAAAACAGCAAAGGTAGCTCCGATTTTTAAAAAGGGTGACTCCAACGTTATCACCAACTATCGACCTATTTCCATATTGTCGTGTGTATCGAAAATCTTAGAAAAAATTGTTTTTGATAAAGTATTTGCTTTTCTGGAAAAAACAAAGTATTGTATCTCGTTCAACACGGATTTATTAAAGGTAAATCTACGCATTCGACCCTCATGACTACTCTGTAAGATATTTATCACCATTTAAACAGGGGGAAAAAATGCTGCGGTTTATATATGGACCTGTCCAAGGCTTTCGACCTTGTCAACCATGAACTACTGTTAAGAAAGTTGAATTACTACGGACTGAGGGGCGTCATACATCGTTGGTTGACTTCATACTTTACAAATAGAAAGCAAATAGTGGTGATAAGGGGTATTAAATCACAAGAACAACCGATACTTTCAGGTGTACCACAAGGTTCGATATTGGGGCCTTTATTATTTCTCCTATTTATTAATGATTTACCAAGTATAAGCAATGCGGGTACTTTTGCTATGTACGCCGACGACAACTGCCTTCTGCAAGCTGGTTCAAACGCTGTTGAACTTCAAGCAAGTATGCCGACCAACATAGATGTATTTGTAAACTGGTTTCCGCCAACCACTTAAAATTAAATCTCGACAAAACAGTATTTATGAATTTCACAACAAAATTGCCAGATATAAACAGCAGTCAATTGCTAAGGGTCAGTGGATAGTCTATCCAATAAGTTCAATCCGCGAATTTTCTGGGACTGCACATTGAAGCACATTTTGGTTGGCAACAGCACATAAATGAGTTATGCAAGAAACTTTCACAAGCTTGCTTTGTATTATACAGATTGTCCGAGGTGGCCAGTGTCGAGATAATAAGAAATTATTATTATGCTTGTTTTGAGTCACGCATCAGATACGGTGTTATGTTTTGGGGAAGAGCGTCTTATACCATAAGGGCTTTTCGACTTCAGAAAAAAAGCTGTACCTATTATAACGGGAATGCCAAGTCGTCACTCCTGTCGGCTACTGTTTAAAAAGGTTGATTTACTGCTACTTCCATGTTTATTTGTATTTGAATTACTTACTTTTATTAAAAGTGCTAACTATAGCATTCCACGCAACAAGGATTTTCATAAATATTTTACTAGGAGTGCAGACAGTTTCACCATTCCAACGCGTCTCCCTCTTTGAAAATAATCCAATATATACTGGCATCAAATTATATAATATGCTTCCCCCTTTCATTAAAGATTTAAATATAAAACCCTTCAAATATGAATTAAGAAAATATCTTGTTGATAACCGTATCTACTGATCTAAAGGATAAATATATTATTATTATTATTTGGTTTGAGATATGAATTATAATTTTACCTTGCCCAATACAACCTTTTGTAATTTGTTGCTAGTGTCACTACTAAATCGCTTGTTCCTAATAAATGCCTGTCGGCTCTAATATAATTTTGTTGATTCTAAGAATAAAATAAATACATAAATAGAAATAAGATTAAAATAAAACACATCCAAATTTGTAACTTGAGATGCTCACCATTCTTGTACTAGTAAAAAATCGTAGCAAAGTCGAAGTTAATCTTAAAATTCTTATCTACAGCGTGTGTACTTATCGTTAATTTCAAGTTTTTTACCATGAAAATGTAATAATCTTCTTTTAGTAGTGGTTGACCAAATTATATAGCTATACAAAACTGCATATGCGCATACAAATTGTACTTCTTTTACAAATAAAGGTGATAAAAACCAATTTCTAATTATAATATTATAATCTTCGAGACTTAGTTCTAGCCCATTAATTTTTTTTATATTTTTTATACCGCTTCTTATTACGTTATAATGCCCGACTTGATTATTTCAAGTAATATGGATGAGATAGGAACATGTGTTCCAATAAGCTCGTAACATATTGATAACTATAGAGAAGGGCTTTCATGCTCTATCTACTATGATTTTAATTTATAAACGAGATTGGATTTCGCTAAATATAAGCGAGCTTTTGTTAAGCTTTAATATAATCTAATGTTAGCCTAATTTATTTTTTCTTACTTATTCCAAGGTATTTCAATAAAATACAATTATTTATAATTGTTTGGAATTGGAGAAACTCTAGGTATTAAATTGAAGATTCAAATGCTAATTTAATTACTGGAAATTTCTAACGTTTGAAATCGGTAGGTACCTCTTACCGAATAAAAAAATAACACCAATAAACGCCGAATGGAATCTACTTTTAAAGTTCGATGTTAGGTATTCTAGAACTAGTAGCATTAAAAACCGGATTCTACGAAAAGGATGCCTGTTTATTATTAATTAAAGCAAATATCTACTTGGGACTAAGAATAAATTCGTTTAGATTAAAATGCAGTTTTTTTTAAATTATTTTTGTTTGACGTAAATAACACAATTCTCATTATTAGTTTGCACTCCTAATTCCTGTTTCAGTTCTAAATGACTTCTTTCCAACCTTTTTTTCTTAATGTAAAGACAATGACCTTTCTCGTTCTCAAATTCCATATAAATTTCACCTAGTTGCCGAGATTTTGCACCTAACGATACTGCTTGATATTGTAAACGATTGTTTCAAACATTTGTTTGACTTTCTCAAGTATAAATGTAACCATGTATTAAATTGTATCTGGAAAAAAAATCATTATAAATATGTTTATGCTTTTAACACTAAATGCCCTAAGTTTTAATTTATGTTACTCAATTGAATGTTTTTTTTTTGTTCGAATCGAATCCAGTAACTTGGTTTGTTGTCAAAATCTTGAAAAATTAACTATTTTGTAATAATGAAATAAAATCATTATTTTTGATCGATGTTCTATCAATCAACGATAATGTAGGTTTTTGATAGTCAGTGATAGTCGGGTTGGTAAATGTTCTTGCGCATTGCTTATTCATTTTGAGAATTGTTACAATTTCTATTATGGAAACACCAAAATTCTCAACATTGAAGTTACCTATAAAAACTTTTATTTCTAGAAATGGTAACTATTAACAATTACCAAAATTCTATAAATCTTAAAACAGATATACATCAATTCACCAGATATGTATATGTAATATTTTACATAACATCTGGTTAGTTTAACTTACTGACAAAATTTAATGATTTTTTAACAACATTTATTGGGAGTATAACATGATTTAACATAATTTTTGTTATTACTTTCTAATTATAAGCACTATTTATAGATTTTATTATATATCTTGTATGTTGTTTTATATCCTATATTAATATTGTAGTTCGTGATGAAGTCATTAAATAAATGACGAAATATTGAGATCTACAAAGGGAAAAAATGTATATTTCAAAACAATTGTAAAGTTTAGTACAATAAATTGTAGGTACAATATAGGGACGAGCACAATTTATATTAATATTTCCTACAAAACTATTGACGAAAATTATTTCACTTAATGCATAATTGTGTTTCATAATTTATGTGACTGCACGTGGATTGCTGTCGAATTGGGCGTGATTGCGAAGATTAGATCTGCCGTTAACTGCGGAGTACCGATGCGAAAGCATCTTGTAATTCTCGTACATCGCCGCGTTTACCGAACACAATTTACAATGAGTAAGAATTCCAACGGTTATGAAACAAGCATAGCGCCATCTTCACGACAATTTCTGCAGTATCACATATTTATGTAGCTAAATTAATTATAAATATCACGGTACTCCTACTATAGAGGTATAAAACTTTACCATAATACAGTTTCAGATAATCAATAAACATTTTTAATTGCTGATATTAGTACTGCATTAGTACGTATAAATATTCACTTTCTGGCTATTTGACAGTTTCCTCTGTGCAGTAATAATAATTGCAAATAATCGTAAAAAATCTTTCACGGGATTTACACTTCATGATGCGCAATTTATTATATTTATTTACTTAACAACAAACTACTACGAGGAATTAAGAGTGTTTATAAGTCCAGTAGGAAAGTATGTAGAAGTATCAATCAGCTTTCTGAAGAGTTCATAACTAGGACGGGTGTTAGATGGGGGAGTACTGAGCCCGCTACTGTTTATTTCATTGATAAATGAGATAGCTAAAGAATGTATGCCTAAATGTAAAAAAGTAAGAGTGGGAGTACCAAACAACCAGTGTTAATTTCCGAAAAGATGTATGCCGATGACCTAGTTGTGACAGCAGCAACAGAGGAAGACTTTTTTTTTACTAAATACCAAATGAAAATAAATATAGAAAACCAGAAGTACTAGTGGTTGCTCATGGAAATGGAAAGGTAGATATCACAATAACCAGCTTTTGAAACAATTGACAAAACTTTAAATACTTGGCATCCATCTTGAACGCTCACGCAAAAAATGGAGAATGAAATAAATCAACTAAATAAAGTATTTATCAGAAAAAAGGAAATTAGTAAAGAAACCAAGGTGAACATTTTTAATGATGTGTATGTGTCTATACTGACCTATGGGTGTGAGACTTGGACCTTATCAGATAGAGATAGGAGCAGAGTACAGGCCTGTCAGATGAGGTTCTTGTGTGCGGTGGACGGGGTTACTGCGATGAATATTCTAACGGGGACTTACTTGCAGGAGGGGCGCGGAGTGAAGCCGGTACGTGTGGGTGTGGAGAGAATGCAACTTTGATGGTTGGGGCATTTGATGGGGATGAGTTAAGTGGATCTGGAGCGCGAGTAGCGACTCTAAGAGAAGAAGAGGAAGACCGAACAGGACGTGGAATGGACTGATGGCTGGACTGTTGGAAGTGAGGGCGTTTCCTGGCGGGAGGCTAGGAACATTACATGGAATAGGATTGAGTAGAGGAAGCTCGTCTCCAATACTTCTACACCGTAAGGTAGAGGAGGATGAATTAAGTAAGTAAGAATTACCAAAAGTTCCCAAAATACCTTGTTTGACTATGCCTAACAAGTTCATTTTTGTCTTAAACGATGTAAGTTATTTATTTGTTTTGTCTGTCCTAATTTTAAGTTTTAAAGGTTTCAAAATTCGGATATTTTGAAAGAATTAGCTTCCACACAAAAACAGTTTCAGTTCTAACGTAGGAACTATATACCTATTTTAGAGAATGCCATAAACCTTTATTGCAAAAGAAATGAATCACTGCGGTAATAATTTGGTGTCATAAAACACCGCATTCTCAGCTTTAATTCTTGTTCGTGAGGGATCATTCATTTGAATAATAACTCACGCACACGGACTATTGTGCGGTCGGATTCCATCTCACCTAAACCGCCTTGATGTTTAATCGATTCCAGCCAGACGCAGACTAATATCTTCAATTTAAGTTGGTAACACTTTATGTGGATTTTCCGATTGTCTAATATCACGTTAATATCACCGCGAAATGTCGTGAATGTAGGATGAACAGCACGCGCGGCGTTTCGTTACAAGTTATGCTCTCTGCAACATTACAGACAATTAAACCCCATTAGCAAAGTCTACGTAATATAAATTCATCAGAAGGGATTTAAAGACAATAGATTCAGATGAATTCTCTCTGACCCTAATAAATCTTTCATTACTAATGCTAAATTTAAATCTATTAATTATTTATTCATACCTAGTTAATGCTGCGGCGCTTGAGACACTTTAGTAAAACAATTTCTTTATCTGTACGCCTGTACCTTAATTCCGCTTTACCCTAACGTCCTCTATGATCGCGATTTGAAAAATTGTAATTTTTATTGGAGTCATCTGTTGGTACATTTTTATACTATATGGGACGTAGTGTTACCGATAATGCAAGTCTTAATAAATATTGTGTACTGGCATGTGAGGTTTTGCAAAAACAAAGGACCTTTTTTAAGTTATGGTAAGGTATGCTCTTGATAAAAATTCTCAGGATAAAATGACAACAACTCGACAAATGAAATATTTGTACATTGTTTTTGAGTAGATGTATTCCATACCCAAGGAGAAAACTGGTGTGGGAGAAAAATAAGGACAAAAATAACTACCTCGTTTTAACAATTCAGGTGTAAAAATAAATAGTTGTACTAAATTTCATTCGAAAAAACGACCGCGCATTATCGCGGTTTTTTCAAAATTTATACATACGAAAAGAATTGATGACGCTTTTCTATAAAACACACCAATTTCACAAAAATGTTATGGTTATCTTATTATTAATTTCCTTTTTATTTGTTGTAAGGCCGTCAAGGGTTACTAAAATAACTCATACAGAGTCATTTAATCTTATGCAAAGCAAAATTTGCCAAGTATAGATAGGAAATTGGAGTGTATTAAGAATTACCTCATGAAGTATGGTGGATATGACGATCAACAATTACAAGAAATAAAACATAAATTTTCTTATATGAAATCCGAATTTAAAAGAAAGTGGGCTATGGTACAGAAGAAACAAAAAGCATTTCTTAAAACAAATGAAGATTGATAAGGGAAAAATGTGGAATAGAGAAATTAACATATGCTGTACAAATGAAATTGCCAGGAGAAGGTACAATAGAATTAAACTAAGCTGGCGAATGCACGAGGGCAGGAAGGCGTGCTCAATGGAGTGAGACACATCCGAAGGAATTAGTAGATTGCAGTATTGCTCCTCCGTCGATTAGGCCTCGTCTGCCTCTTCAAGCTCGTGGTGTGTGCTGCCCGTGGGGGCAGTGCTTCCGCCACCTGAGGCTAATTTTGCCGTAAAAGAGACGCGCCAAATGTATTGAAGGAATCGACTACCTTCCCAACTACTGCGACGTGCTATAAGAAACCGTACGCAAAGCAGTCGCAAGGCGATAAAAAGCAGTTATCGCTTTATTTACGTAAATTGCTGTATACTGCAATAATATATACACCATACTTCACGATTAATTATATTATATTGATAATGTACTATCCTTGTTTATATAACTTTAAAGTTATGTAAATAAGGGTATTAACTAACAATTATTATCAACTGGAGAATACTACAATATACTTTGGATAATTATCATGTGGATGGTTCTTAATTGACTATTTACATTTCATAATCAATTATTAGTATATAATCCTTAAGGAATGTAAATTTATAGATTATAATTGTTAAGTGTTTAAAATATATGGGAATTAAATGTTTGATGATTATTTTGTTCATTTTGTTTAATATATCTTTGGACTATTGTACATATAAATACATGTTTAGTATTGCTTATTTGCTAAATTCATTATGTAGATAGGAGTCGATACATATTGTTTTTTTTCTCTTTCTTTGTCCATCTCCGTTAGAATGTTTAACTTTTTTTAACGAATATTGTTTCTATTCTTTGGAGGTGTTTTGTAATGGTAGTCCCTAATCACATTAACTTTTTCGCACTTCTAACATTCTATACATTTAATAGGCGTATATGGTTCTGTGTTTTCAGTATACCCATCATTTGTTTGCTTTTTGTGTTTTGTTAATACTGATGTGCTTGTATTATTGTATTATATTATATTTCCATGCATATATACATATATATACTTGTGTTAGATTTAAACACCAATGGTATTAAATAAGTCTACAATTCAATAAAAAGAAGAAAACAGATGTACCTATACATTCAATAATATTTCGTCTATTTTCCCTGATACATCATTTCTTACTCCCTTAATCTACTCTCAATGAGTTAAACAACCCAAAATGCTTTTGGCCAGATAGATCTACTAAATACCTCACTGTGCGGCGTTTAAATTACGCGTTAGACCGGACATTTATGGTATCCGTGAGTGTACGTGCGATACTTTGTGCAATATCATACTAAATAAACTGCATTTATATGTGTTCTTAACGGCCTATACATACATAGGTACCTTAGTATTTCATTCGATTTCATAAATGTTATATTTTCGTTCCACAATATTGTTTTTTTTGTGTTCTAATAAACGTTACTCACTTATTTGAAATATCCTTTTATTATTAATTTAGGTGTCAGCAACAAGGGGGTTATGATCCTTTGTGTTTTATTGTACCTACATGTTGTTAGAGATTACAGTACATAGATTTATGTACCTCGCATAGTTCCGGTAATTTCTCCTCTTTCCTTTCTTTCTCCAATAATCGATTATCCACAGAAAAGAATTGACTTATTGAACTTACACTTCCTCTACTACATTTTTCCTTGAATTTTGCAATTTCTTGGAGGCATCGGTTGAAGGAGCAATTATGCCAGTTTTAGTATCCATGTGTACTTATTTAAAAACAACTTAAGACATGAAACTATCCTTAAATTCTTTATATTACGGCGCTGGTCTTATAATGCAGGGTAGCCTGACAGAAGGCACATGGCAGTATAAACGTGGAATCATATTTCATTTTAATTTATTTCAATGGTACAATTAACAATGAAATGAACAATGAATTGAATTACATTGAACAAACGTTTGATGTTAGTTTATACTTAACAAACGTAATAGATTGAGTTAGAGTTTATGATTTACCAGTGATTGCGATATACTAAACTATATTTAAACGTAGAGGAGATATTTTACCATTTATTATACTGGGTATAAACCAAGATTAAACCTTTATTTAACTATGACATTACTAGTCGTTATTCAGCGTTTATGGTGTAGATATTCTATCATTCATTTAAACCATTATATTATTTGTCATACAACATAAAATGTTGCTTGGGTACGTTATTTTGCAAGATATTTTAAATGCAAAACTATATGAAAACTATATGTTCATATTGCTTTTTTCAAATTTATTGATATATCCTTAAAAGTAAAGTATTTATTTAATTCGTTTTACAGATTGCGTTGATTAAAATGGACTTTTCTACAAAAATATATTTAAATATTCCTTTTGATGTTATTAACCTTACTTTATTCAGCAAGTACTTTTTACCCACAGTGGACCGAACGGTTAATCGAACCATGTCGATGCTATACTTTAATCAATTTTTCAGCTTACTAATTTAACCTACTTTGTAGCTTCAATAATAATAAAGTTTGTAATGGTGAAGGCTTAACTTTGGACAACCTGTATATCCAACTCGATGTTTGCATAATAAATTATTCCGTATTTCATTAACATTGTGTGTTCAAGGGCTTCTTTACTTATTAATGATAAATATAATTTGTCTCGCCAGCAGTTCTGTCTTGCATAAATTTACAGAGCCTATATTATGACATGTTTTGATAAATTACATGGAGTGTCTTCGCAATGTTGGTTTAGCCAATATATTTCCTAGATTAATACCTTGCTATTATTTAGAAAGCAGTTGTTACTAATAAGCGTATGTTTTCTATTATAATTTGTAAGATAAATATATATTTAACCGTTTTTTTTTTCCCGTTTATAATGCTTATAATAACAATCACAATAATGGTAATGGTAGTTAAATGGTAAATATAAAAAAATAATTACAGATGATTGTTGGAACGTTTAGATTGAGCAGTAGGTGTGGGCGCTGCTATTTTATAAAACAAAAAGGACAGGAACCAGTATTAAGGCGCTGCTCTTCAATTTTTAGTTTTGGCATGCTCAATTAGAGAAATAAGTTTTTATTCACCTCAGACATCATTTGAGAATAGGATACTGTTTCTCACTGTTTTCATAAAATGACTTGGCAGATTTTAAAAGCCAGCATATTCTAATTTACCATCACCAAATAACTTTAAATTGGTCTTAAGTGAAAAGGAATAACCCGAACACGTAAAAAGAAACCAAATGAACAGAAAGCCGTCGCTTCTAATCGTATACTAATAACAAAGAGGAAAGTTGTTTGATCGGTTCGCTCTTCTTCTTTTTTGCCGTTCATCGCTCTCTTAGATCAATAACATCAATTCAGTTATACATCGTCGATTTTTATTGCTGCTTGAATTGTGATAAAAGAAATTCAAATTAAACAATAACAGGTATAGTTAACATCAAACGGGCCGCCGCTATCATTGGCCGATGTTATCCATTCGAAGGATGCCGTAAGACCACGGGCTCCATTTTTTTCTTTCTTCGTCTTTTTAAGATGCCAGTGGCCTCCGTTTCGAAAACGAAGCGCCTGCTGCATTAGTATTAATTGGCCTCGAAAATACATATATCTGTTTAATAAATTTTTACGTGCACCGGAAGTTTTGATGTACCAACGCTGTTATTTAGATAATAAGCCGATAGATTTTGAACTCAAGAAGTGACTATTTTCACATTTTATGAAATTGCTTCTTGTAATCTTCCAACGTGGTTAAAGTATAAATATATTCCAAGTATTCGTGTGTAATTGCATTTACCTGTATTTTAGTATCATCCTGTTTTATAATGTAGCTCTTAAAAAAAAATAATTTAAACTAATCGAATTCCTAATAGCCTAACATTGCTCGATATACTGGCATATTTTGAAAGGCATCAATTGTATTTGCACGGGAATATTTAGCATACCTACATTTAAAAGTGTAGTATGGCACTTTTAGAAGCATTGTTTACTGTGTCAAGAAACATTATTTGTGTCGATTAAAGATGGTTCATATAAAAATGAAGAAATTCTTTATGTTTTATGTTCTAGTTTTAATTTTAGTGGGCGTTTTCTTAATAAAAGGTGCTTTTCTCTTGTTAGAGGATGCAGGTTGATATATTTTCTATTGAGTATGTTCATGAACCGGAGTTTTTAAGTAGCGTGACCTCATTATTGTAATTTGACTTCATATACATAGTATCCAAGGTTCTGAAGAGGTTTACTATTAATCTTAGAGAAAAAGTTATTCTTTATAAAAAAAACTCTGCTTGATGCAACATTAAGAAAAATATATTTAAATTTCAATTATACAACGTAGAATGAACATAAAACTCAATGTTACGGGATGGATATAAAAAATAAATTCCAAAAAACATTTTATACGCAAAACAATCTCGATTAGAAGCTTATTCTACATAACTACCACCATTTTGAACGCATTTTTCGACTCCTTTAATGAATTCATTATAAACTTTATGTAGTATGCGCGGCTAATTAATTTCTTGTACTGCATGGGTTATTGCTTGTTTTAGTTGCTCCAAATTATGCGGTAGGTTGCTAGTCTAAACCTGCTGTTTCAAAATTCCTCACAAAAAGAAATCCGAGTCAAGCGACCTTGGAAATTCAATAGGCCGAAATCTTCCAGTCCACTTTTCCCACATCCCCATCCATTTTGCTGCCACTATATGTTTTGTCTTACATTAGGCACAAACAAATTCAGTGGCGGTAATACACAATTTTCTAGCAGATTTAAGTAAACATATTGATTTAAATTTTCGTTTAAGAAAAAATGGACCAATTAGTCTATCACAAAACAAACCACACCAAACGTTGACTTTTTTATAATGTTGACTTCTTCTCCGAACTCTGAAGCTGGGATTGTGTGGAGCCCAGTGTCTAGAATTCTGAGCTCGCACGAAACCATTTGTGCAAAAAGTTGCTTAGTCAGAGATAAATATTCGTCGATGTAAGATACGGTCTTCTATAAACCTTTCATCTATCCATAAACAAAATTCTAATCTGCTTCCTTCATATCCATGTTCCAGAGTATGAGTTAGTCTGGGTTTGTAAGGTCGTATATTGTTCTCTTTATATATATGCAATAAATATGCAAGTATCTCAGCAAGTATCTTGCTGAGTTCAGTCATAGCAGTTTGTTGCTGTCTTTGTCCAGCATACCACAGATGCATAAGTGATCATTGGTCTGGTTACCATGATGTATTGCCAATACAACATACTAGGTCTTAAAACATGGGATTTTTTTCATGAGCTCTTCTAGTCACCATAAGTGTTGTCTCCGTCTTGCTTTTAATTTTCTGAAGCTGTCGATTTCAAGTAAGTTTGGAGTCAAGAAACTAACTGACGAACGCGGCCTAAAACCATCTAACTTCTTCTTCGTGAATGCTATTGTGGTCGCCTTTGAATATTGTGAAATGCTTAAGAAGATGAGTAATATTTTTGATAATAAATTTTCTTTTCTTTTGTAGAAATAAAATGGAGTGGGGTTAATTTGTGAACACGATAATTACTGTGGTTTTGCCTTATTTTCTTTTATTGCTATCATAGACTTTTTTCCACTTTCATATTTAGTAGTTTGTACGTATAATTTCAGCGAATAAGCAGCGAGCAATAAGTATGAAGTGGAGTGGAAGCAAGATTTTTTTTATACTAAATAAGCACGTACAAT
Organism: Cetonia aurata; assembly: GCA_949128085.1. Taxonomy (NCBI): domain Eukaryota; kingdom Metazoa; phylum Arthropoda; class Insecta; order Coleoptera; family Scarabaeidae; genus Cetonia; species Cetonia aurata. Next base: position 53,733,772 of record OX421882.1, on the reverse strand, counting down.
CAGGAATGTGTAACTGTTGCTTTTTGTCTAGCAATTTTCTTCTTTTTTTACTTCTAATATATACTGCGTGTAGGAAGGTTAGGTAGATTGCCGACAGGTGTCGACAAGAGTGACTTCATGCACGTATATTTAATAAACAAACAAAGTAAATGGATTGTAATGTCAACTAAAAATAAGTATCGTGGGCTGTTGCACGCGTATTAATTTCTCATTATGTGTCTCCGTATAACATTAACTTTTCTACTTTAATACCACCTTCAGCCATTAGATACACGTAACTCGGTTGTGTGTTTACGCATTTGTAATGCAACCGATCTGCATAATGTTACCTTAGAGTGATTTAAAGCACTAATGGACAAACATTATTATAATGTTTAACTCAAACATTAATTTAACCAACTCGCACTGTGTGGTGAATTTATTTACAGGTAGTATAAGCACGAAATATACAAAAAGAGGATGGCAACGTGAATTGTAATACAGGAAGTGATTTCGAAACAGCTTCTGTCTGTACCAAGAACGAATAAAATCTACTAAGAATGTGACCTAGCTTCGATATTGTACGACGCGACGCACAGTGGTTTAGGATCCGATATACATGATCGAAACCTCTAGCTCCTTAAATAGTTGACCAAACGAGGTGAAAATTTAACCATAGGGGCTTCAAGGCATGTAGAATCAACTGACGAAAAAGTTTTGGTACACCATGTCATCTTCAACTTACAGTGAGGGTGAAAGTGTGTGTACCGTTTAGGGAAAGGTGCAACTATACAAGAGGTATAAAACACTTTGTTTCAATAAAATTTTTATTTATTTTTAAAATTTTAATAATATGCTTGGTAATAGTCGCAATAGTAATAATATAGTAATAGTAATAATAATATAAATATACATATTGATAAAACCTTTAGAATGATTCTTCCTCTGAAAATTCTTCTTCACTCAAGTCTATTTGTTCTTCGAGGGACAAAGTGTCTTGTTCATCTCTGTTAAGTACTACTAATTGCAACATTTCGTCGTCTAACTTCCTATGTGGTCTTTTTGTAACACTAAATGAACTTAACAATGGATCAGAACTAAGGATGAGTCTGTGGAACAGATCTTCGTTTACTTTTTCCGCACTAATTTTTCTGGTGTGGTGTTGACGATATCGCCTCATGTCTTTATTTTTCGATTCTTGAGCCTCTTCAGATAGTTCACCAATAGGAAGAATTGCTTCTTTTACAATAATTGGACCATGGATCAATAGTTTGTGAACGGAGGGAGGCATGTAGTACCAGTTGTATAATGAAACGTATATCTCGGCAGTTTTTAAACAATACAACTCAAAGTTATCGATATTGATTTCATAATTACTGTTGATTGTACGCAAAATTACACCAAAACGTTTAATCAATCCTTCGTCAATCCCAGTAATTTCCGCTGATAGAGATGGATTTGAAAAGAAACGTCTTGCAGTATTACCATCATTTGTATTCCCAGATCCAGTTTTCGGAATGTCTACAAGAAGACCCATTTTTTCTCGAAATTCTGATTGAATCTTTCTTTTCCGTGTCTCGAAAGCCTCCTTGTGTGCTTTGCTAACTTTCCACATTTGCAGCTCAAGCCTATATGAAATATGTAGTAAACATTCAAAACAACGAATATACGAATGTAAAACAGACAATCCAAATTCTAAAGAGTTCGGATCAACTGGCAGTTGCCGAAGAGATACTATATTGTTCATTTGTGAAATTTTTACTCCACAAAGATAGCAAGTCATGCTTGAAGTGTTTGTCAGCGCATTGCAGACTTTCCCGTCCACCATTGTTAAACACATTTTGAAATTGATTTTTCCTATTGGAGAGACATATGGGATCAAATTTTCAATTTCACTTTTCACGGCCGCTTCTTCCTGTGCTGAAATCTTCGCAGTTTCATGCACCCCGACATTGACACGATTGGGCGACAATATCTCTTAGAGGCAGGTCGCGGGTTTTTCCATATAATGTCTGTGGATTTTTCATCGATCAATTGGAGCGGAACCAAAGATGTTATAAAAATACTATCATCCGCACGTGGTGCATCTTGACTTTGATGTTTATACGCGGTGTATCCCGAACTGCCGTCAAAACCCCACTTACACAATAAAACTAATGAACTTTCTCGTGCTTCAAGTGAAATACATTTAAAAATACTTTCACAAGTGTTATTTAATAAATTTTGCAGGGGTACTTCACACTTTTTTTCGGAGATTGAAATTTGCGATGGGTAAAAAAGCTTCTTCCTTTCTAAGACTTTATAATACGGCGGATACAAAGCATGTCCGTGCTGGTTAGCTCCACTTCTTAATGTGTTGTACTGTGTCTTAGTCAGATTTGCAGAAATTAAAAGCGCAACGGCTTCTTCTAATGAATAACTTGACTGTTCATAATGTGGAGATCTCCAACGAGTTAAAATTCGCTTCGACCGTGAAGGGGTTGTTGTGGTCATTTCCTCGAGAAGCTGTGCCCCAGCTGGATCACCACTTTCTCTTAGCTTCATTGATGTCGCAAAAGCTAATTCAGCAGTCGATTTCTCTTTTCTTAACAGTTCGGTTTTTCGACGTTTAATTACCACTGAAGCATCCTTAAAGTCTTTCGATGGTCGGCCCCCGCTAGTAGAAGAAGGACCGGGAATACAACGAAGAACTACTTCAGGAAACTTTATTTCTTCTTGCAACCAGGCGCCAAATTTTGCTAAGAAGCGATTGTTCATTCTGTGCGCACTTTTCCAATTTCGAGAATAGGGAGAGAAAAACGATTCTCTGGTAAAATTCACAAGAGTCTTTGTTGCAATTTCGTCACCATTTGTTTGAAAATGCTCTTTCAGGAAATCAAGAACTCGATTTTTCCGCAGTTCCGTGGATTCTTCATGAAATTCCATAATTTTTTCATGCAGGACCATACGTGTGATTGGCCGACTCGCCATGGCCACAATACGGCAATTCGAAAAGAAAACAAAAAACACAAGAAAATCACAAAGTTTGCAAGTGGAAACACCGATATAAAGTCTTATAAAAACACATAACAGTTAACAAAACAAAGCTCTGTGGAATGATTTTATATACCCATGCCTTGCAGCCTTTTATAGGCTTTAGCTCTACCCTTATTTACATACCCCTACCTGCCACCTTCAGGGGCACGTAGGGGCATGTAAATAAACTTTCCTTATATTTATAACTCATTAAGGAACAATATTATTTTGACCACATTCCGTCCTAAGTTGTCCTCTTTATTGATACTTCGATTAATTACCTACTTCATAAGAAATATGCATATAATTGCATTTAGGGGCTTGAGCAAACAAAAGATAAATTTCTAATACCCTTAATCGCACTTAATGATAGTATTATGATAAGAATTTCATTATAAACTCATAAAGCAGTTATATTTCCAAAGAATTTCTTTGGACAATGTGAAGAATTTATAAACATTAGAATCGCATTATTTAAAAGATGTGAACTTTACGATCTTTGAAAGCGTGTATCTTTAATTTCTGTAATGCATCAGTTGTAATTCCAGCCTAGAACTTGAACTAATGTAAGAAGAGTAGCATATCACAATTTTGCAACGATTGGGAAAAGATGAAATTGTCGGTTTCGATCGCGTATATCAGATCCTAAACCACTGTGCGACGGCGTTAATTCTTGGCACTATCTAAGCCCCTAATTGCTTCCTTCAAATTACTCTAATGAGGAACAAAGGGAATCCGCTTCCATCTACCTCGCATGCTCTCTTCTCTGAAATATCTGACAATTTTTCTTATACCGGGTGTCCAGCCTAAGATGCAACGGTCCCTAGCCGATTTATTATAGTCTTTTTGAAAAAAATGTTCAATTAAATGTTGCCCCGAATCATATTCCACACATGTTAAAATTAGTTTCAGTAGTGGTGGACTTCCAGTTGTACCGGAAGTAACTACTAATTTTATTATTTTAAATGGAACAGCCTGTATATTAATGCATTTTTGGATTCCTTGTTAAATTTAAATAACAATACGTCAGGGATACATTGGGGCTAAGTTGTACCGTTTCCGAATTACATGACGTTTTTCGAAAAAAATTACATTTGCAGTGTCTTCGGTGTATGGAAATACCTCAGGAAATACAAAAGTTAGAAAGTTGGGGTTTTCGGTGTTCGCTTAACCATGAAAGAGCACACGTCTTTTATTTTAAAATTGTTGCGTTTAAATTACAGCGTTATTAAATAGGGATCTGTAATTTTTGAACTCTAAAATCATGGATAACTTGATTTTTTTTTATTTCAACGGTATAGCAATTTTTACATAAATGGATGTAAAATTTAATTTTCTTTCGATTTTATATATATCATTGTGTCTATCTCCAACGGTTTTGGAGATATTCGCGATTTTTCAGTTTCTCACGATAGATACGTATTGTGAAGCGCCGCCGCCGGCCACCTTCCCCTCCCATATCACCAGGCTTGGGACTGGCAGCACTAATACTGGCACGCTTAGAAAGTGGCAAACAGAACACAATAGGACCACTAGAAACAGGCAAACATAGCAAAGATTTCAACCTACATTACTCTATCCGATGTATGGCGTACGTACACTTCGAGCGTCTTGGTCGCAACAGGCTACACTTTAAACGCTAGTGTTGTCATTGTACAGAGAATTTGTACAACATTATTATATTAAATGTTCAAAATGCTGTCTGTTTTTGGCACTACATAATCGAAATCGCTTTTGCAAACACTTTTGAGCATTTCTGAGTATTTTTGGTGTGACTTCTTGAAACGCTCTTAAAATACGATGGCGCATATCATCAGGGTTGTTGGTGGCGTCTCATAAACCTTATTTTTAATGAAACCCCATGAGTAGAAATCGCAGCTGCAACTGATTTTCATCCGTAAGTACGGAGTTATTGCGGTTCCGTTTCGTACGTGCTGCGGATCCAGTACTTAAAAATCTGCCTATTAGCGAAATGCCCTCCTATCTGGATGCTTTCTATATGGGTAATACTGTGCGTAAACTCTTGACGCTAACAAAGCGTTTGTGTAACATTAACCGAGAACGAAAACCATATCTACTAATCCTTCTCGAGTAAGCGACATCTTTAATTATGTTACCAAACAGTACTCTGAATGTCAGTTCTGACACTTGGAACACTAATAACGGTTAGATACCTAGTTTGTTTTTCAAGCTTACGTTGACCTTAAAGATGCTGCTTTAAACGTCTCAAGTATCTCTTAGACAATTTTGTTTGTTTCAAATGGTCCTATTGTGTTCTGTTGGCCACTTTCTACGCATGCCAGTACTATTGCTGCCAGTCCCAAGCCTGGTGAAATGCGAGAATGGCGGCGGCGGCGCACAGTGGTCAATGAGAGGAAAAAACCTATAATTTAAAACATGTTTTTATTTTCAGTATGTCTTTCTTAATAGTCTGCTACTATATTTACAACAAAAGAATATCAAATTTTGCTATACATGATTTACAATCAGAGAAATAATGTCGATAATTGATCTGTCTAGTATTTCTGCCGTAACACTTATAATGGCCTTATGCCGCTATTTACTGCACAAAATTTAATACAAATTTGTTTATTTATGTTTATATTCAATAGTATTCCCGTTGAATGGAGTTCACCCCCTCATTATAATTATTAACAAATGAAAATTTTGGAAGAAGATACAAAATTAGCTTTTAAAATTTAAATAGGGCACAACTTTTGTGCCCCATCGAGCGCCGTGTCGGGAATGGTTTTGAAATATCGTGTAGACTTCTAACTAAAGATTAAAGTCATTTTCAGGTGCGGAAACCTGCGGAATGCCTTCTTAGTTTACATTTTTTGGTAAGATGACGCACAAATTCAATTTGTTATGAATAGCATCTCTTCACGTAGGGACATACAGTTTTTTGTGAGCTCGGATTTCCATGAACAAAAAATTTAACAAATACAGGCATATATATGCCACGTTTTTTTTTAAAAAATATACCTAAGAAATACTTATTTAGAATTACTGACAAATTTCGTGTGAAACAAAAACCAAAAGCGCTCGATTTACACGAAGATGTTAAAAAACTATTGCTTTAAGTTATTTTTCGATTTAAATAGTAAATTTATTAATTTTAATATGAATACTTATATAATAAAACGAGTTTAGTTCTGTCAAATCTACATTTATTTACTTAATATTCTTTTGCGAAATGTTTTACTCGTTAATCGAGCATCTTCAGGCAAAAACGTCAATGATTTGAATTCACAAAAATGATAAAACGTCAAAACGTGTAAAATGATGTATGATAAAAAATTTTGTAGTACTGAACGAAATATATATGATGAATTATACATTAATGTTATCTATATTTCAAAATTATATGTATTATTTTTCTTAATGAAGTGTCATTTTACATTTAATTAATCAAAACGGGTTTGCTGCATATCACTCGTATTGAGAAATTTTCTAAAATATATTCAAATATTTTGAGAAATTTGGTAATATGAATGTCTATATAGATCCTATAAACGTATGAAAGCACAAAATATCGAAATTTGTTGTAGTTTTTAATCGCAAGTCGTTTCTTTCGCATTTGCCGAGTTCCGGACTAGTGCGCGACGTATTTTATATTTAACCTTTTTCTCTTTTATATAATCCAAATCCCTTATATTTAATCTCATTACACTGAAAAAATCATTTAAAAATTCCAATTCTATAAAAAGTTACAGACTTTTTTCCGCAAAAGCGCGTTTCTAAACCACTGTGCGGCGCTTCGCAATATGTATCTATCATGGGAAACTGCAAAATAGCGAATATCTCCAAAACCGTTGGACATAAACACAATGATACCCATATTAAATCGAAAGCAAATTAAATTTTACATCCATTTATTCAAAAATTGCTATATCGTTTAGTTTAAAAAAATCAAGTTATCCACGATTTTAGAGTTCGAAAATTACAGATCCCTATTTAATAACGCTGTAATTTAAACGCAACAATTTTAAAATAAAAGGCGGGTGCTGTTTCATGGTTAAGCGAAAACCGAAAACCGCAACTTCCCAACTTTTGTATTTCCTGAGGTATTTCCATACACCGAAGACACTGCAAATTTCATTTCTTTCGAAAAACGTCATCTAATTCGGAAACGGTACAACTTAGCCCCAATGTATCCCTGACGTATTGTTATTTAAATTGAACAAGGAATTCCAAAAGTGCATTAATATACAGGCTGTTCCATTTAAAATAATAGAGTTAGTATCTACTTCCGTTACAACCGGAAGTCCGCCATCATTGAAACTAATTTTAGCGTATGCAGAATATGATTCGAGGCAACATTGATTTGAAAATTTTTTTCAAAAAGGCAATAATAAATTGGCTAGGAACCGTTGCATCTTAGGTTGGACACCCGGTATGTGCGATATAGATTATCCACAATGCCCATATAAATCACCAAATAAATCCAGCTTGTTACATGCCATAAATATTCATGTTACACGCACAACCGAACAAATCACTGGAAAGTCAACTTCTACGTCGTTAGTGATACACATGCACACATAAATACATATCTATAGTTTCTCGAGATATGCGTTCTAGTTCGAAACATTTTCCTTTAATTTAACCAGTTTGATATGTATCGCCATGGAATTAATGGAAACGATGATATCTGCACCGGGATATATTTAACGAGTTTATTTAAGGTGCATACAAATTATATTTTGAATTATGGAGCCGTTGTGTTTCAGTTATTTTTATTGACTGCTAGAAAACGTTTGGAATTCCGTGCGAACGTTCAAACGTTGACTTTGTAAGGGTAATAACTTTATGGTAAAAATACGATTCTCGTTATAACAGTAATTAAGTAATAGTGTGTTACTGCAATTAGAGACCCTCATTTAAAAAAAAAGGAATTCCTGGTATTTTAAGTGTAATTAAAAGTGGAATAAATATCTATAGAATATTTCTAATTAATTGTTATTTTGTTTCGTAATACATGAAAATAAAATGAGAAAAACTAAAGTAAAAAACTGAATAGCATTTAATTGAGGAATTGTATGATTTAAGGCGGATATACCTTAGGAATAGGAACTACCACGTTGCATTTAATTTCATTAATAAATTGCCCAACAGAAATCCAAGATAGACAATATAAAAATATTTCAGATAATACAATCAATACATAAATTATTGGTACATACATGATATCTTAAATGCTGTTCACTCAACTAAAAAAAAAGAAAAAACATTAAATAATTTAAGTTATTAAACTAAATTAAATTAAATGAAGTCTGGAAAAACAATGTCACAATTTCTGGCGGACTCGGCGTTGGGTTGACAAACGTTTCACACACTAACTCTGGAGAGCAAATTTGGCGAGTCTACTCTGCCCATTACAATATTTTTCAAAAATGTTGCACTGATCTAAATTCTTCTCGATGTCGGAGACTCATAATTATGCCGATGTAAAAGACTTTGGTACTCAAAACCACGCTCAGGGTATGTTCCATCCACGATAAAAGAAATGTACTTCAAAAGCTTGCGCTGGGCTCGTTGAATTGCTTGAATGTGAGTGTCATATATCGGGTACCATTTAATAGCACCATATTCCAGCTTAGTGGTCATTAAAGCGATAAAGAACGACTTCAGAGTGACCATATTATTAAAATCCCTACACGTGCGAAAGATGAAGCCCATAGAGCGGAAGCAGCTGTAGTGATCATGGAAATACGATCTGAAAAGCTTTTCCATCAAAAAACGTACCGAAGTCTTTCACAAGTGCCTTACGCTCTATCTCGACGCTGCCAATGTTGCTGGAGACTATTCTACTGTTCATGCGAGTAAATGATATACAATAGCATTTAGCGATGTTCAAAAGCAGTTTATTTATTTAACATCACTGAGGGTCATATATAAATGAGCTCATTTATATATTAAATAAAAAGGGTTCAAGATTGAATCCTTGGGGTACACCGGACGTTGAAGTATTGCTGTCGATGTGTATCCGTTATAATAAACCGCATTTTCCTTCGCCCTTAGATATGAATTCATAAATTTCAATAACGGCTTCCTAAATCCAAAAGAAACCCTTCTTGTTCAGCAGGATATCATGATTAGTGATGTCAAAAGCTCGGGAAGAGAATAGATTACACCCACTTGTCTACTGTTATTCAGAGATTCACACAAGTCTTGAGTTAAGGTTGCGAGATTAGTGATGGTGGATCTACTACGAAGAAAACCGTGTTGACATAGTGACAGGAAAGGTTTGATGTGGTTATATCTGCTGATACATAATCGACTCAAAAACTTTCGCAAAATTAGGCAAAATCGCTATTGGCCAGTAATTCCTGATGTCAGCAATATTACCCTTCCTATGGATTGGGCAAATCTTCCCACGTTTCCAGGTGGACGGGAAAATTCATAGAGAAAGATTTAAAATTTTGCACAGACGTCCAGAGTAAATGGGAACACAGTGCCCTACAAAAAAGCTAGGTAGTTGGTCATATCCAAAGGTACCATAGTCCTCTTCAGATGTTTCAAGTATCTAAGGCATTCTTCGTATAACCAGTGTCGGTAAGTTTGTAGATATCGGTAAGACCACATGTTGTCCATCAAGAAAAGGCAGATGCAAAAGCTTTCATAATACTTTGAGGATCTTCAAAGGTTAAATCACAATTAAAAACCTTTCTAGGTATGTTAGATACAGTACGTTTTGTTTTAATGAAATGCCAAAAAGATCTTGGATCATTTAAAAAGTTATGTTGCAAGTTGAAAATATAGTTTTGGTAAGCCACTGATATTTCAGTTTTAACAGTTTCACGTAAGCACTGAAATTGGAGTTTGGAGTATTCACCACCGGTTGATTTCCACTTGCGGTGATAGTATCACTTTATTTGCAAGAGTTTAACTGTAATCGTATATCAGTCCACTAATATCATGCTTAAATTATACTAGCAAGGGAATGATGCGAAGTATATCCACTATTGTAAATGGCCGCTTTCCGTTTTGGCGGAACCTCATTTTTAAGGGTAAAAACTACGCCAGAAATTTCGACGATTTTCGGATTTTTGCAATTTACACCGTTATCGCGAACAAAAAAATTAAATTATATATCTCTAAACCCGCCTTCTATCTATCAAAGTAGTGAGGATCAGATTTTTTTTGCCACCTGCACTGCTATCGCTGGTGGACCCCCTGTGGAGTGGGGGTTAACCCCTTCAAATTAGGTCAATATAATAATATTTTAAATACTACTAATAGATTGCTAGATCTTCTGCTTTCTAATGTTGACTGCGATATCACAGTAACACATGATCTGGATCCCATCATTACTCCGGATGCATAGCATCCAGCTTTAAACTTATCTTTTGCAATGATGTCTGAAAGTGAGATGCAATTTCCTTCAAACCATAATTTACGTCACAATTTGGTTCGATGGTGACGTTGTGGAGCATCTGAAGTTGAAGAAGTTTTACTTCAGGATATGGAAAGAGACTAAATCTAATGAATTTTTGAGCCTCAGATCATTGGTTAAAGTATGCGTAGCATATCGAAATTACTGGAACAGAATTAAAGATAACGTATTAAGTAATCCGAATTCCTTCTGGCAATATATTACCACCAAGCGTGGTCCTTCTCTTTACCTCGATGTGTTTCCTTTAACAATGCAGCTTTTGATACACCTACTGATATCGTTCAAGTCTTTGTTGAATTGTTTTCTACTGTCTCCCAACCGCCTAATACAGTAACTCTCACACATATGCCTGTTATTACGCATTTCAAGGCGCTAGATTTAGGTCTCCTTCCTTGTAATCAAGTATTACCTGCTATGAAAAAACTAGACTCTAGTATGACTACAGAACATGATTACCGTCATTTTTTATTCGCGATTGTGCTCCAGTGTTGTGTTAGCCGCTTACACAAATATTTAATCCTGGTTTGCAGAGTAATACATTTCCAACCTGCTGGAAGATTGGTAGAATAACACCGGTGTTTAAGAAAGGTGACCGCAGTTGCATTGAAAATGATAGACCCATTAATATTCTCTCATGTTGCAAAGTCTTATCTGTCCAGTTACCAAAATGGTTTCTTTCCTAAAAGATCAACTACTACTACAAACTGAGTAGAAATTACGCAATTTATAAGCGAGTGTCTTGATGATAAGCAACAAGTTATTGCCGTATATTCCGATTTCAGTAAGGCCTTTGACACAATTGATCATTAATTACTTATCTCTAAATTAACTTCATTTGGCTTTTCCCCTAAACTTGTATCATTGATACAATCTTACTTGCAAAATCGATTTTTCTATGTTCAATCCAATGGCCTTCTGCATTTGAGGTCTCGTTCGGTGTGGACATATTGAATTGTAAAGTGTTGGCTTATGCGGATCACCTTAAAATTTATAGTCGTAATAAACTTGTTTGTTTGATAAATGATAAAATCATTACTGTATTGTTGTGAATCGGTGGAGTAAGAAGCTCTTTTTACTCCACAGGGCCTCGTTTTGCGAGAGAGGATTTTGATTTAAGATTGTGAAAGAATACAATCGTGTGGATAATCGATTAAAGGTATTATCAATCATGTTAAGTGTTTAATGGTTACACTTCGATTTTTGTATCATTTATTTGTTTTAAGCGCCAAATGTTTACTATTTTTACCAAGGTGATGTGGAAGATAAGCTGTCCAGTTTTTGGATTTAAGCTGAACATCAGCCTGAGATTTGTTTCTATCATACCTTGATACTTTATTCTTTTACTTAGTAATTTTCTGTATATTTGTGTGTGATGGTCGCAAATAAGTGAATATTATTATTATTATTATAAATAAAAATTACCGCGCAACTTACGCAAATTGAAGCGGAATATAACAAAGAACAGATCATAGAGAGTGGATCACAAATTCCCCAGAAGAATTCAACGAATTTCCTACGACATTCGATACACCTCAGACATTTCAAAACATTTACGTTATAGTTTCTTAAACTTGAATTGATCGAACACCGTCAGTGTTCAGGCCCTTAAACCAATCAGATCAATCGATACCTAACGTAAAATAAAAGGGATATTGGCTTTGAGAAGCGCGTTTGTTTCTGATTCTAATTTTAAATATTTAGAGAGGAACAACCCCAGCAGAAGAAGACCGTATGGTGAGGCACCCGCATCCCATATGTAAACCGTTCCTTATGTATATTATCTGCTTAGTTTCCAAAAATAGCCACCACTCCATATAGAGATCGAATTTAATTTATATTAGATAAAATCCGATTTCTTCTAGGAGGAAAAGAGTTTTGTCGCATAAACTGTTGAAGAAATGTTTTCGAGTTCCTATCCGAACTAGACGTTTGTACGTACATATTCTCCTCCAATAAAACTACGAGTAAAATAAATCCGTTTGTGATGCTCTCGTGTGTCAGGTCGGATATATCCTTTCATTAAAATATCACTGAAGTCGGAAAATAAATATTAACACAAGATAGTTCACATAAATAAGATTATTTAGACAGTTAGAAATCTTCCGGAGTATATCGTGTAAACATGAATTTCGAAATTCCCTGTTCATTAAAATTAATGTGGTATTTTTGAGATACACTGTTGCATGCGTTTAATAAATATTTCACGTAGTAGTAATAAAGGAGAAATATTGTCCAAATAACACTTGCAAATATTTTGTTTTATCTTCATTCTAAATACATGAATATCCAAATATGCAATATTTCAAGGAAGCAAATGAGCATTCTGATTTCATAGATTTCCTAATATAAACTGCGTTTAGGATAGTGATTAAAGAACAGCACGGAATTTAAAGAAAAAGCTGTGATTTGACATGGAACATACGCATAATCACATAAGGCAGGAAAAAGGGGTACTCTTTCGGTTTATTCAAAATGGTTGCCTGTTTAGTGTTAGTTAAAGAGGGGATTCCTACGATGTATGTACGTATGTGTCTATGATGTATGTTGGAATATCAACAGAAAATTAAGAATTCTACGGTATCACAAAGCTTGAGAGTAGAACTGGTAATGCTTGCAAGAAAATATTGGTTATGTCTCTAAGTTTCCATTTTGTTAAATTTCTTTTCTAATTTTCATTACTTTTAGTTAATGCTTATTATATTTCAGAATATTCCATGAATATCTGTGAACAGATCAAGTGATATGTAAAAACTGAAACAAAATAAAAAAAGGACTGCCATGTTTCATGTTTACGCTTTCACAAAAGTTGATCTATAGTTAAAACGGTGTATGTAAAAGTAGATAAGAAATAAACTGTGTGAACTGTTTCTCAAACTGTTTCAAGATTTTGCTGTGTTAAAGTTGTAATACCGCAGGGAAAGATAAAATAATAAGTTTACCAATGCTTGTGTATATATACAAGTTATCGTTAAAGTAACGCACAATACTCATAACTTCGTTGTGAAGTAATTTTTTGAAAAATACTGAAGTAGGTACGTGAATTTTATTTCTATTAAAACACCTAACGGAACCCCGTTTCCAAGCTATGACGTCATCGCTTGTTTCTTTTAAATGGCAATAACATTTTTCTCAACAGCACTAAATTTCCTGTTCTTTACCAAGTTGAACGATATTCCACACTGTGGGTTATCTTTCAACCGTTTATAAGATACAGGGGTGTTCTTTGAAAAAAAAATGCTTGTGGTCAACCATGATATTTTTAATAAAAATAATTTTCGAATTTAAAACGGAGCTGATAAACACTGCTTGCAATTGTTTAAAATGCCTTCCTTGAAAATTTAACACCAATTGACACTTAGAATGAATCGGCAGCTTAGTGTGGGCTAATATTTTTTATTCCGTTTTGAATCTGACACTTACTTACCCTGACAATTTTTTAACGGGACATATTTAAAATAATTGTACGAAACATTTCTACATCTGGTTTAGATTTTAAAATTGTTTTTGTCTAAACTTACCATTTGACTTCAAGCAATTCTTGTTTTTTTTTTCCAAAAACATGCTGTACCTTGTGAACTATAAAAAATGGCAGACAGTGTGGGGTATCATCGTACTGGAAAAACAGCAGCGACTATATTCCTGTCGCAAAAATATATAATTGCAATAGAAAAGAAACAAATAATCACGCCATAGTCGCAAAACAGTAAAAGGAGATTGCTGTATTTCAGCGTTTTTTCTAAAAAAAATATTTAACAAGAATGTTATAAATTCTGTGCATGACTTTATCAACGCCCTGCAAATTTAGTATATAGAGAGCAAAGTACACACACTGTATCTAATGTAGAACTAATATCCAACTGGGCATTGATTTTCTGTAGCTATTGCGCCATCTATCATTTCTAAACGGTAGATTAGTTTCTGGGCAAACTAGAAAGATCACCAACATGGAAGCAGTTTATTGGTATCTGGTTTGATATATGCGAAAGAATGCATTTTATCCAATTGTGTCAGAATCAAGGAATGCCTTGAACCTTACCCTAAAAATATCAAAATGATTGTTTCTCTTCCTACACATTACTGCAGACACAAAAGACACCTGCATAGAATCGGAATTCCCAATAGGGGCCTGTGGAATACGGGAAGATGGTAGATTACATCATCTACTACTGCCAACCGCTGGGGAAAGTTTTAGGAAGATTGACTTTTCCTTGGAAGATCTGCATAAACTTTAGAGTAACATCCACTGTAGATTTGGAGTAGCATTATCGTATATATATCTTTGTTCTATGCGATCATTTCAGGTATATTGTTGTTCCGGTTCTATTAACAGGCGTCCTCTAATTTTGGGCTTCTAATTATACCTGCTGTCTTTGACAGCAGTTTCTGTGCGAAGTCATCTGCCTTTGGCTTTTTCGAGCCTAGTAGTAGCTTTTGTTGTTGTTTGGGCATCACAATGGCACAGAATATGAACTGCGATTTGCTCATTGTCTTAGACAGAATTAACTACCGTCCTTTATCATCCGATAGGTTGAAGATTTCAAAGGTGATACCTGTTCATAAAAAGGCCGGCCGTCTTGATGTCAATAATTGTAAGCCTATTGCTATACCGTCAGTATTTGCAAAAATTGCCGAGAAAATGTTTAAATAAACGTCTATTAGATTATGTAAATAAATATAATTTGATATCTGGCTCTCAGTTTGGTTTTGTTAGCGCTATGTCCACCTATGTGCAATTTACCATACTTTGAGTCAGGTCTACTCTGAAGTAGATAAGAAAAATGTGGTTTCGGGCGTATTCTTTCACTCGACAAGGGCGTTTGATATTTTAAGTCACGATATTTTATTAGAAAAATTATATTCTTATGGAATAAGGGGTGTAGCATATCAATTGTTTAAGTCTTACCTTTCTGATAGATGTTCATTTGTGTGTATTGAGGGATCCAAAAATAATACAATTAGTAAGCATTTTTCAACAAAGTTGGATAGTGTGGCCGGGGTTCCACAAAGATCAAAAATTACTATCAGGACTACGGTGTACATATGCCTATTTAAAAAACAGCAAGCGGCCAGTAGCACTACCATCACTTTAACAGTTTTCCTGTGTTTACTTACAATTAATAGATCTTTTGTGAGTTTAGATCTTGTTGGGCAATTCTATTCTCTTCACACCCGTATAGCTAAGTACCCACACCAAACTTATTTTCTTTTGAATGCTCACCTCGCTTAAGCCATCGACGCAGTTCCAAACTAACCTAGGGTCAATGTTGTGAAAGTAATTACTTTAACTATTCACTGTACTGTGTGGCAACCTTAACCTAGAACACATTCATGTCTTTGCTGAAACTAACCGAGGTACTCTTTCTGGGCTGTTTTCTACATATTTCTGCTCCAATTTCGTTTTCAATAGTCTCACTCATCATGTTTATTTAGTTAAGGAAACTAATGACTATTCGTACAAGCAGAGACAAATGCTACTACTCCATGGAGTAATTCATTTATAATTTTAAAAACCTAATCTTTATTTGTTTTATATTACAATTGAATTCTAAATCGCGTAATGTTCATAATGTTTTCATTTGCCATGGTGAATTTTTTTCAAGAGGGCGGAAAATGTTCACTAAAGTGTTTGTTCAATTTTTATTAATTTTTTTAATTACATTCTTGTAGCAAAGTAAATAAGTTAGTTACTAGAAAGAAGAATTAAGGTTCATTCTAAAATCTGCTTATAGTTCTCGTTAGGAGAATAAAACTTCGAGTACCTATACTGGAGAGAGAGAGAGAGAGGCAAAAAGTAGTTAGTTAATACGAAAGTAATAACATCGCTGGTACGCTGTTTTACGGAAAACCTTTAATTTGAAATAATTACCTCATAATCATTAGATTCCCCATCAATTTCTGGAGCGTCATGAAGCATATTAGTGGGGAAATCAGATTCCTTTAACTGAAATGACCTAATGAGGTTTTAATTACAGTGACGCTACTAATAAAAACTGTAACATTTAACAGGTCGAATTTTGCACAATATGTTACAAGATTAACTAGTGAATGTGCATGTGCAATTAAGTATTGCATCATTAGAATTAGCAATAGTTCTCTTGTAGGAAAAATTGTACACTTTCCTTGATCGTGTGTCTCTGCCTTTTTTAACTCGATACGGAGTCCTTATTGGAGACTTCCTACAAAAAAGGCATTATCATCTTTGGTATACAACAGAGAAGTACATGTATACTTGCATACATTAATGCGTGAGAGCAAGTTTTTTCTTTACTTTTATATAAGATTGTGAGTTTCCATTCACATTTTAATTAAATACATAATTATAAGCATGAAAACGTTTGATGTAATTTGCTTTTGTTTCAGAAAAACCTCTTCCGTAAACAGTACTTACACTAAACAACAATTAATATTTGTTAGGAGAAAGTAAATACATAAATTCCCTGTACGATGAAGAATTAAATTAAAAATCGCGAAATACGCTTGAAAGATACTTGAATAAATTCATAGCAGACATACAACTCCAGTCCCTTGAATAAATAATATATTTAAAGAAACTGAAAGAGGAGCCTTGTTAATTATCTGAAATAACTAAATCTTTTAAGCTCAAATTCCTATAAAATTAAGAAAGAAAATTCTGTAAATGCGTCGCGTATAAAAAATTCTAAATTTTCTGTTAGTAGAAGCTAAAATTTTCACGTTCGACATTATGCAGGAATCCTCCGAAAAGGGGCAATGATATCGAAGAATTTACGAGTTCGCATTTCGCGTGCGATGAATTCCTTAGGAGAAATCGAGCGTCGGATTTACTTGATTTGTGTAAATGGGAAAAGGCAGCCCCTTGCGGAAACTTACTCGAGATGGGCATAATGAAAAACTATCAGAAAAAGTTCAATTCCCGTCCGAGTTATACTCTTATCGTGGGTAAAAGAGAATCTTCTAATATTAATGAAAGTTTAGATAAGTTTTTGTCGTCACCGGTGACCCAAGGTTGAACTTCAAACTTTTTCATTGCGTTGGGAAGAGAGAGGACAACTCGCATATGCTTCCAGTCCCTGTGTAACGATAGAAATAACAGCTAACACACTAACAGATCTATAAAATGGATTATTTATACTAATTATATACTTATCATAAGATAAGTGCAGAGCTATGTAGTAGCATGGATTCATACTTATTTCTAATTGTAAGTACAAGATGGTAATATAGCCTTATAAAATGCCGTTGCTAAGCTATCAGAGAGTCAGCCTCGTTTATAGAAGCAGCAATGTTGTGCAAAAATTAATTCCAATTAACAAGTAACAATAACAACTAAATTAGTTAGTTGTATCTATGCCTTGCAACTAACAATTTAGTTGTTAATTGAATTGGCACTATTTTTTTCAATTAAATTAATTGTAGTTGACTTCGACAACTAAGACAGTTAAATTATGTCTCAATCTCATAAGACGTGACTATCTAAATTGTGTGTGACATACGAAATTCAACTCAAAATCCTCGACCACAATATTGGGTTGAGTCTTGTGGCTTATAGGTTGCGTTCCACAGCTTTCTTATTTATACCTACATTTTAATAAAGTTCGAAATACAGTATCTACTGAAAATTTACAATCTTTCAGCCTATATTTTCATATTTTATCATTTCCGGTTTCACCGAAAATAAGAGTAAATCTCACATTTTAAATGGAACACCCGTATATTTTTACCTTGAACCTTTATCTTTCGATCTAAAATGTCGCGATTTTGGTAAAAATCGTGCTAACTGTCATAACATTAACCCGGGTGTGCCTAATCCTACATATAATATAGATGTCATGACTTCTTTGTTTACAAATTTTTGTATTTTGTGTAACATAAGAATTTGTAAACCTCTGGCGCGAGTTTTTACAAAATCGCATAAAAAATGTTGCAAAGCATATTCGTTTTTTCGCATCTCTAGTTAGTTGTTAGTTATTTGATAAACTGCAACCAAACGAATAGTTGTTAGTTGTGAACACAACTGGGCTTCTGGCCACAACAGATTACTCAAAAAATCCGGATCTCAGTTCATTATTACTATAATTCTGGCAACAGTTCTTGGTGGAATTGAATTTTATAAGGGTGATACTTATTTTTCTTCAGCACTATTCCTAATGACCTCATACTGAAGACTAAATTATTGCTCATTGTTCGTCAGCTAATATGAGGATCTTCTACAACAGTTTGCAAAACCATTAATTCGTTTTCTTCAGCAGTCACAGTTTTTGAACGTCTATGAAATCCGTAATTAACAGACCCATCATTTACGAACCTGGTCATCAAACGTTCAAAATCTCCCTTTCGAGGATGTCTGCGGTTTGGAACAGTGATTTACAAACCGCAGACATCCTTGAATCCTCGAAATCCTAAATTCTACTTGCCAGTAAGCAATTGCACCCACTCTCACCTAGGATAAAGGCCATATCTATCAGCTCTTCCTTTGAGTAGTTCATATTCAATTTGAAAAAACCAAATAATAAAATATAACAAGCAACAGATAACAAAGAATGTGTAACATAAACCAAGAAATAAGTAACAAGCAACAATAATTAAACTAGAAAATTCACACTGTCGTCAAAATACAGAAAAATGGGTAATTACCACAATACTTGTAAATAAAATTGGACAGTTAGCTAGATACCCTTAGTTCATTTATTATCGCAAACCATGGACTACTATAATTTTATTTTGATACCTATTTAGACATATGATTATAAGTGCTTACCATGTAGGTACATAAATAAAATTGTACCTAGTATAAACTAACGATGGATAAAATATACAGATGTTTACTCTAAAAATTATTATAAAAAATATCAAAAACATCTTGACAGCACTTGATTTTGCCATAAATGTTTTTTTTAGAATATCGATCAGTTACTCTTTTTCTTGCACTAGATAGCACATTTTTTAAAATTACTCAAAAAGTATTAATTTTAGCTATAGGAAATGTTACATGCGATTGAAAGAGGACTTAATTCTGTATTATATGGAACAAAAATATACAAGGTGTTCCATTTGAAAAAAAAATGAGTTTCGTCTATTTAAAGATGTCTAGTTTTATTGTCACTTTAACAACACCCTGTATAATATAATAAAGAAATTATTAATTGACTATGCACTTTCAAATATTGTCACGACTATACTATAAAATGATGGCAAAATTGTTATAAGCAACGGTGGTATTGATTTTCCAAGTGAACCAAGCAAATGCATTTTTTCCTAAAAAGTCGAATAATTCCGAAGCCGTTGGGTTTTGGTGTAGGGTATGTAAATTAAATCTACTTTATTTTGCATCGTGGACTCCAAAAATGCAATGATATATAGGTTGTTCCATTTAAAATAATAAAGTTGTATGTCGCGTAGGATAAACTGACCATCCTGTATACATAAAAATCATTTTACGACATGGAGTGTTTGATCCTGAATCACTTTTATCTAAAACATATTTCAGTTAAGAGGATAGGTTAGCCATTATAGCCCGACCACTGATAAATGCCACAGCCTGTATATATGATTACTGGAGCAGATAATATTTTTATATTTTCGTTACGTACTGGGCTAATAAAAGCTTAGCAAGTATTCTAGACATACAACATTAGTTAAACAAAACTTTGATCTAAGTATTACATATATTAAAGTACAGAAACTACATGCCCATTACACTACGGTAAAATGTATTCCGCAAAGCATAAACCATATATATTTCATATTTTTTTATGACGATAGATAAAAGAATTTATTAACTGTTAAGAGTCTTTCAAATATGAAAGAGTACATCACATAATTTTAGCAGTATTCATTCAAAAACAACTTCAGCTAGAAGGATGGGAGCCTTTATTATTCATTCAGGAGCTATATCTTCGACAGATATTTATGATTCCCCATATACATACGTTACAAATTACACGATTCGCGCATTTAGCGCTTTAAGGCTTTTCCAGCAGGCAAGCGGCGGAGATGCGGTGGTGGTGATACGTCGGGAGTTATCCGCCTCCAGTGCCGTCTAAGAGGAATATATTTGAATTTCGCACTTGACGACTTCTGGCGTTTAGTGGATTCGTCTCCCTCTTCTACAAACACATGAATCCCGTTTTATCTTTCAGTCACTTTGGAAATAATGCGAACGTGATGCGTTGGGATCTCGTAAAGCAGTAGTTAACGCGTTTATAGAGCAAGACTGGATAGAAGAGGGTTTCCTCTGAAGGTATTTATATTGATCATGGCGTGCACGCATACATATGGGCAATGTATAAACAGAGGGGTTGCACCTAAATTTCAAATTTCCCATCCAGAGCAGGACTTGTACTGTTAACGTCTACATGAAGTCACAGTGTGTGAAATGTGTGCACACTTTTTTCTAGTTCACTCTAATACCATTATTTCATAAGTTTGTCTGAATATCTCTGAGATACTGCGTTTTCCAATAATAAGGCAACAACTTTTTGAAATGTTTCAGAGATATTTATTGCGAGTTATTTTTAGTTGCATTTCCGTAGTTCCTTATCATAATTTTATTCATTCGTGACTTGTTGTGCCTTGCCCAAGGTAACGTTCCTGCACTGAGGAATATTTGACTTTTCTTTTTGTACTTTCATATTCTGAAACAATAAAAATATGTTACTTTATTCCAAATACTACTGCTGTTTGAGTTTTTTTTTTTTTATTCCTTTAAAACCTTTCTACCGTTAGGTGTAAGGTCATTTCGAGGTTGAGGTTAATTTCTTGCCCTCATCTACTCTCACCACTTATTCGGTCTTTTGTCATTTCTCATGGCAATTCATTTCTCTCCCGGTCAATGCTTCGCTTGTCTCATCGTTCCATGTTCTTCTTGGTCTTCCTCTTGAATTTTTCCCAGATGTTTTAGTTTCATAAATTTTCTTAGTTGTTCTTTCTTCTGACATTCGACAAATATGTCCATACCATATTAGTTGCCCTTCTTCTATTTTCATTCGTATTGGTATCACTCCCAATTCTTCCCTTATTTTCTCATTCCTGATTCTATCTATTCACGTTTTATTTACTACTTTTCTTAGGAATCTCATATTCATGGCATTAATTCTGGATTTATGTTTTTCGTTTAGCGTCCATGATTCGCAGCTGTATATCAGTGTTGGCCTTACTATTTTATTTATTACGTCAACTTTAACGTTCTTTTGCACCTCTTGTTTTCCTAGGAATGTCTTTTTCATCGTATTATATATTTTTCTACCCCTCTTCATCCTCACATCTATTTCTTTGTCTATATTTTCATCGGCTGCAATTATCGTCCCGAGGTATTTGTATTCGTTGACCTGTTCAATTATTTGTCCGTTTATTTTAATGTGATGCTTTGTTTTCTCTTTTGCCACTATCATACGCTTTGTCTTATCTGTATTTATTTTCATTTTAATTTTTGTAAGTTCTTCATTTAAGATGCTTATATGTTGCAGGTTTTCTTAGGTCTCTGCCAGTAGCACCATATCATCGGCATACGTCACCTCTGCTATACTAGTGGGTTTCATTTTCCAGTATCCCAATTTTAGTTGTTTCATTTTTGGTCTTGCCTTCTTTATTGCGTCATCTAATACACAGGAAAACAAAATGGGGCTGAGAACACATCCCTGTTTAACACCTATTTCCGTTTTGAATTCTTTCGACTCTTCATTATTTATTCTTACTATATTTATGTTATCCTTGTACATTGATTTTATGACTTCTACGGTTTGTTCGTCAATTTTTCTCTTTTTTAATGACTTCCATATATCATCTCTCCTTACCATATAACGCTTTGTGTAGGTCGATGTAGCATATATGTAATTTTTTATTATTATTAATCATTTTTTCACTGGCTTGCCTTATTATGAAGATTAGGTTTTGCGTACTTCTCCCACCTCTAAATCCATATTGCGTATCTTCAATCGTGTTTTCCACAATTTCTCGAATTCTTGTGTCCATTACTCTTGTTAATATCCCCCTATAGTTTTTGCATTCCATTTTATCATCATTCTTAAAAATGGGCAGGATTATTCCCGTGTTCCAATCCCTTGGCATTCTTTTTGATCTAATTGCGAGGTTAATTATTTTTTGGAGTTCTTTGATTCCTTCGCATCCTAAATATTTGATCATCTCTGCCGTAATGTTATCGACTCCCGGTGCTTTTCCTATTTTGATTTTAACTATAGCCTCCGTTACTTCTCTTTGAGATATCTCTCTTATTTCTGGTTTCATTTCTATACTTGTGCTTTCATTTGTTGTTTCACTCTTTGAGTTAATAATCAATATATTTCTTTTCGTATTTTTAGTTCTGTGCGAAACAACATCAAAGGTTGTTCGAAAATGAATGATCACCCCAACTTGTGATTGTTTATGCGTCACCACAATTTACATCGCCACGTGATATGATCGAGCCAATAATCACTTCAGCAGCTGACTAGAATGATCTACGCGCACAGACAAATAACCCAATGACCAATCACATTGCGGCGTATGAATTTTGTGCCATTGGAGGTCAATTTATCCGAATATTCCAGTAAAAATAACTTTCAAAGAATATTGTGCATACATGTATACTTTCACTCACGAAATCCTACCTATAATTTTTTATACATTAACGAATATGTATGTACACTTTTGTTGGATGAGTAGGTAAATAATATGTAGAGATGATATTACATTACCGTACTTTAGCACCTACCCTCTTGAACACTAAAGATAACATAAAAATGCAGTAGTCAAATTTGAATTTTTAAATTTCCTGCCCGGGTAATTCGCGCGATCATTTATGGACAACGTATACATACGGTTATACGAGTAGTTATGGCGTCTGTGTTTTATGAAACGGGTATGCATTGCCCTTATGTATGTTTTATTGGTGAAATAAATTAGTAATCGTTGGAGCAGTGCACAATTTCCTGAACCCCAACTTAAACGACTACAAAAATAATTTTTTCTCATTAATAAGATGTCTTTTGAGGATATATATATATTTGGTTTTATTTTTTTTCCGTAAAATTAATAAATGTTAGTAACATTACATTCAATGTGCAATAATTACCTGAAAAATTGGTCACTTTTACATTATTAAGTAAATTTTAGTAGCAAGCACAAAATATTCCATATTTTTTACGGTATTTTTTCTTTGCATTTTTATTACATCTCAAACTTACATGAAATAACTATAAATTTAACCGAAACTTCTTTTTCCATCTCAAATATCATAGAAAAGACAGGTAAAACAAAGTTTACATGATTTATCGCAGTAAATTCACAACATTATTACATGTAATATTCTGGATTTACTACAGTAAAATTATTGTAATTTTTTGCAGTGTATAAATATAGACATCAGCAAAATGACAGATCAAGGTAAATAATCTAACATTTTTCTAAAATTAAGGAAAGCAAAGATTTCGAAATATATATGTCTAAAGGTTGTATTAAATACCTTTCATCTATTTACGTAGGTACTTATAACTATCTCCCGTTGTAATACTACTGTAAACGTAATATATCCATAAATGCAATTTCTGAACGCTTGAAGATATCATTATCTAGTACTTATGATGGCGTATTAAAATATGTTCAAATAATCTAGTATGCAACATGCAAAATCAAAATTCACATCAGACATGAAAATATTTTATAATACGATACGATATATTTTACATTATTAAATATCAAACTGCATCTATTATACAGATAAGACGAACCAATTTTATGTTATCCTCATCATAAAATTTATTGCCATCAAGTGCAGGTGACTAAATATAACCATTGAAAGAACCTGACTGCACCAACGTAGAGGTGTAATAGTAAACTGAATTGGTAACGTTGCAGAATGTTTTATGGCACATCGTAAAAATATATACTCCTCCCAGCATCGAAATTGTAAAAAGAACAACTAAGAAGCAGTTTTATTTATTGATTAAATACAATTTCTGTGCACATCCATCATAAAATTATTTTTCATTAAGTATTCACATAATCATTGGCTTCCTATTACGACTATTTCCCGTAATTGCTGTTTTAACTCCTTCCTGAGTGACTGTAAAAAACGAATATTATTAGTTTCTGCGCACGGCTCATGGTTAAAACTGAAAACCAGCCTGCCAAATGAAGTAATTCAATCCGACCCTGGATCCGGCGTCTGTTTCGGATGACTCACGTTCTTTTGACTATTTCTAGCATTGCCACGTGGTTGAATGACGGGGTTTATACGGAGATGCCGACGTCTCTTGGCGTCCCCTCGGATTTCCTGTGTATTTTTTTTTTGCTCCCGATGGCATGTTCTGTGTGCTAGGAGGGAATTTGCTCGCTAGTTGTGTCTAGACTAGCGTAGTCCCGTTACTCTTTTTCCACTTGATGCCGGATTTGTCTCGGCGCGCCGGATTTGGGAGTTTACAACGCTTAGTTATTTGTTCTTGTTATTGTTGATTCTATTCGCCTGGAAGTAAGAATCGAAGAACTCCCGAAGTGTACACGTTTTCTGTTTCTGTTGTTCTGATTTCATTTGCTCCGTGTAATTCATTCTTGCGCTTGAAAAGCACTTACTTTACTTGAAACGACGGTCCACGTGCAAGATTATCTAAAGAGATTAAATGAAGAATTGACAAAAGTTTATGGGTACAGACTACTATTCTTTGATTTACCAAATAATGAGTTGCTTTTTAAACAACTACACGCAGCGACATGCTTCGTTCGGTTCTGAATCAAATATCTTAATATTAAAATGCCGTATCGTGCTTCGTAAGTATTTAAGAACCATTTTAAAGAAACGTACATTTGGCAACACTGTAGTGGCAGACTATTGTAATTGTAGATATCGTAATAATTTCTGTATTTCGATCTTCGAAAACATTTTAATCGTTATTAGCAGTATCAGATGGGCAACTCTGATGTTTTAAATTCTACACATTATCAGTGACACTATTACCTACGTAATTGTACGAGTTGAAAACCATCTCTCTCTAAGTATACTTGCAATGTATGTATGTACATATACCTTATAATCGTCTGTACTACTTGTTCGAGTCTTTCTGGTGTAGGTGAGGCTCATATAGAACTGCAAGATATGAAAAATCTTTTCTTAATGTTGGCTGTAAACTCTACAATTTTCTTCCAAATGAGATGAAATCTGCAAGTACTATCAAACAATTTAAGCGTAGATTAAAGGATTTATTAATTGCCAAATGCTGCTAGACACTGGATGAATTCTTCTCTTAGTTTTTTGATATTTATTTAGTTTTAAGTATTCTGTGTATTCTTGACGATATTTGTAGTTTTGTGGTGTAAAGTATACACCACAAAACACATTCCTTTTTTTTTTAAGTTGTATGACATTGGCAACTCACCTTAAATATATATCTTATCTTATCTAATATCAAATACTGACGCATTAATTTTGTCTCTGGCTTCGTCAGTGTATTGAGGAAGTGTTATACACTTTCTCTTTAATGAATTCCCAAACAAAAAAGGTAAAGGATTGATATCGGGAGTACAGTGTGCGTGTCATCGAAAAATAACTGAAAGGAGTTTGCAATATACTTTAACAAGGCGACCCTTTGAGGTGTGCTCTAAATCGCCGTTTTCCATACTAGCGAAACCTTACGTTTCACGGGTGAATTCTACCTCTAAAACTTTTAAAAGAATTTTAAATGTTTGCAATTTTTACCGTTACTGCCAATAACAGACAATGAAATTGTATATCCCTAAATGTACATGTTATAGAAATGTCAAAGCATGGCAGAGTTAGAGCAGATGAGATTTGTTTATTACTTGTAGCACCATTCCTAAAAACAGGCAAGGATCGATATTTGGAACAATTTTTAAGTTCGGGCTGTAATACACACATAAAAATTTTACGGAGTTAAATTAAATAGAGTTGTAGCTTTCCTGAAAACAGCTAAATTGTCACTAAAAATTTGTTAAAATAACGTTAAAAAGAAATATTTTACACTTTTCGGAAATGTTTCTAAGTACACCTGATGTAGTTAGAAATTTCCAACTCCAAAAAGCAGAAATATAATATCTTTCGACGGTATTACTCTTTGTTTAACATCAAACTCAGATAATAATAACACCAACCGGAAAAAATGTAAAAACTTTTGGTGCTAATAAACGATTTAGCAACAGCAGGGGGAGTTAACGTAACACCAAAATGCGAATTAAAAAATCATTATATTGAGATTTTAATTTCGTAAGGTTGTTAGAAGAATTCCGAAAAGTGAAAATTAACTCCTTAAAGTTGTTAAAAACGAAAAAGTTTATGTAAGGTAAAATTGAGGGGTGTTCGGTACTTTCAGTGCTTTGAAGTGGGGTGGGATCGCAGCTAGCGCAAGCGCCTTGTATTTGCCTGTAGCAATCAGTGTAGAAGGTATTTACATTCGTGACGTACTAGGTAACAATGGAAAATACATTATTTGTGAGGTTGAAATACCAAAACTTGAGAAAATGGATGAAGATAACAGACGTAAACATAGATGTTAATACTATTAGCAAAACAGGTAAGTGCTCTCGAACTGTTATAGTATCTTTATGGTACACTCCGCCAAAAAAGTATCGCATAAACTAAAAAAGGGCATTTATGAACCAAGATATTTTTATACGTTCACAAAAAGTTTGCCTCGTGTATGTGAACTATAAAAACACTAACAAAATAATGGAACTTAGCGTTTTTACTTTTTTTTTTCTCTAAAAGAACACATTTAGAAAAATGCATATGTGTAAGGTTTGTTCAGTTGTTTATTGAAAGTCTTCCTATACGGACAAATTTTAAAGTGCGAAGTCAGAGTTCTGTACCAACGCTTTTAAAACTAAAATGAGCAATTTAACTTCAGAACAAGTGACTGCTATAGTTGCTTTAATCGAAGATGGACGATCTCAAGCATACGTTGCTAATTTGATGAACATCAATCAGTCAAGTGTTTCTAGAGCCGTAGCCAGATATAGGGAAACAGGCATTTACAGTAGAAGACCTGTACCAGGTCGTCCAAGATGTTCTACTCGCCAAGATGACCGCTATTTACTACTACAAGCATTACGTCGAAGACATGTAACTGCGAGACAATTGCAGAACGACTTGGCTAGAGTCAGAAATACTCGTGTGAGTACTCAAACTATTCGGAATAGGTTACGACAGAGTGGATTAAGATCTAGAGTAGCTGTAACAGCCCCTCGTCTCACTAGGAACCACCGAGTGGCTCGCTTAAGGTTTGCCAGAGAACATGTAAATTGGAACATTAATGACTGGGCCAATATACTCTTCACAGATGAGTCAAGATTTGGTCTTTACACCTCAGATAGGCGTATCTCAGTGTACAGACGAGACGGTGAGCGCTATTCGCAGTGTAATATCAGACCTGGACCTAATTTCGCTGGTGGCTCTATTATGGTTTGGGGAGGCATCTGTTTAACAGGTCGTACAGAGTTAGTACCAGTAGACAGAGGTACACTGACTGCCCACAGGTATATAACGGACATTTTAGAAGAACATGTAGTACCATATGCGCCAATTATAGGAAACGAATTCATGTTAATGCACGATAATGCA
Organism: Cetonia aurata; assembly: GCA_949128085.1. Classification (NCBI taxonomy): domain Eukaryota; kingdom Metazoa; phylum Arthropoda; class Insecta; order Coleoptera; family Scarabaeidae; genus Cetonia; species Cetonia aurata. Next base: position 53,705,837 of record OX421882.1, on the reverse strand, counting down.
CGACCGCATGTTGCAATAATCGTCCAGGAATACCTTAACGATGTTGGTATTCCAGTTTTAGATTGGCCTGCGGTAAGTCCGGACATGAACCCTATCGAGCACGTGTGGGACCTCCTTCACAGACGGATACGAACCCAAAATGTTGCCCCAGCGGACCTGCATGGACTAGCAAATGCTCTCCGTGACGAGTGGGAGAATTTGGATCAGGCTTATATACGGAGGTTAATTGAATCTCTGCCAAACCGTATGCGAGCGGTCATAAGAGCCAGAGGTGGCAATACTCAGTATTAAAAGCTACTGTTATGACATTTTTCTTTCCAAAATTATAATTTCTTGTTTTAATAAAAATCTCAAGTATGAGTTCTTGTTTTTATTTGGCCTGTATTTTATTTAAACAATCATAGAAGTTATATCTTAGAGCGCATTAAAGTATATTTACAACTTTATGCTACAAACAAAGATTATGCGATACTTTTATGATTCAAAACTAAATTATGCGATACTTTTTTGGCGGAGTGTATTAGGAAATATGCTGCAAATATGCATGCCTTTATAATTCACAAGGTTGGACAATAAGTATAAGATAACCTTCAAGGAATTACTAGAGAAAGTGTCATTGTATATTGCATATCATAAAATATAAGATAATTAGATATTTCTAAAACATTTGCTATTTATGCAAAACTTAATAACAGTTTTTAAATGTAAGTATGCAAAACTTCAGGATGAATATACGCTCTTTCGTTATTATCTATACAGTAGACTCACGATTATGTGACCTAACGTAGGATTTTCCTAGGAGCAGGTTTTATGCGTCGCGTACAACGCAAAACACCTAGTGCATTGCGCCGTTCACCCAATTCAACAATTGGTGTCGAGCGCCAACTATTTAGTTGGGCTGACTGGACGGCATACTACTCTAAGCGTTTTGTGTTGTACGCAACGCATAAAACCTGCTCTTAAGCTGAATTATCCTTCGAGTTGCAGCAACATCCAAAAGCACAAAGAAATTGAGATTGTTTGTAGCGCAAAGGTTTAATTTCAGAATTAATAATTGCTTATTAGTTAGCTTAGTAATTTGTAGTGTATGTTTCTTCTAGTTGCTGATAAATTTGACATACCTGATGATAAATTTTTTTTATATTTTGATGAAACTTGGTACTTTTAGTTCATTTTATATTTTCAGTCAACGTGGCGTTACATTAGTTGTAAAATTTGAGCGAGAAGAAGTTGCCAATTTGATGCCATTTTTACCATACGTCTATATATTTATGTATATAAACTAAAATTTGTTTTGCATTTTAAGTACCTACATATTCAAATACATGTTTATGTCTTTAGTAGAAACTTTGTTTTTTCATACTCTACTTTACCTTTCCCATTTTAAGCATCTTTTTTTTCCAGTTTATAAAATCAATTTTTTATCTTTTTGGATTACATAAAATAGTGATCCTCACTCCATAAAACAGAAGTATGAATTCCGTAGTGGAATCTAGTTAACACCGAAGTCGAGTACATTTAACTCCGTAACCTAACACTGTGAAGGTGTTGACGCAGCACCGCAACTGAGTTCATCTAACTGCGACACGGAGTTCACGTTACAGCATAACGGAGTGTTTGTAAATCCATAAAGGAATTTATCCAACTCTGTAACGGAGTTCTGCTAACACAAAATAAGGGTATCTTAACTCTGGAACAAAGAAAGATCATACCACCTCGGGTTAAAGCCAACTCCAAATTCAAATAATTTCAACTCCATTACGATATCAACCAACTCCGCACAGAAGAAATTTTACACAGTAAAGTGAAACTTTAGCTAAGTAAAAGTGTAATTTAACTCCGAAGATATTAGTATTAAATTACACAACTCCGTCACGTTTAACTACTTGTGCATTTGGTCGCGAGGGAACTACCAGACGGTGAGAAATCGGTGTTGAATCCAACACCGTATTTCTCTGTGTGTAACTATGTTAAAATTATATTTCTAGCCCGCAATAAATGTTCAAAATAATGCAATAATCAGTTCAAAAACCATAAAAAATTACAATTTCAATGTGTTTTTCATGATCACTTTTTTTTTAATTGCAAAACTTTTTGAATCGCTGTACGTACGTTTAATTTAATTGGCAACATATACATGAAACGTGAAATAAACATTTTATTATAACTTTAGGGAAGTTAATTGAAGTCAGTATCACCTGAAGTGCCAGGCTTCCTTTCTCTTACTGTTTTCAGCCTCAGATTTCCTCCGAACATTCTGTACGCCCGTAACTATTCTTTTAATAGCTTTTCTTCTTTTTTTTATTCCCAACACTTTCAATATTATCTCTTTAGGATGCGCAATCTTTAAAGCGCGTTCTCCCCACTCCATTTATTTGACCTAATCGGAAAACTAATGGTATGAAAATTTCATACCCTAAAATACCATAATTTGTAAAAATGTGATGAAGATTAGTCGTTTATAGAAGTTAACGATTATTTATTCCAAATTCACTTATAAAAAATTACTTATTGGGAAAGTTAAGGATATGCATACATTTTCATATCATGCATTATCGTTTTTCCGGGAGGTAAGGAGTGAGGGTCCAGCAATTATGTGCAAATGGGCATATACATATGTGCATTAGGGTGTTCCTTATATTCACATTTTTTGTGTTTTTTTAACCACACACCCCCTCACTTTTTTCCTTCTTCAATCTAGTGACTTCATAGCTAATTTTAGAACTGTTCCTTCATTTACCCGTGCCGCAGTTGGTTTAAAGTTCAAAATAGGAAAAATAATTTATCTTAATTGAATAAAGTATTAGAGGTACTTATAAATATAATATGAATAAGTCGTTTTTAAAGTTTCCTTGTCGCATTTCGGAAATAAGCGGCGATGTTCTTGGACGCAACGCAAAAGAAATTCCTTTTAATCTGCATCTTTTGTTTCAAATCCATGACAATCTCCTATTAATTTAGCCGATCGTCCGGCTGTGTCGTTCACTACATTCAAAGAATTGACAATTTTTTTACCGCGCATGTAGTGGACATTGGATTTCCAATTAGCAGCATCTTCTTCAAGAAACTGAAGATTGATATTAAATCTTTGGAAAAAATCCTACTGCTTTCTGATACAAATGAATCAACAGTTTTTCTCGTGGAATAAACATGGAATTACTTATTGTCAAAGTTAGAAACAGCAACAACTATAAGATATGAAAAGAAAAACAAAAAAATAATGTCATGTGTTTATTTACGATCCTAAGAAATATTAGTTGGGCGCTGTAAATATTATCACCTTTTTATAATGTTGATATTGAAATAATAACAAGGTAAATTCGTATTCCAAACCGTTTTATAAGTTTGGAATATATTAACGGAAATTAAACGTACAAATATAAGGTATGTTTGTTGATATTACACTTTCTACACTGGCTCATAAGTAAAACAGTATAGAAGATCGTCTCTCTGCATATCAGAGAAAGGTAAAACATGCACCAGTGTTACTACACCAACAAACAAAGCTATAATTAGTAAATAATCAGTACCTAAAGGACATAACTTTTTTTATTTGTTGTGTATAAAATAATATGTACTATTTATCAGGAAACATTATTAAACAATGTTTTCATAACTTTTACGAAAATGCAAACAGTTTCTTTTTATGATTTTCTAAATTTTGAGTAACTTAGCCAGGATTAATGATTGGGGTACCTCCGTTACTTTTAAATCTGGGGTAAGTTAGTAAAAATTTAGGAAATCATAAAACTGGTTGCATTGTCATGAAAGGAATGGAAATGTCTTACGAAGGTTTTATAGGAACTTACTTAAAACTTCGTTCTCTATCCTACGTTTCAAGCCCGGTGTGTATCGCTATAGTCAAAACAACAAATTGTCCCTAATTTCACCTTATTTTTGTTATACTGCTCTATCTCATTCCTTTCAAAAATTACGTAGGAGGGGGGCGGGGAGAGGAAGGCAATTTAGGACCACACTGCATGTGCTTTCTCACTAGGTCTATAATGTGTCTCACTATGCCTACCGACTTTTTTTGTGAATTATTTCCGATTATCAAATCAGAAGCGAAGAAGGAAAGATTTAACTATTTATAACATTCATATTTTTAACAATATGAGAAGACATATTGTGTTCTTTAAGAGATTTCACACAAACTGGAATGTGTATGTGCACAAATAATCTGGCATATTTCCTACCTTTTTTTGCGTAAATTTAGCACGGCTCGGTATTTACTTTCGAGACCATATCTTTACCACATTTTAAGTCCATTTGCATTTTAATGTTAATAATTTAATTTAACAATGTACCCCTTGCTTTTGTTACGGCCGCTTGTACTCCGAAAACTTTTAGCGGCACATCTCTGAGCAAACAAACGATAATTTATAAACTACTAGAAAGCGTAGTGGATAATAAAACACCTTTTAAGCTTGTTTACCGTTGAGACTTATGATATATTATGGCGGTACTAAAACGTTATGTACAATCTTTTGACTCCGGAGAGAATGGCAGAAGTGTAGATTCGCACCGTACCGCCTTAGATTGTGTAGTGGCCGTGCAGGGGGCGCTCGAGGCGACTAGGAAATCCGTTTGCGCCCCCCGTAGAGACATTGGCGTTGTCAGGCAGGCCCATTTTCTGCACGTGCCACGTAATTCAGCGCCAGAACTGGCTCGTGAACACGGATATTGAAATGCCACTTAAACTTTAAATCAAATTCACAAGTGATTCACTGATACGACCCGAACGGTATACGGAGGATGTTCATCGATATAAATGTGTCCTCTATTATGCGAAATGACCTCCGTTATATGGGTGCTCGGCTGCTTTATTGCATCGGTACCGAGAGAAATATACCATTTTCTGCATAGGCCAAAGGGAAACGGTAAGAAAGATATTTACATATTTGCAAAAAGAGACAGAATAAATGAAGAAAATGCGAGTGACGGGAGGGAAGCAATTATTCAATTTAATCTGGTTAAATGTGACAATCTTGTGTTGTATGTATGCGGAAAGGCCTAGTAATGATGAAGATCCTATTAAACGAAAATAACATTGAAGAACGCAATATAAGATGTCGTTAGGATTGACTTATTGTCACGGGGAAATTACACTGTAGTTTTTCAGTTATGAGCAGGGTAATCAAATGAAGAAATCCAATCAGTTTGCACTACATCATCAAGCCGGAGCATCAATCGTATTTGGATGATTCATCTTTTATTAATTCACTTCGTTCGGTTTTGTTAACGAAATAAATAGTTGTCAACATCTTACAACTTCCTATCCAAAAGAAGCTACCTATATGAACTGAACAAAACCAGATTTAGAAATATTGCAATACACAATTCTGCATTTTATTGCATGCATATACCGCAAGATCAACCCTATGACCGAACACTGCTGCTAGCAGACTTTATTGCCTTAAACAATATTAACTTAGTATACATTTCTTGGTGTCAGGGTTGAAACAGCGTCCTAGTACTTCCTCTGGCGAATGTTTCGTCTGCACAGGACATTTTCAAGGCCGCTTCTTTCGTCAGTTACGGTTCGGTAGGGTGTGAGAATCTAACCCTAACCGTCACACCCTACCGAACCGTAACTGACGAAAGAAGCAGCCTTGAAAATCTCCTGTGTCGTCAGGGTTCAGATTATTAGGATGTTTATGGATTTTAATGGATTCGTGAAATTTTCGGCTATGGTAGTGAGGAATTCGGGATAGAATTTGGACATAGCAAGTGCAGGCCCAGTTAGGCGCAACGTTCGAGAACAACGCTCATGTTCTGCAGCACGAGTGCCCACCGAACACTTTGTTTCACCAATGTAAATACTGCCGCATGAACATGGAATTCGGTAAACACCAGAAACTTACAGAGAATTACGATCTTTGATAGGAAAGGAATCTAAAAGTTTGGAATTAGTTTTAAAAACGGTTTTTATGTTGCGTTTGTATAGAATTCCTCCTATACGATCGGTAACACCTTAGCTGTATGGGAGATGGGCATTGGATTGGTAGGGAGTGGTTTGTGTTTTGGATATGTTGGATATAGGATGTAGGTGTCGGTTTATGGTACGCTGGATAAGATGTCTAAGATAGTTGTTCTTGGTCAGCGTTTGGTCAACATGGATAATTCTCTGGATAAGGTGCATTTAGGTAACGGTCGGAGTATACAGGTTTGCAGTCGAAGATGGCCCAACGAGCAATCAGAGCGACGATTCACTAAGACATCTAGGAAAAAAAGGATACCTTCCGACTCGACTTCCATGGTGAATTTAACGGAACTGTGTTGGAAGTTAAGGAATATAAGCAATGCCCCAACGAGCGATCAGAGCGATGATTCACTAAGACATCTAGGAAAGGAAGAATACCTTCCAACTCGACTTCCATGGTGAATTTAACGGAACTGTGTTGGGAGTTAAGGAATATAAGGAAGGTATCTGAGGAATCACGTCCATGTGGACAGATTACGCAGGTGTCATCAATGTATCTAAACCAGCATTGTGGTTTCTGGCAATAGGAGATTATCGGATTGGTTGTTCAAATGCCCCGACAAAAATGTCGGCTACAACAGGAGAAATTAGGGAATCCATAGCTACACCTGGAACTTCTTCATAGTAGCAGCCCTGAAATTGGAAATAGGAAGATGTGATACAGGTTTCCCCCAAGTCAGTTAAGTCTTCAGGTTGGAGGTTGGAAGATAGGATCTCATGGATTAACTGTATGACATCGAAGCTAACACGTAAATCCTGGGGATTTATTGTCAGTTCATCCAGTCTTTGTACAAGTGTCTGGAGTTTTGGATAAAGGAATCACTGTTGCCAGTGTAAGGTTTTAGAATATTGGAGAGGCATTTGGAGAGTTTGTAGACAGGACTGTTAATGGTACTAATTATAGGGCTCATAGGAATTATATTCATTGCCCTCTTATAAACCCATCCCCACGTGTCAGTTCTTCAGTTTCAGGTCAACAGCGACGAAAAAAGCAGCCCTGGGGATGTCCCGTGCAAGTGTGGAAGAAACGTCGGCCAGAGGAAGTACTAGGACGTGGTTTTAACCTGGTAATCAAGAAGTGTATATCATGTAAAATGACCGCGGAAGTCTACGTGAAAGTTCAATATTAACTTAATTTTATATATCTTCGGTTTTGGTGCAGCAAATTTAAGTAGTTGTTTACTTAAATTGATAAAAGTAGTTTGTTAGCCGTAAAGAATAACACTGTTAAAAAAATATTAGATTTAAAATCCGAATTTATTGTTATTAGGAATGATATTCGGAACTTAAGAGTATTAAATAAAACTACTTTTTTGGATACCTTATGTGTACACCAATTCCTTCAAAATATTACCTGTTTAATCAATACTTATTCAGATTTATGCTTCAAGTATCAAGACCAATAATTTTATTTGTTTGGAAGTTGAGTTATAATTTATGATTTTCAGAAATACAACATGAGAAAGAAAATAGTATAGGTTTATTTAATTAATAAAGGTGTGATTGTATTTTAAAAGACATTCTGTTAATATAATTTTCATATATATACCAGATAATCAGTCTCGTGATTATACTAAACGAAATGCAAAATCCCAACCGATAAGCAATGAACCAATTAGATGCAGTATGGTTAAAATTTAGCTTATCCCGACTTCAGGGTAATACCTACTCTTTAGAATTTTAATATTAAACGTCTATTGGTTACAATCTTAAACGGTGTTACAGTAACACCTGGTAACGCGTTTAAGAATTATTATGTTTGCATTCTTTCAGAAAAGCAATAACAAGCAAGAATACATTTTCTTGATATTCTATATTATACACAATAGTTGTATAGTATGTACGAACGGCATGTACTTATGTATTTGTTATGCTATCTTTTCAAGAAGAGTAATTTCTTGAAACAGTCGGTATAGTGTTCCAAATTCTTTTGGTGTCCCAAAACAATATATTTTGTTGATTTAGGAATGTATTTCTACTAGTGTAGCGAATGAAATGTGCTACTATGTATATTATACCTTATCGCCAATTCGAATAGGTACTACCGTATCTATTTGATAAGCTATACTTTGCTGAAATGTTTTCTTATAACAAAAGAGATATAAACCGTGACTGCTCGGTAGAAATATAATACTTTTACAATTAGTAACTGGTTCAGATTATTTATATCGAATTTCTTCAATGGTCAGAAGTTAGACGCACCGGTGAAAAATGATACCAACATCTAATGCTCGAGATACGCAAACACGCACGAATAACTCGATACATGTATCATTATTGCCTTTAATTATTGTAGCTAGTAAAATGAATTCCTTACATCCTCCCTACATAAACAGGGAATGACTTAAACACAATATAATACAGTATACTGTAAAAAAAAAGGTAACACTCGAGGTATATTTATTCAAGAATGCACCTAGTGAAGAAGAAATAAGATGAATTAAATCATCAGACATTGAGTTGAAGGTATTACACATTCCCACTACTGGTGCCCTAATCATAGAGGTCATTCTAGGTTTTCTACGATAAAACGTGTGATTCTGCCCACTGCACTGGATGGCGTAGAAAGTAGAGCATCTATTCTTTCTAACAGTTGAAGAGCATTTATATTGTCATATTTAAAAATATTTAAGAGGCGGCGTTGTACTTATTCCAACTCATGTACAGGGTTGCTCATTAGTGCGTCAAAGTCCAATATAGTCTTTAAAAAATAAAACTGAAGGAATTTATTTTATGCAAAGTGGTACAGTAATCAAAAGCGCACATTTTAAAAATAATTTGAAGCATACAGGGTGATGCCCTAAAGCGGGGCACATTCAAAAAAAAAAAATTTTAACCCATTGACAGCAGAAGAAGAGGTGTCAAAACAATTGACATCTGCGTTAGGAAGTATAGAGGGAATTCCAGAATTGCCTCTTAGCTTTAAGATATTCCCAGAAATAATATTCATAGGATAGAAGTTTAGAGTTTGTTGTAATATTTACTCGTAATTCTTTGAAATAATTCCAATCATTTAAACTTCTGCATTTTTTTTGAATTGCGATGGTAATAACCCTTAGTCCTGATGTCTTTTATAAGTTGGCTTGTGTACTATACTGGATACTGCTGCCTAGTATTGATTAAGACACATGTATGTAGTGGTGTAAAATATTTGAAATGCATCATTGATGTCACACAACATTGTTATGTAAATCTGTATTGCTTAAGGCATCTTATAAATATCAGTGTATGGAGACAAATAATTAATAAGTCAGGGATACCGGCGATAGTCTAGATACAAGAAGATAAACAAGTTTAAATTTTACACCACAATGTAGTTGACATTTGTAATTATGACGCTAGTGCATTGTATGAATTTTTAACACTGTAATTTATTCTTACATGTATCATCTACCGAAATTATTTTTTGATCATATTGCTCTTCGACGTGTGTAAATGCTTTTATATATTTACATCAATTTATTATTTTATTATATTATTATATTATATTATATATTATAGCATTTCTATGCGTCTATCATGCAGATTATTATTATTATTATTATTGCTCATTGACGTGTGTAAATACTTTTGTATAACTGGCACTAATAAAATTATTTATTTATTTAATTTGAAATGCAAATACTATTTTTTATATTCATAATACTGCAGGGAACTAGTTGGCGAAAACAGGAGACTATTGCTAGAAAACTATAACAATTACGTGACCTTAATGCACCACCGCACTTTTAATGTAATTTTTCAAGGTTCAAACATATAAAGATTTTTCGCACTAAACTTTTTGTATTTGCGTTTCTTTTACATTTAAGGAAGGCTAATGAAGAAACATTTAAAAATGTTGCAAAGAAATGTAATGCATTGTTTGAATTTTATAGATAGGGGTGATTATCATAATAGGGCTCGTAAGCATGCTATGGACAGATTATCTAAATGAAACTCTTTCTATCTGCACGCTTTCTGACCTATGCTATAGAGCCTAGAATCGCGCAGCAATGCCTAAAAATATCCATTCAGGATTTCGAAAATGTGGTGTATCACCGTTTAGCAGAAATTCTTTCCAATGCTACGATTATTTTATCTCTTTTATCTTAGACTAGACTGTCTAGATTCTAGATCTTTCTTGGGTTCCTATTAAACGTATTATTTCTTTCTGGCATACTTCTTCAGATACTTCTGCGACCCTTTCACCTCTATTCTTCCACTTTTGAGCTACTAGATTCTTTTATTTCTTCAAACTAAATAAATCATACCCAACGTTGATTGAGGGCGTGCGAAAGCATGGAGAGACGATAATAGTTTCAGATACATCAGAGAAAGAATAATCAGGAAAAAGACAAAAAATGAAGAAGATGAAACAATTACAATTATGAAAGAAGGAATTGAAAAGAAGAGGAGAACGCTCTAGAAGGAGGCTCTAAGGATGAGAAATTAGGAGAATAAATATATGGCAAACGACGACTTTGTAGTTGTAAAAGTACCGTCGAAAGCAGGCAAGATTGGAATAATACATACCACGGAAAGAACAAACGTTACGAAATGAATTTGGAGTAAGTTTTCATAAAGGGCTGCTACCATGCAATCGTTTCCAATATACAAAAGAAGAGCTTTTCTGCTTAACCTTTTCTCAGTGATCTTTGATTTTTCCAGAACCGATGGAATACCAACGACTTAATTTCAGACATGTGGTATTGCAACACCCATCGTTAAAGTTTTCGCCTGCAGTAATTCTCGACATTATTTGTTATTGTCATGTTTGGGAAAATAAATATAGCCTAATATGACCATTTATCCTAATTCATTTACATTTATTAGAATTTAGTTAGACATGTCGTCTAACCAAACTAACAAAGCATGTCGCTTTGGTACATAGCCATCATTAGATCATGTGCCGAAGCATGTTATCTGAGTAAATCCAAACAACTGCGATTGGCTTGGAATGAGTGTTTTTATTAGACTCAAATACAATACTATTCCACTTGGATAAAAATGTAATGAACTATGAACTCCACACCACAATGATAGAGAGGATATATCATCTTTGGTTATCGCCCAAATTATCCCCATAGCTAGGAATAGATGCGGTAAATCCAGTGTTTTGAATGTCTACCCTATTCTAAGATACGTATTGTTTCTAATAAAAAATATGTATGTACTAAGGATACTTCAACCTGAAATACTACCTAAAACATTTACCTAAAATGTTATTAAAAAGAAAGGAAAAAAATAAAACGTAAAAGATGTACTAATCATTCCCAGATTTCCCTACTTTCGCATAACTGATTTATCAAGGTAAATAAATGTGATTGCATATTATAATTTAATTTTTAGTTTCAATAATTTCTTTTTTATTACCAAAATCTAATAGATGACTGGTAACATTTAATATTGGCGGTTGCAGTCTTAGTCTTAGATAATGGAAAACTTGGAACTACTGATAGGAATCCTTTCCATATGGTTTCGGTTGAATTTAAGTAGACACTAAATACATGTAGGTTTAGTGACCGTGTCATTATTTATACATATGTGCTGTTTAATCTTACTATACGCTATTGATTTGTAAAAATGTATTACTATCCTAATCTGAAATATCTGGAATTTGTATGTGGTTCTGCTTAAACCGACATTTTATAGCGTAGTAATAAATATGAAAGAGAAAACTTTTGTTTTACTTATAGATATTAAAACATACTAATCCACAGGAGACCTTACTTATATGGTTATCCTACTAAATTATGGCAGGGTAATTAAATGCATTGCATCACTCTAAGTTGTCGATGTTTTGTCATTCTTTTTAAAGCAACGTCAAGATGTCAATGCCAATATAATGGGATGAAGATTAATCGACTGATCAAGAAATACTATATACATAATATACTGCCTACTTGTTCGGCAATAGACCACACTCAGCGTACAACAGCATACTTATTTCTATACGGTCACATATGTTTTATTTTCATTGCGATTGGGTATATTTTACATATCTAATATACATGTTATGGGAGTATATTTATAGTGTACACGTAAGAGTGGCATATAATCGGCTTAGACACTAATTTACCTGTTTTATTTAAATTAGGTATAACATTTAATTTGCTAGAGGTACTTTTTGCTTGTTAATTGTACTTATTGTTAGTATATGTTATATTATATTACACAGATATTATGGGGGGTTTTATTTCAAAATATTCAAATTACTCCAGAGGTTTGGGTGTTTTCATCTATTAGTGTAGAGATAAAGTGGTTTACTGCAGTCTGTTAGTATCTCAAAGGAAGCTAGGCTAAATAATAAACGTTACAACGGGTTTTAGTAGTTTCTACATGTAACACACCCAACATTTTACATAGATTGCAACCTATCTCTTAACAACAATAGTACGGTAAAACCTAGTAGATATTAAAACTGGATTTACATAATGAAGTATTTGAATAAGTGTACTCATTAACTTAATATCAAAATATCATCTATCCAAGCAATTTACGCCCACTATAATGATAATAAGTATATAGTGAATAATAAATTGCAATTATTGCCTGCTTATGTGATGGCCGTATAACATGTTTGAAAAATATTGCATGTAATCCTTGATTACACATATAGAAAGAATTTGTGAGTCTTATTAGCTTATTACTAATAACAAAGAACTTGGTATGAATACTTCCACTTCCACATGCAATTATGATTTATAGTGTTTTGCGTCTTGTGTAATTGGTCACAGTTCAAACTTGAACATTATATATTATAGTAAAGCAATAACATAATTATTGCTTTATGAGATTTTTATTTCCTAATTAACTTTTAACTGGAATTATCTTGTATTATGGACGACAGTAACAAATTTGTTCTTTCGGAATTCTTAAACCTCAAACATTACATTATTTATTTATGTTCCCTGAAATACACCCTCCAATTAGTAAAACAAATTTCCACAACAGAACTTTTGCAATCGTGTCGCGTCTTTGGCATTAATTGGGGTAGATTTTGCTTTGGGAAAATTGACATATTATTAAGTTAGAAATTATATTTAGGAAATTATAATTAGCCCTCTCTTTTGTTAATTAACACTGGCCCTTTGTGTGCTTACGTGTCGCGTTTATGTTCTTTATTGTTTGATATTCGTCTAGCCTTTTGAGGAATTTTCGTTGTGTTATGTAAACTGCTAACGATAACTGAATTATCCTGATTGAATTCCAACACAAGAGCGTAAAGGTAAGGTAACTTTGAAATTGAGTTAGGATGAAAGTTGTGAGAAGGTGTTTTAAATTTTGTTGTGATACTACGTGCAGGCTCGCATTTAAGTCTCTTCATGGAACGAGAGGTTCTTTTTATCCAAACAGAAATATGATTCACAAGTCAGGGGATTATTTTAATAAACTAGGCACTAGTTGCACTATAACATTGCTATTTTTATTGCTAACGATAGTACGAAATAAATTCAATTGGCCAGCTTCAAATAATTTAAGTAAATTTCATATAGCGTTAAGTTTACTGTACATTTATAAATATCGCCCAATATTAAAACCATCGCTAAATGAATTCGAGTGCAGTAATTTAAAAAATAAAACTGCTTGACCGATAATTTACATACAATTAAACAAAATTCAATAATAAATTCGAAAACGCTTTTTGCAGCTCATTGAACTAATGCTCCGCAGGTGGGTAATTAATTCTAGTTAATTTCGTCTTTCCGTTTAATTGTCATTCTCCCTTCTTTTTATAGCTGGAGAGGTAATAATATTTCATTACAATGTTTTGATAACTTCGGAGCAAAAGCTTTCTTGAGGGAAGCTTTTATGCTTTTAAGTAACTTTATGGGTCAGTAAATTACAATTATTTTTTAATGAGAGGAGCGGTTTCTATAAATGTCAGTGCGTATTTTGCCTATACGTTTCGCTTCTTTTTCATCCCGCTTTAGAGAATAATTGTTCATTTTGGAGGACTTTATTTTTACCTATATTTATACATAGGTATAAAATTGTTATTAAACGTACAAAACGAAAACATATAAGTAAAAATATAGTTCTTTTCACAAAAACGGTATTGTATTTAATATTATTTATAATTCAGCAAGAAACAGTATTCCTTGTATGTATGTAAGATTAGAGTGATAATACACTGCCACCTGAAAGATGTATTATGTTCCCTACTCTGTATTTACAGCTGGCCGTTTAGTCCAATTCATTTTAAAAATTGCAGAATGTCAGAAGGCCTCAGATTAGGAACTCTCCCTCTTCAATTGCACAAGCTCCCAGGTGCAGGGCAACTTTGAGAGTATCTGGATGGATCTTTCATCATGTTCCTAACAAAATCTATATTCTGCTTCCTCTGCTATTTCAAGCTTACTCAGATGCCCGTTCAGTTTACAATGGCCTGATAGCTTTCCTCTCAATATACGAATATTATTTTTACTTGGGTTGATACATGCTCTAGATCTCTCCTGGTTATATGTTCCCAGAAGAGTTTTAGCTTTCCTCATTCCCGGAACCTCTCCCAGTATTTGGATTTTTTCTGCTCTATTTCAGTTTTGAGTTTCTTTTCACTGCTACTTATCCCGCAAAAAGGTTCAGGCCCTACAAAAGGTACTCTAGCCTATTTTTTAGAGAGATTATCCTGTGTGTTCCGGAATCCACAGAATGGTCACCTTGTTCCCTTGCCTACCTCGTTTGGTTTGTCTAGACACTGCCAAACCATCTTATTGATTATATTTGAGCTCAGCGCCCTGATGGCTGCTTAACTATCAGAATTTATGATAATCTCTTGGTATTCATAGCGTCTATCAATGTTGAAGTGTATGCATCTTACAATAGCGTATATTTCCGCCTTGAAGATACTAGGGTACATGGCCTATATATTCCTGTTGCAGTTCCCTCTACCGTTTTGGAGAGCTCCGTGTACCATTTGATGGCATATCTATTCAGTTTTAAGATGGTATCTTTATCCCATTTGCTCTTGTTGCTGAGCTTGTGGCACATTCTTTCACTGAGCTAATCTTTTTTTGGCATATCATATCGGGACATGCCCACTTTCAGGAGGCTGAAGCGTGTGGTTAAGCATTCTTTTTCCGATCATTCAAGGTATGGTTTTTATCGCAATGATCACCATCAAAATATGGAGAGGAGTAAGATTTAGTACTAGCTTAATAGCTGCTCCAGCGTACACATGCTGATACTTGCATTTTGGAGAGATTAGCTGTCGCGGTAGCCAGAGTAGTTCTTTTGCCCCATAAGTGATTATTGGTTTCACTATTGCTGTATATATCCAAAGCAGTATTTTTTGGGTTGTATCCCCTGTTATTACCTGCAAAGTTTCTACAAACCATTAGGGCATTTTTTGCCTTGCTAGTTACTTCAAACTGATGCTTTCCCACAGAACTTTATTGTCCAGAATAATGCCTAGATACTGCATCTTCCCTCTTCAATGTCTTGCCCATCTATTTTTATGGTCTTGAGACTGGATTTTCTTCTTTGTTTTTGTGAATGCTACTAAGGTAGTCTTAGTGGGGTTGATGTTTGAACTATGTCCTCAAATTTTCCTCTTGCATATATGACTGTATCATCAGCATATTCTTGGCAAGATATGCCTAGATCAGTCAAACTGCATAGGAGTTCATCTACTGTCAAACTCCACATAAGTGGGGAGGTAACTTCGTCTTGTGGATATTCTCTGACAGTACTAACCGAGGTGGTCCTGTCTCCCTCCTCCGTTTCCACTAACCTTGTAGAAAGCAGTTGAATGATACTAGGCTGATAGGTCTTGAGTGAGATTTCGGATGTGCACTGTTCTTCTTAGACATTTTTCTGTTTTTGTCTGATAGCTTTAATGTTTAATTTCTTTTCAAATGCGTTTCTTTAACATACATCTAGTACTGGTTTGCACTGTTTTTTATTTTATTATTTAATAAATAGACAAACTTTAAAATTTTACGAACACGCATTTCAAAATCTGACATATGACCATTTTATACTTAGAAAATTGCATTTTTTGTATATTACATTTGTATTTTGTATATCGAGAAAATAAATTCCATTTATAAGGAAATTTATCTATTTCGTGGGTTTATCTATGAACATTATTTTTGAATATGAAATTTGTACTTCTTACCAAATTTTAATTTTTAGCAAACATAGTGAATATGAATACCTATTACATGTACACCTTTAAGTACATTTTTAACTTCGACATTTTTAACGATAATCGGTGATTCTCACGGGCTGACGGGCCTACGGGCCGGAGGGCGAGCTTGGGCGGGCTGAGCTGGCAAACGCGACGGGCCGGACCGGGCCCGTTTTAGAAAAGAGCGGGCCGGGCCGAGCCCGTTTTAGAAAAGAGCGGGCCGGGCCGGACCGGCCCGAGATAATTCCCAAAATGCGCACCTCTAATGTACATGTATTATATTTATTATAGGATAATACTGAAATAAAATTGGGTGAAAAAATATGGGAATCGGGTATTATTCATTTTAAGGTTGTCTAAAACTAATAAGGATAAAAAATAGTGAAAAATCATAACTGTGACGATAAATTCTTTTTTTATCTACTCAGTCAACACTGTAACATATACGGGGTTTATCTAAAACGTAGCTATATTGTTCCCGTTGCTATTTTATTCACATGCTAATTTTAACGCGAATTCTCTTCTAAGCCATGCCAATCAAGATGTAAATTCCACCGGAGCTGTAGATAGATACAGTTATACGTATACGTAAGGCAATACCGAGAGAGATTAATAACACTACCGTAACAACAATAATATTATGACAACTATTCTTCAGCTGCGTTAAACGGTATCACTTGGTTCACTCGCGGAGGTATGTCCTTAACATGTGCATAATTGAAGCAGCGAGAACCCATCGCTCACCAAGTAATCCTCGAGCAGAAGCCATATACCCGATACAACGTAGTGATGTTTGTAACCAGGCATGGGTTACGTATGTTAATACGTTCTGCGAGGGGACCATTAAGCTCTCGACATTTCGGCAAAATTTACATGAATAAATTACTAGTAATAACAGAGAAGGTCCTATCCGATTTTACTGCTAAAGATTATTTAATGCCGTGCCTATTGGGGTAATGGGTAGTTGCAACTATTCAATCGTAGAAGGTGTGGTTTTACTAAATGAAAATTGCAGTACTGTCTGATAAAGTTATAAATGATGAGGAAGAATTTGAGTTACTTTCTTTTGCTTAGTTTGCAACTCCTTCAAGGTTGTATTTTTAATTTTTCTGGGGTTAAATTTGTTTTTTCATTTATTTTGCTGTAACGCAATGAAATTAAAATTTTATTTTTTGTTCTTCATATTAATATAAGTTGGTTTTCTTGTTTAATTAAATAAAACACTTTAAGCCTGAAGGATCGTCAAGCACTTTTATTCTGGATTTTAGATCGAGGAAGCTAGTAACCGCGCACATCTAGGCCACCCTTACTGAACCCATTGTGGTATCTCTCCTAGGTGGCGTCGCTCGCCCAGAGCCTATCCGAGACAACCCAAACTGAGCATGAGCTTGTGCAGAGCAGCAGGCAAGGCGTCGCTAAAATCGGCCATGCTGAGCCAGTACTCCCCCAAGATGGAACCTCTGAGTTAGACAAGCGCCGAGCAGTCACATAAAATATGTTCCGGCGTCTCGTCTTCTTGGTAACATGCCCGGCACATTTGTCTGTTAGCCAAACCCATGGAGTGCTTGTAGTGGCCAGTGAAAAGCCCCACAACTTGACGTAGGTTACTGCGAGAGAGCTGCAGGCAATATCTTGCTGTCTTCCCTATTGGCCAGGGGATGGCTTCACGTGCTTGACGGCAGGTGGTTATAGACTTCCATCTATTCTTGTGAAGAGTGGCAGTCCATTGCTTTATTATGGTGTTGAGTGTAGCTGACGAATTAGGAAGAGCAGGTTCCTGCCCCATAAAGTGGGAACGCGAGCACCGCCCCGCCAGCCTATCGACAGCCTCGTTACCTCGATTTCCTTTATGACCTTTAATCCATTTGAGTGTCAAGGCATTATCGATAGCGACCGCTTGTAGGGTATTATGACACTGAACTACAAAGCCCTAAATGATTCAATGACTGTCACTGTAAAGGACAATACGCCATCCCTTAATACCGCTTGCTAAAATTTCTCCAACACCGTGCTGGATCGACTTCGTTTCAAACATGCCTGGTGCTAGTTCTATGTTGAGGTCAAGGTGCGGAGAGAAAACTCCTGCCCCCGTTCCCATTTTCGATTTCTATCTATCTATAAAGATAACGATCGAAGATTGTAGTTGGAACTTGGGGTCAATGAGGACGGAGTAAACACTTGCATTTAACATAAATTGTATAAACAAATTCTCAAAAACATCCACGACGAGGAAACAAGCACAAAGTTTTTGTTTTATACTACAAACAAGCAAGGAATAAATGCAATTGTACATATGGAGCTCCTTTGATCCAAATTTTTCTGGGAAATTGTATGTATATATTTAAAGGCACGATATTCTACCTTATATACGGTGTATTCGTACACCCTCACATATGTATGCATCAAGTAACCCTTACATTATATATACATAGCTGCGTAACTCTCTCTAAGATTTACAGAAGCTTCCATTACAGCACGTAGACACGTGCCATTAACAGATCAAAATTTACAATTAGTAGTATAAAGTATAGAGTGAGTAAGTACCCTGGCGGGCCATGTGCACTTTTGCTCTGGGCGTAACGTAAAGTAGTTTCGATCTATTTACATATTTCAAAGTGTCAAAAATTTGAACGCACTTTAAGTTTATGTACGTTTGAAAACCTACAGGAACATTGTAAATGACATCTAACAGCATGTCAGTTTCTTGACAGAAAATATAAAGGATACAAGTATTAACAGTATATAGTTGTTGTAATTGTCCCAAGAGTAAACCTCTATATTTATTTGGTGTACTATACAGTGTCGACAAAGTGACGCTCTATGAAAGGCACTATTTTATGAAAAGAAAATGTTCTCTGATTCTCTGCGTTTTAGCTATGACGTCATCAACAGCAATAAAATCTTTGTTGTTTTCCGAATACGATGATCTACGGTTCAGAAGATATAAAATTTTTTTCGGAAAAAAACAAAAATGCACGAAACAAACGATTATTTTTAAGGAACTAATCCTAAAAACTAAAGCGGAACTAATAGCAGTCTTTGCAACTATTTAATATGTGCATCGCTAAAAAGCTAACACTAACTGATACTTTGTATGAATTGTGAGATCACCTTGAAAAGATATCTTTATTAAGTTTTGAACTTGATGCCTTAGCCTTAGATCCTTTAAATTGTTTGGTCTCTTAATGATAAAATAATGCAACAAAATGATTCAGTAGCCTTAGATCACTTGAACGAGGTGATACATATGTAGGTCTCATCGACGAATTTTGGGCCAACAGGCTAAAATCTCTTCTAAAATTTTGTGAATATTGTAATATTTCCTAACAATATTTTCCTTGGCTGATAGACAGAGCCACGAAGCCCAATTTAATCACTATGCTTCATCATCTGAATTAAGTGAAGTAAGTAATTTTACTAAAATGTTTTATCGCACGATTAGGTAGATAATTGTTAATTTTTTTAACAGGATACGTATAAACAATTGCTGGAGCTGTTATTAGAGTATTATATATTGTTAAGAACCGATAGTCAAGCAAAAATAAAACCCAAAAAAGGGGTTAAAAGGCAACAAATTTTAGTGAAAAAAAAAAAAACAAAAATAATTCAAATTAAACGTGATATTGAAAACGATGCCAGTGCGTGCTTAATTGATATCTGACGTAAGAACTCGGAGCAAGATATTTTATCACTTAATTTTAAAGCAAAAAAATAGAGGGTATAGAAATACGATTTGTGAATAGCTACAAACAAATTATGGGTTTGGCTAAAGGTAACAGTAAAACTAAATTGCGAAAACAAAATTCAACACTAAGCAACACCCAGGGAAATGCGCATCTTAAACTTTTATGTTCCGGACAAATTCTAGGTTCAAGTCTAATCGAATCGAAGAAAATAATAGCAGTAATTCCAGAAAATAAATTTTACGTTTTTCACGTAATGTATAAAGGTCTCGTTTAAAAAATATAAATAGACGCCATGCAATTTCATCGTCATAAACCAAATGTGGGTTAATATTTCACACAATATTTGCACATTTTAGATTAGTAACTAGTAAGTATAGTGTCGAATCCTACACGAGGTAAAATTTTTAATATAATAATTGGCTCATATTGATTACAGTGATTAGCAGAAAAGCATTTATTTAATAACTAGTAAGGAATCTGTAATTTTAAACTAACACTATTTACATTACACAAATAAATTATGTTAAAGCGACTCAATACATATATTTTACTCTAATCTCTAACACCTTTTAAACTTAAAATCACTGCTTAAAATGACTGCAAAACGAGCATGACAACAAATGAATTATACCTTCATAAATGCATGAAATTGAGCAGACGCAACAAGTTGACGAAAGATTTAATAATTATGATTATGGTCTCATCTCTATTTAAAACACATTATTTGAGTACTAGATAGTAAATAGTTTCCAATTAAAGATTTGACTGTTTATTGCTTTCAATATATGAAACCTTCTATTGAACTAGTTATTTACATTAGAGTGCCGTAAGTTTCATTCACGGCGCGACAAATCAGCTTTCAGCTGAAATCGAAGTGCCTGAAAGAGTTGAAGCGCCGTAAATGACCTGATGCACGATATTTGTGTTAGATTTTTTTAATTATGCATATTTTACATTACAAGGAAGTGTCAAATTAGAAAATGTGCGTTCAGTGTGCATTAGGGCGGTGAGGTAAAAACTTTTACCGCACCAAGACGGTAAAATGAACTTGTGTGTTACGTTAGCTGACAGGTATGTTTACAGTTGGCGAGGCCAAAAATGATAATACCCACTTGGAAATGTTCGTTGCGGTCAAAGCAGACGTTTCGCAAAAAATATGTTGTATGACCCTTCTAATAACTTACTATTTTGCCATTTGAAAATATGTTTCCCGAAACATCTTCGAACCAAAAGAAAAGGGGTGAAACAACAAAAGGCATTTATTTTCAAAAAGAAAAAAGCTTATGTGAGAACCTTTAACGAATCGCTATCTAATTTCGTTTAAATAAAAGCAGAATATTTTTTTATTAACTAGTTTCTTTTATAAAAATAATATAAACATGTTTCTGCGTTTTCCAAGAAATCACTTACGAACAAAGTTATTAATATTGTGTGCCACTTCATCAACACTCCTTGTGTATGTCCATATGTGGGTATCGTTTGTTTTATTATCTATGGGTTTATGTTGCCAAAGCTTCTTAAAAAATAGATTTTTGTAATAGGAAATTATATCGTTTAGGGAACATTGTCTGGTTTATTTTATGTTTAAAAAGTTTATGTGTATAAAATATGGATTTCTGATAAAGTAAAATTTGTTTGTTTAGGAATACCAATTTTACTACAATGATTTTTCTTTACTCGATCTCCTACCGATCTTCTAGGAACCAAATAAAAGTGTGAACTTCGACATCAATAAATCATTTACATTCATAATGATTGTTAATTTAAATAAAGCCACGCTACAGAATTTTTAATTGTTTCGGAGTACTTCAGCAAATTAAACTTGTGTTATAATTAATGGACTGGGGGAAATTAGTAGTGTTGACTGGCTCTTAATTACCGATCTACTTCTATAGAATGAATGTTAAACCTTTTTTTCGTTGACAGTAATATACTTTGTTAAAGGCAACGGCCTAATGGACATTTACGATTAAAATGTAACAGAAATCGTATAAAAATTGGTTATAGATAAGTTGTTCAATGTTGTATTCGAAATGCCTAGGTAATTAATTTATGGTAACGGCAGGTCAACTATATGTGGTATGCTTTAATATACAGAGTTCCGTTTTACCGTTGATGAAGATACTTTTGCTATTGAGAAGTGTGTCCAGTGTAGTGAAGTTTGTAGTTAGGTGTTTGAAAGTGTGTAATATACAGGATGTTCTAATTAACATGCTCACCGTTAGTAGCTTGTAAATATCAGTATCTTTAATATAAAGGCTGGATTAAATAAAAAGAATGTGCATGATGTCAAAGCCCACTTATCGAAATAGCGCTAGAGAGGATAAACTGAAAATCGCCAAATAAATTTCGTTTTATGATGGTTTGGGGAAGTTTTATTGTATTTGGAATATATGTGTTTTGTAGTGCCCAAGTTCATAACTTCAAAAATATTTAGAATTTTATTTAGCAAATTGTATGTCGGTTAGAGTAGATCACAAATTCCCGCTGCCGTTTTGTTGGATCATTATAAGAAGACAGAAATATATTTCTCTTTATATGAGATTAATTGTTCATTTTAGTTGATTATATAGGTACTACTATTATATTATTCAATTAAAATCAAAATGTTTTTGCTGATACTGTAAACTTCCTTATAATCAGTCAAACAATGCACTAGCATAGTATACAAATAGTAGCTTTAAGAAACTAAGCAACAGCTTTTCCGACTTATTTTAAAGTCTTATTCTTTTTTCTTTTCTTTAATTTCTCTTCAATTACAAAGGTTTTTGTCACAGTGTGTTTCTTATCAGAATTCAATATATTTGTAAATGAGAACTTCGTAGATCGGCAGCAGGACGGCTGCTTGGGTTTAAACATATGGAAAGGGATTT
The DNA here is from genome assembly GCA_949128085.1 of Cetonia aurata. Lineage (NCBI taxonomy): Eukaryota > Metazoa > Arthropoda > Insecta > Coleoptera > Scarabaeidae > Cetonia > Cetonia aurata. Next base: position 53,683,184 of record OX421882.1, on the reverse strand, counting down.
GATAATCTTTCTACGGTTGACATATGGTTATTTTGAACAATATGTTATCCTCAGGCTAAACTAATATTATTTTCAACTTAAATTATGTATTATTTTCATCTCGGTACTTTTAGTATCATAAATTCCATTTCGAATCAATATAAATGTGACGATGGGGATTTCATGGTTCCAGAAGCACTATGGCAAGTGTCCAACGTACACCAGATGGTGTGTGATATCTATTGGGTATAATCTGGGTGTGATGCATATTGTGCTCTGCATATTTTCTTTTATTTGGGAAACATTTTTAGATTTTTCAAATAGGTGTGTTTGGTGCGAGTGTTGTATAAGAAACTACATTTAAAAATACAAGGAACCCCAATAAATTTGAATGGCTATAGTGACTACTGCTTAGCTATGAAAATTGCTATACAGTTGTATTTAAAAAAATCCAGATATCCTTGATTTTATAGAATCTCCAAAACATGCAACTGGAGATAACACGTTATAAAAACACAACTATTTTATCAGAAGTACTCATCTATGAATCGTAAACTAAAACAAGGGTAGAATATAACATAAATTATATCTTGTGATTCCGAAAATAGCTAAAGTGCACGAAAGCGTGTGGTAGAAGCTATAGACACATGGTCACAAGAGAAAAACATTAGATCTTGTGTGCACTGTACTGGTGCAAATTAATATTGGTTTGCATTTGCTTTGGATACCCATATTTGAAACGTGTACATATATGCACACTTAGGTTAATGCAAAAGTGAAGCTGACGAACTCCATATTTTTGTACTTTCATGAGCAGGTTTATCCCGTAAGACAACTCGGCCAGAAGACCTATTGTACCCCCATGATGTTTTAGCTCTCTCAACCTGGTTGCACTCGAACAAAGAGGATCGCAAATTGGTCGAGAGTAAGTTTACTTAAACTGGGTTGGTCCAATCTAGCGACCCTTAAATGACTCCGTCTATCCCTGCCCGTTACCGGACAGTGGGTCAAGAGGTGCGCAGAAGTTTCTTCTGCTCTGCCACAGTTTCTGCACAGGGAAGAGTCAATTATCCCCATGCGGTGCAAGTGCTTGCTCAGGATGCAGTGGCCAGTTAAGACTGCCATAAGTAGTCTTAGTCTGTTCCTGCTCGTAAAGACTTCCTTGCTTTTTACTCGTCTGGATGAATCCCGAGAGTTTTGCAATGTCTGGCGCCGGCAAGTCCATTCCAATAGGAGTGGTGACTAGCAACTAGTTCGGATCTGACAAAATTTTGATGCAGCCCACACGTTGGTTCTGGACCTGTGAATGTTCGTTCACTGGTGCGTCTAGCTAGTTTGTCAGCCGTTTCATTACCTCTGATCCCAGAGTGGCTTGGAATCAACGATCAACAATCTCAATGTAATGCTGTATGCTCCCAGGGTAGCTTCTAACGACAACACCAACTGCAGCGCAATTTTTTTAAGATAGCTGGTTACACAAAAAAAAACCTAAAAATACGTTGCAGAAGGTTTAAAGTACTTATTTACTCATTAACAATTTCGTGGTTGCACCGCTTCCTTTGAAGAGCGTAAACGCAGGTATTCTTTATTTATTTAATGACTAGCTCAAAAGATCGTTATAAGCAAATTCAAAAGCATGATTTATTTAAGAACTAGAGCAATCTAATAGTTTTTATTTCATAGCACCATATATTTCTAATTTGTTTTGCTTTAATTTGTATAGGTACGTTATTTATGATGTTTTACATATATCAAAATAATTGAGCGTGCTACAACTATTTCATTATTCTTATTTTTGTCTTTTGCACTACACTTAAATCCAAACTACTGTTATACTATACATCATGCTCAACGTGATCTTGATTTTCTACTTTAACCGATTTTGTTGTTTAAACTAATTAAGTTCAACTACTCTGCAGCGGTATATATGATCCTATCGAAAGTTATACTTAAATAATTGGCAGTAATGACATTAATATTTCATGCATGCATTGATCTATCTATAGCACAGCACATACATAGTTATTTCTATGACATGTGATCTATTTATAAACATGCATCACTTAATGCAGTTTTAGGACGTATAAAAATTTCAGAAGTTAACTGCCTGTTTATTAGCGGTTATTTTTAGTCTGCTTCCTTTCACATTAACACGCACGATTCGTATATGCATTTCATTTGTATATATGTGTTGTGTATATATACACGTGTACATAGCTTATGTGAGCAAAGTATTTTATCAAATAATATATCCCGTAGTGTCATCGTGTTATATTTCTAATCGTTGCGGTATTTTTTTTGCCAATACTTGATGCCATTTGCTAAAGAGATAAAATGAAACATTGTAATTGAATGTTAAATGTGAACCGCCTGAAATTAATTTAGATTATATAGAGATGTAATTTGCAATTTGGAATAATCATAATAAATTTAGGATTTAGTATATGTGTAAAGAAAAAATATAAAATTTTGGAACTGAAGTGGTAAACACCAATGTTTTCTAACTTGTTCAATCAATTTTTAATTCAAATTTAGCAAAATCATTATCAAAACTGGAATATGAGAGTTTGCGTTCCCAATATATTCCCAAATAAAAATTTCTAGGAGGAACTATACGATATTGGCGAACCTTTCCTTAAAATAATATTTAAGCTTAATTTATTTACGCGATTCGGTTATTCACATGCGAAACAAAGCCGGGATGCTATTCTTACTAGTCGGAATGTTTGCAGTCTAAATATGCGCTAGACAAGGTTACATTGATCCCTGATCCTCGACGCTAAAGCATCACCCTTTAAACGATCTCGTGGCTTCAGTGCTACAAAGGTTCAGAACAACGTAGCTGCAAGACTTTCGAGTGCCAGGTTGTCGCCTCTTCAAAACTAAACAGGAGATATCTACTTATGGAAGGAAGTGGAAAGGGTTAGTTCGTGATGTGTAGCTTCTAACCCAAGAGAATATATGTAGATATATGTAGATACATTATTAAACGATATTATTATGAGAATATTATTTTTGTATTTTACGTCTCATTATATCATAAGAATTGACTGCTCTAAATTTAGAAATGTAATTACACATATCCAAGTGATATTGTTTCAATAAGTATGCATAATATGATACACATAATGGTTTAAAAGTGGTATACTATAAAAAGAAGTAGTTGTTTATGATCAATCAATTTCAAAGAATGCACATGGCAAATATTTAATATTGATGTAATTGAAAATTTAATAAATATACCATCAACAGACCATTTACGCCTTCCTAAACTTAAATAAACCATAAGTTTTAAAGGTGGTTTGCCACTTCCGCGCTTTCCGTTTTCCGCGCCCCATTTGAGCACCTCTGTATTCCCAAAATGCATAGAGCTCTGTTAAATTATACCAAGAAAATTATTACCATTTCTTATTCGACATAACTATTCATATTTCTAAATTTCACTAAAGAATTTTGACGCACAACAAACAAAAATTAACCTCCAAATATCTTGTACCTATTTTAATTTAAATATTTCATAAAATTTAAACGTTTTGCTTACTGTGGTATCATAAAACATCTCCGAAATCTTCCAAATATCAGACGTTCTAGTAGAAGTCGTTAAAATGTCCTCTGACCCCGATATAAATTTCAACTGCAGCCTCGAGCATTGCAAACAACTATCTTACTATTCCTGACAAGCTCGTGGATGTATAAAAATATTTTCAGATTGTGAAGTTATTACAACAATATGTATTCCAATTATGAAAATTTTAATTCAGCTAACAGTTATCTAATAAATGAATTTTGCCATGTAAAAGGCTCAGCCTGTATATCAGCAAAATTTTACACACCTAGATTAAAAGTTCAATCTATTCTTCAAACTGTATTTTTATATATTATTTCTAAGCTTCTGTTTCAATACTTTTGGAAAGTGCTTGTAAAGTTTCCCCAATTATAAAATAAAATTGTTGTACAGAATCTTGCTCAAAGGCGAAAAGAAAAAGGCCGTATGAAAGGTAAAATATTAAATTAGAGTAAAAGACTGTTACAAAAAAGGTATTAGTGGCAATTTCCGAAATGGTTTAAATAGAGAATAAAACCCCGGCGCTAAGCAATCTGGGGAATTGAACTGTATAAACAGAAATGAATCGATTATCCGCACCACCACGCAGTGCACTCTCGCTCATTGACGACACCCAATAAGGAAATCGAATCCACCGCGTTTTCCAAGCAAAGACGAAAATATTCCCATCGCGACAATGGCTTTAAAATAGCATCAAGGGAACCTAACTGCGTTCCAAATTTATTTATATGCGCGGGTATTTGTGTTATGTGTCGTTAAAGCGGTCCTTTACCTTCCGAATTTTATTGCCGCGCTGGCGACATATGATTTTATGACGTAGAGCGATTGAAATCCCCAGAAAAAAATTAAAATAAGGCCCTGTAGAGATTAACGTAAATATGTGGGATAGTAATATGACGATAATGATGTAGATATATGCATAAATTAGTAAACCTAAAACCGTGTTACTATATATTTCTTTTGGGCCTATTAGTCAATCGTTCTTCTGGTCATCATTAGACGCGTATCTTTGATTTGTGTATCTGCCAATCAAGTTTAATTAGATTTAACCAATTCAGTCATCGCAAATCCTTTCCTACTGATTTGCCTCTAATCAATAGGTAACCCTCGTTTATAAAATAAACTGAAAACATCATTAACGGTCACGTAATCGTATATCTATTGCATGCATCGACGTTCTCAATCAATCTAATGTCCTATTCTACGATAGAAATGACAACCAAGAGGGAGCAAATCCACTTATTTATTAGTCAGAGCTACGAAGTGCGTACAATAAAAACACTTCCCCGATAACTATAATTATAAAGTTCGATCCATGACTTTGCAATTATACTGGAGTACTGAAAGATCCCTCTTTAGTGCCTCATATGTATGCACTAGAGCACGTTTCGTTTCCCGCTTGTAAGGGAACACCTCAGTACAGTTACGACGGTAAAGAAGTCAATGTGTAGAAATTGATCTATACGATGCACAGTTGCAGTCTGTAGAAGCAGCTGGTAGACAAAAATCGAGCGACGCACAGTGGTTTCAGTCCATATAGAGATTTGCCAAAAATGCATTTTCGCGATGTCATCCTTGATGTTCGAAATTATTACTATAGTAAAGTGTACATACTAAAGTATTATTTACCAAATTTTCTTTTTGTTTGGAGCTTCCGCTATTGTTTTACAGTGCCTGAAAGTTGAGCGTTCCGATTATTCCCGAGAAAGGCATACGCGCGTGCATTGAATGTGTAGTGAAATAAGCTAATACTTTATCAATATTTACTAATGTATTATATATCAGTAGAACGAGTGTTTCATCTACTTTCCAGACCTATAACTTCCTAATTAAAAAATACATTAGTTTCTTTTGTAGAATCGTTTTTTCATACCTGTGCTGAAAATTAGATAATAACTACTTTACTAAACTTTTAACCACTCGCCGGGTTTGCCCGGGTCAAGCTATTTACTGCATTTGGAAGCTAATATATTTGTCTATAAAATGTACTAAAACTCAAACTGCATTTCGCTGCATTTCTATGTGAAAATTAAAAAATTGGGAACAGGAGCGCGCTTGCATATTATTATTTTCTAATGCATAGCGTCAATTCTTACAATATATGTTTTTAATTACATGAATAAAATAAAATTCTATATGTGTCCTCTAAGGTACATACATTATAAAGATTACAAAATTCTAAAAATATATTAGGTATAAACATTCCTGCTTAAATGTTGTTATTTTATGTGGCGTACACGTAAAGATAGAAAATAGGTACCTATCTGATATTTTTATTTGTGGCATATGCCGCATATTTATAGTATCAAAATATATTAGTAGTTGATAAGGTAGAAAATATCGTTATTAACCAAATCCGTGTTTGTTACTGGCATAATAAAAACAATCAAAACAAGCGCAAATTTCTAGAATCATCATTATTTTTCTATTTGCACCAAAATACATTTTGTGATATTCTTGTGGTAAGTACTAAGTATAAAAGCTACCTAAAAGATACAATTGTTAGTTTTGTAGAAACCTGTATTACATTGTTTTCAACATATTTCTTCATATTAAAACAACTTAAATAGAAAACATGAGCTATATAAATATTAATAAACGCGAGTTATGTGTTAGTTTAATAGAACATGGAAAGCACATAAGTACAGTGCATATGTACATCAAAGAAAGGGTTCCTGGTTTAACTGAAGCAAATAACACCTGTACTGTTGCAAGAATTCAAAAATATTTGTTGCCAGAATTCAAACAGCGATGGAATAAAGCTGGCAGATCTAAAGACATATCTTTGACAAGATATGCTGAGTGGCTCAATGGCGATTTTCGTATACAATTCGATGAAGAGGAGGCCCCATCTACATCACATGCAAGTAAACGAGGAAAACCGTGCAAAGATTATGAATTATCATCGGCCAGAAGCAAGCACAGACAAGCCATTAGATTATTTCAGGAATCTGGGTTGAATCATATTCACCATTCCTATATACAAGGCCTAAAATCAATTGGAAAAAGTAAACATGCTGCCATTATTGAACAGTTACGCTCTATGCCGACAGAAACCTTGGATGGACTTCATAAGAATTTAATGGAAGAAAAGATATCTCTGGTGCCTTATTCGAATGACGAAGCACTTGCATTGTTACTAGATCTAGATTTAACTAAACAACAGTATGAGTACTTTAGAAAATGTATTACAGATAAAAACCTTTTGTTTCCAGCGTACAAGTACGTGCTCGAAGCGAAAACCCAGTGTTATCCAGATAACATGGAAATAAGTGGTATAGGTGCTAAAATAAAATTGCAGTCTCTTTTAGATCACACAGTTACTAGATTATTGATGCTTGATTCCATTAATCTCCCTGGTGGTGACGCAAGATTGATTTTATACTGTAAGTGGGGATGTGATGGTTCTTCTGGACAAAGCGAGTACAAACAAATTTTATCAGGTGAAAGCAAATTAATATCAGATGCAAATCTACTGATAGCATCGCTCGTACCACTTAAGCTTGTTAGTGAAGTGGATGAAAGTGTCTTTTGGCAGAATCCATCGCCTTCGTCAGTACGTTTTTGTCGTCCTATTCTTATAGAGTTTGCAAAAGAAACTCATGAGAAAACTAGGAGTATAGTTACAGATATCGAATCTCAAATACTTGCATTAACACCATCCTCCGTGCTAATAAATACAGCAACATTTTCTAAAAAACACACATTATATTTTACTATGGTCGATGGTAAAATTGTTCAAGTTTTGACGAATACTCCATCGAGTGCTAACTTGAATGTATGTCTTGCCAAACCAAGTGAAATGAATGATCTTGCAAGAGTAAGTCAAAAACCAGAAAGAGAAGAAACTTTCAGGTTTGGTCTTTCAACTTTGCATGCCTGGATTAGGTTTATGGAGTTAGTACTTCATGTATCCTATAATCTACCGTTCCAAAAATGGTCTGTTACCACCGAAGAAAATAAAAAACTAAAAGCGGCTAAAAAGCAACTTGTGCAGGATCGTTTCCGTAATAAATTTGGTTTAATAATTGACAAACCCCGTCAAGTTAGCGGCAATACCAATGACGGAAATACTGCAAGAAGATTTTTTGCCAATTCCTCTTGTACATCCCAAATAATAGGAGTTGATGAAACACTACTAAGAAGATTTTATATTATACTTCAAACTATGTCGTGCGGTAGGAAAATAAATCCGAGAAAGTTTGGTGAATACGCACGATCCACAGCTGAACTCTATGTAAACAAATACAATTGGTACTATATGCCATCTTCAGTTCATAAAGTACTTATTCATGGAGAGAGCATCATTACATACAATTCAATATTACCTCTTGGACAACTATCTGAAGATGCTCAAGAATCTAGAAACAAGGACTACAAAAAATTCCGACTGCATTATTCTAGAAAATATTCGAGAACAGCTACGAATGAAGATCATCATACTTTACTATGCTCATCGGATCCATTTATAAGTGGTCTTAGAAGACAACATAACCGAAGCATATAGAACTCGATGAAGAAGCATTAAATTTACTAGATAGTGATGAATAACGTAAAAACAGGTATTTTGTATAACGTTATGTACCACTTACTTTATAACTGATTTAACTTTTATTATTATTTCGAAAGTTGTGACTCTGTATCATTTCACCTATTACTTTTAACACGTGGATAAAATTTATGTCACTTTGTCCGCATTTAAAAAATGCCGAATATCATATTTTTATATGAAAAATGTATAAACAGCTACATATAATTCTTTTTGAAACACTCTGTATACATCATTATTATAATTGTTATATTAATAAGTAGTGTTTATTATATTAGTTTTTATAATTTAATCTTTTAAGGTGAAATATATGCAATTAATTACACATCTTCATATGTAGATATTTTGTTCTTAATAAAGTAATAATATTTTCAAAGTTTTTAATTGTTCACATTAAACTTCAACTATTTAGCAGTACTCATACCAAATTTTATGAAAATCGGTCCAAAGATGACAAAGTTACAGATTTTTGGCAAAAAAATGTCGATTTGGAACCACTGTACGACGGCGAGTTATTGCAGTAAATTTAACGGTAATTACGAATACACCTTCTAGGAAAGGTAGCAACTAAAGTCCTGATCAACACTTTACTTAAACCATTAAATCCAAATTAGTTTGAATGAAAGTCATTGTAAACTACACAGTAGAAAACCTTTGTCAATTTTACTAAAATTTAACAAAAACATTTTACTAATGTAATTGTTAAGTGTACCAAATATGATACTATTATATTTAACTATATCCGCTGGTCAATGTTATGAATTATAAGAGTGGATCTGTTTGAACTAAAGTTGGAGTTGTACTCATATTATCTTTTTTACTGATAGAGTATGTGATCCTAAAAAATTAATAGTTATAAAAAATGTTTAAACCAATAATATAAGATTAAATTTTTAAAATACAGTAGATGTCCTACTTGAACTAATATAATGGTACACGGTAATTGCACACTGTAATTTTTGATATCAGTATTAGTTCGTCAATATCTATTAAATGGACGAATTCATTATGTGATGTTGAAAGCATTCCTGACTGTTTCACGTACTTTCTAATCTTTGCATCATCGTCATGTAGATTGTAATTTCTTTACTATTTTTCAAAAACTAGGTCTATATCAGTGGTCGGTAAGCAGGCCAATAAGTAGGTTTTGTTCCGGTTTGCTGAATCTGAATTGTTGACAAAAATAGTTGGCGTTTGGGGTTGATCAATCTTTTAGCTACGAGTTGTCCGGAGGTTTGCCTCTAGAGGGGTATTACTTGTTGATCAGCCATCTCGTCACTTTTAAAATGTAAGAATACCATGGTGGAATATTAATGTGACCTTGTTTGTCATAGCCAGGCACATAACATTATTTAAGCACCCCCATATCAATCTAGACTCGAAGCGATTTGCTTTTAGAGCGCTCAGCATGTCCTGGTTATTAGTACATATATAGATGTTAGCTCCTTTCATCACTTTCTTGAGTTTTTCTTGTTCCATATTGGATTCGCATGTGTAGCAAACTAGAGATCATCTTCCAAATTTCAATACTTTGAATGCTTGCCTAAAATTTCGTTTAATAGACATAACGTCCGTTAACATTTCTAGTGACCTTACCTCTGATTTGAAATCGTGTGGGATTATGAGATATCGTATAAGGTCACTTTCTTGAAAGTTGTGCGTCATCTTTATCCTGTAAGCACTGAGGATCGCCTCCTACTAACTTGTAGGTGAAGGGGTGTAACATTTAGTATCACCTCCATAGCTGCTGTTGGGCAAGTGCGCATTGCACCTGTAGTTTCCAAGCAGGGCATTCTCCGTAATTTCTGCAGTTTATGCTGCACTGCTTCTTCTTTCAGTTTTGGCCACCATATTTTGGAAGCGTAGGTGACCATGAGCCTTATAACAATATGATATAGTCAGTATACTAGTTTTGGTTGTAGACTCCAGGATTTCCCAAAGAGCATTTAGCAAGCCCAAAATGCCACTGTTGCGCCATGGATGATTCTGTTTAACTATTTTTTCCAATTCCGTCCTCACCTTTCAGGAATAATCTATATAAAAATAGTTCCGTCCTCTTTGTAAATGGTACAATTGTAAATATATCAGTATTTGTTTGAAGCCCTTGATTTATTAGTCATTTTGTCCTTTTATGTCAGATTTTGTTGTAGAAAATGATGTAATATGGAACAAGCAAGAAGTTTGATATTAAGATATTTAAAGGATTAAAAACATATCGTATCATATTATATCATTCCCATTTATTGGTACAATAAACACGCAATATATTACATATAAATTGATCAAAAAGACTAAATCATCTTGGGATGTTTTTCCTTTACCCTTGTATCATTCTCTAGCATTGCGTCGTCTGTCTGGTGGTCTTTCTCAAAGCGAATCTCTTCAATGTTCAATTATTTCTTTGCAGTAATTTCAACTTAATAAACATCCCGAGCAATGTCTAGGTATTTAAGTGAATAATTTAGATTTTAAAATTGAATTTAGAAAAAATTCGTCAAGTTCTTAAAATTGACTCATCTTAGAATTATTTCTCAAGAAGAAACAATTAACACTGGATAAAATACAAAACTAAAAAAAAAATTAGTTAGACAGTTTAGTAAGCACAGGAATGCATTAATTTCTACCCCCCCCCCTCGGTTCTACTAATGTGTGTAAAGTAGCATTTTCGAATTTTAATATTAGCCAATCTTCATCTTCTGGGGCACGTCTGTGGCATCTGTCTATGCGTTGTTTGGACCAGGCTGGACCTCACTGCTGGCTATGGGGGTGAGCTTAAGTTGTCTCCCAAAACCAAATTCTTATCGAAAAGGCAATGACCGAATTCTCTCCCAACAGCAGGAGGCCACACAAAACTAGATAAATAATGAGGTAGTCATTACGCTGCTACTTCCTTCTAATTTTTGAAGGTGTTTTCTAAATCTATCTTTTTATTTTATAATGATTACACTCAAATTTACTGTTATTTATTTATTTTTGATCAAGTTTTCAACTGTCACTATTGTTGACAATTTTCATAATTAGCAATAAGGTATGTTTTTTCTTTTATCATTGAACTATTTTCAATATGAACTGTGTAATTCTAATTCAACCGATGAAGACAGAAAATACTGTCGAAATGTCTAATTTTAAATAAACTTAAAAGTATCTAAAAAAGCCTAAATTTCCACCAACGTTGGAGTTATTATTTTTATTGACATTTATTGAATTTCCATTTTTTATGATTTTGAGAGTTTGTTTCTTTTTTTATTTGGATCAAATTGTATTCGTTTTTTTTAATATAAATGTGTTCCAACGTTTTTCGCTGACAAATACGTTGTCCGGGTTCATAGAAATAACACCGGCGATATGTTAAATGAAATTTATTAATTTAGGTACTTCAAGTCTATTAAAAATTAAATTCTGTCAAAGAAAACAAAAACTAATTAATCATTAATGACTAATAAAACACTTAAATAAATGTTCACTTATTTACGTTCATTTATCTCTACTGTCAATTTATATTTCACCGTACATATATTTATTTATTTGCACTCGCCTCTCTTCGTATTCGTCGCTTCGATTTAACCGATTCAACTAACTTTACCCGATCGCCGCGTCGTATTTAAATACTGTGCGACCACTTCCAGAACATTCGAACACAATTCGAGCCACCTCTCGGCGCTACTAGAATCCAATCTGGAACAATTACGGCTCTTTCATTCGCGCATTGTAAACAACAAACTGCTCCGCCATCTGACGTTGCGTACGTGAACTCTCGCTGCATTTACCGTTAGCACCATCTCTGAGCATTCAAAGTAAATTGGCGCTCGTAACAATATAATAAAGCCCCCCTGGTCTTGCGTTTTGCCATTTCCATCTATTTTGTTAATACAATAGCGCTATAAGTAGATATAATTCGTGTCAAAAGGGAAACCACTCGACTATCTCGGGAGGCAACTCGACCCGTCTCCAGAGACAATCCGTACAGTGCAAAAGTTACCTGTTAATGTCGGGAGACAACTCGACTGCACCGGATAAAAGGATTACATCAAAAGGAATCAATTTTTGGGGTTTGTGCTTTCTTAAAAAAAAAGGGAAACGAAGAGATCAAACATTTATCCGAGGTATATTTATAAATACCGGATAGTAAATATACTGTTAAAAAACATTCTGTATGTTGATTTTTTCCACAAGACGATGCATTGTGCAAAGTGTCACTTTCAAGTAAGTTGCTTATTTTGCGATGTCACTTATTTAATTGAAATCGGAATTAGTCAAATATTTACCAACCTTCTCGTTCATGTTGGCGTTTGAAACTAAAGTGTCAAACGGTAAATAAATACTAACTTTCCTACAAACCCCTAATGAGGACATACGAGGCTAAACTCTGCGTGCTTAGGTAATTAAATGTTACAGAGTCTTTTGCCCAACCTACCACCACAATAAAAAAACTCGTGTATCGACCTGTCCACCTCAGTACCTAACTCAATTTAAAAGTAATTTATCACGGTTTTGTTTTATGTGACAGATTAGATAACATTCTCTAGGCGTATAATTTCGGATAATGGAAGATAAAATACTCTTCGGATTACCTCGTTAGAGCGGTCCATACGTGTACCTTACCTTGTTTGTTAAGTAAACTAAAAAGAAAAATCAGAGCAAATGGATTACATATCAGATTAACAACTAGAAGATTGAATAAAAAATGAAGAAAAGCATTCTCTCATGGTGCCAGTCTGAATTAAACTACTAGTTAATATATTTTTAATATTCGTTTTCATCGGGATAATTAGGACAGTAACTAATAAATGTGGACCACCGAGCTTTCGATAATAGAATACATCCATGAATAGTTACTATTTCTGTGGTTACGCATTTATACAACCGTGTTAATGCAGTCGGGCCATTAAGGCACACTTACATGAATTTGTTTAGTAACATTAAAGTACCAACTATATACACAAAATCGCAATTAGACTTATTTGTTGTATATGATATCGTCTGGACTATCATAAACGTGTGTGGTCGTTAAATGGATGACCGAGAAGGGTAAATAAGTTATTACGTACATCCTAATTGTACTTTTTTTTTTGGTCAATAACCCCCAGCAAAGACCACGCATTAAATGTGTAATTAATCATCCGCCTTACATCCGCATATATGTGTATAGTGTGCGTAGGTCTGAGGGAAGTACATAAAAAACATTTTCTGTACATATATGCATGTGTGTATGTGCATATACAGAATGGCGAAACGCGAACGTTACGATTTGAATGCTCTAGAACTTTTTTATTTCAAAATTTTTTTTCCAGAATTTTGTAAAAAGGGTTTGGAGAATTTAAAATTGAACAATACGTAATTTATTAAACAACGCATAAAAGCCATCCAGCTTTATTTGTCATACCAACAGTCAATTGCTTTGACACAGGACGTATTTAATGTGCGGACTAGAGCCAACGGTAAATCCCATTTGTCCTAGAAGGCGTGTTTTGTAATTTCGCGCTCTCTCAGGGGTCTCTCCCGCTGAGTTACTCAGAGCCCAGTAGTAGACACTTTGTCCTTATCAAGCTATCAGGTTGGCACAAACCATGAATTTGGGTCTTCTTTTCATTTTGGCAGAACCTGTAAATGCCCATCTATTCTGAAATGTAGTTTACAGTGATCAGTCTTGTACCTCTTAATAGTCGTCTTGTCTTTATTCAGCAGATTCCTTGTAAATTGTGGCTTTGTTCCTTTAAGAACTGTTTTGCCCGTCTTTGCCCTAGTGACCTTTGCCACTATTCTTTAGGCAGGTTAGTTATGTACCCATATTGCTGGTCACCCACGTCAGTGTTATCTTTCTTTTCTTTCACACTTATGTATTCCCAAACCAGAGGCTATACTTGTGGAATTAATCACTTTAAGAGTTGACTAGATATCAGAGGATACAGTGACGGTTCTACTTAGGTCGGTTCGTCTCTTCACTTCTCTTCATATTCTGGCTACTGTATCATTATCAGTCTTGCAGCCGTTAGTGTACCAGTACGAGTCTCCTCCTACTGGTGGGCCTTCTCCTGCATCTTCTTGCCTGGTACTATAACCTGAGTTATTTTATCCAGATTATGTTTGCTTGTTTCATGTCCATTCGTGTCGGAACTTGCAAATTGTAATTATGGTCGGACTTCGTGAACGCGATTGGCGATTACTAGGTAATTAATGACAGCACAGTGATAGCACATTACCGAATGTGTAAAATTTTTGTTATGGAATATTGTGGATATCTACCAAAATTACAGAAATTTAAAGAATAAAATATAAAAATAAAATTGAGTGGTGCATAATAACCGCAAATTATATCCACCCTAACATCATTAAAAAATGGTTAAAATATGTATTTACAAACGATTCTTTACAGCAGAATTTTGAATTTAAAAATAATTGCATACCCAATCTCTAGGGGGATGGATGTCTCGATCGGCATAGACGCAATCGAAAGCTGACTGGTGAATAGACCACAACATGACTGCACAATCAAACAATTAGAGTAGATATGTTAACTGTGTCGCCTTCAAATATGAAAGAAGTAGTTTTAGTGTAATGTTTTTAATAAATGGAAATTTATATTAGTGTACAAATTTTCATATTATTGATATATCATCATTAATAAAATAGGCAACCGGATTAATTACTACAAGTTTACACACTACTAGCAGAATTAGAACAAATGAACGCAGCATTAACAAATAGATTTTACAGTGCGTCCGTTCAAACGAACATCATGCATATAATACGAATATCATATACTTGTAAATAATTTATTATTTCAAATTTATTGAACATACATATTTAATACACATATTAGAGGACAATATAACTTGGAATCAGTTATGTCATTTTTTTAAATTATTTTGTGTGATATTTTGGATGTAAAGCACAGCCACATTTTTTGCAAACAAACTTGCGTTTCTTCGTGTATACTTTACGTCTGCGTTTTGTTTCATTATATTTAATAATATGGCCAACATTATCAAATCTAACGGCATCAATAGAAATTGTACTTCTAGATTTTAATGGTTTGGTTCCGTAGCTCCGGAGAAAAGACAAAGCCACGTAACGCCTGAATATCAACAGGCTGGCACAATTTGGATCATGAGATTTAAGTTTTTGCATTAGTAACCATCCATTTACGACGCTAACATCAAAAAGATAGCAAAATATGGGCCAGTACCATTTACGTTGTCTTACCCTAGTAGTCGGATAATGTCAAACTGCCAAATGTAACATATAATTCGTTCAAGGAGAAACTAAGATCTACATTTTTTTGCATGCCATATTTATTGTTTCAGGAACAATTTTCTGCATTATATTTTCTTTGAAAAACAATTTAAAGAAATCCGTTGGATATTCAGCTAAGTGTGCCTCCTCTGAAGGTAATTTTGGGTTACAATTTGTTGTCATATTGTAGCTTGGAACAGTTATTGACCAGTGATGCGTTTTCTTTTTCTTCGGTGTTTCTATTAGTTCATTTTGAAGTCTTTCTCGAAGTACTGATAAAGGCATGTTGCTCTCTTCATCACTGTTTGCATCTTCATACACAATTTCAATTGTTTGGCGTAAAATAGCTCCAGGCAAGTTATTTATATTGCCCGCTTCTTCTTGGTCTGATCTATCGCTGTCTTCATCAGTTTCAGCTAATGCTTCATGAGGATCTGGCGGTATAATATAAACTGTAGTGCTTTTACAGTTTCGGCTTCGGCTTTCAACGTAGATGGCCTCAATTTTTATAATGTCCAAGAGTTCATTTAAACTTAACCTAAAAAGCAAGTTTGGTATTTCATGCATACTGGCCGTTTAAACGGACACTTAATAAAATAGTGTATTACAAAAAACCTGAACTTATTACAGAGTTATATCTATTATAGATATAAACAATGATGATATTATGATATATTTATTCTGTTATTTAAATTTTAAGTTGCCATAGTAACCAGAAAAAGATCAACTCACCCGTCATTTCTAGTCGAATATAATCCTGGATCCATTTCAATTACAGTCAAAATTACCAAACACAAGCAAATCACGTGTTCTAAAACTACAATTAACTGTCAAATCACCCCCACTTCATTATATGCAGTTATTATCATCATAAAAATCAAAGTCCGTTTAAACGGCCAATATGCACCAATGGGTGAACTGGTTTATTAATTTCTTAAAATCTGTATGTATTTTCACAAAGTTGATTCGTTATTTTTACAACAAAAGTTAATTTTATAAGTTTATGAGGGAAACGTTGTTTCAGCTAAAAAACAAAACAATTAATAACTTTTAACAAAGCATAAAGTTTTTCGGTAACAACTTTGGGTAGTTGCATTGGAACAATAAAATTTGTCAAATTTTTGTTAACTTTAACAAAATATTTATTACTTATTGTGTAGTGTAGAAAGATTTACATTTTTCTCAACGTTTGATAGTATTGTCAAAAAATTTAGGATTATAATCGAGATGAAGCAAGAAGCGTTGACTTGCCTATTTTTCTCATTTCTTCTCGTGTCATTATGTAAAATAGAATGCGAACTCAACAGCGTTCGAATACAGATAAACCATATGCCGAAAATCCGCATCGAATACGTTTAAACCTGTCATCCTTGTCGAACGGATAATATATATCAAGCACGGAAAACTTTTTCTGTCGCATCCGAACCCCTAATCGGTATCTCGAGCAAACGTGAAGACAAACAAGGAGGTAAAGGCGGCTTTGTCGGTTTCCTAATGTCTTTATATTCTCGTGGTTCGCCGAGAACTTATCAAATTATGAGCCCAATGTGTCGTCTACAGTAGGGAACGCGAACGAGGAACATGGATAAAATGAAACGGAATATAGCCGATCGGATTTATAAACGGGACATGGTCGATATCCCATTGTGTCTTGTATTTCTTCTTGTGTAATGGTATCTTCCGAGTTTTATTCCTTCTTAAATGTACAGGTGTCAACCTCAATGGTTGCTTGCACAGTACGAAGAATAAATTGAATTTTTTAATTTAGGTAGTGTGTATGTATACAGGTGCTACCGTTTTTAGTGTAAAATATCTAAAGGTACGATTCAGAGTGTAAAATTTAGAGTACTTTTTAATAATATCTATAGTGTCCCAGGGGATTGGTGTAATGTATTTTGATATTGAAATAATAACAAATGTGAGTTCGTATTCCAATCCTTTTATATAATATAAAATATATTTGGACAAGGAGTCTTTGCCGTTGGGTAAATGAGTAAATGGATGATTTCTTGGGTAGCGGCATTAACTAGAAAAATTACTCTATTGTTTCTTTATTTTTATTGCCAATATTTCGCATCTAGCTTGATGCTTCATCAGGGCTCAACTACAATATTTATTATTAAAATTTAATTAATAAATATGTAAAATGTATTACTTACAATTTGAAAACAGATGTGAAAAAATCTCCATCTTAAGAATCCACGTTTTTAATTTAAAAATTTGTAAAAATGTCATTAAATTTGTCGAAAAGTTAAAATTATTGAATAGATAGACATTAAAAAAGTTGTCACATTACAAAAACGGAGAAGGACAAATTCACATATGCACGGAACAAACAACAACAGTTAAGTGAGTGAAGTTATGGATTTAAATAGTTGACTGTGTACAGTCTTCAATTTATTTTGTTCAAGACTGTACACAGTCAACTATTTAAATCCATAACTTCACTCACTTAACTGTTGTTGTTTGTTCCGTGCATATGTGAATTTGTCCTCCGTTTTTGTAATGTGACAACTTTTTTAATGTGTATCTCTTCAATAATTTTAACTTTTCGACATTTTAAATTTAAAAATTTTATTTTACAAATCAAATTTAATGACATTTTTACAAATTTTTAAAAAATTTTTAAATTAAAAACGTGGATTCTTAAGATGGAGATTTTTTCACATCTGTTTTCAAATTGTAAGTAATACATTTTACATATTTATTAATTAAATTTTAATAATAAATATTGTAGTTGAGCCCTGATGAAGCATCAAGCTAGATGCGAAATATTGGCAATAAAAATAAAGAAACAATAGAGTAATTTTTCTAGTTAATGCCGCTACCCAAGAAATGATCCATTTAATATAAAATATATATAATATAAAAGGATTGGAATACGAACTCACGTTTGTTATTATTTCAATATCAAAATACTTTTTAATAAGCCTTAGTGAAGAAAATAGTCACTCTATTGTAATTAATTATGGACATTCAACATCCAGTGAATGTTGCCGTCATCTTTACATATTTTGAGACGACTATATATGCATATTTTGGTATGCATATATATGTATTCTGTGAGATTATTATAAGTTTTTTTTTCATGTCATTAAAACAAAAAATATATTAAAAACTTCAAAATTATACAAATTTATAATTAAATAAGAATACTTTTTTATCTGCTTTTTACAGACAAGTACCTATGTATTTCCAAATGAAAGTATTTATTGCTGGATGGATTAGTAAAATATAAAAACGGAATACATAACAATTTATTATGAAATAAAATTATTATTGCTAAATTGTCTTTTGTTTGTGAACTATGAAATTTGTTTGTCGCAGCTTCTGACAGTTTCAAAACTAATGTTTCCGTTGAAGTATCCCAACGGAATTACATAACGGGTACGTGTTCTGCTTCAATAGAAACCTCTTCAAACGGAATATTACTTTTTAATTAATTCCTCATTGGAATGCGTCTTGTGATTTGGTTGTTATTGCTAGCAGCAATGGCGCAATTAGATATTATTACTAATTGTAACACGAAACAGTAACAAAATCACTTCACAAATGCAAACAAGAAGTAAATTTTAAATACTTAAGTTGTTAGATTCTGTATAGCGTGCCGTTTACAATCGTCAATTCTACCCCACATGTGAGTTCATCCACCGCCAGAAACGAATTTGAGACGGCTAGTAAACATACCGTGATAAATGTAAATCAATCGTGGTGCATAGTGTAAAGTAATTTTAGACCAAATTATTTTATGGGGTAATTAATACACTAGAATTTATTATTTTATTCAAAATGATCTACTAATTCAAACCGTGTAGAACATGGGATGTAAATTTTTAAACGCATTTGCGCATAATGGGATCCGGTAACCGACATTTCATTTTACAATAAGCATACTTGCAAATGTGGCAAAGAATTGGTTTTTAGTACCAACGTATTGGAAAGGACTACTTTGGGGATATTACATGTTGTACAATCATGAACATAAGGAATGACCGCCTAAGTTGCTGCAATTTACACGGTCATTCCAAAAGTCCACGCCTGTACACGCATAGGTAAATACAATTGAATCTATTTATCAAAATTTCGATGTCAAACATCTTTCATTATTAAGACCCGAAATATATCTTTTACCAGGAAACGCTATCAGTTTCGTTGTAACGTCCCACTGTAATGTTTATTTTTCGTATCATTTAACCAAAGCAATTGTTCGATACTATATGTGCAAAGGAATCTTAACAGCTATTATACACTTCTAAGAGAAGAAAGAGGGTGGAAATACCTGCTTTCTTCCTTTCGCTTTTAATCAAAATTCCAAAATATGTCATTACATAAACAAATAATATATAAGGAGTTTTTAAGCGATTGTATACCCACGCTTTATAAGATCAAATACATGTATATAGGTTATTTTTTTTTACTACATTGATCTACTGTATGTTACTTTGCACACTTTCAAGTACATATTCTAAGCTGGTGTTAAGTCAAAACCAGTTTTCTTTTTACACACTATACACTTTATTTTAGTGAGCATCATATAGAGTCAGTTACAATAGAGAATGGGTCATGGTAATCGGTTTTCATTGCTACACTGAGAGAAATAGATAGTACTCTTTAACATAAATATAGTATACTTTAATATATTTTATAGCTCCTATAGGGACAATCATATTTTATATTACCGGTGACAATATCTGTATAGTAAATATCTGTGAATACTTTTTATTAACTCGTATGGTAAAGTGTACTATATTTGTATTATTAATTTGAGCATACATGTTAGTAAATGTGAAAGAAATGTCTAGTAGCGCTGACTATATTTGATAATAACTGTTAACAATGAAAACTATAATAAATATAGTTTAATAATTTTTAATTATAATTAATTAATATAATTTGATTAGCCGGTGACAGCCGGGCGAATTGCCGTCGTATCGGGCAGGATTGCGGGAATCAGACCGGCCCGTGTATTGTAGAGTACTACCGGTATTGAAGCGCCTCGTAATTCTCGTCTGTGGGCGATTGTCCACAGTACTTTTTACACGACGTTAACCATGGATAAGCATCATATAGATATTACGCAGCCACATTTACCGATCACAATTTACATTGAGTACGAATTTCAAAGATTATGAAACAAGCGTAGCGCCATCTTTACGACAAAAGCTGTAGTATCACATATTTATGTAGCTAAACCAATTATGAGTATTATGATATTCCTACTATATAGATATAAAACTATACAGCATTCATTTCATTCCAACTCATTATTAATGCCGTTTTCAATAATCAAAGTAAGGTGACTGTTGCAAGCACCTAACTTAACCTAAATAAACACAACACAGTAAATTTGCTACACCTGTTATTATAACTGTCTTCACTACATTATATGCAATTTATTATATTCACTTGTTGTAAAATATTGTAAAACATTTCACTATATTTTGTAGAAGATTGTCACACAATATTTTTAAACAATTTTATTGCTTTTTTTGTAACCGTGATATAGGAAAATGCAACGCCGTTGTTCTACAATTTTGCACAATAGTAGGAATTCTTACTACAATTTCCGTCAAACAGTGAAGTGTAAATATTACAACATGGATTTTTCTCTGTGCAGACACAAACATGCACCGACACGAATACGTACACCTGTATCACACGTACATAACACGTGTGAGTGGCAATACAGCTTATTGGTCGATTTCTTCGGTAAAGATCGACAATGAATAGAGCAAAGGGTGGGAAGAGCGTTACGAACATTTATGTTAGAAATTGAATATGCATCGAATACCTGGTAACATCCAGATTTTACCTCTTACTATAAGCATGGTAGCATCTGGTTATTTTACTCTTAATACCCCACATATTGTCGTTTTGACAATAATTATGTTACTAATTAACATAAAGAGATTTACTATCTAATTTCTACAATCCATTTTTCTCAGTGTAGGCAACAACCAATGGTAACCTGATTGAGAGTGCTAAACGTAACACTTGGCGCAGGTTTTGGTGGTGACAGGTACCATTCTGTATTGCAACGGACTCTATTTATTACAGTTTGTATGTTTTATAAACCTGAAAGTTTATCCTTCATTCATATATATTATTGGTCCCCCTATTTCCCCAGAAGTTTGTGCTAGTACTGATTCATTTGTTCGTAGGTAGTTTTAGAAATTACGATTATTGTTTACCTCCAACTATACACATATATTACAATCTTTTGCACGCGCTTGGACGAGACACATGGACAACCTTTTTGCATTACTACGAGTAAATCTCTACTGATTTTCCTGAGAAGCTAAATTTAAATTTTCTTTTATTGAATTTGCAAACGAAGAGAAAATACACAATAGGATTCATTTCCTGGACATCACAGTAATAAGAAATAAGAACAAATTAGACAAATTAGAAATACTAATAAAATATTCATTTAGAATATTCCAAACCTTCACGAAAACATAAATTAGCAGCTAATAACAATATGGTGTATTGTTGAAGTACACAATTTTCCAGTAAATTATAATGAGCTGAGAAATTATAAGAACTGTAACATTTAATAGATATTCGGAAGATGTTAAAAAGTCGATTAGGAAACACACAAATAGAATAATAACTAGAAATCTAGCGACGGATTAGGTTAGATTAGGATTGGGGTAGCTTTCTAATCTATTTCACTGGGACCTTTTCACATCTAATTAGGCTCTAATTAGGCCTACCATATTTAAGAGCGGCTTCTTTATGTAGCTATTCGTTATGGGGTTCTCTACCTTGTCTTCGACAGATCCTCGCAATGACACGGCACATAACTGGGGTTTCTTCTTCTTCTTCTTGACGGAATCTGCAAATAGCGTCCTCTGACAGGGCTATGTTATACATACGCCTATTTAATTTACAATGACCACTCAACAGACCTACTATCATTTTGACAGTTTTCCTGTCTTTACTCAGTAGACCTTTAGTAAACTCTGGCCTCTGCTCCCTTAAGAACTCTTTTGCCTGACTTTGTGTTAGTGACTCCTGCCACCATTCCTTGGGCTTGTTCTGGATCTATTCGTTGATGGACTTTTTAATTTTGCGATTAGGCAATTGCGAAGGAAGGGTTAGCTCCAACGAATGCCTTCTACGAGCCTCGTCTGGCCAGATCGTCTGGCGCCTAATCTTCTTTAACACCCATGTGGCTGGGAACCCAGGTCAATGTTAGTTTCCTTCGAGTGCCCACCTTATTTAGGGCGTTTACGCAGTCGCAAACCAGCCTAGAGTCAACACTTGCTGAGCTGATAGCTTTAAGTGTTGCCTGTCAGAATAGATAGCGACAACATTAGTGTCAGTATTGGTGAAGAGAAAAGTAAAAATAAATATCAAACACGACGGAAACGCCTTGAAATAACCGGATTCCTTTGAGGACCTGAAGGCATATTTCGAAGCATTCATCCATTCCTTTGAAATATTGAAGAAAGGGGTACAACAAATAGCGCTGCGAAAGTGTAGCATGTTCTCAACCAGACATTCATAAATTAATAAGTAAAAGTGGCAAAAGTGATTATATACGTAACAATGTTTCGGCCAGTACTAATATATGGAAGTGAATACTGGGCATTAAATCACAGTTTAAAAAGTAGGTTTTAGGCGATGTAATGTAGGAAAGTAAAAAGGTAACAAGGAAGGACAGAATAATAAATGGAATCATAAGAATACCTAAATATAGAACCTTTGAAAACGACAATAAGGAAGTGGGAAATGAAATTGTTTTTACATCTAATGAAAATGGAAGAAGAAATGCATGTGAAATATATATGGGGGGTGAGACTACTGATGAGAAGAACAAGAGGGAGACCCGTGAGAAAGAGACGTGATATGTTGCAATAAAGGTATAATGTAAGAAAATCGCATAGTGTGGAACAAGGAAGTCAATTAAGAATATATAAAAGTGAAGACATATAATGATCATTATTATTATTGATGGCGTCGGCTCTCACCATTAGCCACGTACACGGATTAAATTATTTCTAACAACCCGAATAAACATAGGGGTAGATATGGACACTTTTCACACTCGCGGCCGATAGGGTGACTAACAAAACCGACAAACACGGGAGGGCCACCGAAAAATAAGAGAAATACCACAAAGGAAGACTACAAAAGAACGAAGCTAAATATGGATTCCGATATCGCACATGTGTTGGTAAATTCGATGGTCGATATCTACTCTTTCCAAAGACATGATATAACTTAGATTTAATGGCAGTAGAATTTTCATATTGCATAGATTCTGAATAAATTCATTAATTCTTCTAGTATATGTAGGGCATCCCAGGAGAAGATGGTGGAGATATACTATAAAAGTGGTTGAGTGTAAGCTGTTCTGTGCAATTAAACTGTCATGGAGAAAATTCGTAATAAACCTAACATTTTAATAAGAGAAAGAATGGAAGATTAGACGGAGTTTCGGATTAATGATTAGTTAAGCATGACGACAGTCAACCATCACCATGATTATCTACTGTACACTGTACCTACCATGTTATTTTATAAACTATGTATATGTACTTCTAGTGTGATTAGTTCCTTTAGCTGTACTGCCGACGATGATAGCTTCGCTATTCAAACGTGCGCTAGTGTGGTGAAGATTATGGTGCTTTTGTTATTTCCAACAATGCAATAACAAAACCAATCACTTCACGATTTTGAAAGCCTTAAATATTTATAACTAAAATTTATAAGTACTAGACGCATGCCCACGCAAGCGCAATTATAGATTTTACTGATACAGATAAAACTTATCTTTATAGTTTTATTTGACTGCACGAAAGCCATGCAATTGCGCACTCAACATCACATTTTATGAGCGTAGACTCTCAATTCGTTTCGAAATCATTATAAGCCACTGCCCGAGAGATATCTCTCGCAAGAGTTGAAAGAAAGCCGTATTGTGTATGCGTTCCTTTTTTGTACGACGTAAATAGGCTGCACCTGTCGTCCAAGAATTTATATTTTTATTGCGTTTCACTCTTGGTCAAGGTGTACATGCATATATGTAAGTACATTCTCATGATTTCTATACTGAATTGCTAGAGTTCATTGCCTAAAATATCGGTTTACACTTTGTTTTTAATGTTTGGAATTCGTTGTCTCTACATTTAGTAATAATTTTATGGTTGAGTTGAGTTTTAACGCTATTAAAGCCGAAATAACAAGAAATTTCTATTAGAATTTTAGTGGAAACATTAATTACGATATCATATTTCAATACTTTAACAAGAAATAGACTAACATTGTGGACTGGTATTAGATAGACAAATTGAAAGAGGTAAGGAATATTAACACACACATAATTTTGATGATCGTTTAGCAATAGTTTTAATAAAATTCATAACATATTTTTACATATTTATACTTTGATTCAACATATTATGTTTATGGGGCCCTTTAGTTACTACATTTGCAAACAGCACGCAGCCTTATGTTAAACTACCGGTTGGTTTAACCAAAAATGATCTGCATTACATTAAGTATAACTGTACCAAATTTAACATCCTTTGACATAGATTTTTTATTTATTTTTTCTTCATCTAGTGTGTTTTGAAGATCTTAAAACACACTCCAAACCTACTATTATTTTTACGATTTGCCGAAAAAGCAAAAAAAGGAAAGCAGTTGTCTACTGTAGCATAGTATAGTGTCAAGGCATTTATTACTACAATTTTAGAAAAGGAAACAAGGAAACTCTACATTTAATTACAGTTCCAAAGTTAAATATATTGTTGCATTAACGAATATAACACATTATAAAAAAAAACTGTAAGAAGGGATCTTTATATTAGGGATTCGTTTCGTATTGTTCTAATTAACGCTAATGATAGTTATTAAAGAAACGCTAAAAACAAAAGTATGCATTACAGTGCATATATTTTAACAGTACAGGTTCGTGTTTTATTGAGTAGTTTCTATTTGGTCTACAATAAATTATTATAACCCTCTAACTTTCATTTGATTGCAACTAACATTTTACTTTTCAGCAAGTTTGAATCTTGTTTTGTTTTTCGGTACAACTAGTGAAACTTCCCACCTGCTCATTGTCGATTGTAGTGTTTGCTGTTGTAAAGTAGATAGTATTACGCCACTAATTTGTAAGTGATGCCATTGGTGAAAGAATGTTTGTGGTTGGTTAAAATTGGATTTAGTTTTGCTAAAAAGCATTATATATTGTAGTGCAAAGTGGTTGTTTAAAACTGCAAAATAGTGTCAAGTGTTTTAATTCAACCATTACATTGTGTTAATGTCTGATGCCCGCAATGGTTTCAAATGTTAATAATCTTAGTGTATTTTAGATCCGTCATTATTTTAAGCACGCATTTTTATGTATTTTCTATTACCTTGGTTTCTCATAAAGTATAGTTCTGTAGGCTCCCATTTCTTCCACTTACGTAATATCCAATTATATTTTATCTCGATTTACAAGTGTACCTATTTACTCTCCATCAATTGTGCAGGCTTACGAATGGAGAAATACTCGCACCAAAGTAATAAATACTGTACGTGCAATATGAAAATTTGAGGCACTCACAAGAGATAACAAAGTCAATAAGTCCGCAGTGGACTAGCGCTCATATCGTAAGAAACTTTTGATATCCGTATTCCCAATAAATAGTTCCTTATATATAATGTTTTCCCGTTCACTGTCTATTTAATACAATCAAAGAAGCACGTTTATTAAATTAAGAATTAATTAATTTAATTATTTCGTGACCATGTATCGTAAATATTATAATATGTAAAATACCTATAAGTTTTTTATTATAATACATACTTTCCATAGTTAGTTCTTTGCCCTTATTCACATGCATGTCTGACCATGGCCTCCGTATAACACCACAGTCTAAAGGCTCATTGTGTCTACCTGTTCTTGTTACAGAACCCACTCCAGTATACTAGTGCCCTGTAAGGTTATATAGGTCCCTAGTATGGAGCAGTCTGTATCTGGTTGGGTCAACGTTACCGTATTTAAACAGTTGATGCCTCTTGTGATCCAGCGCCTTACAATTTCTAAACATAGGTAGAGTTATCTCTGGTTCTTTTTTACGTAGTCTACAGTAAGTCTCTATTAGACATCCCTATCTTGCGTAACTGCAAACCCCACAATTATGCGTAGCTGAATCTTACTTAAAAGTAGTCGCTCTTCAGCTCTTCTCTGACATGGGTTCACTATAAATTGCGTGCCATGCTCATGCCTCGATATATTTGCTCAGCGCTTCCTATAGCCTTCTCCCATCTAGTTCCCCGTATGGCTTCAGACTATGGTATTACACATTACCAAAGCCAGTACTGATCCGTGGAGTAGCATTTCCGTTCCTCGACGTGGAAGTTCGTTCGGTTTCTTACTGCCCTCGATCCATTGGTATCTTGCATAGCTACAACTGGCACTTGGTCAGCAGTCTTTGACCCATCTGTATACCAGGCATCCGTAGTTAGTTACTCTTAATGTATGTGGAAGCAGAGGTTTATTGATTCTGGGAAATATAACTTTGAGTCTTCATCGCAATTTATTTCAGAAGTATTTTTTCTGCTCCATGCAGTGAAGATTGCAACAGTAATTGCTGTTTACATTAATTTAATAAGCAAATGCATTTTACGTTAGAAACCACCCTATGATAATAGCAATTACAATTTTTTTCCTTGTGATAGGTTTCTTCCCATTTTTCAATTTTCAATTATTAGCAAATAATCATTTGTTATGTGTAATCGACTTGTGCTATGTAAAGCTACATAAATTCATCCGCAGACAGTGAATTAACAGATCCGTTTTATACACTGCAATTAAGTTAATTAACTTTTTATAACTAACAACATCTTACGTCTGCCTGTATATAGCTTTACAATTCTCTTAATTATTATAGGAATGTCGTGTCAGCAATCGTTTCAACTGCAAGATTTAAATTTAATTACAAAACGCTGTTATATCTACTGCGCATAAAACCATTTGATACGACTGCAATGTACACCTTGTGGGATTTTAAAAATTCAGTTACTTTAAGTAAATCATCAAAGCGTGTTCCTACCATGAAGGCAATTATATTAATTACGCATGATTGCGAAGTGTCTACAGATAAAGCACATTCTTATATGAAATTAAGGCACCATTCTCAGGTCCACTTAATAAGATTACGTAATAATTTTGTGTTGATGCATATGAGATCATAAAAATAAAATTAATGTAAGTTGGTAAGATACTCGTTTTACGTTCTGCATTAATTTTAATGTTTGTTGTCCAGAAGACGCATAACTACATTATCACTAAATACAATAAAATAATTTAAATCTTCTGCGTTGGTTTTCTGAATCTCATACCCATATACATATAACTGTAGTAAATTGATCCTGAAAATTACCTATACATTTAATAATAAAGATGAACGGTAGGTTTAAGATAAATTTTGCTTTCTCGATAGATAGTGTGACATTACTTTTATCCATGTATGTTATTAGTTTTAAGGAATTTATATGTTATAGGTTTTCGTGACAATAAAAGGTATCGCAACTGCATTAGCAATTAAGCTCCGATGCACTAGCCTACATCACAAAAATATCTCTGTTAAGATCATTTTATTAAATTACCATTTAGCACCTACTCAGAAAAGGTTTTATGTCAAAAGGTATCCTAACTAAACAAGGTTGAGGCTTTAAAGAACATTTTTCCAGCGTAATTAATTTTAAAATTTGATTAAGAGTTGAATTTTATGGGTCTTTTCATCCTTTTTAAGGAAAATTAGGTTAAAATGAAGTAATTAAAAGTGCAAAAATGTGCCTACATTTTTTCTTAAATTTTGATGTTCCAAATTTATTTTACTACAATTTTCGCCTCGATCAGACGTTATATTTTGAACATATGCACGCCTAGAAATAGTTCAATATTAAAATGCCAACATATTTGTTATCCTTGAAACCTCGACGCCCCGTTATCAAATTACACATATAGAATTAATTGTTAATGTAATGGAGCTGGGAGGTTTGTAAATAAATAATCATCATCACATTAAATAAATAATCGTTGCACATAATTTTATTCCTTTGACTTTAACACAAAATTTTGTGAGAGTAAACATGATGTTAACACAATTTAGTGTATAGTTCGCACGAATGCATTTATTATTTTTAAGGAGAATATTTGTCATACTGTATTTTTTCTAAATATAATGCAAAAAGTGGTGAAGGCTTTATTTTACACACATTTGATCAAAATGTTTTTCAATTTGGCAGATGACATGATTTATATATCTATGCGGTTTTCACAGCATTCTTTCATTCATTCGTGGCTTGTTCTTATACTCTGTAGATCTCCACGTTATTGTAAAGTTCCTTTTTTTACCTTAAATACTAACGTTTGACCCCCAACTGGTGTTTGAATATTCTACTGTTTTTTACTGTTAACTTAATGTAATGTTTTTCTTGAATTTTCACCACAGCAATGTGCTTTCTATTTTGCTATCAATTTTATAATGTGTTTCTTTGAGGTAAACACAGTTGGATTTAGCAGATGACTTTGGTGCTCCCAGTGTGTTAGACATAGCTCAAGGGGCCAAAAAATGAGGAAAGGGAAAGTAGAAAGATATAAGTAGTATTGGGCAGCATCATAAAGAAATGTGAGAAGTGATAACAAGAAATAAGGTATTGAAGATTCCCAGTCCTAGAACGAGTTTATGATTTTGATAAGGCATTGCCGTTATATTATGGAAAAAAATATATAAACGGTCAACGGCTGCTGTAACACAAGGAAGAGCAACACTATGTAGTATATCTTCCTGAAGTAAAGAGTCGATCAGCAAGATTAGCAGGAATTTTTAAGAAGTATTGTCTCTGCTTTTCACACAGTATGTTTTGGATGTAACTTTAAGTTACATCCACTAATTTAGAAATAACTGAATTTAGTTTGAATTATGGATGCTCGTACGTTGGGCGTCTCTATATAGTCCAATCATAGAGAGGTATTCAAATCAAACGACGAAGACACTTCCTCTCTTTTTGCCAGAGTCGTCATACGAGATGCGGCATCTGGAGTAAGATTGTGTAAGCAATGTTTTCTCTTTTTATTTGTTTACGTTGCTTCTTGATGGTTACAAAAGTAGAGATGAAAGGAGAGTCGAATTAAATAAATTAGCTTGAATATAGGCGATATTAAAAAAAGAAAAGCAGTACAGTTACAATGAATACGTTATGGTGGATTGCCAGAGTAGATGCTCATTTTTACAGCAATTAAAGATTAAATCAAAACCAAATGGTTTGAAAGTGATGTACGTGTATGATTTTAAGAGACTACATAATTATTGCTTTTATCTACTCTGAGGTAATTTACGAAAAATGTCGGTTTTAATTTGTAGGGCCTTAAAGTTAGTTTTGCTATTAACGCTAAGAAGTTTTACGCATGTCGGTACTATAAAGTATAATAAAACCAAACTTACTTAACAATACCAGCCAAATGTAAAGGTTATTTCTTTTTATTTATAATGAAATGTGTCTATCATACCAGTCAAAAAAGCCTGGTCCATAGAAATTATTTCTTAACATCAAAAAGATCGTAAAGGCCATTTACTACAAACGCTCTATCTCAAGATCATCTGTTCCTGGATTACATCTCCACAAAATTCGATCCTTTTGTCTAGAACTAAAAAAACGAGGAAGTTTCTTTTAAATTAAAAGCTTCCATTAATTACACTTCTTTGTTTTGTTAAAACCGCTCTAAATGTGAAATTTTTCATTTAATGGGAAAATCCAAATTGGCAGGAAAACATTGTTAGTTTTTACAAAAGAAATATGTAGAAATTAAGAAATATTATTGAAACATGCAGATGTTAACTGAATACAAAGATCTTATGTTTCCTACCTAACTTGAAATCGAGGTAATATGTCGCCTTGAGTTATAGTAATCTTTTCCTTTAAGAATAAAACATACAAGGCATAAAATTTGAATGTAAATAAAGCTCAATGTAAACTTAAAATATGAGAATTAGCAATTTTTTAATTAAAAAGAAAATTAAAAAAGCGACTAGTAGGAGCAATAGAGCTTTGTAAGAGTGCTAAATCAATATCAACGATTAAAGTAATGGACTGACTTATCCAGGTAAATTTGAATATTTATTAAATATAATTAATAATTAAAATATTTAAAGTTAAAATGTATACTTGAAGAGTTACATCTTTTCTATTCAATTTCAGGTTAGGTCTCCCAAGTCAGAACAATTGTTTTTAATACAAAGAAGTGTTTTCAGTTAGACTTCACGTCTGGGTACTATGTAAACTAATATTTTTTTTTTCTAAGCACTAATGTCTAGCTTCCCTTTAAATAAAAATTCTAAGCGAGTTACAGTAAGTAAGTGAAAATGTAATACTGACTTTTGAAAGTAATTTTGCAACATAATGAATTATAAAGGCTGTATTTATTAAAATTGTCTTGTTTAAGCTTGTTTACTAACTAATTAGAATAATCGATAGGATTTAATCTTAAATCTGGTATCGGGAATCTTAATCGGAGGGATTATTCGCTATGTTGGTGGACGTTCGGTTCTCAGCGTTTCTGGAATGAACTGCAGGTAGGATCGTAGATCGTTCTGTTGAACGGAAGGGATGAGAAGGATTTGGGCTGAAGAATTGGTTTTGGACCCCTCTTTATGGGTTGTAAAATATATCGATTGCTTAATCTTAGTCAGATAAGATGTAATTGAACATGTCACAATCAATAAGTAAGGAATAGTTTTCGCTTTTCGTTTTAATTTACGGGTACTCCATTATAATTTTGAAACTTTCGACATTTTTTGATTCATCCATCATAATCGTGCTTCTCAATCACATGATTTGACATAAGATAAGAACACAGGGTCGGCGTTCCTTTAGATACCTTGATGTGTAGAAGCGGCATTTCCAGTTTTTTTTTTTTTGAGAAAATGAAGTTTTGAATTTAAAGAGATCGCCTTTGATAATTCCTTTAGATTTTGAATGTTTATTTTCACTAAAATGAAGTAGTTGTTGTTGTTTCTAATATGAGTATGTGTATTAGTAGCTTTCTGGACACAGAGTGTGACTATCTGTCAGATGTATATATATATATATATATATATCTGAAATACAATTTTCGTTTAATTTTAACTTTTATTTTTGATTTGCGATTACATTCTTTCTTTTTCTGAAATACTCTAGCGTTTATCTCATTCAATTTGGTTTTCCTTTTCAGGATTCAATTGAGTACTGGATTTGGTACCCTTTACTAAATCCGTTGTTTCTTAGCATCGTAATCATTAATTTTGAAATAATAAAGCTCTCTTAATGTGATTCTATCAATTCTACCAATATACCTGTCTGAGACACTTATTACAATACCCTAATGTTACATATTTAGAGAAATTCACATGCATACATCATAATATACAGTTGCAATACTTCTTAAAAGCTTTTGTTCCGAAGGAAAACGTAATAATGACAGGAAAGAGTCGCTTAAGAAATGCTTTGCTGGAGGAGTACTTATTCATCACATGATGCCATTTCTATGTAAGTATGCGATAGGTTATTATGGGATTGACGAGGACTACATACATACATATACAATGCATATGTAGAATTGGGTAAACTATTTCGGTGCATTATCGTATTATATCGACAGTTTCAATTCGAAGCTCTTAAAACGGTAACAAATGTAAAAGCCGTACGTCTATAATTAATACCCATAAATTAATAGTTGCTGCCAACTGAGAAACCAAAGAATTTGCTGTAATTGTAGGTTTCAATAGCTGTATGGTTTATGTATCACTCGTGTTTTATATAAAACTAGTTTCTAACTTTTCTGTCGTAAGTATTAATTGATTTATTTATCTCATCGTTCACCTATTTACTATTTTGATGATGGTGACTTGATAAGATTAAATGCAGTCTGATGCTGACATTAGCTGATATTTGCTTTAGCTAGCGATTTTTTCAAAATATATATACAGTCCGTGCGAAAAGTGTATATATAAAATGCATTGCGAGGAAGTTAAGAAACATTTAAGTAGATTAGAAAAAGTTTTTCAAAAGTTAAGTGAAAATGGTTTAAGAATTAAGGAAGAGAAAACTGTATTTTTTGCTACTCAGGTTAAATATTTAGATCATTTAATTGATAGTAAGGACATTCATGTCAATTCTTTGTCAATGATCTTTAATATCGCAATAAGAACTGCTGGTTTTCCAAGAGAAAGTTTTGGCTTTAGTGAACACCGTGATCGAACGCAGTACGTTACTTACAACGGATTTTCGTCGAAATGTTATACCGCAACATCTGGAGTACCTCAAGGATCAAACTTAGGGCCCCTGCTCTTTATTGTCTTTATTAATGACCTCCTTGAACGTATTGATTGTGGTAAATGTATTTTCGCTGACGACCTAAAAATATTTCAAGAAATTGTTACTATGGGCAACTGCCACCATCTGCAAGAATAAATTAACAAAATTGCTCAATAGTGTACTTACAACAAACTCCAGTTGAATATCTCGAAATGTACTGTAATGTCGTACACTAGGAAGAGGAATCCAATTAGGTGTAATTATGTTTTGGATGATTGCCCAATTGCTCGCAGTTCTGTTGTTAAAGACCTGGGAGTGCATTTTGATCCTTCCCTCAGCTTTGCACCTCACACGAATTATATAATATCGTCAGCCCTGAAAACGCTTGGCTTTGTAATACGTAACTCGCAAATGTTTCAAACCGGTACCGCCATAGCTTTATTTTATACTTACATGAAGAATTAGAATATGCGAGCTCAGTTTGGAATCCATTTTATAAGACCCATACCATATCTATTAATAGAAAAAATTCAGCGAAAATTCCTCAAATACCTGTTTTACCGATGTGAGGGGATTTACCCTCCTAGTGGGTTTGATTATGATGTGCTGCTTCAAACATTCAACTTTGAATCTCTAGGAATGAGACGAAAAATTACACTCCGCCAAAAAAGTATCGCATAAACTAAAAAAGGGCATTTATGAACCAAGATATTTTTATACGTTCACAAAAAGTTTGCCTCGTGTATGTGAACTATAAAACACTAACAAAATAATGGAACTTAGCGTTTTTACTTTTTTTTTTTCCTAAAAGAACACATTTAGAAAAATGCATATGTGTAAGGTTTGCTCAGTTGTTTATTGAAAGTCTTCCTATACGGACAAATTTTAAAGTGCGAAGTCAGAGTTCTGTACCAACGCTTTTAAAACTAAAATGAGCAATTTAACTTCAGAACAAGTGGCTGCTATAATTGCTTTAATCGAAGATGGACGATCTCAAGCATACGTCGCTAATTTGATGAACATCAATCAGTCAAGTGTTTCTAGAGCCGTAGCCAGATATAGGGAAACAGGCATTTACAGTAGAAGACCTGTACCAGGTCGTCCAAGATGTTCTACTCGCCAAGATGACCGCTATTTACTACTACAAGCATTACGTCGAAGACATGTAACTGCGAGACAATTGCAGAACGACTTGGCTAGAGTCAGAAATACTCGTGTGAGTACTCAAACTATTCGGAATAGGTTACGACAGACTGGACTAAGAGCTAGAGTAGCTGTAACAGCCCCTCGTCTCACTAGGAACCACCGAGTTGCTCGCTTAAGGTTTGCCAGAGAACATGTAAATTGGAACATTAATGACTGGGCCAATATACTCTTCACAGATGAGTCAAGATTTGGTCTTTACACCTCAGATAGGCGTATCTCAGTGTACAGACGAGACGGTGAGCGCTATTCGCAGTGTAATATCAGACCTAGACCTAATTTCGCTGGTGGCTCTATTATGGTTTGGGGAGGCATCTGTTTAACAGGTCGTACAGAGTTAGTACCAGTAGACAGAGGTACACTGACTGCCCACAGGTATATAACGGACATTTTAGAAGAACATGTAGTACCATATGCGCCGATTATAGGAAACGAATTCTTGTTAATGCACGATAATGCACGACCGCATGTTGCAATAATCGTCCAGGAATACCTTAACGATGTTGGTATTCCAGTTTTAGATTGGCCTGCGGTAAGTCCGGACATGAATCCTATCGAACACGTGTGGGACCTCCTTCACAGACGGATACGAACCCAAAATGTTGCCCCAGCGGACCTGCATGGACTAGCAAATGCTCTCCGTGACGAGTGGGAGAATTTGGATCAGGCTTATGTACGGAGGTTAATCGAATCTCTGCCAAACCGTATGCGAGCGGTCATAAGAGCCAGAGGTGGCAATACTCAGTATTAAAAGCTATACTGTTATGACATTTTTCTTTCCAAAATTATAATTTCTTGTTTTAATAAAAATCTCAAGTATGAGTTCTTGTTTTTATTTGGCCTGTATTTTATTTAAACAATCATAGAAATTATATCTTAGAGCGCATTAAAGTATATTTACAACTTTATGCTACAAACAAAGATTATGCGATACTTTTATGATTCAAAACTAAATTATGCGATACTTTTTTGGCGGAGTGTATTAGCATAAAATTTTTATACAATCTTCTACACAATAACATCGACAGTGTTTACCTGTTATCACAGCTAAAATTTGTGATTCCAAGAACTTCTGCGCGACTTAGTTATGACGCGCAACTTTAATATTATTTCACACCACCGTGATATTAAGTACAGTTCGTTATCTGATATAATACATGCATGTAAAATATATTTAAAATAATTTTGGTTTGTTTTTCTTTTGTGTAAGTAAGTTAACATACACTTGTTTTCTTTTTGGTTTGTTTTTGTCAGGTATGATATTCTTTGCTGCACAATATATCTCTATTTTTGTCCTTTATTTGGATTGATAATCTGTTGGACAATAAAGTTATATATTATTCATCCCACAAAAGAAAATGTGGATGCAATCAAAAAGGCACCTAAAGCGGTAAATATATCGCAATTAAAATCATTTTTGTGAATGGTAAACTTTCATTCTAGATTTATTGATAATTCAGCTACAATTTTAGCAGCCTTATATTTTCTATTAAAAAAGAATGTAAAATTCAAATGGTCTAGCCAGTGTCAAAAAGCTTTTAATTCAATTAAAAATATTTTAACTTCCAAAAACGTGTTAGTTCATCAAAATGAACCTATAAAATTAACTGTAGATGCTAGTGCATATGGTGTAGCTGCAATTATTAGTCATTATAGGGATTCAGAAGAACATCCAATTGCTTTTGCATCACGTGTATCGAATAAAACAGAAAAGGCTTATTTCCAAATAGATAAGGAGGCTTTAGCAATTATATTTAAATTTTATGAATATTTATTTGGTAAGAAATTTGTAATTGAGACTGATCACAAGCTTTTATTGTGAATATTGGGTACTAAAAAGGGTTTACCTCAAATAGCCGCAGATTGAATTGCGCTCAGTTTTTGTCAGCTTATGATTATGATATTGAATTTTGTTGGATCAGATAAAAATGTTGCAGATGCTCTTTCAAGATTACCACTTAGAGATGACACATATAATGACCCATTATATAATTTGTCTTATTTCAATTATGTTTCAGAAGAAACACCTCTAGATTTTAAAAAAAAATCGTGATTTTACTAATCGAGATTTAGCTTAGCTCTGGGATACACACCTAGCAGCTGGAGAGAGGCCAGGGTGGTCTTCATCCCGAAGCAGGGCAAACTGTCCTACACGGAAGCGAAGTCGTACCGGCCCATCAGTCTCACCTCATTTCTTCTCAAAACCCTGGAGAAGATAATTGATAGACATCTTAGGGATTCGGCTCTGGCAAGTTTGCCTCTGCACGAGTACCAGTATGCCTACCAAACAGGAAGATCGTGTGAGCAGGCCATTCATGAGCTAGCTCGACGAGCAGAAATAGCCTTCAGAAATAAAGAAATTGCATTGGCTACCTTTCTGGACATCGAGGGCGCCTTCGACAGGGCGTCCTTTCGGTCGATGGAAAGGGCGCTTCAAAAATGGAAAGTCGAGCCAACTGTAAGGAGGTGGATCGGCTCCATGCTAAGAGACAGAATGGTTCATGTTTCGCAGAACCTTTGTAATGTAAAGGGAACTGTGGCAGCTGGCTGCCCGCAGGGTGGAGTGCTGTCGCCCTTGCTATGGTGCCTTGTGGTGGATGGCTTGCTTTCTGATCTACGGATGGCGGGTTTCCACGCGCAGGGCTACGCAGACGATATCACCATCATGGTCTGCGGAAAGTTTGAGGGCGTGGTTTCCGAGAGGATGCAAGTCGCACTCAAACTGGTGGAGAGATGGTGTCAAGAAGAAGGGTTAAATGCAAACTCTCGGAAGACGACAATGGTTCCGTTTACTTGGAGGAGGAAACTTCCAAAACTACAGTGTCCAGCCATCTTCGGCTCGAAGATAGTGGTCTCTAGTGAGGTTAAATACCTAGGTGTTATTTTGGACGCAAAACTGACGTACAAATCTCACCTTGAACAAGTGTCGAACAAAGCCACAAAGGCATTTTGGGCCTGCAGAGGAATGTTTGGTAAAACGTGGGGGCTAAAACCGGCAATGGTGCACTGGCTGTACACGAAGGTCATTGTACCCTCCATAACCTATGCCTCGTTAGTCTGGTGGCATAAGGCTAGTCTGGGCTACGCGGTAAACGCGCTCAGCAAGGTCCAAAGGATTGCCGGTTTAGGCATCACGGGAGCCATGTCCTCGACGCCGACTGCGGCCATGGAGACCATTCTTGGGCTTCCTCCGCTTCAGTTGGTGTTGCGGTCAGAGGCTACCCTGGCAGCTTACAGAGTAAAATGTAGCGGGCGTAAAGGTTTCTCTGGTAAAACTGGAGACCATACCAGCATTTTCAACTACATCGAACAGACAGTACCTCTGTCCACTAGGGCGGACAAGATTCCGCCTGTCTTCAGCTTCACTAGGAAATACTCCGTAGACATTTCCAACAGTGAGGTCTCCAAAGCATACATTCACAGACCGAGGCGATGCTCTAATCGCTGGTTTGTGGATGCCTCGAAGACGCCGAACGGCACAGGCATTGGGATCTGGAGAGATGGAGAACCGAATGGCGAAGCCATCAGCTTAGGGGGCTCCACTTCCATCTTCCATGCTGAAG
This sequence comes from Cetonia aurata, assembly GCA_949128085.1. Classification (NCBI taxonomy): domain Eukaryota; kingdom Metazoa; phylum Arthropoda; class Insecta; order Coleoptera; family Scarabaeidae; genus Cetonia; species Cetonia aurata. The sequence continues at coordinate 53,645,791 of OX421882.1, read as the reverse complement.
TTATAGCCATCCAGACCTGTGCAGAGAGCATCTTAAACTGCCCGCATGGGAATGGATCGGTCGAAATTTTTTCCGACAGCCAAGCTGCCCTCAGGGCACTACAGGCTGTCAAATTTGCTTCCGAAGTGGTACTGAGGTGCCATAGGAAGCTTGAAGAATTGGCGGAGCATCACAGCATTACGCTGAGATGGGTGCCTAGTCACTCTGGGATTAGAGGCAACGAAATTGCTGACAAACTAGCTAGAGGCGCCAGTGGTCTACCGTTCACTGGTCCAGAACCGTGTGTGGAGCTCCTATGGCGGTATCAAAGCCTTTGTCAGATCTCAACTCGCTGCTAGTCACCGCTCCTATTGGAATGGACTAGTCGGCGTGAGACACTGTAAAATCCTCGGGTTTTTATCCGGGCGACGAAAGACTCCGCAAGGCAGTCTTTATGAGCAGGGCCAGACTGAGACTTCTTACGGGAGTCCTAACCGGCCACTGTTCATTAAATAAGCATTTGCACCGAATGGGGCGAGTGGACTCTCCCCTGTGTAGAAACTGTGGGAGAGCAGAAGAAACTCCTGTGCACCTCCTTGCCGACTGCCCGGCAGTGGACAGGGAGAGACGGAGCTGTCTAGGGGTCACTCGTTTGGACGAACCCAGTATAAGAAAATTAACTCTCGACCAACTTGCGGACTTGTTTGTTCGAGTACAACCAGGTCGAGAGGGTTAAGACATCATGGGGGCACAATAGGTCTTAAGGCCGCGCTGCCTCACGGGGTTAAACCTGCCCATGAAAGCAAAAAAAAAAAAAAAAATCGAGATTTGATTTTGTCAACAGTTAAATATTTTATTTTAAAAGGCTGGCAAATAAAGTTTTGTTCAAAAATATTATTCCGTTCTTTAAAAGAAATGATGAATTATCTGTTGAACAAGGTTGTTTGTTGTGGGGATATAAAGTAGAGTAATTCCACAAAAATTACAATCAAGTGTGCTTGGGGAATTGCCCCATATGGGAATTGTAAAGTTGAAGTCCTTCTTTGTGGTGGCCCTTGACTATTTTAGATATTGAAACAATAGTTAAAAATTGTAATTTATGCTGTAGATACAGTGATGTTCCAGAAAAAGCACCACTATCACCTTGGCCTTGGAATGTAGAACAATGGATACGGGTACACATTGATTTTATGCGGCCAAGCGGATTGAATGTATTCCTACGAAGGTACTTACGTCAAGTAAAACTATGAATGAATTACAAAAACTCATTTGTCGTTTTGATTTTCCAAAGAGCGTTGTATCGGATAACGGTCGACAATTTGTATCGGCAGAATTTCAGCAATTTTTAATTGAGAATAGTGTTAAGCAGGTTACTACCGCTCCTTATAATCCGGGAATGCGGGAAAAATAATTAAAAACGTAATTTTAAGAGCCACGCATTCTCATAAAAATGATGATATTAATCTAGTAATTGACCGATTTCTTTTATATTATAGAAATTTCATTCTACTACTAGTGAAACACCTGCAAAAATGTTATCAGGCAGAAATTTACGTACTAGATTAGATTTAATTAATCCATTATCAGCAAACGTATTTTTAAGTAAGCAGGTTAAACAATGTAGAGGAAAACGTCAAGCAGTGTTTAATCGAGGAGATCGCGTACGGTTTTGAGTATATTTATCAAATAAGTCATATTGGTCAGAAGGTGTAATCATTAAACAACTTGGAAATAGACATTACTTGATTAAAGATAAAAGTAATAAAACATTTAAACGACATGTGAATCAACTGTTATCTGTAGATATCAATAATCAGAGATTTATAATAAGTGTTTTGGTAAGTTAACATCGATGCATCATTTTTTAATTCATTGTCTTAGAATTATGAATACAATTGGATCGCATACAAATATTTCATGCTTCCGATTTGAAGGGAAACATCGCATGTTCAAAGAAAATACCAAATCTGTTATAGAATCAACATTACTTATACTTTGGCATTAAAAAGTCAACGTCAACTTTCATTACAAAATCTTAAGTAACAGTGGTTTCCAAGATAACACAGTTTCAGGGCAAACAATTTCATATTATACTTTGTAGAGTAGGTCTACTCTACTGTAGGTAACTGATCATTTAGTGAAATTCCGCTTGAATTACTACTATAACCATTAAATACAACCCGTAAGTTTGTTGATAAGCTTGCTTCTTTTATTACGCAAGAGTGAGGTAAATAATAATGTTTGTTTGGCTTTATCTTCGCATCTAAAGTCATGTAGCCAAGTTGTATGTATTCATCTATGAATTCAACATAACGCTGTTACAAATTTTGATTTTTTTCTGAATCTCCTCTCAAGCTGGTCGAGCTTTGTGGAAGCAATATCCCTGGATATTCCTAATTCTTGAACATCTGCATTGAATGGAAGTGACAAAATCTGCCATCTGTTCTTCGATGAGCCTCTAGAAAATGTTCGAATTTTTGCTGTTCTGATGTTAATTCTGAAGCTCTTTCTCTTTCTTCTATGGCCCAAAACTTGTGTGATAAACTCGACACGTAAATTTACTGATACATTTAAAAGTTTGGTGCAGTTGTGGACTTGATGATCGCCCTTATTGCAAATTATGCAGTTTGAATCGGTGGTAGTGACTAGAGTGGTGTGCTTTTCTTCACGTGAACGCGTTTGAATTGCATGCAAAATTCCGTGAAGGTTTGCCTTTTCCCTTAAAAATGTGTTTAATTCTTCTGTTGTAGGAAATTTGGTCGGCTTTACTTCCTCCCAATCCCGTAAAATGCTTTTGTCTAATTTGTCTGTTACAATATAAACTAATAACGTGCCCCAACTGTCAGTTACACCAAGAGTTGGTGCACGAACATCTTGCCCGTAGAGTTGATTTTTGCGGATGGGCTCAACAACAAATCCATGATCTAGTAGATTTCGTTGAATGTCTCCTTTTTGGAGATGAAACAACATTTCATAAATATCGAAGCGTTTTAATAAACACAACTTTCACTACTATTCTACCGACAATTTCCATATCGCACAAGTCCATAGCCAAACTAGGTGGTCTTTGAATGTTTGGGGTGGCATAGTTGGAAATTTCGCTATTGGACTACATTTCTTTGGTGGACGAGTAAATGGTCAAGTTTATTTGGATTTTTTTCAGAATATTTTACCGTTATATTTGAAAAATCTACCTCTGAAGATACGTCTAAGAATATATTGTTTTTCTACGATGGGGTTCCGGTTCATAACATTGAATTAGTTCCTAAATCGACTTTGCACCAAATGATTTTTTCTTGTTGGGATCCGAGTTTTGACTCATCTTGAATACAAGAATTTTTTTTTTTGTTAATTTCTCGCACCAGTGAAAATAGAAGACTTATCAAAATCAAGTAATTAATTTAGACGTAAAAATGATCATAACTTTTTAAACACTCGGAAGAGATGTGGCAAACCCTATATGAGGAAGTTCGCAAAAGTATGCAGATTTCAAAAACCTAAAAAAAGTATAGCATTCCATTTAAAAAAATATGAGTTAGGTCTGGCACGGCGTTATGAAACAACCTGTATATGAGTAACTAATTTTAGAATTTGAAGCTTAAGAATACCTACACCTGTTCTTAATTATTTTCTTTGATAACTTTTATAATATCGGATATATTGAACTTTCCTATACTAAACGTCAGCTTGTATATAAAATAGTAGCGGCCGGTTGGCATATCATTGGGAAAAGAAGTATCTGTGATGGTAATGTCGAAAATTGGAAGAGATTTAAGTTAGCAGACGATATTTTAGCTACTGCTGCGGGTGTTAGCGTACAAAAACAGGAGATTAAAGTAGCGGCAGTTTTAATCGCAGTTGGCACAGAGCCGTTACAATTATTTTTTTGTACATTCGTTTTGTCGGATGAGGTCTGGAAGTCGTACGAGTGAATAGAGTTCAAGCATTCGCAGGTTATTGCACGCCCTAGAGGAATCTAGTTTCGAGATATCTATTTCCTATATATGATGCTAAGCAGCAAATGAGTCCATCGATAGCTTTGTCAAAGATGTAAGAAGATTATTAAAGCAGGCGAGTTTGGAGTTCAGGAAACATCACTCGCTCGATATCGTATTGCATTAGGCGTGCCAGATAAAACACTGTAAGAGAGGCTATTACGTGATAAATTTTGGACATACAAAGCGCAATTTTTTTTAAAATGGGGCGTAGCTGACGTGCTTACGCACTAATCAGAGCAAGTGGTCCCCTTGATAACAAAAAAAAAAAAATAAAATAATAAATCTAGCTCCAGTTTATGATAGGACCGCTCTAGCCCAGCTTGACGTTCCCTCTCTTCAGTCTCTTTTATCCTCATGATGGGCCTTCTCCCAGTGCCACTTTGAACGATTCGTAACGGACGTTAAGTAATTTGGTGCTAGCGCTGTTCTCAGGACTCTACTAGTATGGTCTTTTCCGTCTTTCCATTTATGACAGAAGAAGATAGTATGCTCTACCGTGTTCTCTTTTCGATAATACGCACATTGTGGTAGATGATCGTTTACCATGAGGTTTATTGATGGCGTGCCGGCTATGGAGTGCAGGCGGCGATATGGTTGGAAACCCAGAAATGACTTTCAGCAGGACTTTTCCTTGCTGTTTCTCCAGTATGTTCTTATAAACTATTTTATCCACAGCCCGATACCAACTGGTATACTGGTTTACACCACTGCAAGTGCATGCAGAAGTAAAAAGGTTAAATCTATTAATATAGATGGCGATGCTGTTAATACTGTGTGTAAGTTAATTAAACCTCTTTGATGTGTGTTGATGATATTATAGATCAGATTGAGAGGCTGGTAGAATGGCTCAATAATTTTGTGATCGTTGAATAGAAAAACGTAAGTGGAACTATTGGCAGTATTTATTGTTGTCCAGAAAACTGGAAGTTTGCGTACTTCTTCAAGTATTTTAGAGTTAAACTAATACTTGACTGCTGAAGCTTCTATGGTGTCTGCCTTAGAGTAAATTAGTCTAAATACCAATTTTGGTAAATTAAATCTGTTTCTTTCTAGATTCGAAATTATCACGATGATATTGTGAATTCTGTTAGAAAATACCTATTTTAAATGATTCTGATAGATGGAACATATTTCTAACATTGTTTGGATTAATTTGAGCTATAATATGCATTCTGAAATATGCTAGTTATGGTTTAAACATTATTTGAAATTTTGCTGAAATACGCTTTTTTTTTGGCATGATCAAAACACTTCCTTGTACATAATTAATTATGATTACAAACGATGAAATTCTTAAATAAAGGTACATTTTTACTAATTTTACTGATTTACGCTAATCTGATCTGTTCGTAGAGGAAAATTCTTGTCGAGCCGAAGTGCTTTGACAGATTGGAACACCTGTTTGGAATTGCATGTTTTGATACGGAAATTACCCGTGAAAAGGGGTTGTTTATGATCTTTTTAAGGTATGGTGTTAATACTTTTACTTAGAATGAAAGAAATGTAGTGATTCCTCCTCTCGCATTGAGGAATTTTTCCGAATGACTGGCTGTGTGAAACGATTGCATGTTTTAATTATGACAGAGATGAAGTCAACAAGACAGTGCAACATTCATGAATGAATTAGCCTCACGTTTCATTACAGTTGCTTGAATTAAAATTGCATGAAATATTTTACATCAGATTGCAATTATGGGGTTTAGAATATCGAGTTCTATTTTGTAAACGAGAAGAAAATAACCCTTCATTACAGTATTTAGAAAAAACTAAAGAGCTTTTCTGGGGAAAAATGGCATTGTTGTTAAAAAGGCAAGTTGTTACAGGTAGAAAACAGAAAAAAAAGTGTTTTTCTGTCAACTTGGAGCTGTTCAATTGAGCTCCTGTTGCCTTAATTACTTTGATCGTGGTAGTAGCAGCTGGTTGCCTTTGCCATTTATTTCCTTGTTACTAACTTGTTTGTGTTTTTATCTTTTCTGAAAGTGTTTCCCATTCTTGCTTGTTATCCATTTGTTCATGCCATTTCGCTATTCCTAACTTTTTAATATCTGTCACAACTTGGTCTTCCCATTTAATTTTTGGTCTACCCCTTGGTCTACTCTTGGTTGGTTTCCAGCTTGTGACTTGTCCCAGCAGTGCCTGTTTTCTTTCCCTATGTATATGACCATACCATTTTATTCTTTTTGACTTCATAAGTCCGACAATATTGCTTTCTTTCGTAATGCAGTTAAAATCCTTTAAGTTTTCGTACTCTTCTTGTTTTATATTTTTTGGATTACATATTTTTCTGATCATTTTTATTTCAAAGATTCTCAGATCTTCTTCATTCTTTTCAGTAAAGCACATCGTTTCAGCGGCGAAGATCACCTCAGACCGTATCGCAGCTTTATATATCTCTAACTTTCTTTCCGTGGTTATTTTCTCATGTCTTATTAATTTCCGATTTTTGTAGTAAGCGCGGTATCCCATTAGAATTTTTTCATTTATATCCATACTTCTGTTGTTTTCATTGCTAATTAATGTGTCGAAATATTTAAAGGCCTTTACTTCTTCAAATGAATATTTTCCAATGGTCATGCTTTGACAACTATTTCTCGGTTTTCTTGTTACCACCATATATTTTGTTTCGTTTTCGTTAATTTCCAGCCCCATTCGATTTGCTTCCCTGTCTATTTTCAATACTGTATCTTCCAGTTTTTTCTTGTCTTGTAATATTATGGTCAACATAGGCCCATACGCCACTATTTGTGGTAGGTAGGTTTGCGTTATTGACCCATTTAGATCACAAGCTGAAATTATTCTAAGGATGGCTATATTAAATAGCATTGTGGATATATCATCTCCTTGTTCCACGCCTGGATACGTTTGTATCTCAGGCGTCTGCCCATCACAGGTTTGCACTATTGCCGTCGGACCACCCACAACCATTCTAAACAACCTCGTTAGTTTATCAGGTATTCCTAGGCTTCTTGCGTCATTTAAAATCATAGTTCTGCTTAGACTGCCCGTGAAATCGATAAATAATATATAAATATTGATATCATAATCATAGCATCTCTCTATTATCTGAGTGACGACGTGTATTGCATTCACTGCTGATTTTTCTCTTCCAAATACACCTGGATACTTATCTAAAATTATTTCTAAGTAGGCCTGTATAAGTTTTAACAGTAACGCTGTAAATACTCTATACGCTGTATTCATTAACATAATTTGCCTGTGGTTTTCATAATTTCTAAAATTTTCATTTTTTGGAATTGGAATCACTTTATTTTGCTGCCACTCTTCCGGCATACTTTCACTTCTCCATATATTACTCAGCCAATCATACATTTTATCTCGCATGTCCTCTCCTTCGTTGCCTACCATTTCGTTAAAAATTTCGTTCCACTCGGCGGGTAGTTCTTGTGGTTCCACTGCGTTATTTTGATGTGTATACTCTTCTGGTGTTCCTTCTTCATCTGTTATTTCTATGATACTTTTTTTGCATTCTGAGTCGAACCACACATTTTTCAAATGATATTCCATGACCTCGTTAAACTTCATCTTCACTATCAATAAATTATGATCGGTTTTTACGCTTTTGTCTTCGTGCGTTTCCACATCTTCTACATATTGTTGTTTTTTATTTTTGATCAGTACATGGTCTATTTGGTTTCCTTTTTTCTTTGAATTTGGAATTATTTTATCTTTTTTGCTTCTTGGAATTCTCCAAGTTATTTTGTCCGCTTCATTATGCCGAAATTTGGTACTTATAATAAACATGCCTAGTTGCGCTGCTAGGCGAGATAATCTCATTCCATTATCAGTTGTCTTCTCATGTATAGTTTCCTTTCCAGCAACAATCTTCAAAAATTCTTCCTGTCCGATTTTCGCATTAAAATCTCCTATTATTAGCAATATGTCATGTTTTGGAATATTTTCTGAGATTTCTTCTAGAGTTTCATAAAATTTGTCTTTTGCAGCACCTGCTGTCCTATTATTTGTTGGCGCATATGCATTAATTATTGTAAAATTTGTTCCTTTAATTCTAATCATTATGTATGAAATTCTGCCGTTTATTGCTTTATATTTAATTACTTTAAGTTCAGGATTGTTTCTTACCATAAATGCCGTTCCGTGGAGTCCAGATCTATCCAGACCACCATACCATAGAGAATAGGTTTCCTTATCTATTTTGCCTTTGCCTGCCCATCTTGTCTCCTGCAGCGCTAGCACATCTAATTTGTATATTTCCATTTTCTCCCCTATTTGCTCCATTTTGCCTGGTGGTAGCATCGTGTTTATGTTCCATGATCCTATTCTTGTATCTTCACTTGTGTTTTGGTCTGTCTTGCTATAGGATGTTCTTTTTTTGGTCGACTCCCATTTTTCAGTCTTGGCATTTATCACATTATTCATTTAAACAGAAATCTTAGTATATCAGTGAATATTATTGAAACATATTTTCCGATTGTATATTTAAAGACTGTTAACTCCGTGGTAGAGCAAAATTTAAAGTGCACGGTTTTGAAGTATAAATGATCTAAGTGAATTTGTTATAATCGAATTTCGAGAATAAATTGATTAGTAAGTTGTTAACAGATAAGATACAATATACAAATATTAATATACAGATAAGATTAGGTAGCGTAGGATGATAAAATGCTAAGTTAGAGGCTCATAAAGGTGTAAGTATGGGTTGCTGGCCCAGGGCACTTGTAGTTGAAGATTCAGGCATATATTTGACTCCCTTGGAAGTGGCCCACAGCCAAATCTTTAGCTCTGAATATTAAATGGTATTCGAGTAAAAAAATACAGCTTTCAGAAAAATATATAGACTTTACTATTCCTCTATGTTCATATTTTATTATTTTGTGCGGTTTTTTTTATTTCTTATAGGTGCTATTATTTTCATATGTTTTTTGATGACTTGTCATACAATGTAGTGCTCAGGCCGTACACATTTATTGATATTATAAATCTTCTAAATTTCATCTTATCAATATCTTATATGATAGCGTGCATACAATATTCTGTGCATTGTGTATGTATTTAGTAGGTGAATATGTATTCTATAGGTATAATTTGATACAAATTTCCATTTGTACTAACAAAATTTTAAATTAAATTAAAATCATTTTCTTAATGCAATTTAAAATGGAACTTTCGAGGCGCTTAAAATGAAATTCTAGAAATAGTCTTGCTGATTGACTGAAACCAAGCATTATTTATAGCCTTTTAAATTTTTCTGACATACAACAATTTTAAAATACCAGCGCATTAAAGTAATACGTCATATCTGAGAATGCAAAAGACATAAAATAAAATAAATGGTGGAGTGCATTTTACACAAATCCTTTCTATTTTATTGCTTAAGTATACGACGTCCTCGCGCAATAAATAACTACGGAGAACACACACAGTGTGAATCTGAGACGATCTTGTAAGATAGCTAACATCGAAATTTTCATATCTGTTGAAAATAATTCAAAGCTTTACATTGTAATTTTATCGTTAGTAGTGTAGCGGAAAATCTTACTTAATGTGCTGATTTACATATTATGGTTGGAAGAAATAAAGATCTTAAAGTAAAGTTGTTTCACTTTTTCATAAATTAAGAACGTAATTATATGTATGATAGAGTGACGTTTAGAGTAGCAATTTAATGCACGCAGGAATATTTAAGACACAACGCAATGAATCCCGCAATATTATAAGTATTCACTAAACTAATATGCAGCCTTAGAGCTAGCATAATTGGTAATTATTTTTTTGTTGGTTGACTGCATAGCATTATATAGAAAGAACGTACGAAATTTTGCATTCAATGTACCGTAATCTCGATTAAGACAGAATTTATAATTAGGTAATTTTTCTATAACCTCAGAATAGGATCACATAAATAAAAAGAGGTAAACCCAATCGAGTGAAACATTGAATACGAAATGTAGAGAAAAACCTGTAGTGCGGTCAGCTTAAAAAAAAAGTAAATGAAATAAAAATTTTTTTTATAAAATTTGTATTTCATACTATTTTGATAGTGGGAGTAAAATTTAAAACCAGTTCGGTTTCGAGACATCAAAAAACTTAAAACCTTGTTTTGAAATACGCTGATCGTATTTTTCAAACCGTTTGCAACATCTTCACGCTTGTGAATGCTTAAAAATAACCAATATGTTTGATTTTTTTTTTTTGTAGAAAAGATAGGTCAGTTATTATGTAATCTATACTAGGTTCCGCATGTATAATTTTTAAGTCCATACTTTATTATGATTATTCGTATAATCTGTAGATGTCAGATTGACTTACATATTGAAAGTGGTGGAGATGATCGGGTAATGTCCAAATTTAGAACGATGGTTTTTGCGTTCATACGCATATATGTATTTTCAATATATGTCAGCTCTCAAACCAAACAGAAACAAACATTAGGCACCTAGATAGTTAAGATATGATTTCTTTATTGCCCAAATTTTTTATTTCATTCCTAAGAAATTTCGAGAATGTTACATGATGTGTAGCTACTCCAGATATGCGAGTACCTACAATTTGTTTACATATAGAGTTAAATAATTATGTAGTAGTCTTTTAATTTTGGGTGAGGTAAAGACTATTCCGTTGTTCCACAAGTTCCTGCACTTTTAAAGATCAGGGCAACCCAATCTTTATTTCATATAGTTTTCATTTCTATTATTTTCTTTTTTCTACTCTAGTGACAAAAGTGTGCCAATTTTAGTATTTGAAATTTTTGATGGCTATGAAGGCATACTTCTCACATAATTAAGCTGCAAAGCGGATAGCTAGAAAAGGCTTGTTACTGGTGCTTTGAGTATTAAACGTTTCATCGCTACTAAAATGCGTTTTAGTTCTTTACGTGAAAGCAAGGCCTTCATTTACTGGCAATTTCCTTATTTAAACGAAGCGAAACTAGCCTCTAATATAATTGATTCTAGAAAATTCTATTTAGTCAGCTAAATTTGTTGCGGTAAACCTTGCTACTGCTTTAAAATACGTATTCTGAAAGACAATAATTAACTGTCTTCTCAGACATTGAAATCAATATTTGCAATGATTTGATTTCCGCTTATTATATTTCTACGTCAATATAAGCTTGTTGTTTTCTTTACAGTTTTCATGTGTTACTGATATCTCTAATTGTAAGATGCATAAGTGTATAAGTGCGATGTATATTCTGCCTTATTGAACACCCAGGAAAGATTTTTGTATACAAAATCGCATAACTAGCCATATACCTACTTGTTGCTCAAATACTCTTCGGATATACGTAGGTATAAGACCTCCAAAGGAACGCGCGTATCTGTTCATACATGTAATTTATTTTATTCCATGAGTCGATTGCCAATTACTATATTAACATATAATTAGGTTTAATTATAAGGAATATTACTGTTTAATTAAATCACTACATATTATTATTACTTCATTATAATTTGAAAACATAACAAGTAACAGCCAAAATAGTTTCAACACATGCTTAATTTTAGTTTATACTATCAATGTAATAATGGATAGAAAGAAAAATGTACAAGTACACAAAATCAAGGTAGGAAATTTATGCTAACCTAGACCACCCAAAATGTGCGTGAATTCTTTTCATACTTATTCAATGTTGAAATACTGTACAGTAGATGCAACTAATGCAACATACATTCTTTTTCCGTAAAATAAGCGCGTTTGAGTCGCAATAACTAGCCAGCCTGTTCTGAAGGCACTATACAGCCTCAAACCATAAAAGTATAAATTTTATTAGAGCTCTATTAGCTTGTAGACCCTCGGTGAGAGAACACAGAAAAGATTGATTAGTTTTTAAAATAATTTATACCAAAATAAAGGTAAACTATATTCTCTCAACATAAAATAATATCCGCAGTTTATGTATGTATAAGAATATAAATCAAATGACATCAAAAGCTTTCATTTTGCTGTATCTTGGATATGTATATGTTTGATTCAATACCTTTCAATTGAAGTGTATTTATCCGTACATTTATGTGGATGACTATGTTTCTTTAGCACCGTACGGCTTCCCGTGTAGTATTGTACCTAATACCGGAAGTTAGTTCGGTGGGACCGTTGATGCACATGAACAAAACGCGGAATCATTACCAAATATTGTTCCAACTTATGCTTCTGCTCAGCTCTTTGATATAGCACTGCTTCCAAGGATTGGAAATTTACCTCCAATCTTATATATAGCATACACAAATGATATTTTTAATGTTAACATGGAAGGAGAGATATATGCATATGCCGACGACATGTGTATAGTCTATTCTGGAAAAGATGAAGAAAAACTGCAGCAACAGATCAACACTGATGTAACAAGAATGCTAAAATGGTGCCATGAAAATTTGTTAACAATCAATGAGAAAAAAACAGAATGTATGATTTTCCAAAGAAAGAAACACCATACTAATTTCAAAATAACGTTTCACAACCAACACATACAAAAGGTAACCCACATAAAATATTTGGGAATAACAATACAAGACACCTTAAAATGGGACAAACACATAAATACCCTGATTAGTAAAAATGCAGTGGCTATAGCATCTATAAACAAAATTAGAACCATCATCCCGGAACATATGAAGAAATCAATATACCATGCGATTTTTTCATCACACTTACATTACTTAATAAATGTCTGCAGCGACACCTCAAAAAAGAACCTAATGAAAATACAAAGACAACAAAACAGAATATTGAAGCTCATATATGGATTACGCAAAAGAACTCCCACAACAGAAATCTATGAGAAAACTCACGAGTTAAATATTCAACAAACAATACAATAAAGAAACCTAATACTAATATACAATATCCAAAAAAATCTAGTAAAAACAAATATACAATTGACTAAGACTCGACAAATACATAACTACACCACAAGAAGACAATCTTGCATTACAACGGAAATAAACTTATGCAAAAGATATAGAAAAATACCTACGGCAGAAACCATAAGACATTACAACACTTTATCGAAACAAATAAAAAATTTAAACTATATACAATACAAAAAAAAAATTAAACAAATGATACAACAACAAGTATTATAATAAAACTCAGAAACAAGAGCAAGATCATTTCCAATCCGAGACGAGACGGAATTCTCGTCATCCCGAGACAAGGACAGAGGACGGGAAGCACTAGCAACACTAGCCAGCACGTGTGGAACAGCATTGTGTTTTCTATATGTGTGTGTTCATATATATGTATATGTAATGTATATGTATGATTGTACACTTTGTTAGGCTACACTGGCGAATTAAAACACTGCTTGTATAATCGATGAATTCTACAGGTGCACAGTGCGGTCGAGACGAAAAGAACCTCGAAATTTGAATTTAGAATATTCAAGAAATATGTACATTGTAGTTGATAAGTTGTAGAATACCTGAGCCATTTGAAAAAAAAAAACCTTGCGGAACAATAAGTATTCCTATTTGGGTATTCTTGGAAATTGTAACATTAACGATTTTCGTTAATAAATTCTTTTGCTTGCATTAATTGGAAATTAAAAAGAGTAAAAAATTTGAAGAAGAACAGTGGCGCTTTGAATGTTTACATTTTTCAGTTTATAAGGCCTACAAAAAAAGCTTGGCAATCCTCCGGTCTGAATCTATCTTCTGAGAGATATGATTTTTATAAAGATATTGTATAAATATTGTTCCCGTATATTACCGTATATGGATTGTGTGACATTAGATTTGCTAAATGCAATATATGGGAATGAGTATACATAGTGTTGTTTGAGCATGATTCGTTTATTTGAGGTGATTTGCCGATTTCGATGGAGGTAAAAAGGCCTGTCTTGGCAAAATAAAAGTATTTTACATTTAAAAAAAGTAAGCAATTACGTAAATCATTTTTCACAGTACCTACTTGGATTTATCAATTTTATACATTATTATTATATCTGTAAGTAAGGGATAACTTAAAACGGTTAATTTACTACATTATAGAAGTGATTCCAACTGCTTCTAATTAAATAAACTTTATTACAGTTCCTATAAGCGGATACATTGATTGTCATTTGCATTTTGTAATGCTCTGAGAAACTAGAATTGCATTTCTAAACTATTACAATATAAATACGTTTAAATATAGATCTTTGCTAAAAGAAGCGATTTTATTCATTACTTCGTTTTACAACTCGCACGCAACTCGGACGTTGTAATTTTAGAAATGTCCTTTATTTTCCATCAGTGGCATTTAATGCATTAAGAACACGTTTTAAATTAAAACGGAATTTTGTTTTTATTTTGCGACGACTGGTATGTATGTACGCACCGGCGGTTTAAAGTAGGTATAACATTTTTCGCGTCTATAAGCGTTCTTTAAATATCCATTTTAAATGACGTGCGATACACGCTCACCTGCAGAAAGGCCAGTGTTCACCTTCAAAAGCTGACTGTTTATGTGAGTGCTAAACCTCCTTTGAACTTGTTAAATGTAGTAGAAAAGAAATTTATTGGCTCCTCGACTTTCTATTTCCAGGAGAAAATTGATACTCTACCCGTAAGTTCCGCTTCTACTGATGCTTGAATTCGAAAACCGTAATGGATAAATGTTGACATTTTTACCGATTCATTCTTTATAAAAGTACATAAATAGTTAAGAATAGCGTTCTTTTATAGGTATAGAAAATGTGGTTAAAAGAAATTAAAATATTGGAACGAAAACTATCTACGGTGATTTCTCTAAATCATTCGATACCTTTGTAACGGGAAATTATTTTACCCAAACTGGATGCTCTTGAGTTAACGAAGGATTTAATGCAGATCTTCAAACTGTACATTGTCGGATCGTTTAAATTACGTTGAATATAGTGATCTTTAAGTTCAATCCTTATATTTCGAAAACCGAAGTACTACAACGATCTGTACTAGGTCCATTCATATTCGTGCTACTTGTTTATGAAATAACAGAACGCTTTCGTTAAAGTTCTATGTTAATGACATTAAATTTATTTGCTGCTAATGATGCCCAAATTTTTTTGCAGGATTTATAAATTGGAGACGTGGAGTCTTTAGTGCGACTTGGAGACTTGTGTAGTCGAGTTTACAGAGTGCTAAACCGTATATCATATCCTATACAATAAAAAAAAAAAAACAGACGAGTCAAGAATTAACAAGGATTATTTCAATCAACCACCCAGGAGGCTATACAGATTACTATAGGATATTAGTATGACTGGTATGATTGAATGGGTAAAAGAAATTTACCCTTTTGTATTCTAGTTAAATTTTACTCTTTTTTTGATTAAACCTAAAAACAGCACAATTTTCATCAAACAAAATGTCACTACTATTTCACAGCAGAAAGTTGTCAACAGCATTTACTTCCTTTAACTCATTCATGGCTAGATATACAATACATACATGTAATACACACATAAAAAGGATTTTTTAGGTCAAAGAAATATATTTTGTTGGCCGTATTTCCTTGACTCAACAAAAGAAAATTTTTTCGATTGTAAAATTATGTATTTTTGATAGATTTCTTTTGGTAAATATATACACGTATGCTGTAACGTGCCGTTTCGTGGGAAAATCCATTTCGGCGTCAAGTTTTAAGTTTATTATGAATTAATCATTACTTCTGTTCCTTTGATTGATTTTCCGATGGGCGATAGCAATGCTACCGCATGTTATTTTATTTCATTAAGTTTCTATTTGTTTAATCGACGCGAGTGTCGTCCTCGCAGACGGTGTCCGACCACGCACCCCCAACCGGGAGGGGCGGGGGGACCGCCTGTGTATATAAAACCGCGCGGTTGGTACAAGCATCGAGAGTTCTCGAGTCCCTAGGTCCCTTCTTGTCCGCTCTGGCTGATGTGTCGGCACACCCTTTATGATACACGCCGAACTTTTTATTTCAATTATTAACACAGATATTTTACCGGTTGACCCCGCTTTGGCTGCTGCGTTGGCACAGCTTTCTGACGCTCATATGGTATTATTTACAATCACTGTTTTGTTGCGCAATTCAAACTAGAACCCTAACATCCACGCACTCACATTCATAGCCACTACTTTGGGATTGAAACTTTATTGTAACGGCGTGAATAAGATGCAACACTGTTTAACCGCCACGCGGTTGTAATTCACCGTTTGACAACTGGTCATACGACCAGCGCCGCCCAACGACCGCGGGGCAACGTCCTCTTTCGACTTACGGGGATCATCGCATAAGTAATAAGAATTTTGAAAGTAAGTAAGTAATCGAAAGTCCGTAAGCAAGGTATAAAAGAGTAAGCAGTAAACATTAGTACACCGAACCGAACCGAAAGAAATTTCGTTACATTGCATATTTATTTATTTATAAATTCTGGAGTTGGTTGCAGTAGAGAATGATACATGACGTCACATGCGCATTAAACGAATATCTGGAATTTCTCACACGACAGAAATTATGTTCTTGCTTGAACAACAGAGCGCTTTGCCACTATTGAAAAGAATTATTTCTTTAATTCAATTGCATATTTCTTTGATTTCAAGAAACCTTTCTCTCTGTGTATAGAAACTTCCTCTTGTACAATTAATCCATATTAATTCTACGGTTAAATACTAACAAATAGTATAGAAATCTATAAAGATTTTCCAAGGAAATACTAGCTAGAAGGAAAACGAAAACTAATGGAAAAAATAGACCTTGTTTTATACACGAACTCGAAGCTTTAACTAAATATAAAGGGGATACAGCAATTTAGTAGGTAATTACAAGCTAGCTGTTTTGGATTTTTATCTTTGGATTAGTTACTGCACCATGTGTTTGGTGTTATTTGTAAATGCAGTAACCTTGGATTAATGCACTTGTATTAATATTAAAATTGTATTCTTTAACTTAAAAAGGTTAGTGTCTAAAAAATCTAGTGATATATCAGCTTCAATTTATTAATGGCCAAAAGAAGAAATTAATGTATTAAGGAATCATTTGAATATCGATGAATTTGGTTTCATGAAAAAAAATCGTGTTGAAACATTCTGGCCTTCTTTCCTGAACTAATTTGAAGTAGATAATTTATCTTATCGGGAGATATCACATTCCTATCTTCAAAGTGCATACACTGCAAATATGTAAACCTGTTAAACATATTTATAATATAAATACTTACATATTTCGTAATAATTGCAATTGCATGGCAATAACTTGAACGATCAAATGGTTTTATCTTTTGACGCGTGCCCAATAATAATTACCAATTGCGTTACGAAAACGAATTAGCCACATCAATAACGACAATAAAGCAGCGTTCCATTGCATTTCAATTTATATACATTCTCATTGCCTGACATTAATAATCTCTATTTGCATCCACATGCGTAATCATTTATGTAGGCGCAGCTCATTCAGAAATGCATTGGTGTGGAAATAAATTAGCATTGATCACATATTATTCGCATCAGAAAGGCTATAGATGTGCATATAGACGAAGTATTAATTCATAATTCATATCTTTACTGTAATGGCTTTTTGCATAAAATGAATATACTTTGTAGAAATTTGTAGTTTATTAGATAACTGTGGGCAGTATATTGGTTGAAATAATTTGAAAATAAGAAAGGAATGCGTTATTAAAATTGAAGTTTAGGTATTTGAAAACATGATTTTAATTAACATCCAAGCGCAATAAGTAAAAGCATGCTGCTATTTATATATTTAGTTTTTATGAGAGTAGATAATGCGATCTCCAACTAAATGACGCAATGTCCTACCAAATAAGCAAACGTTGAGGTGGGCCAGAGGATTATGTACGTTAGTAGAGCCAAAGGATATCCAGAAAGGAGAATCGCATCCCTACTTGTGTGGAGCCCGTCGGTATATAAATTTCTATGCGGCTTGAATGACCTAGGCGCACCTTGTCAAGCTGATGATGGTATCGTATTAGGACCAATTGTAGAGCTTTTAAAATTACCTTTAAAGTTTATCCAACACGTTCAGGCCCTTAAGGTAACTCTTTTTGAATGAAATCTTTTTCAGGACTTCTAGGGAAAGGTTAACCTTCCCAAAGATCGCATACCTGATTCTTGTTGCGAGCGGGCA
Organism: Cetonia aurata; assembly: GCA_949128085.1. Classification (NCBI taxonomy): domain Eukaryota; kingdom Metazoa; phylum Arthropoda; class Insecta; order Coleoptera; family Scarabaeidae; genus Cetonia; species Cetonia aurata. The sequence goes on along the minus strand of OX421882.1, from coordinate 53,627,762 downwards.
GTGGCAGAAGATAAGATCAACTGACCAATTCTGTGAAAATCCTTTCTGAGTTTGCAGTAGTAAAGACAGAAATAACTACTTTGACATTTTTACGGACAAGTTCTAGTACTCAGTTCTTTTCGCATATACCAAACCAGGACAATTGTTCCAATGCTGGAGCACTTTCTGATGTACTCGTACATTGCTTTGCTGTTTAGCTACCGTAAGTGCTGTTGCCAATGGCAGGTTCTGGTCCCTCCGAAATACACCGCAGCACCTTTTATCGCAAGACTGCTTTCTCATTGCCATGAATGAGTGAGTGCCCAGGTACCCAGATTAGTGATAGATTATTAATCGTTCCCACTATATTTAGAGCAGCTTCAGATCAGCTTCGAGTTGCACATATGAGCTTCTAATGCTTTCAGCACCGCCTGACTGTCCCTGAATTTTTTTTATTGATTTGTGTCTAAGGTTTTATCCAAAGTCTTTCTAGCATACATCTCATTGGCATAGATTTCAGCCTGAAAAGGCGTTATGTGTTGCCAAAAGTTGTAGTATTTTCTAACTCTTGGATTACGACAGAGTATTCCGGCGCAACAGCCTGCTCTGTTATCAAACTGTCCGTAAACCAGTAGGCCTGCGTCAGGGTTTGTTTGTTGCATCTCCATTCCCCTCTATGTCCGATGGCATCCTGTCGGTAGTGACCGACACACACTGTGTGTTAGCCACACTGATACGAGTATGTGGCGATTGGTTCATAATGTGTTGTAGGCGGGTTGTACTTAATATGGCCTCCCTCTCCCCAACAATGTGGAAGGGTAGTAAATCCAGAAGGGTTCCCGATGCCAATGACGGGGAAGAGAACATTGCTCTCATCATTGCTACACTCGTAACCCTTTGTGTGGATGTAGGTCTTGCTGCGGCTCTGGCTTGTTGTGCCTTCTGCCGCCCTGCTATCGCTCCATAAGTTGTGGTTGGACGTACTATCATCTCGTAACGCCAATGGATTAGTTTTGGGGATATACCCCAAAATTTCCCACACATTCCTCGGCAGCTCCATAACGATAACCTCGCCTTGTGAGTGATCTTTTCCACATGTGAATTCCAGGTTAGCCTTTTATCAAATATGACGCTTAGATATTTTACATTATCTGCAAATTCAAGTTTCACCTCTTGAATAGTGGATGGTACCAAGGGTTCCACTTTCCTCTTCCTGGTGAATGGTACTATCCCGGTTTTGTTCAGGCTAGTGCTCAGAGTGTTCCCGCTGCACCGGCTACGAATTGCGCTAATCACCTGTTAGAGGGCTGAGGAAATTTCCTTTTACCCGTATTACAATATCATCTGCTCAGGCCTGCACTTCGCCTCCAAGTGCGTCAACTATAGCCAACAGGTCGATCACTGGTGGTGACCATAGCAGTGGGAACAAAATCCCACATTGCGGACATCCGCTACTCGGTCTGAACTTGCTAGCCTATTTGTAAGCATAGCGGCAATCCAGTCTGCTCTGAACGGTTTTACGCCTCGCTTTAAGACCACCTTGCATGCGGATAAAGGAATTGCATTATTAAATGCTCTCTCTATATCCATAAATGCTGCCATTGCTATTTTCTTGGATTCCAGCGACGCCGAAATCCTGATTATTTAGTGCATGGTTCGTGAATTTCCCTGCTTGATACGCAGATTGGTTCACATAAAGGGGCCTATCTGAAAAAATTGCTGCTCCGATGTGACTCTCTCACATCTTTTCTAATCTTTTCAGACGATGATGGTATAGTCATATTTACAAGAAGAAGGTTTGAGAATGCCCGTTTTGAGAAGGCTCAAAGACGACTGAACTTTACGGAAAGGCAGTGTCAATCAATGGGACGTAATGTCAACCTTATCAAAACTACTTAGCTACCTTTACAAAAAAAAAGAAAGCCAATCTCACGACCATTAAGTTAGACGGGCAGGATATAAATTGGAAGACGAAGCTCAAATATCTATGCTCCAACCTAGATAATAAACTTCTATGAAAGAAGCACGATCTTGATAAAACCGACAAGGCCAAAAGAGCCCTAACGGCGTGTAAAAATGTTGTAAAGCAAAAATGTAGATACAGCTCAAAGATAGTGCAGCGACATAGATGAGAACTAACCCGGCTACTGCGAGAATTAACCTACACATTATTGGGGCAATGAGAACCTACTCAGTGGCAGCTATTGAAGTAACATTAAAACTTACCTCCCTCCACATTTTGGTGGAGTATGTGGATAAAAGAACCGCACTCAGAATGATCGGGAAAGTAAGTATTAAGCATAAGCCAGTTTTGAGGATCCCAAAACGGTTCCAGAGCCGAACAGTTAGGGGCATTAGTGAACCCAAGGATACAATCAAAGCTGGTTGGAGAATGTATTCGAGCAGTGAATAGGTAATAGGTGAACGGCATAAGGTTGCTGTGGGTGCCCTGACATTCGGGAATCGAAGGAAACGAAAAAAAAAAACAGACGAGCTAAAGAACGAGTAAGAAAAATGGACCATTGGCTTCATTTATAGGGGCAGTACTTGTTCTAGGAATGTCTAGAAATATAGTACGGGAGCAGGTGAGGAATTGTAACAAAGAGCACTGGAGCAAAACAACCAGACAAATTCATTGCAAGACCTTTATCTAGGGACCATCAAAGAAGAAGAGTAGAGAACTACTAAAGCTTAGAAAGGACATTGTGCACTGAAAGAACACCTACTATGGGGATCAACATCGCATATACCCAATATAGACTGTGGAATAGAATGGCAGAAACCGCGTACTACATCTTTTGTGAATGCGAGGTTCTGAACGCAAAAAGACAGGCAATTATTGGCAAGCCAAAAATGAACGCAGAGGATTATATCGATCAAGCGACCAGAGACCTGTGCAGACTAGTACAGTGTACTAGGATATTGTAGTGCCTGGCACAATTTAGTGGATAAAGAAAATGGGAGATGTAATACAAAAAGCCTTTTTGCCAAGAGACTGCAGTGTTTCCGGAAACTTTATATCATACGGCTCTCACAAAAAGCAAAAAGCATTTTGAAGTGTCCGAGAACCGAGTAGTGTACTGGACGCGTGCTCAGTTCTAGAAAAAGATGGTTTTCGACAGTGCTTTACTGAGAAAAATAGTGACAATAATTAAATACAGTACATTTTCTAATTAATTGTATTAGAATTATATTAGAATGTATAACTTTTCCAATGAAGAGTGACATATCAGGAATCAATCGCACTTCTCCACAAATGGTGATTTCCATCAACACTTCACCCGCAACCGTGAGAAACTGGCTGTTCCACATCATCGATTGTGTGCCACACAAAAGGGAATGGACTGCTGTAGTATAAAGCTATACAATCATCTGCCGAAGGAGATGAAGAAACTGAGTAATAAAAAATTCGGAAAGAAAATGAAAGATCTCCTACTCACCAATACAATATATGATGTAGATGATTTCTTAAGCTTTAATTATTTATAAGTATTTTAGTATGTTGTTTGTTGTTATTTTATTTTACTATTTACATATTTACTGTTTATTGTTTATTGACTTGTCATGCAAATATTGATGACTAAAATAAAAATGAAAATGAAAAATTAAATGAAACATGAATAATTATTATTATGATTATATTTATAATAATGTGGTAATTTTTTTTTTTAATATTCCTATCCTTCATGGTTCAATTTTTTGACGTAAAATTGCTTATAACATGACAAAGTTCCAGGCTTTAAGCGAGTAAAACAAACTTGTTTTCCAAGACATTCTTAGCAAATGATTCACTCCTGTGATGGGTGGAGACTGTGGCTTGAAAACTATAACAAAAATCCCAAAAGAAAGGTGAAAATATCCCTTACCACAAAATTAGATAACAAATCTAAATACGTATAGAAATTTCTACTGAAGATGGCAACTTAGTTGCCGAAATACGTATTTAGATTTGTTATCTAATTTTGTGGTAAGGGATTTTTTCACCTTTCTTTTGGGATTTTTGTTATAAATGATTCACTAAATATTTTCGCAACCATTGGCATTTATGTTTGTGGCATTAATGTCAGCTTCCTAATCAATATTAAATTGGAAAAGATTTCTTAAGGTTACTTTAATTTAATTCATTATTATGCTATCATTAAAAGTCACCCTGTATGTATGTCACGTGTCACATATATACCACTACGTTATATTATAAAAAAACAACCAAATAAATCATCTAGCGGAAAGGAAAATCGCCCGAGACAAATACATCTTCTCATGTGTTTCAAAGGAGCGTAGCTGTCTTAATGGTGGCATTGACCCCTATGCATGACACGAAACTAGGGTAGGTTGGAGCAAAAAGTCACGAATACATTTGAGCGGATAAAAATACCTACGCCATTCCAGACGGTCGACGTTTAAGCGAAAGGGATAGGACAAGTAAGTTAGACTAATCGAATTAGGAGGAGGTAGACTAACGGCTTGGTTTCTTATACAATTAAGAAGAGCGGCAATAAGTTCACCTAAGTTAGTTCACGAGCTTGGTTGCAACAGATGGATGTAGGGTTTCTGGGTGAAGTGTAGATCTATGTATGTATGTACGCATTGAAAGAACACTAGAAAGATATATATTTTTAGGTTCAGGCGACATGAAATAGATAGTAATTATACTATTTAGACGTCTATGCTTCATCTATAAGAAGGACGAAGTATACTAGGTGTATACTATTTGCTGGCCGTAGGATATGTTGAAAATTAGAGGTTTATCTGGTATAATTCCGATAAAAATGCTAGAGATCACAGTGACGGCTATATTTATGGCAAGATTTTAAAACTTCTGGATATGGAGAGTTACAGATGGAAAAAACAGACAACCAATGCATATCAATTATGTTTCTCTTCACACAAATTAAAGAGACAAGATGTACAGAATATTGTGTTCAAAAATTTCAAACACATTGTTTTGTGACTCCTAGGTAGTCAGATATAATCTTTTTGTGCTCAAAGAAAACAATATTTGGTGATTTCCAGTGAAATAGCTCAGAATTTTTGTTGCATTCAAGACAAATCCCTAGTTGCAACTAATGTAATTTGGCATACGTGCGCTGTTTACAAAAAAATTAATATTCGAAGCGATTTGCTTGACGCAAGTCTTTAAAATTTAATTTCGCTATACAATAAGTAAAAATGGCAAAACACGATGAAAATGGAGATACGTAAAAATAAGTAAATAAACCATCCACCCGCGAGGTGTGTATGGCATTGTTTATTCAATATCCGCATGATATTCTAGAATATGATCGATGTATTTTGCTTTTGTTCCCTACATATTGCGTCATCCGTAACTTTATTTTTCTCGCTCGCGTGAAACGAATATTTCCTGTTGAAATTGTTTCGATGCTGCTTGTCTCATTTCGTGAATAGCTCAATGTACTAAAATCGACGACGCCGACGCCCTGTGGACGTAGATATGTGTACAGAATTGAATTGAACGCGAACACGCTGGAAACAGGCTCGTAACATCAATAGGTGCAATCAGCCCCTGTCAAATATTAGAAAAAGTATGGATATTGGGGAATGTCTATTGTCAGCCGTTCATTATCAGCGTTACCGCGAAAAACACGAAATGACCTAACAGAAACAATAGGTTACCAGCGTGTTAACGTTTTAGTATTTACCTGTTCAGTGCACAGCAATCTGTAAGCCATTTTTTGCGTTTTCGACTACCGGAAGTTCCACTTTATTCATGACTACACAGAGAAAACTGTATAATACAGGGTTTTGGAAATACAACAATAGCTATTATATTTTTTATTACATACATATAGTGACAGCAGGATATTTAAGATCCAATAATATAATTGAATAGAAAACTGTTAATACAAATTATTATACTGTATAATACCATTAATTACTGTCTTATATTGTAATGACGATAATTCACAATCAATAAATTTATTGGTTAACAGATATCTATGCTAATAGTGAGTATTATATTTTTATAGTGCTTTTTATTAAATTAGATAATACGATGCATGCTTCACTAATTTCATTATTTCAGATTAATTTGAAATATATGAATAGTATCATTAGGACAAAATTACTTTACTTCAGATACAGCTAATCACCCATAATATCACTGTTCTGAAGTCTGAGTTTCCCTCCTTATTGGGTGCGATCAGACCAGATGAAGGGCGGTGAAAGAACACCTCGGTCGCTGTGCGCCAGTTTCTTTATCATTGTAGCTTCTATGCGATATTTACCTGATAAATATGATATAGCCTCAATGGATATCGCTTGAACTCTAGAAAGATAGTGAAATACGCGATAGCGCCATCTTTCGATAGAGGAAAGGTCTATGACGCATTTAAATCCTATTTATATGGCCGCGCACATTACACTGAGGTTTAACATGTTCACGACAATGGAAATTTCAAGTATTACCTGTGGAATATTGGAAGAGAAGGGACTTGCGGCCGGTATGCCGCAGGGTCCCATTTCGGGACCTCTGTTGTTCGCGCAGTTTGTGAATGATATTCCTTTTGCTGTGTCTGGTGGGGTGACGCTGTATGCAGATGACACTGCGATTTTGCTAACTGAGAATATGTAGGACGAGTGTTGGGTGGATGAGGGGAGCTTTGTAGCTAGTATTCAAAAAACAAGCTAATTTTAAGTTTTGCTATAACTAAAATACTATTATTTCAGCATTCCTTTGTTGATACTTTTGTTGAGGTCCGATGGTTTGGTGCTAAAAAATTCCACGGAGTGCAGGCTGTTGGGGTTAAACATCGAATGCGCATTAAAGTGAGAATATTCGACAGTAATATTCAAATTAAATTAACCGTTTTGCGTCAAGAGGCAAATGCAAAAAAGAATGCGATATTAATACTTTATGAACTATTTATGTTGGTTATTTTCACGCCCACATAAATTATGGCTTATTGTTTTGTTTGTGTTATAGAGTAAATTAATTGCATTCATAATAAATAATATTAACTTATTATAACCAGTACTATATAATTCCTATAATCTGGATTTTAATATATAGATTTCTGTATGTAATTTGGTAGAATTAGTTTTAAATGTTTGATAACTATTACAACGACATAGCAGGGCATTCCAATATCGTTCTAAATTGATTGATTTAAGGCGCGTTTTCACCGACAAGTTAATGTTTAATTAATTCTAATTGACAAATAGTTTTGTAAAAATACTCGTTAATGTTTGCACTATCATATACATATTATTACTATCCCTATTTTGCTTTATAATAACAAAAAACTCACCTAATGTTCCTAATGCAACATGAATGTAAGGTTGTGTTGTTTTATCTTTGACTAATTTTCATTATGCTTATGCAGTAGTCATGTCACAGTGCAAAGATGAGCTTGAAGATTGTAGTAAAATCAGTGTCTACTGTTTTAATTTTTCGATTACACAATATGGGCAAACTTCAGATATGCACTAAATATGAAACTCAGGGCAAATTATAGTCGAGTAATTAACAAAGCCTGCGCTAAGGGCAATGAAAGGGTTATTTCAAAATTTTCTGCAGGCTTATAGTGAAATGAATTAAGAGAAACATAACTGTTAGCACTCTATAAAATATCAGAGATATATAGATCAAACATAGTAGGATCCAATATGCCAACATGCAGGACACCTGTCCTCTATTTGCATATTTTAACTTAAATAGGTGTTGAGCGCAATTGTACAAAGTGGACAATATATAACTGATTGATTTGTTTCTTCAATATTTTTCAAACGAAATAAAATACGTCAATTTTTTTCAACTTAATCTTTCATTGAAAGTTAGATATGTCCGAAAAATAATATCAGATAAGTGTTCGCCTCTGGAAGCCACACAAACCTGAGCGCTCTTGATTACATTTTCCATCAGTTTTTGGCAAGTTTCGATATTTTGCATCGCTTCCCGAATATCGTTATTCAGCTGCTCTATAGTGTTTGATTTGTTGGCATAAACATTATTTTTTAGAAATCCCCATAGAAAACAGTCTGGAGCCATTAAATCGGGTGACCTTGAGGGCCAGATGACATCGAGAACAAATTGAGAGATTAAACGCCCCGGAAACATTGTTTGCAAAAGATTCATTGTTTTCCTAGCTGTATGACAAGTTGATCCGCCCAGCTGGAACCGCATGTTTTGCAGGTCAAGTTGCTGAATTTGAGGAGCCGGAAAGTTTTGCAGCATATCCCGGTAGCGCTCGCCAGTCACACTAAGGGAATTACCGGCAGCATCTTCAAACGAATAAAGTCCGATGACACCCCCGCCCCAAACACCACACCAAATTGTGATTCGACGGGGTTGAAGTGGTCGTTGATGGATGGCACGCGAGTTTTGTAATATCCAGATGCAACCGTTCTGTTTGTTATCCATTCATATCGAAGTGGGCCACATCACTCATTATGGTTTTTCGGCGAAAATCGTTCGTTTGTTGCAATATTTTGTAACTTTTGTCGGCGCCTTTCATGGTTTCTCAGCTGGACCTCTTGGGTCGACTGAAGTTTTTATGGCCGCAAATGCAAGTCTCTTTTTAATATAGTGGCTAGTGACGTGCGACGAATACCCAGTTCTTGAGAACGACGTCTGGTAGAGGTCCCAGGGCACTCCACTACACTTCCACGAACTCTCTCAAAATGTACAAGGCTTCGAACAGTTCGAACACGACTCGACCTTGCCAAATCTTTAACTTCACAGCTTTTTTCAAATTTTCGCACTGATTGACCAATGGTGTTGACACTGGGTACATTATTTCGACGGTCTTTTCGTCGTAGATTCCGTATAGTTGCAGTCATTGAATAAAACGTTTTAACAATACAGACGCGTTTCGGATTATGTAACGTTTTAAATCACATGTTGAATTTGACATATATGCTTTAAACAACTACTACAGCGTCATCTACGCAAATGCATGTGTCAAAAATGACGTGCTATTTCAATCAGTCAGGTATGTAGATATTGGCCGCCTTGTACAATTATACATGTGTTCTGCACTGTTCATTATTTTTTTTGTTTTATGTAGCATCTTCATACGTTTAAATACATGAAGTGCGTGCTATGGTTAAAGTTTCTGAGGAGCAAATGCATACACAAGATATTTCTCCAGTTTTAAAAGGGGAAGCTATCATAAGATTATTTTTTTCTAAAATGGCTCAAAATAGAACTGCCACATTACTAATACACAAATGTTTTAGCCCTGCATTAAAATTTATATAATACGATAAAATTAAACTTTATGAGTCTTGGTGCACACTTGCCCTACCTCACCTTACATACACAATAGATTTTTTTCCTTCCATAACGTGATGTACTCACGATTAGAAGTTTGAAAGCATATGTATATTTTAACAGTGATAATTCCACAAATATGTTATCTGATTTTTCCGGCCCCGCAATTATTATCTCCACATATAATTCGTGAAGAGGATTAGACCGTAGTAATACAGCTCTAGGCGTTGAATAACGCCTGACTTTGCGAACGATGGGGTATTTGCCTCACAAAAAAGCATCTTGCATCACGTTACGCTTCTGTTTACGGTCGCCTAATTATCCACTTAATAACTAGCTTGGTGATTATTTTACGCTATAAAGAGATATTATCACAGTCCTTAGGACGAGCAATCCGGTTCGCGCTAACATCGGCGGTGGTTCTATCGGACGTGTCTTAAATAAAATTCGTCGAACCGTAACAAATTTTCAATTAACAACGACCACTTAATCACATACAAATGGTCAGCGAACACTTTTAGATAAGATAGAAAATCTTTATGTACGAAGAAGGGTGAAGCTCAAATTAAATGTTGTTAATGCCGTACATCGACGTGCCTTTATTGGGAATTTGTTAATTATAGTGAGCGAATAAATCGTCATAAACGTTATCGATACTTGGATTAATGCTATTGCGAGCGGTGATGCTTTTAGTTCCAGTGGCGTACATATGAAGACTACGTAGAAAATTAAGCACGGGCTGTTTTCAAACTGAGCCTTTAAAGGTACTTATCTCTTAGCCATGAACGTCAGTATATGATAAGACTCTGGTTGGAAGATACTCTAATTAACAAAATACAGAATTATTAGTATATATTATTATTATGAGCCGAAACGTACTGCGCCAGCTTTAATTTTCTGTTAAGTGTTTACCATAATACATCATTACAATCTGGTTGGTTTCAGTCAAATTTTTGTAGATCTTTTTAGTCTGCCATATATACCCATGCATATGTACAGGGTTAGTAAAAAGTCCCGGAACGGTCGAATAACTTTGTTATTTGAAAATTATGATTTCTGAAATTTGGTATGGGGGTATAGTTAATATAAATGCATTTTATGCAATACAGTTAATATTTTTTTCACTTCCGGTTTAATCGGCAATACGTCCAACTTTTTTTTTTAAATGGAACGCCCAGATTTTTTTTAACACTTTTGAATGCAAAATAAAAAACTACGTTCAGGAAGTATTAAGATGTTTATTTTTATTCACCAGAAAACAGTTAAAAAATTAAAAAAGTGTCCTAATACAGAAAAATCAAGGTACCTTTGAAAAAAGTTGTTGTTTAGTGTTTGCATTCTTTTTGCCGTCACATTTGACAATTTTAAAAGCGTTTTAACTTTTGCATCGCTATAAATTTACTTACTTTAAACATTGACACATTTGAAAATGGCAGAAAAACTTACTGAATCAGAACGAATTGAGATATTAATGACGCGTGGGTACGGTGATCGTCAACGTTCTTTTGAAGAGGTTCGTATTTTGTTTAATACTGTTTATCCGGATCGTCACATTAGTAAAAGTACGGTATGCCGAACAATTCAAAAGTTTGAAGTCTTTCGTCAGGTGAAGGATTTACCTAGAAGGGGACGTCCATTAACAGCAACAGATGAAGAAACTAGTTTGAATGTGTTACTCACAGTGGAAGAAAATCATCACGTGTCCACAACAGAATTAGGTAAAATTCATGAGATCTCTCAAAAATCTGCTCATACGATTCTTAAATCAGCAAGAATGAAAGCCTATAAAATGTATCCCGTCCATGAGTTAACTGAAGATGATCCAGATCGTAGACTACAATTTTGCGAAACAATGACGGAATTGATCGAGCAGCAGCCTAATGTTTTAGATCACCATCATTTTTTAGATGAGGCAACGTTTTGTCTCAACGGCACTGTGAACAGACATAATTGTCGCTACTGGTCAATTGAAAATCCGCATTGGATTGAAAAAGTCCATACACAGCGTCCTCAAAAGGTGAATGTCTGGGCTGGTCTTGTTGGAAACAACATCATAGGACCACTTTTTATAAGAGGAAATTTAACTGGCAACGTCTACTTAAATTTATTGCGAAATGAGGTTGTTCCAGCACTTGCGGCCCTCTTTCCAAATGCAAACATAGGTGATCACCCTAATGCACATTTTTGGTTTCAACAAGATGGAGCTCCCCCCCATTTTGCCCATAATGTCCGCGATTATTTGAATGAAATTTTTCCCGGACGTTGGATCGGACGTAGAGGAGTAATCGAATGGCCAGCACGTTCGCCAGATCTCTCGCCATTAGATTTTTTCTTTTGGGGTCACATGAAATGTCAAGTGTACAAAGATCGTCCCCATAATCTCGAACAATTGGAAGAGAGAATAGTTCAAGAAGCCAATCGCATCACTCCAGAACAAATACAAAATTCAATAAGAAATTTTACTGACCGTTTACATTTTTGTCAAATTGTAAATGGAGAGCATTTTGAACAATTATTGTAATCGCAACCTGAATAGACAGGTACCTTGATTTTTCTGTATTAGTACACTTTTTTAATTTTTTAACTGTTTTCTTGTGAATAAAAATAAACATCTCAATACTTCCTGAACGTAGTTTTTTATTTTGCATTCAAAAGTGTTAAAAATATCTGGGCGTTCCATTTAAAAAAAAAAAGTTGGACGTATTGCCGATTAAACCGGAAGTGAAAAAAATATTAACTGTATTGCATAAAATGCATTTATATTAACTATACCCCCATACCAAATTTCAGAAATCATAATTTTCAAATAACAAAGTTATTCGACCGTTCCGGGACTTTTTACTAACCCTGTATATAGTTGGCTATAATATATAAAAAGTTTGATATATTTAAATAGCTGCTGTCCCTCAATAAGCTTACATTAGAGAAACAGAAAAACAACAACCTACCATTTCTTGATATTCTGATCATAAGACATAAAAAACTTCTTACAGTTCGATATTTTTATTTATATTTTTTTTTAGACAACAAACACATATAAATAAGTATATGCGCGAGAGTTCACCCACTTACTCTAAATACAAACAATATAAGAATTTATTCCAGACTTTTTTCAATGCCGATGTTTAAAGTCAATCTTAATAAAGAGTTAAGTGCCATATTTAAGATAGCACAACGGAATGGGTATTCTACCCATTGCATAGATAAAATACATAAATAAATTTAAATAAAAACGACAATCTTAACACAGATAAATAAAACTTGAAAGAAATGAAAGATATGTAAAAGTAACATTTAATCCTGGGTGGCATTATAAACATCAAATTTGTTTCACAAGTATAATCAGTATTATTGAATCATAATATTTTGAAAAGTATTTTACCCCAAAAATTAAATGGAGAAAAAATTGACAAAAAAAAATCCGGGATATGAGATTGGTTATGGAGTTTGAGATTTAAGATGCATATGTCAAACACAAAAATCACTAAAATACTTATTATTTATTTTTAGTTTCTTTATATTTAACGTATACCTACATATATGTACATACATGCTTGTATACTTCTGTACTACTTATGCATTTTCTTCGCTTTCTCAATTAATCAGGGATTATACAGACATTGTTAATATTAATAACAGTGCCACGTTATTTTGTTGTTGCTCACGAGATTTGATGCGCATACTTGATGGTAAGTTAAAATACGGAAGCAATTTAGAAACTAATCAACATAATCGTAATGATTTCCATTTCGGTAATAAGCTGTCCTTAGTTTTTATATTCTTCTCTGCGGGTCAGTACAATAATATCAACTTGATTTGAAATATATTTTGTAATGAACCTGTTTATGACCGCGCACACACCAAGTATATTATTTATCATCTTTGACCAGCACATGCTGTTCTTTATCTGCTTTATTTATGTAATGTAGCTTCTAGATTTGCCTATCAGATTTTGATTATTGTTATTATTGCTGCCGACGTGTGTACCTATAATATAAAATTAGAATTCCTTTCTAATGATAGATGTTTTCTTTTTCTCTTCTTCATCAAGTCTGGTAAAATAGAACCCGAACGTAATAAGGATATGAGATTAGTTTAGCGTTTCAAACGATACGATATGGTATTCACTTTTTATTAGAATTAGCGACAAATTATAGTGTTTAATAAAAAAAAAAAAAAACTGGAATGTCAGAATCATGCCTCAGAGGAGTCTTCTGATTTACATCGCATTTTCTTGAACATAATTATCCTTTCCCCAATTGAATAAATTATGTCTGTGTATGTGTTTCTATGATTTTATAATGTGTGCCTAACTTTTACCTGTCAGAGTATACTCGTTTCTGTTATTAAAACGACATTTGAGATAGAAAACCTAAATTGCTTTGCTTGGAGTTGAAGATAGATTACTAAGCTAGATATATAAATTGATCGCAGTATGGTAACAATATTATCTGTTTAGGTACGCACGAAAAAGTTGAAATTTTATGTAATATTCTTATCTTCTTCACCAAATAACTTTCGAAATTGCAGGTGCGTTAAATGATACAGCGATTTTCTCTATTCATTCTTCTTATTTCAATTTCATTTATTTTATCTATCCACACGTTACCCGCCTTCTCCTCCTTTCTTATAGTCTTTGCCTTCACCCTTCCTCTAATTAGTCACTGCTGGTTTATTCTAATTGCGTGACTGTATCAACTCAGCTACTGAAGTTTTATTTTCTAGTACTTTTCTCTCCTTCTTAATTCTATCCAATTTGGTAATTATTTCACTCAAATGCTTGAATTCAATGGCAGTGAATGAACTTTGGAACGTTTATGTTATCCTTAATGTGGTTATCTCGTCTATCTCTTTCTTCTGCAGCTTGACCCCAGAAAACCCTTCCGGAGGGTTACTAAAGTGGCACTTCCTACCACCAGGCTTCCTACAGAAGCAGGAAGGCACATATGCGGAAAACAAAAAGCACAGTTTAAATTTATTGATATATAAATGGCAAATGTTCCTAAAGGGGAGCGTTGTCGCCCCAGACGTGGTTCTTGGATGCTCAAGAAACTGCACGATAAAGGATACCATGTCTAAGATCATGAAGATACCCTAGCATTTGTAATCAATGGTGCTTGAAATAAGACCTTCAAGTGAAGTCTAGCAGTATTACAAACGCACCATCCACAAACTGAAAAAAAGTGAACAACTGAAATACTGCAAAGAGGTCGAGTGTATGTTAACGGGGAGTGTGGATCGGAGAAAGTGGCCTAAACTGCAGAATCTAGCTTTTGCGGCAAATCCCAACCATGTTGTTGTATTTGCTATAAATGCCTGTACCAAGATAACTTCAAGAAAACGGTGCTTATATATATGCATTAATAACCAGGTCGCTCTGAATGCTTTAAAAGGAAATAGCTTTGAGGCGAAGGTGGTACGAGAGTGGCTGCCTGATGTAATGCATCTGGCTATACCAAACATTTACTCTGGTTTGGGTGCCGAGAACCCGTTCTGAGCGTTTCCGTCCTAGATGACGTGCACCAAATACCTATACAAAGGTAAGCCGGAATTCACGCCTCTTGCTAAGTTAATTACCGTTCAGTGCCCTTTAAAATACTATCTCAAAAAAATGAGCGAAGCAATAAACGATGGAGATGGCAGCAGCAAAGAAAAGCCTCAAGTTTCCGTTAAGCATGGATGTTGAATGGCAAATAAAGTATTCACAATAAATCGAATCGGTTGTGGTGACTAGAGGTTACAATGCCCCAACCCTGTTACAGCACAACACAATCTTATTCTTTCCGGTTCTGTTTTGTTAATAGGTACTATCATAGATATTTATTGCCTTTCCTAATTTGTTATTTGCAGCTAAACTTTTCCATCGTTTGGTTTTATGTTTTCTACGTATTCAAGGTTGGTAACTTATTCAATTTTTATTTGGTCTTGGTCTATGGTCATTGTCTCTTGGTTTATTTTTTTTGTTAGGTATCATGTATTTTGTCTTTCAAATTAAAAAATATCTTTCCCGGATATGTTAGATTATGGATAAGAGAAGACTCCATGTCTATTAACAACTAAGTTCTACATTTTTCTTTCGGTATAAATAAAGCGATAAAAAATAATGAGAACCACAAGTGGAAAGACCGCTGAGGAATTTGAAGAAAGACTTTTCTATAGAGGAGTTTGATATCTCTGCTACTTTGCTATCCTTTTTGCTCTATCTAATTATCTTTGTCGTTCTTCGTAGTGCAGCTTTTGATTTCCCTCTACTTCGTTTTGGTGTTGTAATGAATTCCTATGCCGTTTTTTCTTGTCTGTGTTCTCCCTTTCTATTTAAGTGGCCAAACCATCTCAATTGTTTTTGTTCTTGTAAGCTCAGAGCCGATTCTCCACCTAGTTTCTGGCTCTCTGACATTCTAGCTTCTAATGTGATTTTTCCGCGTTACTCTCTTAACTCTGCTTAGGAATCTCATCCCCATTGCTTACACTTTTTGCTTATTTGTTATTACTAATTTTTCTGCGCCCACTATAAGTACAGGTTGTATACTGCCTTGTAATCTTGCTTTGATAATTCAGTCTTGGCGAAAATACTTTTATTTTATGTACCATATACTCGAACGAATAGTTCGTTCAATTCTGTAGTTTATCTACCCCTCAGTTTGGACAATTTCCTAGATATTTATCTTTGCACATTCTTTTAATTCCGTCTATTAGCTTATAATCAATTTATTTTTAATATGTTTCACACTTTCTGCCTTGGTATTCTGTCGAATGCTTTTTCTATGCCTATGAAGGCTACATACACTTCTGGAGCTTTCAGGGTTTTCTCAAACGCTTTATTAGATGCAAATATATTATCGTGGATGCTGTACCCTTTTCTGAAAGCGTTCTGCAAATGAGTTATTTGATGCTGTATTTCTATTTTCAACTTACTTTTAGAATACGTTCATAGACTTTAGTTGCGGCACTTAGCAAAGTCCTAGATAGTTGCAGTAATCACTATTATCGCCCTATGTAAATATTGGAACTATTACTCTTCCTTCTCAGCTCTCGGGTAGTTCCGTTTCGTATGCTTTGTTATACATTGTTAATGTATTACCACCTCCAATGGCTTTAATCATTTCAAGGTTTAATACCATAATAATATCATACTTTTTCCTCTTTTCCTAGCCTTATCACATATTGGTGGTATTCCTATTTTTTCATATCTCTTTGTTTGTTCTTCTACAGAGAGCAACAACTCTCCAAAACAGTCCTTCTACTTTTGGTATATCATTGCCTCATCTTCTAGTACATTTTCTTTTTTTTTTGTGTTGTATTTCTATTGTAATAGGCGGCCTATCTTTTCTCAAAGTTGTTAGCATGTGATGAAATGTTTTCTGGTTATTCTCTTTTCTTTTTTAAACTACTTTTGTTTTCCTGATGTGTCATAGTAGACATGGTGGACTATATGTATAAGATTATAAGCGTTTATGCTTGGATTTATATTATAATAAAAAATTCTAACGTTACAAGAGTTTGTTATTATAGTCAATTGATTAATGTCTACTACTAATAAATAAGCGCCAACGAAAAAATTTTCGATTAGTATATTTTCGATAGTAACGCCGAGGTATTTAGGCACTCGTTAAATATTCACCCTTGCAGGTATGCACGTTTTCTTCGACAACGGTAATCATATATTCATCTTGATGCCATCATTCCGCCTTGCACATGACTAGACTTAGAGGTGCACGCTTACATTCATCATTATGATTAGTTCACTTATCGGTTTTGAATAGCATGAAATTAAAACAATCTAATGACTATTGTTTGGTATGAATTTCGCATGTAAAGAGATAATGATATAGACAAGTTGTCATAATCGATTTTCATAATTACAAGTGCCGATAATTCAAAGGTGGCCTTTATTGTAATCTAGTGTGTTTTGAGCACGTGTCGAATTGTGGAAACGGTTTGATATAATTTACAAAGCTTATGGATTTAAAGATTATACAGAATTACATACATACATTATGTGTTCTTACAGATAGGCATTTCTATGTTTGGCAGATGTCTACCTATGTAATTATTTCAGAGCTCTTTCTTTCTTTTGATTTCTTGAACCTTTATTAGAAGTGAAAAACTTGTAGTGATTGGACTAAAAAAGGAAAACCATTCGGAAATTTTGTTAATAGTAAAATAGATTAACTATTAATAGGTTTTCTAATAATAAATCAGGAAATATATTTGTTCAGGAGTAGCGAATTATGTACGTACATCTCACGGCAAGAAGTCAAGGTAAACCTGCCTCAAGGACATACTGAAAGCATATTTATTGACATAACAGTAAACATAATGCCAATAGTACCTATTCATTATTTTCAGTATTCAAAGCATTGTTCATCATTCTTTATAGGTACACAAATTAAGCCTACAGTTGTCATTCCAAAGATAATTTGACTTCTGTTAATTTTCTAAACTTTCAGCCCGTCCTGTAATCTCGACAAAAAATAATAACGTATCCTAAATTTGTAATTTTTTGACGCTGGTTTAGATATAAATCCTACGTGAAAAGCATATTTGCTTAGGTGACACTTAATTATTAACACTATGTGAACACCTGTGAGATGTTCCCAGTAATCATTTGTCATTGTTTTAGCATTTGTTAATGTGTCAACGTCATTTATAATCTATGCAATAATTATTTTTTTCAATAAAGAAGCTTATGATATACTGGCTGTGTATTTATTTAAAGATTTACAAAATGCTGTTATTACTGAACGGTAGTATGCTACACGGTACCCGGTAATTTAATTAAACTTACAGCTTACAGAGTGAGCCAAAAGTTTACAAAATTTACAAAAAAGGAATTATCTTTGGAATGCCAACAGATATTAATTTGCGGTTTTGACAGGTTCAACAGTCACTGCGTTTTCATTTTTCTGGATGGATTATAGTTTATTTTTCGAGAAAATCCCATAAATAGGACAAACTAGTAGATAACGCAATCTAGGTTCCATTTAAAACAATAAAGTAAACAATATTTCAACAGGCACTTGATGTTCTTTTCATAATGAGTCTAACTTTTTGAAAATCGGTTGACATTCATTAAAGTTATATGGACGCATATACCCACAACTACTTTATAATAGGTGTGATCTCAAAGTATCATGAACCAAACTTATAGATAATTTTGAGCTGCTTATTGTACATTTATTTTTTACTATCCAAATAAAGGAAGATATAAGAAGAAAAAAAAAAGAACTTAAATAGAAGACAAATTATGCCACCTTGCGAGAACTTCAGAAACTTCAAAATATTTTTATGATCACATTTACTAGACTACTTTTTTCCTCTAAGCTCTGGGACCAACCGTTACTGAGATATAATCGGTCGCCACCCTTAAAATAATTCACATACAATTAGCACAAGTAATCAGGGCATTCTCCGTTACTCTCAGATGGCTACAAATTGCTTTCAATTTAATTGGTGCAAAGATTTTATTAAGACACACAGCGCTGCCTTGTAATACACACATAATCAAATTTTGCTCTAGTTATGTTAGGTCTCACTATACACATACATAATGATACACAAACTTATTCCAGTAAGATTTTTTTAGAACAAGTTTCCTTTTGAAATGGTCCCTGGTAAATTCTTTTCAATCATTGCTATAATATATAAAACTGTATTCTAGCAAATTCAAAATCAGCGACCTAAATTTGTTACTTAGATTTGTTTAATATTACACTAAACTTATAATTTCCGCTGTGTAATTATAATGACAGTTCTTTGATCTACATTCAAAGTATAATCATCAAAGGAATGGCTATTTTGTGTGTACATCCAACTTTTATATGAAATATGAATCATTTATGTAATTTCCAGGAAATATATCTATGTTTTTTCTACGCATGAAACCCTCATTTGTAAGAGGAAGACAAAATTTCAACAGCATTATAATTGCCTTTGTTTGCGATTAAAAATACATACATTCATTACAGTTACCTATGGAATATTAATTAATGTGTAGTGTTGTTTGCATTTCATTTATGCATTAATAATACTTACTATACCTATGTACTTTATTCAATTATAATGAATGTGTTATGAGATTATGTAACTTTTCCGATATGTAACTAATGTATGTAACTATTTTGTCTTAACTCAACGTTGTGTAGGTGAAAGAAAAGTAAAACTTGTTGTTCTTAACTATGTGTATATTTGGTTCTTTACTCTTCTGGTGACTATATGTGAATGCTCTATATACAATGATATTGTCCGGTTTTATGTGTGAAAGTGAGCCCCTTTCCTCGTCCCTTTGTATTAGTTGTAAAATGTATTTGAAGTACCTACTTAGTAGGGTACAAGAGGAAAAAGACGACCACCAGCGGCGGGCATATCGAAATGCAGCAGTTTATAGCCTTTGGCAATTACGTTTTGTAGGAAGTGACAATCCTCGACTTTGACTGTGATTTACGATTACTCTCTTTTCAAAGGTCTTAACGTCTTTTCACCGAAATGAACATCGCTACATTCTTCGACATGCCGCCCGCCTTGAAATACTGTAAGTATTTCAATATTTACAATGTTTACAAAATGAAAAAGGTACAAGCTAAAAAACAAATAATAGAAATATAATTTGTAGTGTTCAAAGAATATGTTCGTGCACCCAGCGCGCTATTGGCACCCCGCATTCTTCCGCTTCCTTGATTGCTAGTTTATTGGTAGAGGACACAATTTCACTACAGGCCTTTTTATGACCCCACCGGCACACCTTACATCCGCTACACGTACTTGTCCGTCGGCTCCTGGATAGCAACGAAAAACGCGTCCAAGTTGCCATCTTGACGGAGGACAATTATCTTCTTTTACAATTACTAACGAATCGACACCGATGTTGGGGATGTGGTTTTTCCATTTAGTTCGTTGCTGTAGTGATGATAAGTATTCTCGAGACCACTTCTTCCAGAACTGCTGCACGATTTGTTGGAGATGTTGTAATCTGTCCAGTCTATTGATCTCCACGTCAGTTACGTCTTGATCAGCAGCCAATGTATACGGTCGACCAATTAAAAAATGGGCTGGGGTTAAAACTTGGAAGTCATAAGGATCAGAGGATATTTGGGTTAACGGTCTGGAATTGAGAATTGATTCTATTTGCGCAAGTATTGTGTATAACTCTTCGAAAGTTAGCAATGCCCCTGACGTTACCTTTTTCAAATGCTGTTTGACACTTTTTATCCCTGCTTCCCATATACCTCCAAAGTGCGGTGAATGCGGAGGGATAAACTGCCAATTTATATTTTCTACCTTAAAAATGCTATCTACTTCCTCGCTACTAGATGACAACGATTCGTATAATTCTCTTAATTGATTGTTTGCGCCAATGAAATTTGTACCGTTGTCACTAAAAATTGTTTTAGGTTTCCCACGTCTAGCGATGAACCTACGAAACGCCGCTAAAAATGACTTTGTGGATAGGGAAGATACTGCTTCTAAATGTATCGCTTTCGTGCTAAGACAGACAAAAAGACATATGTACGCCTTACTTGTTTTGTTGCATCTCCCTGCTCGCTCTTTGATTATTATAGGACCTCCATAATCCAAACCGACTGTGTGAAATGGAGGCATAATCGCGGTTCTTTCTTTCGGTAAATCGCCCATTATGGGATTAATGTTTCTGGGGTTACTACGATAGCACGTAATACATTGATGCACTGTTTTCTTTGCAATGCTGATGCCCGATATCGGCCAATAGTTTTGTCGTATGGAACTAAGTAATAAAGTCGGCCCGCCATGCAATAATTCTTTGTGCTTGTTTTCAAAAATAAGTTTAGTAATTTGTGCGCTTTTAGGTAGTAATATTGGATGCCGTACGTCAAATCGCAGATTCGATTTGCTTAACCGACCCCCGACGCGTATTAACCCGTTTTCGTCGAGAAACGGGTTCAAACTTAAAATTTTGCTTTTGCTATTTATTTGCTTTCCGTTTCTTAAATCGTCGATTTCTTGCGCGAAATTTTGTTGCTGTGTTAAATGTATAACCTTGGTCAACGCTATATTTAATTCGCTTAAACTTAAATCGCCTCGTATTTTGGTCTGCGCACTATTTGTATTAGTCTTAAATCGTAAACACCAAGCAAATGTTCTAATTAACCGTGTTAAGGTTGAAAAGTTTTCGAAAGGAAAATCTAATTTGATTGTAGCTACTAATGTTGTTTTCCTTTCTTCGGGGAGAGAGACATTGAGTATTTGCGGATCTGAGAGTTCGAAATTGTCCTTCAGAAATGACGGTCCATTCCACCAAAGTTCGCAATCATGCAGCTGAGACGGATAACAACCCCTCGAAAGTATGTCAGCTGGATTATCCTTGGATTTTACATGATACCAGTCGCAAATATTAGTCATCTCTTGAATTGAAGTGACTCGATTTGCAACAAAAGTCTTCCATTTGCCAGGTGAAGCCCTTATCCAACTAAGAACAATTTGTGAATCTGTCCAGTAATATATGGACGCACTATGTTTCATAAGTATATCTTTTAAATTCGATACCAAGTTAGCTAATAGGACAGCGCCAAGGAGTTCTAATCGTGGCAATGTGACCTTTTTTAGAGGTGCTACTCTAGACTTAGCAGTTAGAAGTTTGGTAACCCACTCGTTCCTTTCATTCTTATTGCGTAGATATACACAAGCTCCATAAGCCTTCTCACTTGCATCGCAGAATCCATGGAT
Source organism: Cetonia aurata (assembly GCA_949128085.1). NCBI lineage: Eukaryota > Metazoa > Arthropoda > Insecta > Coleoptera > Scarabaeidae > Cetonia > Cetonia aurata. Next base: position 53,605,852 of record OX421882.1, on the reverse strand, counting down.
TTCTATTTCGTTTTCCTGGGAAGTTAGCACACACCTTTGTATTGTTAACGTTTTTACTTGTTCTAATTCCCGCAACCAGTTCATCCATGTGTTATGTAGACTGCTAGGAATGCTCTCATCCCACCCAAGTTTGAGTTGCCAAAGTTCCTGCATAAGGAGCTTCGCAATTACGATTACTGGTGCGATGAGCCCCAATGGATCAAAAAGTTGTGCGGTCGTTGATAGTATGGCTCGTTTTGTCACTTCCCTTCTTTGAATATTTATGCTAAATGAGAAGGTATCGGCGTTGTTGTCCCAGTACATTCCTAAAACCTTACCTGTTTCTGAGATTTCGATTAATGAATCCGTGTGTTGTTTCGTGTAGTTATCTCTCCATTTTCTAAGTGTGAATCCAGCTTGCTCTAGGATACTTGCTACGTTTCTCTTGATCGATTCTAATTCAGCGATTGTGTTGCATCCAGTTAAAAGGTCGTCAACGTAAAAATCTCGGCGAATGATATCAGCTTCCTTTGGATGTGTGCGTTCATTAAGTTTGGCTATTTCAAACAAACTACGTATTGCTAGAAATGGCGCTGCAGCCATACCAAAGGTTACTGTATTTAGTGTATACGTTTGCAATTCGTCGCCAGGATTTTCGCGCCACAAAACCTTTTGATACTTCCGTTGGTTTGGATCAACCCATACCTGTCTATACATCTGGGCTATGTCAGCCGCGACAACATATCTATTCGTTCGAAATCTAGCTAATATTGCGAATAGATCGTTTTGTATAGTAGGTCCGACGTGTTGCACTTCATTGATGGACAATCCGTCCTGTGGCTTGCACGATCCATCGAATACGACTCGCAATTTTGTGGTTTCACTGGAGTTTTTGTACACTGCGTGGTGTGGTAAATAAAATCCATCTTTGTCGTTTGAAGTGGCTAACGACATGTGACCTTGCCTAATGTAATCATGAATTACATTAGAATAGCTCGCTTTGAAATTTGCATTGCGCGTAAACTTTTGTTCCAATGATAAGAACCTTTGTTTTGCTTCGTTATATGAGTTGCCTATCTTGCTTAAGTTTTCTTTAAGAGGTAGGTTCACAATGAATTTACCGTCGTCGGTTCGCTTCGTTGTTTGTTGGAACAGATTCTCGCACAATCTTTCCTCATCGTTAAAATTACTTGGTTTTGATGTTACCTCCTCTAATGTCCAAAATTTCTGTATAATATCATGCAATTCATTCGAAAATAAGCAAACCTTATTTCCTTGTACGTGTGTTGTGTGAAATGCACCCGAAATCACCCACCCAAGTTTCGTTTTTTGGTATATAGGGCCACTTGGTTGTTTTATTTGCCCTATACATAATAATTCCCAAAAGAGTTCTGCCCCGATTAAGAGGTCGATCTTTTTCGGTTCATAAAATTTCTCGTCCGCTAGCTTTATGTTTGGTGGTATTTTTATAGATTGTCTACTTAAATACCTTGATGGTGTGTTTCCCGCTATGTTTTCTAAAATAAAGCATTTTAGCGTAGCTTGGTATTTGCAAAATCGCGACCTAATTGAGATTTCTGTTTGATCTTTGACGGATGACGTTGTTTGATTTAAACCAGTTATAATAAGATTTGCATCCTTGCAAGGCAAGTTTAATTTTTTATACGCGTGTGAGGTAATAAAATTAGATTGCGAACCCGAATCGAGAACTGCCCGCAGCTTGTGCGCTTTACCCGCTGAATCTAACACGTCTACTTCCGCGGTTGATAAGAGAATTTCCCTTTTTGTCTCGGCAACTAGAGTAGTTGAACTAGTGGATGGTTGATTATTCTCTTGTGGCAGGGTTTCTTCCGTTTTGTTGTTCGAAACATTAATGTGTAATAATGTGTGATGTTTCCTACTACAAGTTTTGCATTTGGAGGCTTTACAATCAGCTAAGTAATGGCCCTTTTTCAAACAATTTAGACACAATCTAAGAGCCTTTACCTTTACTATCCGAGTATTTGCATCTAATTTTAAGAATGCATCGCAATGTGAGATATAGTGTGATTCCTGACAAAAAGAACATTTTGGGCTGGTCCCAACTAAAGATTTAGTAGTTTCCCTACGTTTACTGCTCGCGCTTGATTTCTTTCTATCAGAATCCGAATTACGTAATAGTGACGCCATGCTCTCGAGAGTATCCTGCTTTATATTGAGGAAGGTAATTAATTCGCAGAGTTTTGGTAACTCGTCAGGATCCTTCGCGTTGATTTTGTTTTCCCAATCCTCTGTCAGATTTTCATCCAATTTGTTTAAAACTATCGGCAATAAAATCGCGTCCCAACTGTCAACTGGTTGACCTAACGATTCCAGACACTTTAGGTTATTTTCTAGGTTACTAACAAATTCTCTTAGTTTTATATGTGAATCTCTAACGTTCTTTACCGACGCTAAGTTTAATATTTCGCGGACATGTTTGTCGATAATTTTTCGTTTTTTGTTATAACGCTTGCAAAGTGCCTGAAATGCTATTTGATAGTTTGAATCTACCGTTTTGAGCGAATTTATTAGTTGCGCAGGTTCACCGCGAAGTTGACCCTTTAGGTAATATAATTTTTGTATGTTCGATAACGAATCGTTATTATCGATCATAGCGACAAAGTGATCATAAAATTGTTGCCATAGTGCGTAGTTTCCATCGAATTCTGGTAACGAAACACTAGGTAATTTTACGTTAAAAGCACCTTGAGATACATGGGAAGCATTTGTGACAACGGAACCTGATCTAATACTATTGCTTGCGTTGCTACCTTCAGGTTCGTCGTCCTCTAACAGATGTGCAGCTTGAGAAATGATTTCATAATAGTCATTCTCGAAATTTTCGCGATCTTGTACGTTTTTGTTTTCGTCCGGCTCTAATAAGTCAATTTGGCCCTGAATTTCTTCAAAAACCCCTAAAACGCTTTCAATCTTAGTTAGCCGCTTTCTAAGATTGATTTTCTCTTGGCTTGTGGGAACTTCTATGGCGTTAACGAATTTTCTAAAACTAGTTATCTGAGCCTTGAGGCTGCCTCGTTGTTTCGTTAAGCCTTGTAAATCCGCCATTTGATTACACAATACGCAAATAGAACCAAATATAAACTAGGAGTGTGAAAGGATTTTTGGCGAGTACTTACGATTGACTGCGACTCCTAATCCTGGATCACACGGTATGAGGGTACACGGTACCGCTGCTTCTTGTAACTTCGATGTTTGATTCACTTGTTTCACTTGTAGCACGGCTACATTCACTTTTCTTTCTTTCACTTCGGTACACGAATTTTCACACTAAATTCTGGTAGCACGGCTACGCTCACTACTTTTGATTTGATTCGTGTACGCTGATTTTCGAACTAATTTCTGGTAGCACGGCTACATCCGGCTCGAAGGACCATGTTATGAGATTATGTAACTTTTCCGATATGTAACTAATGTATGTAACTATTTTGTCTTAACTCAACGTTGTGTAGGTGAAAGAAAAGTAAAACTTGTTGTTCTTAACTATGTGTATATTTGGTTCTTTACTCTTCTGGTGACTATATGTGAATGCTCTATATACAATGATATTGTCCGGTTTTATGTGTGAAAGTGAGCCCCTTTCCTCGTCCCTTTGTATTAGTTGTAAAATGTATTTGAAGTACCTACTTAGTAGGGTACAAGAGGAAAAAGACGACCACCAGCGGCGGGCATATCGAAATGCAGCAGTTTATAGCCTTTGGCAATTACGTTTTGTAGGAAGTGACAATCCTCGACTTTGACTGTGATTTACGATTACTCTCTTTTCAAAGGTCTTAACGTCTTTTCACCGAAATGAACATCGCTACATTCTTCGACAGAATGCTATAGTTATAATTTTATGTATGCTGTCTCGGGTACAGGTAACATGTGCGTACTATTTAATGAAAACTGTAATTGACATTTGAAGTACAGATATCGCCTCCAGGTTTACAGGAAATGAGATATGTCATCTCCACATTGCTTAATCATGTTTCTTATATCAAGCACTACTCACTGCCAGTTATTTAGAAAGTTAGGAATCTGTAAAAACTAGTTTAGTCTTACTGATTAATTCATTAACGATCGGGTTATATATTGATAATGTTAAGACGTCAAATCCCATTCGCTTACGCATAGATATCGATTACCCATATAACGTGTAAGTGATGCATGTAACTGTCGTATGAAAGAGAAATGCATATTATATTCAGTATATAGCTGTCAACTAGGAATATGCATACAGAACTCCGGTAATACCCACAGTTTAGACCGTTGGTATTTTTTATTTTAAAATATTATTTCTAAAGAGCGCATACTTTTACAGCACTCCAGTTTAATATCTTATCGGTAAGAAATCTTTATTGCAGAGTTTATTCTTGATATATTTGTTACAAAGCAAATATCCCTTATATGTTCAGGCATCTTGCTTATTTACTCACAAATGACAATAAGAGTGAACTACAGTGTAAGGCCGGTTCCCTGCACTTTTTAAAAGGAATCAGACTGGACGACCAGCTGTATATACAGCGAGAATAGGGAACACAATAGATCTTTCAGGTTACAGTATATTATCACCCTAATATTTCATAATATGGTAAATTTTCTCTACGATCTTTTGATGGTATGCTATTGGCTGGCTGGAATAGTTGGTAGTGCTACAAGATGCCTAGAAAAATGATTCATCATCATCATCATGTGATTGAACCCTGCACGGAAACAATATGACAGTATACTGCGTTTTATATTTAATATTCCTTAATATAAAAAATTTAATATATTCACATGATTATTGACCTGAGTAGGTATACGAATTCTATCTCACAATCAAAATTGTAATTTAATCTCATTCGGGTTCTTGTGACTATTGCGTAGCAACACGTTTTCGAAGTTCTGTGAAATTATTTTCAATTTATTCTCTCTCTCTTGTGATATTAATATTACCGATTATTTTTTGACGTTGTAAGCAGAAACACTTAATATTGTAAGTATTAAATAACCGTGTACTTAACCTTTCATGGTTAATTTTTACGATTTTCATATAAATTTATGACAGACGTCAATTAAAAAATTATACGTCAGCAATCAATAAAAAGAAATTAAGTAGATTATTCACGTTATAATAATATGTTGATTGGCTAAAGGACACGTAAATGATTGAACTCAAACTTTCTATTGGTTTTTCGGAGCGTTCGAAACTAATCATTCTAAATACTTAAATTTTGCTTAAACCTGGTGTACACACATACAAAATAAAAATACTTAGCAGTACTAAATATATATACATATGTTACGTATTTTCCTTAGTGTTGTGAGATTCTTTTAGTAGTTTTATTAAAGTGTAATATTATTCGACCACAATAAACTGCAGTTTGATCTGTTAAAAACCGTAATTTGCACGCCCTAGTCATTTATCTCATGGCGAGCGGCAAACCGCAATACTTAGACGGGAAAATTTTCATTTGAAATTCTTCCCGAAAACTTCGTTATTTCATTAGGATGGCGTACGTGGCTCTACAACCGGGAGTTCCGTATTTTTATATTTGTGTTTCACCGGTTTATATTTAACTTTATCCATAATTTTCCGTACTTTTAATTAAAGAAGTTGAATTTCATTTAATTAGAGTAGCGTAGATTACCTGCACTCTTGTTAGGTTTTTGAAATATTTCGTTATCAAAATTAAAATTAAAAATGTATGTATGTATGCTACACCGGCAGCAATAATAGCTTACGAGGGTACATCGGCAATCCGAAAGTTCAATTTCGATAAAGCTCTAGAGACTGTAAGAGATCTCATTTTCAGCGAATCATTCATCCAATTTCGAAGTACAGCCCCCTTCAAAGATTGATATGATTTTTGGATTTTTGTAAATATCTCGAAAGCTTTAATAGATATCTTGAGCTAAATGCTCAAAGTCTTCATTTTATTTGGCAGATGGTTGTACAATTTTATACCATAATAATAACCCGTTTGTGTGCCACATAATCGGTGATGCAGAACTGCCAATATCTCCCGGTTGCCAATCCCGAACTGCCAATATCTCTCGGTTGCCAATGTTCATGGAAATCTTAATTTCGCGAAAAACGTGATTTATTCTGATTTTTAATTTAACTGATTTTTTCATTTTTGAACGCTTCAGGACATGATTGTCTATGGTTAAATTTACACAATATTCTAATGGGCTTTTTCTATAGGATTAGCGCCCACTCGTTGATTATGTAAGTTTTGTTGCATGCTAGGTAGAGACTTGTTTTATAGCTCGTCACAAAATAAATCCACATGACTTTTTCACGTTAACGCGCTGTCAACATGAATGCTTAAGAAGTTGAGGCTAAAGATCTGAGTTTTGTTGATGTTTAGCCTTAGGTTATTGGTGTTGTGCCAATGTTAGTGCGTCATTTCTCATATTTTCCATATTAAACCTTTGTTACACCCTTTGTTGCACATTATGTTACTTGGTATACCGTTTCTATAAATATGAATAACAGAAAACCTAATATGGAGCGCTGTGGTACTCTAATATTGACGCATTTCCACTCATATAGAGTATTCTCGCCTCCAAACTTTCTATCATTTATGTATGATTTTAAGATGTCGTATGCGATCTCTCTGATCGTAATGCTATAGTTTCTGTGGGTGGCAAGATATCATGAGAAACGCAGTCAAGAACCTTACTCGGACCACAGGTCATTATCTTTATAGATTCATTCTTATCCCTAGCCGGGTACCTGAAGATCGTGTTCTATACCCATCCATGGTGCGATTCTGTTGAGCTTTTCGAACAAATCCACTATTCTACTTTTGATTATTTTTTCAAAGATGGTCGATGTAACAGAAGGCACAGGCTATATATCTGTAGTTCCTTATGTCCTCGATGTTGTTTTTCCTTTGTGTATCGTTACGACTTTGGCCAGCTTTAGCGTATGTGGAAATATCCCTTCTTTGAAGCATGTATTTATTATGCATGTTAAAAGTCGTGTCAATGGTGTTGCCATTTATTTTAATACCATTACTGTTATGCGGTAAATGTCTTTACAGTTCTTGTTTTTCATTTGCTTAACTATTTCTGCTATACTATGGTACCTAGCTGTGTCAAACAGAAAACAAGTATTGTATGGTTGTAGCACTTTGAGCTCGCGCTGACCCATGCTGTAAGCTCCTGCACTTTTGGGTTCTGTCGGCCATTCTTCCCAGTTTTCCTCTTTATTACGTTCCAAATGGTTTCTCTGCTGACTCTTCTTTTTTCTGGCATTCTAATTTGCACTTTCTATATAGCCTTATACTAACTCTTGAATACTTCTCAAAATATATTCTAAGTTAAAGTATAAATGACCAGTAACTATTAATAAGCCATACACAATATTACTGTGACCGCTTTTCCCGGTTTAAGAATTTCAATGTGGTTACAAATAAGAAGAAGCAAAGGACTAAAAAGAGGAGAAAATATTAGGTTTATTTATACACTGAGAAAAATAGATAGTAACAATAGGGACAACTAACTTTATAGTTGGTTGTATTATAATTATATTAGAGCGTACCATCTTCCTAATAAACAGTAATACATGGATGAATACTGGGTACTAGATAACGTATTGTTGTCCTTGAGTTAATATCATTCATTATATTTATAATACGTGGTAACATCTTTTTTTCTCCGTGTAGAATTGATAAATCATGGTGCTCATATTTATGGTGGCCAAATTTATAAAATCTATAAATTTTGTATTGAATGCTTGATCATTTTTAGATAAATACATACAAAAAAACACCTCACCTTTCATCAGTAAATGTGGACCTGTCAACATAATAATTATCACTTTTCATTATGCATTGCATATCGCCAGAAATAAATATCTATTGCCGGAAACGTCAATATTTTTGTAGAAGTCTTATTGAATTGCCCTAATGCCAGATTCCTGTTTATTTCAATGTCCTGAAATGTCATCGTATATTGTTGATTGCTAGTTGCTTGTTGTTGATTTAGTGTGATAGCCGCCCGCAATATTTCGTAGATTTTAGGTTTGGGAACTACCAGCTTTGTCTTTGTGTTGCTTGGCTGTTTTTAGAATGAATTGTATGAGCAGTCAAAAATATTTGTGTTATACCGAATTATTTTAATAATAATTATAATTAAAAATCAGATAAAACTTAACTTGTATTCGCTTAAAACTAATAATATTATTATATAAATGACAATAAACTGAATAAAATGTATAAATAAAGAAACAGCATGTTTTCTCCTACTTCACTATACATTGTAGATTTTACAAAACCATTTTGAACATTTAAACATTCCCAGATATGTATAAGATGCTTTGCAAAACCAGCATCTTTTTTGAGCGCTTTGAATTATTGGTATAAGACACAGTCTGCATATTTTATTGAATATCGAGTATCGACATGCAGTAGCTTTTAACTAAGAAGTTATGCACCGTGGATGAAATGAGCGATGTATACTATATCGTAAGTGAAACCCGTTTTATATTCAAAAGGCATAACTTCAACTAGACAAGAAGTGTGGTATAAAAAGTCTGCGGATACCGTGGTTTTCAAATGACCGCGAATCCTGTATAGGTATAATCTGATACCAGTATGACTTGATCTTGATTATTTTTCTGTCCACTACTGCCGTAAAAGGCTCAATTTTTTTACTTGTTCTGCGTACCGGACGTATATCGTATCTGCTGCACACGTTTGAAGGAATCCGAGATTGATATATTGATCTATTAGACAGTCTCATGGGTTTTCTGTTATGTAGTACGAAGGTATAGTAATTATTCAGCAGTTACAATGGAATATTAATTTGAATAATCACTTAAATAAGGTTTTTAGTAATTTGTGACGAGGCTTCACTTAGTGTCTCTCTCTTGAAATCTCGCTCCTTTCAATTGTGCCAAGTTCTTTTTTTTTATATACATGTTTAATAGATTGCAATTATTGTACCTAACTTTAAAAGAAAATATATTTTGCAATAATTTGGTATTTAATATTGCAGATGAATGTATAATCATGACATTTTCTTTCAATAGAACATCGTTTAGCTTTCTTCTATACTATTAGAAACAGCTGAGTATTATTTGTGTTTCCCTTAATAGATTTGTTCAATGGAAATTAATATAATTGATAGAAAGGAACCGGTATTTAGATAGTACCATTAAAAAACAAGTAGCTGCTGCAATGAATGTGAAGTATAAGATCAAATAATTGGGAATTCTTTTATCGAGGGCGAAACGATATGTTAAGCAAAATTGCAGACTGTAATGACATATAGAATATTAAAGATCAATAATGCAATTTAGGATATTTGAACTACTTAATATTTTTTTAAACATGATTGTACATTTATGAGCATGTCGTCAGTCGTTTTTGATAAAAAAAGGCAATATTCATATCTAATATATAACTATTTAACTTAATAAATCAACTATCACACTGACAAAAGTCAATGCTAGGTTTTCCACTATCACCAAACAACAATGCACAATCTCTCGAAGCGCGTTTCGCTAACCAAGTTAGCATCATCAGGATTTGTTAATCATCTCCTGATGATGCTAACTTGCTTAGCGAAACGCGCGTCGAGAGATTGTGCATTGTTGTTTGGTGATAGTGGAAAACCTAGCATTGACTTTTGTCAGTGTGATAGTTATTGTTACACCAAAGGTTCCAAAACCCAATTACTGGATTAATAAATCAAAGTAAGCATGCAACGAGATGCACAAAAAATTAAGGTACCCTAAACAAAAACTAGGAACGGTTTTCAAAGTGCTTTCCATTCGTTTGCAAATAAAACAATAGTCGAACGAGTTTCCTACATCCCTAATCTCTTTAGATTAACATTATTAAAAGCAGTCGTTTTGCAATCTCTCATATTATCTTCAGTGGTAGGTTTTTCGTCATACACAAGCCCGTGTATGTGTTCACACAAATAAGAATTTATTTAGCTCAGGTAGAAAGATTTAGGTAGTTATTGCATTAATCCTTCTAGCCTATTTTAGTTGTTTGAAGAGATTCGTTCAATCTAATACGAGTAAAATAATTTTCAAATATTGTCCTTAAACTCTAGTTTCACAACGAATTTAAGTGAAACATCTTATTGCACTGTCAAATGAGCAAGCAATGACCAGGGACACCTGCAGAAGTCTTTATAATATAAAATTCGTTAGCGGAGAGCTTATCAACGTATTAAACTTTTTAAATAATTTAGGAAAGTGTTAGAACGCGTTTTATTCTAAATAGATTAGTGAATTTAATTGGAATGAGACTTTTGCTATTTTAATGAAAATGAAATGAAGAACTGTGTATTTAAATATGTTTATATTCCCTATATTCATTTTATACGGCCAGGTTCTTTAAAATAATAAATAGTAAGAAACTATTTTTATGTTTATTTAACTATTTTATTTATACTCATACAAAACGCTTAAGCAAGATAAAGCAGCACCTAACATAGCAAATCAGTCACCACATGTGCTGCTAGAATTCGTGTATGTATTACACCCATGATCGATGCATTCTTCACTACCTCTTTTTCAAATAAAGCAAAAACACTGAGGCGGGCAGATACCTGCGCAGGGGTATTCTGCGTCGGTCCTAGAATTAGAAAATCCTTTCATGGACAACATGACTTTTTAGACAGAAATATATGGCGCTGAAATGTGTGTTAGAGAGAAATTTTGGATGAAAAAATCAGATACAACTTGATAAAAGTTTTCGGTTGCAGTCAGGTGCTGTGAAAAGGCATAAATGCAACTCGAAGCTGATCTGGAGCTGTAGAAATACTTTAAATATATTGGGGACGGCTAATAATCCACGTACAAGCCGGGCATCTGGGCACTCACTCATTCATGTATGGAAATGAGGAAGCAGATATACTTTTGCAAAGAAAGGATGCTGCGAAGCAATTTCAGGGACTAAAACCTGCCATTGGCATAGCACCTAGGGTAGCTAAACAGCAAATCTATGTCTGAGCAAATCTGTAAATGCCCAAACATTGGAATGACAATGACAATGAACTTACATCTCACCTAGGGTAGGAACCTGAGGTTCATATACCCTTTCGTCGCTGATAAGGCGGCACGATCAAGCCGCGGGTTGGGGTTCAGAAGTAACTTTGAACAAGTTACTCTGCAAGAGGAGTTGGTGATCGTAATATTTGGTGGATATTTGTAACAAGGAGTTTTGAATGAAGAATTATCTTAGTTTTACCTCGGTGAGGTAAAGATAGGCAGGCGGTCATCACGGTGATTGTACGTTAGATATTATTCTAAGAAAACATCTCAACGTCTAACTCGAGAAAGAGGTGGTGAACGATCTTGAGCTGCCACGACCGCCTGAACCAAGGGGTTTTCGCTGAGTTGAGCGCGAGCCCAAGCAGCGGTGAGCATCTGCTTAATGAAGTCACGGAGAGTAGGGATTTGCAGATCACGATGAATCTGCGCGTTCCTAACGAACCAAGGGGCCTCTGCGATTAACCGTAGCGTTCTGTTTTTAAGTGCCTCGAGGGACTTCAATCTGGTGGAGGTCATCGACGCCCACGCTGTAGCGCCGTAAACCAGGACAGGCCTTAGGATTGACTTGTAGATAAGCAACTTGTTTGCTAGGTGAAGGGGACTCCTTCGCCCTAACATTGGGAGTAACGAGTTGCGGGCAGCTGGAAAACAAGCTCGGAGCTCTGTTTCGACCAGGTGAGATGCCTGTCGAAGTGGATTCCTAGGTACTTAACCTGGTGACTCCACGGTAACCTGACGTTTTCCACGCGGATGAGCGTGTCAAGATCACGTCTCCTCCTTGAGCATCCAAGTGCTACACATTTGGATTCGTTAACATTGGAATAATTGTCCTGGTTTGGTACACGCCAAATAGTAGATTTCATCTAATTATGTCAGAACCAAGGAACTACTAGAACTTGACCAAAAAAAAGTAATTGTTTCTGTTTTCGCAGATTACTGCAAATTCAGAAAGCACCACAAGCAGCACAATCTGTCAGTTGACCTCTCTCGACCTGAAAGAGATCTCATTGAAAAGGATTCTGAGCTACTTCAACAGTTTGAACCTATGGGGTAAACTTAAAGATGATATTCTCGCTACAATACGCCCTAGTGGCTACGGTGTACTGGACGACTAGTCCAACTATGGCGATGCTACCTTTCTCTCCATACAATAAAATATACTCATATGTTTTCTAAAATACTATTGTAGAAGAAAACTATTCTCTGTTACTAATTGAGTGCCGTACGATGACTCGCCCAATTGCGACATGTGCCTTGGCTTTCTGATAACACCAAACATTGCGATCCAATACAGGCTTCATTGCACTAGTAGCATTTAGCAGTGAAACTGAGTTACAGTAAAGGTATACTCAAATAAATTAGTTGAAATTCATTCTTGATAATTATAACGTAATTATTGTTAAGCTATGGTTGGTACAGTGAAGTATAATTATAAGGTATATTCTAGTGTTGAGTGTAACAAATCTTTAAATGCTTTTTTCCAGAGCTTGCTGCATGTTTTATTTATGTTTAAGATTTAGGCCAAATAATGTATGAATGCATTCGAAACTTGAAAAAAAGAACTAAAAAGGACGGTCAGCGTATTATTGATATGGTATAGGCACAGTATATACCTTATGCAGTAGTTTCACTCCCGCAAATTGGTGGTTCAAAGTTGCAACTCGCGCACGGAACCGCGCATGTAGGGACTCAGGACAACTTTGAACAGGCCCGGATTGGCCTAATATTGGGGAACGGATTAATGGCTTGTTTACAAAGACACAACCTATAAAACCACCTCGATGGCTTTGTTTATTTGCAAGTGTTCCATAATTAAAATTAACCGCCGTAATAAGTTTAGTTATACGTGAGTTTAATATTTTCGTAGTAGTATTTTTTCTAGCATGTGGTATATAGATACTATCTTTAATCTTAATTTAATAATAATAGTTTTAACTTTGTGTTGTAGGTTAATATTTCTGCCTTTCATATTTACAGGTGTTGTTTTGTGTACGTTTATTCATAGATTAAACTTTACTTGATAGTTTGAATTTAGTGTGCATAGATAACTATACAAATCAACATGAAGTGCTGTGTTCTCAACTGTAATAGGAGGTCTGCAGTAAGCAATGCCGTAGACACTGAAGAAGTTTATTTCATTAGGCTACCCACAGACCAAATACGGTTAGTAGAAGTATAATCAATTTATGCAATTTGTTTTTGATTTAACTTTTTGCTTTTTATGATGCTTATTTACTGTGATTATATATAAGTATAAAAAATAGAAATAGACAAATATAAAAATTGTTACAGCTGTGATAAATGGATTGCAGCTCTTGGTCAAGATGTCCTAAAACCAAATGCAAAAGTGTGCGATATACATTGTACCGAATTCGATTTTAAAACAGGGCTTAGAAATAGATTGGAAAATGATGCGATCAGTAATGGATAGATGTATTCTGTAAACCTTACAAAAAAGAATTATGGAGAATTGCAAGCAAACCCAAGAGGTAAGTTAAACAATAATAATTATACTGTTTGTATAGCTTTTTCTTTCAACTGCTTACAGCTGCTGCATCTGTGCAGACATCTCGCACATTATTTGCCAATAGTCCACGGAAGATCAGGTTACGAAAAGAAGTACAGTATTAAAAAGGAAAGTTACACCTTTCGAATGTAGAGGGGCTTTTATGGAAAGAAAAGAGCAAAGTATGTCGGAAGAACAGTTTTTCCAGTTTTGTCAGACCCATTTTAATGAAGGTACTGTAAATTTGATCAAAGCGCAATTGCAATTATGCAAGCGATAGGAGCATGGCTATAGGTACTCCAATGTATTTAAACAATTTGCTCTAAATATTTTTTTTTAGGTCCAAAATTATATCGTTTTTTATATAAAACTTTAAACCTACCATCGAATACAACATTGTGCAGAATAACGAGCAAATGGGATTTTGCTCCAGGAATAACCAACTTTGCTTTTGGCGTTATATCTGCTAAAGTAAGTGTTATGAATGAGGAAGCAAAAGATTGTTTTATGTAATGATGAAATGTCATTGAAGACTTTCCTTTATTTTCATCGGTCGAAGGATCAAATAATAGAAAACGTATAGACCAGCAAATAATGTAGTACATAGTTTAATGTCCAGGGGAATTCATTTCAACTGAAAGCAACCTGTATATTTTTATTTTATAAGATAGTTATTATTGTTATTATAAGTTTTTTTTATTCGTAGAGATGTATACCTTTTTTCTTGTTCATATAGATTATGTGATTTGTTATTCTCTTTTTCCATTTGTTAAGTAGTTTCTGTGTATTACATCGTGGAACTTATATAATAAATAAACCTGCATGTGACTACTGTTACCTTATGTAGGCACCTAGGAAGAAAACAGGACATACTGTTTTTTCAGGAGCAACAAACATATTCATCAATTTATATCTATATACATTTTAACATTAATTCCTTTATACATAAGTAAGTTATATTCCAGTAAATTGTACACTTTTGTTTTAAATAGATCACCATTAGTGAAGTAATAAATATTTTATTTATATATGATTTGTTTCCTTTCCATAACATGCATTAACAATCAATAATAATTTAATGATCGTTGGTTACTAACTGTTTCACAGAAGTATCAAAATATTGACATGGATACCTTTTGAAATTGCAATGGTATTATATATTGTAAATCATATCAGTACCAATTCTTTGTACTGAAATTATGATGCTAGTAAAATCTTTGTTAGTTCATTCTTACATCATTTACCCAAGATTTAACAGTACTAATTTCCGTTAAAATGTAAAATTAAAAGCAAACACTAATTAGATAAGATCTTCTATAATTAAGAATTACACTTTTAAGGACATCAACTATTATGCAGATAAATCCCTTATAATAAAGGCCTTTTCAATTACATTTACTACAAACATAGTCTGCCTGAAGCAGTATAACTATTTCTTGTTCATTATAAAAACACTTGTTAATTATTTAATTATTTACTTACCATATTTATTTACTTAATGATTTTATTTTACATGTAGAATAGAAAGTAATTATTAATGAAGCGATTACCAGCATTATATGTAGGTAAATATTAATAAACACATTTACAAATCGCATATAATATTTATTAACTGATGAATACAATAATAATCTTGTATTTTCCTCAGTAAATTTTTCTAATTTGCCAATGTAAACTATTATACCACTGTTCGCATTTTAATTCAATTTAATAATTTCCTTTTTATTTTTTCCAATATTGGGTTAATCCGGTTCTGTCGGGGCCGGGCGATATGCCCTAAACCTACTATGCGCGGTTCAGTGCGCGAGGTAAAATTTAGAACATCGAGATCAAAGGTGCCGACACGAAGTGAAACTACTGCTTAGGTATATACTGTGGTATAGGGATCGATTGAAGCCATCGAGAATTTACAGTGCTATTTGAACAAATTTGGCGAATTTATATGAAACAATAATGAGACCATTGTAATGTATTATTCATACATATGTATGTATGTAGTTATTTAGAAGGGAATCCGTACATCGTGGCTATAGCTTTCATGAATATAATTCTGCGCATTACCTGAATTGAACATTGATATCCACTTGCATGTAATTGCTATACATGCTGGAATATCTATCCTCTTTAGTTTATTTTTTCTTTTTTCTTTTGTTCACCTGTTATTGGTAAGTTATTCAGTTGTTTATACAGATTTAAGTCACACAGATGGTGTAGTTATCATTGTAGTGAGTAAATTGTTAAAAACGTATACATTCGTCTTCAAATTCTAAGTGCTGCAAAATCTGAATTGAGATGGTTTATTAATAATTTACTGGACACTTGAGTAAGAGTAATTTCGATTATGCTGACGCAGCTCAGGAAGACGAACAAGCACTGCCGTTTATCCAAAGTGCTCTCTTCTAAAAATGGATTCATTGTGGCGAAATTCTATTCACTTTGTTTCTTATCCGTTAATAACATCTATTTTTTAATATTTTCCTTCGCATGGATCCACATATATGCCAATAGTATGTAATTTAAACAATTTCTCTTTAGCAAGGTTGCAACAAACCTGCGGGGAACGCAAATTCAATTTCTGTTTTAGAATCAAACACTAAATCAGTATATGCTTTCGAGGGTACGATAAAGTCTAGTAAACCGCTCCAGAGACTACAAGTTTCTCCAACTAGTTTCTGCGTTTCCGTTAATTCAATTGCTCTACCTTTGAGATCGATATTTTAGCAACCGTGTTTCTTTCAAGTACATATTTAATAATAAAAGTACATTGTGAATATATTTTTTTTTCAAAAATTTAAAAGATATTTTATCTGAAACCACGAATATTAATATGCACATTCTATTTGCTTATATAGGTTGCATAACTTTTAGTTTCCTTTTTATGGGGTTAAGATGAGAGAATATTTGTTAAAAATACAATAATCTGTTGATAACCGGTTTCACCAAAACGCGAGGTGTTTACCTAATAAACATTCTACCTATTTTGCATTTATAAATTCACCAAGATACCTCTTGCTATATCCATTGGCATTTTGTACGTAACGAAGGCATAAAATTTTGCGTACAACATTATAGCGAGGGTAAAAGTGAAAACTCACTTTTGACGGAATAATGTTATTCAAAGCGCGCAGTAGGGTTCGTTTTTAATTAAAGCGCTCGACGGTAGATATACTACTCGAGTCTCGCTCGCAACGAATTCCGAACAAATTCTAATTTGAACCAGAACAAGCACGTTATATATGATCTAACATATACGATTTAACACCGATATAGCGTGCGGGTGCACCTATACACACTCACATTGCCGAAATGAACAACTTGCGTTAACTTATTCAATTTTATTGTTTTCTCATGCGTACTTTTCAAATTTAACGTGCGGGTAACGATTGAAAACAATAGGTAACTTTTATTACCATATTAACTGCTCTAGATTCGTTCGCGTAAAGGTAACATGGTGGATACTCGGTGTTTTAATAATTAAATAATGCTTGACATCTACTGTTTCAGATTTTACTGCCGAATATTTGAAATTTTAGCAAGTTATACCAACTACAGAACGCATTACAAAGTACAGGTTCATGGATGCATATCTATACAGGATGGCGTTAAAGTAACAGAAAATATTCACAACTCTGTTACTAAATAATTTTTTTAAAACCCTGAAATAAAATAATTTAAATTTTTTTGAAAAGCCCTAGCTAACGAAAACACATTTCTTCTATTTACTGTTTTCTAACTATGAAGCCTACCATGCCATGCTATATGGTAATGGCATTTCTTTTACCAGGAATTAATTCTTTGTTGCTTTGTTAACAAGCAAAGGCGCCTTCTGAAGGAAGATTGCCTAAAGTCCACGATGGTTAATAATTTTAACACACAAAACTTAGTAATAACACTTCTTGTATTTGTTTAAAACATAATCGAGCTTTAGTATATTAAGATGAAGTATTGCCGTTTTGTTGCGCTCACTGTTCTAATTGTAAAACTCCATTGTCAAACCTCAAGATCATACGTCCCTGATTAATTAACCACAAGTTGAAATTCAAAAAGTCAAAGACAAGGTTTCGTCGCACACCTCAAACAATGAAACAGTCTTGAGACTATGAGAACTGAGGTGGTCATTAGTGAAAGCAGAAAATGCAACCTAATTGTTTTTAATTTGTAAAGGACTCCAAAGCTGATCACAATTTTGCTGATAGTCTTACCGTTAAAGATATCTTGTTTGTTTACGAAAGTCAGTTAGATTTATTTTTCCCAAGCAAAGAGATATTACGTGCCAGCAAAAACGTTAAAGGCATCGACCAGTTGAAAATAATCTGTATAGCTAAAAACAGAAACAAATTTGTCTTTGTTTTTGTAAGACAGCCACTTGCAATATATTAATTAGTTAATGTTTCTTAGTTATAAGCTATCGATGACACAAAATTAAATGTTTTAAATCAATTTTGTTTGCATTTTTCTTGCAAAATAAAAAAGAGAACACGTTCGTACAAGCTAGTATGTACGAATAACAAAACATAGCAAGTAAACAGATTAAAAAGCAATGAGACGGTTCTTCTCATTAGAAACAAAATTTGTGTTAAACACATGCATGCCTGTCGCATGGTAGGAGTGCAAAGAATGTTAGCCACATCTTTAGGAAAAACTGTTGTCGTTTATTGCCAAAATACAAAATAATATAATAATAAATACATAACAAATATAATAAAACTTCTGCTATCGTAAACAAAGAAGCAATGATGCCCTGAACTAGACGACATGGCGTCCCCGATATTATACTCATTTCTTTTAAGTTCTTCTTTCCCTTGTTTTTGCTTTAATTGGGTATATGAAGCCTAAGCTTGTCAGGCACCTTCGCAGGCCAAATCTCATTCTTCATCATCATTACACCTTCGGAAAAAGAAGCGATTATGACCAGATAAGATTTGAACCCGCGATCCCATGACTGAGAGCTAAGTGTGCAAGCCACTAAACTACCAGCCGGGTAATATAACGCTGTATGGATTACTAAATTTAGGTAACTGCATTTATGTAATTATGTCAATATTGGCAGCCAAGAAAACCAGCAACACTCAACAGAATAACATCCTTAGATGCCTTTCCATTTTATATCATCAGAATGCTCGAGATCTAAGATCATATCCTAATACGATCTATTGAATTAGTGAAAGCACGTATTCTGAGATCGTTTTACTTTATGAAACATGGTTAAATGCCAGTATCAACAGTTCTGAGCTGTCTGGATCATCGTTTGTTGTCTGCAAGAGGAATTTAAATTTCTTATCCGTCAAGTTGTGTTGGGAGTGGTAGGTAATTATATTATAATTCAGATAGACCTAAATCTACGCTTACTAGTACAAACATCTCTGATCTTACACCATACCTGATGTGGTAATTTATTTGTTTTTGGTAGCGATCTATTTGCTTCGGAAGAATAGAAGTGTCCAGTGGCGAGAATATGGAAGGAATTCATATAAAAAATTTACTTTCAGAATTGTGTGGATTTGGTTAGAAGTTTTTGGAGTAAATATAGCTTGAAGTTCTAAAACAGTAGTTGCTTTGGCAGCTTCTCCTGGTGGAGACTTAAAGCTCGAAGTTTAAGCAATGAAACAACGTTTCTGAAATTCTTATTTCATTGTTTCAAGCGTTGCTGCTCGGTGCCAAGCTGTGCAGTACAAATTTGAAGCCCATAGATAAAATGAGTTTTATTTGGATAATTTATTTATTCCATGAGGGATATTTTTGAGGACATTTTTCGTCGTAGAATCGGTAAAATTTATTAGACTTGTTTAGACTGTTATAGATAAATAATGCCTTCTAGTTTCTATTTAAAGCAATGAAGCAAGCAGCATTAATTAGACTCCAATTATCTGCTCGATACTCTCATCAAATTTTCGAAAATCGATGGACATACACTAAAGTTCTAGGGACTATATTATTATAATAGGCGCATTTTTAATGTGTCATGAATCAAACTTATGAATAAACATAAGCAGCTTATTTTACATTTGTTTACCGCCAACTTTAATAATGGAAATTAGTGAAAGGAATAATAAATGTAAAAAGAAAACAAATTATGCCGTCTATATGCGAACTTTCGAAACATAAAAATATTTTTAAAGATGTTTTCATGACTACATTTACTAATACAATTAACAAATTCCTCAACTGCAGAACAAATCGTTACCGAAATATCGCCGATCGTCACAACTAATGAATCATCTTATACATAATTCACATTTGAGGCGTACCAATACAATAGAGAAGAAAAGGACAATTGACGATTGACAAAATATCTTTGGGATGTTATCGCCTTGACGAAAACGTTATTGTTTTTCGTTGCATGCAATATTAAACGGACAAATTGAATTGGCTAGTAAAGCTATATGGATTTAGTCGTAAATTTAAGTCCTTTTACTGATTTAAATGACTTTTTATCTCATTATGGCACGTATAAAATGTCGATCCCTGTAGTGATACCCTGATACCTAACGATATTACACGAAGCTGGCCGATAATAGCATATAACAGACGATAAGAAACCCCACTAGAATCAGTATCGGTAACTGATAAAGTCAAATCTTTGGGGTATCAGGAAGATATCACCAATTGTTTTATTTGTCCCTTTATGTCTGTGTATTTGCATATATCGCCAGCATACAAGATGGTACTTATTTTAAAGATTGTTTTGACCTCTTCTTGGAAACACGATGCCCGTTCAATTTATATGTAAAATACATATGCAAATAAAGTAGAGGAATAAAACGTAATTGGTATTTTGTTTTCAAAATACTCGTTCATATAACTAGGTGTAAGTTTTATGTTTTTTTTTTATTTGTTTTAGAACTTTGCATATTCCAATTTACGCATGCCTATTGCTTGGACAATATTGAACAACGATATAATTTTAATTTCAGTTGTTGACAATTGTGCACACGGTTAACCTAGTTTTGATTAAATACATGTGTATCCATAATTTTCACAAATTGCAACTGTAGCACAATATTTATTTAAAATGGATATCAACAAGGAACGAAAAATATAATTCATGATGGCCACCGCTGTTTTCCATAAATACGTTTATATTTGTAATACCTGCTTGTTTGTTATTATTGAAGCCATACATTAAACATTCTCCTCCGAAATGTGTTAGCTTCCAGTTCTTGTATTAATTAATATATGGATGGTTGAATTTAATGTTTGTTATGTTAGCAAACAAAACTGTTGTTATTACTAGTACTGTGACAGCATATAAAGGGAACGTTAATTTTAGAATTCAATAAATTGGGAAGAAGGAAGCAATTGAAACATAGAAGCAAAACTAAACTACTTGTAGCTGGTAAAATTTATAGTCTCCAATAATTATGTACAGTCTTTTCCTTAAATTTTATATTCACTTCAACCGATATATATCAAAGCTACATTCTCAATCATAAAGTACATTTTCTACGAGGAGTAGAAAAGGTATTTGAAATTATCTGGTAGGTATTCTATCCATTGCAGAAAAATTTATTGCTTGGATTTTTTCTACGAAGCGCTCCTAAAATGCGATGTGGCTGTGTCATATTTGAAACTCAGCATCACTAATCGAACACATAGGTAGATATGCAAATTCGGGACATCGTTATTTTTTTGATACGAAAAATCTTAAATACAGCTTATAGAAAATAAACTGGCGGGTGCGCAAGCAGCGATGGGCAGACTGTCTACATGATGTAAAATACCCGAAACTCTACGCGTACACAATCGATGTAGACTATTCCATCAGTTTCATGAAGACAATGTAAACAATGTGGAGGATATGGCGGCAATTTCAATTACTGCCAAATGTTTTCTCCTGAAGGTTTCCAAATAAATACACTTTGGAGCAAGAGTGAAAAGTTTACTATTAGCTCCATTCACTGGAACAAATATTAAACATTTTCTTGACTCTCGTCTTCTTGAATATCCAAGTCCAACGCTCCCATGTTACTATCAGGAATTCGCAAGGAATAATAAACGTGAATGAAGTTTTTTCGACCTCTCAAAGGTCAACCTATTCCTTATAGGAAGTATATATTTGAGCCCAGTTAGAAAAAAATTGCTCCAACTGTGCAGATGATGTCGATATTGGTAATAATTTTAGAGCTAGCTGCGCAAAATTTGAGTGGTGTTGCACAGCATTCCAGAAAACTAGAGGTTTAGTAACGTTTTTCTTATATAAAATTTAAAAATACCCCCGCGTAACCTGAAACTATCTAAATTCACGATACCTTCGGCAGAAAGATGATGAAATAAACAAAGAATTTCTTTGGGTTTTTGTTATAACTTGAGGATGCAAATAATACGCAGTTAGAGCATATATACTTATTGTCAAATTCTTTTGCAACACAACTGCCGTTGCAAATTTATGTGCATATTTTTTTGGTAGTTTTAAATTTCAGCACTGGTTAGCTGCATCTGCTAAGGAACACATAGCTGCTTGATATGTATTTATCAATTCACAAATTGGATTAAAAAGTTGCGTATTTTCTTGAACGGTTGCAATAAATTCATGATTAAAAGTAATATTGCTAATATTTTGACTAACTTTTTTATGTTTGCTTTCCACAGCAATTAGTTACATGTATTGTAAGTTTTCTAATAAGCATATGTAGGAATCACAGTATGAACACCATCGTGTAGTGCTAAGTAGTTTTAGTCTATGACCACCCATTTGAACAATTTTTGATTCGAAATCTACATGCTTAAATTCTTTTAAAATGTTTTGACTTTGTATTAATAGTATTCACACTTTTAAAAGAAAGTTCTTTTTGCATTTATTTTCGGAGCAGTGATGCGGTAGTGTTTGATGAGATAAATCTTTTTTTTATTGAGCGAGTTATTTTTTTTTACTTTTTTCATAATTACTATAATTACGTTAAATTATTAAACAGTAAATCTATCATTATTATAGGGTTGCCTACTTAGCTTTTTATTTTTAATTTTTGTATAACTGTTTAAATTTGTATTGTTGTCCTATGATTGTATTTTCATCTATTGGGCAACTTAATAAATTATTTTTATTCATGCATGTGCTAAAACAAGAACAGCAAACTTAATGAAATAAAGGCATTATGCAAATTGATAAGGGCATTTAATTGTAATTAGTTCACGTTAAGTTAAGAGTTCAGAGCTTATGCACACTTTTAAAAGAAAGTTCTTTTTGCATTTATTTTCGGAGCAGTGATGCGGTAGTGTTTGATGAGATACATTTTTTTTTTATTCAGTGAGTTATTTTTTTTTACTTTTTTCATAATTACTATAATTACGTTAAATTATTAAACAGTAAATCTATCATTATTATAGCGTTGCCTACTTAGCTTTTTATTTTTAATTTTTGTATAAATGTTTAAATTTGTATTGTTGTCCTATGATTGTATTTTCATCTGTTGGGCAACTTAATAAATTATTTTTATTCATGCATGTACTAAAACAAGAACAGCAAACTTAATGAAATAAAGGCATTATGCAAATTGATAAGAGCATTTAATTGTAATTAGTTCACGTTAAGTTAAGAGTTCAGAGCTTATGCAAGACACATAAAGGAATACACTACACGCACTGTCAATTGAATCTAAATGGTCTATAATTGGTGGGATGCTTAAGTAAGATGATTGAGTAATCCATTTTGTTCCATGGTCGTGTATGAACTGTTTTTTGGGAAATAAATAAAAGTAATCCATCCAATTAATTGTAACTGTCAATTTGCTGGTAATAAATGGAAGTATACAAATCATCTTCGCTCGTCTAGTTAAACTACTTTTTCAATACTTTATAATCAAGTACATATGCACGTACCTACACATACATAAGACCTATACCATTAGGTTTGATTAATTGAAAAACATAAACTACTCTATTCGCTCTTTTTATGTATCTTCGCAATCTGGTTGAATGTCTCTAACATATTGATGTAATACTCTTATATACAGAGTAATACATTTTTTACGAAGGCATTATATCTCACTTGTATCAGCATACCACATACGTGTATACGCATTTAATCCTTTTATTTATCACTTGACTAATCCTATTTTCATTATACACAGTATATTCCCCATTTTACGAGCTCATCGTGTTAATACCCCACCATTTTATTATCTGACGTTTATGCCGTTGCTTTCCACTGCACTTTTATATCTGTTCAACGTACACGGTTGTAGATAGGTATAAACTTTAACGTTTACCTTAAAATAGTAAACAAACACCTTAATGCAGCCTAATCGAAAATTATCTTTTGTATGCAACGGTTATCACTGCATAAATTGAAATTGTGCTAGGCGTTGAATCACTTGATTCTTGTTCTACAGGTCGTAGAGTGGCATCGGGCGTACGTATGCATGTATGGTTGTTTATTTCATTTTCTATTAGTAATGTAAACATAACATTGTAGGCAGACTATTTTTGCGTCAGTATTCATTCGGATTATTTTTAGGTAATCCCGGTAAAAACATTTCTTAAATATTCTAAAATAAGGTGATGCATTTGCCCCTAAAGCCTTTATTTAATCTAAATCGCAACTTCGGGTCTGGATGTTCTTTTTTCTGCTTTACTACGTGGTATAGTAGCAATTATTCAAGATGAAACATAAATAAATAAGTTAAAGCCGCAAATCCGCTAAATTATGTAATTTTACTGGGGAATAAATAGCTAAATGCGGCATTCTCCGTTAATGTCTAAGTTCCTTTGCAATATATAATTATACGCATATAGATAGCTCAAGCCTACAATTAGCATAAAGATCAACAAATTAATCTTGATCTCAGTCTATTTAAAACCACGATTGGATTGAAATGCTAAAAATGTATTGATGAAGGGAATAAGGGAACTTCATTTTTGATTCGAATACTATTTATTTTTATATATTCGATATAAACTGATTGTCGATAGCAAATCATTATTGGTTTATTTTGATGGATTGGAAATGAAGTAAAACGCCTGTTGATGTTTTTGTTTTAGCAGAAGTTTATATGTTAATGTGAGGGAAAGACTAAATATGGTTTTTACACGTTTGATGGTTTGCTTGTTGATTTCAGTAACGATAATACATAAGTTTTAAGGAGTGTCAAAGATGTTGTTATATCAAATAGTGCGATATTTTTATCTATTCTAGCTGGATAAAAGTCGATTATGCAAAGTTAATCTTAACCCCCTCTTTCCCCTGCTTTAGCTGATATACTTAGGGTATAAGAGATAATTTCCCGTATGGGGTTAATTATAAATGCGATCCATTTATTTTGTACAGTCCTCTTCAGAATTAATGCCTTCCTTTTGCGACCATGTATCTATACTTTCTACTACAAAAGATAAACACGTTTTTTACAAACTGTATATGATAGTAAAGAAATTAGAGAGATTATTTTTCATTAGTAAGTATTGGTTAAAGTATCTGTGTATGCTAATTTTTAATTCTCAATTGAGCTATGCAAGATGATATTACAATTGATGTAGAACTCCTCACCATTATACTCTTGCATTGTCCCTACCACCAAGAAAATAAATCTTCAATGACGTTTACAATTCTGAGCTTACATGGATTCAGCAAATGACACCCTCGTTTGATTGACTTTCGAGAAAACAGGACGTAAAGTTTATCATGGATAAAATCACCATTAGGTCCTCTTAGAAAACTGATTTACTCAACAACTTTCTTCAGCGCGTTTATAATCACTTCTAGTAATCCTAAAAGGTTGAATGTCTAACCGTTACTGTTTGTCATGGATATAAACGATCTCTTGCGATAATCAATTACAATGCTTTAACGTCTGCTAACGATCCAAATATATTTTATAAGATAAGATCGGTATCCAATTGCAGCGTATTACAAAGAAACTTGATTGTGTCTACTACATGACACGAGCAACAGAGTAAAATTAAGTGTAAACAAATGTGCCACAGTTGATTACTCTATATGTACACATCCTATTACCTATTCATACAAGAGGGATCACAACGCCATTCTGAGGTACACAACAATCAAAGGTCGTGGTATCCTGTTCGACGGTCGTCTGCAATTTCCTGAACACATAGGATAGCCATAGCTAATTCTGGATTGCATTCCCTGGGATTTCGTATGAGATCATACCGGATTTACTTAAATAGCCGCTTTAAGCACATTTTTTTATAATTTAGTTTGTTTCAAACTATCTAGAATAAGTCTCGATTATGTGATATCAAATTTTTATATACGAACAATATAATTTAGAACTAGTATAGCAAATGTGTGTGTAGTATATTTTATTTAAAAACGTAGAGAAATTTGCTACTCTGGAAAAATTAACTTTATTCTCCCTAAACTAGGAAAGTATTTTACGACAGTACAATACTTGCCTGATAGCTAAATCTTTAGCAAATCTGTCAAGGAAAGATCCATTAACTCATATTGCAATAAAGGCTGATAAATTTTTTGGTAAACCGCCGAAGGTTATTCAGATTAGAATATTAACTAATTTAAATAAGCATGTCTTCAAAATATTGTTTTTTTTCCTTTTTTTTTTAGTAATAATTGGAAACAGTTCTATTACATATATGAAACACTATTCAAATTATGACGAAAGCAAATACCTATACAATAAGGTGATTATTGTGACGAAAATAATATAATGGTATCTTATGAACAATTAAGATGTAAGAAACTATTTGCCACCAAAATTCATATTAATTATCTTGTTAAATTTCCAACGAGGGCTTAAAGTTGTAATATATGTGCACGAGGATAGTCTCTTATCTTAATTCTCTATAGAGGTGTACCGCAAGTTCCTAATCTCACACCATTACTATTCAATATCTTAAAAAAATTACTTATTGACTTTTTTGAACTGCGATCCTTTAAGCTAGGCGGTTGCCCTGAAAAAATGCAGACCAATTATTAGCGCTGTTAATACTCGTACGAACATTTTACCTTCACACAGGGTTGGTGCGATAGGCAGAGAAATGCTTTGTTGTGCCATACGCTAGAATCAAGGACCCAATTTTGGTCAATTACTTGATAATTAACTTTAATATTTCTCGAAAAATATAACGGATATCCATGTAAAGTTTGGTAGCCAACTATATACTTGCAACAACACATTTTTCCATCTGCAGATAAGCAAATAAGTTATTAGGTTTTTTGATTGGGTCATACCCTGAATTCAACAACATTGTGTGCTACTGAAGACAATTTATTATGGATTGATCATTTGTCATTGTCTTTGATATTTTAATATTTTCACGGCTTGAAAAACTGAATATTGATGGAAAAGAACACTCTCTTCTACAGAGACTTGTAAACTGTCCTTATCTACTGGTTTACGTCGGTTGCCTGTTTTACTTCGCGGCATCTTCTAGAATAACGAAGAAGTGCCATCATGACTTTCTGTTAAAGATTTGTGTTTAAAAATTGTGTATCTTGCACCAGATCATGGTACAAATATTCCACTGGTCCAAGATAGATGACGCATAGATGTTTACAAAAAAGTAACATTATTTGAATGGTAGGTTATGTTCACGAGATTGTAAATTATAGTGATTGAAAGAGAAATAACTGGCAAACTTACCAAAGCCAAGCGGTGTAAAGATTCGTCACGTGTTACTGATGTTAAAGAGCGTACTTTACATTGTTCATTATGATGTGGTAGTTGTTTTAGAATCATAATTATATCTTATTAGCTTATCCGAGTGCTGTGGTGATATCCATACTGGATGCAGTTATGTTCTAGAAGCATTCATACTCTGTGCAATTCTGGGCTTAGTGTACTAATGGCCACCTTTTAATTTGCTCGTATGCTGGATGAGATGGAAATCTGTTCCCAACCTATTCTAGGGTCTGCTTTCAATGAGTTGTGTGTTGATCGTGATTTTCAATTTATCGTTTCACAATATATGAGTGGCAACACTTACATGGAACGTTGTAAACATAGTTTTTGGGTCGTTAAATAAGCTCTTATGGCGATTTTGATGTAATAGTGGTTGTCTATCTTTGTGATATTTTCTGATAAACCTTTTATGAAAGAGTGATCATTTTCTTTTTTGGTTGCGGTTATACCCGAATTCGTGCTTTGGGTAACATATTTTTCGATTATCTGTTTCTTCTGATCGTGTCAGTAATGGTTCGAATTTCCTTATTTATGTCAGCAGAATCTGAATATGTAGATGTTGTAGATACAGTTATCTTACGACACCAGCTTTTATATGTTTTGCTTGGAAGAATTGGTAATGTTGGTACTGCCCTGTATAAGTTAGTTGTTTGTACACCCTGGTTTTCATGTTCTTGTCTGTCAGTTTTTGGACTAGACATTTAGCAATAGAATGGCGTCTTCTCTTTTCAGTTGTATGGTGAACTTGATAGAAGGTTCTACATCGTCGATGCGTACCAGATATTCTTCTGGGATACCTACTAGATGTAGCCACATAACAAAGCTGTGGTCGACATATATAAGCCACAACATTGGCAACGAACGGTGCGCTTGTACTGCTGTTAGTTCAAAAAATTTCATATATTCCTCCTTTATTGATAGAACTGATGGCATATAGTGTATACAATTTTATTGTACATTTAACATTTATTTCCTTCAAAATTAATTAAGAAGATCAAGGTAATCTAGCTAGCAGAGACCTTAATTGATGTTCTTCCGTTAACTCTATATAATGGCATCTGCCCCGTGTGTGTGTACAAACATATAATGACACCTAATGTTCCGATCGATCGCTGCATAAATCAAATTCAATTAGAGACGGTAGGTACGCAAATCTCTTCATGCAGGGTGATGTATGCGCAGCAACCCGCCGCAATACGGGCTCTCCTAGTATTTGCCGCGTAATAACTGATCTTATTATCCGCCCCGATCTAACTACTAGATGTCCGCAACCTTACCCAGGATGACAACGGCGGAATATAAATTTTGCGGGAATTTGCGATGGAAAATCCTTCAAGGAAGCTATTATATACTCTAGCATGTAGCTTCCTCGTAAAATCTTTTGTAAACATATGAATGCTGGCATTTTACATCCAACCGGAGGAGTATTATTTTTTTTTAATAAGTAAATTACGTTAATTATATTACAACACGGATCCCGACATTGAGCTTTCTGTATTTTATGAAATAATTGGTATATGTTTACATCAATTCTTAGGATCATTTTTGGATAAATTACCCCAACCAACATAGTCTCAAGACAATATACAGGTGTTCCTAAATATCATGTACATAAGGAAGGGGGTAATTATTTGGTTTATTTTGTGCCTAAAATTTCATATAAACATAGGTCTGCAAACGCTTCGTTACCAATCTGCAGGGTGTTGAAATTTCAAGATTTTTTCACTTTTTACTGTATAGCTCCTACAGTTTTTGAGATATTTTGCTCAAATTTGGAAGGTAGGTTACGGTATAAGGCCTGCATCATTAGCCATGCCAAATGATGATGTAAATCTACAGGGTAATAATTTTTTCGGGGTCATGCCCTCTTTTCCCACCCTGAATTTTTTTGCGATGCGCCACTGCTAGATTCTAAAATACGCAATAAATTTTCTGTCTTGTTTAGAAACTTTTTTCTTATCTCTGACCGTTATCGAGAAAAAAAATAGAAAACAATTTTCTGCAATTAGCCAGAGAAAATTAAATTTTTTAAAGTGGTCTAGAAGGCTCTGGCTTTATTCAGATAATCACTTGAGTTTATTAATTTTCGCAACTGGCATTAGAAATCGTAACTTGTGTCTGTATAAGTAAAGTTTTAAATTGCAAACTGTAAGGTGTAAAAGTGTTTTAAATACTCGTTATAATTTTGTAAATATGCCAAATTTCACTAATTCTGAAATGGCTGACATGCATTTTATCTACGGCCTTGCGAATGGAAATGCAAGAGAAGCCAGGCGTCTGTACATGGAGCGCTATCCCAATAGAATGATACCCGATCATCGAATATTTTCAAATATTCATAGGCGTCTTGGAGAAACTGGAACTTTTAAAAAGAATACTAATGATGCAGGTAAACCACGTACTGTTAGAACACCACAGATCGAAGAGGCTGTTCTGAATGAAATAGACAGACATCCTCGCACCAGCACCAGAAAAATCAGTGAACATTTAAATATTAGTCATCAAGTTGTTTGGCGTATTCTACGTGTTTCCCTGCTATACCCTTACCACATTCAAAGAGTGCAGGGCTCTTCTTCCCCGAGACTTCCCTTTAAGGATTGATTTCCGCCAATGGTACCTTAATAAGCTAGCAGCAGACCGCATTTTTAATTGTAAAATCCTTTTTACCGATGAAGCGAATTTTTCAAGGACTTCAATTATGAATTTCCACAACAACCACACGTGGGCAGATGAAAATCCACATGAAATTGTACAAGCGCATTTTCAAGAACAGTTCTCATTAAATTTATGGGGTGGTATAATTGGAGATAATTTGATTAGTCCTTGTTTTTTTGCCTGGTCGACTTACTGGTCAGTCATACAGGCTGTTTTTGCAGAATGAATTGCCTTTATTACTTGAAGACTTGCCCCTTTTACTTAGAAATCAAATGAGGTATACGCACGATGACGCCCAATCACATTTTTCTATTTTGGCTCGGGATTATTTAAATGAAGTATATGAGAATAGGTGGATAGGACGAGGTGGACCTCAGCCTTGGCCCCCTAGGTCCCCTGACTTAAATAGTATAGATTTTTTCCTGTGGGGACATCTCAAATCTCTAGTGTATACAATACCTGTGAATACTGTTGATGACTTACGAAATCGAATAATCGATGGATTTGAAACGGTAAGAAATACTCCAGGAGTATTTGAGAGAGTGCGAGCATCAATGAGAAGAAGAGCGGACGCCTGTATAAGGGTTGGTGGAGGACACTTTCAACAATTGTTGTAGCATAGTTTCCTTGTTATTGTTATTAATTAGGGCTTTTATTGTTATTAGTTATGTTACTTTGTATTGTAATAAAACAATGCTACGAAAACCGGGTCATCCTATTTTTTAACAGGTAGTAGCACCTTAACTCTTAAAATTAATAAACTTAAGTGATTATCTGAATAAAGCCAGAGCCAGCTAGACCATTTTAAAAAATGTAATTTTATTACAGAAAAGTGTTTTCTATTTTTTTTCTCGATAACGGTCAGAGATAAGAAAAAAATACAAGAGATCAAAAAGTTTCTAAACAAGACAGAAAATTTACTGCGTATTTTAGAATCTAGCAGTGGCGCATCGCAAAAAAGTTCAGGGTGGAAAAAGAGGGCATTACCCCGAAAAAATTATTACCCTGTAGATTTACATCATTATTTGGCATGGCTGATGATGCAGGCCTTATAGCGTAACCTACCTTCCAAATTTGAGCAAAATATCTCAAAAACTGTAGTAGCTATACAGTAAAAAGTGAAAAAATCTTGAAATTTCAACACCCTGCAGATTGGTAACGAAGCGTTTGCAGACCTATGTTTATATGAAATTTTAGGCACAAAATAAACCAAATAATTACCCCCTTCCTTATGTACATGATAGGTGGCTCGCCCCTATAATTTCTGAATTATTTGCGATAGAGAAACGAAATTTGGGAATTAAGTACGAGGCATAAATTTAAATTTTTGTCACTTTCCGTTTTAACGGAAATGCCTTTGATTTTGGATATTTAATTTAATTTTTAATATTTTGAGTACAACTGTACCAAATTTGATATTTCTTGACATAAAAAGAATTCTTTTTTAAATTGTTTTCTTTTCACCGAGGGTGCCTTGGAGTTCTTAAAATGCTCAGGTGTTTCTGCATAAACATGATAAGAACAAAGTTTTTCGGTTTTACTGTATACACAGTTTTTTACGCGCATTTGTACGTCCAAAATTTAGTTTTTATGATTTGATTTAATTTTTTCAAATGGGAACAGCCCTCTTACCGGAGAGAGATACTTAAATTTCTTAAATTACGAAATTGACAACTTTTTAAATGAAACACCATTAGTCGAACGTACTGGCCTATATTTCCAACGGGATGGTGCGCCAGCTCACAACTCTCTAATAGCGAGGCAATATTTAGACGATAGGTTTTTTATAGATGGACAAGCAGATCGACCTGTTAGATGGCCGGCTAGGTAAGCAGATCGGAATACCATTTATTTTCTTTAAGCCCAATTAAAACATATCACAGGTTAGGCACCATCTAAGGCGAAGTATACGCACTCCCGTCAACTAATCGCCAAGATTTCGAAAACAATGTGAGAATGGCCATTAACAGAATTACTCGAGATCAGCTTAGAAAAGTGATAAGAGCCACAGTTGAGTGTCACACAACTTTGTCAAAATCAAGGTGACGGCAATTTTGAAGTTCTTTTTATGCGATACTGTTGGTAAACATGTGTTTATTTCTCGGTATAGTAATTTCTTTTTTGTTTTGATTCAACGTTTTGTAATAAAGTAATATTGATGTTATTATTACTAGGATTGCCATTTTTTGGATTCGTAAGACAGCTTATACCTACTAATCAGTACTTATAAAATGTTTGCTACCTGTTTTTTTTTGAGTATTTAAAAAAATGTAAATTTATGCTCCGTACTTAATTCGCAAATTTCGTTTCTCTATCTCAAATACTTCAGAGATTATAGGGGCGTCCCACCTCCCAGAAACACCCGATATTCTATGAACTGGGAGAAAGGCCCTCTACTAATAACGGACTGAAACTGGTGTACACGGCCCAAAAACTTATAAATAAGGTTCGGCAAGGACACGACGCCATTTCATACTGAGGTTGCTGCAATCCACCACTGTATCAGAGAAGTGTAAAGATGGACCAAGTTAGGTAAAAGCGACGCTATTTTCTTTGACAGCCACACAACATTTATGGCGATCAGTTCCGTAAGTATTGACCCAAGGTAACATTCACCTAGGCTCCCAGCCATACGGGCGAGCGTGAAGGAAAATGAGCCAGACGAGGTTCGTTAAGTTCATTCGTTGGAGCCACATTGTTCCTTCTGAATTATCAAATCGCATATTGAAATGTTCACCAATGAATGAACACACAATAACTCCAAGCAATGCTTGCAAAAATCACCAGAACAACAACAGACGAAGGAATTCTTATGGAAACTGAGGCCTGAATTTACTAAAGACCTACAGAGTAATGACAGAAAGACTGTCAAAATGAGTAGATCTGTTGACCGGTCATTGTAGGTTGAATAGATATATTATGTATAACACAGGCCGTGGCAAATGACGCTCTCTGCACATTCTGCCAAGGAGAGGAGAAAACCCATTTCATGTACTGTGTGCTATTATGATGGCCTGGTGAGGGCAAGGTTTCTAGTACTGGGCGTAGAGAACTCCAGAGAGATAGATGATAGGTCTCACTAAGAAGACAAGCTTAGAGAGCGAATCCTGGGAAAGAACTCCTAGGTCTGTGGCAGATTAGCTTATGTACCTACTGTTAACTATTTTCTAATATTACAACTTGTTAGTTAGAGCGAGAATGTTTACAAGATTCAATTTAATTCAATGAAGTTAGTAATATTTGGTGAAATATTTTAAGATATCCATCCATTTCCCATTATTTAATTTTATCTGATATATATTCGAGCAGATATATTGCTTAGGATGTACCTACTAATATATGCTTTATTATACTTTTTTTTTAATATTAGCAATATATCTTTAACGTTATCAAATTGTGCAAAGCTATATAAAAATATTACCCCACATTTTTACCCGTATCCTGCATACTTCTAAGGTAATATGTGCTTTTATACCTATTTGCATATGTTGGTAATAAAAGTGATATATTATCTATTAAATAAATGGCGAAACTTATTTTTACGCCGTCGTAAAGATTATACTTTTATGAGGCGTATATAGAAACATTAAGGGCTCTCAAGCAAAATTGGAACTTATTTTATGTATACATTTACGCGTACGAATAAGAATTAGATGTACTCGTAGCATGTATTGCACTACCGATATGATCATTAATGGGTGCATCTTTCTAACAATATTGGAAATGCTTGAATTGTGTTGCATATTCATGGAAATTCACCACAAAACGCTTAACACAGATTCATTGGTTTACATGTATAGAAAATCATATTGTATCTAATTCTCATTATACATATTGTACTGTAATTAATGTATGTGGCTAATATATATTATGTTAATTTATGTAGATTGGTAGAAGTTATTACAAATTTATGATGTGCAATTGTATCAGATTCCAGTGAGTAGATTCATTTGCATTAGGTAATGCACATTCATTTTATTAGTTTTGAGTTTATTTGATTGAAATAAAAATGAGTAAGTGTATGTACGCATTGATAAAAATGCTTCTAAATAAATGATCAAATTTTGTACTATACCTACATAGCTTGGTTTTCGGCTTGAAACTGCGTTCTGAAGCTCTTGGTGGCCAACATTCATTTGGGATATAGTCAGAGCTGCTGCTTTTGTCGCTGATGATTGGATACCAAAGAACTAGTGCATGGGAATGGGATAATATGTCGGTAGCGGTTATGGTTTAGTGAGGTGCAATGGATACGATTGGATTGTTTAGATAGAAGAGCAACTATCACACTGACAAAAGTCAATGCTAGGTTTTTCCACTATCACCAAACAACAATGCACAATCTCTCGACGCGCGTTTCGCTAACCAAGTTAGCATCATCAGGAGATGATGAAAGTAAAATTATTAAAACTACGATAATATATACAACAACGTTCCTGTACAGGCGCATTTTTAACGGGGAGGGGATGCGAGCCAACCCTCCGTTAAAAATTCGTCGGTTCCAAGAGTTACTCTAATTACCGATATCGTAAAAGTATACGATCTTTTGAAAGGTCGGTAGAATGACTATATAAGGACACATCTGTGCAAACAAGTGTTATACTAGGCACTTACCCGTCTAGTAATCTATACAATACACTTTCTGGAATTGGCCCATTGTCGGCATTCATATTGACCTTGCGTTTGGCGATTTCTACACTTTCATACGCATCTAATTTATAACTCTTGTTTACATTCTTTAGTAATTTCAAATTTTCTACGCTAATTCTATGATTCTTGTTAAAAGCATAGATAGAAGAGGTTCTCAGATGTTGTGTGGGAGATATTTGTCTTCACGG
This sequence comes from Cetonia aurata, assembly GCA_949128085.1. Taxonomy (NCBI): domain Eukaryota; kingdom Metazoa; phylum Arthropoda; class Insecta; order Coleoptera; family Scarabaeidae; genus Cetonia; species Cetonia aurata. The sequence goes on along the minus strand of OX421882.1, from coordinate 53,571,253 downwards.
TTATTAGAATGTTTATAGATTCCCGGATTTTGCAATTGTAGTAGTGAGGACCTCGGAATAGGATTTGGACAGAGGGAATCGAACTTGATGGTCTCATTGAACTGTATCCAAGGGAACTGGTACGGCGTCTGACATATAATAATATATTCAGACATTGAAACCAGCAAAGATAGTAAACGCGACGTATATCTGTTTCACTTCATCTCATGTTTGTATATGTGTTTGGATTGCGACTACAGTTTTATGTCAATTTGAAGGGTTTTTGACGTTTATTTTCATTTGGTTATATCATTTGGTATATCGTAATGTGTCAGAAAGAAATAGATATACTTTGGTAATCATGATTGAATAGCTGAAGCTCTGCTTCACATTTCGCAAGCAAGATACCGTTCCCTTGGATATAGTTCAATGGGAGGTCCAGATTATGTCCAATAAGTACAGCGCCCGAGTACAGCGCTCGTTGTTGAGGGAAAATCTCGATAGATTGCTCTATTGAAATTGTGTACCTTACTAGAAATAGTGGGTGTTGAACGAAACGTTCCTGAACCATTCATAAAATTTTATTTAGAATCAGATTACATGTTTTGGCCAATATTGGCCATATTCTATCCACGTCGAAGTTTGTAATTTGTCAGTGTTTCTTATATTATAAGAATTTTCAAAATGCAAATAACGTTGCTGTAAAGTGCATGGAATGAACAAGGGTTGAATGATTTAAACCATATCGCAGTGAGGGCAAAGAAACACGAAAATTCCGTCTCTCACAGTGTACAGTGTATAGTAGACAGTGCTTATTTGCGACATAAAATTAAATATAACGAAAATGTGGAAAAAAATCGTCATATTTTTTGCCGGTTCCCGGTTTCGTATCCCATGTATTGTTTCAAGTAGTTGCTTGCTTTCTTTAGTGTAGTAATGGAAGTACCAGGGTAACGGTACTTCCATGTTTAGTTTCGCTTATTAGGACTCGGGGATTACAGTATTAAGAGCTTTTACATATGTCTTAAGGTGTTGTTTTAGTGGTCTTCTGAAATATCTTTCGTAGTAGCCATTATAAGAGGGATCTTCAATAATGTAGTAATTAGATTTCTTCATTGGTTACTAATACAGTATGAATCACGTAATAGTGATTAGAAAAACATTCAAATATCTAAAATGTATAAAGTTACTAACCAAATCCTTTTTGATGGAATTGTAGTGGTGGAAAATTTGCTGGAGCGCATTCTTATGGAGCGAAATTAAACTTGTCTAAAATAATGGAAATTGTTATTTGTGGTGTGTCATTCCACTCAGCCTCAATAAAATTACCAGTATCGTGAATTTTTTCGTGAATTTATCGTGAATCTGATTTTTTTATATTACAAAGATAAGATGGTATTCTTATATCAACTATAGTGCGTTCTCTTGTAAAAAAGAGAACGTAGAAAAACATATTCAATAGGGGATATCATTAGCTCACATATATTGCACCTGCGTAAATATCTTAAATACTACAGAATTTACACGGCACCTAATTTAATGAAATCAGAAATTCGAGATTCCTAAATCAACTCAGTATACCGTAAGACGGTTAAATATTTATAGGGCCGGGATAAAATATTTTTCTGCCCGATATTAAAATGTAAACGGTAGTGACAATCCAATGAGACGTGAAATAACATTTGTGCCGGAGGAAACCCCAAAAATGTTAAGCAGCTGCAAAGTCGTGTCGGTATTCGCCCAAATATAGAATTACATCCATCGGAGACAAGAGAGGAACGCTTAGAATACCTTACGTGTCTGGGCCGAGGTGCCGAGTGAAAAGCGCAGACATATTAGCAAGTTTTCTCTGTCGTCGCCATTTCTTTGCATATTTCTGATGTCAAAAACGTACGGTAGACGAACACGTATATCTGTTGTAAGCTAACAGACATGAACGTCATCGATTATATGTAAAATTTCATGAATTCTGTATAGCTGCCACAGTTGCTTGTTTCTTTTTACTCTGTTCTATTCCAGTACCTTGGTATCTGTAATCTATGCAAGCTATCTTGCATATCTCGTTGTTTTGACTGTGTACGAGATAGGATTTTCTGAATATTTAAGTGAATCGTCATCATAGTAGCCAAACTATGTATATTGCGTGCAATTTGTATACAATATACAGCAGTACATAGTTATACCAATGTAAAAAAATAAATAAACTTACAAAACATCTACCTATCCATGAATAATAACTGGATATACTACACTGTGTGTACATAATTTCTTTTATCACTATATTTATGTAAATGATATTCTTGAATAGCTGAACCAATTTAAAAACAAAAATGCATAAAAGCACATATGCCATTATGATGCAATTATGACCACATTAATATTACTTGGCATTTCTAAAAAAAAAAAGGGAATAATAAAATAGAGAGGATATTTTGTAATTCTATTATTTTTCTGCTTCGTTAAGCCAAATAATTACAACATCAAATAATCCACCTCTAATAGTAGGGAGAGACATTCTAATGTTTAATTAAATTTTTCTAAAAATATATTCAGGAATGTACGAATTTGTATGTAATCCTACAAGCGGATATACGACTACATGCAGATGCTTCATTAAAATAGACTCACTACTCTAATACATTTGAGGTAGCAATAAGACGGTAGGTATAACATATTGTGTACTAGATATGTCTAGTACACAATATGTTATACCTACTCATACTATGGTATGAGTTCAGTAATTGTATATTTTTGTTTGTCTGAATTATTCTCTACAGTGAGTGACTATATTGTTGTGTACAATATTCTCTTACACTTTATTGATTTATAGCTGTCTCCGACAAAGCAGTGAATAATTACAGAAGCAAAGACGTAGAAAGGAATTTCATTTTAGTCTATTTGGCTGCACATCTACTAAACGCCCTCCCGTAAATTGTGTAATATGTAATAAACGGTAGAGTGTCCGTGCCAACAATGTTAAACCAGCACTTACTGTGCTCAATTAGTTTACACTTACAAGGGATGATCCCGAATCCGGAAATTCAAAAAAATATGAAATCTTGGGAATAGAGAGAGTATAGGTGTGTTACACGCAATTTTTTTTTGTGCCGATATTCATTTTGAAGGGATGAAAGATCCCATCGAAAATTGGTGAATTTTCAATTTCCTCCATACTTCTCTAGTAAAAAGGAAGATAGAAGGTAAGTATAAATGCAATAGTTGCAACATGTGTAAAGGTCTTTCAAAATACGTGACCAACGTATTTACAGCATGTTTCGTAAAGCTTTACCCTTATACTGTAGGTGTATTTGTAGCAATACGAAGAAAAGTATGAGATATAAGTTGTGATGTGATCAAGATCATTTCTTGCAATAAGTATTCACAATATATACAACTTGTCCCAAAAAGTTGGAGACAAATGGAAGTTTTTGCTGCCATAAGGCAGATATTTTTTTTTTGTAGAAAAAGTCTGCACTTCCCGGCCTACATTGACACTACTAAACTTTAACTTTTCGTAAACTTGAAAAAAAAAAATTAAGGGTACAACAATGAAATCTTATTAATAGAACGCTACTTTATACCGCATTTGTAATAAAGAATATAACAACAATTTTTTTACGCTAAGAAACAGCGCCATCTGTAGGAGACAGAAAGAAATCAAATTTAAGTTTTTTCAGATACGAAAAATAATTTATTTCAAAAGGCTCAATCCTAATTAATTTATAAATACGTGTGCTTCTACGTAACCTACTTCTCTTTCCATACAACAAACAGTTCTTTTCGAAAACTCCATAATCACAGTTTTAATAGTTCTTGCCGTGATGTTTAGAGCCGTTGTTTTTATAACTCTTTCTAAATGTTCAATATTATTAAATAGTCTACGCAAATACACTTGTTCCTTCAAGTATCCCCACAGAAAATAGTCTAACGGAGTAATACCCGGTGATCTTTCTGCCCAAAAGAATTTTGATTCTCTTTGTATCCCCTCTCGTCAAAAACATTGTTGAGATATGCTTTCACAACCCTTGTAATGTGACATGGGCCTCCATCATGTTGGAACCACATTTGTTCTCTTACATTCAAAGGGTTTAAGTATCGTAAAAGATCGGTACGTAAGAAGTGAAGAACCTGTTCGAGTTAATATTATCACGAAAGAAAAACGGTCCCAGAATTCGATCATCAAGCATTCCGCACGTTGGTTTTATAGTGATATTGGTCATGAGTTTCAACTGTATGGTGAGGATTTACATCACTCCATCAACGCCAGTTTAGGACAGAACTAACAGCGCCATTGGATCAACTTTCAACAACTTTCATCGCAAAACATAATCTTCATGGGAAAAGAACGACCGTCTTCAATTTCCCCTTGAGCTCAGGCACACAATTCAAAGCGTCTTTCTAAGTCACCAGGTTTTAAAGTATAAGTGAAGCTTGGTTTATATGGATGGTATTTGTGTTTACCAAAAATTCGAGAAACTGAAGATCGGCTTACATTAGGCAATCCATCTGATATTCTACGCAATGACGTTTTGTGTGTTTCAACCACAGTTTGCAACACTTATATCTCGTTATCTTCGGTTATAACCCATTTTCGATGTTGCCACTTAAAGGTACTCTCAATATTCCCAGAATACTTAAATTTGGTTAGTATTTCTCCCACAGTAGTGGCGTGTAGTGCTCTACACTGTAGTGCCTCTCTGTAGGTTTCATAATTATCACTCACTATCAAGACAATTTCTATTTTATCTTGCAAATTTAACGTTGCATGTACTTTTACTAAATGCACTTGCTTCTATTTACAATGTTGAACGTGTATTTACGGAACTGACATACATAGGCATTTGTTTGTTTATTCTTTCACAGACTGCTAAATTGTACAGTTTATACAATTAGTAACATTGTTAGGGACATGGGTTCGAATCCCAGTAAAGGCTCTGTTTTTTTATTTTGAGAGTGGGACAAATGTTATAAGCAATTCCGGACTGCCAATCCACATTTGGTAAAAATTTTCAATTTAGAAACACTTTTCTTAATTAACTTTCTTTGTATCTTATAAATAAAGGATCCTTTACTCTTGAGCGAATAGTCACTTTTGCATCTGCTCCGTCCAGGAACATTTTTTCTTTCAATTTATGTGAGTTAACTTCAGGAACATGCAGAACATATTTATGAAAGGCGCATTTGTTTAAGTCTAATGGCAAAACAAACTTCCATTTGTCTCCAACTTTTTGAGACACGTTGTATACAAATATTGCCACGAAACTCGTAGACAATATTTTTTTATCTTAAATTATGTTATTCAGAATTTAAATACTTGTTTAATTAAATGCTACATCAAATATTATACCAAGATCCCTAACCTCACTTTTTCGTTGTATCTCGGTGCCATTTATAACATATCTAGCGATGATAGGATCTCTAGCTTTGGAATACGACACAATTTATCTATGTTCAGCTGTAATCCATTCTCCACGTACCAGTCCTGCAATAAGGTAAGACTATGTTGTAGACGATCTGTACCATTAATCTCAGTTATAGTTTTGTAGATTTTCAGGTCGTCTGCATATGCCAATACCCTACAATCCATAATATCCATAAATAACATATAATAAAAGCAGAACATCAAATATTTGTGAACAAGTATTTTGGGGTTTTTCTTTTATTTTAATTTTAAGAATACAAATGTCTTTAGATTTATAAAAATCGTTATTTGAAAACTAATAGATGCTTAACCAAATAGGAACCAATATGCATTTATCATAAATTTTCGCACTATTATATGTATTTAAATTAACAGGCTACTGTTGGACATACCAATTAAAACAAGCTGTGTACCGGAATGCCATACATATTCAAGCTCTTATTATAACGAAAATTATCTCGAGCACGATTTACAAGTCACGAGTTTTGCTTCATCGTAGACCGCTACATGGTTTCACAAAGCTGTTTGCACATCGTTTCCGCTACCTTAAAATCTCGACGGTATTACCAAGTTCGGACTTCCTGGAAAACTACGGGTAGGAAACCAGGCACTATTGTTTTCTCTAAAAAGTCCTGTTATTTACTCGACATACGGGTTGGCCGATAACTTCCGTAGTGCCAGTTTACCTTTTATTGTTTAAGCAATGGCTTCCTTCCTGAAAACTGAAATAACACTGACCTTATGAAAACGAGTTTTGTACTTTGAAAATCTTCAAAGCTTTCAAAAGCGACAAAAAGAAAACAATATATTAATTAAAATCATAGTTACGGAATTAGATACATTGTTTGATATCTAATTGCTTACTTTATTCCCCAATATTTATATTGATCTAGTAAGAATGAGTCGAAAAATATCTACAACAAATTATTGATAGTTACGTATATAAAATTGCTCCAATTACTATAACTGTTATATACAGACATATAAATATTACTTACTGCTAGCAGCATTATTTATAAAAATAAAGAGAGCTAATGAGAAAAGACAATGTTGTACTTTTTCTTTAAAATTTCTGTCTGGGTTTTTAAACTCGTAACTTGTGAAAACGGAGTTGTCACTTTAAATTTCGTAATTATGTTGGACACATTTTATTCCAGTGCTTTGATTAATTTACTACACTAGTCAGCTTCCTCAATGGAAAAGGGGTTCGTGATTGTCTACAATACGTTCTCTTAATAATCGAATTGTTATTGCCAGCAGACAGCTAGCTCTCTGTTTTTTATTTTAGAATTGCTTTGAACTGTGGAAGCCGCAGAATATATTGTATTCTAACGCTGCACACGATACGTCAGTAGCAGAAGTGGAAACTAACTCATTCCACCGGCTGGGAAGGTGAAGTTCATATTTGATGAATGTATACGCTCCGCTTCTGTCTTATCATCAGTCGCAATGCAGCTGCAGATGCAGGATTGTACGAGATATTTCGTCAGCTCAATAATAACTCTAAAATCCAAGTATATCTGAACAAAAGACGTGAAAACAAAAACGGTCCCTGTAAAAACATGCAACTATTATACGTGGAAACAGCAAAATAATTATACCTATTCTGAGAAGACGAAAATATATTTGCTGCAACGAATTCAAGGAAATCAAAGAATGAAGATTAAAATGAAAGATGCTGGATAAAAAACAAGTAAATTAAAAAAAAATTTGCAACTACGTGGTGTTTAGGGATATGTGGTCTGTCTGTATTAGGTGGCGTAAGTTATTGCTTTCTTCGAAATAAATATTTTTACAACAAAAGCAACAAAAAAAATACCTAGGGTACTTAATGCAATGGCTATCGCTCCGTAAGTAGTAGTTTTCTTCTGCCAACCATACATTGATTTATGTTTGTGTTATTTATATGACGAATTTGCGCATATGCCTTTTACGTTAAGCAATTTTACCACCACTACTATACGTCGTGAAAAACGAGCATATCTTAGTTACGTGATTGGGTTGAAGGACAGTAAGATGCTGTGGAGTAATCTAAAATCATTAAATATTTATAATAAATGTAAGAAGGTGGAGTTGCCCTGTCATCTGTCGGATGTGAATAAAGTTAATAATCACTTCTTTACCTTTATGTCGAATGCTGCTGGTGATCCTAGTATACTAAATTTTTGTAATAATAATAATAGTTTTAATACTAATTTTTTTTCTTTCAAATTACTAACAACAAATGAAGTAGAATCTTTGCTTAAGTCCATTAAATCAGGAGCAACGGGACTGGATGGCGTTTCGATTAAAATGATTTGTCTTCGTTGTCCTTATTTGTTGCCCATGACCACCCATATAATTAATTCTTGTCTGCTTGAGGGGGTCTTTCCTGATTCTTGGAAGAGATGTCTTGTTACTCCCCTCCCGAAATCAAGTTCTCCAACTGATTTTACTGACTTGAGACCTATATTTATTCTCCCTATTTTGTCTAAGTTATTAGAGAAAGTCGTTAGTGCGCAGATTCGTTCATTCTTGAATACGCATAGTGTTTTGATCTTGAAGCAATCGGGATGTCGTCCGGGACATAGCTGTGAGTCTGCGTTGGCTAATATTGTTGACGATTTATCGCGCAGTATCGATGATAATCAAATTACAGTTTTGATATTGTTGGATTATTCTAAGGCCTTTGATACTATTAATCTTTTGCTCAGCATCTTAAAGTATATAGGTTTTTCTCAAAACTCTGTCGATTTTTTCTTTTCTTACTTATTCAATAGATCCCAACAGGTTTCTTATGATGGTCGTTTATCTTATCCACTCTCAATTATATCAGGCGTTCCTCAAGGCAGTATTCTACGACCTTTACTTTATGTAATTTACACCTCAAACATCGTTAAGTGCTTTCAATATTGTAATTATCATCTTTATGCTGATGACATACACTATATTATACCTTCAATCCTGGAGACATATGTAAAGCCCTCTCATACATAAATAGTGACCTTCAGTCACTTGTTAACATGTCTGAAAAACATTGTCTTAGAATAAATAATAAAAAACCTCTGTTTTGGTTTTTGGCCGTGAAAAAACCCGAGCTGCGATTTTGAAGGATACTGAAATTAAAATCAAAGATGAAGTTTTCATTGTATCTGATTGTGTGCGTAATTTGGGCCTTTTCCTTGACACCAAACTCTGTTTTAAAGAACACATTTCACATTTAATTAGATTTGGTTACAGTAGTTTGAAGGGTTTGTATGGTAGTAAAGACTGTTTGGATGTCGGTTTCCGTAAGGAATCTTTCGTCCTTTCAAGATTTAATTTTTGCATAAGCGTTTATTATTACTGCTTGGACACCATTGACAGAACTAGGCTTCAGCGTTTGCAAAATTCGTGTCTTAGATTTATTTATGGGATACGTGAATTTAACCGAATCTCTCATACACTCGATTGGGCTGGCTGGTTAAATATCTTTGCCAGAGCTGAATTTTCTGCTACCATCTTTTTCTATAAAGTTATTTATTTTAAGAAACCAAGTTATTTGCTCCGTAAAATTTTGTTTAGAACATATGTGCATAATATCAATGTGAGATACAAAGGCTTATTAACTTCTCCAGTTCACCACCTTGACATTTTTAAAAGCTCGTTTAGTTATAATATTGTTAGACATTGAAACAAAATTCTACTAGGTATGCATTGTTTGAGTCCGCTTTCTCTGTCCCATCAATTTCGAAGGAGTGCTTTCTTTAACAAGTAAATATATTTTGATTTTCCTTTATAACTTTCTATTACTTTTCTCTTTATGCTTTTTGCGCTTAGATTTGAATTATTATTACTTTTTGCTTCCTGCACCTTTTGGTATGTTGGTTGCATTTTTAGCTTTTACTTACTTATTTTTATACTATGTTTGATGCCCATAAACCGCTGTTATTATTATTATTATAAAAAGCATTATGTTCAGTTTATTGAATGTCAATATTGAAGCTTAATTTACTTCGTTGTGTACCAATGTCCAGGTTCTGGCTCCTGTATCTTGAAGCCTAAGTGAAACCCCTGTGAAGATCTGTAGGATTTAGCTGGAAAACCCTTGGACGTAAGGTATTAACACTATATTCTTGTTATTTTTTCCCTTTTCTATTATTCCGTATACTTATTTGTTATAGGGTTCTTTTTTGAGGTATTGTTCTATGTTTCTTACATCGTACATCACCCGATTCGTATGAAGATCCGAGAGATAAAACCGGTGGCTTACTCGGCAATTTCAATAGTGGGCAGCACAAGCCTCTGCAGAAGTAGCAGACAGAGAATTGGTAATGAAGACGTTATTGAAGAATTGAAATTGGTATGCATCTAAGGCACTGGTATTTTACATTCATGCTAAGGATTTCTAGTCAGAGAAATAAACCAAAGTAGGTAGCATCGGCTAACTGTGCACCGCTTTCTCTAATGCAAATGCATGCCACAATTGGCCGAATGTATATGTTAACATTCCACTCTGCTCAATCGTCAGCGATAGAGGCGCTAAGAAATCCGCAGTCAGCTTATTAAAAACAAGAACCTTTATATCCTTATCTTGAATTATTTATCTTATACGGTTAGGCTGAACCTTAGAAGCTCTGATGTGAATAATGCCGAGCCGTTCTCAATAGAGGTAATCAACGATTTGATGGGGCAAGATTAACCTCTAATTTTCACAGCCTTATAATAAAATCCCGACCCGTATAATCGGCAATAGATGAGCGGTGCTCTTCAACCATACACTCTCCTTTCTAAGTAAGCGGTAGATAAAGTAGTATACGCAATGAATGTAGATCTAGCAATTCGGATTCCGTATTTGAAATAAATTCAATTGCGACATTATGCACAATGCATGGTATCATTTACATTACGAGGAAGGCAAGTATACGGAACGGTGCGCTGACGAATTTACTTTAGCGTTAGTTCGGAACAACTGTGAATACGAAACTGCATTTTCACTCCAATTTTACTCTGAACTGTGAAGTAAATAAGTTTGCGCAGCATCCGTAAATGATAGATGAAAAATAAAAATGCAAGAATACACAACAAAATGGAAATACTAGAATAGGTCTTTACAAAGTCTACTGCAATTTATGGTGTAACTTAATGAAAAAATAAAGATATATAGAAATGAAGTACTACCACAGAATCATCGAAAGTATTGTTGTATACAGCTAATCCTTAGAAACATTTCATTGATTAAGTGTATGTTTCTTTAACCCTTTTTTCCACAGGTTCTTCTTTCGAAGACATATGTTTCATACAAATTTGAATAAAAATTCTATTAAATTGGTCTTCCTCTTAAACTTTGTCCTCACTGAGGGAAATGATGTTGTAACGGCTGAGTTAATAATATTCAAAAATAGAGTGGATTTTGTTAAGATCATTTCGGAAGCACTGAAATAAAAGCTATGGAATAATGTATCATGTGGAAGATAAACATGGGAAATGAAGCTCTTTATTTAAATAACAAGGGCAATTTAACAGTAAAGGGATATACAACATTAAAATAATATTTGTAAGAGATTACATCGTAGCGAATATGTTAATGGGTCTTTATCAGCAAATGCATTCATTACTACTACTAAAAGTAGGAATATTCAAGGGATATTGAGCGCGGAATGAGGTGTTTTCAGGACGAACTTATTGCTTGTGCAGTTGGAACTTTCAGAGGATTAGATTTCCCTTTTAACTATCCATTAGCTTTGTAATAGCTGCACTGCAGCTGTTTATTGACGCTTTTCATGTACGAAATTGAACACTGAGTCTATGAAAATATGAACGAACTAATAATTGTATGTTCTGCTAAGAAGAGTTTAATTTGAGTATTTAAGATTTACTAGTTAAGTATGTATAATTTTCGATAAATATGTAAAATGTAAGGTTTTATTGTAATAGCATTAAGTTAGTTAGTTGTAAGTAGTGTAATATATCTATACATAACACTACTATACTATATAAGTCTGATTTATGGTTGCTATTTAAATTCATGGTTTTTCATATTATTTTTCGATATAAATTTTTTTAAAGAAAGATTAGGGTTTCCTGGCGGGGAGGGAGATGCCACATATAGGATTTCAGGAGTGGAAACTATTGTAAGAGGACTCTCTTAGAAAGGGAACTTTCCGCAAGGAGGCTTCCTGTAAGGAGGCTCTTCAATAGGGACTGTTCATAATAATAATAATAATAATATGTATGGGTGCCCAAATGGGGTAGTGACGCGGAATACATGGATCTGCTTCCAGTAAGATCCAATTAGCCTATCCTACTCAATTCCGTCTCACACCTCCAAGTTGGGGGGCACCGGGAACCTGAGCAACCGTGCTGGAGATCGGGTACCCAACCCCGGTGGACAGGCGGTCAGGGCTGAGCTGAGCGGGAGAACCCACTGCTCGGAATGGTTAGCTGCCCTAAGGGTATGAGATATGTAGCTCTAAAACTAGAGCGCAGAGCCGAGGCGTGGCGGAAGACCGACCTCCTTCCGTTCGGAGACGTCGTGAGGATCCCGAGGCCGGCTCAGGAAGTGGTGAAGCGAGTGGCGCCCTCCTGCGACCTATAACCACAAGGATTAAGAAGCAGGACCAATGACATTGCTGTTTCCGACGACGAAGGTGTTTCCCCGGACGAAAGCCTGGAGACCACCCAGCCGCCGAAAGGTAGACAACGGACGAACTGGACAGCTGCAATGGACGAGTTCGATACAAAATATATAGCAGAGGACCAAGCACACTTCCTTGCGGCACACCTCGTCTGACGGATAAAGAGGATGATTTCACATAAATTAGTTCAACAAAATGTGTTCTAGTACTCAAATAACTCGCAAGCCAATCGTATGCTAACCCCCGTATCCCACAACTCGCCAATTTATCTAAAAGAATGTCATGGTCCACTAAGTCAAAAGCTTTGCTTAGGTCAAGGCAACAACCTACACACGTTTTACCGTCATCTAAGTGATTGTAGAGAGCATTTCGAAAATTTGAAATAGGTGGAGACTGGTGGATCTTCCTTTCCTAAAACCAAACTGGATATTATTTAGTAGGTTAAATTTGTGTTTGTGCCAGCTTTCAATAATGGTACAATCTTCGCTATTTTTAAACGTTTAATGAACACACCTTGCAAACGAATTATTTATTATTTTTGTGGGAGTTTTTATTATTTGAACAACGCATTGCTTAACCAATACTGCGCTAAGTTCATCACAACCAGAAGAACGTGTGTTTCTCAAATTCACTATCACTGTACGTACCTCATTTTCCGTTGTAGGGCTAAGAAAAAAAAAAACTGTCGTAGTGTATGTATTGTTCTTGTATTTGCTTCCAGTGTATCATTCTGTCCAATCAAATGATCGGTTACAGTGTTAAAATGTTTGTTAAAAAAGTTTGCAACATCTAAGTGTTCAGGGGAATTTTGTATTATTTTACTACTGTGGCAAATTTTAGCTAACTTAATTATTTCTCTATATATTGTTTTAAATTTTTTGTAACAAGATATGCTCACTTCATCACCCGACAACGTTAATTTATATAAATCTTTTGTTTTTTGTGATGATACCCGTATTCCTTTCGTGATCCATCCATTTTTAGTTCCAGCATTATACCCAACTTTTCTTTTGACCTTTGGACATGAAGACTATATCAATACTGTATTATTTTAATAAAGTTCTCAAACTGTGTATTAACATCATCACTTCGGAATACGTGGATCTAATTTTCTTTTTGTTATAATTCTTTAAAATATTTTATAGTATTTTTGTTAACTAGTGGTATACATACTAAAACGTCTGAGTTATCGACGACACCATTGCGGTAGGAGCCTCTACAAGAGTTGTTGATAAAGATCATCAGTCATCAAGTTTAGCCTTGCCTTTTGTCTACTACGAGGTACACAAGATAGGTACGATTATTGTGTTATTATTCCAATTACTATAACTTAATATTGAGTTAGGTGCCTTGTCCAGCGAGTTTACCCTAGCGTTACCCCCATCACGCAACCAGCCCGTTACATCAATAATCCGAAAATTTTTCCGTAATACATTCTTATTTATTTAAAACAATACACTAGAACTATTATATATTTTAAAACGATATAGTTTACATTTAATCTAATTTCTTTGCGATTCGTAGAAAATAAGAAATTCAATTTTTGTTGTAATATGTATCCGCAATACTATACCACATGGAAACAACCGGATCCTGCCTGCTTGTTCACACTCGTTATGTACAAAGCGCGAGGAGGCGGTATTCTGCCATTACAAAATAATTTACCTGTAGGTTGTGTTTTTTTATTTGGGAAAAAAGTATTTACACAAAAAATAATGGAATGCAGCTAATACTGCCATGTAAAATGTAGATGCGAATGTAATTAATACGACGCAATTTTAATAGTAAAAATTATTTGCCTCGTGTGGGATTTAAACCTGACATCTCCCGTTCACCGGACAGACGCTCTGCCAGTGGAGCTAACGAGATGTTCGGGTCCTCACAGTTTGAATTGTCTCAAATGCAGATCTGTAGCTCTCTCGTTAGCCCAACTGGCAGAGCGTCCGTCCGGTGAACGGGAGATATCGGGTTCAAATCCTACACGAAGAAAAAAAAAGTAATATAAAAATTGCCTCATATTAATTACAGTGATTAGCAGAAAAGCATTTATTTAATCTATGTTTCTGTTTCGCCATCCATCGCGTAATGTGGCGATTTTATATAGTTAAAAGAGATGGACAAAGAAAAAGCAAATATTCGTAAATCTACAAAGGAAAGCTCCTCCTAACAAGTTTTCTTTTAAACTAGTTGCAACACGTGTCCTATTATTGAAATATAAAACAGCCACCAGTGATTGCAAACAATATTAGCACAAAATGTTTGTAAGTACCATGCCATAAAGGTAAATCTGGACGATATGTAGGATATTTATACGGCAATCGTCCTGGTTTACCTTTGTACTATGCTACATTGGGGCAAAGAAAACAGTACAGCCGAATGAATAGAAAGGTTAATAAGACATACAGGAACTTGGCTTTTGGGAACAAATGGATGGATAAAATACTGTCTGGCGCAGATCTTCTATGCGCTTGGGTACCATCTATCTCCATCTACATATGTGCATCGTCTTAAAGTGAAAGATTCGGATCATTGTACTTACAGTTGAGATCATGAGCTGCTTATCCACAGCCGGAAATGAGGCACACAAAGGCACAAAGCAAAGGAAGCGAAGTCATCTGTATATACAGCTTATTGTGACAACAACACGCGATGTCTTATTCTGCACAAAGTACTTTTTAGCTAACAAAATCTCGACACTCTTCTAATTAGAGCTGTACTCTTCTTTCGAATAATTCTAAAAAATTAGAACAAGCAAACAGTATACAGTGGGGAAGTCTCATTGTAAGTTAAGTGGTTTCGCTCTATTCCTTTATAGTTGCATATATTTCGGCATTATATTTGGGCCTAAATGTAAACCAGACAAAAAGGTACTTGAGTTAGAGCCTCCAGATGTACAGCAAAATTCTCTAAATATATATTCTTAAGAAATTTTGAAGTAACATTTACAATAAATTTGAAGTACTTAAAGGAAAATTTATGCAAGTTTTATCACAAATACAAATAGATTAATCTGCTTGACAATATTGACAAAAAATTGTCATCAAGCTGGTAACTGTAGACCTTCTTGGAAAACATCTGTCAATATGATGAACTGGACGGTTTTTTTCTAGGGAGTATATACAGCCTAAGCAACTGATGCTTCAGGTACCTCCGCAGAGCCAAATCTTCCTCCTAATCACCAGTACAACCCCGTAAAAAACCGGTTATCGTAATTGACCACAGTGGGATTTGAACCCTGGACCGCACGACTAATAGCTAAGTATGTAAGGCACCAGACTATCAGCCGGGGTTAGAAGTGATAATGTCTGAACCGACAACCTATTTAAGCAGCTTAATAAAAATTGGGTTTTATATGATCAACCTTAATTAATAATGAATAAATATGAAATTAAATTATTTCATATGGACGATAATTAATAAATTAGGTATCGCTGGATCTTATTAATGAATTGCTTTTTCTAATTATGTCGGTTATTTGTACAAGAAAAAACGGTGAGCCAATATAGCATCTTGTAAGTATAAGGTACTTATTCTATGTAATACATATTAGCAAGAATGATTCTTACTCTGATATAAATTTACAACCAAGGTTTTCTGTACTCTTCTACATTCCAATTCATCGAGGCCTTAAATTACTGGCAATTTCCGTTTTCATTTTGACATGTCATCGCGTATTCCGTAAGTACAACTGCAAATAGTCGTATTTCGTATCTCACAAACTACAAGCACAGATAAGTAAACAGATAGCTCACCGTGGCAGATTTGCTCGATTTTCGCGGGTTGCGTGAATAAACGGCTGCAATATTACGATTTTATGAAACATAGATAGCTGCGGGGAGCCCGGTGTACGGTCGGAGACCAAACGTCGGAGTGTGGAAGGAGTACCGGCTCGCTAGTCGTTTTTATTTACGAAATATGCTTTTTTGCCGCACAGCTGTTATTTACCTAAAATAACAAATTGAATAGAATTTATACCTCCTTGAATGCGAATTGCTTACGCTCTTATTTAGAATATGAATATTTTCTATAGACTGTCCAGATTGACTTGAGTGCACGTAATGTATTTATTGAATTTATTCGTATGTGTCTCATAAGAATATATTTTATGGTTGTTAAAATATATTAGAAGGAATCAAAGTTTATAGCCGGTAGCTTATTTAAATAACACAATAATTCCTGGAATTATTATTTTATTTATTTATTTTCAATATATGTGACTTCACATTATCAATTTTAAATATCTTGTTACTTTTCGACTACTTAATATATAAAATCAGAAATGTATGAATATTATAAATTACATCTTAATGATGAAATGATGAATAGTAAAATGGAAATTAAAAAATTACTGCAATAAATATAAGTCAAGAAAAATGTGCCGTGTTTAAAATTAATAAAACGAACAAAACAATTAACAATTAAATTAAACATGACAAACTACATTTAAAAAAAAATCTATCTATAAAAAGTAACCTTTTTTTAAATGTAGTTTGTCATGTTTAATGTAATTGTTAATTGTTTTGTTCTTTTTATTAATTTTAATCGCGGCACATTCTTCTTGACTTACATTTATTGCAGTAACATTTTAATTTCCATTTTACTATTGCATCATTAAGATGCAAGTTATAAAATTCATACATTTCTGATTTTTTATATTAAGTAGTCGAAAAGTAACAAGATATTTAATTGATCATCTCAAGTCACATATAGTATATTGAAAATAAAGCCTGAAATTGCACGAACTATTGAAATATTGTTATAGTATATGAAGTTTCTTTTTTTTCTTGATAGCAACGGAGATAATGAATAGTGATAATTGTACTGCATCTAGTCGAAATGTTATAAATCCGATTTAAAGTCAATTATCATTCTTTATTATCCCCAAGTAACATCAAATCTTCTTAAAATATGTATCATATATACAGGGCCATTCACGCTATACGGCACGGAATATTGTGGCCAAAACACGTGATGTTAAAAAATTTCACTTTTGGGATATATGGTTACTTTTTCAAATTATTTTTATGTTATACAGGGTGCTCCAAAATAGTTTGTATATTATTGCATTTTGGATTGTCTAATCAAAATAAGTATCTGTTTTAATAAGGTTTATAATAACTAAACCTTAAGGTTTTTAAATAATTGTAATTTTGTGAAAATCTAATCTAAATATCATGTTTGAAATACCTAAGAAGTATTTAAGTTATGTAAGTGAAATTTACAATAAAGTGTAACAATGGACCATATTTTATAACCCAATTACAATAACTTGCCATCTTATACAGGATGTACGAAAATTAAAACTATTCAAACAAGTTATATTAGCCACTTACAATTCTTATTCGATTAGTTTTAATTTTTGTACACCTTCTATAAGATACCAAGTTTATTATAATTGATACACTTTACCATAAGCTTCGAAGAAAATTAGATGAGATTTTTCCAAAATTCAAATTCTTTGAAAAACGTTAAGGTTTAATTATTATAAACCTTATTAAAACAGACATCTATTTTGATCAGACAATCCAGAAGTGCAATAATAGAAGAGGGATACATTTAAAAAAAACACACAACTTTGATACTTTTCGTGCTTTTGGAACATTCTGTATAATATGAAAGTAATTTTAAAAAGTAACTATAATAAACCCCATACATCCCAAAAGTGAAAAACTTTTTGAACGTCACGTGTTTTGGCCATAATATTCCGTGCCGTATAGTGTAAATAACCATGTATATTTTAAAAGTATACAATACATATTTTAATATTTGTGGTGCTAGGGTCATCTCGGCGACTACAAAAAGGTATATAGTCTAAACTGGGATATAAGCAGAAAATTCCCTAACTTAATATAATTATATATCCACCCCACAAAGCAGAAGCGTATAATTTGTAGGTGCAAATTCACGGATTACCGTGGAGTTTTCGCTTATAAATACAGATTTTTGTTTAAAACTTTAGTTTTGACAATTTCAAATTTATAGACGATATAAGCACAAATCAAAAACCTGTCTGTCTGATGACTTACGGCGGTAAGCTTTGCAAATGATCTACCCCTATTTTTTTTGTTACATTATTTGTCAAATTTAGCTATGTCGAATTTAAACCTACATACATTGTATCTTTCTTTTAATAAACGAAATCCCTATAATTTATAATGACCCCCAAATTTAAAACAGCCTATATACTTACATATATACGTGACGTTTGGTAGGTCTCTCAAGAGTGTGTAAATTTAATAATTAAATTTGTTACAATTTTTTTACAACTAAAGTCTGCAATTTTATTTTATTTTGATGATTAATGTTTAATTATAATTTACAATATCAATATATGTATGTTGAATGCAATATTGTCGTGAGTTTTTACTGTTGTATTCTTGTATCAATGTAACAAAGATATCCCAACACGTATTTACCCGCATTTTTGATCCATTCAGCACGCAATAAGTTATATTCCGGGATTTTAAATAACTTATTAATCTCTAAAACTCTTCCGAGACTTTCCGCAGCGTATATATACGCATTTATTCCCAGCACCGCGTGTAGGCATTTTAATGCTAGCGTACGTGCCTACGCGACTGTCCACCAGCGACTGAAGTGCGGAGACTGACATGCAGCGCTCCGATTGAACTCACGCAGGGTTCCCAACTATTTGCTCGAGGCTTCCCATTTCAGCGAAAGCCGCTGCCAATTCTCCCGTAAGGTGAGCTATCTGGTATACTTATCTGTGCTACAAGGTAATTTCCATTAGGTCTGATTGGCGTAAAATTTTTGAATTTACGGTTTGTGCGCACTGGTTTACAGTTATTGCAACGCTGTTGTTGCTTGGTTGTGCTTGAAAATCAATTTACGTGTCAAAATTAGCGTGCCTGGAACATTTGCGGAATTATTATTATTAGTATTTTGCGGGGAGGATGAATATATATCGTTGGCGCACTAAATCTATATCGCAAAAATCCGTAATCCACTGTACAGAGCAACAATAATGGTTTCTGTAGTTTATAGTTAAACAGAAATAAGATTTAGAATACCTGTAAGAGCATTAACTTTTATTGCATGTTTCTACAATTAAATTAGGCTATTATAAAATGGTATTAGATTTTATCGGTTTCAGTTGTAATACCTACGAGTATTTATACTAAAGAAAGAAGAAAGAAAATGCTGGTTTACAATTCGTTGGATTTGATTTTATATTAAAATGTTTTCATGATTTGGCATCAATATCTAACAAGTTTTCAAGATAAACAACAAATATATTCGAGTATAATATATAAAGCGTAAAAGAATTTAGTATACAGTTATAATGTTCTTGGTTCATTAGAGCAGTCTGAATAAAATTATAATAATAGACGTAGTTTCGTATACTTCAACTTACCTTAATACTATTATTTGCTTGTCATGTAGATTTAGCAGCTGTTTTCTCTTAATAGGTAACGGTCGGATCTGCGAACAACAAAACGTGTGTTACAATAAAGAAACGGTACATCAAGGTTAGTTATCTATTGACTACATTATATTTGAGATGAAACCTAATTAGTAAAGAAAATGCAAAAGATGATTAAGTATTCCAACTTTGTTGTAATCAAGTCACTACTAATTACATCATTAAATGTATATTAAGCGAAGGCGAATTTTATTTCTGAGTTCAATATACCGGAAAGGCAACGTGGTGAGCTGAAGGGAATTAAATGTGGTTTAGCTTTAACCTTTATGTCAACAGATAAAAAATTATACATACGTCAACAGAAGCATACCCGGGTATGTTCATATATTTTGTATGGAATTACTTTTGTTGCTAAGCTTATTTCTGTGTTCATTTGATTTTACTTATGTTTTGTTTTTGTTTAAGTATTGTTTTGTTTGTGTTTTGTTGCTACATTTATGCTTATTTGTTTACAAATTTTTGGAATTAGGGGACTCTTAGCAAAATATTTTGTCTTTGCTTTCATGTGTGAATATTTATAGTTATCAATCAGTTGTTAGCAAACACCTGTTAAAAGCGCATCATTGCTTACAGTAGTTTTTTTTTCTGAATCAAAAATTAATTAAATAAGAGTATTGTGACATTCGGTAGTACAGTGTATAAAAATGGCAGATGGTGAGTGGCTTACACCTAGACAAGTTAATGCCCTTGATTTTGAGAAGCAACAAGTATACATTAGACAAAGGTTACAAGAGTTAGAAGAAGAAAATAGTGGTGATGAAATATTAGCATGTGAAAGTGATGAAGACGAAAACGTAGCTGATGTAACTCAAGACGACTCCGACATAGAAGAAGTCCAGTTACCAGAATACAACTTTGAGGAAGAAACAGAAGATGATGAAGAATTTGATGATACCTCCAGTGAAAATGGAGTAAATTTTACAAGTAAGGATGGCACAATTTGGTCTACTGCATCACCACAAACTGCAAGATTCCGTACACACAACATTTTGAGATCTGGAAACAACGGGCCAGTACGAAGAACGCAAGGTCTGTCCATTGTAGAAACATTCAAGTTAATACTGTCCGATGAAATGTGTGACATTATCGTTCGTGAGACAAACAGAAAAGCAAATTGTTGCTACGAAGATTATAATGCTAAAAATCCAACAAAGGAACCACGTACATGGAAAGTGTTAACAAAAAATCTGTTTGGTGCATATTTGGGGCTTCTTTTGTTGGGTGGTGTTACGCATTCTGGTTACATCCATACTAAGGACTTATGGAAAACAACCTCACATCCTTTATATCGAGCTTCCATGAGTGTGCGGCGTTTTTGGGAGATAAGCCGCTTTATACGTTTCGACAACGGGAACACACGTCAACAGCGTAAACAAACCCACAAAGCTGCAGCCATAACGGACTTATTTTTAATGCTGAATGATAATCTGCTCAGCAATTATGTGGCAGGTTCAAGCGTGACAGTTGATGAGCAGTTGTATGCCTTCCGTAGTGGTACTGGCTTTATCCAATACATACCATCAAAACCCGCCAAGTACGGAATTAAAGTATGGTGGGTATGTGACTCCATCTCGTCCTATCCAATGAAAGGACAAATTTATACCGGATTGGCCGCATCCGGCGAACGAGAAAAAAACGTAGGCGAGAGAGTAGTGAAGGACTTGTGCGTCAATCTTTTCGTGGAAGTGGACGGAATATTGTTTATGACAATTTCTTCACCAGTTATAACTTAGCGAAAACTTTAATGATGGACAGCGGTTTATCAATGTTAGGTACAGTGAATAGAAGACGAGTGTTTGTACCACCATATTTCGCTTTATTGAAAGGAAGGGAAGTAGAGTCCACTACATTTGGTTTCAATAACAATATTACTTTGTGTTCAAAAAAACAAGTCGGTTGTACTTCTTTCCACAATAATTCATGCGAAGTGCAAGGTCCAAAGAAAAAGGCACTCATGATCTTAGATTCCAACAAATATAAAGGTGGCGTCGATAATATGGACAAGTTTTTAGCAGAATATTCAACAAAGCGACGAACAAATAGATGGCCCTTGGCTTTCTTCTATAATATACTAGACATTGCTGCCTTTGCAGCATACATAATTTACTATGAAAATAATCCACAGTTAAAAGCTTCCACAAGCCGCCGTAGGATGTTCCTGTACAGCCTCAGCGAACAACTGGCAAAGCCAGAAATAGACAACAGAGCCAAAAATAAACACGTTACAAAATTTTTTTCCATACGCAATGCTATTGAAGCATATATGGGTAGTCTTTGAGCGTAAGCGGTACTGCAGATGAAAGCGTGGTAGAACGTGACAGCACTGGTAGGATAAAAGCAAAAGGTAATTGCTACATATGTACAAAACGTCGGCCAACCAGAAAATCCTGCACGTTATGCAAAAAGCCCGTGTGTGCCGCACAGTCAAGTAATATGCCGCAATGTAACAAATGTGTTTAAGAAAAATTAGTAATTAATATTTTTATAATCTTTTCTTATACGTGATTGAGTTTGGATTTTTTTAGTTTATTATTAACAACTTTATTTTATTTTATTATTTATTTTATTATTTATTCAATAAACATGCAATATCAACATATTTTCATATATTTCATTATACATACCCAGGTATGCAACTGTTGACGTAAGGGATAGGAATGAAAAAATGGACACATCCTCGGGCCCCATTCCCCAATTTTACTCAAATCTAGGAATAAGGTAGAAAACACCACTGCTGAGGATATCATGAAATTTCAGGTTAACACAGTAATTATTTTCTGAGATACAGCGATTTAAAAACAGAAAACATACCCCGGGTATGTATCTGTTGACATAAAGGTTAAATAAATAAATGGAAATACATGTTAAAATATGTTTTTTAGCGGTTGTTAGCAATTTGGCTTAATATAAAATATGAAGGATGACCATGAAAGTTTTAATTATGTCTCTATATTTTCTTTTGCCATTGTTTAAAATAGTTAACACGTTTTCTTTGATACAAGTTTGTGATACAAGATTCAATATTTATAAAGGAATATCGAGAATACGCAAAATCCTTGACATCTTTTTGGTAATGAATGGCCCGAGTTCGGGATACAGTCCCGTCCAAAGGTTTGCACGAATTCTAAATTTTTGTGAATATCTGGGAAACTGTATCTATTATAGCAAATATTTTCTTTTTGTTAGAAGATGATTTGAATATCAAGCTCGAGGTAAGTTATTTTTAAAATAAAGAAAATAACAATGGGGGCCGGTACATCATACCGCCAGTATTTTTATAATATTTTTAGTATATCAGAAATAAACTGTCACATTGTCTCAAGGATGACCCAAATTATTTTCGAAAAATTTAGCTTTTATGATCTATTTTTTCTATTTGCCAAAAATAAAGTTTATTTTATAATAACTTGAAAGATTCTGCAAATTATTTTCCCAATAAATTAATACCTAAGAAGGGCCTCAAATCATTTCGAAACCCGACTGATAGATGTTTTCTTCCCAAATATTCAACCGCACAGTGTTCTCTTGATTGATTCATGTGCCACCGAATAAACAGAATTTGGTGCTAAAGCTATTAAAAATTTTTATAAATACCCAGAATACAACAGGCTTGGGATAACATCTAGGTGCTTTTCGTTTTAGGCTCGGAAAGAAATTTATTACTATGTTTTCTGATAAAGTGATCCTTATGAGCTACGACATAGATTTCCACCAGAGATATAGTATTATTAAGCTGCAACCAGTTACCCTCGCGAAGGTTTTCCGACATTTAGAAGTATTCCTGGTATAAGAGTGGATACGTAAATAAAAACAACGACAAGATCACTTAAAAATCATGTGGAGTTTGTTTTGCAAATGATGCAAAGTCTACGCTCTTGTGCAGATATATCTTATTCCATTTACTTAAATATTAATGGTTTAACATGTTATATGAACCAAAAAATGGGTCCTGAAACAACGAAAAAAATCATTGTTCAAACGAATTTTACATTAAAATTGGTCCGAAGAACAGGGTTCATTAAATAAATGAAGAAAATTTTATTAAATGGCGAAGGAATTTACTGAATAATAAATTTTTCATTGTATTAATGAAACTAAAATCATTGAAAATAAAACGATAGCTTGATCGGCTCAATGAAATATGTTATTGTTACAAGGAACGCCAGTTTTATAATGAACTTTTTCATTCAATCTGAATGAATGAATAAAAGTCATTAAGGTATTATCTGTTCGTTCTTGCAATAACGTTTAATAATTAATTAAATAAATTATTTATTAAACGAATGTAAGAAAAGTTACTATAACAAACATTATCCTTGGAATAATGTAAAATAATTTGTTGTAATAATGAGAACGTATTTATTTCACTAACGAATCTTGTTATTACTTAATCAGATATCGTAAATAATATTTTAACAAAATATTTCGTTCTGTCAATGAAAATTCACTCAGTAAATATAGTATTTTCTCAGTATAACGTAGTTAAAGAATCGATTGACTATAAACACCCCTACGAAAGTTTGATATTAACAATCGTAACCTCTTTAGCTAATGCTGTAATAACGATTTTTCGTTTCGGGTTTCTGGTTCGGTGCTGATGGTATTTATTGCTTATTCTTTAATGCCTTGCTTATGGGCTTTCAACTACCTAATTACTTTTACAATGCTTATTACTTATGCGTTGCTCGTCGTAAGGTGACGCTGATCGTCAGTTGTCAAACCGGAACTTACAACCTCATAACGTTTTGAATAGTGTTGCGTCTTTATCACGCCGTGACAATAAAGTTTTAACCCAAAGTGGTAGCAATGAGACGGGAAAAGTTCAGGGTTCGGATTACGCAACGAAATAGTGAAAGTGTATCAAACGTAAATTGTACATCAAACGTTTATTTCTATACAACAGGTGTAAAAGACATGGAATATATACAGCAAAAAAGGGAAACGTATGTACAATCGCAAGCATATATAAATACGTACAGTGGTAAACATTAAAACATTCGCGGTGTTTCGATAACTCTTTTCAAATCTAAACGCGGATCTAATGACCTTGTTTCGGTTAATATCATAAAACGACAATCTATTTACGGGGATCGGTTTTCACGGACCATGACGGTTGGATATCGGTGACGGTGCTAAACTATGTGGTACGATAATGACTGTAAATAAAGCTCTGGGAGTGTCAAAAGCTGTGCCGACGCAACGGTCAGACCGCAGAAAATATCTGTAAGATGCCTGTGTTACGCCAGTGAGCTTTGCCAGCGCCACAATCGGACCGGAAATAAGAGGCTCGACGTGACAATGACAATGAACTACATCTCAACTAGGGTAGGAACCTGAGGTTCATGAACCCTTTCGTCACTGATAGAGCGGCACGATCAAGCCGAGTAGTGGGGTTCACAAGTGACTTTGAGCAGGTCGCTCTGCAAGGGGCATTTTTCGGTCATTAACATGAAAATAGATTAAAGTGAAAATTATCGGAGTTTTACCTCAGCAAGGTGAAGGTAGATATGCGGTTGGTACGGTGAAGCCCGACGTGTATCAGAGGCTTTGCTGACACAACTATCTCTACTCGTGCTAAACGCGCGGTTTAAATACACTTGCGGTTCCCCCCACGCGGTCACGTTGGTGCGAGTTGCGCTTGCGTGAATCGGGCACAGTCGGGGACGGCACTCGCGTTGTAAACAATATTAACCAAACAAAAACTGGATGAAATAAAATAACATGCGGCAGCAACGCGAATGTCCGTGAAAAAATCAAACAAAATAAAGGAAATCATTGTTTAATTCAAACTAAACTTAAAATTGGACACTGAAATAGATTTTCCCATAAAACAGCACGCTACAATGTACCCTAACGGGAGCGCTAATTATTTTCGTGTACCACCATTTTTCTGAACATATCTATAATAGACTTATTACACAGTAAGTGGTAAAGTTTACATTCATATTTTATTAAGGTTATTTTCTTCATAAACTGAGGCATTGCATACGTATTCGCAATTAATACACTGAAAAACAAAACTTTTAATTTACGCAAATAGCCTTTTAAAACATCGTCTATCATAGTAATACACAGCGGGAAGTTTTAAAAATCATATCTAGTTCCAGATTGGTTAAAATGAGTTCTGCAGGAGCAACCACCGCACATATTATGCAAATTTTCAATTTTATTAGCCTATTGCACCAATAGAGGTAATTTCAATTTACGCGAAGTAATTTGACGATAATTATGACTAACATGATTGCGATCAATGCATAAACGTTCCACTACGGATTAGACGTCGAGGAAAAGAAGTAGATTCGGTTAATGCGTAAGTGTAGCTCGATAAAAACCAGTAACAGGTTTTATTACTGTGCAACGAACTTCGCATTGCTCTCCGCTGCACGAACTTCCTGTAAACATTGCCGGTGTGACCTACGCTGCAAGGTCTGGTCGAAGTGTTCTGAATCCGGTGTTGATTGAATCTAATGCCCGTGTTAACAACGTGTTTGATTTTCGATTTGCCGACAGTTAGAGATATTATCGGAGCCCTGAATGTTTGTAATTGGTACCTTCACTTGATTTAGATCAGGTTAAGAAATAAAAACAGCATAAGGTCAAGTACAAAATAAGTAAAAAATCTAAACTCTTACATTTGTTATTTTTATATCTTTCGATGACTCGAATAACTTATCTCCAAAGTATGATTAAGACGACATTCGGATTGTAGAGTTTCCTTAAGAACAACAGGCACTGTATTGGGTAAAATATATTTTAAAAGAAAATGGAGTTAAATGTTCCAAAATGCATAGAAAAAAGTGATATAGGGTATTTATTTCTTATTTTTAATAGTCAATGATAGTGAATTAAAATTAAAATAAATAAATAAACTATACCCGAAAAAAATCTTTGCACATTTATATAAAATTAACATAAAGGGAAATCATAAATTTAATACCTCTGAAGTCGAGTGACGTCAACGATATTATCTTGGGCTCTAGCAAACAGACACAGAAAATCAACTTATTCCAGTTTGTGCTATTGGGCATGGTTATTCAATTTTCAGGTAACTTCAACAAGTTAAAATGTTTGGAAAGGAAAGGCATCATTGCAAAATCTATGGCCACATGCGAATATAAGTTTTAATTAAATTAAATTGAGTGTGAAACGAATCCAGTGTGGATCTCCAGACTCATGCGAGTTATTATAGTTGGTTCAAGTCAATTAAGAATATCTAAAATTAAAATATGTACCTAGCTAGTGATTTTGCGGGAAAGCCGATTATACAGCAAAAGAAAATAAAGGTACATGTCCACCCTCAGGGTTGCCTATCGGGTGATTTGCTACTTTTGGTTTTGGTCAAAAGTGTAATTTGCTATAGAAGCATACATAAGTGTGCCTGATTATCACACCTTCCTATTAAATACAGTACTTGATAAACACAGCTGCAACTTTAAGAAGCAGTTAACCGTAAGTTAACGTATGATTGCCACTTTTAATACTGTAATAAGCCGAGTCTGATTCTAATAATCTAATCCAATAAGAAATATTCTTACCATTATCTCGAGCTACTGGTATTGGGATTTAATACTTTGTTATGTATCTACTTTAATTGCTTCGGAAGTTAGCATCTGTGAGTATTTCAAGCACTTGTATCTTTCCGTTCTGATATGTGATAGCCTATGGGTCTCGTAGTTATGGAATGCATGTGAATGTATAGTAGTAAAATAAGAGAAGCGCTATCTTTACGAGTTTTTATGTAATACAATTTAAGTTCCACCATATGAGGCATAAAACTCTGTCATAATACAATTTTTTACTACTACTAATACTATCAATAAACTGCAAAGGCAGTCTTGATACCGAAGAAGGGTAAGGACCCGATAGATCCCTCAGTTTATCGACCACTATGTTTGTTAAATACAATTAGCAAGCTATATAAAGCGCTAGTAAGAACACGGCTGCATAATAAAATAGAAGCAAACGGAGGGTTGCCTAACAAGCAGTATGGATTCCGTAAGGGGAAATCGACCATACATGCCGTTGAGGAGCTTAAGAAGAATGTAAAGAAATGCCAAAAGAAATTGCTTGTCCTGGTTATGCTCGATGTGCGGAATGCCTTCAACACCGATGACTGGCACCTAATAGTAAAGAGAACTAGCAGCATGGGAATATCTAGATACCTGATTAAGATCATTGCCAATTACCTGACCAACAGAAAACTGCAAGTGACGAAGCGAGAGACAGTTGAAATAGAGGCGGGTGTGCCACAGGGCTCTGTCCTTGGACCAGTTTTAAGGAACATCTTGTTTGATGGACGAAGAACATGTCCTAGTGGGCAAGGTTAATGAAAATTTAAGAAGATTAAATAAATAGCTGGGAGGGGCGAGCAGCGCTAAAAGGAGAGTACTCTGTGAGCTCGTGAACTGAGTCGTGTTGTATGGAGCTCCGGTCTGGTGCAAGGTACTAGAAAAAAAAAGGTATACCGTGATACGTTGCAGAGGTTGCAGAGGAAATGCATGCTGAGGGTGGATTCGGCCTTCCGCACAGCACCGACGATCGCTCTGCAGGTAATAACAGGCAGTGCGCCAATAGACCTGTTGGCAAACGAGAGGGCTCTCATTCATGGGTACGGTGGCATGGATGCCCGGCCCGGAGCACGGGATGATACATTAGAAAACTGGCAGGCAAGATAGAGCGACTCGAACCAAGTGGCGCAATGGACCAAAAGGTTAATCCCTAATATCCGACCATGGCTACAGTGCCGATTTAGACGACTGGACTACCATCTTACCCAGGTGTTGACAGGGCACGGCGTTTATAGGGCATACGCAAAGAGGTTCGGAAAAGATCTAAACGACTAATGCGTGTATTGTAAAATGGAGGCCACTGTTCAGCACACAATCTTCGTATGTCCGCGGTGGGTTACAACGCGAGCTCTGGAGAACGAAATACACCCTGAGACCATGGTGACCGAAATTCTACGCTACGAGGAGAGATGGAGGATAATACACCGAATGATAGTTGATATCATGAAAAGGAAAGAGGCGGAGGAAAGGGAAAAACAGGCTGGAGCGGATGTTGGAGCCAGATGGCAACAGCTATCCGATCACTGAACCCTTTAACTATTCCTAGAGGATGGATGTAGGCATGCGATGTTATGCCAATCACATGCACCTGATGAACTATCTGTCGAGATGGTGCCGGCTGCATGGTGGTTTTTTCCCCGGTAAGATGGTGGTTTTAGCATGGTATACCGATCCTGCACTAATCAACCGGGAGTCCCGCACTATACTGCAGGTGGTTGACCCAAGACTGTAGTGGCCATAAAGGCTTTCCACCCACCGAAAAACAAAAAATACTATCAATTAAACCCGCTATTATATTTGTATTACAGAGGCCACTGACTGAACTAAAATGTATATATGAATGTCTTCTATAACCAACATTATACTTTTCTCTATTCGAAAATGAGTTTGCACTGTGCACAAATACATTTACTAAATGCTATGACAAGAAAGAAAAAAAAAATTCAGCTTCCTATAAAAAAAACTGATGAATCTTGGTAATGAAAACCTTTACATAAACATTCTGATTTAATTTGGTACAAGAATCGCTCGTTAACTACACATATAGCGTGTATACAGTGTGCAGCAGATACGTATACAAATTAATTTACTTTTGGTAGTTACGCAAAATAATAAACGTCCATCCATTGTATTCATTTTATTTATAAATAGTTTTTAATACTTCGTAATTTTATATTTTGCACCACAACAAGCGACAGTAAAGGTTAATGAACTTTATTTTGTACTACTCATTAAATAAATTAGTAACCGCCGGATGGAATGTTAGAATGAACCACTCTAAAATTAATAGCACACGTGAGTAATTATTATAAATAACAGGGAATGAATTCTTGGAAGATATGCTATAAAGAATCCGCCGAGCCATAAGCAAAATGTGGACAGACACGGATATGGACGTTACATCATATTATTTTACTGTTTCTGGATAATAATATTAATTGTAATTTCATTTTGTTGTTTATTACATTTCTAATAGCTTATGCAATACACGATGAAGCATTTGGAATTTAATAAAGTAAAACGCCTAGACGCATGAAGGATGAATGTATGGATCGTTAAGGTAATTCGATTAACATTGCTTTACAATACTGCTGTAATGATCTGCTAATTTAAAGTTTTACTCTAATCGTAAATAAATGCATTAAAATATACTGTAATAAAATTTACTCACCATAATTCATAGTTTATCTTTCAATAAGTATGTTTAACACATTTTCTCGGCGATATTAAATACCAATTTATCTTTCTAGTATACCTACTAATGGTAATATATGTAACCCCCTTGCATTGAACAAAAAGCATCCAACCATTAAATCATATACTAACCACTTTCGGAGGTTATTGTGTGGGATAGAGGGCACGTTTCCCTGACGTTATACAGTATTTCAAGCTTTCGGTTACAACGTGAGCATATAATTTAAGGATTTAAACGCTATCTGAACAGCACCCCAAAGATTTATTGATTGTGTTTAGGTTTTTTATTGTTTTGCGCCCTTGTGTCAACGCCATTTACTTTTGATATGATATTTCTGCGGCCCTAATAGGATTACGCTGGGTGTTGTAGGTATATGAGGAAAAATGTAAAGGCATTATGCAACTAGGTCATTATCTGGTCCGTACACGTGCACGGAGGAGTGACGCTAATCCTTCTTCTGCTGTTTATATTTTCGGAGTTAATATGTTTTGAAAAAGTCGTCCATTTTTCTGGTGTCACGAATATATATATTTCTAGCCAACTTCCTTAAAATACAGTTGCTTTTATTAATTAACAGTATTTTTAACAAAGTAATAAAGGAACTATATACACCTTATTACATCAAATAAAAAATTATGAATGTAATGCAAGATGAAAGTAGACCTTCTCCAAATATACTCATGATAGCTTCAGAAAATATGCAAATGAACTAGAATCTGTAAAAACATTATAATATAATAGGATTATTTATTTCCGCTATAGTTAATAGTATGAGATTGAAATTATTTTACGAAAACAATATGTGTCAACACCGTAGCATACTTTTAGTTGCTGAACGTACCATTGGCGATATTGGATTGTTTTTCCAATATCTCTTCAAACACAGTCAGTTATAGGCGCTTATGTTTACGCGATAGTTATAACATAATATAGTTTGATAACCTACAGACAAATCCAGTAGTGGTAATCTTACCGATTACTCTTAGAAATCATAATCATTTGTGGTAGTGGTATTTGCAATATACGGTAGGTTTTTCCTCATCAAGTATAGAGTGCGTTTTATGGTCCAGGTAGTTTTTGTTTATCCACCATTTTCCGTTGGATGACGTTTGTCAATTAACGTTTGACACGTAGTAGAGAGTGACCCCCAACAATTTATTTTGGTGCTGGTAAGTTACTTAAATAATTGTTCAATGGTGAATACGGGTGGAATATTACATGTTTCATTCATTCATTCATTCATAACGATAGGGCGAACACCTTTAGTCCAGGCACTTGCGCTAGGTGCTCATTGTACCACCCCTATTAAATCTTTTAGTTCCACTCGAGCAGCTTGGTGTTCTCTATAAAGCCCAATATCTTGCCCAGAGGAAACTTCAGAACCTTTGAAGGCTCCAATAGATCCTGCCCGAACTGTTTCTGCCGGAGTACTTTCAACTCCTCACATGTGCAGATTACATGTCAACTCGTTTCCTCCTGTAGCTCACATCTTCTGCACCATGGTTTGCTTACTCGACATGTGTTGTATAGATGCTTTTTCAGGAGACAGTGTCCAGTTACCAGCCCAGTAATGGTTTTAGCTTCTTTCTTGCTGCGTCTAAGTAGGTTATCAGAGAACTTAGCATCCCCATCCCCTATTAGCGCTTTGGTATGGAGTTGACCTTCAGTCGTCCTCCATTTATTTGTACTTTCTTTGTCTAACTAACTTGTCCAAATCTCCCTGTTAGCAGAATCCTTAGTAATCCCAAATACGGGCTCTGGACCTGTGAAGTGTCTTTTAGATCCCTCCTTGGCTAGTTCTTCGGCTATTATATTGCACTTTATATCCTCATGTCCCGGCACCTAAATCAGCCACACCGTTTGACCCTGTGCCAGTGTATTGAGGGATTGTTTGCAGTCTCCAACTAGTGTTGACAGGTTGACAGTGTAGTTACAGGGCTCGAGACTGCCCTGATAGCAGCCTGGGTATCAGTCATTATACTTATTTTCATCCTCATGCAGCCCTCCGTTGCAATCATTTCTGCGCAGGCTGCAAGGGCGAATACCTCTGCCTGGAAGACGGTCGCATGCTTCCCCAGGCTTATGGATACTCTTTGATTAGAGCTCGGTCCGCAAATACCGGGTCCTGTGCCCTGACTGGATTTGGATCAGTCCGTGAACCAGACATTAAGAGCAGTAATATCCCTACGTGCCTGGTCTCTGTTCGATATTGAGATTTTCACCTTTTCAGTGAAGATGATTTCGGGTGCCATACTGTCTGTGGGCATTTGCAGCAATGGCCCGTCCAGTATCGTACTCGTAGTGTCAGTGTGCCCTCCAACCCTAATGTTGCAATGCCACAAATTGTTGGTTTTCAGTATAAGGATCGCATTCACAGCCTCCGCCTTCTGGGGCACTGAAAGCCCTCTATTAATATATATATTAAATTAATATATATATTAAATTAATATATATATTAAATTAATATATATATTAATATATAGACTGTTGCTGGATTGGCCTGCACGATTTAACACCAATAGATATCTTCTTATTGAGATATTTGAAAGCTAAAATTTCAACTGAAATGCGGCAGATTTTAGGTGCAATTTTGGGGAAAGGGTTATTGTTTAATGGGGAACAGTCGCCAATTTCAGCTCTTTATTAATTAAAGGGTGTCAATAAGAATTAATTTTAAATCTATGTTGTTACGTTTAATTCATTAATTTTCAATGTGTTGTTTTGGCCTTTTATTGTGTTTGTTCATTTGTTACCTAGTCATAGTTTATTGCGAACTACTACATTATACTGCTTATTTGTTTTCGTTCACACACCTTAATAAAAATTAATCATAGAAAATAATTTTATCTGGTATATAAGCATTTACTAAAATATCCAGAAGAAGAATCAGCACTTATTCCCCTTTTCTAATAATTTATTACGATTTAATTTATTTTCACAATTCTATCGTTTATGCTATAAAATTAAATTTTGTGAATCCATGATATTGAAAACATTCATAGGTACATAGAGTACATAATCTTCTTCTCTTAGAGAATATAAATAAAAGGAAAATGAATTGTCATTAAAAGGAAACCACAACGTTGATGGTAAGAAATTGCCTTTATATCAATGAATACAAAGTAAGTAAATATAACAACAAACGCAAAACTAAATTAAAGGTCCAAATACATGCTCAAAAGTGTAACCTTTTGACCAGTTTCGGTGCCATCAAGCATGTTACCTGATAAAAATATCTTTACTTCGCAATCGACGACATACCGCAGTTTTAAAAAAAAATCGTTATCCTAAGGAGTCATTTGCTAATCTGCATCAATTTATTTCGAAATAAGGGTTTCATTATTCTTGGAACTTCTGGGAGCGTCATTAATATTAACAGAGCTGCTTGTACCAGCTTAGTTACGCGTGGGACGAATTCCGAACATTAAAAATTGGACTTTTTTGAGCGTTAGCAGGTTTAAGCCGCGAACGGAATAATCGGTCCTCGATTTATGGGGAGTATACTGTAACTGTACGCATACATGCAAAGAATAATAATTAATTTATAAACGGTATCGGGTAAATTTACCTGCTGGAAAAATCACACAATTATAGGTGTTTTGCACAATTGTAATCTCCCATCTGAGCTAATTATTATTTGCATAAGTAGTGGTAATTATTATTTCTAATTCTAATCAAAGACCCTAGCTGTGGGATGGGTTGCTCGCTCTAGGGGATTTTTGGACCAAAACTGGGCCAAATATTTGAATCCCTAGAAATGACCTACATCCAAATTTCCATCTCTTACTATTAAACGATCTTTGAGTAAAGAAATGAAAACGAAGAACGGTTCATTCATTCATCCCTTATGCGTTTAGGCGTTTTACCTTATTACATTCCAATTGATTCACCGTGTATTGCATTTATTAATCGAAAAGAAATTCTGATCTGAACGTCCAAACGCCAACTCTTTGAAGCGTTCGCCTTCGGCTCGTGCTTGAAACTGCGTTTCGCGCTATAAATGATACCTACCACACTCTAATGTAAATAACTATTACATACGGTTTCGTTTAACACTGCGTCGATATCCACAAATGGTAAATGGATATGTTCAAGGCACCTGGGAGACTCGGCGCATTAAACGTGTTAAACGTTTAAGCAAAAACTGATGGTATTCACAAAACCAGTTCAGTGTTACGAGCGAAATAAAAGTATGCTATAAAAAGGAACGTATGAAATAGTAGGTGATGTGGATAATGCATGATAATGACCGTTTCCTTCACAGCTTCCATAAAATATCTATAAATTATACAACGAGGATATTATAATAGCAAGGAATCGCCTACTTTGTAAGAATGCTTAGGTGGAAATACAAATTAAGATAATTTAAAAGAAGCAGAGAGAAAATATTCCATTACTTTTGGATAATTAATAAAATTTCGTGAAGTCAACGCCTACTTAATGATTTCTTACTCTACTTAATGATTTCTTACTCTACATTTATGATTTATTATAGGTGGTTTAAAAACATTTGACGTACAGAGCTGTGTGTGCAGGTCTGCTCCTCTTCTGCATACATTTTTGCATCATAGTGTTAACAAGAAGTTTATTTTCCAAAACGTAGACTAGGATAAACCCTTATCTTTCTCCCTCATTTAAACAAAGTCAAGGTTCAAGGTTAACAATAGTAGTTGTCAACCCTGTATTAATTCAACAAAAGCATATGGCAATTTACCTCTACCGTACGGATATTTATTGTGTAACAGTGTCAAAACGTTTTCGCCCGTTATATACTAAACGCTACAATGTAATGTGTCAGCCGTGTTGTTTTATTTACTACAGGTTGTACAAATATTTATGTCTGCCCAATAAATCACTCGATTAATGGGCAAATGACGTTCACACGCGTACCTATTTATACTACAAAACATTGCTATTATGTCGAAGTCCTTTAATAGCGGGGATGTTCCAGTAAACTATTAAAATATCTATACACATCATATTCCATTCGCAATTTTTCAAATCATTTATTCACTCAGTTTGCATAATTAAAAATAAAAAAAATTAAAGAAGTCATTAATTGATGCTTTTAGTCTTCAGAATGTATTCTAGTAACTTGTCGTTGTTTACAGTTAACAATTCGGTGTTCCTAACCTCACGGACAACGTGGTCTCTTTGGACGAGTTGTTGCTTTTCACAATATTTCGATGCAATTTATATATTGTTACTCATATGTCTTCTACTTTCGGATTGTACGTCGTTTTCTACATTCCAATTGTTGTTTACTTGGTTCTGTTCAATTAAACATTCATTATCGATAATAGTTTGAGACAAATCGTTTCTCGACGTACTGAAGCTTTGCAACTCTTCCCAGTTATTTAAAAACAATTTATGCTACCGTAAAGGCCGCGCAAAGAGTGTCGACAAGGAGGGCTTTTATTTCCACTGCTGTAGTTACTATACAGAGAAACTATTCGGAGCAAAACCACGATAGTAGGTACCGTTCACCTTGGAGAAGTAGGTGGAGCAGCTCCACTATTCTCTATTTAATGTGAGAAACTTACATTTGCCTACAATGTAAATTATTTAATTTGATAAGACATCAGTACTTGAGAAAAATACTTCCAAGGTAAAGTTATTTACAAAACTAGCCCATATGTGATGATAGTACGTATATTATTACGAGCGACAGTGCGGTGGCAACTGATTAACAGCTCACACCTTCGGTACCTAGGCTTTCGCCCATAACTCGGGACCATGGGGCTGTGTCGCCGATCGGGCCCGATAGTGTGAGACCTGAGCGCCGGGTACACCATGGTGTACAAGCTCTCTAGCTCAATGGGTCAAATAGCGAGATATGGCAACGACCATTGCCCCCTTCGAAAACCACCAACACGTAAGTGGCGGACACCTATCGGACGCGACCAGCTGGTCACCTTTCTCTTCCTCTTACTACCCATGTTGGCCAAGTTCCCTTGCCCCCGTTTGATGGGTAACCGTCGGGATCGATCGCTCGATTCCAATCCAGAATATGCACACAAGGCTAAAAAACCTCTGCGGAGAGGACAGTTGTCTGGTGGCAACTCCCCCGGACTGTGTTAGGACTGCTCCACCAACTCTCCAGCCTATTAGATGGTCAGTGGACGAGCCGAAGCTCTATCCAATTAAATGCGCACCATAGTGTCTGTTACCCAGGTGACTGAGATAGGATCCCCCACTTGTGTGGGATGGTTTGTGCACCGTTCTCATACCCTCACAGGCAACGGCCGGCAAGCCGAAGCCTACCTTCCACCCATGCAAACTCCGAAACCACCGTTTTTTGCCCTGTGAATGGTCGCACAAGGCTCAGACAGGCCCGCTGGGTGGTCAACGGCACCTGACAGTGTTAGGATCGTTTTCCAACTCCCCAGACTATAAGACGGTCCGCGGCCGAGACGAAGCTCTACTCAATTTACCTGCTAACCATAGTGTTTGTTACCCAGTTAAACTGAGATAAGATCCCCTAATGGCAGCTATAGTTGAACGTTAAGGTCCGCTATCAAACCCATCTGTGTTGGATGGTTTGCCCACCGCATCGCATCCCCGCACAAGCAACGGTCAGCAAAGTAATCCGCCTACCACCCATAAAATCGCCAAGTCACCCGTTACCCTACTAGGTAGAAACAGAGTAGACACCTTCCAGCGAAATAACGGTGGATGATCAACGTTACCCGGCCGGGTGCATCGTTCCCCCGCACAGGCCAATGGTCGGCGCGTTAAAGCCTACGTACCACCCACGAGAATTCCGTGTGCGTCGCCCGTTGCCCTACTTGGTAGGGATTGGGTAGACACCCCCCGGTTCTATAGGTGAACACTGGGTGGTCAATGTTTACTCCAAAGTGGTGACAGAAAGCGAAACATGTATTAATACATCAGTAATGGGACAGGAGTAATGTCATTCGCACTAGAAACTCTGATGGCCATTCTAAGACAACGCTATGAAAAGGGGTGCCAGACTAACTACGTTGCAACTGCACATAGCAACTCAAGCGTCACATACCTACCACGCTGAGGATGCCATTCTTCGCTACTTCCTTTTTAAAACAAGAAAAATGGAAATATAACGGAAACACATACTCGCAGGCAGACACCTGCTTGTTTTGGGAACTATTAGAAAATAGCGTAGGAATATTTTACCGCACTCTGACTCTAGAGAAAATACTATAGCTTTCGACAACATACAAAGATTTTGCAGGCTGAAATCTATGCCGATAGTACGCCTACTAGGAAGATTTTGAACGGACACGTCACACACAAATCAGTCAGTTGAAGTTAAACGGGGGAAAAGCACTAGCAGGGCATAAATGCAACTCGTGGCTGATCAGAAACTATAAAAACACTTTACGTATATTGGATACGGCAGACACTCTTGTGAGAAAGAGTGTTGCACAGGACTTGAGGGATCTATACATTCATCCTTTGTTGGTAGCTAAACAGCAAATCAATTTCTGGGCAAATGAAAAGATGGTTCAATATTGGGATAATTCTCCTTGTTTGATATCTGAAAAAGATTGCATTCACCCAGTGATGTTAAGACTAAGTAACTACTTAAGTTTAACCGTAAAAGTGTGAAGGCAATTTGTTGTGACAAGATCCGCATTCAAATTTCCCGCCATCGGTCCAGCGCCCTTTCAGCAAAACCTAGACATGCGAACATAAAAAAAATGGCGAATAGAGATATAACTTGTAAGAAGTGTATAGTGTAAAAAATAAAATTTGTTAGCAAAAAATACAAATACGTTCAATCTCAATGCTTCACAAACCTACCAACGATACAGTCCACAAGCAGAAGAAACATTTGGTCCATCGAACCGCATGAGAAGAGAGTTTTGTGAAAAATTGAGAAAAGAAGCTTCCCGCCATTGACGTTAGCAACGTGAAACGTGAGTGTTCCTTTCTTTATTTCCATATTTGCGGTCTATTTGCTAGTAGTAGGTCATTTATTCAAGTCAGAAATTTGGATATTCAGTTAGATTTTACCTTTGCTAGCCCTTGATTACCGGAATGATGGATACGCTGGACGAAAAAACGTTGTTAAGAAATCGCGGTAGCTTAAAAAGTAAGGTTACGAATTTCAGTAATTTCGCTAATAAATTTAAATCAAAAGATGCGTTAACTGAAAAAGATTTAACGGAAGTAAGGGATCGGTTATCACAGATAGAATCAATTTATTCCAAGTATGACGAAATTCAAACGCAGTTAGAAACCATAGTAGATAACGTGGATGCGCAGTACCAAGAACGAGAGGAATTCGAACAAAAGTATTATGGCGTTATTAGTGATGCAAAGTGTTTATTAAAGGAGCAATGTAATAATGAGAAAGTATCCGATGATGAGTCAAATCATTCCAACAGATCCGTCAATATGCAGTTATCAAAGCCGGTAAAATTACCAGACATTAAATTACCGAGTTTCGCGGGTTCATACAATCACTGGTTAGAATATCGCGATACGTTTCAGTCCCTAATACACAATAATAACGACATTACACAGATTCAAAAATTTCATTATCTTCGCGCATCGTTAGAGGGCGCCGCTGCCCAAGTTATAAAATCATTTGAATTTTCCGCCGACAATTACAACGCGGCTTGGGATCTTTTATGCAAACGCTTCAATAACAAACACGTTTTAATTCACAATCACTTAGATGGGCTATTCAACATAGAGAAAATTCATAAGGTTTCATCTAGTAAAATTCATAATTTAATTGACGATGTATGTAAACATTTACGTTCGTTAGAATGTCTCGGAGAAAAGATTGAATTTTGGGACATGGTGATTATACATTTAATAACGAAAAAATTAGATGATGTTAGTCTCACAAAATGGGAAGAATTTAAATCGCACAGACAAAACGTTACGTTAGATAATATGTACGACTGTTTAAGAAATCGCGCGGAATTATTAGAAAGGTTAGAGGCAAATAAAACCGCGTCCGATAAAGCTAAAGAGCAACATAATACCAAATCAAAAAATTTCCTTGTTTCCAACCATACAGGTACAAAGAATAATACCGAGGTAAAATGTAAAATTTGTAATGATTTGCACCAAATTTTTAATTGCAAACAATTTAAAGAAATGAATGTAAAAAATAGAACAGAAAAGGCAAAGGAATTAAAATTATGTCTCAATTGTCTAAGACCTGGTCATTTTGTAAAGCATTGCTATATACGAGGTGTGTGTAAAAACTGCAATCGAAAGCACAATACATTGCTGCATTCCGAAACTGTTGAAAACACTCAAGTTGCTGAAAATAAAAACAACAGCATTGCATTGACTGCAGCACAAGGTACAGAGGTGCAAAAATATATTGTATTGCCAACAGTTCTAGTAAACGTATATGATGAAAACCAGGTAGCACATCCTGTGCGTGCTCTCTTGGATTCTGGGTCTCAGTCAAGTTTCATTACTGAATCATTATGTAAACGAATGAACTTGAAATTAGAAAACATCAATTTTTCAGTTTCTGGTTTAAACAATTCAATTTGTCACTTGAAATATAAAACTATGGTCGAGATTTGGGCAAGAAAGAACCAATTTAGTGTTAATTTATGTTGTTTGGTACTACCTAAAATTACTGGTGTATTCCAAGCAGTCAAATTAGATTTTACCAGATCAGAGCTTCCTCGAAATATAGATTTAGCAGATCCAACGTTTGATAAACCCGGTCCTGTCGATATGTTGATCGGCTCAGACTTATTTTGGGACATCCTGAACGAAAGTCAAATTAATTTAGGAAGAAACAAGCCTATTCTTCAAAACACTAAGTTTGGGTGGGTTGTATCAGGTCAAATGTTCAATGTAGGGCTAAATCAAACTGTTTGCAACTTCAGTCAAAATATAGTCGGGGATGTAGATCGTCAGCTAGAAGCATTTTTTCAACTAGAGGACGTTCCTTCAAAAAGGCCATGGTCACCTGAGGAAATAAAATGTGAGGAACATTTTGTTAAAAATACAAAGCGCCTTAGTGATGGTCGATTTGAAGTATTGATACCATTAAAAGATTCGGAAGAAAATTTGGGCGACTCGTATGATCAAGCCAAAAAACGTTTTCTATCACTTGAACGTAAATTTGAAGCTAACATTGATCTAAAGACGCAATATTGCCAATTTCTCAAAGACTACCATAGTTTAGGCCATATGTCTTTAGTCACAACTGATTCTCCAGATATTAGTCATACGTCATATTACTGTCCACATCATGGTACGTTTCGCGATAGTAGCTTAACTACGAAGCTTCGTGTGGTATTCGATGCGAGCGCATGCACCACTTCGGGGAAATCATTTAACGATCTGCAAATGGTAGGGCCAACAATTCAGGATGACCTATTTTCAATCTTGCTAAGGTTCAGGCAACATTCTATAGTTTTTACCGCAGACATTGAAAAAATGTACCGACAAGTGTCCGTGGCTCAACAACAAAGAGATCTACAAAGAATTTTATGGCGCGAAAATACCCACGAAACGTTAAATACTTTTAGACTAAATACCGTCACATATGGAACCACGGCAGCACCATTCCTAGCAATACGTTGCCTAAATCAGCTAGCTCAGGAATGTCGTGAGAAACTTCCTGATATCTCCAATATCATCGCCCATGATTTTTATGTAGACGACTTGTTAAGCGGTTGTTCAAATTTAGAAGAAGCAAAAGACATCTGTGACAATGTAACGAAGGTTTTGCAGTTCGGTTGTTTCAATTTACGCAAATGGCGTTCAAACTGTCCAAAATTATTAGAGCATTTAAACACTGACTCCA
Organism: Cetonia aurata; assembly: GCA_949128085.1. Lineage (NCBI taxonomy): Eukaryota > Metazoa > Arthropoda > Insecta > Coleoptera > Scarabaeidae > Cetonia > Cetonia aurata. The sequence continues at coordinate 53,530,772 of OX421882.1, read as the reverse complement.
TCGTGGAAATGCATATATTAAATTCCGCGGAAAACGATTCTCCCAAAACATTAGGCTTAATGTGGTCTAGTTCAAATGATTCATTATTGTTCAACATTAATTATGACGTCAAATCAACAACGGTAACTAAACGCGTAATGTTATCTTGCATCGCGAAAGTATTTGATCCCTTGGGATTGCTGAGTCCATGTATCATAATAGCAAAAACTATGCTACAACGATTGTGGTTAGAAAAATTGACTTGGGACGAACCTCTATCATTAACATTAAGTACTCATTGGTTTAAGTTTGTACGACACCTACATGCTCTGAATGATCTCAGAATACAACGTCATGTCGTCTGTCGAAATCCAGAAATCGTAGAATTACATTGCTTCTCAGACGCGTCGGAAACCGCATACGGTGGGTGCATTTACGTGCGATCTGTCGATCGAAATGGGAAAATTCATTGCAATCTTTTATGTTCGAAATCAAAGGTAGCCCCAATAAAACCAACAACCATTCCGCGCTTGGAATTATGTGCAGCATATGTTACCGCAAAGCTGGCTGACAAGGTAACATCTTCACTGCGATTGCGTATAGATCATAAATTCTTTTGGAGTGATTCAAAGGTTGTCATTGGTTGGATAAATACTTCTGCGAATCTGCTTAAACCATTTGTACGAAATCGAGTAGTCGAAATTCAGGATTTAACAGGTCCCAAAAATTGGCGGTACGTTCCAACAAATGAAAACCCAGCTGATTTAGTTTCTAGGGGTCTATATCCGAACTTAATCCAAGAATCTCACATCTGGTGGCACGGACCAACATGGCTATCATTTAATAATGATAAATGGCCAGGAAGTGAAATAAAGTACATTTCTGAAGATTTACCAGATTTAAAAATTGCAAATCAATTTACTCTTGCGTCTACAGTATTGATAAGTGAATTCCCTTTCGAAAGATTTTCAAACTTAAACCGATTAAAACGTAGTTGCGCTTACATATTTCGATTTAGAACAAATTGCATGACAAAACGCGAGTCCCGAATGACAGGACCATTAAGCGTAAAGGAAATGACCGATGCGTTCTTAACATTAATAAAAATTGCACAACAGACATCGTTTAGCGAGGAATTTAAGAACTTAAGTCAAGGTAAACCGTTACCTAGAAAAAGTAAATTGTTAAACTTAAATCCATATGTAGATCAGAACGGCATAATAAGAGTTGGCGGTCGGTTAAGTAATTCGAATTTTGATTTTGAAAAAAAGCATCCGATGTTGTTACCTACAAAACACCATTTAACAAAATTGATTTTTCAAGCTGAGCATGAGGCACTCTTTCATGCTGGTCCACAACATCTATTGTCAAGTATTAGAGAAAAGTTTTGGCCGATAGCTGGTAAAAGTTTTGCAAAATTAATTGTGCACCAGTGTGTACGTTGCTTTAGATACAAGGCTAAATGTGTGCAACCAGTAATGGGTAATTTACCAGAGACACGTTTTTGCAGTGGTTTTCCATTCCAAGTAACTGGCTTAGACTATGCTGGGCCTTTCTTAATAAAAGACAAAAAAGGTCGCGGTTGTAAATTAATAAAGGGATACATTTGTTTGTTTATTTGCTTCGCAACAAAAGCCATACACTTGGAATTAGTCACCGATTTATCAACGCATACTTTCTTGCTTGCATTCAAACGCTTTATCGCGAGGCGTGGTAAACCGGCACATCTGTATTCAGACAACGCAAAAACCTTTCTTGGAGCTAATCGTGAATTAAAGGAGTTGTCAAAATTTCTTGATGCTGAGCAATCCAATTTGATAGACGCATTCAATTCTCAAAACATTGTTTGGCATTTCATTCCAGCGTATGCACCATCATTTGGGGGTCTGTGGGAGGCCGGGGTCAAATCCACCAAATATCATCTAAAAAGAATTTTAGGGAACGCTCATTTAACTTACGAGGAATTTAGCACACTTTTAACGCAAATAGAAGCAATCTTAAACTCTAGACCCATCACACCCTTGTCAACAGATCCTCTAGATCCTACTCCTTTAACCCCTGCTCACTTTCTAATCGGACGTCCCTTGACTGCGCCATGTGAGCAAGATGTTCAACTAACACCAGAGACAAGACTTTCACGCTACCAGAGACTGGAGCAACTGAGACAGCACTTTTGGAGGAGATGGAAAAGAGACTATGTTAGTGAACTACAACAACGATCGAAATGGAAATCATCATCCGGTTCCTTAAAAGAAGGAGGTTTGGTACTTATTAAAGACGATAATACCCCACCGATGCAGTGGAAGTTGGGCCGAATAATGGAACTTTTTCCTGGAAAGGACAACGTGTCCAGGGTGGCGAGTGTTAAAACTGCGTCCGGGTTCACGAAGAGGGCATTCACTAAGTTGTGCCCATTGCCGGAAACTAGTGAAAATGTGGTATAGTGGATTAAAAGACTTAAGTCTTTTAAGGCTGGGGGTATGTTGTGACAAGATCCGCATTCAAATTTCCCGCCATCGGTCCAGCGCCCTTTCAGCAAAACCTAGACATGCGAACATAAAAAAAATGGCGAATAGAGATATAACTTGTAAGAAGTGTATAGTGTAAAAAATAAAATTTGTTAGCAAAAAATACAAATACGTTCAATCTCAATGCTTCACAAACCTACCAACGATACAGTCCACAAGCAGAAGAAACACAATTGTTTCGGTTTTTACAGGTCACTGCATATTACTTCATATTTTGTTGAGACTGAATGTCGGCTGTGTTTGTAGCGCCAGAAGACAATAGAGCGCATTTTCTGTCACTGCCAAACCACCACGAGAATCGAATATATGATCTTAGGTAGGTTAGCCTTTCTTTAAAAGACTTGAAAAAGATCTCATTCAACAAGATTCATTCAAAAATACCCTACCAGACGTCATCCTGATAAGCGTCCGTTAGAAAATGTGCTGCAAATTTTCCAAAGGAAAGGAAGTGTATCTTATAAGAAAATAAACAGAGCGATAGAAACCAATTACCTACCGGAAATAAAGAAAATAATTTTTCAGTTATGGAATCTCTTGTAAAAGAATCCATATAGAAGTCAGCCTAAAATAAATGAAGCTAAAGCGCTAAGCAGACGAAGAATCATAAATATAAACGAATTTTGCTCGTATCACATTCAACTGCATCAAGAACTTTTGGAACTAGAGTACGACCGACGACTTGAATTTTGTTTATGGCAGCCAGAAAAGTTAGGAGATGAGGAAAATTTTCTCGGTTATGTATTATTTTGGGATAAGTCAAGTTTCCATAAAAACAGATTAGTGAACAGGCATTTGTTTCATATTATATATCGATTGTCTGTTAATACGTAGGACTGAATAGTTGGAGAGTACGGATAGGCCCATACTTTTCTAATTGCCATTTAAATGGCGCCATGTTTCTGGAATTTATAAGAGACAATTTACTTTTGGAAGATATACTGCTTAATGTTTGACAAAGAATTTGGTTACAATTAGACGGCGTTCTCGCGCACTTCCAACTATACGTTCGGAATGAATTAGATAGACGGTAGCCCTAGGAGGTGCCTAGACATCAAAAATACTGTTTGTGTTATATCACCACACCTGACAATATGAAAGAACGAATAAGAATAATTATAACACCAAGTATTTGAAAGTAAAAGATTAATTTCGGGAACGAATTCACTTACGCATTGAAAATGGCGGTCGCTATTTTGAACATATGTTAAAACATTAAAGGAAAAAATCGGTTCGGGTATTTTCAGTGCTTAAAAACTATACAACGGAAAAAAAATAAACAAAAATAGATGTTGCTCTCCACAAACCATTTATATATCTTCCTGACAACTTACAACTTTTGTAAAAACGTATGCATTCCTTGTTCATGTACTAATCGCATTGCACATGTCGATCTATTTATCATTGCTGTAAGCGTAGTTTTTACAATAAATACGAATAAAGAGTTCCGACAATACAGGCATATGCCTACATCATATCATCATTTCTTTCTTGCCTTTCTGTTGCTATACTTCAATTAATCACGACATACTTACATAATTTGTCTTTATTATTTCAAACGATTACGGCTAAATGTCAACCGGTTTTACTTATATCCGCCAATGATTTAGTCGATTTATTCCTATACGGATGCCATTATTCCCATTGCTTGCTTTGCAAACTGCATAATGGATCGATCTACGGATTTTATAATACAATCATCAATTTAATAGGCAAATAAAGGGCTAAGCATAATGGATTCTATTCGATGAACGCGTAGCCGGCTAGCAATGCACGCGTTATTGCATGTAATTTAAAATTAACAGCTCAATGAGTACGTGCATCACGTTTTGTTGAGGTTTGTACTTGTGGAGAATGAGGGATGCATACCAACGTTATCGTTGAGGAAAATAGATAGACGTAGAACAATGGAGAATTTTAGTGTCTAGTTTAACATTCTTTTGTTATTTCGTTCGTCGTTACTGCACAGAAGAATAAAATCTCATCTGATATAATCTTTTACTACATCAACGAATGAAACAACTATTTGTACATCTATCTCTGCAATTAACTACAACCAGTTTGCAATACTAGGTAGGTAGCGTATACGTCGCTGTGCTAGAAAATTACATTGCACATGTTCCAATAATGATCGGCCGGATAAAAATTAAGCTGCACTTGACGGTCTTATATGTAAGGAGAGCTAATAGATGGCAGAAGCGGTACAAACAATTTTTACACGACACGATGCCGTACATTTATTGGAGGTAATAGTTCGAGCTACTGTTCGTATTTGATCGTATCCTGCCACCTAATTGTGCACTTTACAACCTTTTTTGCACCTCGATCGGGTTTATCCACCATACGTACACGGACATTACTGAACATGCGGCGTTATTACGGCGTTGCTGGTACTAATTTGTGATACGTGATCTCTGCAAGGCATTCCGAGCGTTATTATTACACTTACATAACGTGAAAGCTTTTGATGATGCAGGTAGTTCCTGTAAGGTACTCTACACACTATTTGTCAAGAATTATTTCTTTAGTTCAGTCATTGACAACTCCAAGTCTCATTTAATGCATTACTTTTCGTATCGTATTTCGACCCCCATTTCTACCACCCACGCGAAATATAAGGATGCAAGCTCCTCCACATTTGACGTGCTATGAATTAGATTAGAAAGAATAATGTCACTGCAACTGAGTTTTAAACCCAAAATATTTTGCTATTTATCTTTGGAATAGAGATCCACTTTTTTGTTAACTCGCTTACTAATTTACTTACGTTTTTAATATTTACACCTATAAAGTACTATCTATAAGATTTGTCATTGCCTCGCCTAGGGCAATGTTTGTAACATATTTTTTAATGTAAAATATTCGTCTACAGGCGGCTCTACACATGTCTGTTGACTGATAATAGCCAATTTTGAGGAGCATTTCCTTTTATACTTGTATAGTACAGATATATAAAGTATGATGTGTGTACAGCTGAATTTTTTTTGTAGTGCTGGATGCGCGATAGCAAGAGGGCGTGTCCAATAGGGTGAGACACACGAGTAAACTTAGAGAAATGTTATCACTAAGGTGAAGTGTGTTTTAGGCGCAAGGCGATGGCTGGGATATGGAAGAGCATTCATTAAAAGCGTGTACAAACACATACAATTCTTAGTTCTACAACGCAAAAATTTTCGCTTGCTCTTTGTATATATTTTGTATGCTTACCGGTGAAGCACGTAGAAATAACCGGTATCTCACAGTGAAGTTTCAATCAGAAACGGATTTGGCAGACTGGGGTGATGAGAATCAGGTAAATAGACTTGGTATTGAGAAAAGATAGCATCCGCATGGGTCGATTATTCGTCCCGTCCACCGCGGCCACTAGGGCCTATTGTAAAGCGGATGTTATCTTTAAAGTTCATCCATCAAGTTCAAAAGGTAGCTCAGAGTCCTTTTGAATGAAGTCGTTTTCAGGTCATCTAAGCAACGGTCAACCTTCCCTGGGGAAGATAAGAATCAGGTAAATAGACTTGGTATTGAGAAAAGATAGCATCCGCATGGGTCGATTATTCGTCCCGTCCACCGCGGCCACTAGGGCTTATTGTAAAGCGGATGTTATCTTTAAAGTTCATCCATCAAGTTCAAAACGTAGCTCAGAATCCTTTTGAATGAAGTCGTTTTCAGGTCATCTAAGCAAAGGTCAACCTTCCCAAAGATGTTATACCTGATTCTCGTTGTGGCGGGGCAATGGCAGAAGATATGCAGCCGGCATTGAGTCTCTTCAGAGATTCCGATTCTGTGTAGGTGATTTCTGAGTTTGCAGTGACCTGTAAAGACAAAAGTTATTACTTTGACGTTTTTACGGTCAAATTGTAGTAGTTCCTGGGTTGTGACATGATTAAACGAAATGCACTTTTCGCATGTACCATACCAGGACAATTGTTCCAATGCTGGAGCACTTTCCGCTGCGCCCATACATTGATTTGCTGTTTAGCTACCGTCGGTGTCATGCCAATGGCAGGTTCTGGTCCCTGAAAATTCTCTGCAGCACCTTTTTTTGCAACGATGTCTGCTTCCTCATTGCCATGAATGAGTGAATGCCCAGGTACCCAGTTTAGGGATAGGTTATTTGCCGTTCCCACTATGTTTAAGGTGGTTTTACAGCTCCAGATCAGCTTCGAGTTGCATTTATGCGCCTTTAGTGCTTTCAGCACCGCCTGACCGTCACTGAAAGTTTTTATTGATTTGTGAGTGAAGTTTTTATTCAAAATCTCTCTAGCACACATCTCAATGGCATAGATTTCAGCCTGAAAAATCGTTGCATGTTGTCCAAGGTTGTAATATTTTCTAACTCTTGGATTACGACAGAATATTCCTGCGCCAACACCCTGCTCTGTTTTTGAACCGTCCGTAAACCAGCAGGTGTCTGCCTGCGTCAGTGTTTTTTTATTACATATCCATTCCTCTCTGTTTGCAAAGGAGGTACTGAAGTATGTATCGATAATTGGTCGACTATACATCAGTTCCGATGGCATCCCCAGCATACCGTTGAAAGCGACCGATTCCAGCAGCTTGTTAGCCGCACAAACATGAGTATGTGGGGATTGATTCGCAATGTGCCATAGGCGGAATGTAGTTAATCTGGCCATCCTTTCCACAACAATGTGAACAGAACTAGACACAACTAGACGTCTTAAGACTAAGATTGAACAAATAGCAAAGTGCAGAAGCAAAAACCTGAGCGCAATCCTCGACAATGGAAGCTGGAATATTGTCACTCCTATAGCAGTGCCACTCCTAGCAGTGTAATTGTTCAGTGATTTTATAGCATTTAAGATATCATTTTGTGTTATAGTTTTGAAATCAATCACACATCCAGTTCCCAATCTCGAAGTATCAGCTAATGGAGCTGGAGTAGTTGGATGATATACCGATTGAAAGAACATCTGGAGAACGTCCACAATGGAATTTGGGTTATAATATTACCGTATTCGTCCCTCATAGTTCTAGGAATACCTTTCTCATTCTTTCTTGAATCAACAAATTGCCAGAAACAATTAGGATTGGACGAAATAGAATGTTTCGTAGACTGGATACAGTTTTTGTATAGATGTTTGGAATCATTTTTAATTTTCTTTCTCAGATAAAGAACCTGTTTTTCTTTTGTACATAACTCGATAATTATTTTTGAGTTTAATAGGTATTATTAATGCGCTAGCTTTCAATCCTCTTGCATTCTTCCATTTGATCAACATTTTCTAGCTGTGTCATTCATCAGCGCATGCTGATATTCAATAATTTGGATGAGATTGTATTTCAACAGTTGTATTTCATTTATATTTTTTCTTTTTATTTTGTCTTTTGCATTTTTTTTTTCGTGTTTGTTGACATGTTTTTCACATATTGTAATGCTGGAAACATACAGCATTAGGTCCACAACTCCTCTCTGTTCAATACAAATTTCTGTTAGGAATTATTCAGATAGTTAGTTGTTGGTACTTATTACATTCCTAGTATAGATACCTGTTCCTAGACACCCTTTTCTTCAATATATTTCAGATTTCACGTAGTGCCGAATTAAAGCTTGTGCATATATATATGTACGTTTGTATAATAAGTACTTTCAAAATTTATTGTTCGAAACGTCCAGGCAATTAGCAAGGCTCGTTATTCAACAATGAAGTGTGTAGCGCGGAGATACTTATGACAAAATAATTTCCCATGAAAGTAATGAATCTGTCAAGACGTTTTGTGAAATTCCTCATCCGCATACAGCATAACAAATTACCCGGAGTCATGACGCGTGTAAATGAAAATCAGATATGATAATCGTAATTGTTTACCTAATGCGTACTACTTTAACAATTTTGTGCTTCGCCAACTGTGAATTAATTAGGATCATATTATCTGGCGTGCCGATCTGCCTTGGATTGTATGGTTCGGCTGTAATTTTCTTTTTTCCCATTGTTAAATTTAGCGTTGTTAGAGTATTCATTATGTATGCACATATGTTGTATACATGCAGTATGCTTATCATATGATGTACACAATTATTCCTCGAGCTGTGAAAATATTGTTTATTTCAAAAGCGCTAACTATTAATTTGGTGCTCAGCGCGTATTTGATATTATTGGCGTCTATATTAGTAAAAACATTACTATAACAAAATGTTGGCTAAAGTTTAAAATAAGAATACTTACATTTAACGTTGTTTTTTTGTAGAACATTATAGAAATTATTTAATTATCCTAAAAGGATATGTGTTACCATTTATTCACTAAGTATTTGTTTGTTTTCTGGGAAACTTACATTAAATTAGTAGTGTTTCCGGTCAGCAGAACGCTTTATGAACTATTTACTTCAGGGCAGGCGTTTAAAAGCACGTTAACTAAAGATTAAAGAGTTAACTGGCAAAAAAAGGAAAAGTGTTTATTCATCCTCAGTTAACTTTTTCTGTCAGTTAACTAGACTAACTTTCGAGTACCTATTATGCCTGTATTTGCTGGTTAGAATAGATATGAATGACTTTCAGCGTGCGCAAAACGAAGTTTAGGTTATAGGGGGCGCTAAAATATGAATTATAAGTACTTATAATCGAGGCAAGTTTTGTTTTATGAACTGTTTTACTGTTGCTCGTCGATCACAAGAACTTTCATCGACCACAACCTAGCGAGTTTTGCACACGGGCTTGAAACTTCACTTTTACAAAATTGTTCTAACTTAAGGATTGAAACCTAAGGACCATGAATTGCGCCGTAAATTCGCTAACTAGCCTCTAGAACAATTGGAAGTTGTCCACTGCTTTCGCTCGCAAAAATATCTTTAATGATGAAGCTTATTTTTGGATGGACGTCTTTGTTAATAAACACAATTGCCGCATTCGGAGTAGCCAAAAGTCAATAGAAATTTAAGAATCTAAAAAAGCTACCGCTTGGTATAGTTTGTAGTACACAGGGATCAGTGGTCCTTATTTCTTTCAAGACGAAAGGCTGTTACTGTTATTGGCGAAAGATATTGTGATATGATGAGACTGATTACTTTTGGCTTCGAGTGGGATAGACCTAACAAGCGTTTGGTTTCAACAGGACGGCGTACAGTGGATCGAAAGGCGGTAAAAAGCGGACGTTGACTGAAATGGTATTAACTTGCTTAAAAACGAATGTTGATCAAGGAAAGAAATTTTTTTGGTAGAAATTGAAATTTCTTCTAATCAGTGATGTTGTAAACGCTTTTGTGTATAGTAAAACAATTCGCCTACCTCTCTTGATGACAGGTCGTTGATAAACAGTTGCAGTGCCTATACTTTTCACTTAACACAATTTTCAATTTTGCCGGTGAAGAATTAATAATTAACTTCTCAAGGAGAAAATTTATGGTTTGGTTAACTGGTCGTTTAGCTCATATGATTTGACGCCATTAGATTTTCTATGCCAATAAACCTGCAACAATTGCTGCTTCAATAATAACATTATACGAGTTATTAATGAAACTCAATAGATAGATAGATAGATAGATAGATAGATAGATAATCATTTATTTCAAAAGCATAATATTATAATACATGCTTGAAACAAGTCACAAGAAAAAGAAAGAAAAGGGTGAACATAATTATATTAACTAAAAATCACTAACACTGTAACAGGTTTTATCCCATAAATATTGCTTAACGGTTTTCTTATATATAAATTAAAATTTTAAATTTCTTTTATATTACGGGGTAACTTATTATAGAATTTACAGCCAACGTAATATGGACTCTTTTGAAACATTGCCTTTCGATGTGGAGGTGGCAACAGATAATTATCGATACGCGTGTTATGCTCGTGGGAATAATTATACGCAGAAAATTCTTCTTTATGTTTATAAACAAAGCATAATGTTTCATATATATATAAATCAAACAAAGTAAGAATTAAATTATCTTTAAAAATCTTCTTGCAGGAATCATCATATTTCATATTGAAAATAATTCTGATTGCTCGTTTTTGTATTAAGAATATGCGATTTGCTTCATATGACGTTCCCCAGTAGATAATTCCATAACGCATACATGCAACAAAGTTAGAATAATAAAAAGTTTTTAAAGTCTCGATATTACAAGTTTCTCTCAATTGTTTTAAGGCATAACATGCTTTAGATAACGTTTTAGACAAATATTCAATGTGATGTGACCATTTCAAATTTTCATGGACAAATATTCCTAAAAATTTACTTGATACGTGAGTGTTCCAGGTAACTTGATTAATGTTAATTTCTTGAATTGACTTTATTTTGTTATGAAAGTATATAAACTTGGTTTTTTCCTTATTTATCCTCAAATGGTTATATGCCATCCAATTACACGCTTTGTTGTAAATGATTTCGGTTTTAACTAATAGTTCAGATAAATTATGAGAGCTTATAATCATACTAATGTCATCCGCATACATGGTTGTTTGTTCTGTTTCACTTAAATGAGCAGCAAAATCATTAATGTAAACCACAAAGAGTGTTGGACCCAACACATAACCCTGCGGCACCCCAACATTCTGATTTAAAAATGACGATTGGCAATTCCCCACTATTACACTTTGCTTCCTCTCTGTAAGGTAGGATCTAAACCAGTTCAACGACACTTCATTTACGCCATAATGTTTTAATTTATGTAAAAGGATATTGTGATTAACTAAATAGATATGTATGCGACAGTTACCGAAAATTTGACTTCACGAACTGCAACACTACAACGAAAACCGCGGCGGCTATTTACCCGACGTTGCTTTTCACAAATAATGTCCGTAAAAGTACTTCAAATCAAACGAAACAATTAAACTTTATTATTTACACAACTTATTTCAGTTCAAAGATAGAATACTCTTATTGGAAGATCAAATCGCGACCTAGAGGTGATTGTTGGGAGCGCGAAAAAGTGAGGTTATTGAATTACTGATTATAAGTATGTAAACATTACTAGCTTTATATGGTAGTGATTATCTTGTCTCGGCTCGATTCCTTTCAGTTGACTGATTGTGAGTTATTATTGGCCCCATTAGTATTGCACCTAATGGCTAAACCCAGGATTTAACAAAGCTCAGTTTTAATCAAATTAGCTTATTAATGAAATTACACATGTAGCCGAAATGTATATGAGTGTTATTTGCCTACATGTTATGTTAACTTTCCGAATTTTGTTTTGGAACACCCCGCTGTTAGTTTTGCCTGCCAGAAATTATTCATCTGATGCGATCTTACAGATGCCCAAGTTCATCCTTTAATGTTCTTAGACGATAAAGTGAAGCAAGGTGTACTACGTTTGTGCGTTTATGTAATGAAGAAACACGTTCTATACGGGGTCATTAAGAAGGTAACATAATACGATCAAATGCTTCAGAGTCTTTTACACTTTTATCAGCTTCGGTCGGGAATTTAAATGGGCGTGGAGCATCTTGAAAATGTAAGCTTTACATCTACAATTGTCGAGTAGAATTTTATAAATGCCGTTATTAATTTAAAAAATGATTACGGTTGATCGTTATCTTCAATGATGAAAATAGGAATGCGCTTGTGTCGGCTAAACGTAGGTGATAAAATATAAATTTCATAGCCTTCGTCTTAATTTCGGTCATTATTTCTTTTCACCCCTAGATTAAGTGTTGCAGTTGTAGATATTACTAAATATCTCACTTGTTGGTGAGAATAAATACCTGTACATTTATCACTGTACAATCGTTTTAAATTTTTGACTAGTCAAGTGGTCACTACTACAATTTTATTAAGATGATGTACTTAATCACAAATAAGAGGATGTACAATCCGTACATCCGTACTTCCTCCAAAAGCAGAATAGATTGACAAATAATTTTGTTAGACACTTCAGCTGTTTAAGGCAACAGATCGGGTACATCTGTTTCAACATATATACATCTACAATTTAAAATTGAATAAATTGGTAAGGAAATAATCTCTATGCATAAAATCGTCTATCAATTGATACTCCCTATATTTATTTTTAAAAGCGTTAATCTAGTTCGGAATATTCTATGGAAGTCCATTGAAAGCGGAAAATAACTGATATTTTGGTAGTAAGTGTAAGAAGTTGCAAATGGAGTAAAGGGAATTAGTAATAACAATAGCAAATTGAAGTTTGTTTTGAACAATATACATTCAGAAATAAATTATGGGTTTCCTTGAAGGATTAACTCAGGTTAGGCGATCAGTCCCATTATGCGTTCCTGTTATAAAAACACTGCTTTACATCTTTGCTTGCTCCCAAGACACGATATTGTGCAAATTCGTCATAAAAAAAAAAACTGGGCGGTTTTCAAGAATTAACCTCTCAATAGATTAAATATCGCTCTCCTCCTCTTGATAATAACTCCACAAACTATATTAGCAGAATTTGTACTAGGCACTCTACGAGCAATCTAAAAGAACTTGGAAAAAGAAAAAACGATATATTTTTACAATCTGACACATTTTTCATAGACATGAGATTTCTTTACACGAAAATCTTCAATCTTCTTTAAAAAAAAAAAAAGCACACTTCACTGATAGCTCAACTCTTAACATTAAGTAAATATAAGGTACACACTTAGGGTTAAGTTAAAAGTATAATTTTGACATTGCTTGTAGGGCTTTAAATTAATGAGATTCTGTGTAATCGACTCTGTTCTTATTCGTTTCTTGATGTCGGAGTAACAGGTCTTCTGTGTTCTTCATAACTCCCCTTATTTCCTTGATAAGGATATCTTCCTCCACCTCCTTTCCAAATTCCTTTGAGGGATTTGTCTAACCTCATTCGTGTCGGTTCTTAGTTTCCTACGTTCTAAATGCTCTAAAACCTGTACCAACTTATTAATGGTTTCAATTCCCGGACTTATTAAAAATGGGAAATGCGTGACAATGGTCCTTACAAACACATTTTCTTCTATAGCTAAACCAACACCACACATGGTCGATCATTGACACATACCTTTATACAGGCCCATCTTTACCTTTTCTTGTATTTTTCTTAACCAATATGCACTTATAATTCCAATTTAAATTCTTAAAATTCTTTTCAGTTTTCGCGAAATTGACCTTGCTCATATTCTCGTATTTCCTTCGATCGTTAATTCCCGCGTTTCAATGTCCATTCTATTTACTAGTTCAGCTGCCTTATTTTCAACGCATGCAACTACTAAATCACCTTGTCTAATCTTTATTTCTAATTTCTCTTTGATGTATACCTTCATTTCGCTCTTGTCTGCACGCAACTTACTTGTATTTTCTTTTCACTCATTATCGTATTGATCATATCAAACAAACAGGGCAGACACGATTAAGACCAAATCAGAAACAAAGAAATGCTTCTATACTGCCAGTGGTTGAAGATTATTGGGAAATTACAATAAATAAAATTTATTTGTAAACTGCCCAAAGCAACTCTTGAAGAGGTTACAAGTTTCAAGTAAGTTTGAAACTGGCTTTAAACTGTAAAACTATAATCTTACAATTATTTATTATTATTATTATTACTAATGTATATGAGTTTCTAACGTAAACAGAGATGTTAAAATACTCAACTATTGGAATAAGTGTTTGATTTTCACATTAAAGCTGTTATTTTCTTCAATAAATCTCTTTGGTTACTTGCTAGAACTAAAGCATCCGTTAAATTTTATCCCTATTGACCCCTCAGTAGGGGTTATTTGGTGTTTATTGCCAAAATAAGTCATGTGACGACTCACCTCTAACCCGAGGTCAATTGGGACAGACTATTTCTTTTTTCTTTTAAACGAAATTCCTTTAAAACAATCTAGTACCCATTCGTAGTACTATTAAGTGCCTTCATAAAGCTAACCAAATTTGAAGTTAGCAAAAGCTGTTGCCATTCACCCCAGTTGATAGAAACTTGCAAAATTCTTGAATATTTTACACAACTGTCAGTTATAGTTTGTTTCATTTCAAAACTAAATCAAGCCAGATTATTTAAACAGCAATTTCATCATTAGTATATGTAATTAATGATATTAGATCAGAATGCAACATAGTTAGATGTTCAAGAAATACTTGACAGAAATACTTGGATCTCGATGTTTTCCAACATAGCCGTTAGAAAGGAACTGAGAGTGAGAAAAACAATTGAAGGTAAAAGAAACCAAAAAGTACATTTTATCTTATTTTCTCAGTCTCGACTGTAAGTGTGATGTGTGTTAGATAAAGCTTAAAACATCCATTTAGAAGAGCATGCGGAATAACGTTTAAGCACTCACCGAGGATTTGTATCTAGTTGATTTGAGACGCCAGCGAGAATGATGTTTTTGAAATAAACTTAAAGCGGTACCAACAATATAAATCAGGTTTACCTCTTGACGACGAAGGTAACACAAGTACAGTATTTTTGAATTTGTCACTGTTTCAGCGGTTAATGTAAACACGGAATCTAAAGTATAAAGTGTGTTTATGCGTCTATTTTGTGGTTACTATAACGCAGAAATCAATATGCTTGCAATAATTCACGCAATTGGAATAACAATTTTGAATCGTGCCTTGTAATTAATGCAGCAACATACGTATATATTACGCCACCCGGAGTAAAATATAATTATCTGCAGGTATATTATTAACTCGGCATACGTTTCGCGGATGTTCAGATGTACTTCTAAATGAATGCACATACATATGCAGACGCATAGATACACATGTATACCAGCATCCATCTACATACAGGTACATATAACAAAGATTTTTCTGTTCAACTATTCCATTCACAGAGTCAATTATTAGCTTCCTGTGTAGCAAATACATTTATCATAAAATTCCACTTCAGCAATACTTAATGACCTAACGGTATTGGCACTAAAGTACCTTTATATTCCCTTTGCGCTCAAGACTGTATCTCGGATGCTTTCACAAATGTGATGTTGCGCTAAAGATTAATCCGTCTATGCTTAATAACCAACACAGTTAGCTGAAGTGTATTATTGTACAGAATCTACGTAGTTCTTGATGTGAGATATTTACTGGAGCTATTGTATTAATTAAATATAATTCTCGCAATTTGTGTTGAAAAACAATTGAAACTTAATTAAACCAAGTAAATCTATATATTATCCAGTTCACATTATACAATTTCTGTTCACGGCAAGACACGAATAGAGGTTCACAAAGTAGTGTATAACAGAGCGGGGTTATAATTTACTTTTCAGCGATTATCCGGGATATTTGCTAGACTTGAGAGCAATATGCTGTCATAAACATTCTAACGATCTAGATGATATGAGCGGAAGAACTTCGAGCGTTGTCTGCGTCTGAAAAATAAAGCAAAACAAACATCGCAATACGTTTCCTGGGTGAAGAACTCTCTCTGGTGAAGTGCACAATCGATGCGTCTTGGAAACATATCTATACTGTGCGTCTTTTTGGAATCGTTTTTTTTTTTTATCAATATTGCCAAGTTTCTCATAAGTTTTAGAGCAAGGGACAAACATGATTTTCTAAATTGTTACACACCTTAAAATGATACCCGTCTGTTGTAGTGCTTATTTATAACCGCTCAAAATTTTTAACTATGTTGTAAGTTATTTGTTCAGAAGATAAGTAATATTTGCAGGTTTGCTCACAAGGCATAAAAAGTAAGAGAAAGCTAATGTCTTTTTTTTGGCATTTCGGAATCAACCCTATGAGTTCCAGTGAGTATAATTAAATGTGATAAAAACTATTTGTTAAAGGACTAGTATGAAACGACTATAAGGTAGAAGACGGGGACACACATTTCACATCCCGGGGCCTATCGGGATCACAAAGCAAGACAACGGCCATCAGAGAATAGGTTCCCCACACAGGAGGGAAAAGGACGGGAGTTGTTTCACACGCATATCAAATTTTGATTTTCATTGTAACTATTGCTTTAACGATTAAATCGTGAATTACTTTATTGTTTGAGCATATAACTGTGATTATACTTGTAGGTAGTCGTACCCCTTCAATCACTAGTTCTTGATTGAGTAACTCTAATGTTGTATCATGTAGTGGACAGCTAAACAGTATATGGTTCAAGTCAGCTGTCTCATACGCGCACTGGCACTTCGGTGACTCAATGATGTGAAGTTTATATAAATGAGATGGTTGTTGACCATGTTCGAACTTCATTCTTGCAATAGTAGATCTATAAAACCGTGAAATGTTGCCATGGGCGAGATACCAAGGGTTACTATAAATTGATGGATGTATGTCCACGAGGCTTCCCAACCCTTATACAACAATTACTGCTTTACGAGGTTGATAATATCTTTATTGCAGAGTTAAGTGGTATAAACCACCATTCATACAAGTAGATTTAGCAAGTCTATCGATGCCTGTGTGGCCCTTTACCCAATAGAAGGATGTTATAATATTTTCACGTTCCAAATCTATAACTACATCTATGATATCAAGTACTAGACGATGTATTTTGTGAATGGACGAATATCGACATAATGAATGCAGTACACTAGCAGAATCAGACGTAACAACTATTTTCTTCGACCCCATCTTTGGACCATGACGCAATGCTTTTATGCGTAAAAAATTACAGAGAGTTAATGTATTTCAGTATGACTTTGCATATACACGTTTATTTGACATCTCTATAGCACCGTACAGCTTGCCGTGTAATGTAGGATCTAATATTCAGCGCCGGTTAGGTGTGAACTTATATACACTAGTGATGTGTAAAATTGCTATTTTTCGTTAGCAACTAAAACCTGCTTCTGTCACTTTTAGTTAGCAGTTTAAAAAAACTGCTATTTTCTGTAACAGTTTCCCTTGCATATGGCAATATACATTAAACAGTGTCTATGCGCCTACTGTTTTGTATTAGGCATTTTAGCTTAAAATATTTTACTCATGTTGATGATACACATAGAAATACCTACCATAACTATCTATTGAGTTTTTACATTTCACCTGTTTAACTGTTTCTTCTATTTCTGTGGGTGTTGTGTTAAATAAAAAGCAACAGCTGCGGGTATAGTTGTTTAAGAGTGCCTCTACAGGGACTCCTGTATTATTAGTTTGCAGATTTGCAGTAGTTTGAACTCCCACTGATCCAAAGTAATCATTAAAGCCAGTATCTGTGAGCACCTCTGGGTTAATTCGGCTCTTCTTCCAGCTTTCTTTCTTAATTGCGTCTCAAATTGCTTCCTATTCATTATTTGCGAGTGTTATGTCTTAGTGATTTTCCTCTTTCCTGGCATTGTTTATTACGCATGAGTATTCCAGTTTGTCCTTTTTGTATACCAGTAAGACTTTATGAGATTCCGTTACTATGCAGATGGTATGCAGTGTATCTAATTTATTTTTAATACCTTGTACTTGTTTATTACTCTAATTTGATTTCATTATGATACCCCTGCATGTTTATTATTTCATTCAACTCTAGCCAGTGTCCACTCATAGCCATAGCATTTATATGTAAATCATTTTCCTTAATAAATATAATGTAATTAACCTTTTACCTTCTCCCAACTTATTTTTTTTTTTAATTGTACCCTCGCTATTTTTTGTAAGTTTTTGGTAGCTACGAGGCTTATAAATACAATCACATGTATTGATTCAAAATATTCTCAAAAAATATCAAAGATATGTATGAGAGCATAAATGACTGAAGATGTGAGACACTGCATATATATTCTGTAACTTTTCTATCCTAACATGTAATGTATCTACAATAACATTAATTTTATAACTTATCACGTAATTAATTCAGGTGTACGAAGTTTTCCATTTTTTTTTTGTTCTTCTTATAACTTAGATTCAATTCTTGTTTCGTTTTTTTTTAGTGTCGATGCTAGTTTATCGCCCCAGGTATTCTTTGGGCTCCGCTTTTCTATTATACTGCATTTTTTCTTCACATATCTCTTTACTTGCCTTTGTTGCTGCATTCTATTGATGTATTCAAGTCACACTTTAGTTGGTTCTTTTCAATTACGTTATGTACCGGTTCTATCCCAGTTTTTATCTGATTTGCTCATTCCTTATTCTATCTCAAAGTATATACCTTTAACTGCTCTCAGATATTTCATCTCTATGGTCTGTAATCTGCTTCTCTCTGACTGGTTCAGTACCCAACTATCAATTCTATAAACTAGGGTTGGTAAGAATACCGTCTTGTCAACCGTCATTTTTGTTTTTCTACTTATTTCTCGCATTCTTATTACTAATCGATTCAGATTGTGGTATAATAGGTTGTATTGTTTAATCTTTATCTTAGTTCGCTTTCTATATTTGTTTCCTTCACACTGCTCTCCATATCAATCACCTTAACACATGTATCATATTTTAACATTTCACGTTCCCAGACATCTTAATACAAACATTTCAAAAAATATTAAAAAATAACTTTTTCAATGCAGGATAACAGATATGACGTCTTTAGACTTATTCTTAAAGCTGTTTCGTTTAGCTTTATTATAGAAGGTGCATTTTTTGGTGCAGCTCAGCCAATTATCGTACACTTGCTTTTGTTAAAGAGCTTCCATAGATTGAATCTTAGTTTGGACACGTAATTCTTGAACCGAAGTGAATCTGTTACATTTCTTATGCTGTTACATAGATTATTCTCAAAGCGTACATAATTTCTACCTGATTTCTGAGTGGTAGTTATACAGTCGCAGCCCCAACAGAAACCAGAAAAGATTTTTCTTGTTTCTTTGGAAATTACCTATTTTGTTTGACCTCTCCTATATTTTTAATCTGCGGTATAAATAAAGTTTATTTATTCACTTATGCCTAACATACCTGTAGTTATCTGCTGTATGTGCTTCGAGGCTGGTAAATATAACATGCAATAAATCGTGGGTGAAGTACAAGGTTTGTGGTTCAAATTTACAGCGCCATCTGATAAAATCAGTGTTTTAAATGTTTAACAGAGAGATCACTGCATGACATGTAGGGTAGCTACACCTTGTAACAAGTCGTACGGTGATGCAAAAGTCAATAAACGAGTGGGGATTGGTTTCCGTCGGAGATTGATCACATGTAATGACGTCACGATTTGTGAGTGTCGTCACTTTCGCGATGGCAATTTTTCTTTGTTCGCTTTACGCCTTTTATATAAAGGTCGCGTCACATAAAGATGAAAACAATTTTAACGATAGTTATTGATTACGATGGGTAGAGACGCTATTACTTTCGTCGTTCATTTTGGCCTCATTTCTTTTTTTTTTTTTTAGTGAAAGGTTTCGAGAAACCACAATCAATTCAGATCACGCGTTGTATAGTTGGCGCGCGATATACCTGTTAGCACAAATCCTGCTCCCCGAATCAGGGAACGAAAGCTCCTGTAATCTCGGAATATGCCACCAATTAATTTTCATTGAATTTGTCAGAGATTTTTTCTAGATTTACCCTTTATATTACATTAGTGTCAAGACGATTTTGATACTTCTCTTTATTTTAAGAACCTGTTGGAAACGTTTATGATGTTCTTTTTTCAACTGGAAAATCTAGTGCGCTATGAACATTAACTTTATGACTAACTACAATTGCAACCTACAAAAAATAAAAAAGGCATTCGTATATTGATTACATTATAAATATGATTTGGTACAAGGAATTCAGATAGCTAAGGAATTTGATAACTAGTTAATTCAATATTTCTCTGAATATAATTATTGGTACGTTTGTTTCAATTTTCATATTTTCTTGCGGAAGTACAGGTTACTCATAAATTAATGAAGATGTAGTGTATTATCGCTGGCTATTTTGGAAAACATATACAACTCATATACGTATCTACAACAGAAAACTAAATATTTATGTATATACAGGGTGCGCCATTAGTGTGTCGGCGGAATTTAGCACGAAAACTACGAAAGATAGGAAAGTGAGACTTTCTGTATGTATATAGTTGATCAATGCGCATATGGTAAAATTATTGTTAAATATACAGGGTGTTACAAATTCCCAGAGCCACTTTCAACTTTTTTATTTTAAACGGATTGCTATAATTTTTAGTTATTATTTCGATAGCCACCTAAAACAGCTTTGCAGTGATATATGGTTATGTGCGCGTCTGACTGTTAGTATGGCTATATTGCAAATTTTGTCAAAATTTTGGCAGTTGCGACGTTTGAGATTTTAACTTTTATCTTAAAAACTGTGTTAGTGTTGCGCGTGAATCTTTTGTTATGGATTTGGGGGCTAACAGTTAGCATGTTTCAAGATGGTATAATTTAGAAATATATACAGGATGTTAAATATGTCATGGAACATTTTTCGGAATTCAAACGCTTTCCTTTCGATTTTTTTAAATGGAACCTATATTTTCCAATATAATCAGCAAATTCCTTGTAAAATTGCCTTCAAAACGGTACCAACAACGTAATACTTATTTTCAGTATTTTCGAAGATATTATGGAAAATATATATAATAATAGCAATTTACCCCTATTCATTTGTTCTTTTTTATGTAATTTGTTCAGATTATTTATAACGTAACAAAAACAAACCGTACGTAACACACAATTATTTGATTTTTTATACTTTTAGAAATATATAATAATTTTAAATCAAAAGATGCTCAAATATGTCTCTATGCAGGTCCGTGTGTATGGTCTGCCTTACATTTTCAAATATACATATTATCATATTATCCACATTTAACTGAAGAGAAGCATTTCTTATGCGTTTGTGCATGTTGTCTGCCGTTGCATCGGGTGTCATGCATATGATGGTTTTTTATAGTAGGCCTTAGAAAAAAATCACAAGGGGTCAATCTGGCGATGCGGTGACCAACTTAATGAATCCCAATCCGTCTATTAATAAATACAGGGTGCGCTTTTACAACAGCACCGTAATGTGTGAATGCACAAACGTGTTGGTACCACAATCTCTCCATAGAGTTCCTATGAAGGCCTTCTAGCAGTATTGGTAAATTATTTTAAAAAAAGTTTCTATAAATCTCACAATTTAAGGTATTGTCAAAGAAGAATGGATGCACAACGGTGTTCCTTGATGCCCCCCCCCCCCCCTCCCCGTTTGTGTTGATACTAAAAGGGTTTTGTGTATCATAGTAGTGTGAAGTTTTTCTGTTCATTATTCCAGAATTGACAAATGTTGCTTCACCTGTGAAAAGCACAATAATCTAGAATATTTTTACAGATACTCAAGTTTTTTTCAAAATCCGTGTGTAGTAAGCCATAGTGAATATTAATTTTATAATGGTGAAACTTATGTTTCTTTACAATTCTCCTCGTGATAGTAGATGCAATTCCATGATGTTTCAATATTGTCCTTGTAGAGATTGGCGAATTTTCCACAACGGATTTTCTATAACCATAGTTTTTGTCCTTCCATGTTTATCATAATTTACATAACCCTACCAAAGAAACCTTACCAACAAATTCTCAAAGCTTACTATCTGACGCTCTACAGGTAGGATAATCCGCTGCATGCATTCTTGATGCTGATAATGGATTTCTGTTGCAAGCACCAAGAACAAATATCATGTCTATGAGTTCCTCCTTGGTGAAATTTATTTTTAATAAACGAATTTAGGTAAAAAACAGGAACAAGACGATATAATTATCAACCAGATTAAAGTAACACGTAATAACTAATAATCCACAAATAAATAATTCAAATATTATAATAAAATCATAAAACATTGTGAAACGCTATGACACCAAAAATAAACTACAGAAAACAACATTATGTGGACATTTAAGCAGAGATTTGATGTTTCGTTATATTCTTAGCTTCTGTTTGAAAATCATGGCTATCTAACCATATTTGGTGTCCCATATATTGAATATTGTTAACATATTTTCCATTTTGTAATATCTTCGAAAATACTGAAAATAAGTGTTACGTTATTGCTACCACTTTAAAGGTAATTTTACGAGGAATTTGCTGCTGAAATTGAAAAATATAAGTTCCATTATAACAAAAATCCCAAAAGAAAGGTGAAAAAATCCCTTACCACAAAATTAGATAACAAATCTAAATACGTATTTCGGCAACTAAGTTGCCATCTTCAGTAGAAACAAGTGAAGAGCAGTGTAAAACTTAGTGTTTTCGGCTAAGGTAAACCTTGGAAGATATACTCTTCACCAAATCACCAGTGGAATAACACTGAACACATTTGGTGAAGAGCATATCTTCCAAGGTTTACCTCAGCCGAAAACACTAAGTTTAACACTGCTCTTCACTTGTTTCTACTGAAGATGGCAACTTAGTTGCCGAAATACGTATTTAGATTTGTTATCTAATTTTGTGGTAAGGGATTTTTTCACCTTTCTTTTGGGATTTTTGTTATAGTTTTCAAGCCACAGTCTCCACCCATCACAGGATAAGTTCCATTTAAAAAAATCAAAAGCGTTTGAATTTCGATTAATGTGCTTTAACATATTTAACACCCTGTATATATTTTGACGTTGCGCCACCTTGAAACGTATAAATCGTTCGCCGCCAAATTGATAACCAAAGAATAACGCGCGACACTATAACCGTTTTAAAGATAAAACTTAAAATCTCAGAAGTCGCAACTGTCAAAATTATGACAAAATTTGCAATATAGCCTAAACCAATTGTCAGAAGTGCACATAACTATATATCACTGTAACGGGGTTTTAGGTAGCTATCGAAATAATTACTAAAAAATATAGCAATCCGTTTAAAATAGAAAAGTTTAAAGTAGCTCTGGGAATTTGTAACACCCTGTATATTTGAAAATATTTTTACCATATTATGCGCATTGATCAACTATATATATATATATATATACAGAAAATCTAAGTTTCCTATCTTTAGTAGTTTTTGTGCTAAATTTCGCCGACACAATAATGGCGCACCCGGTATATACCTTGCAAAACATTGTTTTACCATTATTTTTTAATAAATAAGCTGTTACATATAACTGATAATCTTTCAGGTAGAAGAACACAACGTTAAAAGGTGCTCCAGTTCAGTCCAAGCTCTTGCAAATTACGTCGTACTGTCCAATTTAAAGGCGCTACATCTGGGAGCATATAATATTGAAGAGGAAGATCTATTTAACCTGGGGTCGTCCCACATCCTAGACTTTTAAAAGGAAAGGTACTGGATCGACAGCTACAAAGAACAGCAAGAATAGGAAATACAATAGAGCTTTTATCTTATACATACGTACATTCATACTTGTTACTTTACTACAAACCGTTATAACATTTTCAGCTACATAACCTACTCCATGCCGTTTCAAGCCCCATTCTCTAAAAGGCATTTCCTTTCTAATTGTCTTTGTTGCATTATTGACCTGATCCATCATAGCCGATTTTTCTATTATGTTTACCAAGAGGTGCGCTCACATTTGAATGTTTATTTTGCAGAAAATAGATGCCTGGTGGTAAATGATTAGCATCGTCCTCAGCATTCTAACATATTTCTACATACCTGTTTCTTGAGAATTTACTTACATATATTGGTTCCGTTCGAATTCTGTGAGATTACAAATTACACCTATGCCCCAGTATTATCGACTTTGCTGAATACTAGGACGTATCTTTGTCTGCTTTCCTTTTGTATGTGAATTCACCTGAGGTCGAATTCATTGTAGTTCCTAAATCTGCATCAAATTGTAAATTTGAGACGGGCATGAGTAGGGATTTTTCTGCAACAATTGAAGCTTCAAATGTAGTTCGATATGGATCTACTTTAGTATATTTTTGATAAAATCCCTTCAAGGTTTGTGAAAACTTCTAATGGGTGGAAGAATTAAGTTAAATTAGATTAGGCTGGGTATGTAGGCCGTTTCAGATATATTGTGATCTTTTTTTATCCTAGAAGACGCCCTTTAACTTTACTTTCCTGAATAGACCTATCTGCTTTGGGGTTCTCTGGATTTCGTAATAGAAGTATGGTCTCTTTCCAAAGCATACTAACGACACAGAGGTCTCCTCTCCAGCTTGGCAGGATATGCACTGCCATGTTCTACTTGCTCTGTGTTGTCATATGCTTAAATGATCTACAGTGACCGGTGAGTAATCCTAATATAATTTCAGTAGTGTTTTTTGTCGGTCAGTAGATCTTTTATGAAATTACATTTCTGGTTCTTTAAGAATTGCTTTGGTTGTCTTTCCGTGGAAACCTTGACCTAAATCAATACGAATCTTGGTTATTTTATTCCATATCTTGCATGGTAAGATTAACTTCTTAAAACATTAGGTTCCGGTTATCATTTATAGTAATGGGAGAATGTTGTAACTGTATAAAAGAAATTACATAGTATCACATTCACAAGTTTTAGTAATACATAATAATAACAAGAACTGTTACATTACCAGTAATATCTACAATATATTTCTCATTGTGAATGTATCAAGCACCATAAAAATGTATCAGATTGGACATTTATGCATATATAGAAGTGTCCATAGAAACTGCGACAATGTGAAATGCAAATTCGATTCGTTCAGATCGTTCTGAACGTTTTGTATGTGAAAGAAAATCTTCATTACACCAACTGAAATTATATTATAATCCCGCGTCGATACCCATTTGTATGCTATCTCTATCCGATCCGGCATTGTAGTTTACGGCGTTCTTTCAAACGGTGTTCTGTTTACGTACAAAACACACCTCGATGCAAATACGCGGCGCTACCAGGTCGGGTTCAACGATCCAATCTAGTTTGACAAGTGGATTGTTAACGTCCGCAATCCTACACCGTGGTGTAAGTGTGTAGTACAAGCTGCTAGCGCTCCTAGAAACTAGTATCCTGATGACAAGAAGAGAGCGGAGCGTTACACTTTTGTTGTTCGGCGAGTTAGTGCTGCTAGAAATAACAACCGCCGTAATTGTAAGCCAGTGTGTTCAGATCTCAAATTTATGTCTTTGAAATATATGAATGCAAGACAGGTTGTATAATACGATTTTAATTGGTTGCATTGAAATTAATAGTTATATAAAGTGTAGGTATGCAGCAAACAGTAAATAGAAATAGAATGTGTTAGTTTGAATAATTTAATTATCTTTAAGGTTATAATTTGCTATTTAAGTTTGGTAAAACTTATAAAATAGTTAATGTTTTACAATTTAAAGGTTTGGTGCAAAACCCAGTCTACTTCAACTCATACCAAATTTTAATTTTCTGACGATTGCACAAAATCACTTATTTTCCACCATTTGGTACAAGATTCACTGAAATCCAATTTATATTAGTCACAACATATTCTTTTCACGAGTTGACTGAAGAAGTATGATCAGAATTTAATATCTTCACAATATATAGGAAGTGAAGAATACAAATATATAAACCCAAAAATTGCTTATGACCTCTACAATTGGCAATTTACCCTCTATCATAACCTTAGTTTTGAGTATCCTAGATCTGATACTGGTAAAAGGTGAAGCAGTTCATTTATGTTTCTGACTATCATCAGAATCTAGATATAAGCAATTTTATTCTGAATCTCGGTCTAGGGTGGCAAGTAATATAATTTCACTTTCTACAATATACAGGGCATTTAAATTGAAACGAGCCACCTCAAATTACCTGCTGTGATTTATATAAAATTCCGAAACCTGTCAATTGGCTTGGTCACCTGGCCTTAGGGAAGGTAAATCCACCATTACAACAATTATAAGTATGTATGTGCATATAGTATCGCAAATAGAGAATAGGCAGTTCCCTTTGGGCGTATTTTGTGATCTGAGTCGCGCTTTTGACTGTGTTGAGAACAGCCTTCTCACTCAGATATCAGAATTTATCGGCATTAGGGGAACAGCACTTAAGTGGTTCCTGTCCTACCTATCTGAAAGAACGCAATTGGTACAAATTTCAATAGCCGAGAATAATAAAAAACAAATAATTACTTCGAATTTGTTGCCAGTAACGATAGGCGTACCGCATTCTAACCATGTTTTATTACATATGTTGCAAATTATGTACTCTTTGCTTACTGACTAAAAAAATGACTTTTTATACATGTTGCCGTAAAGAGAAAGATCTATTGAATGAGTGGTTACAAGATCTATCTTTCCTATTCAAATTTTAAGGGTAGGGAGTGCTGTGGCCCCAGGATCTGTAAGAGTCCAGTTGGCGATACAGAACTTGCGAAAAAGACATATAGGTACAAATACATTATTCACACTATCAATTCGAATATTTGAACAACTTTTTGTGTATATATTATATCCTCTAACACTGAATGCATATGAAACATAAGAAAGGATTTCCAAATGTTAGCATTGCATAATTAGCTTAATGGAATAATAATCTTAATGAAGAAGATTGCATTAAGATGTTAGGTGGCTTTCCCAAAACTTATTGTAAATCTCCTTAAACAAATCGAACTTTATGCAATAAGAAACAAGAGCGTAAATTATGCCCTGTATGTTAACGAAAACATTTTAAACTACATGTAGAGGCTGAGAGATTCTGAAACACAAAATTACTAACAGTTGGGTGAGTTAATGTGTTTCACTTGTAACAGTAAGACGTTTACCGGAGATGCTTGTATAGGATTTACCTTTGTTTAAACAAGATGCTAATTATCTTTCAGGTAATCGTCAACTTGTTAAACCATTTCTAAAGCATGTTACGTTACATTTCAGTTTCCAGTTAGTTTTAGCTAATATTTGGCTTGAATATGTAACAAGAGAGCAACTTTGAGATAAGTTTGTTCAGTGCACTAACTAACTAATATATTTACGCAGCAAACAAGGGAGATGAGCATCTTGGATGACACAATTATGTTCAGCTAAATTATTAGTAATTATGATTATAAAGTCTAAAGATATTAATTATGTGTAAATGTAATTTAAGTATAGCTATGCTTGTAAACTATATATATATAGTTATTATAAATCTAAGAAATAGTTTTCACAGAACAAGGTGCCAGTATGATATTGCTATCATAAATGAATAATCAACTGGGAATACACTATACCAAGTAATTAATTATTGCCACAAGCTTTTTTTGCAGAAACTATAGTCGACATACGTTAGATTACGTTAGATTTCTACTGTGAAAGTTATATATAGTGCCCACTGTCTTTGTAGTTACAATTTCTACTGTATGCTACGGATTGGTTTTAAGCAATATGTATAATACTGTAATCTGCTTAATCTATATTTGATTTACCCGCAAAATTTCAGAATGCGTTTTAAGCGAAGCAAAGTAAAGTAAACTTTATTTCCAAAGATCAAGATAATACAGTAGTATAGGAAACGTCAAAAGAACAACTAGAAGTTTTGCATAATTAGGTTATATGAAGGGGGTATAAAGAAAAGGACTAAAAATTCTCTAAATCATATAAACTTCTAAAAACTCATTCAGATATAAAAGCAACTACCGTATTTTCTCGCAAACCTAAACAATCACAATATAGTCAATTGTACTATTTAAAACATAAGTCATATAAAAACACTTATGACACACCCTTTTCTAGGTCTACAGACTTAAGTGATCTATCGAATATCGTAAAAGTGTGAAGTTTATCTGCAATTAAACACAGTAGTCTGTTAATGAAAGGCATAAAAAACACGTTTATCAGGTGAATAACATAGCATCTCAAATATCAGCTTGGTTTCATCAGGCATAAGAAAAATATTGAGAGAGAATACTTTTCTTATATATCCATATTCTGAGGGTACTATAATACGATTTACGGACATCATAATTTTTCTAATTGATATTCGATCTCAAAACGCCACCGCTATTAAAATTTACATAATTCCTGGAGAATATTGAAATTTCTTACGTAGCCGCTCTTAAAGTCTTCTTATTAGGGTTTAGTATAAACAACTTGAATACGTTACAAGTCAATAGCTGTGTCGATTAAATTTTATTTTGTATATTACTCTAGCGGCAAAAACTGTAATTGTATATCGTTTGAAAAGTTAATAATCCCGTTTTTCTTATCATCTTTATTTAATTAGCTAAGTTATATATGTAGTAAATATCTGGTATTCAGATAAATAAATAAAACTAATTGCTAAATAGTGGCTTCGTTATTTTGTTAAATCGGGACAAACAGCGAACGATATATAATAATAAAAAGATATATGTCAATGCAGATTAGATTATATTAGGATTGAGGCGCGTTTCTGACCTATTTCACCGTGACCTTTTCAGACCTATTATTATCCTCTTTGTCCTAGAAGGCGCCATCTGACTTGGCGTTCTTAATTAGGCCTATCATCTTTGAGGCGTCTCCTTTCTGCAGCTATTCCCTATGGGGTTCTCTGCTTCCAACATAAAAAACTTTGTCTTCGCCAGGCCCTCGCAATGGCACAGCACATCAACTGGAGTTTCTCCCTCCTTTTGACGGAATCTGCAGATAGCGTCCTCTGCCAGGCCTATGTTATACATATGCCTATTTAGTCTACAATAACCAGTCAACAGACCTACTATCATTTTGACAGTCTTCCTATCTTTACTCTGTAGGTCTTTAGTAAACTGAGTCCTCTGTTCCCTTCAGAACTTTTGCCTGTATTTGTCCTGACGATTTTTGCCAATTTCTTAGACTTGATCTGTGTCCATTCGTCGATGGACTCTTTAATTTGCGAGTTGGTAATGTTGAAAGAAGGGTTAGCTCGAACGAATAACTTTGACGAGGCTCATCTAGTCAGATCGTCCACCTCCTCATTTCTCTTCACGCCCGTGTGACCCAGGCCAATGTTAGTTTCCTTTGGGTGCCCACGTCACATATGCGCTCAGGCAGTCCCAAATCAGCTTAGACTCAACACTTGCTGAACTGATCGCTTTAAGTTGGGCCTGGCTGTAGGAGAAAATAGCGATGCTTTTACCCGACTCGGGGCATTTTTCTGCTTCTCTGACATAATAATGAATTGCAGCCATCTCAGCCTGGAACACCATCTGAAGCTTCCCGAAAGGGCCTTCCTGTGCTTCTTTCTATATATACCGGCTCCTACACCATAATTAGTTTTAGAGCCGTTTGTATTCCAGTTAGGGTCCGCTCTTACTGAAGAGTCACTCTTCCACTCCTTCTTATCTGGTATTATAACCTGATACTTCCTATGTCAATGTAATTTTTAATTCAGTTTCATATTACCTCTACAAATTCGTTTTCTTTTTTCTCTCACTAGTATTATATGGCATTAATCAGTAAATTTAAATGTGTGACAAATATGTAAAAGTAATCGGCTAACTAATAAATGCAAAGTATGCTCGTGAATATTAAGAATACTAACTTATATTACCTTCATGACACACTTCTTCTGGTGCGCATCTCAGATTTGGCTGATTGTGTTGCTAACAAATCAACGGTGAACAAAAATAAAACTGAAAACGCCACCTAACACTCAGAGCAGTGATCTGAAATTGGAACTTGGTTTGACGCTAGAAGCTTGATTTCTAGGCTATCACCAGCATTGCATAGATTTTGATGGTTGTTGCATACAATGCCACTAGAATATAGCACTTTACTGGATTTCATGTCTTGCTTCCTTCCAGGATCATCTTTTAGGAAACAGCAAAGACAAAGTAGTGAGACAAGTATTTGTTTTAGAGAAAAAGGCAAGAAAACTTTCCTACAAATTAGAATACAACAAGTTATGTAGAAGCCTATTTAAGAAGTGTGGCATGCTTACTGTAACATTCTCATTCATTTCTTAAGTTGCAAGCCGCGTTCATAGTACAAAGCAAAACAGAGATTATTATAAAATACTACTTGTGACCGGAAAAACTTCAGGATGGCTTGTCACATATTGGCAACTGCAAAAAGAATTACTGAGACGCAAAAGACTGACGTCTCTGTATTCTACGGGTACGATACGGTCGAATGCTGCACATATTTATATACAGACAATGGCTAGGTCTGCAACCTACAGACATATGCACAGCAATGCAATCAACAACCAACTCTCACCTTGAAAGATTTAGTTCTTTAGCGGAAACCGAATTGCGGTATATAACGTGGAAAATGTAGCTATGTAGATTCAATGGTTTTAATTCTCTTCTTAAACTTATAATTGATTTAATTGTCCCTTTATTCCACTTATTTGATAAAGGATCATTCATAACTATTAGTCTTTAATTCCATTCTCATACATTCTTCATTTCAAGGAACCTAATTTGTTTGTATTTCATCGCGTATTATATTAATATAAATGTATACAAAACAGGTTTATGCAAACCTGGTTATTGGATAAAGTAGGTAGTTGTTTGGCGCGGCTTACGGTAAAGTCGCTCTCTAGGAGGATTTCGCTTGGAAATAATGTTTGTACGGAGTATTTCAAAGTTCGTTTTCATTAAGAGACATTTCCGTTCTATTAAGCATAAATGAATCGGTTTGTTACGGTACGTTTCCCTGAAAATATATTTCCTACCGAGGCGATTACTGGCGGTCTCATAAAATGTCGTATATCCCCTCAAACTTGTTAGTAGTTGCCGTTTTGCTCACATCGAATCCGTCTAATCAAACTAATATACTGGGTGCTTCTAGAAGGTGGTTTCCCTTCTAACTTCTGAAGTATTTACAATTAAATAGCAAAATTTGGGAAATACATGTCACGCACTAATTCTGCTTTAACGAAAACTTAAATGACGATGAAGCTTCAACCAATATATGCCTATAATTAATCGATTTTGGTTTATTCCTTGAAATAAATGGTGTAGGTACCTTTGAAACCTTTGGCGCTAAATAAAAATGACATATGCTTCTTCTACGTTCAAATCTATTATTTAATATTCCTTATAATTGAAACTTACTATAAAATATTCGTTGTATTTACGTAAATCTTAGGTTAGAATTATAGTTATTGCGCACTCGTATGAATTTTTGGGTGATAAGGTTGATCCCCTTTTTTAATCTAGGGTGATATAGTTTATTTTAGTGATTTCTCTTACCGAATGTGTTTTTTAAAAATATCTATTTTACCGATATTTGTGAAAATATTCCCAGAATATTTCAAATTTTGATTGAACGACTTTTGGGTAAATTTCTGAATTTTGAAGATTAATTATATATATAAATATATTTGCGATACACCATACGGCGTCTCTCGCATCCAAGCTTCCACCTTCTTCTATCTTGCCACTATTCATCTGGCATGTGCCTGTCCTGCATTGTTCGCAGCACTCCCTCATTCCATGTGAGTTTAGAACACTTTCGATGACCACCGTTCCTCTGGCTTTCTTTTCAGATGTCCAGACAATCTCAACCTCCTACTGTATCTAAAATATTCACTGACGTAACTCCCATATCTTTCACTTCTTAGTCTTTCTGTTCTTGTCATTTCACAGCTGCGTCTCCAGAAGTCCATCTCCATCGCGCTTAAATATCCTTCATTTTTCTGTGTCTTTTCCCAGACTTTTGAACCATATAGTGCAATATTCTCAACTATCGTTTTATGAATCCGTCTTTTCACATTCTTTGTTATAGTTTTATTCCATATAATCGAGTGTAACTGTCTTATGCAACTTCCTCCTTTACTAGAAATTTTTGTTCCTAAGTATTATGTGGTGCAACACTTTACTACACTTCCGCCTTCCATTTCTAGATCTCTTCCTGTGTCTCCGACTACCATGTACTCGGTTTTATCAAAATTTATTTGTAAATTTC
The DNA here is from genome assembly GCA_949128085.1 of Cetonia aurata. Taxonomy (NCBI): domain Eukaryota; kingdom Metazoa; phylum Arthropoda; class Insecta; order Coleoptera; family Scarabaeidae; genus Cetonia; species Cetonia aurata. Next base: position 53,498,775 of record OX421882.1, on the reverse strand, counting down.
ATTTCCCACATTCCTCATTAAATTTTCTTCGTCGTCTTCATCTTCGGCGTATATGACTTGGTCGTCAGGCAAATTCAAAGCATACAGGATTTCGCTATTTATGGATATTCCCATAGCGTGGGCTTTCTTTCTCTAGTTTTTTAGTGCATTATTCAAATGTATTTCAGAAAGGGTAGGTGCTACACAGCCTCGTCGTCGTTTATTTACGTGGAATTCTGATGACACTAGGTTTCCAACTTCGACCCTATTTAAATTTTCTGTATACATTTTTTTTATGGCGTTAATGTAAGTTCTCTTAATTTGCTGATTTTCCATTACTGAAGATTAATTAAACGTTTTGTTTATTGTTTATTCGAGTAACATTTTTAAGAACTTATGTAGTTGGGAATGCTTAGATATTTTGTTAATAAATAACGATGTTTTTGATAAAAATTACCATTTTATTTAGTAAGTTTTACGTAGATGACACACACATGATTATTGTTATGATGACAAGTATTTTAACGAAAGCTTAAATCAGGTGTAACATTTCCCCCATGTCTCGAGGTTGACTACAGAAACGCATTTAACTAATCACATTGTTATGGTGGTCAGTTCCTTGTCGGAATTGGAGATCTAGTTCATTAATTGTAGTGTGATAAATCTAAAGAAGAAGATAGCTGGGATATTAGAAATATATTTAATTTATTTGAAGCTTTATTTCTGATTTTATAACGTTTGATTTATCTATACTCGCAAGAAAAATTAAAAATTTTTAGCAACGCGCATTAATTAGCAGGGGGATTATAGCAATATATATAGGGATCAACCGTTCTTAGTAATATGCAGATCCGTTGAATAATCGTGCACTGTGCAGGTACTTAAGGTGCCAATTGTAATCTTGTTAAACTTAGCGGTTCTAGATGTTAAGTAGGTACCTATCTATAATTATATATAGTCTTTGTGCATATGTGTCATACTACAAGAACCTTAAAATGGCAGCTGAATGCTGCATTTATAATGAGTAAGTAACGGTAGTGGTTTTACACATTTACGTAGGCGACTTGCTAATGCTACAAGACTTTTTTATTACCAAAATTAAGTAATAAAAAATCTTGCCCCATCAGCAATATGTGTTAAAAGTTTCACTCGCTACTGTTAAAAAATATCTACATTAACACTACGTCACCATGAATAGACCTATTGAATTATTAAATAAGTAACATTTTTATATTTGCTTTGCTCATGTTACTCAATTTCCGACTAGGATAGATGTTGCATTTAACGTATTTTTCCCTTAGAAAAAAAAAAAAAAAAAAACACTTGTGCCTACGCAAATTGGAACAAAATGTACACAATAATCCTGTTTTTTCCTTTTGCTTCTAAAGAATAACCATCCAAACATAAATCCCGCTCTCTTGGAAACGACGAGTTTTGTTTAAAGCTGAAATCGATGAATCTACTCAAATAATTCCGGGAATGTAATACCCGTGTAATCTAGAACAAACGGCTACGATTCTGTTATTAAACGTAAACTTGGCTTTGGAACAAAATGTACGTATCGATTTAGTACCGTTCAATGGTAATTTTCAGAATCGAATCGAATATTTTTGTACTTCTGGGGAGACCTGGATATATAAATGTTGGGAAATGTCGATTATTTAGTGAGTTCTGCTAAGACCTTGTATAAAATTTAATATCGCATTTATTTGGAATAACGAAAATATAATAATAATGCAGAAGTTGCAGATCTTCTGAAAATGAATGCATGTAGAACACATAAGCATGTTAAGTAGTGTTTACCGCATTTATCAAATAAAGTACATATTATATAGGCATATTGACAAGGATTTGACAATAAAAAGTAAAGAGAACATATTGAATACACTATGTACTATTGCCACAGTTAATGGATATGAGAGATCGTATAAAGTATATAGAGAATACAAAAAAAGTTACCTTCACTATATAAATTCTGTAAAACAAAATAAAAACGCCGAAGATATTCAAAACGCAAGCAACAAACAAAAAATGATATGGACTATTATTAACAAGGAAACAGAAACAAAAAGTAAACAAGCAGTACAACAAACGCTTCTAACTCCAGAAGAACTCGACAATAAATTCATAAGTGTGGGAAAGCAACAAGACAGCACTTGTAATGACTAGAGCTGAGGACGTTTGCGGTAAGCCAGGGACGTAGTAAGTGCACCAGCGTATAAACACGCTGCAGCGAAACACTTTAGTTAGGCGTGAACTGCCAACGTGATCGTATGTCGTATTGAGCTCTATTTAATAAGTATGACGGACGTGCCCAAGCCAAGGAAGCGCCCTTTGCATAACGAAGTGAAGAAATTTATCCGAGACTTGCCCGATTTGTATTATAATGGAGCAAATGTGGTTTGTAAATTATGCGATAAACAGTTACTTTGCTGGGACAAATACGACTGTAAAAGACATGTACAAAGTGTACAACACCAAGATAAAAAACATAATAATTTATCTAGCAGGTGAACTGGCACATCGCAGACGAGTAGCATTGTCAATAAATCGAAAATGAATTGCGTATTAGACAGCACATTATGTTTTTTATCTTTGTGTTGTACACTTTGTACATGTCTTTTACAGTCGTATTTGTCCCAGCAAAGTAACTGTTTATCGCATAATTTACAAACCACATTTGCTCCATTATAATACAAATCGGGAAAGTCTCGGATAAATTTCTTCACTTCGTTATGCAAAGGGCGCTTCCTTGGCTTGGGCACGTCCGTCATACTTATTAAATAGAGCTCAATACCACATACGATCACGTTGGCAGTTTACGCCTAACTAAAGTGTTTCGCTGCAGCGTGTTTATACGCTGGTGCACTTACTACGTCCCTGGCTTACCGCAAACGTCCTCAGCTCTAGTAATGACGCAATTAGCTGTCTATCAAAATTAACTTTGAGCATTGTGTGAAAACATTAAATAAGTCATTGTAAGTACCTTAGTTAAGCTCAATAGATCTGAAATGTCGCATCTACAGTTTAATTTTTGGCTCAACTGGACCAATTATTAGTTGTCTATTGCATTGAGTTAGTCATATTTAAAATGGTATTCCCAACATTTTTGTAAGTATTGCAACATACTACGGTATAAGGAATTTGAGAACAAGCGTTGATGTCATTTTTTGGAGCTCAGCTAGTTAAGTGAGGAGACTTTCTGTATATCAAAAAAGAATCTTGAGGTGTCTGGTGAGTGCACCCGTTAGAGCTTCGTGTCGACCTATATTCAAGCAATTAAAGGCGCCTGTATGTTCGCTGTATTTATATGAATTATTAATATTCTATAAGCGCAATGAAAATCACTTTGTTAGAAACCATGATCTATATAGCGCAATGACGACTCGTTAACATAATAACATAAGTGTATCAGTTCACAAAACAGCTTTATATGATATTATATATATGTGCTTTTTATTTCAATGTTCTACCACAACAAATTAATTAATAAATATATATAAATATAATATTAATTGATATCGTATGTATTATATTGACAATGTCTATGTTGTTTTCAACTTATAACAATAAATATTATTATTATTATTTAAAAAAATAACAAGGTTGTTCACTTAGCAGTTATATATTTAAGTACCTAAATAACTAAAATTTTAACCCCTCAAAAACTGTTGAGCGAAGCATTTTATTTCTCTTATTGTCAGCGTACTGTACGTGTAACATAAACAAATGAATAAAATAAACACAGCACTGCTATTCTAATATCATGTTTAACAATACAACATATTCTTAATGGAACATTCCTTAGAAAACAATTTCTGGTGATGGAATTATTCAAAAGACGAAAATTAAGTGAATAACGTACACTTACCACTGTAAAACACAGGTTACCATAATCAGTCTTATCTGCCATCTTTTCAACGCGAGTGTCTTTAAGACAAATCAAAATTTGAAATATGCATGCAGAAAAGGCGTGCTGGCTCTTTCTTATCTCGTTAGATGAGATATTTCCCTTCTTCATATTCGCAAATGCATAGTTTAAACCTTTGTCGAGCAACCAATTTATATTATCTGATTCTTATTTAAAGAAATATATTTTCCTTAATTGGCCAATTTAACATTTAAATGTCTTATATTAGTAGATATAAGCAGAAGTAGGTGGGTGCTCAAGTAATAAAGAATTTATGTTTCTTATTTTTGCTTTGTTTATTACAAACTTTAATGTAGAAGGAGATAAATTGCCTGCAGATGCAAATTACTGCAAAAAATATAATATTATACTTATTTGTGAGTCAAATGGATCTCTTTTAATTAACTTGTTAATGGCTCAAAGACCTGTTTATTAGTCGTGCTCATATATACGTGCATTTCTTATAGATATTCATCTTTCAATGCTTATTAGAACCACTACAACTTCTGATCCTACTGATTATTTGGCACGGATTTATCTGCTTTTTGTATGAATGATGTAGCTTGTGCATTAGTTGATTTGTTATACTTATTTTATTAGGGTAATAAGTCACTTTCTGTCAGAAATATAATTAAAGTATGCTGCTAATTACAAGTAAGTTGATTATATGCCAAGTATTTTTCAGCAACAACCAGGTAGGAGACATGTGACACCTGCTTCAAATAATGGATTCATATATTACTGGTAAAAGTAACAAACGATTAACTACATTCAAAGTTACTGATCTTCCAATAAAAATTAATTAATTTGAAATGTACAGATTAGAATACAAATTGCGCAAAATATTTTAGGTGCTCTACATTTAATCTCAAGGATGTTGAAGCAAATTTGATAAGGCTTTCGACTCTTTTTCGAAATAAGTACTCCATTTTATCATAAATAATGCTCTTTTTTTCTTGACTGCTTTCCCTAATGAAACCAAAAATTAATTAAAACAGAAGGTCATTCCCTAAAATTACTGAATAGGAAATAGCTTTGTTCGTAGAATAATAAAGTTGCTTATCCTTTGGCCGTATCTGTTGCACCAAGAATTATATCTATTACAGACATGAATATTTCACTGACAAGGGAACACCGGCGGGTGTCCCCCTCCGATTTCGATTAAACTTAACAGATCGAAAGAGTACCTTAAAATAAGAGACACGTATTTTTTTTTATCGGCGGAACCGCACGATTTTGGGGTACAGCCCCCTCCAAAGTTTGGACGATATTTCAATTTTTGCAAATATTTCCAAAATTATAACAGATATTAAATTTTCTTCTTAACATAATTTGCAGCATATTGCATGGCCCTAAGGGTGGCGTCGCCCGTATTCGCAGAAAGTTAATAACGGGGGACGGGGTACCCCGTACCCCCCATTTTTTTTACATTTTTTCTTTTTCTTATTCATCAAAAGAAGGCCGTTTTTACATAGAATACGATGATGTATAACAAGTTTAGAAAATTAATAATTGCAAAAATAGAAAAATAATAATAAAGCTTCAAAATTAATAAACTTGTCTATTGATATAAATCAGATGAACTATAACAGAAATAAGTTTTTATCCTTAACCAGCATAATACATGGTCTCAAGGTAGATATCTTCATAAAAAGCTAATAACGGGGGACGGGGTACCCCATACCTCCGCATTTTTTAATAATAAGGTTATTCATTATTCATCAAAAAAAGATCGCTCACTTCAAATCATTTCAAAACATGGCTAACGGATGCTTTTCTCTCGAATACCGGGCCAAAGAGGATCCTTTTGATTGATTCTTGGAGTGGGCATTGTGTTGCCGAACTTCAGCAATTAGTGCCAAAAGACAAAACTTTGAACATTTTAAATATACCAAAAAAAACGACAGCGATGGTACAACCTCTAGATGTATATGGTTTTAGCTGTGGAAAAATTTTGTTAGAACTTTTTCGGATATAGTGATTCCTATGAACTACGACATAGATTTACATCAGAGAAATAATATTATTAAGTTGCAATCCCTAACCCATAATCAGTTTTCCTCCCCAAGATTTTTCGACGTATTCAAGTACCTAGTCGTGGTATAAGAGTGGATACGTTGAGGAAAGACCTGGGCCCTTTAAAAATCCTGTAGAGTTTTGTTTTAACAAAGATGCGCAGTCTACACCCTTGTGTAGTATTTGCAATAAACCAGCTATTGTGCGGTGTTCATGGTGCAAACAAAATCTGTGTTTTAAACACTTTTACACAGACTATCACTGCTGTAATACTCACATAGCTTAATTACTGTATGTATATTAATCTTGTTCGCTATTGCAATACATATATACCAATAATCGCATTACAGTATGTCATGTATTTAAACATTTATAAGCATTATAATGTTTTTCTAATTCTGTTCTATTGTTTCCGAAATGCTATAATCGTTACAAACAGATTAGTTATATTTATGCTCCATTGAATACTTACATTGTACACCTACATTGCAGGAAAAACTTGAAATAAATTAAAAAATATATATGTATGTATTATTTAATCCTTTGTCCTGTGTAGCAAATTTGTTCATATACACGCACTAAAGGATTATGGTATTCTAAGAATGAATAACATTTTATTAAGGAAATATATAAAACGCAGTCACTAACTGCAGTTGATAAAACGATTTATATTGCTACCACCGATAAAAGTTTCGTATAGTATATAGTACAAGTTAGTAGGCATAGAAAGGTTTGACCATAGCTTGTCGAGTAGATACAATTCTAAATTAAGAAATATTTAAGTAAGGAGAACAGCGGAGTAACGATAACAAATAATTGTTGTTAATGCACTATATTATTATTACAATTATTTTTATTATTAATCCTCCTAATTTATTACCATTGTTTTCTATATAAAAGCGATCTTTTTTTGATGAATAATGAATAACCTTATTATTAAAAAATGCGGGGGTATGGGGTACCCCGTCCCCCGTTATTAACTTTTTATGAAGATATCTACCTTGAGGCCATGTATTATGCTGGTTAAGGATAAAAACTTATTTCTGTTATAGTTCATCTGATTTATATCAATAGACAAGTTTATTAATTTTGAAGCTTTATTTCTATTTTTCTATTTTTACAATTATTAATTTTCTAAACTTGTTATACATCATCGTATTCTATGTAAAATCGGCCTTCTTTTGATGAATAAGAAAAAGAAAAAATGTAAAAAAAATGGAGGGTACGGGGTACCCCGTCCTCCGTTATTAACTTTTTGCGAATACGGACGACGCCACCCTTAGGGCCATGCAATATGCTGCAAATTATGTTAAGAAGAAAATTTAATATCTGTTATAATTTTGGAAATATTTGCAAAAATTGAAAAATCGTCCAAACTTTGGAGGGGGCTGTACCCCAAAATCGTGCGGTTCCGCCGATAAAAAAAATATGTGTCTCTTATTTTAAGGTACTCTTTCGATCTGTTAAGTTTCATCGAAATCGGAGGGGGACACCCGCCGGTGTTCCCTTGTGAGTGAACTACAAAAAGATTGAATTTTTTCTATCAATAAGAAAGTAGATATCTATCTATTTGTTTAACCTCTCTATGGTATTTATGGTAATTTCTAATCATCGATTATGTGTAATCGTAAATATCTTGCACTGAAATATTTTAGAATGTAGGTAGGTATATGGCAGCATACATAACATTGTTTATCTCTGTGCATTCAATAGAGTTTCATTACTAATGGAAGAATACTGATACGTAGACAATACGTTCCTGCATATGTAAGTACATAGCTATATATCAGTAGCTGAGTAATGTCTGTGTCTCTGAGTTGAAATGGCCTTTTTTAATGTTATATGGATCTAACACAATCATTTATTATAATCTTGTGTTACGGCAATATTATTGATAGACAGTAAATAACTCTTAGTGTATCTAATTTTAGTTATAAAATGATTCTAAGCTAAATAAAAGAGGGCACTGGATTAAACGCTGTAGTTATATAAAACATGAAGCTACCTATACAAATATAAATTTGGTAAAACAGAAATATGCGGTAATAAGCGATAAGTGGTTAATTCTTTTGTATATTTGGTGCCTAGCCAACACTAATTTAATGCTTTAATCAATCATCACACAGCTAATGTAATATTTACCATGACAAAATGTTCATTTCATTTTATATTTGCGACATCTGACACTAACAACATTATTTCAATCTAAACTGAATTTTCAATTGAACGAGGATAACTAAATATGTTTATTTATTCCATAATAATTTGGTACACTAAATTACTTTTATTAATTTTATTCCACTATTAAATATTGAATATATTTGACCTAGTATGATGAAATGCATAATAAGAGCTGCAAAAGATATAGGATAGAAACATATTTGGAAGGTAAGTTGTGTAAATAAGACTACAAAATATATCATGTGCAAGTGTGTGTCAGATTTTGATAATATATGTAATGTGCAAATCTTGCATGTGAATTTAATAATTGAGCAATGTTCATAGGTTTGTTAAAGGCAAATGTACACTTACATGCGTAAGTGTATAGATACAGCCGTGTACTCGCAGCTTTGCTAGTTGTTTGGAAATCCATACATTTATTTCCATATTAGCTTCACTATTGATCAGTATTCCGCATAAGAAGCGCAAACATTGTGCCGCTCATGATAGATGAACGTCTTTTCTGACAGGTGTTGAAAAGATGTGAAGTTTCAAGACTGTTGAACTGCTACCGCATCAGAATTTGATTTATCGCCTTTTTGTAAAAATTCTTTCAAACAATTTCTCCTTACCAGATTGTTTTCCGAGTCACCGCCGAAGAGCAGTCGGGAGTTTTTTCTCATCGTTGTCGCAGTGGCAATACGTATACCGTGAACAGTGGAACGAAAGAGGGGGCAAATTCCATATCGAATAACGCGAAAAGTTTTACAAAATTTGAATTCCATTACAGTTTGTGTGTTTTTTTAGATTCGGATATGCAACGAGGATCTCCCTCGAGCAATTAATTTAAAATGAATGGGACAAGTTGCTTCGGCTTCGATATATAAACATCCTGTTCCTGAAGGTATATGCATACATAAATTGTTGGCGTAAAAGTTAAATAATTCTATTAAAGCAAAGTTATATAGCCTTGTTTTATTATAGAAACTGAATGCGCAGTTTGTTAATTACGTTGAGATGTGGAAATAAGCAAACAATTATTCTCCATGTAAATTTTTACCAATGTGTATGCTTATATAATAAACAATATCAGTTAGTGTCGTTTGGACTGTTTTCATCGTCTATTGGATTGTGAAAATCCGACGTCTCGGCAGTCATCAGGGTAGCCCTTATAAGGACTGTCAATTGCTAATTCCATAGTTGTCTATGTAATTGTATTTATCTCTCGGGTAAATTTCCTTATGCGTTTGTTTATGTAATATACAGTGTACACACTACTGTATAGTGCAATCGGGTACTGGCTTCTGTGAGATATAAATATATACTGTTTGGAACCTGCACTTATAGGTTTTTCCTTTTTTTCATTGAGATTTCTTAAACCTGATTCTACAAAAGTTTCATCACATTTTTGTTGATTGTAAGAACGTGTTCTTCATTGCTCATATTTTGTTATAATAGTTCTAGGATTCGGTTTATATTTTACTAACCCGTCTAATTGCCGATGTGAGATCCATGTTGTATGCCGCCTTTTAATTTCCTTTTGGTTTGTTTATCTTCCTTAGGTAGGATGGAAGCATTTTCACAATCTATTCTGTGGTCTGTTTCCCAAGCGTGCTGTGCCAGTCTTGATTTATCTATTTGTCTTTTCTTTTTGTGTTCTCCTATTCTTATTTTGAGCGGTCTGTTTGTTTCACCATTGTATGAGCGTCCACATTCTCATGGAATGCTGCCTTCACAATTTCTGGTTTGTTGGTTTATGTTGTTCAGCTTTATTCTAGTTAAGTATATGACCTTGTTGTATTGGAGGTTCTTATCGCCGTTCTGATGACATATTGGTTGACTATACATCTGATTTCTTCTGATAGGCCTTTTATGTATGAAACTGTTGCGGTGATCTTGACTTCGATGTCTTGTCTGGTCGCGTTTGTTCTCGGATTTCCTGGTTTAAGACAACATATTTTCCCGGTATGCATTTTTTCTCCGAGTGTCGGCGATAGTTCGAATTTCTTTATTTGCGTTAGTTGAATCAGAGCATATGATTTTTTTCTAGCGTACAAGTACATTGCAACTTTAATTTTTATGTGTTGAGAGTGATTTGATTGATAATGCCCTGTGTAGGTTGGTTTTCTGTACAGACTGGTACAGAAAACCAACATGTTACTAAAGTAGTCTTTAGGCTTTCACGGCCGTCGTTTAACAAGAAGAAGAACTTCACTTCTGAAGAAGATCACGACAAGATGATCGAAACGTCAAGTAATTTAAACTTTCTACACGGCAGAGAACCCGAGAACCGAAGAGCAGCCAGCAACATGTTACTGTCTCTTATTTTCTGGACTAGGACATCTAAGCATGACATGACATTTTCCTTTTCCAATTTAATGGTGAACTTGACGGAGGTTCTATGCTGTTAATATGTGGAAAATATTCCTCCAAAGTATTTACACAATGTGGTCAAATGTTTCGGACATGATGTCTTTGTGTTGCTGTTTACTCAAACTGTTCCAAGGATTTCACATCATGAGTTATAAGTATAACAAAATTATAAAATAATTGAAAATTGCAATAATTTTTTTACTTTTTTAATTTTAATTTCTATTACCAATCGTTCTTTATCTATGTGTTTTTTTTAAATTAAGTTGCTCGTTTGATTCTTATAAATATTTTTATAACTTCTATAGTATGCTCTGTTAATTCAAGGTTAACCTTTCTAGCTTGCTTGATGATGTGTGTTCACACGAAACCGTCCGCACAATTTATAATAAAGAATATGTGAGGCATTCGATCTGATTTATTTACCATTCTTTAATAATAAACCTTCGTTATAACAGATTAGATCCTTATAACAAGGGCTGAATGTTGTTTGTGCGCTATATGCTGCAGTTCATTATAACGAGAAACTTTGGACGATGTTTTGGTTGTGTAATTCTTTTATTTCTCTTAATAATTATTTTTAATGATAAGGAACAACATTTTGTTTGAGTATTCGATCTGTCTAAGAAAGTTAAATTTTTCTAGACCTCAATATTGTGTCAGTTATTTTTAAGACTTTGGCGTTATACATTAAATTTTGTTGAAAACTCTAAGTAGATTTATGTAAAATAATACAATATTGTTGTTTACTTACGACTAATACACATAATACTATTGTTATACTTGGAGTTTCTGCAGAATAATATCGTTTATTATTCCCTTAGGGAATAGTGAACTATATTCTCTCTCGTCAACCAATCAGAGAATAGTGCTCGAATATTTATAGTGACAGCCATGGTAACGAATCAACAGTGACAAATAAAACTATAAGTTTTGACAAATAATTATGAAAACGTTGGTTGTGTCGGTTTTTGCGCGACTCATAACAACATAGTTGTCTACTTTTTTCAATTTGCATATTAGTCGTAGATAAAGTATAGCATATAACTCGCTATAATGGCTAATATTCCCTCGGATGATTGTACCACTCGCTCGCTTTGCTCATATGTAATGTAACTTTCATCTTCGGAAATAATAGAACCCAATCTATAGCATCGTTGTGTAATATACTATTATTTGATTTTGTATCTGTTTAAACTGTATTGAATTTTGACAATAATCAGTGCGTAATATAGAGTCCTTTATACTGTTTGAAAATACTCGGGCGATCCGCGTGATAATAAAGGGGCAAATATTGGATGCACTAATAAGCGGAATTCGATATATAGTGGTCCGCAATAACGAGATGCTGTAATTATGTATTATTTGCTTTTTACATATCCATTTTTACAAAGCAAGACAACACATGGCACAGTTCCTTATAACCATTAAACCTTAAAATATACGAAATAAGAAAAATATATTAAGTGATATTAATTTATTTAAACTTTCAATCCATTTGCAGAAAATATAATTATTGTGTCTAAGACTGATACTCTTGGTTATACATATGCCGAATATGTATCGAGTAAGCTAGGAGATACACCCTTAGGCATCATATCTTAGAGTTACAGCCCTATACTGGTATTATGCAATTTGTCTTGTTGGTAATGCAAACAAAACCGCATTGATGTGTGTCTAGCTTGCTAAAACAATAAGCTGTTTCTATATCTCGCGCTTCCAGTTATTTAGAAGAGATTTCCTCAGAACTAATACGACTTGCTATCAGTTTATTCAGTTTTCTTTGTACGTGTGTATACTCTTATACAGCAGAAAATTGATGCAGCATCACAATCTGTGCTCAAAGATGGAGTAAATGCGCCGCCTTAGGTTGCGATCTCTAAATGAATTAGCATTTATTAGCTTGGATTGCCGAAAGCATCGCGATGCATTTACAACATTATATAACAATATTACTTAAACGTAAGCGATAACTCGCTGAGTTAGGTCTTTGGGCGCAAATTCATTCCTAATGTGTTTTACGATCATGAACTTAAGGTATATTCTTAGCGTTACTTAATTCGCACAAGTTAAATATATGTTGCTGAGGCACATGTGTTCGTTTCTGTAACGTATTGTACAGAAATATCTTTATAGGAAAATACATGCACAGTAAATAACATAAAATTAAAGTGGGTGGTCTATTTACAGGTGTCCCACCAAAGACTGGATGTTTAATTACAGCTTTATTTGTAATTTTAAAATGAATCCTTTTCTGGCAACATTTTTAGTGGAAAAAAGTAAAGTAGAATTTGCAGAAACGGATAGAAGTGCGTTTAGCTGAAAGAAGACATATTTTTGAATATTTGCATAAGAATTAAATCGGGAACTTTACCTCTGTGTGTACGTTTTCCCACGTGGCCTCGGCATGTGACAATATCGAGAACAAATTATATCACACTACATTAATATTATATTAGTTGTATTTTATGATCGGATACTAACATATATTTACCTGGTGACTTTATTTAATTGTATAGTGTTTATATGTTAAGCCGACTTGAAAATTAATGGATATTTCATTGGATTTATTAAAAGTCATTAAGGGTTAATTTAGCATAACTAAAAACTATTGTGCTATTTGAAAAAAAATCAAGTTGCCCTTGACTAAATACATGCAAATACAACCTACATTGTCTTAACCAAAGACTTGCAACGGTGTCATTCTTTTACAAAAGGGCAAATAACAGCGTTGTTAAAAGATACACATACTACACACTAAAAAATGTTGGTAAATTTACCAAGATTCCTGCTAAAAATTCCAGCAACATTTGGGGGAAAATCACCAAAAACTGGGTAATTTTACGTTTTTTTAGCAAAATTATCTATACTTTTGGAAATTTCCCACATATCGACCAGTATTTTTCAATTGTAGATAAAAGTGATACGGAAAAACCTAATATTACTAAAATTTTTATGCTTCCCCAGGGATTTTTATGAAATTACTTCGTACATAGCACGCACGGAACTGGCAGTGATCGTTCTTTTTGTTTTATCTATAGGCATATCTAGGTAAGTGACTAATTTAAAATAAATTTACTAGTTAAATAATACATTCTTACTACTGTGGGTGACCTACAGCTGTATTTTCATAATTTACAAACGTTGAAACATATAGGTCTGTGTATATACAAAGACACAATACACCTAATTGTGTTCCAAAAAAACACATTAATATGCCTCGACAGGGTATGTAAAATATATTTGTACTTTGTGTATTACCGTAATGTTAAAGTAAATGGTTATAGATATTATTTATTGCAGTCATATTTCGCTGCTCTGAACTAGAGGTTATAAATGTATTATTCAACTTGTCTATTTATACACTCTAACGAAGATTTGGTAAAATTCCTGTACGGTTTCGGGGCAATTATATTACCCCGAAACCGTACAGGTGTTTTACTTGTGCGAAGAAAACTACTTTAATGTAAAAATACACCAAATGTCCGTAGTAAAAATAGTTAGGCATGAATTTTCCTACTTATAAACTTCTGTAGTATCGGAAAAATACCTACACGTAGTAAACTTTATCGATAAATTACAAATTTTAGGGATATTTCTATACAAAATTCCTTTATGTACGTTCAGGAATTTTCCTAAATACATAGTAAATTATATATATGTTATATATATGTTATCGAACTCGTTTGGTTGCTCTCCTCGGCTCGCAATCTCCAAACTCGTTCGACAATACGTCACTTTCCAGCCTTGATAAGCAAATAGTTATTTACGAACCAAGTGCGTGAAATCATATTTCGCGAATGAGTGACCAGTTTAAAGCGCGAGCCGTAGGCGAGCGCTTTATGGACACGAATTCGCGAAATGTTTCACGCACGAAGTTTGTACGAGTTGGCAGTATTGATTATTTGAAGTGACATTTAATTTAAAATTGTCAAATTCAAAAAATTTCATACAATATAAAAGCCTCACCAACAACATGAATTCTGATAATGAAATGCAATGTACACCGTCTGAAATTCGCGAAGGTGCCAATATTGCAGTGGATAATTTATTACCCATAAAATCAAAAAACGTATACAAAAACACTTATACTAAATTCGTAACTCAAGTTCCAGGAAGTACCAACTTTACTTTTACGCACTCGTGTTTAAAGTGACTTTTTACGCACGCAAATTGAATCGTGAAATGACAGGTTTTGATAAGCGAGTACAAAATAACTATTCTTACAATTAGACACAATTGTCAAATATTCCAGGGGTTGCAACTTTATCGTCACTTATAAAATACGTTTGTTATCCGTGGTTTATCATAAACGATTTGTTATTATAACGTACTGGTGCACGATATTGTCCACTTTCTACTACGGCTACTTAATTGTAAGAAGAGTCAAGGGTAGTAACGTTGCTGATCGTTTTCTTGTTTATTTCACTAAATTTTTGGTATCACCATATCCTCGATTACAAGAAAATATAATATGTAAACTTATGGTAACATAGTATGAAAATATAGAGCAGCCTGTAATTCATGGTCCGTCGATAAAGCAAAATAAAATATCTACTTGTTTGAATAAATACTGTATTTACTGTTTATTACATATTAAACATTTAAACTGTTGAAGTTGAAATAAGTATTTATTACCACATATTAGAAGTGCGATTTATAAATAAATATTTATGTTCAAAAAAGTTTGTATGACATATGTGTTTATTTTTCGCCCTAGGAAAAGCACAAATCAATTCCATAACAGATTGAAAGATTTTGCCAGCTTGATAACGTTCCAATTTTCTTATGTAAACGTACAAAATCGAATGACTAAAAAAACGGACGGGAATCGGTAATATGTGCAGAACAAATTGATTTACTTCTTCGATACATCCCCTACGTCTCCACTTTTTTAATTTTCTAAAGTTTATTTTTGTTTAATTTCGCCTACGCTGAATATACATACATATATTCCGCTCTTATGGCCATGAAGCAGGCCAAATGATATTGGAAATGTCGAGTTTATAAATTATTAACTTTTTAATTTTGCCGGAGGTACAAAGGTCTTCAGCCAAAGCGTATCAAGAGGGTATTAATTTCTAACAACTGCTCTGATATGTATCTGGTACTAATAGGTTCTTGTGGATGTAATAATATAAATTACAATGTCAGTTAAAGTAATGAGCATATGGTTGACGAGATGATCAACTTAACAAATATCTCATTACATTACCGGTTTTTTCATTAAGAAAATGCAAGAACACAAAAAAGCGTATCACTGTACGATATTTGCTTGCGAAATTATAACTGGCGATATGATGAAATTGCTCTGACTTTAAAGAAAAACATGTCTGTCTGATAATTGCTCTTAACATGTGCATACTTTTACATAAGTATATAGATTTTATGACTACTTTATATGAAAGTATATACACGAAAATTGCCATGAGGCAAAAGAAGGAAAACAAAACTGTTAAATGCAAGCATCCGTTGCCTTTTTAGATGTCATGTGTTAAGTAAGTACCTAGTTAATAATAATTTAAATTAGAAAGTGCACACGCAACGTTTAACACTTTACGGTTATCAACATACATATATTACGTTTTTTTTTTAGAGAGATATACCATATCGTTTATTCTGGGAATTGAAATAATTATCGAGTTGAAACTATTAAGGTTATACTAATGATATACCTAAATATATCTCTTACTGAATTCAAAGGTGTCATTAATCGCTGGCTCGTGTGACTTGTCTTAAAAACTAAATTAGTGACTTTTAGCATTACTGTAATGGCTTTTTGCAATAGTAAGGTATAAACTAAGCCGTTGACATTTTAATCCACAACTTCCGAGTAACACTCTTTAAGTAACCGTACATTCCCTTCTTTTGACTGATAATACCTACATTAAATTTGACACCAACCCGGTGTCTAGATATTTTCCTATAGTTGAAGATATGTACTGCAGATTGATTGTTCAGTTTTAGAAATGACAAGGCAATGTATTACAGGCAATCGTACAATACGCAAACCGAAGCTACATTCGATAAAATAAGCAAGTCAAGATTTTATTTTAAAGGACTAACCAAATTAACAACTTTGTACTTAAAACAGTTCAATTAAACCTGATATAAGAATAATATTTATAATCTGGAAAATCGAACAAAACGAACCTATCCAACGTCGCCGTCGCGATATTTTAAAATCCCCTCATTTCGTACTACTTGGATTATAAAGATTCGCTATTATGGGTGGTATTCCGAAAAATTGAAAAGGAGCTACGAGTTTTAATTATATTTTCTAATGTTACGCTTTACATTTAAACCAATGAGTTATTTGTGTAGTAACTATGGATTGGTTTTTAATTAATATTTAATTATATTGACTATATTGTTAAGATTTTATTTAAAACAGCACCTGTAGCCTCTTTTAACTTTTTCGGAATATCTTCCAATAGGTTATAAAACGTTATAATCCGGTTAGTACTAATTTAGGTCATTTTGAAATATCGTGACGGCGACTATACAGGCCTACGACATGGAGTGGGAGTAGGCATCCTGTCGTGGCACTCTCTGAAGTGACACTCAGTATTGAATTGTTAACGGTTGCGAGAGCATCGTTGATACGCCTAACTGTCTTTAATATAACTTTTGTGGCTAATCTTATGTCTAATTTCTTTTTTAGTTTGGTTGTTGTTTTTTTTTATGTAGTTTTAAAGCCTTTCCTTTCTGTAAGTAATTATATTTATCGTTAAAATTCTCATCTAAACAAACGAATTTAATAACAAATGTTCAAAAGTAATATCTGCTGAAGAGATTTCAGTTTTAACATATATTTCCGGATATATATGATTCAAATTATTTCTAAAACTGCCATGTGATCACTCTAAAAGCTTGCTTATAATTGCTGATGGTAATTTAGATACTCCTACATCCTTCTTTCGATTTTCGGATATGTTATTAAATGCAGTTTGCAAGCAAACACATGCAAATCGCTGTTGCGCCCGGCTGGCCCGACGATATCTCCCACACCAACTTCTAGTTCTCGGAGTATCTCTTTCTCCATGTATTGGGCCTGTATATTTAGTCAGCATTGACCTATCCGATTGGGAATCCACCTCAAATGACTGAATGCTGCATGTTCACACTCGCGCAATAATATTTCTAGGTTATGACCACCTCATAACTATTTTCAAATTTTTAACAACTAGCTGTTAACAACAAAACTATTGCATAAATAAAAATAGCTTAAAGTATATGTTCAAAGTGACTTCGTTCACGTTCCAAACAATACGCTAAACGATTTTACATAAAAAGCTTACTCATCAGAATTACTTAAAAAGTTTGGATTTATTCCATTACATGTAGTGCGTATGCGATCCCTTAATTCCCAAATAATTGTGTATATGTATATTATTATAAATTTTAGATTTGAGATAACCTCAAAGAAAAAAAATCATTTGGTCACAAGTTCAGTGAGCGTAGTGGCCAAACAATAATTATCAAAAAAACAATGAATCAACAGGACATTGCCTATTATTCGTGCTCATACATTAACTCGTCGTTCTGTTTCGGTTTGCTGCAACTTTAATTTGGGGATAAGGTCTATTTGAAAACATACAATGATTCAAGTTTTCATTTTTTTATTTTATATTTCTTGGAAAACATTTTGTTGGCGTGTGGCAATATTATCAAGCCCTGTTTCTTTCTACAAATCCACATCTTTTTAAATTTTAAAATGTATTTATTATGCTGACCGAGGTTTTTTTACTAATTGATGTTAAATTATAATTTGGGTTTTTATATAAAAAAAATGTGACTAACAGTACACAAACAAATTAAAAATTGTCAATCATTTAAAACATAAAACACTATAGTACGATATAAACGTATTTACTTAGACTTTGTAAATACTTTATCGGATTTATCTTTTGATCGTTCCAGAACTTTAGTACGCTATCAAATGAGATTGGATTTACCGTAGCATATGTAGGCTCCACTCTTGCTATCTTCCTAAGCTCTCCCTTCTAAATACTGCCCACTCTGAATCTGCTTGCCCTCCAATTGTTCGAACTTCTGTGTACATTCCACTTCAATTTTCTCGGTACGTTGAATTACTACTGCCTCTAATCCATCAATCCTTTCATTTGTACACTCAATCTTCACAGTCAATTCGTTTTTTTGCTCTACCAGATCTTTCCTGGAATCTCCTTGCATTCTAGGACAAATATTCATCACCACCTCCCTCAATTCAGCAATCTCTCTCCTCTGTTCTTCCCTATACCGCATATACATCTCAAAGATGTCATTCAATGTCATTTCACGTCGGTCAACTTCTTCAGCAGCAACAAGAGTAACATTCGATCTGGACCTGCGCCTTTTCTTCTCCTTTCTGCCTGTATCCATCTTCACCCAACTTGTATAATAGCTTGTAGATTAGATAGTAAATTCGCCCTCAAGTTGTCTGCGCCAATTAAATATGCTACGAAACTTGTACCTAGATAATTCTTTATAATTTTTATTAAATTTTTTAAATTAATTCAACACTGTTTTATTCTCCTTTCATATAGTCAGCGTCATCTATATATTCTCATTTACTCCACAGATATGTTACACCCCATATGTATGATGGCATGAACAGTACACAGGTACACTAAATTTACCCCTCCACAGTGTTTTGGGTACACCGCAAACCAATCGGAAGATCTTCAGTCAACCTCGGAATGTGGGGGGGGGGGGGGGGTCTTGTCACACCACTAAGCCTCCGATTATTATCTTTATATACCTGATATACACTTAAATATCTTTACTGTGACTGTACTAGTTATTCGTACGTGATGTTCTTATACTACAGTGAATAAAAAAGATGTTATTTCAAAGAAATTTATTTATTTCGAGTTAAATAAATCTGATTAACAAAGAAATGAATCTTCTAAAGATTCTCTCAGGGTAAGTAAGTTCTATACTATTTAAGTTGTACAAAAATAAGATTTCTAGAATCTGAATCCAAACTAATAACTCATATATCTCGTTTCAATATCATATAAAGAATTCAAATCTCCCGCTAAATTCACGTCATAAAATCAAGTATAGTCAAATAATGCCAACTTAAACTGCTCGTGAGATGAACCCACAGGATCAAACAATAACCTCACAATACCAAATTTCACTAGAATCACTGTTATCATACGATAATATAACCTAACATTCTCTTTACGCTTTTGACGCCAAATTCAAAAGAGTTCTTTACTATCTTAGTTCTACAAAAATAAGATTTCTAGAATCTTAATCCAAACTAAAAACTCATATTTCTTGTTTTAATATTAAATATAGCATTCAAATCTCCCACTCAATTCCCGTAATAAAATCAAGTATTATCAAATAATGCCAACTTAAACCGCTCGTGAAATTAACCCACAGAATCAAACAATAATCTAACATGCCAAATCCACTAGATTCACTGTTATGATATGATAATATAACCTATAACCTTTACGCTTTCGACGCCAGTTATAGATTCAAAAGATGATAAAATCGCTTACTTCAAGTACGAAAACTGCTCTCTTATTCCCCAAATAATAATTCCAATTCCAAAACAATCATTTCAGGTATTCCAACGATCTCACAGCAAATTAGCTCAAACAGAACTTTTCAATAGGCCCCAGTATTAGAAGTACGCCTCCCCAAATCTCGAAATCACTGGATTTCCATCATCTTAGCAGTACACACGCAATACGCTCATTTTTGTAAGTAAATTTTAAAAGTTATGGACTTATATTGTGACGGAATTTTAAAATTTCTAGATAATTATTCAAAAAGCAACTACACTCAGGAAAAACCGAAAAAGAAGTCCATCACATTTGTTTTCAACAACTTAATATCTCCTAGGTAAAAAGGATCCCAGCAACGATTATATCCAACCAAATAGGATGAGAAGGATTGAAATTAGGGAATGTATTAGGAGCAAACCGACAGTTTTTGGTATTTATAATACCATTCAAAGAAACTTATGCCTCGTCCGTAGAAACTATTTCTTTTCAAAATGCCTACATTTTCAATTAACAAGTTTAACATAATATCGTATGACTCCTTAATTTTGTCCTCCCTTAAATGCCCCCTTTATCGTTCTCCGCCGTGGTAAAAAAGAGCAATTCTTTGAAACATTTCTAATTACCTGTTGTTACAGTTGCTTAAGATGACTACTAATTTTTTAACTTATATTTTTTACTTTAGTTGAACCTAATGAAATATAAATATGGGAGAGAATTGTTGAAAAAATAAAGATTATCAATCAGTATAAATACTTTTTTGCTGGATTCCTCACTACCATACGTAAAATGCATATATGTTAACACAAAATATAATACAATAAATACACAAATTAAATTTTAATAATTCCAACATGCATAACATAAACTAAGTTTTGATTTCTTTGCGCTTTCAAATAAAAAAGCAATGAAAACTCCTCTTGTTTCGTAAATTCTAAAAATGTTAATCAATTCTATGGCGCAGACAATAGGTTCTATCTATTGTATAAGACAAAGAAATAACTTACATTATAGATTTCTACTATTCCGAAAATCAAATCCAGATTTTAGATACTTGTTGCATACCTAGTTACCTGTTATGTTTATATAATTTATGTCGTATGCTAGCATACGATTGACTTAAATGACAGTGAATGAATTGCTACTATTACTCTCACTGAAAGTAACAAAAAAGGAGTGGAAAAAGTAGACGACTATAATCCATCTTACACTCGACTTTTTATCTCTTTAAAATCAACGTTGATGTTAGAGGATTTTATCTGAAAGCAACTAGAGCTGCTATGTAAGAGTAGAACCGATATAAATGTAGAAACGGTAAAAAGCCAATCCCTTTCATCCAGACGCTGGTTTTTTTCGTATTATGCGAACGGTGTAGCGAGATAGTAGTCGTGTAAGTTTCACAAATCAAAGACTTTACTTAGAAGGGACATTACGTTGCGTTGTGCATGACAAATAAGGTTATGTTGAAATGTTAACACTTCTACTACTTCTGTATGTTTTCTACACGTATACAGAGAATATTAAATAAATACAAAACTTAGGATTCACATTATGTCTTTCTTCTTTTTGTACAATCCAAAGAGCTATACAACAAATAAGTTGTAGAAACATTTAATTTTTGGTCACATATCTGCTTAATCTGTTTTTATGAAGGTACATTTTATATTTTACATTATTATCTAAGCATTTCTGTCTAAAATAATCAATCAATATACAGTAGTAAAACTAATTTTTCTTGTAAAACAATACCACAAATATGTTTATTTAAAAGACATATATATATAAAACACAAAACTTTCAAACACAAGCTGTTTCTAAATTCGTTCTAAAATTTATATATACTATATAAATTACTTAAATAAATTCTTTTAACTTGTTTTAACCATATATTTTAAATGTTATGCTTTGAAGTAAATGATTATTCTATCTAACAAGATTGACATTATAAATTGTAATACTACAAATAAATTTAGTAGGTTAATATATGCACATAATATTGTTCTTGATAGAATCCGTTGTTATTGTAAATTTGGGCATGTGGTTGCAAACATATTGCATTCGTATACAACAGCTTCATTAGTTATTTCAGCAACATGTACTAATAGCAAATACAATTAATATATGGTTCACAGCAGCAATCTATTCCAATTTACTGAAATTGTCGATCATAAAACCCATTTGTAAAGCCGGTGATGAATTAAAGGCTGAAAATTATGGACCTATTCCATTAAGATTGGAAAGATAATAGAAAACGCAATTTTGGTGAGATTGATTGGATATGTGAAATCATGCAATTTGTTAATATCGTCGCAAAATGTGTATACGCACGGAAGATCGACTATAAGAGCCGTGTTTATGCTTATTGATACAATATTGCAGGTAAATACTGAGTGAAAGACACTGGTTGGAGTATTTTTGGATCAATCGAACATAATTGATAGTGTAGATTGTAGATCATGTGAATCTGTTGAGAAAAATATAGATAATGGGTTACAGATGAGTAAGACATCATTTATTAAAATCGTATTTGACGGAACGCTAACAGAGTGTGAAATTAAATATGAATGATGAAATAGTACGATTACTCTGATTGCAAATGAAAGCACAGTTCCTCAGAATTCGATAATGTAAGCATTTCCTTTTACTTTATATACAATGATCTATTTAAAATAATGAACCACTTCTTTAATATGTACGCCACCGTAATTTTTTCCTGAGCAGTGTAATAAAAACCTTAAAGATGAAATCACGAATGTTGTCATCACAATGGATAAATGACTTGTGGAAAATAACTTAACCTTAAGCATAAATAAAACAGAAGTAATAAAATATTAAAAATTAACAATTCCTTTTCAAAACCACGTAGTTACAACGGAGCGAACATTGGAAAGAACACGTTAGCATACTTTCCAAAGAATATTTATGTAAAAACCAGGCTGTCCTACGGAATTATCTTCTGGTTCATCTACAGACGGAGATAGAATTTGTATACTCTAAAAAAACTTTCTCAGGAAGTATCTTCAACCTGAAAAAAGTAAAACGTGTAAGAATCTATTTAAACAAAATAATGGGCACCTTACCGACCTAATAATGAACTATTCATACAAGACGAAATACTTATATGTAATAATTAAGCTGAAGCATGTTTTAGGCACAAGGCTATAGCCGGGATGCGAGGAGCATTTATAAAGGGCGTGTATCAACACATACAATTCCTAGTTCTACGATGCAAACATTTTCGATCGCTCATTGTATATATTTCGTATGCCTACCACTGTAGCCCGTAGAAATAACCGATATCTCACAGCGAAGTTTCGATCAGAAATGGATTTGGCCGACTGGGGCAATAAGAATCAGATAAACAGGCTTACTCGACCGAAGAACACGTGCAGCTGAAATACATCGGCGTAGCGATAAAATTACTATTTTACATCGTACTCAACAGTAACGCGCGCGCCCTTCCGAACCAAGAGCCTCTGAAGTGGGCATGAATACATACGTTTTTTTGTACAAACGCCTAAACCACGCTTTCCTCTACTACTAATATGCCTAGACAATTTAAAGAAAGTAGCATGGAGACATTTAAATAGATGCGTGATATATTGTTAAATTATTAAGTACCTAGTTATTGGAGAAACGTTCATAAAGCGTTCAGATATTATTTTTTCTTTTTAATATACTACTGGCCATCTTCAGGTCTATGCCAATTCTCGGAGTTTGTATGTGTTTTTAACGTTGAGTAGGAATTTTCAGCGTAGAATTATTAAAGGAGGTGGTGCAAACGTATAACACATTAAAAATTTATTTGTTATACATTTACGACACCAAATTTGTAACGGCCGGTTCTTTCGGTTCTATTTCGGTGTACTGATATTTACTCCTTACTCTTTAATGCCTTGCTTACGGCCTTCGGTTACTTACTTACTTTTAAAATGCTTATAACTTATGTGTTGGTCCCCGTAAGTCGAGATAGGAGCTCCGCCGCGAGCACGTTCGGCCGCTGATGGTCAGTTGTCAAATAGTGAATTACAGCCTTGTGGCGGTTTAAGCGGTTTGCGTCTCATTCATGCCGTTACAATAAAGTTTTAATCCCAAAATGGTAGTTATGAGTCTGAGTGCGGAAATGTTTAGGATTCTAGACCGATTTTATACCGATATTATAAATCAAACATTTATTTCTATACAACAGCTGTAAAAGACATCGAATATACACAGCAAAAAAAAAAGTAAGTTTCAAACATAAGTATGTACAATTGTGAGCATACATAAATAAATACAAGAACGAACATTAAAATATTAGCGGGGCTTCGGTAACGCGTTTGGAAACTAAACGCGGAATCTAATGGCTTTGTTTCGATTAACAACATAAAACGACAATCTGATACGGAAATGATTGTGAATAAAACTCTGTGAGCGTCAGAAGCTGTGCCAACGCAACGGCTAGAGCGGGGAAAACCGACAAAATGCCTGTGTTACACCAGGAAGCTTTGCCAGCGCTACAATCAGGCCGGGAATAATTGAAACAAAGAGCTCGGCGTGTATCAGAGAAGCTGTGCCGACACATCAGCTAAAGCGGATTGGGAGGTACCACACCGCTGTAGTAATGGTATAAATCGGTACCTTTTTATCGAATCTTCTCTCAAATATCACAAATCCAACCATATAAACCAATAAAGCTTCAAATCAGATAGTAGCAAACTTGTAATTACCTATGTAGTTCAACCTACTATACATTAATAATGGAATCTGTGAAAGCTTGTTGAGCTTTAACCGTTTAGAGAATTCAACGTTCGCGTATCCTAAACATGTAAATAGTTATTAATTTCAGGGATCTCTTGTACCTACATTTTGCCTTTTTCTGTTTAATTATATTCCGCAAGGAGTGAGATCATAGTGATACGGTTGGTGCAATAATCTTATCCGCGTTAGTTTGATGAATCTATAGAAGATGCTTTTAGAGATAAGAATATTTCTTATTTCTTTTTTTTTTTTTTTAATTTATAATAATGTTGTAAATGCAAAAATCCAATAATTACCGAAATTTCAGAGGTAGCTTTTACCCCCTAAACGTGAAGTTCCCGATTGGTCTAAATCTGTTTTAGTCCAATAAATTAAAGCTGCTGTGAAAGTTGTTGATATTTCTCAATGTGATATTCATAAATATAATGCGACACATATAAAAACACTGAGTATATGGAAATATTGTTTATACATGTGATGTTTATAAATATTGAGGACACACTGCTTTATATACTTTTAATAATGTTCTCAAAGGAAGAGAATTTTTTTATGGTTACAAAATAACCATTTGGTAGATATTAAGTAATATATGCTTGAGGAAACCTGGATTTTTAAAGGAAGTGCTCTAAAAGAATTCCGAAAAGACAAAAGCGCAAGAGCTGTTAACGCATCGAAAGTTGGAAAGAAATATAGCTTTAAATGCTAGAAATAGTAATGAATTTATACCAGGAGCAAAATAAACTCTGGAGGTATCTAATAGGGTAAGCATGATGACCTGAAGCATGAGAATCTAAAATAGTTCAAAACACAGCTCCATAAACGTTATGAAAACTCTTCTCTGCTATTAATTATAATAGGTAACTCTAGTTAGCATAGTATCATCCGCATAAAAGTTTCATCAACAAAACTTGAAATTGAGCATTGGCTTACTAACAAGGATCAATATCCTTGTTAGTTACGACTGCAGTGCAGCTACTGCATCTAAGTGGAAAACATAAACCGCAACCGGCATATGAGGCTGGCGAACTGGCTGAAATGTATGCATGATCATATAGTTCTCCGTCTTCCTCCATATTACTGCATGTTTAATCTAGTTGAAACAATACGAGATACAGCGAAAATATGCTAGGGCAATATAAATATGGTGAACCTTTCCAGACCGGTTGCATACAACTACATAGGTATATAAGCACAAATTTAACGGAATTAGTTGGAAAGTTTATTTGAGTAATATAGAACATATACTAAAAATGACATTTAGAGGTGACATGACAGACAGGTTGGTTTGGACAGAGGAAAAACTACCAATTTAGAAATTACTGCAAATACTTTTAGAAATAATGATAAATTTTATTGGACCGTCTTTTTTTGTATTCTTTACAATCCTATAGGTTTTTTTTTTAATTTGAGAAGCGACACTTCTGTAATGGTTTTTTGGCAAATCATTGTAAATTTTAATACAGCCTGTCTTTGTATTCTGACAAGACGAATATGCGATAGCACAAAGTGAACAGCGATTTTGCCTGAGAGCTGTGCACGTCCTCCAGATCAAACCCTTTAGAAGATCATAATTATTATGTTTTAAACAAATTCGCATCGTTGAAGAAGTCAAAGCTTTAGCAAGATCGATATTCTCTGACGCTTAAGGATTCATCTACAGCAGGAATCTCTAATCTTACTCGAAAAACTACTTTCAAGCAGGTTTTATGCAGCATCCAGTGATTTCAAGAATTACATTTTTTACTCCTTCAAAATTATCGGCCTCTATCCATGTACCCCAACTCGTAATAATCAGTTCAGGAGGCAACTGAACACCAGGAAGTCACTCCTTATAAAATTGGATTCAAAGGTGTTTTTAAAAGTGCTTTTTTGACATTGCTAAAAAAATCATTCACCAAAGGAAGTTGATTCCTAATGTTTTCGGCTACATGGTTGAACCCATGAGCTAAGTAGTATGAATAATGTTACTTTGAAAATTTTTTAAATTTTGCGCGGCTTTTATCATATATGGTGCAGCGTCGGACAACATTAATAAAAAAATTTTCACAATGTAAAAAAAAAATTGATAACCTTTCTTGAACGAATTGGGCAATTGTTACATTACTTGTTTTTTGAAGTTGTTTACAAAAACTTAAATATGATTTGCCTAAAATATTTTCATGAAAAATTGCTATTAATAAATGAACAATATAACGGCCACACCTATCCGTACTTTAACTAGGATTAAATAAAATTATTCCCTACCAATTGTTGTATTTCTAACATTGTTTGCTGGTAACAAGATGTGACCCAATTTTTTCGTAACGTACTTTCATCAGGTATATTATGTTTGCAATATTTTTGTAGAAACGATTTCAAATTAACATTATTTAATTTTGCTAATGGATGTCAGACGAAATTAATGTAATATATAGATCCGCATAGACTACACTTAAAGATACGCAAAAAATAAAATATATGCGCTTTGCATATAATCCGGCCTGTAGTATTATAGTTCCCATAATTGTTGGAGCCACTGGGGAGATTCCGAACGAGTTATATGAGGGCCTGAATATGTTGCATCTGCCACGGGAACTTTATGTACAGATCCAAAAGGCTGTGGTGTTGAGCACATGCAGAACTGTACATAGGGTGCTTGGGGAGACTGAGAAGATTAGATAATATCTGATTAGCGTGAATAGACAAATTTTATTTGCCGTCATCAATTTTAAATTTTTATCATAACCATTTAACTCTTTTGTTATTACACATATGTTTAAATCTATTATATTACTTGCTATAATGGCCGTGTATAATTATTGTAAACCTCTTAGAGAGAACAATAAAGAATAATAATTGGTAAAAATAGATATGTAATATATTAACACCTAAGTGTAAGGTTATAGTCATTCATAATATATAATTGCTGAATTCTTTTATAAGCACCGTATTCATTGTAGTGTCCCGTTATATTTATCGAGAAACTTATTCTGCTAAGACATGTTCTTTTTTCTTCACTTAATATTTATGATTAATATCCTATTTTATCATATACCATACGGCGATTAATAACTGTAGCCTGATATGAATTCCTTTAGATCTAAGCACACTTTGCAAAAAAAAGTAAAATAAATCTTTCTGTGGTTATAGCATAAATTCCTGACACTTTAATTAAAGGGCAAAGAATTATTACATTTATTTTATTACACGCTTAAAGCCTAGATATATTACAATGTGGAATAAACAATACATTGACCGTTACATTACGTTGCAAGGGCAATGTATCAAAAGCACGTCAAGAATTTGAATTTGAAACGGAGGCTGCTGCTGCTTTTCGAACGTAAGATTAATTACTTCACAAATACTATTCTGTTGCCTTGTTGTGTACCTTTCTATGATTTATTACCTTACCCGCATATCTACCTATGCTCCTTTATTAGCACCGTAATGCTTATAACTCCGCGAATATAATTGTAAGAGCAAATATACTGAGAAAGCTCCAGCGGAAGATCGTTACACTGTAACAGAGAGAAAATTGGCCCAACATTTAGTTGGCCTAATACGTCCCAAAACTTAATTACAGGTAATTAAATTCCTTGCTTTGCGTGTTATCTGTCAGTTTTGGTGTTGCGGTCTTTCTTCACTGAACGTTGAACGTAGGTGGGTTTCGCATGAGAAGAAATGCTTATTATTTAGGAGTATTGGGTTTAATTAAGGATACGCTTTATCTTCTTGTACCTGTACGCCGTTCAAGTGGGTTTTAATTTAATTTTACAAACTTGTTGGTTTTAATATTCTACTCAAAAGTAATTCAGTAAAAGTTTAGGAATCTTTATTATTGCACCTTAGCGTTTCGTATTTGTTTTTACATTAATAACTAATAACGTATAATATAATATCGATTCTTTACAGTAGGAGTAATAAGTAAGTAAATGAATACCTACTGTAACGGCCGTTTCTTTCGATTCTGGTTCGATCTACTGATATTTACTGCTTCCTCTTGAATGCGCTGCTTATGGGCTTTCGATTACATACTTCCTTTTAAAATGCTTATTACTTCTGCGTTGATCCTCGTAAGTCGAACGAGGAAATTTGCTCCAAGTTCGTTCGACTGCGTTGGTCGTGCGACCAGTTGTCAAACGGTAAAAGACAACCTCGCGGCGGTTTAAACGGTGTTGCGTCTTAATTACGCCGTTAGAATAAAGTTTTATCCCAAAAGTGGTAGCTATGAGTCTGAGTGCGGGGAAAATCAGGGTTCTAGATCAATTGCGCAACGAAACAGTGAAAGTGTATTATAAATCAAACATTTATTTCTATACAACAGATATGAAAGACATGGAATATCTACAGTAAAAAAAAGGTAAGTGTCAAAACATAGGCATGTACAGTCGCAAGCATGTATAAATATGTGCAGTAACGAATAGTAAAACATTAGCGGGGTAATGCTTTTGGAATCTAGACACGGAAACTTTTCGTCCGATCACCGTAGACAGATTAACCGAAACAAGCCATTAGCTTTGTTTCGGTTAATCTGTCTACGGTGATCGGTCGAAAAGTACGCGGACGGTTTTCACTGGCTATGTCGGGCTATGATTGTAAATAAAACCCGGGGAGTGTCAGAAAGCTGTGCCAACGCAACGGCCAGAGTGGGGAAAACTGGTAAAATGCCTGTGTTACACCAGAAAGTTTTGCCAGCTCTGCGATCATGCTGGGGACAATTAAAGCAAGGAGCTCAGCGTGTATCAGAAAAGCTGTGTTGACACATCAGCCTGAACGGACTTGGAAAATACCTGTGTTACACCAGAAGGCTTTGCCATTGCTACAGTCAGACCGGGAATAATAAGCTCGGCGTTTATCAGAAAAGCTTTGCCGACACATCAGCCAGAGCGGACTGGAAGCGACTCAGAAACTCTCTCCCTACTTGTGTTATGCGCGCGATTTAAATACAATTGCGGTTCCCCTCAGGCGGTTGCGATGGTGGGAGTTGAGCGTGCGTGATCGGGCACTGTCTGCGGCGACGACACTGTCGTCATAAACAAGATTAAACAAATAGAAACTTAACGAAATAAAATAACATGCGGTAGCAACGCTACCGCCCATTGGTAAATCAATCAAAAGAAAGTTAGAGGCAATTAGATGCAGCAATTTTTCCCTTTTTTCGACAATTATTGCCAGGAATAACTTATGTCTCCATAGGTTTTAGATCTTTATTTAGGGAGTGGTAAATGATAGCGTGTATCGAAGTAGAGAAGCTGCACCAGAAGCTTTTGTTAATATTAATAGTCATTCCGTTGGAAAAGCAACAAATTCAGTTTTAAAAAGGTGTAACTTGTGCAATAATCATAATGGTGGACTTTTTGAAAATCGTTGAACAAATGCCTCTTCTATGAAGTCATGGCCGACTACTGTTTCCATTTAAAAAACCTAAATTTTTGTTCAATAGAAATTTCGGTGGAGTGTGTTACGAAGCACATAATATCCTGCAACTTTTTCTAAGGCTCATAATAACAGTTTTTTTGAGTTATCCAGTGCATTTTGTTTTTCTCAAAAAGTAAAAGGCCCATTTAGTTGAGCTCGTAGAACTGCAATTCTTTCCCCATTTCTCCGTCTCGCTATCCCCGCTAGTTTCCGAGATCCTCATACTAAACATAAAAAAGCCCAGCCTGTATAAATTTTATTAATTTTCTTGGAAGCTTGGATACATATGTAACAAATTCATTATTTTCATGCCAGTATTAAATTTTTATTGTTATTATCAAATAAATTTGAATTATTTTTAAAATCATAGTTTACATTTTCACTCTTATTACAACTGATTCATAATGGATTAATGGTGCAGGTGCAAATGCAATAAAGAAACGTGTGTATATATTGTGCTGAATTGAAGGCTATTGCCGTCTATTGTAAGGAATACCTGGTATTTATGTTGTGTCCTTAAAACAATATTTGATATATATCGTACGATGTAAATAAAAAACTCCCAATAAAAGAATGTCCGAGTAATAGAGCCAAATTATCCAACGCTCAACAAAATTCCTTCAAAATATATTTATATATTGCTATGATATTTTCATCTATTTTAAACGCCTAACTATGTTCCTTTTCTATTATAATTCATGACAAGAATTGTAGGTATACTAGGTAGGCAGATACTACGAATTTGCCTACTACACGATTTTCGTAAGAGAACCTCAGGGCACATCTTAATGTCTTAAAAATATAGGAACAACCCCAAGTAGAGCTTTAATAATAATAATAATAATAATAATATAATATATTTCCATAATACATACATTATAGAAAACGTCACGTATAATACGAACAACATATTAAAATGTCAGAATATAAAATTAAGTCAATAGTTATAATAGTGTCTCTTTAAAAAACTGATCTACATTATAAAATGCCTTATTAAGTAAATATAGTTTTTAAGTAGTTTTTAAATTGTACATCAGTGAATAATTTTATCTTTTGTGGTAGATGATTATAAATAGCTATGCATTTATGAACTACAGTTATCTGAATTTTTGTTAAATGTGTGAATGGCGGTGACAACATTTTATGGTAAGTAGCTCTTGTTTTATAATCATGTTCTATTTCATATTTTTCAAAAAATTCTTTGTAATGGGTCCTAACGAAAACAACACATTCCAAAAAATAAATAGATGGCAGGGTAAGTATTTTGCGGTCATATATTGATCTTACACATCGTTTTTGTAGGAGGAATATTCTTTCAGCATCCACGGAGTTACCCCAGAAGATAATACCGTACCTCATTCTGGAAAACGCGCACGCATAATATGATGTTACCGCAGCATCAACACCAACACTCTTAGCGCATAGATCTGCGAGCAAAGTTTCGCTGCGAGCATTTCTACATGTCGCTTCCAATTCAACGCAGTGTCCAAAGTCAACCCCAAGAAACTGGCCTCATCACTACAGGTAAGAGTCTTATTGTTAATATTAATCTTTAGATTCTGCTGACTATTAATTGTTAATATTTTGGTCTTTTTTATGTTTAAATTTAAATTATTTGTTATGAACCAATCATTATACAAGGCTACTGCATTTTCGAGAGTGTTAACGAGGTTCGCACCTTCTCTGCTTCTGACTATCGCTGAAGTATCATCAGCAAACATCAAAGTGAGGTTTCCGGTTGCAGTTGGCAGATCGTTGATGTAGAACAGGAATAGCAGCGGTCCCAATACTGAACCTTGAGGAACTTTATTGTTGTATATTATCAGAAGGGATGATTTACTACAAAGAGAAACCCAAAAATAGTGCAGTTAACGCTGGTGGTAGTTCATAGTATTAATTTGTTGATTGAATTTGAACTATGAGTGGCGTTTGAAACTCATTCGTTACCGTACATAACCGCTGTTATTGGTGCACTATATATGTGATTTATAACGATTTGGAATCCTGGAGCTTTAGAATATCTTATTCCGTACATACATCTCTTTATCGCGTCAGCTCTTGTATTTCATTAGCTGCATTTAAAATAGGTTGTATACATTTTCTCCGAAAAACAAACTTGCTTTACCTGACCAGATATCAAAACAAGCTGTATTTTCAAATATGTATTATAATAATGTAAAAGCAACACTAACTACATAAATATTATGGAATTATAATTTTAACAGTAACCGCGGTAAAACGATTTCGTATGCGCAAAGTTTATGAATTATTAAACAGGTTTCTAAACGTCACGCCTAATTTAAATGTCTTAACGGACGTAGCTTTATAACTACAAAAATTAAATTCGCCGCATGGTGCAGGAGATTGAATGGAACATTGCGACAAATTGCGCCAGCTCAGAGTAAATATAATATTTGAGGTGTTAATGGAATATTAGCCAAACGTTGTTTGTAGATATTTGATATTCTTGTTTTCATCTTTAGAGCAGAATTACTGCAATAGCCTTACTGTATCCTTACCCATCTAAATTTTTGAAACACAATTCTCCCTCTAATCATCTTAATATACTCATTGTATACGTCTCACTTAATAGCAAGATGTAATGAAATAATAAAATAAAATGTCATTCTGTTTAAATAAAATAATTTCCCTTTTATACCAAAATAAGTAAATAAACAACCAATACAGTTTCTTATTTAGGAAAGTAAATAAGGATAAGTGTTTTGGTTTATTTCGTTTGAATCGCCCAGTATATGACTTACCTTTATGGCTGCTCAGGGTTGTGTTCGGAAATGTGTTCTTATTCCTTACAAGTTTGGTCGCTATGTTCAAATTTAATGCCGGTGAAATGTTTAAAAAGAAATTAAATTACAATAAAAGAAACACAATAACAACATTTTTATTAACAAAATTCTTTCGCTGATTAACGTTCAGAAACTCTATGATTGGACATTTAAACAACCGTAAATACTCAAAGAAAATGGCGTGTGTTTGGCACATTTTCATTGAATTGTTCGACAATTACTATGATGTCACAACTCTGCGAAGAAATTTTTTACAATGTTCTCCCTTCGGTATCTATATAGCTAGCTACTAATCTCGGGGACGCCAATTACTATCCAATACCGATGAATTATCATTTGAAAATAGAGAGCTCCGATTGGTTGTTCCGGTTTTGAACATCTAACCGGCGTTTTTCGGTAATATAATCATATTTTTAAAATCTAAAAGCTTTGTTGAATATCCAATTCAATAACAAATTCTTTTTCAGCATATTTCAAAATATCAAATGGCTAAATTTCATCACTATTGACAAATAGATAGTGGTTGCATGGTTTTTCCAGAAATTCCTTGGTAAATCCAAATGATGGTATAAATGCTTTGAGTTACTGGCTTTAAAATGTTTGTATTTGAAGTTTCAAGGAGATTCTTCCCAGAGAAGAAAATTTAAATGGCAGATCTTGTCTGTTCGGCAGGTATTAATTTTGTTACTTTCCTCTCTTTAAAGTGATTAGAATTCTGAACTTTCATTGTTTAGATAAGGTTTATTACATGGTAAATTATCAAAATAATCAATATATCATTACATATATTTAACACATTCGGGGTTCGGAACTGTCAAAATGAAATTCTTAAATTACTAATAAAAGTATAAATTCTAATTATTTGACCCTATGGTAATAAGAAATCCTCTCTATGCTGTCTTTCTAAAGTGATTAAAAGTTACATTCGATTATATTAAAAAAAAAGTTTGTTGGCTTAAAATATACTAAGTGGTTCCAAAAGTTACGGACGTTAATCAGTTAATAAGTCGTTTACAGTAGAAGTTCATTTTTTATCGGACAGACGTTTTAATATACAATTTTGAATTTAGAGTCACTATTGGTCGTTTGATTTATTGTAGAGATGTTTCATGACAATATGCATGTCGGTTAACTAACAACAAATCGACAAATTGCAGTATAGTTTGTATGATTTGCATTTAGTATGAGCAAAATTTGAACACTATTAATAAGATAAACATGTCAACACATGATACAACTTGCGATGCACAATTACAAATTCTAGAAACTGAAATGGCGATTTATTGCCCTTAATATTTATTTTAGGAAATTATGTTCAATATAAAGGTTTGTTAGGAAATTTTAACCTACATTTCAAAATATTTGAGAGATAGGTACGGATTACAATTAGATGGATAATATATAATGTATGCAGATAGAGATATCGTTACAGAATTTTGTTTAAAATTATAAAAGAAACGTGCTCGAACTGCATGTCGCTTTTTCTTTTAGTAATATATGTAGCTTTAAACAGTTAAGATGCTTATAATTTATTACGAACGATATAACTCATCTAGAAATCTGATATTTTGAAACCATATTAAAGGTAATGCTCGCAGGATAGCCGCTAATGTATTCATTATATCATCAAAACGGCATCATCGAGATGTGTAATAATAACAATACCGGGCCTCGGTAATTACATAATTATCATTAACGGAAACTTGCGCGTAGCCATTGGTCACGTTTTTATTATTATTATATCTAGTTCTCCACTGTCTGTCACTCTCTGACCATGTGATGCTGCATAATACCATACATAGAAAAACGTGTGGTTCTTAACATCGGGCATGATAGTAATTGTTATAGAGGCTAATTTACGTACGCACTCAAATTTTTAAAATTATATGGTAGACTTGTTTACAGAAAAAAATGGGGCTCAAATAAAGTGATAGAGGAAAAAAGTGGGAGGGGTGTGTTTAATATTACAATGACAGGCCTATACTTTTCTCAGATTTTCGGTGTGAAATTAAAGTGTTTAGGCATGGTGAGTTTAAGTCGAATACATTGTAAAAATTAGAAGGTGTTGAGCGTCAATCATGTACGTTACAAAGGCATACGTTTCTAACAGTAAATATCTTATACAATGTTGCTTCAGCATATGGGCTTGATATAATAAGACGGCTAGCATCAAAGAATAGTAACAATCAATGCAAATTTGAATGAAAACATTTGTGATGGTGTACCGTTGCTGAAATATAATAAGACAACGTTTCAGATTTATAATTTAAGTTTCGTAAACACTGGTACTATGGACAGCTTGCGATTGATTGATTTAGTGATAGGCTTCGCACACGCTTAAATTTTCTCTATAAAATTTTATCTATAAAGTTAGATTGGCAGCATTCATTCCATATCATTTATATCCTCTGCGTAAGAAACACAGCGATTATTGTGTCAATCGTATGTTTTGGAAAAGTGCAACATATGGTTGGGTAAACTTATATAAATATGATCTATTATGCCACTCAACGAAATGAAAAAGTTTAGGGATAATGCCTTTTTAAGTTCGACAAACCAACATTACTAGAAGACGCATGCATTTCAGAGGTGAGCAATTCTATTTAACCACAATCACCATAAGATCATCGAGAATAGAATGTACGTCAGTTTTAAATATTAGCAAATCTCTAGGTTTTTGCTAGAGAATATATGTTTACAAAAGACACCGGAACATATTAGACCTTAACCAAAGAAAATCAGTACAAGCAGGCATTCTTATAGACACATTCTTAGAGGTGATAAATTTGAAAGATGACTTTATATAATAGCAACATATATTTTTTATTCCATATTAGAATTATACATAAAATTTTAAGAGGAAAAGATATCTCGATTAACTCTACCTTGCGCCTAGGGTGCGCAATACAGATAATGTGTAAAATTTTTACGCGGATACCAGATGGACGCTAGCACATGGGATTAAGAAAACAAAAAATTATTAATACTTGTCTTACAAGGGAACCTCACGAACTCTAAATCGCAGATTATGATGAAACTTTGTCAGGTTGTACACTCCATGAAGTGTTACTCAAGGACGCTTTCCGTTGCTGTGGAACTTCAACTTTATGGGGTGCAATTCACCCTTGCAATTTGGACCAAATTTGGTTTCTTCTGAATAACTTTTAAACGGTAAGAGATAGAAAAAAAGTTTCAATGGCGGACTTGTACCGTTTAGTCAGCCCTTTCGATTAGTATAGATATGTATATACAGGATGTTTCAATAAACGCGCAGTGACGTATGTTGTGCTTTTTTATCGAATTTCAGAAATCGGTTATAATAGCCTTTTTTGTGATCAAATAATCTATAGAAAGGTAATTTAAAAAATAATACAGTCCACAAAAATATAAATTTTAGCATATTTCCTTATTCTAAGGAGATACTCTGTATGCTGTTATATTGCTGCATTGTATGTCGAAAATCAGTATAAACTTATACTAGGCGGTAAATGGTTATATGTGATAGTTTTTTACATCTAGAATCTAGATGTAAGAGCCAGGGAGGAGTAAGAAGGAGTGCTCGAAGTATCACTAAAGATTTCCTCCAGTAATTGGGTTTTGGAACCTTTGGTGTAACAATAACTATCACACTGACAAGAGTGTGACGTCGAGAGATTGTGCATTGTTGTTTGGTGATAGTGGAAAAACCTAGCATTGACTTTTGTCAGTGTGATAGTTAAAGATTTCCTGATCATGTAGAACAATAAGAATATGTTTTCCAAAAGCACAGGCATTAACGATTTGGCATCGTCGGCACCTCTAGCGGCTTCACGCTAACAGGTATTTCTGGCAGCCGGAATTTATAAATTATTGGTGCAAAAAGTTGGAACCAACTTAGCGCGGCTGGACTACAAGAAGTATGAACGAACAAAGTATGAATGGCTCACTTGCAATTTTCAGTTGAGCAACGGCCTGGTTGCATTTTGGAGTGTTATGGACCTTCGCATAAATAGTAAATTCTACAACTAAATTACAGGTTTCACCGACTAAACAGTTTGAGTTTTACTTCAAACATTTTCGTTGCATCTAGTTGCGCTTACGCTTAGACTGAATGGTGATGAGAAATATTTCTACGACAATATAGCGGGTGAGTGACTAAACAATTAATTTTTAAAACATTTTGATTATAATTTTTTATTAAATATGACATACAATACAAAGTAAATAATACAGTAATTTAAAGAAAATATGAAATAAAATTGGACAACTAAACAGTTTAAATAAAATATATTTCCCAGAAGTAGAGGAAGACATTTCTTAAACAGAAAGATTCATTGAATTCATTCGGGCAACGCCGACAATTTACAACAAAAGTTTACCCGAATATAGTAGTAAGTAGTTCTTCTCATCTCAACGGCACACAGTGAAGTAAATCTCCTAAGTACTTTCTAATTCTATTCCCGTGTGTGCCTATGCGTAACAATCAAACCGAAAAACAAAAAAAAGTACGCCTTTAATCATCTTCAAAAATTTATCCACGGACATTAAACACGAGGTGGGGTGTATCTCAGGGGGTGCAAGGGGCGACATCTCCGAAATCTTAAACGGAAACCCCACTTTTACTGCAAATTCGGATTCTAGGTATCTAAATACGAAAGCTTTGTCTGAAACATTTTTTTCGATTCTTAATAGATTGCGTTAAAATTCGCAAGAACAAATTTGTGAAGTTTGTTATTTAGGTCATTTACGGTCCAACTCTTGAAACAGTCATACCTCATTAAAATTAAAATGAATATTCCCAATCAAAATAAAAATTCAAATCTAAATTCCAAATAAAAGATGCAAATCCGAAATAAAAATTCAATTTCATAAGTAATAATTTTATGTATTATAATAAATGCTCGAACTGTTTACCCTTTCTTTCTTGCTTCGTCTGAGAAAGCAATGTTAAAAGGTAGTTATGATCTTCATTTATACTATTAATCATATCCTCACAAAATTCTAATTTTTTTTTTGCATTTTCTCTTGGTTTTTATGTTCCAGAAAAAATAGCAAAATAATTAAAGGTAAAGAAAAGAAAAATTTCAAACAAGACAGCTCAAAAGTTTTCGTTGAAAAGATTTCTTCCGTCTTCGTACGTCCCAGTTTTCTCACCCAAACCAAACATCATTAAAAGAGATATTCTTTCATGTTTAGTAATTTAGGTCAATAGTAATGACAATTAAGTAATAAGGACTGTAAAAAATACGAAGTAAAATATATCCGCCTTAAAAGGTAGACGGTAAATGATTTCACTTCAACACCCCGAAGTACCTCAAACAAAATAAGGTGTGTCTCCTTCAAGACGTAGGCCGTGAACAACAAATTTGTTCTTGCGAATTTTAACGCCATCTATCAGGAATCTAAAAAAAGAATATTTCAGACAAAGCTTTCGTATTTTTATAGGTAGAATCCTTTATTGCAAATTCAATAATAGTGGTAGTTTCCATTTAAGATTTCAAAATTTTCGCCCGTCCCATCCCCAGGTGGTAGGGGTGGAAGGTCGTGTTTGGTGTCCTTGAATAGATTTTTGAAAACGATTAAGGGCGTATTTTTGTGCTTGTCGATTCGATGTGTATTTCTCGAGATATATGACTGTCCTGGAGCTAGTGTTGGGCAAGGTAGTGGAAAAACACTATCTTTAGCGTGGACTAGACAGGCTCGTGTTTATTTGTCTCCGGAGAAGGGGTTCGTGTTGCTTACCGGCTTTCCCGAGAGTCGACTAAGCACAAGTCTGTCTACTCCTCGCTAACGATAGTTATTTTCTCCTACCTTGCCCAACATCACCCGGAACTTTTGGGATATCTGTGTATACTGATAACAGGTAAGAGAGTATGTTTGAGAATTAATGACGCAAGTTTAGTGACTTACCGTCGACCTACAATATAGTCTTCTTATTTACAAACATGTTGTATAGAAACAGCTCGACAGTCTAGCATATCTTGAAGAATTTAATGAGCTTTTGTCTTTAATTGTCATACATACTGTTTCACCTACAATTCCAAATAAAAAATGGGATATTTTATCGGTAAACGAATGATAAATCTGTAACACTAGAACTTGCCAGATAGTCCAGCAAAAATCTGAGTGATGGTCCGGCCGCTCGTGAACCGTGAGCAAGGGCGTGGGTTCTTAATTCTTAATTCTTCTTAAAAGGGCGCCAGCTGTGGCCAACAGCGAGGAAGCCAGGATTCAGCAAACAACAAACGCAAGAACTTCGTTCAAAATAAAATTTAATGAAAAGAATTAAAGTTGCTTTTATAATAAATATATAAATTATATAAATGTGTAAATATTGAAAATAGTTTAATAAACAAATGTGAAACGCAAAACAAATAATATTTAGCTTACAAATAATTATAAAAATAGAAACAATTAAAAATATAAGTTAGTACTTAACAATCAAATGCAATGAGTTGACGTGCATCAATAAACATAAAGATGATGAGAGATATTAAACTTAAAATACAAAGGTAAGTATTTGAATGAATTGGCTCTATATTACTGTTTAATTAATAAAGGTACTAACGTTTGTTATCCTTTCATATTTCACTCGGCGACGCGATAACAGCTGTCATCCCCCACCAAAATATATATTCACCTAAGGTGTTTAAGGGTACAAGAATGCACAAATAATATAGGTACCAATTGGCACGTCAGGTAGTTATGATAAATTAAATAATAATGAAAATGTACTATAAAAGCACATAAATGGTGTCGTTTGAAAAACTAACAAAAATGTGTAAATGACTGAATTAAGATTGAAAATAATTCACACTATTAAATTTCTTTTAGGTAACTAATAATTACTGATGAGTATTACAAATGCTAAATAATAAATATGCACAGCACCGTGTGACAAAATAACAAACAAAGTCTTACTAATTACAAAATAAACAAACAAACGATTAATAAATATATAACAACGCAAACAAACAAATGAGACAAACTAACGGAAATGTCCTGCGATGGTATTAGACGACGAAATAAAATAATATGGAGCAATCCTACCTCGGTAGATGTGTGCAAGCTGCAAGCTATACGTTCCCGTATATCGGCAAACGTCCCCGTTCCTTGATTTGACGATTTGATGGATATCTTTAGGAACGGTCCAAAAAAAATGGTGGCTCACCCAAGTACTCCTAGTGGATATTCTTCACCTTATAATAGGTACAGGGTCCAGTAAATTTTGGAAATACGAAGTTCAGCTCCACATGGATTTAAATTAAAGTTTCCAATCAATCTCCAGGTATTACAATAAATTCTCCATATATTTAGTACAGGACTATTTCCAAGTCTCATTAAATCGCAAGAAGCAAAAACCAGCAATCAAATTCCAAAGATAAAGGATCAAGTAAAAAAAGGAAAAAAGCCTAAAATCGTAATAAGTAATTACCATGTGCTCTTCGTAAAAAAATGTGACATATTAATATTAACAATTGTAAAATATAGTTTAAAATAATATATGCAAAAATAAAAAAGCTTATTATTATGTGATTTAAAATGTGAATTTACTAGAAAATATATAATTAAATTTAATTGGTTGCCTAGATCTTTTAAGCTTTGCACTAAACTGTCCGCACTTTGCAATAACCAGGACCGAAAAGAACGAATCTCTATGCGGATGCGTCCGCCTTGAATCTTCGCGCAAAAAATTATTATTTACAATAATCCCAAAGAAATATTAAAGAAAACCGCAAACAACTAATTAAATTATTTTAAACTTATAAACGTTAAGTGAAATTCCTTGACTTTTAAAAATATGAAATCAGATATTTAAATTTAAATTGCGACCACATGATAATGCTATGCTGCTCAAATAAAAATGACCGTTACAAATCCTTTATTATGATAATGAGTACTATCATAATAAATTTATTTATGAGCAATTCCCCTAAGATGTATTTCTAAATAACTTTATATAGTATAAATAAACGTCATAGATAGTTTTGTTGTTCGATTAGTGCTCAACTCTGCACTAACAATTACGTTGCTATTAAATTAGAGATATTTAAACTTTATTTTAATGAGCGGAAGAACATTTCTTCTTGCTTCTTGTATTTATTTCTTTTTTTAATAATTATCCCATATTAAGTTTAATTTTGAAAACTTGTACTTTACACTCGTAATCATTTACTCTTTAGGAACGATAAAAAATTACATTTTGCTTTTTTTCCAGTAAACTCATTACTTTGAAGATATTCCGTTTCAAATAAACCAATCCTTGTATTTTGTAGCTATATACACTTCAAATACAAAAAAGGAAGTATATTACACTTAACGTCAT
Organism: Cetonia aurata; assembly: GCA_949128085.1. Classification (NCBI taxonomy): domain Eukaryota; kingdom Metazoa; phylum Arthropoda; class Insecta; order Coleoptera; family Scarabaeidae; genus Cetonia; species Cetonia aurata. The sequence continues at coordinate 53,457,567 of OX421882.1, read as the reverse complement.
TTTAATCTCAAAGGAATGCTCTATTGCGAATAATGGAGACCCAAGCATATGGCAGATTACCACAGGTAGAAGCCATACATTAAATTTCGGGAAGGTAGCCCACCCAAAATGACAATAATAAAGTCGTTAATACGTTAAGGACACAAAGGTAGGTAGAAGTATACCTTAAAAATTATAAACCATACTCTTGCGGCTCGCATCACACATCTAAACTCTTTGCTTTGTATTTTTTTTCTCGCTCCTGATGATCATTCCTGCTCTCCTATTCGTGAACCCGCCTCTAAACGGCTAACGTTATTCTCGAAACTCTGTCTGCTCTCCGACAAACCGGCCCGCGGCGTTACCACATCCGGGCATATGTTTTTGCTCCGACGCGATGGTCAACTGTCATCTCTCTTCTCTTCCCTAACATCATGGACCGCTCGCCGTTGTTAATATGCCTCTATACTGGTTTCTCCCGCTGCCCGCCGCGTTCATGCCGGACAGACGGCCGATGTGTTTTTCTATCATCCTCGGTTGTTGTTTCTACAGCTTTTCTGTTTTTTTTTGTCTGTTCATTGGTTTCACTTATATTATTGTTGTTGTAGGTGCTGTTGTTTTACTATGAAAGAGATGATGAAAACAAACTCGTTTATAACCAGTTTATAATCTTTTTTCTATGCAATTCGTTTTGTAGGACAAATAATCAGATATTAAAGCATGATATAAGTAATTTTGTATGAAATTGTATAATAGCACAATCGTGAAATGATGCATTGTTTTGTAATGGTAAATGTAATAGCATCATATCTTAATTTAAAATTACGGTGATTTGTTTCTTGTTGCTGTTCGGTAACATAATAGACAATAGAGGAACCGCTTTCGAATTATGTAATTTTAATCAGAGTAACCAAGATTTAGAGAATACATACACATACAGCGAGTGCAAAATACAATAACACATTGCGAAAATATTTTATCTAACCTAAAGAAATTACGAGCCGATGTTCGTAAAGTGTTCAATAAAGCCAAATCCAATAACAGCTGGGATTTATATAAAAATAAATTGATGCAGTATAATAAAGAAATCCCTAAGGCAAAAAGGGACTCATGGAGAGAAAGTTCTGCAAGGAGCTGTACGAAACTCCAGCATGTTCATGAATCGACAAAGTTCTAGGCTACACATGTATTCATAAAGAGAGTTCACTTTCCGTCTGCGAAAATTCTGATAGGTGCTCGCGGGCCGGCCGTATCAAATCGAAAGCCAAATGTGCCAAAACATGAAGATCGCGGGCTGGCCACAGCGATTATGAGACCCGCAAGAACAAGTGGGCGCTGAGCAGGTTTTCGCCTTTGAAATCTGCGGAAAAAATATTCCTTGTCCTACTCCAGAAAGGGATAGAGGTATTGATACCATATCTCACAAAGATCTGCACAGCATATATAGCCTGGGGGTGCGTTCCAACCGCATAGCAAAAGGTGAGGGTAGTATACTTATCTAAGATATGTAATATACATGATGAAACGCCAAAGCCATACAAACCCATACAAACCCATAAACCTGCCCTCTCTTTTACTTGCCACATGATAGGTTGCTGGACAGCTACATACATATACGATACCGGGTTGAGAGAACAGGCACTCAGTGATAGACGGTATGCCTAAAGTCAATAGAAGAGATAGCTATAACGACTTTTCTAGATATTGAAGGAGCGTTCTACAATGCTACCACATATTTAATTATTAAGGCCTTACGGAAAAAAGGCGTCACACCGAAGCTTGTACAGTGGATAAAAGCCGGTCTGGAAAGAACGATAATTACATTCACATCGCCGACTGTGAATGTAATTATCGCTACTACCGAAACGAAGAGGGGTGGAGGATGCCCGCAGAGCGGAGTTTTGTTTCCCTTACTGTGGGCTACCATAGCAGACGACCAACCGAAAACTGATCAGAAAGGGTTTTTATTGGAAAACCTTTTTATTGAAAAATCTTTCCAATAAAAACCTTTTCTGGTCAGTTTTCGGATGGTCGTCTACTATGGCAGCAGAGCGGAGTTTTGTCTCTCTTACTGTGGGGTACCATAGCAGACGACCAACCGAAAACTGATCAGAAAAGATTTTTATTGGAAAACCTTTTTATTGAAAAACCTTTCCAATAAAAACCTTTTCTGGTCAGTTTTCGGATGTTCGTCTACTATGGTAGCCCACAGTAAGAGAGATAAAACTTCGCTCTGTGGGCATCCTCCACCCCTCTTCGTTTCTATAGTAGCGATAATTACATCCACAGTCGGTGATGTGGATAATTACATCCACAGTCGGTGATGTGAATGTAATTATCGTTCTTTCCAGGCTGGCTTTTATTCACTGTACAAGCTTCGGTGTGAGGCTCTTTCTCCGTAAGGCCTTAATAATTAAATTTGTGCTAGAGATCGTCGTTAGAGGGCGGTTCCCAAAAGTTCTGGTAGAAGGTATGCAAAGCGCACTAAAAACTGTAGACAACTAGTAAACAAAGAGCGACTATAATTCATTGCTCAGAAACCACAAGTTCCCACGTTTACGAGAAAAAGCGTGCTAGAGGGTTTACAACCACTAGGTAATGAAAATTCCATATGTCAAAGCAACAAAATACCTTACGGTATCGTTTGATCGGAAGAAACCAACACAACCACTATTGCCCTAGGCAAGTGCGGAGGTTGTGTGGAAGAAATGGTGGCCTTAGCCCCAAAATGACTATGTGGTTATACACAAGGGTGATTAGACCCATGATAGGATGCAGAACAGTAGAATGGTGGTCAAAGGTGCGTCAGGCGTGAGCGGCCAAAACGCTGGATAGTGTACAAAGGATGGCTTGTTTGTATGCTACGAAAGCAATTAGATCGACTGCTGCCGCCGCAATAGAAGTAATTCTAAACTTGCCACCACTACATATTTATAAACAAAGAACTGCTAGGTCTGCAGTGTGCAGACTTAAGCAAAGGCAAACACCGATAACTAAATCGCACGGTGCTGACCATCAAATACTACTACATGAACTTAAGGAGGCACCCCTTATGGGGGTGCCAAGTGACGCCATGGCTCAGAAATTTAACCTGGACAGGATGTATCAGGTTGTATATAATACAAGATGATAAGGACTGGGAGAAATGCTCTCCAGTAAGACTGGAACTGGTATACAAACTGCTCTAAAACTGATTATGGCATAAGAGATGGAATATATGGAAAGAAGGCCAGACAGGCCCTATCGATGAGCTTCAGTAAGGATACAACGGTGTTCCAGACTGAGGTGCCGCAATCTACTGTGTAGAGAATCCCACAACTAACAGTTACATAAAGGAGCTGCTCTCAAAGATGATAGGGCTAATTAGGAAGGCGCCTTCTAGGAAAAAGGGTATCACAATAGATTTGAATAGATCGCGGTGAAATAGGACAGCAAGCCACACCAATTCTAATCTAGTCTAATCTAATCTACGTTGATCAAGACAACTATAGCAAAAAATCTGTCTAGGAAATATTTCCAATAATAAACTTAAATTGTATATTGTGCATATTTTCTTTTATCACCTTTAGTAAGTTCAATGTCGTTTCTTAAGAGTAAACGATATCAGCTGATTAACTCAACAGACGGGAAACTGACCCCACCCTTCTCCATTTTAGTCTATAGCCCTGTAGAAATAGCCTGTTATATATATATTAATGAACTAAGAAGCACGTATGAGATCGGTATCAATCGGTATAGTAGCTTTCGATATTACAGAATTCATACGCATACAGATAATTAAAGATTTGATTATTTGTACTTTAAGGTGATCAATAATTACTCTCAATCTTCAATATAAAATGTTATGTGTAAAGTACTAAACATATTAGCAGATTAACGTTTGCATAAAGAACTTAGGGAAGTCTAGGATTTCGGTATAGATACTGCGAAAGCTTATTGGCGATTTCTAAAGTTACGTGTTTCAGGGAGGGTATGGAAGGATATCGTTTGATATAATAACCATGGAATTATGAATTGTAGGAAGTTAGAGTCCCTTGACTGGGTAAACGTCTGATTGTATTGTGTAGCTGTTTATTGAAAGTCACTACATCCCAAAGACTGATTAACAAAATTCAAAAGAAATTAGCGGTTAAATGCAATATATAACAGGCGTACCAAACACACACACAAGTACATAAGAATAATATGAGAAGTAATTACCATTACGTAAACATAATTTGCTACTAATAGAAAGTTTTTTGTCGTCACAATAGCGCACGAACGTAGATGGTTTATGTAATAACGCTTCCCGGTAGTATTCCCATAAATACATTATTGTGCAGTAGTGTTAGGTTTAGTATTTTTACAAACAACTTTGCTCTTCCGTTGAGTTAAACGTTATTCTAATACAGATATATTTCTTCACGTGACATTGCAATTCATGGCAATGGCCGTAGTCTTAGGATATCACAGCAACTTACATGTCGGTTTTGTGACACGCAATGGCTAAGAGACGCAATTATGATCAGTTTTTATTTAGGCTGATGCGTGGGAATGTAAGAATCGTATGCTTTTGTTTCCGACTAATTTTATAATGTTTATAAACGACGAAGGTGGACCAATTTAAGGAGGTAATAATTTGTAACATTATCTTAAATTATTCGTATTAGCAGATAAAAGCAGATATCCGGCTATAATATTTATGGATGCTACTCTACGTTAATGTTCAATTTTTAATCAAGAGTGTGCAAAATTACCTTGAGCCTAAGTATTTTATTAACTGAAAACCAGACTGTAACAATTCATTTAATAAGGTGACGCCAGGAGAGAGAATTTTTATGCAAATTTCAGAGACACGAATACTAAAAAAATGTTCCCCACGCGCGCACAAGAATTCAATAGCATATTGTAAGAAAGGTGAGATTCGAGTCCAACTTCATATTGAATTACCAGTCTTAAAAATAACCGGTACCTATACTGTTCATAATTCAAGTTGGGAATGTTAATGGTTTCCTGTAGAATATACATGCCTATGTATATTCTATACAGATATTAAATTCGCTTTACCGGTACTAGCCGATTTAATTTACTTTCATTAGAACATATAAGGTAATTATTAAATGTAATTAGTAAAAATAAGAAGGTTAGGTTATTATTTATTTTTGAAAAAAATTAAAAATCTAGTATGTGCACATGTAGGTATGTATGTTTTAATCTACTTTTATAATGTATAAATCGCCCATTAGTCGCAAAGCTTGTTAGTGTGTAATATAATCATAATTTATACATGGCAATTAAAATATTTTATCTAAAATTTAATATTAACTCAACTAATTGAAAAAGTTAATATTTATTTAATTCAATAATAATAAATCCAAAGCTGTTTCGACATGACATATGTTTAGAATATTCTGTTCTGCTGGATTCTCGTAAATTATATTTGTTGTTATAGTAGTGGACAGTTAGAACGATCCGGTTATCATCACCACATTAAAAATAGTATCCCTAAATCTAAAAGTATGTCTGTGCATGCCAATATGCAACCGTTTGAAGTATGTAAATATCTTGTATTTTTACGTCCAGTTTTGTTAGTCCAGAACTAAATTCAGTACTACAATCAGAAATCATATTATGCAAGACGCATTGAAATGATTTAATGTGTTTTCAAATCTAGTTATCACATGTTAGTGTCTAAAGCTTAATTAAGCGAAATAAACAATGAAAATGTGTTACGTTATAATTCGAGAGTGACTAATCTTCTCATAAGAATTCAGCGACTATTGACGTTTTCTTGGACGCTGATTCGAAATAATGCAATCGATGTGATTTGCTTCTTCAAGAAGGCTTATGCAAAAATAAAAAAACCAAAAAGTTACACAAAATTGAAAAACTTAAGGAAAAAATAAAAAATTAAATGCTGAACTTTAATCCAAAGCGTAATTAGTCAACACAAAATAGTGCCGAATAAAACCATAAAATAATATTGGTGGTTAACTCAGAAAATAAAGCAGAGTTAACTTATATATATATTGCTATGATATCAAATTACCTAACCTACCTAACTAACAACATACAGCAACAAACGTTTGTTATTGAAATAAATTGTATTTTTAATTTATGTATTTAACTATTTTGTAAATTTATTGTAAAAATTCAAACTAAACACTCACTATATCGCATATAATTTTAAAAGGGCACGTTTCCATGGATTTTTTAGGTAAAAGTTCCTTCGCTGATTGTACGAACGTGGGTCGATTAAAGGTTGTCGTATCGTTGGAAACGATTTTCTTTCATCGTGGATGGGATCTTAATGCCTAGGAGATATGAATGTTTGTTTAAAAACAATTGTAAAGGACTTCTTTTTCGATATTTTCCTGAGTTGGTTGTATTTTCAAAAACATCTAGAAATTTCAAAATTTAAATAATTATAAGAGTCATTTAACTAAAGATTTACTTGCCAAGGATGAAGTGTTGTGTGTTTTGTGCAAAAATGATGGTATTCCATTAATTTCGAAGAATTGGGGGACGTGTTTTCTATTCCTGGAGCCACAATCGAGGGACTGAGATACAACTTTGGGTGGCTGAGACATCGATAGCGCAGGTTTGGAGCTAGAAAGATTGTTGCAGAACTGGAATCAGTATTTGGAATATAAAGGAGCTATTTATCGTACTTAAAAGTAAGCGTTTATTCATCTTTCGAACTATTAACCGGCGTTCAGAACGTAATTAAATACTGAGGTTAGAATGATTTGATAACAGTGATTTTTAGGGAGTTTTGATGTTAAACAAACGTTTGCTGTTGTAGTAAGGTTTTTGACAATACGCGATTGTATGACGGGAGTTTAGCGGGAGATTTGAATTCAATATTGATATTTAAACAAGATATATTGAGATTAGTTTGGATTAAGATTCAAGGAATCTTATTTTTGTATAATTTAAATAGTATTTGAACTTACTTACTTACCCTGAGAGAGAGAATTATTCATCTTAATTGTTATTCAATTTTTATTAACTCAAAATAAACAAAATTATGTATAAAAACTTGGTTTTATTCAATATAAGATAATAACATCACAATTAAATAAGTAATACAGTTTCTACAATCAAACCACAGAGAATAGAAGGTCATTTAAGCTATAATATAACTTTTTTGTCGAGAATACAACCCCCCCCCCACGCCCCAGGCGTTACTGAGGAATATATACACGATTGGTATGCGGTGTGCTCAAAACAGGGAGAGGGAAAGGTATTCATTCACGTGTGTGCTATAGTGGCATCTAGGTATTGATGCATAGCTTATCTGTGGAGTCTTTTTATCTTAAATAGAGGACGCTGCATGTCTGAATGTTAATAAAACAGTGTTGAGTTAATTTAAAATCAATTTAATAAAATTTAAATAAAATATCTACAAGTTTCGTAGCAATATATATAATTACAATGTTAATGATAATCCACAAATATATATATATATAAGGCTCTACGCCCCTGACGGAGCTTCGCCGCTTCGTAATGAAGCTTTCTGAATCCAATTCGGTTGGATTAGTCCCATTCTTGCATCCTTTAGAGAGTCCATGTTCCTTTCGAATATGTCTCCACGACCTCCTTCCACTTTTTCCTGTCTGAAGCGAGTTGTTTCCATCTTCTTACTCCCACCTTCTCCAGATCTTGCTCCACCTCGTCTCTCCATCTTGCCTTGGGCCGCCCTCTGCCTCTCTTCACTCCCGGATTCCACTCCGTCACTGCTCTCACCGCCGTTTCCGGTTTCATTCTATATATGTGTCCTAGCCATCGAATTCTTTGCACTTTGATCACTTTAACAATGTCCTCCCCTTCCAATGCTTGCAAAATTTCTGCATTTGTTTTTCTTCTGTACTCGTGCTCGTTTATTTTTGTCGGTCCCATCATTGCCCTCATTATCCTCCTTTCCTGTACTTGTAAAGCTATTTGATCCTTCTGTGTTAGTTTCATAGTTTCCGCAGCATATATCATGGTGGGTCTTATGACTGTCTTGTATAACTTTATTTTTACCTTCTTTGATACATGTTTATTTTGCAGTAGTCTCCTATTTGCATAATAGGCCCTGCTTGCTGCTTGTATTTTTTCTTTTATTTCTTCGTCAGTCTCCCCCAAACTTGTAATAGTTACTCCTAGATATTTGATCTTCCCAACTACGTCAAACACCCCACCTGAGATATTTACTCTTTCCCGTGTCACCTTTTCTCCTATTTTCATATATTTGGTTTTCTCCCTGTTTATTTCTAGTCCCATTTTCCTACTCTCTGTTTCTATCTCTATATATATTTCTTCTATTATTTTTCTATTCCTGCCAATGATAACTAAGTCATCTGCATATGCTACTATCTGCCAACTTCTATTTATTATATTTCCCGTTTTGTTAACTTTACGGGTCACATATTCTAGTGCGAAATTAAATAGTGTTGCCGACAAAGAATCGCCCTGCCTCACACCTCGGTTAGTCTCAAATTCATCCGTCTCGCCTACACTAGTTCTTATCCTGACTTTGGTTTGGTTTAACGTCATTTGCACTAGCCTCACTAATTTAGCAGGCACCTTTAGTTCTTCCAGTGCTTTTATAAGGCAGCCTCTCTTCACCGTGTCAAACGCCTGTTGATAGTCTATGAACATCATTTCCATATGCATGTTATACTCCCTTGCTTTCTCTACTATTTGTTTCAGCACATGTATCGGGTCTGTTGTCGACTTACCTTCTGTGAAACCATATTGATAGCCACCCACTACGTCCTCCAAATTTGATAATCTGCGCTGCAAAATCTTTGCAAATATTTTGTATGCTGCATTTAAAAGCGTAATACCGCGGTAATTTTTACAAAGCGCTTTGTCCCCTTTCTTGTGGATGGTTATAATTTCCCCTTTCTTCCATTCACTTGGCATTTCTTCCGTCTCCCATATTGTTTTTATTAGTTTGTAGATTTCTTTTTGCAATTTATTTCCTCCATACTTTAATAATTCAATGTTTATGCCGTCTGGGCCAGGCGTTTTGCCGTTCTTCATCCACAAATACGGTATCGTAAAAATACATTTTTTGATAAGCTTGTGACGTTTCTTACGAGAACTAGAAACCGAAAATCAGTTAAAATTCAAATAACATAAAACAGTGAACGAAAGACACTCCAAAAACATTACTTACTCAATTAGATTTAATTGTAGAGAGATCGTTGTAATTGTAGACATTTTGTAAGACAAATATAAGATTGTTGTAATTTCTAAGTAGTCATAATCCATTTAAGGACTCCTGTTTTCAAAGCTATTCAAGTTTCAGATTAATTCTAGAACGGTTAACCGTTTGATTAGTTTTCTTTTAATACATTACTTCAGCAAGTAAAAAATTGGACATCCATTTTGCTTAAAAATGGGATAGAAAATTTTAAGAACGTTGAAACAAGATTAATTGATCTGTTTACCTGTTGATTTGTCATTCTCACCGTTAAAAATTTACTTATTTTAATAGATTATTTAAATTACCTATTTATTTTGTGTTTCCTTTGCTTTGTAATCCGATACACCGCTTATTAAGATTCACAAACTTGCACACTTTAGCAAAAATCTGGCGGTAAACTATTTGGTAAGTACCAACCCGCTTTTAGTTCAATTTAAAGCTGATTCTCATGTGACCAACGTAAATAAAAGCTACCGAATTAAGGCGGCAAATTTAAAAGTTAATATAAACACGGTAAGTAGCAAGAATCTAGTATTGTCCAATACGAATCCATTAACGTATGAGATACAGTTTTTATATTTATTTTAAAAGAGTCATCATTTTTATACTACAATATATATAAAAAATGTCTTTGTTTTAAACATCAATCGTGAACTTGCGGTGATTGTCAATTTCGGTAGATATAAAAATAGAATTAAGCGTCTCTTAATTTGTTCGGAAACATGTCATTATAATATTGGGCTTTGCAACATAATTATTTTTAAGTATTAACTCCAATTAACTTTAAATAATATATTGACGGGAAAAGGAGAATTAAACAACTCATAAACAGCAAGATATACGACTCGTGGGATGTGAACTGCTCGGAGGAGGAAATGGTTGGAATTGTTCCTTTTTTTTTCAAATTCGACCTCCAAAACTGTGTGCTGTTAAAACTGTATAACATACATTATATTTATAGGTCTAATGTATGTATATGAATTTCATGAGAGGCGACCCGCAGATTATATCTTTTTTGGTGAACCGTCGCAGCTGTTAGCTGTCACGTATAGTTCACTAGATCGATTGTCAGGTCGAAAATAACACGCTCATCCTTACTGATTTGAATTCCTCAAGTGGCGCACGAGACCATTATAACCACACGATGAGGAGGACAGTCGTCGTAAAGTCCAACCTGTCAAATTTTGTTTCTATTTTGCAACGGGTGCAGTCGTAGATTTCAGCGCACCAAATTAGTACCAGGAAAATCTCTTTTTACATGCGTAAAAATAATATAAGAGAAGGAATCTAGATGCAGAACTTAAGTATAGGTATTTATAACTATATATGATAAATATAATACTCCAATTCAATACAAATTATAGATTATAATATTCTCCATGTAGTGACCATAGATTCGTTGACTAATTAAACGGCAAATGGGTGTAGATGGAAGGAGAATCGATTTCTACAAAAAATCCTGTTTCTTGATAAAATATTTTTTTTTTACAGGTGTTGCCTCGTTTTTATGCTATACGATTTCATAGTACAACAAACATACATATGTATATTTTTAATTATTTTCCAGTGGAATGTCCAAAATTTCTATATTCCTATATTTTAGCGTTTTAACGATGAGAAACTATTTAGAGACGCCGTAAAATAAAATATTATTACGGGAAATAAGGGACACATTTGTCTTAATTAAGCGGTATATATATTAGCATTCAACTGCTTCAACTAGGAGTTAATTTACTTTCACTAATATGCTCTATTATGGGAGTAAACTCAGAAATAATTTCATGTACATATTCATTTATTTATTTCATATCTTTCTTCTAATCTTATCTAGAAGTATAAATTCCTTGTATACTAATTTTAATTATTTCAGACATATATGTATCTATACGACATTTAGTGATCTAGACATTAGAAAAGCATTTCTATAGTAGTAGTAGTAGCAGTAGTAGTATTTATTTTTGTAATATGACCATTACAGAAATTGTCATTCGCATAATTACGTGCATTTCAACACTTGTCAATAAATATAAATAAATAGATAAATAAGTAAATACATGAATGAATGAATAAATAAATAAATAAATAAAAACATAAATACATAAATACAAGTAGACTAACAAACATGAAAAAAGATCACAGATTAAAATCAAAGTTGGTAGATAGCTACACTGAGAGAAATAGATTGTACTCTTTAACATAAATATAGTATACCTTAATATATCTTATAGCTCCTATAGGGACAATCATATTTTATATTACCGGTGACAATATCTGTATAGTAAATTTCTGTGAATAGTTTTTATTAACTCGTATGGTAAAGTTGGTGTACTATATTTGTATTATTAATTTGAGCATACATGTTAGTAAATGTGAAAAAATGTCTAGTAGCACTGACTATATTTGATAATAACTGTTAAATTTTTTATTGTACCCAGTATAATGTAATATTTTACTATGTGCGATACATGATGCTCATACTTATCATATAGCCCTGTAGTACTTGCAATATTATTTTCTACTATAATAATGTAACGTCTCTTAGCATTTAAAATAGTAGATAGTAAACAATAATACTTATAATGGATCATATGCGGGCACTATACAGCGATACTTACCTGTAATTTAAAATATAGTACTATACAAGGTTTTACCCAGTTCATGCATAAGGAAAGTGGAATATTACACAATAAAAACTATAATATTGATTTTATATTTTTATTTGTCCTTAAAACCATTATTACAAAAATCCAACGTGTATTACTTTCATTAACATAACAATCACTGGTAGGTTAGATTTAGGTTAATGTTCTATCAAAGCATAAAGTACCCACTACGAAGTATATGCATATAATATCTATTACTTACCTTTGAATATATTAATTAACTATGGAAACCCCCACTCGATTAAAATGTTTTCCACGTTTGCATTCATTTCTGCTTACGATGCACAGAAATCAACGAACGACCAGACACAAACATGCACCGACACGAATACGTACACCTGTATCACACGTACATAACACGTGTCAGTAATTTTGTCGCGGCAAAACAGCTTATTGGTCGATTTCTTCGCTAAAGATCGACAATGAATAGAGCAAGGGGTGGGAAGAGCGTTACAAACATTTATGTTAGAAATTGAATATCCATCGAATACCTGATAATATCGCAGTCAATCGCAGCGACTATCTATATAATCCACGTCATTATATAGGCTTTCAGCAATAGAGTATATTAATTGTTACAGCCATAAGATGTAGATGGTAACATCCAGATTTTGCCTCTTACTATAAGCATGATAAAATCTGGTTATTTTACTCTTAATACGCCACATATTGTCGTTTTAACAATATTTATTTTAGTAATTAACATAAAGAGATTTACGATGTAATTTCTACAATCCATTTTTCTCAGTGTACATGTGCGGAAACTCCTCAACCGAGTAGCACTCCCTCTGCAACAGAAGACTTTTCACTTCTCTCTTGAAGTCAATGGGTGAGAGTTGTTTTATGTCCGCGGGTAAGTTATTGTATAATTTGACACACCAATAATCCATTGACTTCTGCGAGCAAGCTAGGCGGTGGTAGGGTATCCCCATTTCATACCTCCCTTGCGTGGAGTACCCGTGTAAATGACCATTAATACGATATTTTTTGGTGTTGTTAGGTACATGCATGACAACGGAAAGAATATATACAGATGGTAGGGTACGTAGTATGTTTCCAGCCGTGAAGAAGGTGCTACAGCTCTGATTATATTTCAAACTGCACAACACTCTAACGGCCCGCTTTTGCAGTACAAATATTCTATGCGCCTCCGTCGCCATCCCCCAAAAGACAACTCCATACGACATAATGGAATGGAAGTGAGGGTTTTATTCTCTTTATGGCGTATAACGCCGATGAAAGTCTATTGCTCAAGTCGTCAATGTGATTGTCTTGAATCAATCCGTATGCCCAGGAACTTTCCATCTGATGAAACACTGCTATCGGTAGTCAAAGAGATACTTTGCTGTGATTCATTTTAAGTTTGTTTGCAGCCAGCCATTTCTCAGCAACCGCAATGGCCAGTTCGGGTTTTTCAGTAAGTCCTAAGGGGTTTTCAGCATGTACTAAGAGCGATGTATCGTCCGCATATAGGCAAATATCAGTCCCATATAGCATACTATGGATAGATTTTGGTGCTTTGATAAACAAATAATTAGAAAATGTAAACAAAAATATTTGGCTAAAAACTGTCCTCTTCGTTTGGACAGCTATTACAGGTCTTAGCCAAGGAATAGAGTAGAATCCTGGAATAATATTGACCGCAAATATAACAAAGAAAGAATAAACAGAACTAACATGTGGAGGAACGTGTAAGGTAATGGAAAATGCTTTAGATCGATAAGTACACTCCGCCAAAAAAGTATCGCATAAACTAAAAAAGGGCATTTATGAACCAAGATATTTTTATACGTTCACAAAAACTTTGCCTCGTGTATGTGAACTATAAAAACACTAACAAAATAATGGAACTTAGCGTTTTTACTTTATTTTTTTTCCAAAAAGAACACATTTAGAAAAATGCATATGTGTAAGGTTTGCTCAGTTGTTTATTGAAAGTCTTCCTATACGGACAAATTTTAAAGTGCGAAGTCAGAGTTCTGTACCAACGCTTTTAAAACTAAAATGAGCAATTTAACTTCAGAACAAGTGGCTGCTATAGTTGCTTTAATCGAAGATGGACGATCTCAAGCATACGTTGCTAATTTGATGAACATCAATCAGTCAAGTGTTTCTAGAGCCGTAGCCAGATATAGGGAAACAGGCATTTACAGTAGAAGACCTGTACCAGGTGGTCCAAGATGTTCTACTCGCCAAGATGACCGCTATTTACTACTACAAGCATTACGTCGAAGACATGTAACTGCGAGACAATTGCAGAACGACTTGGCTAGAGTCAGAAATACTCGTGTGAATACTCAAACTATTCGGAATAGGTTACGACAGAGTGGATTAAGAGCTAGAGTAGCTGTAACAGCCCCTCGTCTCACTAGGAACCACCGAGTGGCTCGCTTAAGGTTTGCCAGAGAACATGTAAATTGGAACATTAATGACTGGGCCAATCTACTCTGCACAGATGAGTCAAGATTTGGTCTTTACACCTCAGATAGGCGTATCTCAGTGTACAGACGAGATGGTGAGCGCTATTCGCAGTGTAATATCAGACCTAGACCTAATTTCGCTGGTGGCTCTATTATGGTTTGGGGAGGCATCTGTTTAACAGGTCGTACAGAGTTAGTACCAGTAGACAGAGGTACACTGACTGCCCACAGGTATATAACGGACATTTTAGAAGAACATGTAGTACCATATGCGCCAATTATAGGAAACGAATTCATGTTAATGCACGATAATGCACGACCGCATGTTGCAATAATCGTCCAGGAATACCTTAACGATGTTGGTATTCCAGTTTTAGATTGGCCTGCGGTAAGTCCGGACATGAACCCTATCGAGCACGTGTGGGACCTCCTTCACAGACGGATACGAACCCAAAATGTTGCCCCAGCGGACCTGCATGGACTAGCAAATGCTCTCCGTGACGAGTGGGAGAATTTGGATTAGGCTTATATACGGAGGTTAATCGAATCTCTGCCAAACCGTATGCGAGCGGTCATAAGAGCCAGAGGTGGCAATACTCAGTATTAAAAGCTACTGTTATGACATTTTTCTTTCCAAAATTATAATTTCTTGTTTTAATAAAAATCTCAAGTATGAGTTCTTGTTTTTATTTGGCCTGTATTTTATTTAAACAATCATAGAAATTATATCTTAGAGCGCATTAAAGTATATTTACAACTTTATGCTACAAACAAAGATTATGCGATACTTTTATGATTCAAAACTAAATTATGCGATACTTTTTTGGCGGAGTGTATATTAATATACGAGTAACAAAAACTTCTGGATTGAGTGGATATTAGAAGTTAGGTATTAATAACCAAATGAATATGTTCTATCCAATCCTCAAAATTTTATTTTAGTATTATTACAACCGGTTTCGGCTATTTGCCATCATCAGGCGCAATACGCCTAATATTTCTAATTCCGAATATGTATCACACTATGATAAATTAATCGAAACCAATCAGAAAAATAATAAAAAATTATTCAGATGCGAAACAAGCCATAAAAACAATTGTTAGAAATAATTTTAGCAAAAATACCCAGTTCATTAAATACTCGAAATGTGCACTATTCATCTCAAGGTACATTTCTGCTAGTTTTACAAATAACTTCTCAGATGGCAATGATCTCTGAATAGCGGCTGTTCGTACATTCGTCTAGCGACCTTACCATTTCTTCGGCGCTCCCCGTAGATTAAAATAATATCTAATTTCTCTTGGTTTGAATACACAGCCATTTTTTAAAGAAATTTCAATTAAATGACGGTTTAAAAGATCAATGCTTTACCATACTTATACAAATTTTCGATTAGATATGCGCCTAATAATAAGATGTACAAAATTACTACTTTGACCTAAACGAGCCTTCAATAGCATAAGGGCACCATAAAACTAACTAACCTAAACAAGTAATTCAATTAAACGGATAGTTTACCATGAACTATTCCATTCCCTGAGATGTTCTAACACCAGATAAGATTTAGTAGCTCTCACTGATCTAGTTAATTAAAACTGAATTAAAGTACGTACTGTTCGCAGCCACAAACGAACAATCGGGCGGAAAGCGGCCGTTGTGTGTGTTGTATATGTAGCAGAAGACACAATTCCTCTTGGTTAAACTATATTTTTGGCGTAAATGAGGTTCCACTGTTCGAGCAAAGGGAGCGGATTCTATAGAGTGGCTTACAGTTGTATCTCCCCAATTTAATTTTCATTATCACACGTTAATACCTTGATGGTTATGTACAAGATATACCTTTACCTTTATATATTGTATACAACACGACGATAACAAAGATATGCCTAATTAACTAATTATTGTGTAGTATCCACGCTACAGTAAGTTTAAAGTGCCAATGGCAACCGCTTCCCAATATTCCAAATTGTTTAGAATTTGCTTTGTATAAGTATAGAATATCACACCTGTTTGTTATTTATAAAAGGGTGAAGCCTTACATCATCACAAACAATAGAGGAAATTATGACATTTCCCATTAGGATTGTACAATGTACTATAGTATCTGCTTCATTGTTTCAGTCCAAACAATTCATTAAGCGGTAATTGCATTTAGAACAACAGAGTATATAGGAAATTAAGTGAGTATGGATAAAAACATATATAGGCAATGGTGCGATAGGGAATACAAAAGGAAGATAAAATTGTTACAAAACATTTCTACCATTAAAATATTGCCAGTAATGTGATACAAAAAACATATAAACTTCTCGATTGCTTTATACGTTCCATACACTTTACTGAAGAGGTATTTATTTTCAATTTTAATCTATTATTGTTGATTCTCTTTTTCTCGCCGCTTTGATTTATGATAGGAACTAAAATTGTTGATAAAAATATACAATGACCGGCATAAATATTGGAACATACGGGAAATTTTTTTTTATTACTCAAATATGGTAATTTTTGGAAAAAATAAGATAAGCATGTCAACAACCTCAAAAAAAATATTTTAGCACATGTCACGTGACCAGTAACATGACACAAACTTAAAAAGTATCTCATAAATCAGCAAAAGGTTAGGTTAGATAACATTATATCAAAAAAAAATATTTCAAAGAGTTCTTCAAAATTCCAATTTCAATTTATTAGAAAAAAAATGAAAATCACAATTTCTTCAAAGTAAGTTATATATTTTTATTTTATCCATTTTTAGTAACTGCAATGAAGTAAAATCTTTCGTTAATACTCAGACAATTTTCGTAAAATCTTGAATAATTCACAGAGGTAAAGTGTTGCAAGGGATTTATACGATAAATTTATAAATATTTTTATTTTAAACTACATAATAAATACTAGTTTTACTGAAAATTTAATTTTTTTCATTTCACTTTGTGCAATGGAGTGGATATCGTTAGACCAAATCTAAACATGACATCTCACACCATGATTTCTCACCCAATAAAAATATTTAAATGGCTTTGAAAGCATTTGATAAAAAAAAATAGTTTTCAGCGAAAGTAATATTTATATTTGTTAAATTTTTCTGGTGAAAGTGCAAATTGATTACTCATAAACCAATTACAATATTCCTGCTTTCCCTCAGATTCGCTGAAGCCATCTTATCTTACTACTATTAAGTGAAATGCACGCTTTCGCATGTACCAAACCAGGATAATGGTTTCAATGTTGGGGCATTTTTTGCCCAGACAATAGTGTGTTGTTTAGCTGCCGTAGGTGCTATGCCAATGGCAGGTTCTGGTAATTGGAAACGTTCCGCAGCACTGTTTTTGCAAGATTATTTGTTTCCTCATTACCCTGAATGAATGAATGCTCAGGTACCCAAATTAGAGATAGATTATTCGCCGTCCCCACTGTGTTGAAAGTATTTTTACAGCTCCAGGTCAGCCAAGTTGCATTTGTGCCCTTTTAGTGCTTTCTACACCACCTGACTGCAACTGAAATTTTTAATTGATTTGGGTCTGATGTTTTTATCCAAAATCTCTCTAGCACACATTTAACTGGTATATATTTTAGCCTGAAACATCGTTGTATGTAATCCAAAGTTGTACTATTTTCTAACTCTTGAATTACGACAGAATATTCCTGCACCACCACCTTGTTCAGTCACCAGCAGGTGGCTGACTGCGTCAGTGTTTTTTCGTTCCATCTCAATTCCTCTCTGTTTGGAAAAAGGGTTGTGAAGTATGCATCGACTATTGTCGACTATACATCATGTCCGATGGCATTCGCAGCATATTGTCGGAAGTTACCGATTCCAGGAGCTTGTTAGCCACAAATACACGAATATGTGGCGATTGATTTGCAATGTGCTATAGGCGAAATGTAGTTGATCTAGCCTTTCTTTCCACAACAATGTGTAAGGGTGGTAGGTCCAGAAGTATTTCAATGTCAATGACGGGGAAAAAGCTATTGCTCCCATGTGTACTTCCAATTCTTTGTATGGATGTAAGTTTTACTGTGCTTCTAGTTTGCTAAGCTTTCTGTCACCATGCTAGGTTATGGTTGGACATGCTACCATCATATAAAGCCAACGAATTGGCTTTAGGGATATCCCCCGAGATATTCCACATATTCTTTGGCAAGTCTATTAGGATAAGCTTGCCTTGTCGGTAATCTTTTCAACATGTGGATTCCAGGTTAGTATGTTATCAAATACGTCTAGATGTTTCACATTTTCTGCAAATTCAAGTTTCGTAGGTTCGATAATGGGTGGTACCAAATGTTCCCCTCTCCTCTTCCGGGAGAACGGTACTATCGTGGTTTTGGTCGGGTTAATGTTTAGGTTATCCCTGCTACACCAGGTACAAATGGCTTTAATCACCTCTCGGAGGACTGAAGAATTTCCTTCTTGCCCGATCTTCTTAAAAGTATTTCAATATCATCGCCATAGGCTTGCAACTCGGCTCCTTCAGCGCTTCAATGATAGCCAACCTGGTTATCTCGCCGCCCAGTGTCATTATAGCAAGCCTATTCGTATGCATAGCGGTAAAAAAGGTAATGTTCTGGTCGGAGAAGGTGGTGAATCCAGCCTGCTATGATAGGTTGTGCCCTTCGCGCTAAACCACCTTGCATAGAGACTAAGGAATGGCATTATTAAATGATCTTTGTGTGTCCACAAATATTTCCTTGGATTTGAGCGTGTTCGAAATCCTGGAGGCAAGATTGTTTAGTGCAAGGTCCCTGGATTTGCCTTGATACACATATTGATGCATGTGAAAGGACCTATCTGGAAGAATTACTGTAAATTATTTTTATTAGATATATCTAGAAAAATAATTAATAGTAATCTAAGCAATATCTACGCTTATATTTTACATTTAGGTTATAAATATACGATCAACTCCACTAACAATTCTCTTAAAAATATAATCTAATCACAATTCTTAATCTAGCATTCAAAATTGTAATCTAGTACTTGATTTTTACTTTTCGTATAATAAAAGAATTTTCCAAATCTTACAGCAATTATGCCGGTCATAAATTTTTCAAATAAAATTCCTGAGGTAGATTGATTTTTGTATAAAGTTTGCAATATTTTAGGAAGGTTTTTGTGTTTGTTTGGCTAAACATGAAGTGACTAACTAATCTCAACTTATTTTTCAATTAGTATGTCTTGTGAACATTCGTTGAAAAGATAATTTCAAGGAGATTACAGGATATCTGATTTATCATCAGTAGCTAAAATATGAAAGAATTAAAAATTATAATATAGAAAAAGCTCAAAATATGCTAATAATATTTATTTCAGTGGACAATAAATTATTTTTGTTTTAATGGAAGAAAAACTGTATATCACAACTATTATACATCACGTGGATCTGATTATTTCTTCCATACTTTTAGAGGCTATCCGATTCGCCTAGTTTTGACGCCTTTATAAGCTTAACAAAGGCGGAGAGGTAAACATTACAGACAAATAAGTGGGGAGAGCGAAAAGGTAACTCCATTAATATCGTGGAGAATTGAATAATTGATAAACTAGAGGGGTGATGTCTTTAGGTGTAGTAGTAATTTTCGACATCGCAGAGTAAAGTATGCGAGGTATACATGCATACATTTACGCACGAAAAATATGAATACCTACATATATATTCATATAAGGAGCACATGCATATATGCACAAACATGAGTGTGGGCTTGGAATGGCTAATGTTGTCATTTATAAGTGATCTGGAGGAGGGTTGGTGTGCTAATGGCTATGCTAAAAGGGTTGCGCGTTTTTAAAGCCATGAACAAAATTTACGTTTATTGTTTTGTATTCACACAGATGTAAAGGTAGATTCATTCAGAACCATTGCGTCATAAAATAAACGAAGATTCCACCGCTGTATTTACACTTTCTAATGGAATGCTTTTAATATTCTAACTACACAGGTTTTTTTGCACCTACTTCGGTGTTTCAGTGATATAGATGCAATAGATTAATTTATTTGAAGTACTCGAAGTTGTGTATAGAAAAGATGTTGAGTTTGATGATTTTCTGTAATTTTCTACCTCGAATACTAAAGCTTGGTATTCGCCAAAAAGTTTTTGGAAATTGACGTTTGGGCACATTTCAGTATGCACTTGAAGCATTTTTTTTCCAATAAAAGTAGGTACTTGATATTTTCAAAAATAAGTATGATTAATATCTAATATTTTTTTTCTTAATTTATAAATAAATAAAAGAGCCTTAAGTAATTTTGACTACAAAGTGATATTTCTGGAGGACCAGTTGTTATCTTATCTCTTTTTGTACAAAAGATATGTCTAATTCTTTTTGCTATGGGCATCTGCATAAACATACCGCGCTTGTACAATACAGGACAAAAGATACTGTAGTGTGGGGATTCTGAAGAATCTGCGGTAGCAGAGTACGCCCTTATAAGACGATAACCATGAAATACATTTCAAAGATACTGAAACTGTCAAAAACCATGCTGTACGAAGCACGACTATGTGATAAAGCAAATTTGTGGTTTGATAAAAATTTCTTGAAGACACAATCCTGTAAGAGCTGAGTTTCTTATGCGAAGAAACAGTAGCAAAAATAATGTTTTCAGATATTAATGTAGTATACGCTATAGGGGTTTTGACTACGTAGATCATAAAGTATTAACGAACAAACTTGAACACTATGGCGTGAGAGGTGTTGTTGCGAATTGGTTTCGGTCGTTTTTATCCGACCGTACACAATATCTCGAAATTTCATTCAAACGAAAAAATACTAGAAACTATTTCTATTCATCGACTCTGCAGACGTGTTTAAGAGTGTGCCAACGTTCGGTTCGGGGCCCAATACTATTTCTACTTTTTATTAACGATATCGTGGAATTTATTGACTTCGCTTTGTTTTTATACGCTGACGACACTACTGCTGTGGTTTCTGGAACTGATCCTGCACAAATTCGCGATCGAGCAACAAACTTTACATTAACGCTTCTAAAACATATTTTACTTTTTCCATCCTTCTCACTCTAGGGAGAATTTCGAACTGTCGTTCGAAACATCAATTTAAATGGCGAACCACTGCAGCGTGTGCCGTTAATTTACTTGGTGTTGTTTTGGATGAGACACTAAGTTGGTATAGCCATTGCCGTCAATTGGTACTTACTTTAAATACATATTGTTACCAACCTCAGACTACGAATTTAGTCTGAGAGCGGTGTTGGATCACAGATGCTTAGTGACGTTTTATTACAGACAGATTTTCTCCAGAATGTCATACGGTATTATTTTTTGGAGTTCGTCGCCTGATGATGTTTTCCTTACCCAGAAAAGTATAAATGGCTACATTGCGGGCATTGTCAATACCGACACATGCCGAATATTGCCTCTACCCAGTGTGTATATTCTTGAGTCTTTACTATACGTTTATAACAATAGGTTATATATTATAAGTTTCTGGCAAATTCTGATGTTCATTCGTACAATACAAGAAATAGAGTCAACTTCAGGTTGTCCCGGAATAGACTGGAAATTACGAAAAGATCTCCAATCTCCGTGGGACTGCGACCTTTTAACCTGTTGCCCGAGCCTTTTAAGGAATTAAAAACTGTAAATAGATTCAAATTTGTTTTAGGCAATCATTTACTTGAAAATTGAGTTTACTCCATTGACGATTTTCCGATACTTTTGAAAAGGAGTGCAATAATATTTAACATTGTGTTGTCTAAATTTAAGTATTTTTTAACTTGAATTTACTATGTTGTCACCATTTTTATTTGTAATATGTTTATATTTCTGGACATGTCGATTGTACTTCTTTGTACTTTTTATTGGACGAATAAATCTATCTATCTATATGTTTTTTAGTCATAATTAAGGGTGATTTCTTTCCTTTTGTACTATGATTTTCCTCTTCTGCGAAAGATGTGCATGTAGATATAAGTAAGTAGTTATTATTTACCTATAGCAATAACGTTACCGTCAATATCATAATTAAAAGCTAAAATTATTGAATCTTTTTTTACGAAGATGCACCCAACATAATTATTAGAAAATTATTTTTTTTAATTTGGTTCTTTTTAGCTCATTTGGTGATACGAAGACTTCACTTTTGTTTCATTTAAACTTTTCTGAACATTTATATCGTAAATTAGAAAGTAAATCTTGAATTTTAATATCATAGCCGCAGTGAATAAAATCTCGCAGGAGGTAGACTATTTATTCGAGTTGTACTCGCGACTGAAAGTCTCCTATTCAAAAACAAATTACACGGTACGGGAGTATGGCCCTGCTCCGGAAACCTAATGATACATAAAGGATGCAAGGAAAAAATCGCGCGCCAAATAAGAGAAGAAAATTGCTTTGTTCTCGTCGTTGGTGAAAGCGTCGTTGAAAGTTTTCGCGCGAAATGAAAAAGTAGATCCGCCCGAGAGCCGCGAAATACATTTTAGAGCCTTCCCCTACCTTACGACGCAACGAAAGCTAATATTGCACATTCCTTGAGTTCCGGAAAATATTTTTCTTTTGTAAGTAGTTCAACGTAATAAGGATGTCAAGAACAATGTTCAAAAACTATGTAAATTGAGTTGATGACAAGTAATATGGAAACTTAAGGTTCCTTCTTTAGACATGAGAATCCATATTACTATATCTTCTTTTATTACAATTTTTTCTAATCTGTTTATTTCTTATATACAAAATGTACATTTATCACATTTTCGGTTTCATCAAATTTCACACTAACAATCACTATAGTCCTACCGTCAGTTTACAGAGCTCCGAGAAAAGGGATAATATCCACGGAGGAATTTAATTTAAACTTGTTTGGAGTATTATCGATACTGCCGATATTAAATTTTCTTTCTCAGTGCATTGTATGGATTTCTAGAATTCTAAAATTCCTGAACACGTAATGCGTGTAGTATTATTAAGAACTTGATGAACCTCTGCGAAAGAAATATATTTAGAACAAGTTTATGTATAGGATGTAGAGGATAAACGACCAAATTTTATCAAGTATATACCGTAAAACATTTTAAAACCGGAGGTAATGTAGAATAAAATATAAATTTTCTTTCATAATGAACTGTCACGTGTAAATAATAAGAACTGCCATTTTTGCGCGCGGGCATGTGTAGTCTACCATTGCGTGGACATGTTCTATGCGGGCACACCATCTTGGTATTGTTCAGTCAAAACTGAGCAGTCGTTAAGTTTTTGACCGGCGGACCACTTGCAAATTTATCCGGTAAAACTTTTCAGAATTTGCAGGTATGTGAAACAGTTGTCTGAAATAATTGTTATTAATTGGCAGTTTGTTAGGTGCAGATTTCTTTACTTCTGCTTTACTTCGCCATCGAGTTTGAGATGACGCTGTGACGCAGCGATTAGTTTGCTCACCTGGTCGCGTATGTATCGGACTAAGGTCTGTTTTGCCGATTTACCACTTACCAGTGAGGGTAATTTTACGTTTTCCATTCTGTAACGCGTAATTTATTTCTTTTCTTGGGGAAAGGCTCACTAATGCGGCTATAATAGAGTGTGAATCTGAGTTATTTTGGTAACCAGTTAATCTCGCTGTATATGATTTAGGCCGTCAGGCAATTATTTACGTTTTTCTTCAGCTTATGATTTTGGAACGCAATTCTTAGTGCGCCCTGAAGTAAAACCGAACCTCTTAAGAGCATATGGTCACACGAGGTACTGCATGGAGGTGTTTTTTTTTTGTGATATAAACTAATTTTTTGATATTATACACCACCTGTAAGACCCGTTCCAGACCATTGAGGGTTACTTTCATCTTATTCGAAGTCAGAAGTCCTTCATCAACCGGGAGGTCTGGTATTTGCATGTATTCATCGGGTGCGTCCACGTGTATGATCGTCACCCCAGTTATTTGTGGCATTGAGACCTTGCTGAAACACTCCAGATTTTTCGATTATGTTTGCTGGTAATGCTGCTAGCTAAATTTTACCAGCATATGTAACTTACAAAGCCGAAAATTTATGGTCTGCTTGGACTCGAGGAGAATCGCAGTCACCCACAAGGAATTAAAGTTACCGCTGGTGATAACTTGTCAAGCCACTTTAAGATATTTTAAGACTTTGTTAAGAAAACAATATTCGCATGTGCTGTTTACCATCAAACTCAACACATCTGTTGCAGCCGCTGGATGTTACCTTTTCATTACCCGCTTAAAAACATTGGGAACACATGGTGCATCCTTGGAAGCACACCCTAAAAAGGAATCTTAGACGTTAACAAAAGAAGATTTTCCTAAACAATATCAACAAGACTGTATTCTGTGCTTTATCCTTAAAGATTTGAAGTTTCTTCAAGTATTGGCTGGATTCTTAAAGCGTGGCCTGCATCCATTTAATCCATTATTTCTAATTGTTGCTGTAAACCTTTTAGAAAAATTCCATAAGAAGATTTTCATCGATATCGTCGATATGGATGTACCAATGATGTTTATTACCGTTCATATGCATATGAAATAAATGATAAACCTTCTAAGGCAATAACCTTCATTCGTCGCTACAACAGATAATTTGATTATTGAAACAAATGCCGATTAGTAGACAAGACCTGTATGCATTTTTACTCATATTGTATACATTCAGGCTATCTCAAGTACCTACTATCAAAATTCTTATTACAATAGTATGGGTCAAAATTTACTAGTCAAGAAAAAAATCATTCAGATAACGGATTTGCTAGGATTGTAGTACTCAAACCATAGTTGCGGTAATGTAAATACATAAACCTATTACAATGCACCGTTAACTTAAGAAGGTAAACCACTGCAATGTATTAGACTAATAACAACTTATACATCCATGTTCGATGAAGAGTTTGCAGAATGTTAGTGTACACTTAGAATACATCTGAACTATAAAGGATTATTAATTATTGTAAGTGCTTGGTATGTAACATTCAATAGTGCATCTCTACCACCATTTAAACAGGTACGTGGAGATCCAATTTATTATAACGGTATCAGTAGGCAAAGGTCATCCTCATATTCCACAGAAAAATAAGTAATTTCACGTCCATTTATTAATGAAATATTCGGGATAATTTTGCACTCTGACTTAAGGTAGTCTTAAAGCAAGATATAAATTATTGGATATAAATCAGTGTTTCATCGACAGACGCTATGATATAGTCTAATCGCTCTAGAAGATAATCGTACACACTTGAAGATATATTCACACAAAATATATAGGTACCTGTCTAGATAATTGAGCCGCACTGATTTCCTATTAATCTTTCGCTTATAACGGCATAGTTGATTATGTTAAGGAAATGTGTACTTCACAAATATAAACCGTGATACATAGATATATTAGAGCAGTTGGACCTATCTGCACAAACTA
Organism: Cetonia aurata; assembly: GCA_949128085.1. NCBI lineage: Eukaryota > Metazoa > Arthropoda > Insecta > Coleoptera > Scarabaeidae > Cetonia > Cetonia aurata. The sequence goes on along the minus strand of OX421882.1, from coordinate 53,431,957 downwards.
ACTACACAGCGTATGTCAAAAAGCGTACGTACTGTACGTATGCACGGGAATAAGGTAGTTCTAGTTCAGAGCAGCTGAAAGCTCGGTGTTAGACACCTGGTTGCGATCCAAACACTTTGAGACCATTTCACTGGCATGATTGACAGTTATGGAAACATCAGAGAATTTGGGGAACCCGTTTGGTTTTCAGAAATTAAATGTATAAGGTGTGGGAGAGAACAAAAATTGCAAAATTTAATAAAAGAAATGAGCATTCATTTATTAAATTCGCATAAATTGTCCTGCGCCATTGAACAAACGTTTTTGTAAAAAGTGAGGGGAGTTTATATTACGGCAATAGTACATAGTACATTGTTAGAGGAAGAATAATTAAAAGTGTTACTGTTGAGGTAATATAATGCAATAAAAACCTTCATCGATATCCAAATGGATAGTCGAAAATCATAGCAGCAATTTATTCTAGGAAGTCCAGTTAGCTAAGTTCTTCTTTCAACACAAAAAGACTAAAATAATCCAGAATTAGCTTATTGAAAATTAAATATACTATAATATATGCAAGCAGATTCAGGATAATGGCCGCAAAACGTTAACAAGGTGGTATTAACCTTACTAAAAATGTGTAAATATCTTATTAGACCCACATGTGGCACTAGCGGTTTACATTAATTTCGGTTGGTTAAAGAGATAGGAAGTAAAACCGTTTTTAGGAAGTTGTATCAGTCTCACCGCGGCAGGTGATTTGTTTTAAATCGTTTTCCCAACAACTTTCTTAACGTTTTCAGACAATGCTTTTAACATGTTAATTTAATCATCGTTTAGGTTAAAGTAATTAGCTTTTATATTATTTTCATGCCTGTTTCTTCCACATGTGCGCCACAGGCACTCTACGTTGAGGTTGCTGGGCAGATATTTCACGAATGGTTGCTTAGAATGTTAATAAGAAATCTTTAGGTTGTTTATATTTACGTATATTAAAGATAAGAAATACTATGAGACAGTAATAGTAAATCTTGAACTTTCTCGTTTGGGATTTGGTAGTACCGAAGGAAGGGCCAGTTCCAACGAATGATCTTGACGAAGCTCGTCTGGCCACATCGTCCTCCGTCTCATTTTCTTTTACGGTCGTGTAGCTAGGAACCCAGGCCAATGTTAATTCGTTTTGGTGTTCCACTTCATTTAGTGCGCTTACGTAGTCCCAAACCAGCTTTGAGTTAACACTTCCAGAACTGATCGCTGTAAGTGTTGCCCGGCTGTGGAAATTATGGAGCTTTTACCTAACACGGTCCATATTTCTACTTCTTTGATTTAGTGATGAATTGCAGCAACGTCAGCCTGGAACACCGTCGTGTCCTGGTTGGAGCTTATGGGAAGGGCTTCTGGATTCTGGATTCTAGGTCGGGGAAAGTGGTAACCATGTGCATTTAGGCCACTGTTGTGCTACCTCTACTAGGTGGCGTCGCATGCCCACAGCCTACCCGAGCCAGCCCAAACTGAGCGTGAGCTCGAGCAGAGCACCAGCCAAGACGCCACCAAAGTCGGCCATGCTGGGTCAGTACTCCCCCAGAATAGAACCTCTGAGTTGGACAAGCGCCGGACGGTCACATAAAATGTATTCCGGCGTCTCGTCTTTTTGGTAGCATGCCCGACACAGTGGGCTGAGAGTCAAGCCCACGCAGTGCATGTATTTGTTTAGCTTGCAGTGAGAAGATCGTGGGATCGCGGTCTTATAGCCGCTCTAAGCGCCGCCTCCTCCACAAACAAGTCCACATAGGAGTGCTTCCATTGCCGCCGTTGGCATTGTGCGCATTACTCCTGTTACACTGAGACATGCGATGCGCTACACATGTAAAATTTCGTTCCTGTCAACCACTTGTCTCACCCTTGGCTACAAGATGAGACCGCCATAGGTTAGCATGGGCCTTATTATGGCAGTATACAGCCACAAGGTAATTTTCGGGGAAAGTCCCCAAGTCTTACCCAAATTGCGGCGACACTGACAAAAAGCCATACATGCCTTTTCAGTTTTTGTTTTGACGTGCTTGCTGCAGCTCATCCTATTGTCAAACACAACGCCCAGATATTTGACTTCGTTCGAAAAACTGAGAGCAGTGCCAAACAATTGTGGCGGTTGTAGTTGTTCCACTTTCCTTCTGTTGGTAAAGAGTAACATCTCTGTTTTACCCGGGTTTACAGAGAGGCCAGCTTCCCTAAACCAATTTTCAATAGATCTTAAGGCGGTTGCATTACATTGCAAAGAACACCCTCGAATCTTCCATCAATTAGGACCGTGATATCGTCCGCATATGCGGTTGTGTAGTAGCCGGACACATTGACCATACGGACAAGGTCATCTACCACAAGATTCCACAGAAGTGGTGACAAAACGCCTCCTTGGGGACAGTCTCGATCCGCAAGCCCCCTGACCCTAACATCCCCCACATTTATTTCTACTGCCTCTGCTCTAACATATTTCGCAGCCATCCTACGAGAGTCGGCTCAACGCCGTGCCGAGTCAGGCCATTAACAATACTGTTGAGGAACGCTTTATCAAAACCTCCCTCTATATGCAAGAATACACCAGGGTATACATTTTGTTGTCCACTGATCTTTCTATCCGCTGCACCACTGAGTGGAGGACAGACTCGGTGGATCTCCCCGGAATGTATGCATGTTGATTAGTGTTAAGTGGATACATCGGTAAGGCCACTTCTCTATGATAATGGTCACACAGCCGTTCCAGTGTTTTCAGCAGAGAACTGGTCAAGCATATTGGCCGGAAAGATTTGGCTAGGATATAGTCAGGCCGCCCTGGCTGTGGTATAAAGACTACTTTTGTTTCTCTCCATACCTCAGGTACATATTTCCAAGCGATGCACCCTCTGAATAATGTGATGCCCCTACCAACAGGCCTAGCAGGGCGTACATGCCCCTCTGAAGCAGAGCACGGAACACACCATCCGGACCCGGTGACTTGAACGGTTGGAAACTTTTAATTGTCCAGCAAATTCGGGATTCTTCTACCACCTTTTACGCCACAGCCCAGTTCTCCTCTGTAGACGGCAAGCTCTAAGGATCTTGCCATGCCAGTGCGCTGCAAACCACACTGCCTGGAAAATGGGTGGTCATGAGTATCTCGGCTGTTTCTAGGGAGGACGACGAAAGAGTCCCATTCTCCCATTTTAACAGTCCTAGTTGGTGAGAAGTATCTTTACTTAATACTTTCTTTAGACAAGCAGCCGTTGTGACAGATTCGATGGGGTCGCAGTAATTTCTCCAGACTCATCTCTGACCACAACGGATCTCCCTTTTATATTGCCTACATTGAACTTTTGTTGGCTTCCCAGTCTCCTACAGATCTGATTGATTTAGCTTTATTAAATAGCTTTCTTAATTTGGCATTCATCTTAGAGTGGTATTGACTCCACCATGGAGTTCTACTCCTTTCCGATGTAACCTTTAGCGGGCACGATCGCTCGAAGGCGTCCATAATCGACGCCTGCACTCCAGCGGCTAACTGGCCGAGGCCATCAGCTTGCAGACTCCCCCAGAGAGTCCAGCCCTTGCAGGTTGACGGACAGTAGATACCCGTAGTACTGCCTATCTGTGTGCCTCGGATTTCGGCATTCAACCTTTTGAACCCTAGTTTGATCGATCTGAAAACATATCCATCGGTGATCTGACATTAATGCCTCATCAGACGCCCACCAGTCTAGTATGTTGCTTGACACACCCACCGATGCCAGTGTAATATCAATTACTGTCTCGCACCGCGAAGTGACAAACGTGTGTTCGCATCCTCTATTGAGTACGTCAAGATTGGTGCTGTAGATAAACTCACTGAGGAGTCTACCCCGTTGCCAATAATTTGTGTTTTCGTTGTCTTGTTGCATATATTAATACCTTTACTTTTAATTGAGTTTAATTTGTGATTCACATAATTTGAAATATCACACTAACAGAAATACATCACTGGTAAATAAAACGCAATATCAAAGCAATATTTTTTTTTACTATTTTTTACACAAATCTATACTCGGCTTTCAATGTTCTGTTCTATATATTTTATGTCACGTATTTCAAATGTAGAGTTTAACTAGTTAACTAGTTATAGCGAGAGCACTGTTGAAATAAAAATAGCTGTAGGCAACAAAATCTGCTTGATTGTATTAGGACCTTTATTGCGTCAAGCAACAACAGTGCGAAGCACCGGTCGAAAACAAATGGATAAAAATGACTACGAGTGACAATTTAATGCGATGTTGAATGGACATGTAAAAAGCAAAACTTTTGGTTTATAAATCGTCAGCATTTTGCGAGAGCAGAGAATAAAATAGTTTGTTATGCAACCAATATAGGCAGTAAAAAAGTACTATGTAATTGACAGTATATATTAGTGTAATTGGAATACTTAATCGCATTGTAATTCCAAGTTAATTCATAACTTGCAAGACGGCCCACAATGATTGTCTGATCTAGGTAGACAGAAACAACTTTAATAATAAAAAATCTATCCTCTGATTGCTCTGTATGCATGCTGGAATATCAATGTACTCGTTTACACAACCGTACCTCCAAAAATTCAACTCTGTGTTACATTTACCCATTAGGTGTTCGCGTATGCGGTACTTACACCGCTTTCTTGTCGTTTACTGTGTCATCTGGAAACGAAAATAACATATCCAAGAACTTTACAAACATTTAATGAACCATAGTAACCGTTGACTAACTGTTCATAATGCACAAAATAACTGAATAAATGTTTCATACTAATTAGGACTTACTATAGTAAATACAAAAATATCTCGTGAGAACACAGTTCATCATACACCAATAATTGGTACCTATATTATAAATTGTATTTCAAACTTTTTATATCTTGGATATTTCGTCGTCCATTATACTTATACTAGGACTAAACGAAGATTACACGTTTATTCAAGTATACTTTGGAATTATACGATACACAATATTCCTTGACAAGGGCGGCATGATTTCCGGCGCGCGAGCGCTTATGTTGTTAATAAGAACTTTCCATCTTACAACAATGTAAGCGATAGGTAAGTTTTATTATTGCCGAATTTATTCAAAAATAATTATATACGCTTTGTACCTACGTTGTATTAGTTACTTCTGCCCTTAATATTCTATCAGTATGTTTATGTTTTAATTGCAAAGGAGGATTATTGTTCCAACGCATTCTAACAATTTTGGATCGACATCTTAACGGGACTCCTGTTGCTTTTAAAATGTAGTGGACTTTGCTTGCACAAACTTGTGCTAATATTAATTTTGCTCTATTTTGCAGAAGATCTACACATATACCTGCCAAAACCACCAGTTTAGTAACCAATGAGTTAAATTTTGAAGTTTCTGCTCCACAAATTAAAGGTTAAAAATCAAAAATGGAGGTTCTTTCAAAAGCCAAAGATGGCATCCGAAAGTTATCTGTAACCAGAAGAGATCTGCAGAATGCATCAACCTGAGTAAAAATAATATTCTCATATTGACAGGGATCCTTACAGGCCATTGTAAACTGAACGAACATCTAAGCAGGCTTGGAATAGCGAAGGAAGCCGAATATAGATTTTGTGGGGAACAGGATGAAACATAGTTTAACACCAAGTTTAGCGAATGGGAGAAAGACACCACCTCGAAACTCAATAAAAACGCCACCAAATGGTAGACGGATAGGTCCAAACCGGCAAAGAGAACTGAAATATGGGTATATGGGCCTAGAACCAAATATTTCGAAAGCTTGGGATATACCCAACACATGCTATTGAAAGATGCGTCCTGTTCAACGTTGACAGAAGCTACAAACAGCAAGAGATTATCATAATGACTGATAATCAAGCAGACTTCAAGGCGCCGACCTAGATATTATCAGTTCCAAAATGGTCTAGAAAAACTAAACGAGCTAGGCAAAAGGAACAAGGTAACTCTACTCTGGGTTCCGCGACACACAGGAGTAAAAAGAAAAGAAATAACATATAATCTCGCTAAGAAATGGGTTAGAATACCTTTCGTAAAGCCAGAACCTTTTTGCGCGATAACTAGCAGTATAATGCTGGAGAAACTCGAAAGTGAGTAGAGTAGAGAAAATCCAAATTCCGGGAGAATCTCCAGGGAATGAGGCAAGCTAAACTCTTCTGGAAAGGGATCTGCAGAATGCATCTACCTGGGTAAAACTAACATTCGTACATTGACAGGAATCCTTTCAGGCCATTATACGCTTAACGGGTTTCTAAGCAGGCTTAGAATAGCGGAGGAAGCCGAATATAGATTTTGTGGGTAACAGGATGAAACATCCATCTATCTACTCTCAAATTGGGCTGCACTTTACAACTCAAGGGCCCTGCACTTTGGAACATGTGAAATTGAATTGTAATCAGAATCATGTTCTTGCTTCGCCAAACTCTCTCCCAGCATTTAAGTAACAAAAGAAGGGTTGATAAGCTATGCGTTAGCTATTATTCCACAAGCAAAGAATGTTCCTTAAAATCGCATACATCAGTATATCGGTTAAATGTCTTCGATATACCAATTTATTCGGCTCTAATATATATTTCGTTCTACAGTCAAATATTTAACCATTAAACATGAGGGTCTTTCATAACGAAACAACCATTAAATGGTCATACCTGACAAAATGTAGTATTTAGGAAGATTTATTTTCAGTTTGTTCCATACAGCATCGGAGCAGTACTGGCAAATTATCAGACTACAACTTCATTAAGTATCTAAGGATCATTTCTAAATAAATATTTACTGGAATTGATACGATTAAGAAAATCGTTGGCAAATTATACAAAAAGTGTGATTCTAGATTTGGCACCTGGGGATCTCAAGTTTGACTGTGTAAGACGCAAACTGAAATTGTTAGGCAACCATGGTTATTCTCTGCTTCAACGATGTGATTAATTGGATACCGCCAGAGTGTGGCGTTTCAAGACGCTTTCCAAGGCGAAGCTGATACTGTACTTTAGTTTTAGAGAAAATGTTGCGCCATGCATACAGAATATTCTCATTACAAGCTTGAAAAATCTCTGGTATTTTTTAAAATACCGTTAGACTTTTATAGTCCTTTATTATTCCAAATAAAATGTTATCTAAACAACAAAATTCACTGCGTAGGCAGATGACCATAATAAACAAATGCAAATATTGTGTTTTACGCGAGGGAAATTATACGAACCCACGCACCGCTTATTTGGAAGATAGGCGAGCCCATATATCGATATATGAAAAAATAACGCATACAAGAGCGTGTCACACCGGGCGCCAGCCAATATTAATAATTTGTTTCTAGTTATCTTGACAACTCCGCTCCAAATGGTAAGATAAATTATTTAGTGTCGGAAAGCCATACGTCCGCCTAGATCGTCATCGGGGAATTTAGGACATTCCGAAACGTTTCTTCACATAATTCTAAATATTTAAGCGAATAAGGAATCAATAGTAGATTGATATGGTGATTCTAGTTAGTTGGTAACAAATTACACACCATTTAGTTATTTCTTTAAACTTGATTCAATAATGAGGTGTCAATGAAAAATGGTTTGAAATTGATACGCTCATGAATTATTCATGAATATTTGAGTTTATGATGCGTTATCTATTTATATCTGAATAAAGAGCACCGTATATTAATAATAATAATACACGTATGCAGTGGCGGCTCGTCAGGAGAGGCTAAGGAGGCTAAGCCTCCCCTATTATTTTTAATAAAATAAATGGTGTTTATTATGTATTAAAACAATGTTTAAGCATTGGCTATATACTAAAACAAAGCAATTTTTACAAAGAATTTATAATAAATTATTCATTACTTTATTTGAAAATGCAAACAAATTTCCAATAATGCATACAATTTTACTGCACGCATATTATAAAACAAGCAAGGAGGCTAGCCGCAAGTCTGGCTCCGCGTCGATGATTAATACCATCACGTACAATTACGGCGATAAAGAATGGGACGGAGGCTTGGCTCCGGTGAGATCGTAAGAGATCGGCAAGTTGTGATACGTTGTCGTTCGTAAAACGTTATCAGTTCGCACGTATGCAATTACATTTTCAATACTGCAGAAATACTGACATCAGTTTTGCATGGAATCGTTTGTTAGCTATTATTCAAACTTTACAAGAATACAGAAATAATAATCGTCGTTTTAATGATATATATAATTACTTATATTTTGACAAAGAACCCAGTCAGAAACGACATAGATTGTTCTATCAATCGGAAATACAAGAATATAAACAAATTTTACAAGATATACACAAGTTAGGTTTTGTTTGATTGACTGACTTTTGATAAATTCTTAATTTACTCAAAAACTTTCCGTAAAATTTCTTAAAAAACACTTTTACAACAATAGTTTTATTTTGACGAAATTCATGATCCCCAAATGTTCGGAGAATGTTAAACGTCAATTGAGATGTTAAATTTTATTAATAAAAACGATTTATATGAATGTATGCCGGAACTATATAAGTAAACTTATAAGCATTGACTAAAAAAAAAATTATTTTTAGTTTATCCTTAATATTAATTGAAAATGGTTTCTTTATTACATTAACACAAAATGATGTATTTACGAGCGGGTAAGAGTAAGCAATACAGTTGTCCGTGTTTAAAAAAAATATTAAAATATTTATTTTAGTTTTTTATTTATTTATTTATTTATTTGATTATTTGTCCAACAGACTATAAAATCCAGTTACAGGACAATAAATGTACAATCTACAATATATTTAAAAAATTAGTAAAATATAAGGTAATAAATAATAATAAATAAAAGATCAACTAACCTAACTAATGTTAACAATTAATTACTGTTTAGGGAACAAACTGGTCAAAATGTTCGGAGAGGACTACCTTTAACTGTTTTAAGTTATTGAAATGTAGATCGTTTATGTGAAAGATTTTGTTGTAGTTGTTACACATGACATATAAGGGCGACTTTAGCATCAAATTGGTTCTAGCAAACGGCAAATAGAAGGCAGCGTAGGGTCTAGTGGACATCCGAGGCACCAAGAAATTACAATGGGCCAAAAGCTCAGGACAATCGACAAAGCCGTGGACCAGGTTGAACAAAAAACATACACTAGTACATATACGCCTATATTATCATTGTTTTAAAAGACATAGATCTATTTAGTTGTTATTATCATCTATCAACAACTTATTTTTTATTTACCGTAGAATTTTATGAGTTACTATTATATCTGTTATTTATTATTAGTTTATTTCTGGTTTATTAAGAGTTTATTTTAACTTTTTATTAGCTTTTTACCTATCACCTTACACCATTTATCCATTTTCCTATTCAGGTAAGATTTCACTCTCATCTCTACGTGGTTCTTGCTAGACAGGTAATTTTATTTTATTTTGATATCTTTTTTATGTAAATTTTTATTCTACACTTCCAATGACACAGTAATAGATATAAAAATATAATTTATTTACCGAGAAGAGTTAGGTTACACTAGCCTCCCCTGGGCAAAAAGTCAAGAGCCGCCACTGAACGTATGGCATTTATGTAATACATTGCGATAAAATCCCTTAAGTTTTATGTCCAAGCATTCAAGCAACTATGTAAATTTAAGTAATACAGTTGCGAAATCTAAAAAATCGAGTTTAGATAACCAAAAATGATGCTTTTGTTCGACTTTGAAATGTATTTTTGTCAATTGAAACAATACCAGGCCTTCGTCACAATAATACTGAGAAGGCAAAATTATGTTTGTTTAAAGTTTTCTTTTAAGCAGTTCTCTTACATTTGTTACGTACAGATTTAGTATATATCACTTAGATTCACGTCCAAAAGATAGTCACATATATTTGCATGTAAAGTGCTATCGTCATTTTTTTAGTTTTACCACAAATATTTTTATCTTTTACAGACTAGTGGGAAACTTACTTACAAAAACAATGTTGCCACTATAGTAGCAAGTTTAGTCGGTATACAAACTACAATTTTTATGTTTGTTGTTGCGAGCGTTTATAAGAGTACACAATGGAAAATTCTTTTAATTTAATCTTAATTAACAACAGAATGACTAGCTTAAGAAGAATGTATACAATTCAAGGAAAAATACTAAAGAAATATCTCACTCAAAACAAAATTCCGCAAAGAAGGTGTATATTGAGTAAGGCAATAGTTAGATAACGTAAATTTAGTAGAATACAACATGATTCATTACTCGAGAATTGTTATTGCTAGAGTTGGAATATTTTGCCTGCGGACTAGGGTCGAAACAAGGCGAGTGTACACGACCTACATTGCGATGCATGCGTTATTTATACTTTACTTATTTAGTTTAGTTTATTTTTTATCATCAAAAGTTACATGGCATGTAAAAGAAACCATGTACATACTTAAATTACACTTACATATGTAGAAAATAATAGATTGCATGTAAATAAAAAGACAAGCAACATGTAGGAACTAATACTTAGCGTCAAAAAATTGTGTCACATTATAGAAAATGGTTCTTAATAAGAAAATTTTCACTTCATTTTCGAAATTTTTAAATTTTTCGGCAAATGGATATACAACGTATTTTTTGCGGTTCCGCGTACTATATTCGTGCAGGTCTATATTTTTACTGAAACGTGGTTTCTTCACCTGAAAAAAAGGATAGAATCAAGGTTTACCTCACTTCTGTTAAGTTTATTGATTAATTCTTCGCAGAACTGTATTCTACGATCTGGATCGTCTGTAGAAACATCATCTTATAGGAATGTCGTTGATCGAAACATTTTAAAACAATTGGATGACTAACGCGTGATGTTGCTCTCTGCAGCACTTAATAAAATGTCTACATCGTCTTCCACAAAATGGGGTTCTCTTTTGATCGGTTGGAAATGTTCAAGTTCTCTAAACTCTGAATAAATTTTAATAAAAGGTTCCTTGCGAAATATTTAGCAATTCAGGATAGTTCTGATTAAATATATCAGCTACTTCCACTTGACATCCCCTTGACAACTTTTGTAACCGATCATCAACATTTCTATACGATGACATTTTTCTATTAAATATTGCGTTGTTTATTAAAGACAGAATGTCTTTTAAAAAGAGATAAGATTTGTAAGTTGTTTCTAATAAAAATTAACAATAACACAGGTTGTTTGTAACAAAAATTACAAGTATACTTGCAAATGTCGAAATAATTTTACAGTGAACATCTCACAAATATCATACTAAATGGATAACATATCAATTAATTTAAAACTAATACCTGTAGTTCTAGTGTTACCATATTGAACCGATTTCAGTCTTAATAAAGTAAACGATTTCACTGGCGTGACAAAATTGGATGGGTCGTATTCTTATTTCCTTTTCTTTGATCATTTTTATCTTATTGCGTAAAAATGTTAATTTGGCGCTTGTTCTATAAAAAGACTGACGTTAATTTATCCAATCAGCAATACATTAAAATGACTTGAAGAGGTATAAAATTAAATTATGATTATCGTAAATGTCTCTGCATAAATTAATTAACCACAAACTACGTAAAATGATCTTATAAAAAAATCAACATTAATGAAATAGGTATTCAAATTAGTGTAGGAAAAACTTCAGTCAAAAAAGTGAGTGCAGACACTAAAAATATCACATGGAAGGTATAACCCTAACGCATAGCAAATGAAACTTATTTATACAATATAATATTTAGTATGGGTTCAGGTATTGATAAAACTTAATTTCTAGATGCGAATTTATAAAGGTTGGTAATCGGATTTAAATAAAAAACAATAACCCTTAGTTTCTGCAGAAATTTTATTAAAGCAGCAAAGTCATAATACCTAGTCCTAAAAAAAATTTTTATTTTCGGTTATGTGTAGGATGAAGCAATTCGATCTACATAATGTATAAACACACTTTGCAGCTAAAATACAAAGCAAATGGCATATGCGCCCCAGCGATATCTTTTTTTAAGATAAAATCATTCTACAATTTAATATTTCTCAAAAAGTAGCTTGGATTGCCTATCTAGCCTATTTCCCCAGGAAAGTATATTTACATATTATGCACATCGTTTGATCCACCTGTATATTTTACGGTAATTTACAACTGTTTCTGTTGTCATAATATATGACGCTCTATAAATATTGACAAGAAGCTCAGAAGATAATATTGTTTTCGATGATATTTTCAGTTTATCTTGGCTTATCTTGCTTGTGTGTTAATAAACATTCGTACGTTTTTTTTTTGTGATGCTCTTCTACAATTAATTATCTCGTTTGTTTCTGACTACAAGTGTTACTATCCATCTGTATATTTTCTACGGATATCTCATTAAGGAAATGTAACTTACATATTACAGAATAATAAAGGTTTAAAAATACAGAAAAAAAGAAATAATAAAAACGAATTGGAATTCCTTTAGAATTACTGTGTTACGAAAATATAATAGAATAACTTGAAATGCACACACAATATAAAGAGAAAACCAACTTTTACAAATGCTAAAATTTGCTCATTCGTGGATTAACTGTTCACTTTGCTCTTCTCTATTATTCGTGGTCATGGCTTATAACTAGAACTGCGACTCCCATTAGCGAACCAGATGCAACACGTGCACGGCTTTGTAATAATTGCTAGAAAATGACATAATAAGTATTGTATAACATAACAGTGTTTGGCTATACTTTATGTATTTGATCAGGAACTACTACAACTAAAATTTGATGCCAAGTCAGTAGAGCATTACCATCCCAACTTATTTGCATATTCGACGACCCTATATTATCAGTTAAAGGTAGCACCTCTACTTTATAACCTTTACATCAAACTTGTATTAATGGCATGGCGCGTGTTTCAATCACTGTGATTGGGCAAGAGGCCCTTCGTGGTAATCCTGCCCGCCATGCTACGATGACCTTGGTCGCCATTTTGCTGACTGCAGCTGATCACATAGGATACTTGTCTAGTGTATGTCAGTAAAAGACAAGAATGTTTTGCAGGAAAGAATGATTTGATGGATCTACAAGGATAAAATATACGTGCTTATTGACTCAATGTATTAAAGTCATGAAAGCAGCATCTTTAAGACAACTATTGTAATACAATTATTGTTAACATACTTTCAACACGTGCTGCCTAACTGGTATAAGTGCTTCTTATTACAACAGCATTATAAAACTTGAATCAATAATAACTATGATTGATTCAAAGGCATGATTGACTTGAGTGATGGAAACACTTTAGTGTCTTACGCCCCGCAAGCAAAGAAGTACGTGATTCTGGTGTCTTTGCTTCATGCTGACAATGCCATCGATCCTGAATTTGGAGGGCAAAAAAGGCCAGAGGTGAACACTTTCTGTAATTCCACCAATTATAGCATGAGCAGAAACGTCAAACGCTGACCTATGGTAATACGTTTTACAATACTGAATGTGATTTACATCGGCAATCAACTGGAACCACCGTCACTTCCCAAAAGACGTAGGTACTCAACCTGCTCCATGGAAACGGGTTTATGAGATGTCAAAAATGTCATTCCGCAATTTGCCTTACTCGTGCATATGGTATGTGTAGTGTGTTTTTTCTTCAGTTCATTTAATTTGTTATCATGCTTGTTTAAATTAACTAAAATATTTATTCTTTTTTTCTTTTGTACTTCGCCATGCTATTTATTACCTTTAGAATAAATAAAATTAAAAATAATGAGTAATAATAGCTATAGCTTTACCTATGGCTCTCTAGCGCGAATATTGCACCCAAATATTGAGGGTTAATAGACGGCAAATTTTTATTTTGCCAATAATTATTGTAACGATTACACTAGTTTACAAAATGATTTTTTTTTTCATGTACACTTGATCGAGGGCTACTTTTCTCATAGATCTTCTCCCGCTGAATTGGAAACTCAATGTTAATTTTTTTTTATGGAACAGTTTTCGAGATATTGTGAGCTAGATGTGTCCGCCGTTGTACTAAGCCAACATGAGATCGACACCAAAGTATATCAGAATATTTTAGAAATAGTTTTGGGTCTTGCTTTGTATTCGGTTGGTTTCGGGAACCGTTTCCCTCACGAGAAGCTATACGTAGTCAGCCAACATTTCTTCACCTCAAAACCCTTGATAGCGTCGCTCCATTGCCTTAATGGTGAAATCTCTCACCGTGTTCATCACTTACGTCACCAAGATTGTTCGGAAAAATTCAAGTGCAAACAAATACAAGAGAAAATTAACAGGAATGAAATAGAGTAATGGCATTCCGTACCCATCTTGTTGCAGTACTCCAGCAAGTCGGTAATAATTGCCTTTGAAGCAGGGCTTCTTTAGTTTCCAAGTAAATTGGCAACAAGCAGCTTAAATGACCTCCAAGCGTCATTTTCTAGTTTGCGCTTTTGAACATTTTTCTCGTATAAATATATTGTAATATAAATATGTTATATGTATCTACACATTTTTCTAATTCAATTAATCGTTTCGTGAGAAACGATACAGATACAGAGTAACTGTACTAATTTATAACTCCATAACATGTAATTAAAGAATTAACCGTCAGGTGTATTCACTATTTTCGAATACAGAAAGCATCCAACAAAGTTTTGAATACTTAGTTATTTTCGCTGGGATTACCAAATTGTTAGTATTTTCGCAAAAGGCAATGTTGTAGATAATATAGTAGCCAGTGGTTTACAGAGAAAGCCCCAAAATAATCTAGACAACTTCATACATAGTTTATCTTATTGAATGAACCAAACCGCGTTTATTTGGTATCTTGAAGATTCGGTAAGTTTGTAGTGGATCGTATTGACAGGAACACGATTCTCTTAATCTATCAAGAGGATCGCTTCAAGAGGAATACTCACAAACAATGGGCAATAAATAATTGGATATGATAAGTACGGAAAAAACGCAATAATCAGAGATCATAAATCAAATTTCTTAAAACACACAATGATCGTATGATAAAAAATTATCAATCCCTAGAACAAATAAAATGGACGTCTACAGAACGGCGAGATAAGATACTATTAAGAAAACATATACATAACCTCTGAGGATATCTGTCAACCTTCGAATGGAATTAGTGTTTTCCGAATACAACCATAATTCATCATTTATTGCGGCAATATACTATAGTAATACGTTATAGATATACATAGTTAATTTCTCCTTTTTGTCTATAGCAATTATACGCGGTATGAAACTTGCATTTGCAGACCTTACAAAATGTTTGATTAGTAAAGCAGGGACAAAATAGTTAGTTCTGCTGTGGTGCAAATAGATGGGACATGGTCAAGCTTTGGCTAGCATTGGAATACATCAGTCTGGTTAGTTCGTCAAGGATTGATGTATCTTCTGCTACAATCTTTCACCTCCGTATACTATATAGTGCTTCACTTAGAACTATTACACACTACAACTGTACAATTGGACCAGTAACTTCTTTGTCGTGCTCTGTTGATTAGACATTAATTTGGAATCCGCATTTAGAAAAGATCACTCGTAAATCTATTCTTATGAAACTGCCAAAGAATGTGTGCGAAATCAGGAGCTACCCCCAAAACTAGTCCATTGACTTTATGTAATGGTAGTAAGCCTGGCGATTAGAATGCTGGCAGGAAATGCAAAAACTTACATCTATAAGAAATATTATAATCTGGCGGAAGTGGTGTCTTCCTCCACGTCATCGACCCTAGAAACCCCATCTTCAACTCTTGCACCTTGTTTTGAAGAAGTAATCCAAATTACAAAATAAAAAAAAAAATAATGACGTGGACAGGTACTAGCTGGTTTACTGACCGTTAGAAAACAGAGCCCAAGAATCAGAAAATACTAAAGCGTTAGATATCACACCACGATTTTTCTGGCTGAAACGTACGGTAATCGATTTGTTCCTGGTCTGGGTATTTGGCAACTTAGTTATCCAGGAAAGTGTGGAAACATATACCTTTGTAAAAAAAAAAATGGTATTCCAAGAGCCAACACTTATCATTGGATCTAGGGCAGAAAGCGCTCTAATATTGAAACAATTATCCTGGTTTGGTACATGTTGCATTTCCGCAAACTATGTCAGAACAAAGGAACTGCGTAAACTTGATAATGAAGGTGTTGAAGTGGTAATTTTTGTTTTTTTTTTTACAGCTCACTGCAAACTTAAGAAGCACCCATTGAGATCCCTTTGATGGAGACGACCAAAAAGTACAGTTTTTCAGTCACTGTCCACACGTGAGAATCAGCTATGTCATCTTTGAGAAAACTGACTTCTTAGAAGGCTTGAAATACATAAGTCTCATTCAACACGGGGACGATTAATCGAAATATGTGAGTGATATTTGTTTCATCCATACCAATACTAATACACAAAAAAAGATTCCTTTAAAGAACACACTTTTAAAAAACCTTATTCACTTTTGATATCAAAATTTTCGTACGATTAAAAATGGAAAGTTTGGAATTTTGAGAACAATTATTCAAATTAAACTAAATCTTATGTATATGGCGTAGAGCGAACCGACACTTTATGTTATTTTCGATCAAGCAAAATATGGTACGTTCCTCACAACTGATTGTTTTTAATAGCGCATATTCATTTTGTAACTGCTGCTGTGTTGTTTGCTCTATGGTTTTATGTAGTATTTTATCGCCTCCGGTTTGTGTGTCATCCCCTGGTAATACTTGTATCTCACGTATGTATAATATATTACTATATTACAATTTATCAATAACGTTTTTTTTTTTTGTTAACCAATCAATAGATTATGGACATGAAAATTTCACCGTTTGCAAATTTAATCTTTTAGTTAATCAAATTGGAGAGAGTGCAAATGAGTACACATGTCATATTCTATAGGAATGGACCATGAACTAATTTAGTACTGGTGTTTTTAATAAAATTCTAATACAAAGGCATATTATCTATGTAAGTAATTTTTTTTGTTCAACATTTAGCGATATTGCAATACTTAATCATTTCGTTGCTTGAACATGATAATACAAAATTAAACATTAATTATAAAAATGAGTAAATAATATTATGCCACACGAATTCAGATATTTAATTATATACGGACTAATAGAAATAATTACGATATATATATCATGTACACATATGTTATATAAATACGATCCTCTTTATTTAACTGTACAACCAGCACTATTTGGCCAATCGCAGACCTTCAAAGTTGGATTGAAGTGGAGTCCTGCCCCACAATTCATTTTTATCGGTGTTCCCCAGCTGCACATGTAGTAGGCAGAGCAATCTTTGTAATCAGTTAGGTAATCTACGCCTTGTCCATTTACTGCCGAACATTTTCCTACTGGACCATCATTTGCATTTGGAACTTCTGTTGTGGTCGAAGTTGTAGTTTCTGTTGTGGTCGAACTTGTAGTTTCTGTTGTGGTCGTGAATGCCGTTGTTTCACTTGTGATCGTGCTTGTGGAGTCTTCACACGTGGTTTCTTCCGGGTAATCGCAAATACCCTTTTCCGGATTGAATAAAAAGCCATTAGAACAATCGATCACACTGTAACGCCCGTCGTAGCACTCAATAAATTTAGAGCATATGCCTGGATAAGGGTAGTAATACTGACCATCTGATGGGCACTGAGTATCAGCTGCAGAAACAATAATTTATTTTAGTTTGTGAATTTAGTCAGTCATTTTCATTACCAATATTTTCAGCACTCTCTTGAGCTCCTTCCTCTAAGGCACATCTAGCATTTTCTTTATAATCACACCATTGTATTTCAGAATTGTAGTGACGACCTCCCACACAAAGCAAAACTGTACAGATGCCATTATTGCACGCTATAAACTGAGAACAACTCCGTGGATCGGCGAAAAACCACTGACCAGGATCCGATGAAGAAAATGGAGCTGAATATAGGAAGCCGTAGTAACGTTAGCAACTAATATTCTCCAACGTACCTTTTTGATTCAAATCTTTCACTTGACTTGAATCATATCCACCATTTCTCGGTCTGCCTGCAGTTCCTTAGGTTGCAAAATCTGTTCAGAAACGCAAGCGAAAGTTATATTCTATTACCTTACCTGTTGTGAGTGTCGGTGAAATGAACAATATGGTGAGAAATATCCTAAACATACTCAATCCTTGCTTAATTATCGTAATAAAAGAACTTTACATTACTGATAAATTACTTCCTCATCTGACAACGATATTTAATGAGTAAAACTGTATTAATATTTGATAATCTATCATTTATATAGCTTGTCAGCCAGATTATAGACGATTGGCTTGTCATTATATTGCCTCGATTAAAACAATTATGCCAGTACATTGTGATATACGTTCGATAAGATTTTGGAGAAGTACTAGAGGTTGCGATAGATTTCAGGAAATATCGCACTGAGATAACTGTGATCTTATTAACATACAAATTAAACTTGTATCGCTGAAGATATGCAGACAGAGATATTGATATATGTGTAATTGTTTTACTGTGTGTATAATAACAGCAGTTAGTGCAATATTTTTAGATGATTGGGGCTATTCTTTGCTAATATACTGAATCGATTTATCTTTGAACTAGTTTAATCGAAAACACTACATTTTACCTACGGAAATGCCCATGAAGCAAGTGCACATTATTTACTAACACTAAATATTTCCGCTTTATAATAGTCGCGATTTATCGAAGCATGGAAATGCTATCTTTCTCTTTCAAATTTCAATTCAATAAATAAATATTGATTAGTATGGAAACAGTATTAATTTTTACTATCAAAAACTGTATACTTACTATTAAAAATTTTCCGAGTTACTACATATAATATTGCTGTTCCTTCAATTTCTTAAACTCTTGGATTATATTTTTAAGAATAAAAATATATAAAAATTTACAAAATCAAGTCACAGCTTACCCTTAAGCAAATGTTCATTCATATCGTGGACAGCTGTATATGCCCACATCAATGGAAATGGTCTTAAACTAAATCTGCACTTAGAGTGGTTGAAATATGCGTGTTCCAAATAATAAACGGAAACACCAACAATGCCTCCTTAGACGAGGAACGTTTGTTTCGGTAAATATTTTTAAGACCTTATGGATACAGTCACATATATAAAATAATATTAACTTTATTCTGCGGAATTCCATAAAAATAAAAATTCTCAAACTATACAACAATATAAGCAGTCCGACTGAGAGGTGAAAAAGAAAGTAGGATACTAACAGGTGCTTTCTGTAGCTAAAGATATACCACAGCACAGAATTCATTGGAAAATATACGGCAAAATTAGAAAGCAACAATTCAGTACTACATTAATATCAGAACACGAATGGAAAACACATTTTGTACATCTGCTACACTAAAACAGAGGATTTGGATGCATTCTTTCATGGAGAGAAATGTTGCTAGAAATAGAAGCTAAAAAAAAGTATTAGAAAAATAATAAGAACCTAGAACAGCACTTGGTGTTAGTTATTCCTTTAGAGCTCCTACAATATGGATCGAAAGAACTATTAACACGTTGGCTACCAAGGACAAATTAACTAGGCCAACTAGTCGTGTGTAATCCCTATACCCTGTTCTCCAACTATCCATAAAGAAAGGACCAAAGAAGAACATCAAAAATTGCAGAGGTATTACTTTATATTGACAAGTTCTCAAATCTAAAATTCGAAACCGGTTAATAGATAAAGAAATAGAAGAAAGGGCAGGTTTCCACTTAGGAAGGTTTGTGACAGATAAGATTAATTATTAAAAACTTTCATGGAGAAGGGACCACAAAGGAACTTAGAAACCTATCTAGCTTTTATTGATCTTAAAAAGGTATATGATGTTGTGTCTATACCATAGCAATGAAAAACGATATAGGATTAATTTTTAAAGGTAAAGTAAAATAGAAAAGTCTTAAAACAAATATGGAAGGAAAAATAAAGAAAATGCAACAAATACTTCAGCAATACCACAGCTCTCTTTTACTTACGCAGTAGTACCGCGAACCATTGAAGAATTGAATCAATTAGTCCGATGCAATAGAACAATAATGACTTATTGTTAGTTGGTTTTAGGCTATTTTTGCAACTAAGAGAAGGTGAAAGAGGATTGTTATCTATCGAAGCGCTTCATAATAAAATAGTATTAAAAACATATCACACCTTCCTAGACGTGGAGACCGCTTGTCGAAAGGATGTGAAAGGGCGTGCGCGCAGTTTGAACCCGATATAAAATAAAAGACCAAACAAACATTAAAATAGTTTATGGAAATTCCGGTCAGATACGTTCAAGACTCAATTTACGCTAATGAATAGCATAATTTGAGAAAGATCACGTTTCCGAAACCTTGCACGGAAGTTACTTGAGAACCATCAAAAAGTTAGGCTAATCAAAAAAAAATCATTTGTGTGGCCGAACTCAGGTACGCTAACATCGGAAATGTGTACATCCAGTAAGCGTGCAAACAAAATCCAGATATACTCAATGATGCACTAGTTAGCTACCCTGAGTATGCCGTTATAGCTCACGTTAACAGACGCCTAACGCTGCTCTGAAGATTCTCTATTATCAGGTTAGATATGGCTTTGGGATAGAAAAATCTCCAATATTGCCCTCTACTGTAACAGATGTGCTGATCACATGCCCGAATGAAGACGTAAAGATATATTGGAGTTTTTGTTTGCGGCTAGTGGCCAAATATCCAGGATTTTGAAACGGTTATCGATGAAATAAGAAAGCTCGAAGAAACCTCTGCAGCCCCAAAGAAAGGAAGAAAGAATGCATCGAACACTGCAAAACACTTTCGCTATGGAAAAAGAAAGCACTGCAAACAAAAAGAATTTTCACCATCCAGCAGTTTCTAAATAAATGTGAACGACAAGCATAAAGGCGAGACGAAGCAAGGCAGAAGTTACTTGGGAGTATGGCAGAATAGAAGGAAGACACTTTGCATTAATTTATTCATGAGACGTCACCTGCTTACCAACGAAAAATTCGAAATCAGATTTTTCAAGTTGTCACCCAAGCAGAGGATATTTATGAATTTGGCAAATCAAGGGACAACGTCAATGCCCAGACATCTACACCCACCAACTCCTCCAAACCTTTTGCGCAGCAGTATCAACAAGTTATTCCTCCAAATTGAGCGCAAAGCCTCCAGAAAGCAATGTGCAGAGCACTTGAGATAATAGCGACTCCCTGATATCTACCTTGTCATATTCAACCTTATAAAAGTTAATTACCTCTTCATTCACCATCTGCTTGATATATGTTGCATATTACGCAGCAATAGCTAATATTTTGAATATAATTTTGTCTCAATCTTGAAATGTATTGGCACTGGTGAATAAAATCCTAGCCCAACTCACGCAAAAAGTTTTTTTTCTGAAAACACCGTTTTCTTGGCACATTTTAAACTCTCCATGTACTTCTCTGGCGAAAGTAGCTATTCTCTCTCCTTTTAATTCTGGTTTTTGTTAGTAAATGCACAGCAGAGACATCCTGTTCCTCTACTTCAGCATCAAAATCGGATTCGGACTGACTTTTACAATTGTAGTAACTATAACTACATTTTGTCAACTACAATATTATAGTAGTAATCACCTATGTACTTTTTTGAGTGTATGATTATGAAAATTTAACATTTTTATAGCAAATAAAGTGTAAAAATACGAATAATTATTGGCAGACGTGCAGGGCGATGTTCACTTTAAAAACCAAGAGCTGCGATAAAGATATCCATATTAGAGATAAATAATAAATAATGTTATCGAGAAAACTACACTGAGAAAAATGGATTGTAGAAATTAGATCGTAAATCTCTTTATGTTAATTACTAACATAATTATTGTCAAAACGACAATATGTGGCGTATTAAGAGTAAAATAACCAGACGTTATCATGCTTATAGTAAGAGGCAAAATCTGGATGTTACCATCTACATCTTATGGATGTAACAATTAATATACTCTATTGCTGAAAGCCTATATAATGACGTGGATTATATAGATAGTCGCTGGGATGGACTGCGATATTATCAGGTATTCGATGCATATTCAATTTCTAACATAAATGTTTGTAACGCTCTTCCCACCCCTTGCTCTATTCATTGTCGATCTTTACCGAAGAAATCGACCAATCAGCTGTTTTGCCACTGACACGTGTTATGTACGTGTGATACAGGTGTACGTATTCGTGTCGGTGTATGTTTGTGTCTCGTCCTCGTTGATTGGTGTGCATCGTGAGCAGAAATGGATGCAAACGTGGAAAACATTTTAATCGAGTGCGGGTTTCCAGAGTTAATTGATATATTCAAAGGCAAGTAATAGATATTATATGCATATACTTCGTGGTGGGTACTTTATGCTTTGATAGCACATTAACCTAAATCTAACCTACTAGTGATTGTTATGTTAATGAAAGTAATACACGTTGGATTTTTGTAATAATGGTTTTAAGGTCAAATAAAAAAATAAAATCAATATTATAGTTTTTATTGTGTAATATTCCACTTTCCCTATCCATGAACTGAGTAAAACCTTGTATAGTACTATATTTTAAATTACAGGTAAGTATCGCTGTATAGTGCCCGCATATGGTCCATTATATTATTGTTTACTATCTACTATTTTAAATGCTAAGAGACGTTAGATTATTATAGTAGAAAATAATATTGTAAGTACTACAAGGCTATATAGTAAGTATGAGCATCATGTATCGTACATAGTAAAATATTACATTATACTGGGTACAATAAAAAATTTAACAGTTATTATCAAATATAGTCAGTGCTACTAGACATTTTTTTCACATTTACTAACATGTATGCTCAAATTAATAATACAAATATAGTACACCAACTTACGACTACCATATGAGTTAATAAAAACTATTCACAGAAATTTACTATACAGATATTGTCACCGGTAATATAAAATATGATTGTTCCTATAGGAGCTATAAAATATATTAAAGTATACTATATTTATGTTAAAGAGTACAATCTATTTCTCTCAGTGTAGATTTGATAAAATATAAAATCCATTGTTTTAGAAACCTGAACGCATACCTAATGTGAGATACGAAGATATACGAACCAGTCATCTTTCACCACGAAGACAAATGAAAAGAAAAAGTTATATGGATAAACAGAAGCAATACAAATTACTTGTTCATTGCTGCTTAGTAAGAGTACTAATCATCCGTTTTTCCTTCGGTATGCATTTTAATTTGCTATCATTATAAAGTGATCCGCGAACATATTTTTGGTGAAGGAATGGCATCTGTGTATACTGTTGCGGTGCTGTGTAATCGTATTTTGCTTTAAATCCAAGCACAAATTCTCCGTTGATTTTAAGCATTCCCTGATGGCCGGAAAATGATTGCGAAAAACATCGATCTGAAAAACCGCTAATAACAAGAATCCCAAATTCTCTCTACTATAAAGACTACCGGAAGGAAGCTTTGATTTTCTGGGAACAATTAAAAATGCTTTCAGTACACACACACGTATATGTTTGCTGAAAGCAATTTAATGTCGGTACATTAAAGGGTACGTGTTCAAAGGGACTGGTAAGTTACCACGGAACATCATTCTTTAGTTATAAGATGTGCCTTTGACCATTGTTATAGAAATACACACCAATCTAAATTAGTCTTTTCGTTACTGACAAACGCTCCGAATGTGGAATACACCTTGACCCATCTAAGCAATAACATCTATTGAGGTATTGTACCATCGCCATTCGAATTATGACGAACCTGCTGGT
Source organism: Cetonia aurata (assembly GCA_949128085.1). Classification (NCBI taxonomy): domain Eukaryota; kingdom Metazoa; phylum Arthropoda; class Insecta; order Coleoptera; family Scarabaeidae; genus Cetonia; species Cetonia aurata. The sequence goes on along the minus strand of OX421882.1, from coordinate 53,408,260 downwards.
GTTTCAGGGTTTTTCTACCTGCCGAACTTCATATAACGCGTGATCTAGAGTTTTATTTCTAATCCGAGAAGAAGGCACGTTCCCATTTTTGCTGACAATTAAGAATTTAATTGTTTCGACCGGTAGTCGAGCCTGTGTCTCATAGGTGAAAGGTGAACCTGCAAACCCTTCAATCATCAACACCATTTCTGTATCTAAAGTAGTTGTCTCAATTAATTTCATTATAGAGAAGTTGCTAAATAAAAAACGGCTGCTGTCAATTTTAATAAATCAAACACTGAGATCAAAGTTCCAATATTTAACGAATATTAGAACGTTGTCAACTAATTTTGAGTAGTTGATTTCATCTTGGAAATTTGGGAACACTCTATGTTATCGACGTTAGTCATATGAATCTTTTTTCTCCCTTAGTAACTTTTATCTCGGGTTTAGTCGATAATAAATCCGAACGACAGCTGGTATTTGTCAACAAAAATGTTATTTCATCTATTCGAAATAGTATCATTACGATGACTTCAAAGCAAAGCTGATGATTCGAAAATACAGTTGTAAAACTATAAAAACATGGAACATGTTGTAGTTTATTAAATGCTGCTGATGAGTGAAACGGTTTCCAATAACTTCTCAATGAAGGATTGGTTTAAAACGTACGTAGAAAATCCAAATATTGCCGTTGCTCATTGACAACGTCCTCGTTTGTTTATAAACTTTACAAACACAAATCAAACTAGAAATCATAAAACTTTTATTTAGATCGTTTGAGTTCTCTAAATGCATAACTGAAATTCCGAAATAGCAATCGTATAGTATACAGTATACGTTATACACATACTCACATCATAATCTGGCTATTGCCTAACTTGTTTAGAAAACAGAGCTTATTCACTGGTATTTATAATGTCCCATGATATATTTAGTACAAATGTGGCGCTAGGAAGTCTTAATCGGCGAGATTACGCTGAATATTTAAACTTAATCGGGTCCAGGAAAGTATTTTTATAATTAAATTGGTGGATAGCATTTCTCATTGGAAGACATTAAAGTTGAAATTAAATTTAACCTCTTTGTACAGTGAAGAGCTTTTTAAACATGGACACCTGTAAGCGAACGTTGACCTTATATACACTATGTTAGGAGTCGAGCAGATATGTGGGCTAGGGAATGTATTTTTGCCCCTGTAATTTTGCAGGTGTTCGATCGTTCAATTATGGATTATATTTAGATACTCTTTCGCTGCCGCTGGATTATAATTTATAACATTAAAATTCCTATTTCTACTTATAAAACCATTTTCCTTGAACTTTACAGTAACACAACGCGACCGATCCAATATCATGTATGTTTATGTAATTTCTCAATGAATAATGTATAATACAAAAGCATTGTTACAATTGCGTAAATGTCAGTTATTTTCTAATGTAGGGAATAAATAAAAGCTAACAAACAGATTTAAGTGTATGAAATTTGAAGGCGTCTTGGTAGCTGATAATTTTATTTTAAAGTTCTATCGTATCTACATACATTAAAACGTTTTAAAATTATTCTACGTTTCTTGTATAAATTAGAAATGAAGCAAATTTTATATACTATACGGGGAATCTATTGGTAGTAGGAACCTATTTTTTATACTTTAATATTTATGTGTGATGTATTGTAATGGGACGCCTATCTCAGAATTTTATTTTCCAAATTATTCTATTCTTTAATCGCAGAAATAAAGCTTATTTCTTTCTTTTTATATCTAAAAAGAGAAAAGATACTTGAATTTATTTAGTTTTCTTTTAAAGTGTAGCCCAATAATTTGAATGTTTGTAATTTTGGTGTTGGCAAAATATGGTGTTGATGTACGCGGTAGTTAGAAGTGGTCACGTACCGAGCGCAACTAATGGGAACGCTTCCCGGGAACCACGCGATCGGCTAAGCCAAGCGCACAGGTAAAATCAAGTAAGGGAGTCGACGTCAAGTCAGAGGTCGGGGAAGAACGACCAGAGAGTCCGGCCGAGTAAACGTAGCCGGAAAAAAGCCGTTGATGAGTCCGCCATTTTTGAGGTTTTGGCACCCTTTTGTTAAAGTGTTGATAAAGAGTATCTACCACCGTGTCGCTAGTACCACGGTGTGGGTAGATCAGTAGCCGGACCAAATGGTGCCACAAAGCGTTGCGAGGTTTGGAGCGTACACGACGTACGTTGTAGCTGTGTGCCACGCCCCAAAAAGGGGGTCCCAGAGTATCCAATCTGGTGCATTGCCAGAGGAAGCCAGTAGCCGAACCAAATAGTGCCACAAAGCGAGTAGCCGAAATAACCTTATTCCCCGTAGAAGACCGGTCAGTTAAAACCACGCCCAAGAGTGAAGACACCTACTACATAAAACCGCCAGTTTTATATATTGTCTTATGTCTTTTGTATATTATAGTTAAGAGTATCATTTGTCAATTGACTTTGTTATTCAATTCAAATCAGAATTTCTATTTTGTTCAATTAACCTTCGAACAGGGGCCCCGTTTGCTTCACGTAATTTTTTTTTATATAGTATTCATGAGTATCTAATGTTCAACCTTGTAGTTTATAGAATAAATCGTGTCAAAATAAATTCAATATCTTTTCATATTTTATCTAGTTTCTCCCTTAGGTCAATATTCATATACAGGGTCATATATTCATATTTATTTCAATACCCATTTACCACACGCTCTGAGAGTGGTTGTCTAACCAGGAGAAGTGTCCCATGCTCATTATTTTATTTTATATAAATTAACTATTTTATTCATAAATTCATGGCGCCCAACAACCCTTTCTAAATTTATAATTACATTAATGACCCTATTATTTATTAAACTTAGTTCTCAGAAAACGAACTGTCGCAGTATATTTTATTTATGTGTAGTCAAAATTGCATGTCAGAATAGGGCATCTCAGTGACCGTAAGAGATAGGAAAGCCACGTCTCGGTCTCTTTCTTCGGTCAATGGCGAAAACGAAAATTTGTTATATTCTGTTTTTTACGAGTTATAGCCAAAATTTACGTTTGTCGAGTTTTCGACAATGTCTAGTGACTCGCTTGTCTTTAACGATACGAAGAAAATGTTTAATATTCATAAGGCACTTTTATGAGTAGAATCGACTAGTTGATTCAGATTGTTATTTGATGCATTCGCTTTTGGCCTGCAGCATAAAGCCGAATCTTTGAAAATGTCAACCGTAGTAGGCAGTGGCGTAGTTAGAGAGAGTGTTTTTCACTTTTCTAATATATATAGTTTATGAGGTTGATTTCTACCAGTTTATTAAAATTGAAAAGAACTAATTATTTGATCCAGTGATGGGTGGAGACTGTGGCTTGAAAACTATAACAAAAATCCGAAAGAAAAAATCCCTTACCACAAAAATTAAAAAGATAAAAAATCTAAATACGTATTTCGGCAACTAAGTTGCCATCTTCAGTAGAAGTGTCGTAAGGGATTTTTTCTTTTGGATCTTTGTTATAACTAATTATTTGCATTTTTAATTTAAAAATTATCAACTCCTCTGTAGCTCATGACAGAAAAAAAAAAACTGCAACAGTAAATTTTTTCTATGACAGTCAAAGGTGGTACATGCGCACATTCACAAATCAAAAGACACTTATTAAATAATGCATTTTATACAATAGATGAATTTCTGAATTGTAGTTTTGCTTAATATTTCCATGTTTGTTATTCATGTTCCGATATATTTAATGTATTGACTTATACGCATAAATGTATGTGTGTTCTTTATTTTATTTTATTTTTTATTTACGGTGCTAATTTCTATAGATAGTTTGACATATTATTGTAATTTTTATTGCAAAATATATACATATGGATATGAATACATATGAATAAGTATAAGGCTGAGAACTGTGCGTGTTAAGCGCGTTTTGAAATGAAATTTGAAAGTTTGTTAGAAACTTTATATTCTATTAAAAGCAACCAAATTTATAATTTATGAAGTAAACATTAAAAGTTTGAAGAAAAGGTCGAGGAAGGGAAGCACTATTAATGTTGGAATAAGTGATATCATTCCATTCGCTAGCAAACGTCATTTTATGTAGCTATGCATGCATATATAAAATACTATTTAATAGAATCGACCAATAATTATATTTTAGCGGCTTAACAGTAATTACTATTCCTAGATAAAGTATTTTACTAATAAATTCAACGGTATGTTTCCACAAATTTTACATGCAATTCATTTCAAATTACCGTTTTCATAAAGGTTTTTTTTTTGTTCGTAAATCCCATAAATCTAAAATACAGTATTTCCCACCGCAAGTGCAAAGATCACTTGTTTACTAGATATAATTTTATAGTTGATCAAATTTTTATTCCATATATGTATTTAAGTTCACGGCGCGGCGTTCTCCTTCCGTATTTAGAGCAAGGACTATGAAATTATATAACGGTGTCGATTTATCTGCTCTCGAGTGTACATTATACAATGTACACTCGAACATTGTTTGTTACAACAAACCGTTGTACATATATACTCAACCATATAGCACCTTTAACAAATGGTAAGGTGATCTATTTATTTATTTATTTATTCACTCATTTATTTATTTATTTCTGGAGATGTAAATAATTACATATAGGAATCAAAAAAGTCAACCAAACACCTAAAACTAAAGACGAGACACACATATAAAATTAGTTAAAGAAATATAATACTGTCTGACGTCTTTTTAAACAAATCAATGATTTTGGCGTTTTTTATATAATCTGGCAATATATTGAACATTTTCGGTCCAATACGAGCAGTTATTTTATATTTTGAAAAGGAACGCCGAGTTTCGTGTATTTTTATCGTGTATGCTTGCATTTGCAATGAAATTTGTGCAAAAATATAAGTTGATATTTCAAGAACATATCAGCATGCTAAGGATAATAGCTTATATTTCACAAAAAACGGCTTGCAAGAATGGAAGTTGGTTACTTCTGCTATGCAACCAAAAATGCGTTTTTGGTGATAAGAAAGGAATTCTTTTTACAACTTCTGGTTAGCACAATATTAAATGTTAACAGATTACAACTATACAACTGGTGATATTGTTAAAAATTAGATTTCCCAAAATATAATTATATTCCAAATAAATTAGTTAGCCTTGAATGATGCAAAGTACATCGATTGTACTGAACTCAATCTTGAGAACCCCATTCATACTTATTTTTGTATTTTACTACGCCGCATGTAGGATATGAGACTTTGCATCTGATAACGGATTGATTGTGATAGTTGTAATCTAATCATGATGTATAACTAATAAAAACTAGGTGCGGATGTAATTCTAGATCAAAACATGATGCATATACATACATACAAAAATAACAAATTTCCTTGGAATAACGTGGTTTTAGCGAAAAATGCAAACAAAATTTTGGTTCTTATTGTTTTTCAATTTTTATTTTATAGAAAACTGAATCATTTTAGGTTGTGAAAAATCTTATAATATGTTCGTCAATTATCTATTGTTCTCTTTTCGGGTATTTTCGGTCGTTGATAAATTATGCATCAGAGGGTTAAAAAATATAAAATTCTTATATAAGAAAAAGAATCTGGTAAAATATGCAACTAGTATTCAAAATAAATAATATTATTATTGTATTAAATAATAAAAACATCTTGTGTTCTAGATTGAAAAAGTTTTGAACCAAAAAAAATCGAAACGTGTCGGTGAAAATATGACGTAACGACGGCACATTTTCTTTAACTCTCTGTTGCTTAATTTATCAACGACCAAAAATACAAAAAAAAAGAACAATACCTAAGAAGCGGTTTTACGGTAAAAAAAAAACAAATAATAGTAATAATTAGTTATTAATTTCATATTATTAATAGAAATAAAAATATTAATTAATAGACACAAATAATTGTGAGATTTACACTGTATTTGTTAGATGTTAAAATTGCTGCAATTTGTCTCTATTAATTAAAATGGATTTACATCCAGTAAACGCTGAATCTATTCAAATAAAAATATTATTTTAAGAACATTTATATTAACATAACATTTAATTAAACTTATGATTAAATAAGTATATGAAAATCTTTCATTTTGCACAATTTAGAATGATCCAACTTTATTTAAAATAAAACGGGAAAAAGAAAACGCCGATGTGCGTATTGGGGAAACGTAAACAAAAAACTTTTAACTTTGCCCAGAATTTTATTTACATTCTCCTAAATATTCCTAAAACCACGTTAATCCAGGGAAATTATCATCTGCACCCGGAAAACAAAACATTCCAGGAAATATAAATAATAAATGCATAAACCGAAATTCCATGTATCTCAATAAACCGACAAACATAAACTTTGCGGATCCCTTTATGAAAATGGTGATACTGTCAGCTCACCTGAGTTTAAATTGGAGTTTTACTAGTTATAGCCAGTTGACTAACAATTATGCCGATATCGGAAATTATGACCGACTAAAAGTAATGGATTCAATGAGGAAATTTTTAGTATGCGAAGACAATACAATTTTAACAACTACGAATTCATTTTTACTTTTCTTATATATACGCTATAAGCTTAAATAACTGGTAAAACTCTGTTATATATTTATATCAACACCAATATTTAATACGATATTTGGCATTAGTTATTCCTTATGGCCATTGTAACTGTCGCATCAGAACATTGAAGAAAAAAAATGGTGAATTGACAAACAAGAAAAACAAAAAAAAAATTAATATATCTAGCAAACTATAATTTTCTCAATTTATTCATTTGTTATCAATCAATGTTATCTTAATAATCTAGGATATTTATTTAAATAATTTTGAAAAGTTTGAGCCTTTTTTCTTATAGTGAATGATTAGATGTTACTGTTAGTTGACTCAATATAAAAGTTAATGCTCCTGTTCATCGGAGTTGTATGAGCACTCACAAATAGAGATAAGTATCTCTATTACACAATAATTCAAATGGACAGATTATTAGCGTTTTAGACTTAATACTTAAATCTAAGGGATGTACTGAAAACTTAAAGCTGCTAGTTTATGTTTCCATGAATGATTTGAGACTTCTGAAATAAATCTGTTATGTTTCTTTTTATAAGATAACATATTTTTTTCTCCTGTGCAAACTTAATGAATGGAAATGTTGGATTTAGCTATTGAAGAAATTCCTTGATTACATATTTAGTAGTATCCAAAAATAGGAAATGTCGCCAACGTATTTAACCAAAACCCGTGTAAAATATAAAGTAGGTACTGGAAAAACTCGTTTGAGTCAAACTGCACATGGCTATAGAGCATGCCGGGAAACTGTTACCTAGACACTACGGGTTCCGCCGGGGAAAACATACCGCCAACACTTTGCGAGAGATATCAGAAGTCGTACGTAACGCCGAATCGTTCTTTTCGTGACTTTGGACGTGAAGAATGCGTTCAATTCGGCCAGATGGGTAGACAATCTGGATGCAATAAAACATTCCTTCCGGGTGCGTTCGTATATTTTGCGCAAGATTAAGGATTATTTGCAAAATCATTCCATTATTTATGAAACGAAGCAGGGATACTGCAATTATAGGGTGACACCTGGAGTCGTCCGAGGATCCATCCTAAGTTCGGATCTTTGGAACACTTTCTATTATGGACTTTTGAGGGCGGAGATGCCTGAGGAGGTGGTACTGGTTGAGTACGTGGACGACTTCGCGCTGCTGATTGCTGCGCGAAATGTCAACGAGGCCCAACTCCAGTTAAATCAGACCATGAGGAGATGGAGAAATATGGTTTAAGGCAGCTCGCCAAAAAACAGAGATAGTTCTTTCCAAGAAGCGTATGGATACAATCATACCACTGCGAATAGGAAACGTGGACGTCATCACGAGCCCCGTGGTGAAATACCTGGTTGTTTTGGTTGACACAAAATTAACCTTCTGGTGCAAATTCCTTCGAATTGCAGATAAACCTGCTACGACGACTGCGAAACTGAGTAGGTTAATGGCAAGTCCAATCTAATTGTATGAATCGGAAAGGCACTCTTTCTGCCGCAAGCGACTTGCTTATGTTCAAAGGAAGGCTCCGCTATGGGTCGTCTCATCCTATCGCACCGTATTGGAGCCGGCCGGCGGTTCTAGTGGTGGCAGGAGTAATTTCTTTAGCGCTACTTCCCCGAGAAAGAAAACGGCTTCTTTTAGGAAGCGCGAATTTGGAGAAGAAATAATCGCTGGTGAAAGAAATGCTACATTGGCGAATTGGCAGCGATTATGGCAAGCAACTCAAAGAGGACACTGGACTGCTAGGCTGATCCCACACCTACGTGGGGAGGCAGAACTCCGGCAGATGGTGTTCGATTCGTAAGATCTTAGCATTTTGTGTAAGCACTGTTAGTTGAGCTCATGGCGCCGTGTACGATCGATCTCAGCGTATTTACATACGACAGAACATACGCGGAAATCAGCCTTTCCGCTCGTAACACCATTCTACTTTCGGTAGGTTAAGGTACCATCGGTTGTATGGAAAGTTTTAAGTCGATTGATTTGGGCTGCAGCATGTCAGAATTAAATTTAATGTCATTTATATCTGACATATATTGTCAGGGTAATATACCACACCCAGGACCCCAAACTGCCCAGTTTCCATGCTAATTGACAAGCAGACTTATTACACAGCAGAAATTTTCAAGTATTCGGGTTAATAGATTTTTATGCTTCTATGCAGCCGATGGAATCCACTTATTATATGATTAAAAAAAAAATGATTTAATTTAATCTTTACGTTGACAAGTTCTTAAATCACGTGTTTGTTTGGTCGATATTATGCAACTTTCTAACTCGTATTAGTTGTAACGTATAGGTAACATGACAATATACATAACATCTACGTTATTCATTGCTTTGCTGCATGCGCTTTTCGAAGTACTGACGTTTGAAATTACGTCTTTTCTAATTTGATAAAGTATTTTATGGTAATATTTTAAAGTAGAGATTTTAACGTCGTATTCATATTAAAAAAAGAAGGTTATAACGAGCAATTAGCAATTTCAATTCCAAAGCTGGGACGAACAATTTGGAAACGATGTATTGTTGTAAAATCTTTATTAGAAGGCGGTCTATAAATGAAATTTCGTACTTTCCGTTACGGACGTAATTACTAAAGTTTGTTAACTTGCGGGGAAATAAGCCGGTTGTTGGTAATATTTCATTTTGTAATTCGTTAAATAACTAGTTTATCACATTGAATACGAACTTAACGGAAACTGATGGCAACTTTCCCTGCAATTAACAAATCCAATGTTTCTTTCTCTCGCCGCGTTTACGCCGCTAGCAGTTTTGAATCTAGATATTTCAGCGCCACGCCTTTCTCTCCACGGATTCTGCAAAATGCGGGGACGAGATTCCGAAGTCTACATGGTCTGCTATCAACATCTAGAATTCTGGGGGAAAACGTGTCATGAATTTATTTTTTATCATTATAAAGAGTGCCCTGCTATGACAGTGTTACTTTAACTAACTGCTAGGCAAAGCTAATTTTATTTTAATACATTCTGACGCATCAAAAGACAAGGATATCATACATTAATTCCAACTATTTTTTTTAATTTTTCAATTTTCAACGAGGAATGAAACAGAATTTTAGAATATGTGTCATTATATATATCTGTTGATAAAATCTCCTAAATAACCTTTATTATAGCATACAGTACAGGCGACACCAATGCACATTTTGGAGGAAAATGTACAAGAAATATATTTTTTTGCAAGTTAAACAAAAAATTTCATGCAGCGAGCGTAGCACCATTTCGCTCACTGCAATCTAGGCGGTCATTTCTAAAAGTGCCCGACTGTACATGATATCCTAAACACTCCGACGAAGTTTAAACTGATGTCTGTGTTGCCAATCAGTCAACCGACTTCCCTTTTATTCATGTGTTTTTAGTCAAAAAATCGATTTGAGCGCGATAGATTCCAAAAGCGGTTTTTGTTTGATGGCCATTAATTATTGTTCATAAAGCTGGATTCAGTTCCCAACCCTAGGACAACTAGGGTTGCCAACACTCAAAGAAAATAGTGTAGGAAGTCAAAATGAATCAAATACTGATTCAAGTGGTATTGACCTACAACGTAAAAAGGGATGAGAGAAACGCAGCTGCTATTTAAAACTATGATTCCATTTTACAAGTCAGCATGGTACGAATTAGGATTTAGCAACGACAGTTTGTATAATTTACTTTTTGAAGAAGCAATTAGAAGGTTGTGGGAGGTAAAAAAAATATTTACTAATTTATCTATTTCCGTTACAAAAATAGGTATAAATAACATCACCAACAATATCTAACAACTTTCTTAATTTAAATGAAACACCCTGTTTTTTTTATTGCATTTTGTGCGCTAATATCGATTCTACGATAAATACACTATATTAGGGATCCTATTCCTATCTTCAACTGTTTTTGCGTTATTACCAAAGGTGAATTTAGAAGAATGGAATTAGGTCCTTTTAAATATAGGAAGTGTTAAGGTAAAAAAAGAACTACACAAAACCTATCCTTGGAGCAGACGAAAACCGAAATAAATGTGCTGGCTTATTTTCAAGCTCATCTTCCGAGTTCGATAGTTGCATTCTCTGGTGAAATGAGTATTTCTCCAATGTCTATTCATCGCATTTTCATCGCAACATCACAGAATGCATACTGCATACCCACAATGAAACATTATACTAATGTTTCCTTCTAGGGATTCAATCCTTCAGCTCTGGAGGGGAACAAAAAAGAATTGAAGATTGTGAAACGATTTTATTAACAATTCAAGAAGACAACATTTTATTTATCTAAACCTATTTGGAGTGGAGATTTAGGGTTTGTTAACCGACGAAATAATTATTTTTGGACAAGGGAGAACCCCCACGTTTCTAGATATAGCTACACATTTTCAAGATCACTACGGTTGTGATGTATTCTGTTGCTTTTTAAATGATTCCGTAATCCACGAAATCTACGATGGTAATTTAAATGAACACAAATACTTATAACTTTTAAGAAAATTTTCTTCAAACTTTACATCCGAACATAAGGCAAGACTGTTGGTATCAGATGCACGGTGCACTTACCCACAATACCAGAAAGGTTTATCGGCAATTGACAGAAACGTTCGAAGACCGATGGTTTGGTTCAAATTGGCTTTGGAGCTGGCTTCCCCGATCACCAGAACTGACGTCACTTGATTTTTATCTTTGGGCCTTCATAAAATATGAAGTTTCTAGTGCACCTAGTGATAATGGACAAGACCTATTAACTCATATGAGAATAGCCTTTCAGCTATTAGACCGAAACGGAATAGGCAGCGCAACTATAAGGAAAACTGAATTAAGAATTATAAAGTGTCTTGAACAGAATGGGGACCATATTGATCATTTATAACATTCTTCAGTGAACTTATCTATTATTTTTGGTTTTCTAGTTTTCTTTTTCACTGAAATCATTTTTATTTGTTTGATCTGTTAATAATATAGTAACAAGTAAGTTTTTCCTGTTGCCATACTCACAACCAACTTTCAAATGTGCATAGGTTTTAAGTGCAAGTTTCATTAATATTTGATAAAAGGCCTTAATAACGACGTCGCTTAAATTAAATCGTTATCTAAATATGTCATACAGGGTGTTCGGTTTGACACAAAATACTTTTTTGTGTTTGAAGTTTTTAGGGGTTCGCCACTAAATGTATAATCTGTGATAGGTTTGCAAAAGTCTTTTGTGAACCCTTAAGGTTTTACTCGCTGTTTGTAAAATATTGAAGTTTTGTGTTTAAAAAAAAGCAAAAGAAGGGCATTAAACATTCTTCCTCGGAATGCACACTTTTTTAAAAAATCACAACTCAAAAACAGTTGAAGATAGATATACGCTAACCTAATACAGTGTTATCGTAGAATTGATTGCAGAATCAAAAAATGCAATAATAATAATAATAATAATAATAATAATACTCGTTTATTGTCCAACAGATTGCCGATTACAGGACAACAATATTCGAAAGTACATACAACATATGAAAAAAATAAAATACAGAAATAAGTTTAAAGCAATCGAAATTATAAATCATTAACATTTTTGTGAAAAAATGTCTTCATAATGCAGATCAGCCGAGCGGCACATTGTAACCAGCGGCGAGGCTTGCAACAAGTTCGTCCTAGAATGGGGTAAAGTAAAGGAAAAAGAGGAACGAGAGGAAAGTCTAGGTATGCGGAAATCTAAAGAGGCAAGAAGAAAAGGGCTATCGATGACTCCATGAACTAATTTCCAAATAAAACGTGCGCCATGGCATTCGCGGCGTTAAGTTAAGGAATCCATGAAATGTCTGTCTAATAAAGACGTGTAATTAATTCCTCGCTGAGGATAAACACCATCTTCTTTAAATGATAGGCACTTAAGAAAACGCCGTTGAATTTTCTCAAGTGATAGCTGAAGGTAGACGTAGTGGGGAGACCACACTTGAGAGGCATACTCCAAGTTGCTTACAACCAAACTAATGTATAATATTCTCAAAAGTTGAGTATTCCGGAAAGATTTGAAGGAACGGATGAGAAATCCTAACGTTTTCGATGCTGATAAGCATAGATTAGTTATATGTGATGCAAAGTGCATGGTATGGTGAAAAAGTACCCCAAGGTCTTGTACTGATTCAACTTTCTGCAACACAGCATGACTTAACAAGTAGGCGGAAGCAATTGGGTTAATCTTTCGAGTGTACGAGACAAAGCAGCATTTACTAGTGCTTAATTTTAAATTGTGTTGATTACACCATTCTACCATATAATCGATATTATTTTGTAAGTTTAGAACGTCATTTGAGTTAGCAATTGAAGTATAAATTTTAATGTCGTTAGCATAAGCCAGAACTGAACAAGAGAAACCCTGCAATAAATCATTAATATATAAAATAAAAAGCAAAGGCCCCAAATTGGATCCTTGCGGAATACCTGAAGATGGAATAAATTCATAAGACTCGAAACCATTATAATGTACATAGTTAGATCTATTGGACAAATAGGATTCCATTAGTTGTAGCAAGGAAGTAGTAAGGCCGAAGCGGCACAATTTCTCAAGTAAAACCCGATAGTTAATGCTATCAAAAGCGGTGCTAAAATCCGTATACACCACGTCAACTTGACCCTGCCTATACAACTCCCTACAAATGAATTGCGAGATACTGGCAAGATTAGTAACTGTTGAGCGTTCACGAACAAAACCATGTTGATAAGGTGAAATAAAAGACTTAAGACGTTCATATAGATGGTGAAATAAAAAATTCTCAAAAACTTTGGCGAAGTTGGATAAAATGGATATGGGTCGGTATTTTATTAATTTCTGCTTTTGAAACCTTTTTAAATATAGGAGAAATTCTAGTTTTCTGCCACAATTTAGGAAAAGTCGACGTTTGAATAGCTTAATTAATAATAGTTGCTAGCGGTTTAGCAAGAACTCTTGCAGCATGATGGAATCAAATCATCTCCAGAAATATGAATGTCAGGGAATGAAGACATAATGTTTATTAGTTCATCCTCAGAAATCAATGGCAATGTAATAGGAAGACAATTACTAAAAGTGCTATTTGTAAAAGGAGAGCTGTTATGGTAAGTAGAACAAAATTTATCCGCAAACGCATTAACAATATTTGTCAACCAAGATGTCGTTGTAGGTCAATGTACCAGGATTTCTAGTAGAACCCTGTTTGTTACGAATATATTGAAATAATTGTTTAGGATCACGCCTTATAGATGCTTGAACACATTCCAAATAGGTATCATAAGCAACTGAAATTTGCGATTTACAGAGAGTACGCAACCTCTTAAATTCATTCAAAAAAAATGGTTTTTGGTCGAGTTCCATTTGCGTATATAATAGGATTTTAGTTTAATGTTGGAAATAATTTCAGAGGTGAACCACTTAGGATAATCGGACTTTTTTTGAGTTCTTTGAGAGTTTAGGTACACTGATATCTAATATACTGTATAGATAATCACAGAATTTGTCCGAAGCCACATTAACATCTTTTACGTCATCCAAGAATGACCAATCACAATTTGCTAGATCAGCATAAAGTCGAGGAAAGTTAGCATGTCTGAAGTTGTATCTAGTATTTGTATTAGATGGAAAAGACGAAGAAGAAGCAGCAAAACATAAGGTAACAGACAGAGCAGGATGGTATAGATCAACCGGTACAAACGGAAAATCATCGCGTTCGACGATTATGTTACAATCAGTGTTTGAAAGGACTAGATCGAGAAGTCTACATTAAATAGTTGTATATCTTGCCAATACTTTATCTAGAAAATAAATCTCTAAAATAGAGAGTTGTTTTCCGTTACATTAATAGATATTTTAGTGTTATGTATTATGAATTTGAATATAAATTGGAAGACAGTATTTTGCACTTAAAATAGCGTGATGAACTTTTATTTTCAAATATTTGTTTGATATAATATTAGTTAATTATTAGGTACATATTAATAGTGTATGAAAAACACCGAATAAAGTAAAAAATGTATAAATCAGAAGTCAGATACTATAATCGAAAATTCCCTACGTATCAAGCATAGAAAAAGAAATATGCCGTAAGAACTTAGTTTTTCAATCTCGATATTTGAATTCTGATATTGATACTAGTAAATATTTGTTAGTCCCTGCTTTAAAATTAAAAAAGTAAGATATTATTTACTTCAAGTACATCACGCCCAAAGTATAACAATTATTCATCAATAAAAACATGAACCTCCGTCTTAAGCATCAGACGCACCTGCGGCGTCATCGGAATGCCCCAAATACTACACGTTACTATAATCACTAAACCTTTTATAATATCTAGAAGTTGAACTCCCACCAGAGGCGACAAATACTTCTCCGATCCGTTATAAGGAAAGTAATAGGACTGGAAGTAATGCTTTGGATAAAGTTCTACCCTTCCTATATGATCACAACCAAACGTCGATATACCGCTACAATCAGCGGTCACTGTTTGATTAACTCTCTTATATTCTTCTGAACTGAATTCCTCTTCTTCACCAGTAATTTCTGCATCGGGTCTATCTTTACCTGTATCTTTAACAACTGCTATAAAAGGATTCCAACCACGCATCTTATTTAGCTTTAAGAATATACATGGTTGATCTTCTAGATAACCGTAGCCGTCCTTTCCGCATGGCCCTAACATGTCTTTTGTAAACTTGCAAAACTTTCCTTTACGACTAATTGTTGGGTCGCCGCAATCGACGTAAATCTCAGGATCCAAATTTTCATATTGTTTAAAGAACTTATCCAGATAGTCAATATAAAATTGTTTGGACAAGTGTGCTGAATTGTTTCCCTTATTAGTGTACCATAAAAGTTGGCTTTTATTTAATCTCGGAATGATTGTTAATTGTGGTGTATTATTCAGTAGCAGATCAGTTTTATTGAGCTGATATTTAATTCCGCCCTTTATGACAAATATATTGAGACCGTATAGTGCCAATAAAAATGCTAGTATTACTACAATCAAGTATGTGGCATACACAAAAATAACACTCCACCAGCTGCTGCAACTTTTCTCGCAGTATGTATCATCCTCTTGGTTATGGATGAATCTTCTACAACTTGCAAAACTTCTTTTACACCCGCAACAATCGCTAGTATGGGTATCACTCATCGTTTTTCACTTTATACGTCACTGTCAACTGATATTCATCGAAATGTCAATACATAATACAGAAGCGTATAAACCATAGATTACTACTACACTATTGGATTACCCACATCTTGCTTTAAGGCTGCGTTTATAGCCATAACCTTTCGTAACATCAACTAAAATGCAAAAGCCTGTTGTTTTTATTAAGAAAATATTTATCAGATGGCACACCATGTTCTATTTTGTTCTCCGTGATATCATGAATATTTCCAAATTTGAATTTTACATTTATCGGGTGCATATTATTCAATGCATGTTCGTTTTCGGAAACTATTTTTTTCTGATGCTATATATTCATGTTAATAGTTTCTGCAGTTTTTAGTGTTCATAACTTAAGCGTTCTATGTGATTATTGTATTTATTTTATTTTCTTGCTTGAGACTAAGACTATTTCGTATTCATTGAAATTAACAAGTAAAAAGTAAGTTGCTCTTCTATAATGTGACAATCTATAATTTTTGTTTGATATTTTGATTCTCCATTTAATTGTCGAAATAACAGAATAAATGCTTTGACGCCTTATATAGGGAAAGCTAAAAATAATAATTTAAATAGGTATTAAAATTTGCGAGCGAGCAAAAAGTAAGAGATAAATATTTTATTATGCCCTCTGATTTTAGTTCTGGCGTTCCAGTTTCCTTTTCTTGAGAACGGTGTTGATATCACCGATAATGTTTAAAAGAAACATTCCGATATATGAAGAGACGACATTTTCCAGGTGAGCCGATTTTGTGAAAGATATTGCTGATTTTTTTTACGGTTGTTTATACGTCACAAACAGCAACGATAATATAGGTCTAGAATACTTGTACTTACTTTCTGTTCTTATGGATTCACTTTTTGAGCTCTTTGCTGTTTGTTATTTTTGAGAGTTAAAACGTGTAGTGGGAAAAACTCTAATCTGAAGAATTTATTTGAGACTCTTCTAATGTATCTAATTTTATGAAATCAGCGCCACTAGAAAAAAGAAAGGTCGTACTATTTTCTAAAATTGAAAAAAGAAACAATAGTGACCCCTTTAACCCGTCTTCCAGTAGGTATTTGCAATAAAGATGCTAGCAAAACTAAATATGCACAACTGAATCGACGCTTGGAAGCTTTACTGAAAAATTGTGCATATATGGAACATACGAACCTTCTTCGTAGTACTTTATGTATTTTTTTATAGCATTACTAAACCGCAGATTTAGAATCTTTAATTATAAGATTGTACACAATTTTCAAAATGCGTTATCCAATCAATATTTTCAATTTCCAAAATGTATTTTTTGAGGCTTACATTTTTTTTAATAGGCTATTTTGTCGGGGTTCTTTGGCCTTAGCCACACTAATAATCCGCCTCTATCAATCGAGGTTCACACGCAATATCCAGAAAAGGTTAATGTTTGATGTAGTACCAGTACTTAATCTATTTATATTATCTACCTAGAATTACTACAAAAACAAATTGTGCCACGAATAAAAGGAATTAAAACTAATTCAGTGAATCCATAATTTGTGCATTCATATGTCTGGTGTCAACAATATTGCATTCCACCTTCCTTTGAGCAATAAATCTGTGATAGACGTTTCTTGAGAAATGGAACAAATAGATCAAATTGAATGACTCCGATTCACTTTTTTTTGTAGAAAAATTATGTGTATGTTAATTCGGCAACATCAAGTCATTTAAAATATCAGAGTAAGAATGTCCTAACAAAAGAGTCCCCCGCCTTTCATTGGATGATCATCTTTTATAAGACGACTTTATTTCTGCTAAAAAAATCAATGCAATTGTATTATTGTTTCCCACGATCATTTTTGTAGTGTCTTTCTCTATGTTCTTATACTTCCCTATATTTCTTTTTACATTATCTCCTAGCCACTCGCACTACCAATAGGATTTTAGATTTTTCTCATAAGTTTCACAGAAAGTAGCGATTATGTATAACAATTCTAGAGCAATATTACAGAAATTTAAAAGGTGCTATGGATTACACAGATTTTTGGCCGAAATTTGTAGAAATGTATCGAGAGCCACACCTTAACAACAAAGATTTTCTATAGTCATAAAGTGAAATGGAATTAGAGGTCTGTAGTGTGAAAATAGGGCTGAACCTGAAAAGCAACATTTTCCTCCAAAACTACTTGAAAGAATGCAGGTACTTATTGATTTTTTTTTTATTTTAACAATTGTAGACAAAAAAATGTTTGGCATAAATGGTCTTAAATTAGCTGAGAAAACAACCGCAAAACTCAAGTGCTTACTGCCCAAAAATGGCTTGCCCCTTCTGCAACATGGTTTTATGACAGGAAGGTCAACTGTAACAAACTTGGTTGCAGTTACCCAATTTGTTAGCAGGTATTTAGACAACAGACAGCAAGTTGACATCATTTACACCGATTTTGCAAAAGCCTTTGACACATTGATCATAATATCTTGCTCTCCAAATTATCAGCTTATTTAATATCTACATTAATGATCTTTTAACATCTATTACATGTGCTATTACATGAGCTTATGCGGATGATTTGAAAATATTTAAAGGAATTACATCGGCTTCCGACTGCAGTATACTCCAAAGAAATCTAGAAGTAATCAAGAACTGGTGTAGAGTAAACAAAATTAGGCTTAATATCAACAAATGTGCTGTAATGAGCTACACCAGGTGTAAATCGCCTATTCTTCATTCCTACAGCTTGGATTAAATCGATATCGCAAGGCATATTAAGATCAAAGACCTGGGAATAGAGTTTGATGCCCACCTTCAGTTTTCTGAGCATATAGAAACCATATGTAATACTGCCTCCCGAAATCTTGGATTTTTAATAAGAACATGTCGAAATTTTTCTGACATCACCGGTCTAAAAACCCTTTTTTATAGCATAGTACGAAGTGGGCTTGAATATGCTAGTGTAGTATGGTATCCTATATACATGCCATCAGCTTCAATTAGAGAGAGTGCAAAAAAGATTTTTAAAATACCTGTCATTCAAAATTACCGCCACTTATCCTTCTCGTGGAGCGGATTACAATGGCTTACTGCGTATCCATAACATGGATTCATTGGCTCATCGCAGAGATGTTACTACCGCCAACTTGTTAATTAAACTTATAGATAATAAGATTGACTTTTCGTCTTTGCTCAGTCAGGTGGATTTTCTTGTTCCTAGGGCTGGGGCAAGATACACAAACACTTCCCTAATTCCGAAAGCAAAAACAAACGTTCTCGCAAAAGCACCATTAACACATATGGCAAGAAATGCTAATAGGTTTTTTGAGGATCCATTTATAGCTTTTCGCCGCTAACTGTTGCTATCAGTTTTATAGTAGATAGCTATCTAATTCTTTTAATTAAGGAATGTTCGTATGTGTAATTTCGTTTTTCCCTTCTTCAATACTAATTACTAGACGCGGTATGTATTTTTTTTGGTTCTCTTGTTTTGTTTGCACTACTTATATTTAAATATGCACTATCTCAATTATGTTTGTATATTATCCTGTGAATAGATTTTAAATCTGTTGGGTAATAAAGTTTATTATTATTAATATTTAGAATTATCATTATTATTTCCAGAAAGAAGTTGCGTCCCTGTTTTTAGGTATAAAGTTCCTAAATTCCCATTTTCTGAAATCTAAAAGATGCCATGGAATA
Source organism: Cetonia aurata (assembly GCA_949128085.1). Lineage (NCBI taxonomy): Eukaryota > Metazoa > Arthropoda > Insecta > Coleoptera > Scarabaeidae > Cetonia > Cetonia aurata. The sequence continues at coordinate 53,388,942 of OX421882.1, read as the reverse complement.
TCTCACAACTTTCCAAATATACATATGTGTAATAATTCAATAATTCAACATGAATGTAAACATTTCTGCAAAGCATGATGTTATGTTTCTTAGTGTACTCTGCATATACATACGCAATACACAATGTACATGGTACAAAAGAAATATTCCAAAATTTAAAAACAAATGTTCATAATTGTGAAGTAAACAAACTAAGTAACAAGTGCGCAGTAAGTTGTAGCCACTGTTGTACTGTATAGGTGAAGAATGATGCAAAGAACCAATGCAAACAAGTTTGAAAAGAACTCTTAGCGTAAGCATTTTTAATTCATTAAAAGAGATGACGATTTTAAAAATTAAATGGCACCAAAGACGGAAGTTTCTAATTTAGAAATCTGATGGCTAATTAAATTTGCTTTGAGCCTTTATAACAAGTTAGAAAGAAAATAAGCAAAGTTAATGAACTGAATAAATATTAATTAATTTTATTTAATTTTACGTAAATATAGAAGTTCCTACTGCACTTAATTGTGCATAATTTTATGTAATATTATAGTCCATTTGTACTTTGCACAAGACATAATCTCTTTTAAATTATATGACTTGCAAATTTGTTAGTTTAAAACAGAATAGTATTTTTACAGGCACTATAAGTGTCAATTATTAGGATATTATTATTAGTGAAGGTAATGATAAAATTCCAAGTGTCCAAGGGTTTGAGACAGAAAATGTTGTGAGAGAGAGCGGACTCAAAACAAAGGGAACAATATAAAGCCAGACTAAACAGATACTGGCCTACGCTGATGATCTTGTGATCCTTGCAAGAACCAAAACTAATTTAATAGAAGCTATAAAACAAATAGATAGAACAGCAAAGGATAAAGGTCTAATAATAAACGAAAATGAAACTAAGCATATGGTGCTCGGGGATGAAAACAGACATACGAAAAGCAAGATTTTATATGTTAATACCGAAGAGACGCAGTACTGTTTCGATCAAGTGGAAAGATTTAGTTATTTAGGAACAACTATTACTAATAAGTTTGATGAAAAAATAGAAAGAGGAAAGAATAACAAAGGGCATAAAATGTATGTGAGGACTGCACAGCTTGTTAAAATCAAAGGACACTTCGAGATATCTAAAGAAACTGTTATATCAAACTATAATAACTATACTGGTCTCTAGTTTCCTGAGCTAGGAGAATCTTGTTTTTTAAATAGAGATATTGCAGTTACTTTTTTCAGTTTCATGGTATAGTTTATAGTTTTATAGTATATGTTAGTGATTCAATGGTTTCGTGATAATTTTTTTTTTCAACAAAAAGTCATTAGTCATATATCGTTGCTTAATGTTTTTGCATTATGATGTATGCTTTCTTAAGAAAGTAATTATGACATACCCGTACCTATAATTAATTACGTATTGATTATTATTAGCTAATTAATTCTAATTTAACGTTTTCGTCATCATTCTATTACTAGTAAAAATCTAGTAAAGGAACAACTATTTGGTATATAATGTTAATTATCTCTTGCAGGCAAAATTGGAGCTTATTATCTCTAGCTATATGTTATCAATATATCTCTGATGAGGGCTATATTAATTGACTATATAATAGGCAGTATATAGAAAATAAATCAGAAATTAATTTTCTTCGGGTGATACATTGGAATCTTAATTTTGATTCAATTTGCCCAGAAGCTCTTTAAAGAGAACTCTGGATATAATGAATACAAATAGAATTAGTCTTACCGTAGCTATAGTTATGATACACATACATATTAAAAAGAAAAATTTCAGTGTTCATTCACCATCCATAATTATCGCATTACACTTGTCAAGAAGATGTATTCTCGTCGTTAACTAAAGTAGTACGCTCTAAAATAAATATTGAAAATATTTACTAACGACAATTGAAAAGGCGACTGCACTAATTTCTAACATTAAGTTAGTACAACCCCGAACATAAATAATGCATTAAATTTATTGCCGTTACGAAATATAATTTTTAAAATACCACACACGTAGCGTTTCCTTATTTAATAATTTATCGTAACCCCAAAGTAGTAGCTATTGTGCAGTGTGGTATGAATATCCTGCCTTCGTTGCAATGAATCTACGAAGGGAAGATGTAAATATATACGGTAATAGCAGTACTAGAACTAGTGTCTGCGGTACATAGACGATATTTCATATTTTATGTATAAATACGGAACGCCGTAGCTGCGACTGGCGTTAAGCTAAAGCGGATCCTCGAAAAATTATACTCATTATACTGAAGTTTCCGAATGCGAGCCAATTATTTTCGACGATTGCACGAGCGCTAATTGCCTTCTAAGTGGCTTTCGCTTCGGGAAAAAAATGATATATAACGCCTACCACGAGCTCGAACTAACGTGCTTACTTAAACGTATTTTATTTATTGGTGTTAAAAATATACTTCTTTCTAGGTATAATCATCGTAACTTTTGTTTCAAAAAGAGGAATACATATTTTACCAAACTATCTTTAAGAAGATTCCGGAATAAATACCAAAATATATTACAGGTGTAGGTGTAATATTTTTAGAAGTTATACTTCCGGTTTGGGGCTCTATTTATTCTATATATTGTAATATGCATACATAGACACATGTCCTTGTGCTCCTACGCATCAAACACTACGTTACATCCTTTTCTGCTAACTATATTTGGCAATGTGGCAATTTTAATTTGATCCTTGAACGAATTAAGCACCCCAGATATGATTAGATTAGATCAAATTAGATCTAATTACTCCCTCTGAATCAGCTGTAAGCTGCTAGAGTTTACCCGCACTTATAGCTCCTCATCCAGTCTGAGAGCTTCAATAAATTGCAATAGCTGTGATGGCTCGAGAGAAGGTATTTCTCCCTCGTCTATGACATCTTTGCCAAGATGGTTGGCACGAGTTTCTGTGATAACAGTGCAGTTGGATATCACGTATTCCGGACGTTCATCTTGCGCCCCGAAAAACCTGCAGTCACTATTCTGTTTCAGACCTATCCTTGTCATGTGTTCCCCAAGGTGACAATGGCCTGTAGGAAAACCTCCTAAGTGCAACATTCATAAATCATTCATATATTTGCCCTTAAGCACCTAAAACCTGATTGTCAAGTTGTTGTACCCAAAGTTGATAATGGAAACACCACGGTGGTACTGTACAGTGATAAGTATAAACAGAAAATCCTATCTTTACTCCAAGATGGCTCCTACGGACTCCTAAAACATGATCCTACCACAAATCCCTATTACCTAATGATTCAACATCTCGTAAACTATATGGTCTACCCGAAATCCACAAGCCCAATGGTCCTTTACGCCCTACAGTTAGTGCCGTTAAGAGGCCTATCAATAAACTCTCCCAATACCCGTCCAATATTCTAAAATCCTACACTTGCAACATTGATTCCTTTATCCAAAACTCCAAATATTTTGTACAAAGAGTAAGCGAACTGACAGTAGATCCCCAAGATTTCCTTGCTAATTTTGATGTCGAATATTTATTTACCAAAGTTCCTATATCCGATACCATTCAGTTAATCCGTGATATCCTACCTTCCAAACCCCAACTTGAAGACTTATTGCAAACCTGTCTCACCATTATCTATTCTCAATTCCACTGTTGCTACTATGAACAAATTTCAAGTGCAACTATGGATTCCCTACTTTCTCCTGTTGTAGGCAACAATTTTGTGGAGACATTTGAACAACAAGTCCTAATCTCCGATTTTCAGAAACCGAAATGCTGGTTTAGATCTTTAGGGCTGTCTGTTTTCCAAACAGAGGTGACAGCAGTTACTCTAACGGCCAACAACATATCTGAACTCAGAATTGAGGAGAGATATATTTGTATTTAGATAACAAACATCTAGTGTCAGCTTTAAGGCAACCGAAAATATCCTCTAGACAGATGCTAGACTGTCACAGAGGTCTTGCACAAATCTCTGTAAGAAATAAAGTCACGATTAGGTGGATTAAAGGACACGACGGCAATCTGGCCAATGAAGAGCCTGATAGACTGGCCAGATGCGGCACAGTTCTGTATGGCCTTGGACGGTTTATAGGGCCTGCCATATGTTTAATACTTATTCTTCATTTTGTAAGCCATAAAACCGTTAAGGATTAATTCATTTCCAACTAATATCTTAGACAAATCTGTCTCATGTCTCAGACAATGCTAATATATCTAGATGCAGCAAAAAATTATCGTAGATTTATCGTCCGACAATTTACCGTTACTAAAAATATTTTATATATACGATAAATAGCAAAGTGAATGAAACATAGTACCAGGAGCTGTTTCTTAGAAACTCATAACTCCAAGATACTCACTTTTACCCGAAGGGTGGTTCAAAAGGCAGTTAGTGATTTAGAAATACAAAATTCAACCTAGTTGAGTATGCTTTCCAATGCTCTGGGGAAATTTGTAATTATATTGTATTTGTTCAAACTTACCCCATGAATGTTTAAATCAATCCAGACATGATGGGGCATTTGAAAAATTATGTGACATAAAAATAAAAATTCTTTCACCAGTACAATATACATATTTCATTTTAATACGAACAATTAAAACCTAATTGATGGTGATGCCAAGAAATAGGAAAATAGATAGGATTAATTTAAAAATTAATGAATTTCGAATGTACTTAAGAATTCCCTACCTAAAGAAAAACCAAATGTTATTGCAAAGTGAATAACTAACATTGAGACCCAACGTCTATACTTTGCTGTTCTTGCTGATTCAACTGCCTGCGTTTATAGTTGTGTCATTTCATCCCATACCAGATTTGCGACATGTTTCGAGAAAATAATGATCGGCTGTAAAACGTACCTACTCAAGAAAATACAGTTCTAATGAGTGAAAGTGTTCTGCGTCAAAATAATCTATTAACAAGAATTGCTAACGGCTGTAGCATTGCGGTTGTCGACAACTCGATGCATTGCAGCCAGAAAGCCAGCGATATAAATCAATAAGATATACAAGGTGAACGCGATGCAAGTGTTATAGAAATGTAATAATTATGATGGTCGGGGTTTTTGTGACCTCGTCTATAACGGTAACATGTATCTATGTATGTACCTACCACATATAACGAGATCGCTGTGCCTGGAGCTATTTTTCAAGAAAAGCAACGGTCCGGTCTGCCAATTAAAAAAAGAAATTACACGCATATATGTATGTATGAATGCGACCATGAATCAATAATAGGTATTTTTTTTAACCAACGCTCTAATAAACTTGCGTGAATATTATAAAGAGTAACCGCTGGCATATTTAACATGCAAAGTGCGTATTGAGACTTATTTATTCATTAACAAGTGAAAAAGTATAATATTTGTGAGTCAACAAGGATAATGCATTAGTAGTAATATTTCTGTGGTAAATAATTATCATTTATTGGAATTATTGCTTGTCATGCGTTGCGCATTTCAATATTTGAATGTACGGGTAGCTACAAGTTGGTCTTAAAGTAAAAACAACGTAGAATATACGAACATTATTGTAAAGATTCCTACTATTCGTCAGAATAATATTACGCTCTAGTTTTAAACATTAGATTCTAGGCTTTTAATAAAAGTACACATAGTGTAACCTCTTCTAAGGGACTACGCCTTTCAAAGGTCACTCACTTTTAGGCAAAATTTTAATCTAGGCTTTGAAGAGCAAAGGAAGTCGAATGTAGATTTTGTGCAGAACAGGATGAAACGTCCATCCACCTCTTCTCAAATTGCACTGCGCTGTTGAGCTCAAAGACCCTGCACTTGGGAGCATATGAAATTGAAGAGTGAGAGTTATGCACTTAAAAAAAAAAATCGGGACTGGACAGCTAGTTGTAAATACAGCAAGGATAGGGGACACACTAGATCTTTCAGGAAAATATAGACACATATAAATAGCGATAATAAATACTAAACAGAAAGATAAGATAAGAAAAATGTATTGGCAAACAGAAACACAATTGAAGTGGTAACACCATATGAATATCTTGGAAGAAATAATGTTGGTTTATAGCATAAGAAAAATATTCCACTTGCCTATAACAAATTATATAACTGTAACACTAATAATCAGAGATGTGAGTTGAGGCCACTTCGAACACTCGGCGTTCGAAATTTTATTGCTCGAGGTGTACCTTCATACAGTTTCTCCGGTCCCCAAAAATCTGTTGATGCGACTAGGCTAGTGGGAACCCGAGAGACCGTATGAAGGGATACTCCGAGCAATAAAACTTCTTAGGGCGAGTATTCGACTTGGGCTCAGTTCACATCCCTGCTTATAACCTTATTCTTAGGGAAAGGTATTTCCAGAAGACAATAACCACTGTAAATATATCGTAAAATCCAGATCAATCTTGTAATTGCGATTAGGTACTCACTATTTGACTGATTTATCTTAAGTAAGTATGTATGTGTGATATTAGGGTGATAGTACACTGCGACCTGAAATATCTATTATGTCCCCTCTTCTCGCTGTATTTACAGCTGGCCGTCCAGTCTGATTCCTTTTAAAAAGTGCAGAATGTCCGAAGGCCTCAGATTAGGTAGCTCTCCCTCTTCGCCAGCGCCCTTGAGTGGCACAGTGCAGCGCAGTTTGTGAGTAGATGGATGGACGTTTCGTCCTGTTCCCCACAAAATCTACATTCGGCTTCCTTCGCTATTCCAAGCCTGTTTAGATGTCTGTTCAGTTTACAATGGCCTGTAAGGATCCCTGTCAATATGCGAATATTATTTTTACTCAGGTTGATACATTCTGTAGATCTCTTCTGGTTATAGGTTCCCAGAAGAGTTTTAGCTTGCCTCATTCCCTGGAGATTCTCCCAGTATTTGGATTTTCTCTGCTCTACTTCATTTTTCAGCTTCTCCATTGTTATGCTGTTACTTATCCCGCAAAAAGGTTCTGGCCCTACAAAAGGTGTTCTAGCCCCTCTCTTAGCGAGACTATCCGTTATTTTGTTTCCTTCCACTCCCGTGTATTCCGGAATCCACAATAGGATTCTTTTTGCCTAGCTCGTTTAGTTTTTGTAGACACTCCCAAACCGTTTTGGAGCTGATTATGTTTGACCTCAGCGCCCTAATGGCTGCTTGACTATCAGATTATGATAATCTCCTGCTTTTCATAGCTTCTGTCAATGTTGACCTGGACACATCTTTCAATGGCGTGTATTTCCGCCTGGAAGATACTTGGATACATCCCCAAGCTTTCGAAATATTTGGTTCTAGGCCCACATATCCCTATTCCAGTTTCCTCTGCCGTTTTTGAGCTATCTGTGTACCATTTTATGGCGTTTCTATTGATTATCTATTAAGTAAGTAATATCCAATAAATTGCAATATGCTTAACAAAGCATGATAACAATCAGTTAGTCTTCAATACGTAAATCCAAAAACTACAAACGCCTTTTTCAGACACGATGTATAATTACTTATATGTGTATTTAACGATACGTATGATCTATCTTGAAAGTAATTTTCCATTTTCCCCATTCTCCTTTATTAAATTTTATGATCTGGATATATACATACATGGACTGGAGTGAATGGTTATTATCAGTATTTAGCACGTTACATTAATGCAATGCGGTTTCTCAATTTTTCTGCTTGAACAGACAGCACGCCTATAAGTATTGCAAGCACCATGTGTCCTTAATGGAAATTACTGAGGTTATTAAGCAAGCTTATATCGAAACTAATTAGTAACATTTTCACGAAAATGCCGTCCATGTGCGCGCATTCTAAATCAGTGCCGCAACTGCAAAACGCATGCCTGACTATTTAATATTTTGCGGTTAATATACATATGTGGTGTCATTTGTATATATTAATAACGCAAAGTATGTAATAATATTAAGGCTATGAACCACAGTAATTCACAGAAACTGTATTCTAGCTACTTATAACTAAGTTCTAGGATTATGAAAGTAAAACCTTGTAATATATTCGCCAGATATAGAAGTAGATCTTTATATACCGGCGTGCCATTTATCCGACTTCGGTCGATCATGCTCTTATCAATCACTTAAGCGACAAATGTTTTAAGTAAAAGCTGCTTAAAACCAAATGTTCTATAGTCGAAAATTCTTTTTAACACATACAGGCTGTTTGGTATTGCCAGTAGTACCTTATGCAACTCTTTTTTCAAATTAAACGTACTGTATATTATTGCATTTTAACTCAATAGAAATCATAATTATTTAACTTACTCTACCACAAACTATTTGGGATATTCGGATTTAAAAAAGGAAAATTATATCCGCGGTATCCTTAAAAAACCAATATTCCCTTTATTAAAACTTTTTCACTATAATTTTACACTATTTGTGAATGATTATTACGTCAAAAATAATTGTATTTTTACACTTTACTTGGGATATTTTTTTTTATATTTTACAATTGTAAGGTAATATTTTTTATAACACATGTACTTTTCTCTTAAATTATGCAGGAGTTCTATTTAACCTCTCATGGAAGTAACTATTTTTAGGTAAACTTCTTAAAGTATAGAGGTACTTTTACATTATTATACTGTATTATTATCTTACCAATGGATAGTGCTACATTGTTGGGGTAATCTTACCACCATCCAATAAAATAATGAATCAAAAAAGAATTATTAAATAAGTTTTAAGTTTAAATATGATTTTAGATTCTGCTATTTTGTATTATCATAAATGTGTTTCACGATTTTATTCACTTATCTTTTGAATATCTTGTATGGCAAGTGCAATAAACCGTTGTAATTTAGGTTGAGTTTTAGCGGTATGATTGTGGTTGAATTGGCGGGTTGGAACTGCACCTGCACAGCTTAGGCACCAAGTTACTATTGAGAAGCTATTTATTATTATCATAAGACAACTTATTTTCGATATTATAAGTAGGTATTTTCTATTGTGCGATTTTTAATAAAAGTTTCTTGATAAAAGTTGCTTTTACTATCTTTTTAGATGTTATTCTGCACGATTACGTCGAACAAGAATCGCTTCTTGTCACATAACCCTACTTTTAAATCGTCATACAATTAAAACGATTATAGAATTACAAGACATTGACCGATGCCAAATAAATGGCACACCATAAAGAATACTTCATTTTTCAATTTAATTTACCTTAATTCCACGTCAAATTACTGAAGAGCTTACTGTTTTACATAAAATATGTAGGTATATCAAAGACAAATGTAAAGGAAACATTAAAACCGTTTCGTAATATTATATTATAAGTTAATCAATGGAAGGTGTGCTTTTGTAAGTATACATTATATATTGATAATTTGAAGTGGTATTCAGTTAATTATGCTACAAACCTATTACGTAATCAATATCATTGTACTATACAAAGGAGTTGACTGAAAATAATCCCATACCTTCAAATAAAGGGTATTAGGTAATGAAACGATTATGAATTAAACACATGAAAGTCTTTGTTCCGCAACTTCAACATTATTGTGAACTAGTTTCCCCTTGATTAAAATGGCTTTACACCATGTTGTAAGTAGATCATATTCCATTACTCACCATTAAATATTTATGGTGTTGTGAAGGACCTAATATTTATGGATCGCCGTATACGGGTAGAAATATATGCAAAAGCGTTGGTTAATAAATTAAGTAACACTAATAGAGAAGTTAATAAATTAAATACACAGTGCACACACTTAAAATACAACTTTTTCTATTTCCGTGATTTTCACGATCGTGCTTAAGCACAATAAATCAATTATTAATTCGATTATCGCTCAAAATATCTCGGCTCTGGAGTTTGGTAGTCTGTTGAAGTCAATAAATTACGCGGCACAATGGCGTTATTGATAGCCGACAAATCACGAAACTAGTCCGGTTTTTTCTTCTACCCAATAAATCAAAACGCTTTCTAACAGGCTATGCGATAATCATTAAATTCTAATTTATTATAAATGGTTTTATTTGTATTTGGAAAATATATTTTATTATCTGTAAAGCTACGAAGCCTAATTCGTTATCCCGTTCACGCAAACTAATTTGTTTTATATGTTAAATAAAAAAATAGTTTATAGAATATGTGTCATGAAATGCTTAAACTAATATTAGGTACTTGTCTTTATTATTAGCTTACGTTATTGTAAATAAAAATTAATTTGTACGATACCATATTATAATTATTCGTTTAGATTTTAACATTTTCTTTATATTATACTTATTGAAGAATGGTAAGAAAAATGGAAAAGCTATAGAGCCATATTACTGTTAAATACTGCATACAAAATATAAGCGGATATGATAAACAAAGGATTTATGGATGCTGTATAGAGGGAATGCATTAGGTGATTACTAGAATGGTTTCAGAGTGCAACGGTCAATAACACTGTCCAACACTATTTTTTTTTCTCATACGTCATTAGGTGTAGTTTATATCGTTCTTCATGCTGATTCTGAAATTAGGTTTAAATGTGATCCATTACGTCAGGATTTTGAGAAAGCTTCATAAATAGTTTTTTTTCAAAAAGTACATTAAATTTTACAGAATTTACTTTTATATAAGAAAGATATTACAAGATATATTGTAGTGCCGAACACTGAGTAAAGATGTCTGAACATGTCCTTACCTATTTCCTACGTCATAGCATTTAAACCACGCCCATTTATGCTCTGGAGTTTTTGAATTGATAATTTCATTTATCAATTTGTAGATTTCCGGCTGTGTTGGTATATAAAGGGCTACGCACGGATCGCTAGATTCAATTTAAGTCTGTTTGTGATAGCTGAACGTCTTTTTATTTCATAATGTCCCGTACGTGTACAAATAATCCCAACAGCTTCTGTTATGTATGTGGAGAATTCATTATCCAACTACATAAACGGAATATTACGCCTTTAATAAAAAAAAAATATTTTCACTATTTTGGTGTATCAGGAGAGGCGATAGGCTCCTCACATTTGCTGCGTACGGTGTGCTGTCACTTTGAGGGGTTGACCTAACGGTAAGAACAGCGCTATGCCCTTTGCGAGACCTACGATTTGTGTCTTCTGTTACTCGTCCAGTACCTCATTCAGAAGCCTTGTCAGTACCAAGACCGATAGGTATTTCGAGTAGAGAATATGCCATTTCAGAAGCAGAGGAAAAATGTCCGATTTATTTCGACCAGCGATCATGAATATTTGCCATTTCTGGAGGACGAACCTCACTTGGTAAATCAGTCAGAATTAAATAACTACATTCGACATCAGAATTTATGAAAAACTCAAGCAGAAATATTAGGATGTAGACTTCAAGGATGGACACATATTTCTGTGTAGCGTAATGGCCAGAAAGAACTGCCACAGTATTTTTTAACGCAAGAAGGTCTTTCATTCTGCAATAATATCGATGATTTGAAGCTGACATTAGGTCATCAACACAACCCAAAAGAATTGTTTTTGTAGATGCTTCGAAATTAAGTTTGAAGGCTGTCCTTCTGCACATAAAACACGTTTATCAATCCATCCCGGTTAGCTACGCAGCCCATATGAAGGAAACTTATGAAAATATTACTCGTCTTCTCGACAAAATTAATTACAAAGTGTACAAATGGCATATCAGCGCTGACCTTAAAGTTGCAGCAATTCTACTCGGTTTAGCTGGGGTACACAAAGCTGTTTCCTTTGTGAGTGGGTCAGTTGATTGAGAAATTCCAACTACGTTGTTAAAGATTGACCAGTCAGGGCTCAGTATATTCCTGGACAAAAGAATATATTTCATAAGGTACTAGTGGAACCTGGCAAAATATTTCTACCGCCATTGCACATCAAATTAGGTTTGATGAAAATTTTCGTCAAAGCAATAGATAAGGACGGTCATGGACTCCAATACCTTCAACAAAAATTTCCCAATATTTCAAATGCAAAATTTAAGGAGGGAATTTTTGTTTGATCACAAATTAAACGTCTGCAACAAGATACACAATTTGAAGAGACCTTAAGTGACTTGAAACGTGGTGCTTAGAATGCCTTTAAGAGTGTGACCCAAAATTTTCTAGGAAACAAAATCTGATAATTACACGCCAATTGTTAATGAATTTCTTAGAAGTTATCATGAACTGGGCTGTAGCAGGAGCTGTTACACTCGCATCTGGATTTCGTTCCCCTCAGCCTCGGCGAGGTCACTGATGAACACGGCGAGATATTCCAGCAAGATATTTCTGTTTTCAGGGCAAGTGGAACAGTGAAATGTTGGCTGATTATTGTTGGACTTTGATATCAGAAAGTACCGTGGAACAGAATAAAAGCAAAGTAAAAAGAAAAACATTTTAAGAGAGAACGTTTGTACCAAAATATAATAAACAAGCAAATATATAAAAGCACTAAGACTACATTAGGTTGGGCACCTAATGAGGAGGAAACTAACAGAGATGGTTAAACGGACAATTCAATTAATTCCGGAATAAGGTTTGAATAGGCGAGATTGAACAGGATATGCAAGTGCTGAGAATAGCGAATTAGAAAAGAGAATGCTGGGACAGAATAGAATGGACAGTAATAGCAGAAACGACTAAGTAAAATAACAAACTGTCAGTATTGAAAAACGAGGGTCACACCACCTCAATAATTTGTGAATTTTAAAAACACTGTGAGCCTAGGTGACTATGATGATGATGATGATACAGGCGAGCATTAATTTAAAAGCCATTTTACGAATCTGCATCTTGTGCATATTTACGTACATGTGCTTGCTGATTGTTTACTTGTCAATTCATTATCAGAAATTACTTTTCTTTAGGAACACAGGATTTAGATTATTAATTTGACCAGAGCTATAATTTTATAGCGAATTACAGTAGATGTTTTTTATCGCGCTAATGATATGATAATATTCTAATAATATTTGAAACTGAGTCATTTTGATCCAATTACGTCTTCATAATCGAAAGAAATATAAAAAAATTAACTTCAATTCTTTGATTTTTGATTTTTATTAGTACATCACGCCTATTCTATTGCTGGGTCATTTGTCACTAGTACTGCGCATTGCAGCTTTCAGGAATTCAAAACCTATATAAATTTGACATTTTATAGAATTTAATGCTATGTATGAAATTTTTGTTTGTTTATTTATTGCTGAATGAAGGTTAGAGTTGTCGAGGACACCTTCATACTTCCAGGCGCAAAGATTTATTGACGTACTGTACCATTCCTACTGAAATTTTTCCAAATCCGAAGGAGTTCCAACCTCCGTCCGGTAGGGAATCTTGCGTGTCAATTGCATTGAGAAGGCCTACAAGGCTTTACTTTCCATCCGGGAAGAAGGTACGTCTTTTTGTCTACAATTAATGGTCACCGTCTTGACTTAGAATCGATCTAGCACATACAGGTTGAAGGAAAGTTACATACATTAAAGACAATAGCTATCTATTATATGCATTTTACTAGTTTATCAGACTATACTAGACTGTCAGAGGCTTGTCGCGTTGCTTCTGTAAAAGTTCGATATCTAAATTCCATAACGCCCTTCTTAGTGAATCCTGGCCAAATTCCTACGATTTTAATAACATTGCTTTTAACTCTTTTTATGATACCTTTTATTACTATTTTGATAAGTATTTCCCTGAAAGGATGACTACTCTCAAGGATGGCACTGGTGAGTGGGAGAATGTCGAGGTTAGACGCTCTAGTAGCAATTTGCGTGACTTGCATAGACTCCACCTTCAATACTCTGCACTAAAACCACACTATGATAAAAGTAAACGCGAGCATGTAATTTTAGTTAAGAACACTAAATAGGCCTTGAATTCATAAAATTCAAACCGTGTTGCGTGGTCCCTCATCTCGAGGTTTTCAAACAGATCGCCTCGTGATGAAAATATATCACTTATTCAGCCAAATGGGCTGGTAATTGATGATCCGCAGAGTGTTGCAAACATTTTTAATAGTTTTTTTCTGGAGGAAGCGCGGAGAATTGCATCGAATCTGCACGGACGGCTTCCTGCCTCTAACCTCACTAACTTTAACCTAAATGAGGCCGAACGTGGTGGTGTGGTGGCGCGTAATATAAATAAGAATAATGCTGGTCCGAACGGTATTCCGTGTAGGTTTGTGCGTGAGGTTGCTGGATCTTTGCTCCGACCGCTTGCTCAGCTTATAAATAAGTCATTTTCAGAGGGCAAGTTTTCAACTATCCTTAAAACCTCTGTAGTCTCGCAATTTATAAAAAAGATGCTCGTGATGATGTTGCCAATTACAGGCCTATATCGTTAAGCTCTAGTTTTTCCAAAATCTTTGAATACGCCATGTTATCTCGACTTCTATATTATTTAGAGATTAATAATATATTGACCAATCGGCAACACGGTTTTAGCGAGGGTTTCTCAACCATCACTGCCATAGCCTCGCTTATAGATTCAATATTGGACTCCTTGGATTGGTGTGAATACCCGGCTGGTATTTTTTGTGACCTTAGTAGAGCCTTTGACTGTGTTAATCACTCATTATTAATTGAAAAATTTGAGTGCTACGGTATTAGAAGAGTGGTTGCCGATTGGTTTACATCTTTTCTGTCAGATAGAATGCAATTTGTTAAAGTTAAATGGAAATGTAACCAAAATATTAAATCATTTCATTCAACCTGTTTGCCTGTCAAGATGGGGGTTCCGCAGGAATCGATCCTTGGTCCTGTTCTTTTCTTATTATTTATAAATGATTTAACTAATTTTATTGACACTTGGGCCTGTTAGACCAGTGGTTCGGGTGCAATGGGCTTCATATGAATATTGCCAAGATGGGCTTTACAGTATTTTGCGTGGCTTGATCGAGGATGGAGGCTTTTGATGCTGATGTTAATGGCGTACAGGTTGCTCAGAGGTCGTCTGTGTGCTTTCTGGGCGTGCATTTCGACGAAAGTTAACGTGGGTAGAGCATTGTAATCACCTTGTATCTAGGCTCAATCAAATATGTTTTCAAATTAGAAATTTAAAATACATTCTGCGTATCGAACATGTCTTGTCTTTCTATTACGCCGAAGCTCATTCCAGACTTTCTTATGCTATCATATTCTGGGGCTCCTCGAGTGTCTCTTCCAGAGTATTTGTCAGCCAACAACGCATCATTCGCTGTATTGCTAATATAAATTCTACTGAGTCTTGTCGGCCGTTCTTTGCCAAATTTAAGATTTTACCTTTACCAAGTATTTACATTCTGTAGCTTCTCTCATACATTAACTCAATCCCAAAAAATTCAGACTACCATACATACAATACTAGGTATAACGACCTGCTTAGGACTTCTTGCAATAAACTGTCTTTGACTCAGCGTGGCCTTCTGGCAATGGGTACCCGGCTGTTCAACGTGCTTTCGAGCGATTTGAAGGCTATTCAAAACCCTAAACTTTTTTAAAAAAGAGTGCGTGGGTTACTTCTGAACCACTGCGTGTATTCCATTGATGAATTTCTTGTAAGCTTTGACAAATAATCTAGACTTGGAGCTCGCTAATCGATTTGTTAAATATTGTCATTTTTACTACTACTATTGTTTTCATTATTATTATTTGCGTTTACTCCATTATTGAATTTCTTGTAATTTTTAACAAATAATTTAAACTAACGTTCACCAGTACATAATGCATTTCACTCAGTCACTGGGACCATGAATCGGCTTTCAATTTGTTGAATGTCTATTATTATGTCGTATTGTTC
Source organism: Cetonia aurata (assembly GCA_949128085.1). Classification (NCBI taxonomy): domain Eukaryota; kingdom Metazoa; phylum Arthropoda; class Insecta; order Coleoptera; family Scarabaeidae; genus Cetonia; species Cetonia aurata. Next base: position 53,373,302 of record OX421882.1, on the reverse strand, counting down.
CATTATTTTCATAGTTTTGTATGTGCTGTTCCTATCATTATTATCACCAAAATTGCTACTTTTTTATAACCTTTGTTGTAACCATGACAATGTCGATTTCGGAAATCTCTGACGATAAAACTATCTATCTATGACTTTTGCAATAGGTATGTAACAGGAATACACATGGTTATATTTCGATATTATTATACGGCAACTATCCCTACAATTCGGCGATAATTGGTTTATGCAGCATTTACTAATGCCATGGGTTAATTTTCATTAAAAGAAAGTAACTAATTTAAATAAATTGGTGTAGGTACTCTAAATTATTTATTAATCTTTTCTTTAGCTTTTGTTTACTTTTCTGGATACTGCCCTCAGCAGCGTACACATAAACAACTGTGACAGGTTTTAGTAGTTGAATGGGCACATGATCACTTGTAATTATCGCGGATATTGATTCTACTGAAATGTATGGTAGTATTCACTGCATTGGGAATAAATTAATTAGAACGTCGGCTACCGCCTTTGTATTGATAGTGTATCGCATAGCGCATATATGTGCCAAGTGTAGGAGAGATAAACATTCCAATGAGTGACCGCCGATAGCTTTCAGCCCATTGATTAGTTAACCTAATAGCTTTGTTGCTCGAACTTACCCATCCGGTGGTCAGGCAGCATTTTGCGGTTACACAATTGTACCAGGCACGAATTTTCCAGCTGCAAGTGTCATGCAGTTACAACAGCTAAAGAATTTATTAAAATTTCCCACACGCAATAATAAAATAAATGTAAAGCCTGTAATTTTTGTCTGTTATATTTTGCTCATTACTTATTTTCTTTTTTCATATCAACGGAAGATAATAAATCTGTGCTGGTCTATTTAGTATCGCAAAAAGGAGATCGTAACAACTAAGCGAAGTCATTACATTTGTTCTTGTGGTCGCACTTAAATCTGATATACTTACCAGTGAACCACAATATTTAACAATGCTAACAAAAAGGGTAATTCTCTTACTTTATCGATGTCGTTGGCTTGCTTTTGTTCTTGCGTACTGGGGTAGTAAAAAACAGAAGGAAAAACAGAAAAATAAAGTGAAGAAATGACACAATACTTAACTTCCAGCAAATGGCATATAGTAAACTTGTAAAAGGAGAGTTACAGCACTCTTTGTCAAGAACACATTATGCGCATACCTTGCAGCGCAAAATTATGAACATGGATATCTAATAAGTATAAAATTTTAATTTCAGTTTTGACGCGAACGTATAACGCAGCAGCCCTTTCGTTCCATCGATATTATTAAAGATCTTTGCGGGTATTACACAAAAGATTAGCTCTTCGATTCCTCCGGTTCCTTCTTTCTCATTACAATGGATACCCTGAATATATAATTTGATAGATTATAATCTGCTGCGGCATACGATGTGGCGAACTCAATTGTGCCACTGTGTCCACTTGCCCGTTACAATCGTTTCGATATTATTACGGCAAGCTCACCGAAAGCTAGGTATTATTCAAATTAGTTACACCCTGGGTTAAAATAACGTCCTTCCGTGCGCCCAGTCGACTTTGTTCTCTAACGCCTTCCATTCAGACTGTATCATTAATTATCGACAAGAGCATTGCGTAATTTTAATTTCCAGCGAAGTTGTAAGCTTTTTCACTCGAATTTAGCTTATTTCAATTGAATTGTAAGTAATTAGTTAAGCCCTCGTTACATTAGTATTCTTGCATTTGCACATGATGGCGTAATGAAGGGGTTTCAATGTCTGCGTTGTCTACTTTAAAATGATAAAATAACTAGCAGCTTTAGCTACTACTAATGGCACTAGCACATCAATAAATGGATACACATCACAGTAAGTCCAAAAAGTAATTCAGCTAATACCTGTCCCAAAAGAACAGGTTTCATCTGGCCTGGATGAAAAACAACGTGCCAAAATGTCTCTATCCAGAGTTGCAAGTATTTGAACCCAGCGGAAGCCAAAAGCAAAGTAACAGCTAATCCAAGATTAGAAACATATGTCAGATCAAAAAACGGTGGTAAGGCAACGTAGGGATTACAGATAACAATAATAGGTAAAAGTCGTCTGGAAGGAACATTGAATCAAGAGTAGATGGGCTTGATTTAAGTGTATAGTATGTTTGCTCGAAGTGAAAGCATCAATTTATTGCAATCTACCAAGAAAGATCTTCATTAGTGAACTATTGTAACGATCTTCCACAGCGAAGACACAAAAACTCTTTAGGGCCTTCCAAAGACACCATGGATGCGAACCATGATACCAGGGTAGTAGGAACTAGTAACAGCAAAATAAGCAGTATGGTGTATTTAGAGTGAACCTGGCAGAGGATGCTGTTTGCAGATTCAGCCAAGACGAAGAAGAAATCACAGTCCATGTACTGTATAAATGCGATAGCTTCGCAAGGACAAGATTTCTACAATAGTAGAAATTCAGTGAATTCTATAGATAACTAAGTAAATGAGCTGCTGTCAAAAACGACAGGTCTCGTCAGTAAAGTACAATTGGAAAGTTTTTGTTAGAATAAATTAAACGGGTTTGGCAATTTCAAGTTAGATGCATAAACTACGTTTATCATCATCAACCTGAGAGCAACCTCGCATTCATACTCCTTATTAACTTCTTCTAGCTTCTATAATTACATATAAGTTACGTTTCAGGGTCGTAAGAAATTTTAAAAAAACTTTATTTATTTTCTTTTTACAATTTTATTTTTATTTTAAACACTTTTTGCCACTTTTGAAGTTTCACAAATTTACCAACACTTTTGCTGTTACAGCGAGTATAACAAACGGCGAGTGGTTAGGAACTAATTCTAATGAGGAATTGATCCCCTTTTTATACTAATAAAATGCTAACATTGTATCTTGCTTATCATCGGCACGTCTGCTGATCTAGCGCCACGCGCATCCTGTAATTTATATGTAGAACTTGATTTGCTTCTATGATTGCTTTGTTTTCCATTACTACTAATACATTCAATTAATTAGGAGGTCACAAACCTCTTAATGATTTCAATTGTAAAGATTCTGGAAACCCTGAGCGATATGGATATTATCTAATTTATGAAATCTATAAACAGAATCTATAATTTATTTGGGGAAAATTTCTTGTGTGAGACAGTTATTTAGAATACTAGTTAATAAGCTGAAAACACAATAGTTTCCTTGAGAATCACTACGTTTGTCTAATTACAAGTGGTGCTAGACAGGTAGACTGACAGAAATATAAAACAAGCCTTTAATTTTATGAAACCATCAGATTGTTCTGAAGAACTATTGAAATTATCCACTAGTTATTTTGAGATAGATGTATTGAAGAGTGCATAGTAAGCTGGAGCCGTTTTTCAATTTATTTAGCAAGGCAGATTACCAAATCGGGTGTTCAGAAGGATTTTAAACTTTATGACATTCTGTCATTCCTACTTAAACAACAATTCAAATTATAAGAAAATTTCCAGATAAAGGAAACGAAACTATTAATAGGTATTTCTTTTATTACCCCCTACCATAAGGTTTATCACAAAGCAAAAACTTGAATAAAATTTGTATCATTTATAAGTTAGATTTTTCACTATTATTTTAAAAATCACTTCCATTCACTAAGATATAAATTACACATACGATAAATATAATTCCTGCCATTACAATTCCAAGAAAAAAGTGACTTGTATCATGGTGATGTAGTTTATGCAGTTGTTCCTCATTGGTGGTTAATAGTTTTCGAACCTTCCTGCAACTCCCTTTTTAAATCTTCCTTATCAGTTCTTCGTAATTGTTGTTCAAAGTTAGCAATTCTTGAGTAACATGATTTAATTGCCTCATCAGTCTTATTTCCGGAAAGCAAAGTTGCATGAAACGAACGATAGTTATTTTTGACAATAATTCTGTGTTCGAAAACGGAGGTAATCAATTTTTGATAAAGCAACTGATTTTAGGGCAAAAGACTGCTTACAAACTGTGCTATTCAACCGGTGATCCATCGATCACTTAAATTGCACCGCCTCTAAACAGCTTCGTTTAGTCCATCCAATTTATTGTTCGCCGGTTCAGCGCTGAAGGCCTCAACTTGTAAACAGTCTTGTCCAGCCTTGCCCTTAATTAACGTAATAAATTAATATCGACTACGAATAAATCGTTTTTCTTCATTAGAAAATTTCCTTAATTGAAAAATTCGATTTAAAAGTATTTCCAAAATTGATCAGTTTCAAGCAAGGTTTGGTTAAACTAAATTTAATTTTTTTTTAAAGTGCTTATACGAACTAAAAACTTTTAAGGTAGTAATAAGAAGAGTATTTGTTTCAAATAAGTGCTTATTTTAGATAGCAATAGAAATCCTACTAGAAAAATAAGCTTAAACGCTTATCGAGTATAATCCGCATTATAAATTAAAGTAATGACAGAATTATTATCCTCTTTATATAAAAAAATGAATGCTCGGAGCTTCTTTTCGTAGATATTAGTCTATCGGTGGTTAACTCAACATTCATTTTTGTTCTTGCCAAGATAAACATTCGAAGCACATAATCGCCGGTAGCGCTCATTGCGCAAATGGCGGTAATTAGCCTAGTACGCTTCGAGCTGATGATCTCTTCCACTTGTTTTTGACTTTTTGGAGTTGAAATATGACTACGAACATTACTCGGTTCGGATGCCGCTTATTACAATGTAATGTTATTAAAACACTAGAGCTTCCCTCCTCCTGTGGTTATGATATTTAAACTGGAAATAATATAAGAGAAAAACTTATCTTCATTATCAAAAAATTAAATAATTACTTGTAATTAGAAAATACCTAGTAAAGTACCGTCAACTGGGATGAACCGGGACAGTTATATACACACATATATTTATAACTTTTTTTCATTTAAGATTGTTTCGTACTACGTGCAATCAAGCACCATTTGTACCTACGTAGGTTGGCAATACAGTGTTGATAGAATAGAAGTTATGTCAATGTCAATAATTAACGCAAAATAAATTAATCAAGAATCTAACAAAGATATTAACTTCGAATTTGATAACCATTCACTGAGTAATATTAGTAATGGGTACCTACCAGATCATTTTGAAAGACTTCCCTTAATGAAAAATTAAAGCATTTATTCTAATAGTTAAACAACTTTGTTCATATTCGTAATAATAAAAAGTAGGAGCATACATTTTACAGCGTTTAAGTTTAAAATCACTCCTTCTTAAAAGAGTTGGTTTGGGCAGTTTCCAAACTATATGATTTATTGTACACAGAAGAAATAATGTTATAAATTTTAAAACAATTGTAAAGTTTCACAATAAATTGTAGAACATATAGGGACGAGCACACTTCTATTAAAATTTCCTACAAAATTGTTGACGAAAATTATTGCATTATTGCAACAAAATGCCCAATTTCGTTATACAGTTTATGTTGAAATAATTTATATATTAAAGTGGCATAACATACAGATCCTTGTTGCAAATACTACGATTACCCCAGTGGTAAAAATTGCTACCAATCTACTAAAATATTATAAACTCCTGTTGCAAATTTTGTCAACAAAATTTTGCATACAAATCAACTACGCTATTGCAATAATTATTATAATAATAATAATAATTGCCGTCACGAATTGCCGTCGCATTGAGCGTGATGGCGGAGATCAGAGCGGCCGTTAGTGCGGAGTACCAGCGTGCAAACTCGTACTCGTACCGTGAGCGATTGTCAATCACAGTACCTTTATACGATATTTACCATGTGAATACATCAAATAAATATTACATAGCCACGTTTACCGAGCACAATTTATGTTGAGTAAGAATCCCAATGGTTATAAAACAAGCGTAGCGCCATCTTTACGACAACTTTTGTAGTATCATATATGTATGTAGCTAAACCAATTATAAGCATCAAATAAAGTATACAATATTTTAATAAACTTATCAGAATATGCGAGTCGCTCTCACAATTTAAAAGAAAAGTAGGTGTTTATCTAAGAATATCTTTCCAGCAGATCTAGAGATATGTGTATTTTAATTTTTCCGTCTTGTTTGTCGTCTACACCTGTATGTGAGTTTTGTGCGCTTGTATGTTTTTACTTATTGTTTTTGTTTTGACGATGGCTATGTATATACGATTAAATGAAGATAAATCAATAATAGGTATAAAACTTTGCTATAATGCAGGTTCAGATAATAAACCAACATTTTAAATTGCTGATATTAAACCGATCGTTAATATTTGCTTTATAGAGGTAATTATCTGCATTACTATGTACAAATATTTTTCTTTCTAGCTATTAGACAATTTTCTCTATACAGTAGTACTTAATAATTGGAAATAATGATCAAAAGATCTTTCACAGGATTTCCACTTCATCATGCTCAATTTATTATATACTAGTTGTAAAATATTGTAAAACATGTCCCCTTATTTTGTAGAGGGTTGACTTACAATTTTTTTTAACAATTTTATTACTCTTTTTCTAGCTGTTATATAAGAAACTACAGTGACTTGTTGTAAAATTTCGTACAATACTAGAAATTCTTGCTGCAATTTCCGTCAAACAAGGAAGTGTAAATTTTATTATATGAATTTTTCTGTAATTTCGCAATAATGGTCAACCACTGAAAAAATAAAGGCATTTCTTTGTTTGTTTTTGATTTGGCTTTCACACTGTCTGCCCTACTTCCTACGTTGTGGAGCCTTAACATGACGATAAAGAGTTATTTGTCGAATGTTATATCTCTCTGAAACATCGCAGCGTAACCTGCCCCTCTATCTACGGCTTAAGAGCAGTGGCAACAGATATGATATTAACATAAACGGGTGCAATAAGCGAATCTGCTTCGACTTTCCTGTGACAAAAGAGTTAACCGTAATTTTTGTGTACATTTGTCAGTTAATTCTAAAGTTTTACACACTATCTTACCTTACAATCCTTCCTTGGATGACACGCCAAATTTCAGTAATTTAGGTCAACAATAATAAAAAACTTATAGATTTTTGAAACGATATTCATCGGTCTGTCTCACTGTGCTACGGTGGAAGGACACAACAGCAATTATCTATTATTTCCGAGGAATATATTACATTTTATCTAAATAAAAATATCTATTTAACTGGTGGGATTGTGATTGTATGGAGTTGTGTTAGATAAAAGAAAAACAGTTTACCAGTAGGTGCAAAGCAAAATATTTCTTAATGAAAGTACGAATGAAATGCTATTTAATTTATCTAAAAAGTAAAACCAGCGCCAACAATTTTCAAGAAATTAGCGATTTAAAACAAAACATCCGAAACAATTTGCGACCTGAAGATCTCTGTTGATGAATTTTCTGAAAGGGATGCTTATAATTTCGAAGAACTAGGTATTAGTCATAAATGAAGTTTGTTTGAAGAATGTTTGTTTGAAGTAAGAGACAACATAAAATATTTTGCGTAAACAGATGTGAAAAACAACTTGTTTTTTTTTTCAACTAATTTTTGTTTGAATTAAACTAGCTAAATTGTACTATATTTGTTTACAAGAGTCAATCAAGGGTTATCAAGTATTTTCTTTGATTTATTCGTCTGATATGGTGCAATATACACTATAACACATTTCTATGCAATTATTTCAATAAGTTCTACCTTCAATTAACATTTTCATTTTGATAAACTCCAATCACTCTCCAGCACTGACAATTTCTGCAGCTATTAGGTACTGTATTGTTTCGTTTCTTACTGTATCCCACATATTCTATTTTGTCAAATTCATGTGTGACTAAGCTTGCATCTCGCACATACTATTTATAAATTTATTTGCTTCTGACACTTCTAAACATGACTTCTTTCTGTGTACTTATAGATACCTATGTGCAATGTTATGGAACTAAATGCTCCTATAAATAGTAAACCTTCGATTTAAGAATAACTACTACAAGGCAAATAAAATTCTTGCAACCGACAGGTACAAGAACAACGATTTTTATCTCATGTGTTTAACGGTATAGTCGAGGTTAAACAAACAATGTCGATTTCATTTCTTCTGATTTATTTTTATTTGACTCGATTAGAATCACGGCAATCATTTTTGTAAAGCACCAACGCACACGAATGGATATATTTCCATGTGTAAATGCTACGTCTGTAATTACAAATACATTGTGCGACTCAGTATGATATTTACGGTCCTCCTATTTGTTTCTATTGTACTTATGCTGTGCATGGCAGCTTGCCTTTGATGTATGTATAAGATACCTTACTGCCTTGCTCCTTAATTTGAATTTCATAACGGATTAATTTAGTGTTCTTGTTTCGATACATTAATGTTGCGGCGCATTCATCATTCAATGTGATCTCGTTTCGATTATAACATAGCTAGTCACTATACACTTGGTGTGTATGTGTAAATATGAATATCATGTGCACTATTGTTCTTGTGCGCTTGTATAATACATTGATAGGCATGTATGCTTAGCCGTGCAGATAAAAGGATGAATTCCAATGTCGAACGTGTAAAAAGGACATAGCTCATCGGTATTTGATGTGTAGTAGGTTTATACAGGTGAACGAGTTCGATATAACAAAAGAGTGGGTTAAATATCCTGGTGATTATTTCTCCTCTAACAGCAAACATTGTAAGGGCATGTAGTATGCGGATCACCGATTTCGAAATACTAGAAAAGCGGAGTAAAAACACACAGTCAATACAAAAATATTGTTTTCGAAAATAAGTACAATTACACGTAAGTGACCTCCAGTGATGCAAGTGATATTAAATCATGGTTTTTCTAATTGGATGTTACAATAAAGCTAAAACAAACGACCACGCGGTGCTGAAATGATTATTACCGCATTCTGCGCTGTAATGAGATGTTAACGCACTAGTGGGACTCTTGCCGGAATGTAATATGGCCGATTAATGTGCAAATTAGAAAAAATACTGTAAAAAACTCGCGTCACACTGACTTGTAAAGCTTGTACATTGAATCACTCGCAGTGAGCTTTAGTAGCGTAATTACTATCCGATTCCGTTATCTACACCACTGGCAACTATGTAATGTAGAGTTTATTAATTAGCATGTCAAAACTTAAAACAGGGTCACAATGAATATATATATATAAATTATTACTATAATCATTCCCTATATATCTACCCAAAAGGGTGTAAGGGTGGTAACATTTCACATTTTCACTGGTTCCTAATAAACTTTTGCCAGTCCTTTCTCTTTTGTGCCAAAACCTTTGCATCCCTCCAGTCTATGCCTTTCCTCTTCAGAATGTCTCCCACCTCATTGTCCCACGTTTCCTTCGGCCTACCTCTCCTTCTCTTTGCTTGTATCTTCGATTCCCATATTCTTTTTGCCTGCATCGAATTACTCATCCTTTGTAGGTGACCCCATCATCCAAGCTGCCGTCTTTCAATAAATTGTTGTATAGACTCAATTTCTAGTTCACCACGTATAACTTCGTTTCTGATTTTACCCAATTTCGTTATTCCGCTAACCTTTCTTAGATACTTCATCTCTGCTGCACCAATTTTGCTTTTTTCTTGCTTCGTTAGCCCCCAGGACTCGCACCCATATGTAAGAATCGGTCGATAAACAGCTTTATATACTTTCAACTTTGTTTCTCTTGATACTTCTCTTTTGTTTAATATACCCTTGTTTAAAGGATAATAAACTCTATTCGCCTTTGCCTTATTCTGTTATTGATTTCAATCTCATATTTTCCTCTTTCTTCTATATCTGTTCCTAAATACTGAAAACTGCTCACTTGTTCTATCAGCGCCCCCTCTATCGCCACCTCCACTGACTTTCTTTCTTCGAAATAACCACTACTTTAGTTTTTGATTTATTCATTTTCGTTCCGTATTTCTCTAAAGTTTGCTTCCATATTTTTAGATTTTCTCTCAAGTCTTTTTCCGTTCTAGTTATTAACGCAACGTCATCAGCAATTGCGCACTCAGCGATACCGATTCTTTCGAGATTTTTGTATCCAATATATAACGATTTGGTCTTTCCTTCTACATCTCTTAATATCTCGTATTGACACAATGAAAATCAGATATAAAAATCGGTATTGTTGTATCGCAAACTAAAAGTAATCTTTGAATTTGAGTTTTAAAAATGACGTCGTTCAAATGTTCTCTTTTTCATCGTTGTAATGAATTAATTCTCAAAAATTCATTGACATTTTCTTCTAATATTTAATATTTATTTAATCCAAAAAAATACAGTGTTTACAATAGTAACACGGAAAGTGTTGAAAATGTATACCTACTGATAAAATAAATGTGCTCTGCAAACAAATTGCAACTGACAAAATACAAGATCAATAAACATAAGTCTATCAAGCAGAAGAATTGGTTATCGCTGGAAAATTACATCACAAGTCAATCATGGTAAGTTTATATCGATTTTTGAATGACATAATTCCACGTTCCTTGCACTGGTTCACACCTTGTAGTTGAACTGTGCCCAAATTAGCCTTTTGCTTGTGTGATGTTGTGATGTTTTCCCCTGAATAAACGATGCGATCAGGTAAATGTGTTCTTTTGTCTACAAGGTGGCCTGTTAGTCTAAATTTCCGAACGAGTCAAAGAATGGTACGTTCGAATTTTCAACTATATTCACTATAAACATTGTATAACACATGAAACGTTTGCCCTATAGAACACGCGCTTTGACGCTAGCATTTTATGAGTTCCACCCGTTCTTGAATTGTATGTTTCCAGATAATGACTTGCTAAACTTTAATGGACATGAATATCGTAGGAGGATCTTAATATCTTAAACGATATTGTCATTATAACCGTTTAATGTTCTAATGCTTTTATTGATAGACCCTGTTTTACTTCGTTGATTACTTACAGTTCAAATTCAAAATTTCCAATTAATTTATTGCTTCTTCAAAATATAAATGATACGTTCGGAAACCTAGATTAAAATTCAAAGCCTCTCTTTCGTTTGTTACATTTATTTCCTGATTGGAAGTAAATTTGCAATTAGTCTCGTGACCATTAAATAGAAGAGGAAGAAAAAATGCGTCATACTTGTTACATAACGAAAATCATACCACAATTGCAAGGGACAAATCAGGTTTTGTAGACAATGCTTCAATCATTTTTCTGTAACTCTGGTTGAGGATCCTTAACTTACACCCAATGCTTCTTACTTCATAATTCGAAGATATAAGCCTAACTAAGTGTTTATGCATTACTTTCAAATAATTAATAAACTAGATATTTTATGTGTAATTTACGTAATCAGAAGCAAAAAGATACAGAGAACAAGTGCTGTTTTAATTTATGGAAGACAGAGTTGCTTGTTTCGCACTATAAGATCGATGTCTTATCTTTAAACCTCAGTTTTTGATTAGTTTTCGGACTTGGTGAGCTTTGTGGATTCTAACACTTTCAAGATGCTTCCAAGTTTGAGAACTGTTTTGTTCAATGCCAGTTTACATATCTTCAAATGTTTTCTTATAGACTTTCCCTGTTGTCGTAGTGCTTTTCTCCATATTAATTAACAATATCCCTTCTGTTTACTTACCTCCTTCATTAAGAACTCTATAATACTTGTGTATTCCAGCTGAATCTCACTCATTTTTCGTTGATTGAATCCTTTTAAAAACGACTACCGCAACTAAATGCAACTTGATCAGCTTGATTCAAAACGTCATAGCTATTTGACAGCTAAAGGTTGCTAACGTCACTTGTTTGCATTGCAAAATTACTATTAAAGCCAAATTTCTGAAGGCAATTGGAGAGTTGGAGGACAATATATGCTGAAGCTATTCCTTTATAATATGGGGTTTATTGTAGCTTAAATTTTCATATATTATGTAGGTAGGTGGAATACACACTTTGCAGATATTAAGGATCCCAATATCACTAGATATTTCAGAATTATTTCCTGTGAACAATCAATTATCTTATGCGGTATCAATATTTCAGCTTTTTGTCTGTCCCATCGAACCATAATATTAGAGGTTTTGGGGTTTGTAGTAAGAATTTTATTTTCCAAACATACGAGGTAGGTAGAGCCTGGTTGTATCTTTAAGAAAAACGTTTGTTTTTGATTGTACAACGTGAACTCGATCACTATCTGTGAGTATATAATTCGTCACATCTTTATTCATTTAAAATCTGCAAACATGTTTATTACTTGCGATTGATTACAGTTGCAACGATTTTGAAAACGATGCGTATAATGGAGGTAGAACTCTGAGTGCTCTAAAGTTAAATTTTCTGTACTGAAAATGTCTAAAGATCTAATTCGGGAAATAGCTGCTACATAATTAATGCTTGAATTCAAGCAACAGATGTAAAAAATATAAAAGTACAATAAATCTATAATTTAAAAGAGAAGATGCGATAAAACATTAAAGCTATGTGCAGCAAAACTGTAGTAACTCTTGATATCTGCAAAACGTCATATTTTTGTGATCTTTTGTAGGGCAATTTATGAACGTTAGATAACTTCCTTATACGTCGTCTTCGAATTTCAAATTCTTCTGTAAGTTGCAATCATCTACTTGATTTTGTTTTTCTTTTTCTATACTGAAGTATTCGATCGAAATTATTGCATGGCATTTCTTGTTTGTTGACTTCATGAAAGATAAATTTAACATTTATTTACAACTGCAAAATGACTACAACAACAAGGAAAACAGACCTTGTTGTTGTAGTCATTTTGCAGTTGTAAATAAATGTTTAATAACAAAAGACACATTAACGAGAAAAAAAGAGAAGCAAGGCGTTTTACAACTTCCGCCATAGAAAAATAATCATCATCAAATCATATAAATTCTAAAGATTGTATTTGATGCCATCGATTTCAATACCAAGTATTTATTCAACCTAATTTTTAATATTAGATTAAAGCAGTAGCAAACCTACTCCACCATGAGTCCGATAATATATAGAGCGCGTTTCAATGTTTTGTCAGAGCGGTTGACAACTCTCCATCGGCCATTTATCGTGGGCAATTACCGGCGGACAATTATGACCGACAAAATGGTCCATCGAAATAAAAAAATCGTCGCAAAAATGATTTACAGCCGTGATATACGTAGCTGCTGCGGCCGTCTGTATATGGTGCGTACGGTAATTTGCTGATTACACTGCACTAATAACAAATATGCACCATTAGCGTTAGCCGCAACAAGAATTATTCACACCGGCACTCGGCCTCCCATTAGAGATTTTTTATAATGCATCGATCTGACCAAAGAGAGTCGCGAAGTGTACAAACATATGGCAGGGACATTTGCAGTATATTTTTATATCCTACCTTATTTTCTACTCAGATATAAATAGCGAACGCATAAATAAGTACGTTAAAATTATATTAGTAGGACAGTAAGAGAATTAATTAAACAGGTATCGTAAAATATAGAAACCGCATTCATTTAATACCAGAATATTATCTCAAGGTTGTCAGTACTCTATTTTATTTACAATTCTCCTTTACACACATTCTGAATATCCCATGGTACGTCTACGTATAAATTGTAACCCTTATATGATCGGAGTAACCATAAAACCTATTTTCTTTGTAAGGTAAGGTGAGCGCACAAGATATCCGATCACTCCGCACTACACTAATTTACTGATTCAAGACAATTGCTGCAGAAATCCTTGGATTTCCATTTTTAACAGAAGACCGAATGAATTAAGAAAATGACCTAATATCTAAACTTGCCTCGTGATCACTATCTTAAAACTATATTTACAAATGTTTTTTTAACCCCTGCTTTGACCTGTTAAAATACCAAAAAGGTGCGTAGAATGTACATTGGCCCCTATAAATCAATCAACGCCGAATAGATTGTTGGCCTTTCCTCACGTAAGTATATGGTATTGTTGATATCTAATTTTCTCGAAGAGGTCGCGTTTTTCAGTAGTTCAATATTTTTAATGTTAATTCTGTGTCCGGTACGATTTATGTGTTGTACCTACAACACTGGATGATTCAAACCTCCCATAGAAAAAGAGTGACATGTGTTTCTTGAATTTCCATTACACGTTTTGTCAGTCCAAAATAAACTTTATGTCAGTATCCACATTCAATTTTGTTACAGATATTTCCATATTTTCGGATTTTTACATGTGAAGGTGTCTGCTTTCGCTAGAACTATATATTGCCGATTCGCCAATAGCCAATTCGTCTATTCTCAAATTTAAGTAAGTTCTTCTTGTAGATCTTCAAATACTCTTTTCATGTAAGAATTCAAGTATTGAAGCTCATAGGAATCTCTTGAGAGTCGTTTACCATTATACTAAAATCCGTACTAATAGGAGCACTTAAAACTAGTTGTAGTTTGTAAAATCGCCTGGATACGGTGTTTCAACACAAAGAATTAGCACATTTTAGCACGTTTTAGCCTCTCTATCGTTTTTTGAAAATAATTTCGCACTCACTCTTTTCTCAAAAACAGAAAGGATCCCAATTAGAACTTTATACATTGTACTTTATTGCATAATAAAGACCGAAGGAAGGGGTTACTACAAAACCGTATTGAATTCAAACTCTCAGTGGAATTTCAAACTGCTCCGTTATTGGCACCATGCAAATTATAATACAACTGTTGTAACTGTAATATCCAACTTTCTGGTACACAATTTAACTCACAGGCACATTATCCATACATATGGAACAGTAACAAAGATATAGGAAAGCTTGGAAACAATATTATAGGATAGATACAGTGATAGAAAGGATTACTTACGAAAAAAAATTTAAGCCTATTTCTTGGTTCTAAATTATATTGTTTACATTTAAAAAAGGACGGTTATTTTCAATAAATAATGTTTTGTTGTTTTAAACAAATAATAAACAGCTTTCTGGGGTTAGAAATCTTTTAAAAAGTAAACCATAAACGTCTTTTACAATAAATCTCAAAGAAAAGTTCTTTTGTGTTGCAACAACAGTATGTTCTAAGATTTATAAGCAGAACTGTTTTCCGGCAAGCAGAAGTACATACATATGTATGTTTACAGTTTGTGATAAGCTATATGTATAATATAAATAAAATAAATAATAAAAAAGGAATCTTTCGGGAGAGGATTTCCTTTATCAAAAACAAATTTTCATAATATAAATATTATATTAATCCAACATTTTGGAATACAGTGCCCATTAAATGAAAGTGTCCTTTAAAGGACGTTACACTGTACAACCGAAAAATAGAATTTGCCATATGGAAAACCTCTTTATGTGTCAGGGTTCATGTAATCCCATCATTTCCACTATGCTAAACATAAACGATCCCAATCTCTTTTCAATTTGCCCCAGGTCATTAATGTAAATAAGTCCTTTTTTCTTTGCATATATGTAAGTACTTATTAAATAGTTATATTTTATTCTACCAGTAACAAAAATAGTAACGGATATTATTAATTTAACTTCATGAATAAGCACAAAAAAACATAACTTTTGTATATGTTTAATTATTTGAAATAAGGCCGTTCCTACAAAAATTTCAAATTGCTTTAGAGCATTTTGCCATCGATAATTAACTTCGGTATTCAAGCAAACACATTAGTAGCGAATTGTGAAATAAATAAGAATATCGTTAGGAGTGAAGTGTTTTAGAAAATATAGTTTGATATATTGCTATGATGTGTTATAAGGAAGCAAACTTGTTTTAGTCTAAGGGTAAACTATAGTAGCCTAGCTATAATAAAATAATTGCTAAATAGTGCTTTCGTTATTTTGTTAAATCGGGACAAACAGCATACGATATATAATAACAAAAAGGAATATGTTAATGTATATTAGATTAGATTAGGATTGGGCTGGCATTCTGACCTATTTCACCGCGACCTTTTCAGATCGATTATGATCCCCTTTGTCCCACACGTCACTCTTTAACTTTGCATTCTTAATTAGACCTATAGAGATATATAAGAAATTTCTACAGAAATTACTTAAAAATACTATCGACTGCTCCTTCATACTTGGACGCATGAATTTCTTCCTGCCAAGGTTCAGTTCCAGATACGAGAGCACCTTCCGGGTTCCATTTGCGAGGTCAGACGTCATGAGGCGGGCTCCAACTTACACGCTTTCGAGATTGGCTAATAGGCTTGAGGAGGATTTATTTAATTTATTATGATTATTACTAATTGTTCATTTCACTTTTTCTTTTTTTATTATTATTGGTGTATTATTATTTACCTAGTATTGTGTATACTCATACTGTTGTAAATATTATCCTATTATTGGGCGCTGCCTGTTGGATCATAAATGTGTGGCCTTCACAGTGGCGCAGCACGTGGACTGGAATTTCTTCCTCCTCTTGGCAGAATCTGCAAAGAGCGGCATCTGCCAGTCCTATGTTATATATTCTATATTCAAAATGACCGGTCAAAATACCTACTATCATTTTGACAGTCTTTCTGTCTTTACTCAGTAGGTCTTCAGTAAGCTAAGGCTTCTGTTTCCTTAAGAAGAGCTTCTTTGCTTGCCTTTGACCTGGTGACTTTTGCCACCACTTCTTGGACTTATTATATGTCTGTTCATTGATGAACTTTTTGGTTTGCGATTTGGTAATGCCAAAGGAAGGCGCAGCTCCAACGAATGACCTTGATGAACCTCATCTGGCCAGGTTGTCCGCTGCCTCATTTTCTTCCACGCTTGGGCTAATGTTAGCTTTCTTTGGGTGCCCACCTCATTTAGAGCGCACACGCACTTCCAAACCAGCTTTGAATCAACACTTACGAAACTGATCGCTTCAAGTATTGTCTGACTGACAGAAAATATAGACGCTTTTACCTAACTAGGTCCATGTTTCTACTTCTCTCATACAGTAATAAATTGCATGAACTTTAGCCTCAAATACCGTCGCATCCTTCCTGAAGCTTATGAAATTGACATTTATGGGCTTCTTTCCATGTATGCTGCCTCCTACGTCATAATCAGTTTTAGTGCCGTCTGTATACCAGTTTGAGTCCGTTCTTGCTGGAGGGTCTTTCTCCCAGTCCTTCTTGACGGGTATTTTAACCTGATATTTTCTATCTAATTTGCATTTCTGAGCCAAGGCGTCACTTGACATTTCCATAAGGGGCGCCTCCTTAAATTCATCTTGTAGCTTTTTATGGTTAGCATCGTGCGAGTTACTTATCGGTGTTTGATTGTCTGTATGCTTCCTTGTATATGGTTTGTAACGGTGGCATATTTAAAATTACCATTGCTACGGTATGGGTCTACCTCATCGTGCTCGTGGCACACAAATAGTATGTATCTAAGAATTTGGCCGCCCTCGCCTGCCGTACCTTTGGTCATCATGCTACTGCTCGGTATGCTATTATAGGTCTAATTACCCTTGTGTATAACCAGAGAGTCATTTTGGGGCTGAAGCTCCAACTTCTTCCACATAATCATCAATACACTTCTAGTATTTCTTGAATATAAAAGTGTCATTTACTACTGAGTTCACTTTCAATTATATAGTTAAAATATAAAAAAATATGTTGTGGATGGTTTTTTTCTTTAGGTTTTTTTCTTAAGACCTTATACGAGCTCCGCAAAATCAATCATTTTCTACTACGACAATTAATGAATTAATTTTCTTTTGTCTGGTGTCTGCTTGCTCTTCATAGATAAACGATATACTTTTACATTAGTTTTGTTTAAAATTTGGATTGCTGCAAAGTAGTACGCCAACGATTACATACCTGATCTATTTAGTTTTCCGCACACGTAAAAACACACGAACAATTTAACAGCAAGTACTAATTGTTTTCAGGTTACAGGAAATAATAAATTGTTAAACGGACCACCAGCTTCCTCAATATAAAGTGAATGTATTCTAACAGAAGAGAACGTATTCTTTCAACTCCTTTGAAGTTTATTTTTATAACTGACTTTTACACAATCACATTCAAAAGCCAAAATTACTTTTCACACAAATTTTGACCGTGCAAATTGCGTTTAAGTAATCCCATTACTTTTTTCACGTGACACGTGTGATCGTATCGTGAAGGAAATTATTGTTACGCCGTTCAACTGCGCCTAGTACAGTATCCACGCCTTTGTCGCATTGAAAAATAAAAAGTTGCTCCGTCATAAACAATTTGAATGATTTGTTACGGTCCGGTGAGTTTGAAAGTCCAGCGGAGATTACACACATGTGAGCCGCTCGTGCCGGACTTTTGAATTGAATTGTCAGTGATGATAATCACAAACTCGTTACCTTTTTTTTTGTTTTGTAGTACAGAGAAAATTTTATTAATTTAGTAAACACTGTTACATTATATAGGGGAAATTCTCGATAGTCTGACGTTACGATATAGTAAAATTGTAAAAAACAAATGTGGGTGTTCAATAACTACTCATAACTATATTGAATAATGAATATCACAGTATTTACTAAGCAGTGAAAAATCAATCCATTGAATTTTGAATTACACATGAAAACACGAATACAAGGCAGATATGGTGGAAGTCATCAATTGTTTAAGTGAATATTCTGGAATATTAAAATTATTATTGGTGTATATCGTTTTCTGATCTAACTTAATATTTCCGGAAGATGAAAATATTTCAAATGATGCGTTGAAGATTATGAATACATTAAAAGTGGTCTATAGTGTCTGACCGCTTGCATTGCAAGCTTTTTTGCTAATTTTTATTTTCATTGTGGACCTTGCAAATGAATTATAGTTTATCGCCACATGAGTCTTTTCGAATTTTTTTCGAATTTCTTTTTCAAATAAAGCATTTTGTGCATTAAAACAAAAAGAGTATTGTAGCAAAACTGGCAGTCTTATTTTAATAATTTTTGTAAAAACAAATTTTAAAATACGACATTAAAGAACCTATTATCAAGAAATTCCGACAGGCTACTCAATTGACAACGATGTAAAAGCAATTTTATTACACATTTTTATTGATTTACTGATAAACGCATAACAGAAAAGTAAAACAACCTAAGCAAGAAAGCAATCTTTAGTAAATGTACCGAAGCAGGATTCGAATGCTTTTACTTATTGTCAGTGAAATGAATCGAGTTGGTTTTATAGACGTTTTCAGGGATCTTATAAATTGTCATTAAGTGCGATATGTAAATCATATTATTTTGAGCCATTAGAATCATTGGAAATCATTTGGAATTGATGAAGACGGTGAGTTCTCCTCTAATGTGTATGTCTGCGATTCTTGCAAATCTGAATATGAATACCCTTAAACTTAAGGTAAATTTTCTTAATGACATTAATGCTTCTTAATGGTCTTTTGGTGGTATGTTGGTGACTGGTTGGAAAGGTTGGTGTCAAAAGTCCTGTAAAAGTGATTCATCCTCACCTATCCATTTTGGTGGATCTCTAACATGACTCCTTATCGGATGCTGCAAACATTAGGCGTGTTTATCTACTGTGCGGAGCATATTCGGCTTAAGAAAAATAGAAGTTTCTACTGTAGATATGAACTTCTATTAAGAACCGTGACAAATTACATTTTGTCTGAAGGAGGTATAACAAAAATCCAAAAGAAAAAGTGAAAAAATCTCTTACCACAACAATTAAAGATACAAATCTAAATACGTGTTTCGGCAACTAAGTTGCCATCTTCAGTAGAAAAAACAAGTGAAGAGCAGTGTTAAACGTAGTGTTTTCGGCTAAGGTAAACCTTGGATTCCACTAGTGATTTGGTGAAGAGCATATCTTCCAAGGTTTACCTTAGCCGAAAACACTACGTTTAACACTGCTCTTCACTTGTTTTTCTACTGAAGATGGAAACTTAGTTGCCGAAACACGTATTTAGATTTGTATCTTTAATTGTTGTGGTAAGGGATTTTTTCACTTTTTCTTTTGGATTTTTGTTATAGTTTTCAAGCCACAGTCTCCACCCATCACAGGATATCTGAAGGAGGTGTAAATTCGTGCAACTATGATCAGCTGTTTTCCATTTGTGTAGCGACAATAAAATGCGAAGAGAACAAATTGTAAACTTTAGAATCATTCATTGGGCTACAATTTGTTGATGTTGTCGTGATGTAAATAGTGCGAACAATGCAAAAAATGCTTCTTATTTTATTCTTGTAAATACGAGTAATATATTTTTCGTGCGATTTTAGCCAGCAAAACAATATCGTGTATGTTATGTATGTGATAACTTTATACAGTGTTATCTACATCAGTTTAGGCTAAACTCTATCAAAACCATGAACTAGAAATAACCATGATTCCATACTAATGTATTTTTCGGTTTTAAATAAATAACGAAGCTTCGTAAAATAATGTGTTATTAATTTTGATAACAACAGTGGTAATATTCACTTTCCGTTGCATAAATATCATTAAAATAATTATTTAGAAACATAATATGAAAATACACTTATTTTCCTTGTAGTACTTTTTATCAATTAAACTAAAATTTCATGTGAACCTCAATATTTTCTAGACCAGCGTAGTAACGTTTGCTAAAAATTAAATTTACCTTCTCCGTGAAAGAATAAATCCATATCATCAAGTCTGGCGCGGTCTGCGATTGCATACGTATTGCTGTGTACTGAATGTACCAACAAAAATGCCAAATCAAATTAAAAATGAAAAATTAAATTAGCTAGCTCAAATGATAACAATTTTTATAAGGCGCAAAAGAACAATTAAACTCAGGGTTACTATCATGAAAAGTAAAATGTGGGTGAAAGAAATCTGACTTTCTTTTATACTCAAAAAAAAAAAATTTAAAAGGTTAAATTAAAAATAAAAGAACAGTATTTTGAATGACATAAAAATTCAATAATTTTTATTTAAAAAAAAAAAAGAAAACAAAATTAATTACAAACTTTGCAGAAAAAAAACCTTGGACAAAAAGGTCCGGTCTAAATCAAAACTGCTTTTGACTTTCAATTACAAAAGGACAATTCAAAATCCTTTTACAAAGCAACAGAAAACAAAAAGTTCAGGAAGATAATAATTTTTTTTTCAATTCAATCCACGTGGTCTCAATATTAAAACAACTAAATTAAACGTGGAAAATTCAAGTAATTTATATAAATGAAAAATAGAAGCAAGTACAATGGTTTTATTCACCCAACCCGAGCTGATTAATAAATAATTACAAATCAGAAAAAATAACAACAAACAAAAAAATTACTCTTTAAACTTAAAATATCTTCTTGCACGTAAAAAATAATAACAGATCTTATATCTAAATTGTGTACTCAAAAATACAATATCAATTATTATTAAATGAATTCCGTGATGAACGAAATAAAATCAGAACGTGAATTCAAAACTTGAAAGCAATAACCACAAAATGTCAGCAATGAAATACAACTTTATATATCTACTTACACGTGTCTATCAGGGAACTGCACTCACAAGGTTAAACAATCGTATAAGTATAAAAATCTCCGATGCGTGCGATGCAACGCACAAAGATCTGCCCGCAAACGGACGAACTCGCAAAACAAAACAATATATATACAATACCAGTGCACGCAAAATGTACACCTGACTGAATTTCATATAAACAACTGAACAATAAAATAAACAAATTAAACAATCAAAAACATTAACTAAATCTTATTTGAAAATAAAACAATTTGAAATTTCTTGCAACATTGACAAAAGCTTATCGGAATGAACAAGAAAAAACTGAATTTACAAAAACCGGGGTGCCAGACCACAGCAGTATGTATTGTTTAATATCGGTAGCTACTATACCGATCGATACCGATCTCATACGTGCTTCCAAGTTCATCAATTTTGCCTCTCATACAACAAAAACACAACAAGGAAATACAATATACGTATGTCGTTACTAGTAGGGTTCATTTTTATAGATCTATATAGTTAAATGGAGATGTGAGGTGTCAGTTTCTTGGCTGTCGAATTGATTGGCTGATATCGTTCACTCTTAACCTATTAGCTGCCTTATATGCCTGTATCTTCGTAACTTTAACTAAACAAAAATATTAATGTTTGAATAAAACGATTTGCGCCATTTTTATACCGTTGTAAGGTAGTTAAAAAAATGTTTATTCAACTTGTTATACGTTTTAAAGTAATTGTTTTAAACTTCACACCTTTTCAGTTTAGAATACCGTGTTTTAAGTAAGTGTTTTACAATAATTTATTATAATTGGAAATCGTTTCAATAGTTATACAGTATTAACGTTTGGAGTAGGATAAAATAAATTAAGGCTATAAAAAGAAAAAAAGTAATGATGCTAAGCTTTCAAATATATATCTGATCCAACATTTGAAGACTAGATACGATGCAGCAATAAATCTCAGAACAGAACCTTTTCGTGATATCGCCCCATTTACAGATGTTGCCAGTGAAAATATACTGACAAATAAGGTTTAATTAAATAAAATTTATTTAATAGGTTCCACAAAATAATTATAGATAAAATGAGCTACAGAATTTAAGGAACATAAATTACTCGTGGTTTTGTATGTGTATTAAGAACAATTTAATAAAATAGCTCTGCAATTGCTTTGAATGATGAGAGGCAATAGCATAGATATGGTTTCTATAAATTTCTAATAAATTATATCCAAGGTTAGTTATAATTACTTCAATTAAAGGCACGTCAAGTTATTATTATTGTTAGCCCATGTTATTTTCTTAATAACTCTTCAGTCATTAAATGACGTTACTGAGAAGCGCAATAAGGGGCAAGTTCAAATGTTGATATGTTTTTGGTGAACACAGATACATTTTGCAACACGTCTTTTAAATGAACTGAAGTATTTTACTCGCATAAACATTAACTAACATGTGAATGAGTACAATAACTTATAATTATTCTCATAAATAAGCACATAGTAAAACCAGGCAAAAGTCGAATGTACGTTTTGAGACAACGTGAAACCTACAAATCGTTATCAGTAATAAACCCTTTAAGGAAAGCTTAAGGAAACATCCATTGAGTATATGTTTCATTTTTCTGGGTACGCTTCTTGACTAGCAGAAATGAGGTAAGTAAGTATAACTACATTCCGTTTTTGACACGTAGCAAATATATACTCATATACTTGCCTGTATGATAAACAGACTGACGGAAAGGGAAACTTCTGGCAGCGTGCTGAGAATGCCATCAGATATGATGCTCACATCGAATCATGATCGGAACATTCTTCAGTACCTTCTTGCCGAACATAGTAGATTGGAGACACAATGAAAGCACACTGATTGGACGCCCGAGAGCAGAAATATTTTCCGCAATCCAAAAGCCAACAGATGTTATTACCTTCGACAATACACTACGAATCTTCAGGCTAAAATCTGCGCCATTGGGATGTATCCTAAACAAATTTTTAATAGAAACTTCATATATAAAGCAATCAAAATTTTCAGTGATAATCGGGTGGTATTCAAGACACTAGAAGCGCATTACTGCAACTCTGAACTAGTCTGGGATAGTAAAAGCATTCTAAATTTATGAAAGACGAGCAAAAATCTATCTCCAACCTCAATATTTGGGCACTCACATATTCAATTAAATGAGAAGGCAAAGGTTCTCGTAAGAAAGGTTGCCGCGAAGATATTTCAAAGACCAGAACCTGTCACTGGCATACCAGCTTCAGTAGCTAACCAGCAAATTAATTTTTGGGTAAACCAAACTCCACATCCCAATACGAAACAACTACCTAATTTTAATACATGCGATGAAATACATTTCAGTTAACCGTGAACCAAGGAACCACTTGCACTCAATACTAAAACAGTACACTTTAAAATACCTTACCACAAACTTTACTACACTGGACGAACAGTACACTAAAACTATCCTTATTTATTCTTATAAATGACATGGTGTAGCGTAGTTATTCTGTTCAGTATTACTGGTAATGGCTTTGGTGTTCAAATGTGCGTCCAATGTAGTGAAGTTCTTTAGTGGTTGGTTTTTCAAAAGTGTAGTATTATCAGTGCCACACTTTAGTTGCCATTGACAATAAAGGAGCCAAAGTAATTTTTCAATTTTTCAAGGTACAGCAGGCACAGAAAGCGCCTGTATAAAACGGACTCTATAAAGATATAGAACGCTAGTTGTTTTTAGGAGACTTGGAGAAAGCAGAACACATCTTCAACCATTGCCCGAGAGTCACAAACGTCAGGTATACGATATCTGAAAAGGTCGATTAATCCCTGGAAGACAAGTTTCAACAAGTCTCTAGACTACCTTAAGGGCTAAGTTTGCTTGATAAAGACTAAGATAGCATCAGCTTCACAATAAACTATAATGATCTAAGTGGACGGGACTATCAATCGAACCATGCGGATGTTATCTCTACTACCGTCCAATTCTAACAATCTCAATTCTAAGGTTCATTCTCTTTAGCATACTATCGTTGCTAAGGTCCTCCACACGGCAACAAGAAATAACACTGCAAAGTCTTCATTAAATCAATCATTATTGTATGTCATTTAAACATAAAAAAATGTAACTTAACAATGAATTTTTTCTTACTGTGTACATATTGTAATGAATTTTAATAAACTTGTTTTGATATATACATGTGCACATTAACTTTTTAATATATATTTTTGTGCACTTCTCTTTAACAGGCACCCCTCTGTAAGGGAAAAATCAGTCGGCCCCGTGAGTGTCCGTTGTAGAGAGATTTCACTGTACAAGAAATGTAAAATTATTGCATGAGATATAATGCTAAAACACTAGAGTTGAGGGACAATTTTACAGCTTAAAATTGTTCAAGCTGGTCTTTAGATTAGATTAGATTAGGATTGGGGTGGCCTATCGACCTATTTCACCGCGACCTTTTCAGATCTATTGTGATCCCCTTTTTTTCCTAGAGGACGCTCTCTAATTTTGCCCTCTTAATTAAGCCTATCATCTTTGAGAGCGGCTTCTTTATGTAGCTACTAGCTGTGGGGTTCACCTCCCCCATTACTAGCAACCTTGTCCTCGCCAGGCCTTCGCATTGGCACAGCACATGAACTGGTGTTTCTTCCTCCTATTGGCAGTATCTGCAGGTTGCATCATCTGCCAGGCCTATGTTGTACATATGCCTATTCAGTCTACAGTGACCAGTCAGCAGACCTACAATCTTTTGACAGTCTTCCTGTCTTTATTCAGTAGATCTCTCGTAAGTTCAGGCCTTTGCTCCTTTAGGAACTCTTTTACCTGCCATTGTCCCGGTGATTTTTGCCACCACTCTCTGGACTGTTTGTATATCCATTCATTGATGGATTTTTTAATTTGCGATTTGGTAGTGCCGAAAGAGGGGTCGGCTCCAACGAATGGCCTTGACGAACCTCGCCTGGCTAGCTCGTCCGCCGCCTCGTTTCCTCTCACGCCCGAGTGGCTAGGGACCCAGGCTAGGGTTACTTTCCTTTGGGTGCCCACCTCATTTAGGGCGCTTACACAGTCCCAAATCAGCTTAGAGTCCACGCTTGAGGAGCTAATCGCTTTAAGTGTGGACTGACTGTCAGAGAAGATAGCGACGCTTTTACCCGGTTCGGTACATCTTTCTATCTCTCGGACGCAGTGATGAATTGCAGCAACCTCAGCTTGGAACACCGTCGTGTCTTTGCTGGTCTTAGTTTCTGAGGATATATGGCTTGTATCAAATGTATTTGCTAAATTTTCTTAGTGATAAATTACGATTTTACATTTCCGAACTGTAATTTTTGACGCTAAATTTTTCAGTAACGCTGTGTAAACTTACTCCGTGTTTGGGGATGTACTCTCCTGAAATTAGAATGAAGAGCAAGAAAGTTAAGCAAACAAAATCGAACTCTGTTGAGAACCTTACTAAATAAATCATGTGTACAAAGTGTAATTAAACTTCAAGTACTCTTATTATTGTAACATCAAGGTATAAATGAATTAAACAATGCTAACAGCAACTCCATTTATAAACACGGTATATATACGAAGGTATCTTGATGGATAGATAAGTATGGCTTTTCTACAGTCCTTATTTATTTATAAAACAATATTACTCTCATCCGTCTTGAAATAATGTTATTTGCCTCCCCAAGCACTTTCTGACAGTGACATGTTACGTTAATGAGCGCTTACCACTAGTATTGTCACAAAAGGAAGACAAAAAACATTTATTTCAACCGGCTGGCAATTATTACGGGAAATTCATTAAGTAAACATCGCACTAACTCCTACTTTTCATGGCTTAATCTCTTTCTAATGACACCTATTTATCCTATATATGAATAGCTATGCATGTTTGTACACATACGTTTATATGTACATATATAATGAAGGAGAAACTGTGAATGGTTGAATTAGTATCATATTTCATAAACCCTAATTTATATGCGTAAGAAAATTACAGTCAAATTAAATAATAAAGTCCAGTTATTTACAAGTGCCTAAATATGTTGTTATTACCATTTAGTCAGTACAATTTTTCAGTCCTAGCCCTAGTATAAATGGTTATTGTCTAATAAAAATGGGCAGAGCAACTTTAAATCTTTTGAGTCCAACATTGTTATAAGTACAAGAAATTCGAGCGCAGACTTGAATTCGTAGACTCGATTTTGTGGACTTGAGTCCAGATTAGAGTTCGTCAACT
Source organism: Cetonia aurata (assembly GCA_949128085.1). Taxonomy (NCBI): domain Eukaryota; kingdom Metazoa; phylum Arthropoda; class Insecta; order Coleoptera; family Scarabaeidae; genus Cetonia; species Cetonia aurata. The sequence continues at coordinate 53,346,811 of OX421882.1, read as the reverse complement.
TGACTCCAGACTCGAATTCGTAGACTCCATTCCGCACTCAACTTCGTCGTAGCACCAAGTTAGCGTTCCCACCAATATGTTCCGCTTTGTTTTGTCAGATTAATAAATATTTGCAAACACAGTATGAAATAAGAAAATAAAACTGAAATAGAAAAATCAAATAGCGGACATTCATTATGCGTTCATTGAATAATAAACAGGCCATCATCACATCGTCCTAAATGTAGTGTTGAAATATATGTACCTAATTCCGGGATCACTCGGATTATGCTTGCTCAGGTCGTATATGTATTTTAATAAAGAATACAACTGCAGTGATATTCTTCTGAAGCAGATCTTGATTTAAAAGGAAAATTTCTAAATAATATGCAGTAACGTATATATACCTGCACTCAAATTTTTAAAAGCTAGCATTGGGTGCTAAACTAAGTTCAGTGGTAGGGCCTTGTATCCCTAGTTAACAAAATTTCATCAATAAGATTATTGATTATTTCGCTTGTTTATTCTGACAAACATTTAAAATTTGAGGTATTAGAATCGAGTCTGAGGAGTGGAGTATTTGAATCGAACCTAGAAACGCCAGTAGAATCGAGTCTGGGAACTCGAGTAGCTGAATGAAATCTGGAGACTCGAGTAGCAGAAACGAGTTTGGGAATTCATGTACCGGAATCGACTCTACATACTCGCGTTGTAACGACGTTTTCTTTCTTTCCGGTTCTCTGGCTTCGGTGCGGATGGTATTTACCGCTTATTTATTCACGCCTTGCTTATGGGCTTTCGATTAATTGCTTTTAAAATACTTATTACTTATGCGTCGCTCCTTGTAAGTTGAAAGAGGAGGTTCGCTCTAAATTTGTTGTTGGCGCAAATCGTTAGTTGTCAAACGGTCAATTTCAACCTCGTGACGGTTTGAAAAGTGTTGCGTTTTATTTACGCCGTTACAATAAAGTGTTAACCCCAAAGTGGTAGCAGTAAGTCGAAGATAGTTCAGGGTTCGGGTATGCAACGAAACAGTGAAAGTGCTTAATAAATCAAACGTTTATTTCTATATAACAAGTGTAAGGGACAGGGAATATAATATGCAGCAAAAAAGGTGAGTAAACAACTGCATGTACAATCGTATGCACGTAAAGATATGTACAGTGGTGAACATTAAAACATTCACGGGTTGGAAAAGCACGCGGACGGTTTTCGACGGTTAAATATCGGTGACGACGCTAAACTCTGCTGTACGGTAATGACTGTACATAAAACTCTGGTAGCGCTAGAACCTGGGCGGGCGTAACGGCTAGAGCGGAGAAAAATCTGTAAAATGCGTGTCTTACGCCAGTGAGCTTTGCCAAAGCTTCAATCAGACCGGGAATAAGAGGCTCGACGTGCATCAGAAGCTATGCCGACACAAGAGTCTGAGCAGACTGGGAGGCATTCGGGGACTGACTGCTTGTGTTAAGCGCGCGGTTCAAATACACTTGCGGTTCCCCCCACGCGGTAGCGATGGTGGGATTTTGGCTTACGTGAATCGCGCACCGTCTGCGGGGACGATACTCGCTGTCGTAAACAATATTAACCAAATAAAAACAACGAAACAACATGCGGTAGCAACGCTACCGCCCATGGGAAGATCAATCAAAACGATTCATTCAAACTAAAATTAAAACTGCATACTGAAATAGATTTTCCCATGGAACGGCATGTTACAGCATATGGGCTCGCTCCTTTACCAACCGAGAACCCGATTCTCAAAATCACGGATTCTTCGCAACACCACTACAAAGTGTAAAACTGTGTAATATAGATACGTTCAATATGTCGTGAAGCGAATTTAAAGATGTCAGTAAGAAAGGATATTTTTTTAATTATTTTTTTATTTTGGCGCTTATATTTACATGTTTATATATTTAATCCAAAAGACCTTTATATATGTTTATATTCGGTCATAAATACGGATACAATGTAACTTATTTTTATTATTTACACAATTCTTTTTGTTTTATACCTTAAAGGAGGTGGAAGGTATCACGCTTAGAGAAAATGCTTACACTACACCCTCTTAGTACATTGGACGACTTAATTGTAAAACCAATTGATCGAAATAAATTCTAATATGAATTTGGACTAAGAAACGGAAGGAGTAATACTCTTACACTGCCAGACTAATAGCGTGTGAACTTAAGAGGCTTTAAAAGTATTTTCATTACAATCTGGTTCAAAGATACGCGTAAATTTATTTCAAATTAATGCAAAACAGCTGCACGATATCCTTTTTATAGACTACACAGCTATCACTCTCCAATCTTTTTTAATAAGAACTGTAAGGTTTCCCGTTCTTTACTAAGAGTGCGCAGTAGTGCGGTCATGTATCTTTAAAGAAATTCACGAGCACTAATTGGTAGCTTTCCGCGGGGGCCTGCACTTATTAAAAAGAGCATATTTCTTTACAGCATAACCATGATGGTGGAATCTTGTACTGCACTCATATGTAGAATTATGTATAAAATTAAATGTATCATAAAATAACTTTCGCACGCCATGGTTCTTGTTTTTCTTGCCAGATTTATATTTCTTTCGCAATGAGTACATGTGTTAATTTACCAGGATAATTTGTTCAATAGTATTTTATTGCTACATCACATTCAAGACTCGTGCACCGCTGAGAATCATAGGCAATTACTGAGCTTTCGCAATTAAAGCTAGGGCATTAAAAATGTTTATTTTATCACCTAAATTGTAATTTATTTATTTATTAAATTGAATATGGTATAGCTACATGTAAAACCGTAAACACTAAGATATTTTTTTTCAAACTTTTCTTAAGGATATGCAAATATTTTAATTCTAATTTAGGGAAATACAGGGCCCATAAAAAAAAACGAAGTAGGAATGCTACATTGCATTTAAAAAAAAAGCAATTGTCGATGTCGTCAGAACTTTTTCAATGTCATTGTAAAAAGGACATTATTTGTATCATACTTCATGTTTTTCCTTTTTCTTCAAATTCGCTTTAAATACAATTTTATCCTTATTATTCCAATTGAAAATGATATTTTACTTTTGAAATTTGATAGGTATACTTTGTTATAACAAATTCTGCTATGATTTTGCTGGACCCTAAAAAGCTATCGCTTAGTTAATTATTATAAGCACTCACAAATTTAATAATAACAATAATACAAAACTTTAGACAAAACAAGACCGTAACACTAAATAAATAATTCACGATAACACAATATTTATTGTTTGCCTAACATCAGAATAACTTTAATTAACCGAAGTTTCAGTTCAGGTTAGTTAATGGTCACACAATAGGGCCATCATGATGTAAATCTGTTCCTAAAGAGAATGAGCCTACCGCTTTTGTGGCTTTTGCCCATAAATTAAGTCTACTTTGCTGCCATCAACTTTAAATAGGACACTAACAATGAGCGACACCGCTTGTACATGCATGATTCTAGGTAAATTAAAAGTTACGTAGGTAACTGAACTTATTTTGAATATCTTCTTTATTTAGTATTTTACATATAAAACTCGCAGATTCGTTTTAGTCTTGTATCTGACAGCGGAAACTTAATATGAACTGTAGGTGTGTTATTTGTTTTCTTATCGGTCAGCGAACATATCCTACTGCTTGCTCACATGTTACAAGTCTTAATTACGTTAATGATTATTTCTTTTACTAAATGATTGGCGGAAACTATTTTTTTTTGAGAGATTTGGTGTCTAAATACAGTAGAAATAACTACTAAAGATATGTAGATGACTGTATAATTATATTACCTGAGTAATATACATTCAACCACAACACAATTCAATAATTATGATCAAAAAATACAGTTTACATTAGAGATAGAGAAAGATTTCAAATTAAACTTTCTGGACGTAACCATTCATAGACAAGGTAATAACTTAAACTACAATGCAAATGTGCCTCCAAATCACAAAAGAAATCTAGTCATTGCGTTGGTTGATCGTGGAATAAAATTTTATAGTCCTAAATATAGGCGACAAACATTAAACAAAATCAAAACATACTTAGGAATAAAGTAGTCTTTAGGCTTTCACGGCCGTCGTTGCTGACTGCTCTTCGGTTCTCGGGTTCTCTGCCGTGTAGAAAGTTTAAATTACTTGACGTTTCGATCATCTTGTCGTGATCTTCTTCAGAAGTGAAGTGACTAGTTTGTCCTGATCCGGGGTTAATATATGGTCCTGTGTCCGTTGGTGCGTAATCGTTCCGCTCTGTTGAGGCGTGTCCGTTGCTCTCCGTTGGGCTGTGAAGAATGATTTCCAGATACTTGGTAATTGTAGTCCGTCTTCTCTGTTGATATTGTTCGGATTTTTCTGTATTTCAATAGCTTCTCTGTACAATCTTCTCCAGTAATGTGGTTCCGTTGCTAGTTTCCTGCATTTGTCAAACTTGATTCCGTGTTTCGTGTTTGTTGAGTGTTCTGCTACTGCTGATTTGTCTGTGTATTCATACTTTGTATCTCGCATATGTTCTTTTAGCCTGATATTGATGTTTCTGCCTATTTGTCCAATGTATACCTTTCCACAAGTGCAGAGTATCTCGTAGACTCACCGAAAGATCGTACCTCGCCGCTCCAAAATCCAGGAGCTGTTACGCGTGGCGTCGGCATTTAGAACAGTGTCTGCGGCAGCGTCACAAGTTGTAACCGGCACAGTACCTATAGACCTTATGGTACTGGAGAGGTGCTATCTGCACAAGTTCAGGAAAGACCCAGACCTAAAATCCATAAAGAGAGGTGCGAGAGAGGCTACCCTAAACGCCTGGCAAAGTAGATGGGCGAATGAGAACGATAAAGCCCAGTGGACCAAGAGGCTTATACCAAACGTGATCTTGTGGGATAACTGCGGCCACAGAAAACTTGATTATTGTCTGACGCAGGCTCTGACGGCGCACGGAGTATATAGGTCCTTTGCTAAGCGAATTCAGAAAGACCACAGTGATGACTGTATATACTGTGGGAGTGTGGATACCGCAGAGCACAAAATTAATATATTAGAAAATGATTTATATTTAAAAAATCAAAAATAGCCTATAAACAATCTAACCGACATAGCTAATTTATCTAAAATTTACGCTTCACTGTTTTAACTTTGTGTCAATTAATAATAATGTTAATCAATAATTTACCTTAAATTATTAAAATTATGAAGATAATAACAAAAAAATTTCACTTTTTTATATAAAATCCGGCTTTGAGTCCGTATGCAATTCAATATAACTCGTATAATGTGTAAAATATACATGTGTTGTTTTAAAAAACAATTTTTAAAATTTTATTTTAACTAATGCGACGTGCAATTATATTGTCAATACAAATAGTAAGAGTAGCAATAGTAGTGGCATTAATTGTCATAGATTCAAAGAATATTGTCATTGTCATAAAAAAGTATATCCAAAATACAAAAAAGTAATAAAACATGCCTATAAAGAAGAAGAATATAACAAAAAACACAAACAAAGTAAAACACTAAGAATTATTGAAAAAGCCAATGGTGTAAAAGCACTTCCCGAGCAACACCTTCCTAAGTTCACATTTAAAAATGTTGATGCTTCTCGAATAAATGCAAGTACAATGGCAGTCTATTAAATATGGGTAGACCCATATGTCTTGGAGCGCCTATTTTATATTTTACTTTAGATAGATAAAATTTGTATTTATTTCTAGTGTTAACGTTATGGATATCAGTGGAAATTCATTCATTTTTCAAGAATATAGGTGAGAAGTAAAATTTTGTATTCCATAAACGATGATCTACAAGAGTGTGCATCATTAACTGCAGCCATTCTAAGTATTCGTTTCTGAGAGATAAAAAGATTCTTAACAAGTGTAGAACTACCCCACATGTAATACCCCCACCATAACGCAAATGTGACTCAACATGCGCATAGTACACGGAAAGTAATTGATATTTTTCTAAGGTATGTCTCAAGTTCATAATCAAATAAGTTACCGAGCTAAGTTTCGAGATTTGTTTGTTACAGTGAAGTTTCCAATTTAAATTTTCATCAAAATAAATACCCAAGAACTTACAGTTATCATTACTACTCAGAACATCATCAAAATCAATTAAACACGCTAAGGTAAACATTAACTATTAATTAAACTAGTACAAAATATACAACAACAAATATATGGGAGAGGTTTATAAATAAACCTAATCGCAAGTACTTATATATTGAGTTTTATTCCCAGCCATATATCTAAAAAACTAATCATTTAACAATACTTATTATTGGCTAAAAAATATTACAAGTTCATATTATAAATATAAGGAAACAATACCGAGAATATATATTATATACTAATTGTTCAGTTCTCATAACTTTTTCGATGATGGCGGTAAAAGTGCTACTGGAACGTCAGATACAAAGAATCTCCCCGACGATGAAAATAGCCCAAACATCAACTCATATAAATTTTATTTAAATTGATTCGACAAATAGGAATGCTTAGTTTAATTCCCACATCTACTAAGTTTGCCCTATATGCATGCAGGTCAATTCACTGTATGTCGGGCGACTACATGTTAAACCCAACTGCCACTTCTATTGGTAGTTAGGCTTAAGTGACAGCTAGTAAACTGGCGTTTCTAACAGTGCATTGGTAAACCGTATTTGAATATAGTAATAATGACTCTAAAGATGCTACATTAATATTATATTTACTATAGTAAACATGTATAAATGTTAATTTACTTTAAAATAAACTATTTGATCGACTAAACTAAATAATAAAATTTAAAGACGTCACCAACTCTAACATTTCTTACGTCATTAAATTTCTTTTTTTAAATGCGACGTTAGAAAAGTAAATTGAAGAAAATGGTATAAAATACACGTTTTGTGAAATATAAAGTAATTCGATTGTTAAAACAAATCATTTTTTTTTTTAATTTGAATTTCTGCTCTAAAACTTGTCTTAGGTAAAACTAGCTTTGCTTGTATTATTAGTGTCCTAAGACTTAAATACGTATAGTAACTTGTAAAGTTAGATTTGCACTTCTGTAATGTCTTTTATTTTATTGTTTAATCTTTTAGTACAGGTAGTGTAATCCCTCGGCTGCTTGCCGAACTACCATTCAATCTAAGATCTTCGGTCAATTCTTTTCGCTCTACTTTGCTTTTGCTTAAGGATTTTGAGTCACTCTTCATCAATTAAAATTCATTAAGAACCGTTTTAGTCTTTAATTTCTTTTGTTTACTTCCTTTTCATTTCTTTTGTTTAGTTCTGTGAAGCCTTTTGTTTTCCACCAATCAGCAGCGATCCCACTTTTCGGATCCCCCACTCACGTGGTTAGCGTGGTGTGATAGGAAAAAGAACAGGTTACGCTTCGAGAAGGTGCGGACGTACGAAACTAATTTACCCTCTACTCCATTTACTTCTGTAAGATTTGGGAGGCGTAATTATTTAAGTTGTGAGAAATCTTCGTTATTATCCCGTGTGGGACGTGTGCCGTGTGGCATTTTGTGAAGAAGAAAGTCTTTCCCACAACCCTCGCTGAGGATCATCTTTGTACGAGCCCGAACACCGCCTTGCCGAGTAAATCAACGCCGTCCACCATTGCATTGTTCGACCCGATTACATCAGGGAAACTCCGTAGCCGAACCTGGCAAATCAACGCCGATACCTCGCACAAAGGATAAAGGCCAGATCTTGATTTTTATTATTTTATTTCATTTAATTACGCCGTTAACGTAATTTGGTCTCTGGGGTATTACAACGTCATTACTACGTCACCCACTTATGACGGCAGACCACTGTGACGTCACTCAGATAGCTTACCCACGAAAACAATAGGTGTGAGACTTTAAAGAACACCGACTCAAATTGTTTAACTACTTTGTTTTTATTTTCATAACGAATACCCTTTGCGGCTTTTATTTTAGTAATTATTATTATTAATATTTCTCAACTCTTAACTTTAAATATTTAATATTTGTCATTCAGTATACTGGTGAACCGTCAACTTTCATTTTTAGTATTTAAATAAATAGCAACTTAACCTTTTCTTTTTCTCTTTGTACTTTTATCATTTTCTAGTTAACCGCGGCTAGCCACCGCTTTATGTTTGTAACTAAATGTGAATCGAATGATCATTCGACAGAATTCCTCTGTCATTCAAATAACTATTTTATTATTTGTTCTTTACCCATCTCTGTGTGTTATTAAACAGTTTATCCACGAATCTCTTGTATTGTTTTTAATGAACTTTTGTTACCAACCCTGAGATAGCTTCCGCACAACACCTCTGGAGTTTTTTGCAGGTAACAAACTTGTCTTAAAAATAGACCCATATACTACTCAAAATAGCTCTATTGTGTTTAGGGTTTGTTTTAAGCGAGTCCCCTTGCATCTTACCAACGGGATTCTTGATTAACGCAGGGTTCTTTAAACAATTTTGACTTCTCTTCTGAACTTCACCAAAATTATTTCTTGCGAATTTCAGCGTTATCTATCGAAAGTTGACAAAAAATGTTTCAGACAAAACTTTCATATTTTGATACCTACAATCCGAATATCCAACAAAAAATGGGGCTTTCCAATTAAGACTTCAAAATTGCCGTCCGTTCCACCCCTAGGGGTTGGGGTAGAAACTCTTGTTTAGTGTCCTTAGATAGATTTTGAAAATGATCAAAAGCGAATTTTTTTGTTTCTCGCTTCGATGTATATTTCTCGAGATATTTGACTGTCTCCGAAATTTTGGGACACTCGGTATATCAAAAACCCACTCTTCAGAAAAGGGACTAAGAAAATAAGAATTAAGTCAATTATTACAATTAAGTAGTACCAGAAAAAATTATGAACTCCGTAACGAGAAAAGAACGTATTATAATATGGAAGCGCTACACCAAGAGGAAACGAAGAGAAGATATCAGACAAACTTACAAACACACCTAGAAAGATATTCAACATCTGGAGGCGAAACTAACATAGAGGAAAAATGGGTTACTATAGAAAATATCATAAAAACGGTAACGGAAAGGAATCTACCAAGAAAAACGTGTCAGAAAAAAAAAGAATGGCTAGACAACGAATGTATGGAGCAAATTACGAAGAAGAGGAGGCTAAGGGAAAGGTATTTACAAACAAACAAGGAAGAGGATATGGGACTATATCAGGAACAAAGGAAACTGGCAAAAAATATTTGCAGAAGTAAAAAAAGGCAATCTCAAGAAATGAAAGTACATCAAATAGAAGAAAATTTTAGAAAAAAAGATATAAAAAAGTTATACAAGGAAGTTAAAGATATAGGAACCAAGTACCAGCCAAGGAATGTGTATATCCGAGACAAAAAGGGCAACTTAGTAGGTGGAAAGGAGGAAAAGATGGCAAGATGGAAGGAACACTTTGACGAGTTATTAAATGCAGAGACAGGAAGTTGTGGGAGATAGGAGGAACAAGAAAAGAAAGACGACGAAGAGCTAGATACGGAAAAACCTGACAAAAAGGAAATAGAAGAGGTAATTCTCAAAATGAAAAACAATAAGAGTCCGGGACACACCCAGATAACGGCGGAAAACATAAAATATGGGGGAAATGTGTTAATGTCGGAAGTTGTAGCTCTGATCCAAGACATATGGACAACAGAGAGGATGCCAACATCATGGGAGAAGGCAATAATTGTACCAATTCACAAAAAAGGAGATGTTTCAGAATGCAAGAATTACAGAGGTATAGCGCTATTAGAAACAGCATATAAGGTTCTGGCGACCGTCATAAAGATAAAGTTAGAGACGAAATCAGAGGAAATCATTGGAGAATATCAGTATGGGTTCCGCGGAGGAAGATCGACAATGGATCAAATATTCATGCTGAAACAGATACTAACAACATGCTACGAGTACGAAATAGCAGCGCATATTCTGTTCATTGACTTTAAAGCAGCATATGATACGGTGGACAGAACGAAACTGATGGCAGTACTAAGAAAATTCGGAATCCCAAGCAAACTAATACGGTTAGCGAGAATGACATTGCAACAGACAATCAGTAGTATCAGGGTGGATGGAGAGGAAACGAAAGGATCCGTTGTCATCGCTCCTCTTCAACTTGGCGCTGGAGGAAGAAGTAAGAAGTAGTGGTATAAATAGACATGGAACGTTATTAAATAGAAGCCACCAGTGCCTCGCGTACGCAGAGGATGTGGTGCTGATAGCCAGAAGCCGGAAAGAGCTGCAACGAATAACCGCATGTCTAGTAATGGCAGCAGAAAACATGGGACTGAAGATCAATGAAAAAAAGAGCCAATATATGAGAATAAAACACAAAGACTCAAGCGAGGCGCTAGAAGACCTAAAGGTGGAAATGCAAGACATGACCGTGGAATATGAAGAAACAAACACCTATATATATTTAGGAACACTAATAGATAACAGATGCCAAGAGGAAATTGAAGTAGACCTACGTCTGGCTAAGGGAAGCAAGTGTGCCGGATCGCTACACTCGGTTCTTAAATCGAAAGATCTCTCACGCAATATAAAGAAGAGACTGTATAAAACAGTTATAAGACCAACCCTTTTGTATGGCTGTGAGTCTTGGACCTTAACCCAGAAGCTGCAGAGCAAATTAGAAGTATGGGAGAGGAAGATTCTACGAAGAATTTATGGAGGTAAAAAAACCGAAGGAGGATGGGAAAGACGCAACAATAGAGAATAGTAATGGAAGTCATAAAATCCAGACGCCTGCAGTGGTTAGGACATCTCGTCCGGATGGACATTTCAAGATCCGTCAAAGAAATTCCATCGAAGTTGCCAGGAGGTACTAGGAGGAGAGGTAGGCCAAGGAGAAGATGGAAGGAGGCGGTAATGGAAGACATCAAAGAAACAAGGATAGAGAACTGGAGCGAGAAGGCAAAAGACAGGAATAGATGGAAGAAAATTACATGGCTATAGGCCTTGATGGCCTGGAAATGCCTTCTTATATATATATTACAACGAACTGATGATTGAAAACGTGTAACACATCGAACTTTTTGGACAACCGAGTTTATATGCATAGAGTTTGGAAAACTGGAGCAACTCCAAAAAGACGTTTCCATTACTCTCCCTCTAAGCTTTATATTCTAATGTATGTACCACAGACAAATATCTCAGAGAATACTTAAAAGACATCTTTAATTAAATACATCCACTGCTTAATAAAAAACTAAAGCTGGCAAGCAGACTGTAAACCACGTATTGATGAATCTAAACTTATATAACTTCAGAGTGAAGAGAGACGGCAGTTTGTTAAGTGCAGCTCTCAGCAACTTCCTCAAATATAAGGAGATAATAAATAATTCCTGTATCAATGTCAGGAACTAGTGGTTGTAATCGAGGTCTGTCTTATTTCGAACTTCGATTTTAGAAACTAAGAACTCGCATTTAAAATTTAAAATGTGCTATCGCATTTGATATGAATACTAATACATTGCGCCATTTAGCGCTATAGCTGCGGATAACATGTGGAATCACGTGCTGCCCTAAATTAAAATTAACTTTTCAAAACGTTTCAACAAATTTATTCTGTTTCTGAAACTATCTTCAACAGTCAGCATTCTAAATTTATATAGGAAACTGTTGTAGTAATAACTGTTGGCCATTGGAATCAATTATATCAGAGGATTAACCACATGAACTGCTGCTGTTGATGTTACGCGAGTTTAATCATGAAGTGAAGATCCTCTAAACATAACACATCGTATAATTGAAATTGCATTTAACGAGTAAGTTGTAAGTTTAATAGAAGTACTTCCCATTGCATTTATTCTCACAGATATTGTAAAAGGATGTCCAATAGCCGTACTAATTCTCCAATATGTGCACTCACAGTGAACAAATTGTATCCGTCTGAAACCAGATTTTATGGCTAATTATCTTAGTATAAGCTATTATTAACGTCCGACATTTAAAAAATGTCTGTTACTTGAAGCATAATTCTGTAGCAAGGATACTTTTGCAGCTAGTTTGATACATCGTCCAGGTGTGTTTATATAATAAACAACGCTGTATTGCCTTGTATTTTTAACTGAAAAAATAGCCACGGTATTTATCAACAATTAATCATGCACGATCCGCAGGAAGTCGCTATTGGATCTTCAGAGGCTATTCTCCAACAGTGAAGCGTCATTTAATTAACCAGGGTGTAAAAAGAAATATTTCATCCTATTCTGGTCTCTTGCGTGCATGTTTGTAGGTATATAAATACACGTGTATTTTTGTACTTACTATAGTTAGTGATATTAAAGCGGTTTAACTAGTGGATGTAATCTTATTTCCCAGAGAACGTAGTCTTAAGAAGGATACTACCTCCAGGATCCTGTTTCTAAAAAGAAGATTGTTACGAATAAATCAGCGTGTAAAGTAGTACTGGTGGTAGTATATCAACTTTATTCTCGATAAACAAATAAACAAAACTTCACAGTTAACTCCATGTGCGTTAAGTAATTTGAAGGCAGTGCCTTGGTTTCTTTTAAATAAATAAGAACTGATTAAAATATTTATATGTGTAAGTATACGGCCTTATAAACACCAGTCTACCTAGTAATAAACTTATCGTTTATAAAATCTTACACAATCTGCTTGAAAGTACTGTTGTATCTTATGTTTATCTACTTGTATGAATCTTTTGTATTATATATGTAAGGAATGCAAACTGCTCGCAACTGTATTTATCTAAATTCATATCTACTCGCTGCACATTGGTTTATCTTGTATCCTTAGGTAATCATTATTATGCATACTTAAGTTGTAATTCCTACCCACATCTTTGCCTAGCCGCTATAGATTAATACGACAAGTTGTCTTAAGTTTTACAATCTATGGTTTTACTAAGCACCGTGATATCTTTTTGTTCATCAAATATTCTATAAACATGTATCTATTTTTCAAAAAAAATGTTATAACTTATAGCTAATAGAGAGAGAAATAAAATACCCGGTGTCAGTAGTCACTGAAATGTTAAGATTTCAATAATCACTTTACTTTTGAAACAATGACTCCATAATGCATTCCCGCAGATAAAGTATGTTGCAAACAAAACTTTGATTGTGATTAAGTAAATGAAATATATACCACTTTCGGCAACCAGTCAGTCTAGTTGAGTTAGAGCGTAAATTAAACATTCCAAAAATTTATTGATTAAACTAAAGTATTTAAAATGCACACCTACAACATGTTTTAGTTTAATAATTTTTAGTTACCGCTTTTATCTGCACGTTAGAAGCACTCTATCAATTTAGCTTGTTTGGCAAATATGTCTTTGGATTATTTGTATTCATATATTGAAATTAAAAGGAAAATACCAAAAATTGTTATTTTGGTAAGATCGGTAATATTTACCCTTTTTCACAATTTAATACAATTTTCTTATAGAGAAAATGAAATACTTCTGATGCAGGTAAATCTTTTACCACTAAGAGAATTGAAAGTTTTAAGTTTTAAAGGAAACGTTTGTTTCCACATATATTCTTAACTAGAGAATATATTTGCTTAGTGCAAGTAAATAGAGAATGCAGTATTTTATACATGCGCAACAATACGTGGGATTTATTTAATGTAATAAATAAATCTTAGAATCGGTTAGAGTGTAGCAGCAAAACGCTGTATCTTCATTGTCGGCCAATTGTGTCATCCTTTTTTACTTTACAGAGCAGTTCGTTGTGTGAATTTCTTTTAGGGAAGTTGGTTAATGGAATCTCATTAGTTTTACATGTATCAATGTACTTATGTCTAATTAAATGACAAAGAGATTGGTAAACATATGTGGTGATAAATCACACGATATTAATTATGAAGTATGTAAGTAAGCTGCTGCTCGAATTGGATTTGTTGGAGGATCTCAGAAAGATATTTCAACGCAAGTGTTAATTCTTCCAAATTTTCTTGACTTTTTAATATATGTATATATCTGTATGTATATAATTATAAAATGATATCTTTAGATGTAGTCTCTTTATATACAAATACACCAATAGAATTAGCAAAAGAAATTATACGTAAAAAATGGCATTTAATTGAAAATTATACAAATATTCCAATTACTGAATTCATAAATGCAATAGAATTAACACTAACTGAAACATATTTCCAATATAAAAATAAATTTTATAAACAAATTTTTGGTTGTGCAATGGGTTCACCAATTTCAAGTATAATTGCACAAATTGTTTTAGAGTATATTGAAGAAGAAATTTTAAATAAAATAGATTTTGAAATTATTTTTTTCAAAAGATATGTTGATGACTGTATAACAGCATTACAAGAGAAAAATATAACAAAATTATTAGAAAAATTTAATTCATATCACCCTAGATTAAAATTTACAGTCGAAATCGAAGAAAACAACAGCATTACATTTTTAGATCTTCAACTGATAAAAAAAAATAATGAAATTTTTACTAAATGGTATACCAAACCTACATGGTCTGGACGTTATCTAAATTTTAAGTCATCACAACCAATCTCACAAAAAAATAGTGTTATTATTAGTTTAGCTGATAGAGCTATAACTTTAACCAGTTCAATTTTTCGAAATGATACCATTAATAAAGCAAAAACTATTCTAAAACAAAATAATTATCCAAATAATCTTATCAATAAAATATTTAAACAAAGAATATTCCGTTTTTATAATAAATCAATAAAAACTATAAATAATAGTCATACATTTATAAAATACATCAAAATTCCTTATGTAAAAAATCTTTCTGAAAAAATTAATCAAATTATCAAACCTTATAATTTTAAAATAGCAAATCAAAATAATAATAAATTACAAAATCAAATTTACACAAAATTAAAATCGAAAACTGAAAAAATAAAACATCACATATAGTATATAAAATAAATTGTCAAAATTGTAATGGTGTATATATCGGTGAAACTATGCAATATTTAGAAAATAGAATAAAAGGACACAAATATAACAAAAATCTTACAGCTTTAAAAAAACATGAAATAACTCAAAATCATACATTTGATTTTAACAATGTATCAATCCTATACCAAGAACAAAACTATAAAGCACGAACTATACTTGAAATAATCCAAATTTATAAACATAATAATTCCATAAATGATAAAACTGACACACAATTTTTCACTAAACTTTATAACTTAATTCTAAAGATGAAATTTTAATAAAAATTTAGTAACGTTTTTCATATTTAACCATAACCTAACATAACTAATACAACTGACACAATTCACAAAACAATCTTTATATAAAACATTTCAAAACTATCAAATTAAAACAAAATACAAACTGATTTTATCAATAAAACAAAAAATGTTATATATTTCTATACACCAAAATTTTATTTTCTACATCTTTAATTTTTAAAACTGTAAATGATTAAGGTTTTGTAAATAAACCGAAACGTTTTACTCAATTTAATAGCGTTTAACTATTTGACTTTTAAAAACCAAGAAGATCTACAGATATAAACGCAAGTGTTTTTGTATTAGATTACAGTACCTATAATCGGCATGCTGGTGTGCATATGTATAATAGTATAAATATAGAACCGAAAAGATATTCACGTAGCACAACCTCTAATAGCATGTACCTTTCATCGCATTCAACCTGTATGTTGTTATTAATTGAAGATATCAATAATAAGAAACTACTTTCTTTGATGGTAATCTGATTGGATGAAAATGATATAAAGGAATTAATTCCTATATATGGGATAATAAAAACATTTCTTCGCAATTATTTACATGCAATTGTGTGAAGTAAATTAGAACATACTAATAAGGCAAATAGATAGCTTATATTGCTCATATGCATATTTTAGTGATCAAGCAGTAACATACGTACACCTTTTGTGGGCACCAGCATTAAAAGCAACCCAGTGTTTTACTTTAAATGTTAGATTATGTTAGATTATATAATGAGGGATTTCTAAGCAGTCCTTCATTGAACGCATTGTTAGTTACGTTGGAAAGACTTCTGAATTTAGATCGATTGTAAGTATTTTGGTAGTGATCTTTAAAGAAACTCTATTCTAAATCTTTGTAAGTATATAAGTATAGTACATACATGTTGTAATGGAGACTCTTCCATTGCTGTGCAATAAACTATGTTGATCCTTTTATTGAGACCTCTTTATTTCTATAAGCATTAGTGAATATATTAGAATCATTGAAATTCGACTAATTGAGCAATTTATATCCTTCACAATTCTTTACATTACTTGTGAGACGTTTGGGTAAAACATTTACCTTTATCAAGCTTAGTAAATTTAAAAGTGAACGTCAAAATATTAAAAACCATAATACAATATTTTGACTTTCACTTTTTTACTAGTAATCGTTGTCGATGCTATAAAAATTCCGTGATTGGGTGAGATAGTATCCCTAACTTTATCGTCGGAGTAGGCCAATTTTTATTATTTGTTATGGTCTATTCACTTGTAAACAAACATAACGCATGGATTACATATATGAACATACGCAAAAACAAATACGGAACCTGTCGAGACCAATGACCAATCCTATCATATAGATTCTCACGCGCATACGACCAGTTTCCCTCACATTTTACAGACCTGAGGCATATAAAATTTATCCTCAGTTTTACTTGAATATAAATTAGATGAGGCCATTATTCTGTCATCCTTCGTCTCACATTTTGCAGGTGGGCTACAGATAAATTTCAGTTAGATCCCACAATTTTTTCTCGTGCTATCTAATAGTCGTTATTATTGCAATATTAATCCGCATTGAGTTCGCAATGTAGATCTATCAGCACCACATTATGCGCGCCCTGTAAGATATATATTTAAGCGTCTCACATTTATCAGCTTGTACTTAGGTAGTGAAAGTACCGAGATTTTCAAATCCGATAACTCGATAAGTACTTTACAAAAAATGCTTTGTTATTAGTGTGTTGGAAAGCCCTTTTAATAAGCTACAAGAATATGCAATAATATACGGGCTGTTCCGTATAAGAAATCTGAGGTGGCCTTTACATAACCTTAAAGTGATGTTCAAGGTCAAATCAATGACACAACCTTAGGTCTCCCTCGAAACCATACAACTTTTGTTTGAAACATTTTTTCCTATTTTCTATACCTTTCGACATTTTTGCCTGGTGCGATTAAAATAAGGCACCCGATATAATTCAACTAAAATATGCATTTTCTTCCAACGAGGTCACTGTTTTCGAATAAAATTTAAATGTGTTGATTTAAACCAAAGCCAGTTGAATGAACACAAAAAATTCAAAATAATAATTTCTGTTGTGTCGACATTTTGATTTTCTTCTCGGTGTAGATGCGTAATAGGAATACCATTGTGAATTAAATTAATTCTACAACAAAATATGTATACATTAATGCATTTATTCTATTTGCAATAACAACTGTGACGCATTTCAGTCCGAATAATTTTCGAATTGTGGCTACTCCTCCACTCTCTGCTATATCATCCGCGGGCAATTAAACATTGTATTAGATAGAATGCAATAAACACACTACCATACCGTGCTCGCCTGTAGACAGAACGGATGTGCGAGCTTCGCGAAAAATATTAGGAGAACGAAATTTCACGCAGAACGCCGTTCAATATATCACAGCTCTGCGAGCGTTGGATTAATGGTGAAACCGTTTATGAGCAGCTGCTGCCGTTACCGAACGTACTGCTGCCAGTTCGCGAAGGAAATAAAACAATAGCTTGTTACCTCCGGGTACAAATCCGGTAAGGCACGCGAAGAAATAACAGAAAAAAGGATACTCACGTTTAAAGCCAGGGTATTCCGTGTAGACCGTTGTTCAAATAAACACCTGAAAAAAAAGGAGCTGACGTAGAGACGAGAAGAGAATTTCATTATTATATGAAAATGTTTGTGTACATCCAAAACCACTATGACCTAAATGTGTTACCTGCAAACTACAGCAGCAGTGTAATAGGCTTAAGAAAATGTGGTAGGGTGAATTATGTTGGTCACCTAAGCTAAAGATAAAAAGTGTACACAAAACTAAGCTTACCCTAAGCCTAGTTGTATGGTAAAATCATCTATCACGCAATTAATTTTGATCAACCTTACTATCAACTAAACCCTAGTAGTAAGTCTTTAGAAATCTTTGCTTTCTTTCTTTCCGAGACACACACAATGAAAAAAATATAGCCCAATAATCAGATTTTTCTAGCACTGAATACACAATTATAATAAGTCTATACCACTATTGGATTAAAGATATATCGTAAATCTTACAAATTGTGGTAATTTGACATCAAAATTCGTTTACCATTACACTGAGAAAAATAGATAAATAAAAAACCGCTACACACCAAGATAGGTAAGGACTGACGTAGCCTAGGAGTAGACATGCATATCTGATCACTCCGGCCAAACAATTTTGTTAATTCGGGACGATTATTTCGGAAATTCATAGATTTCCATCTTCAACCGAAGACCGAATTAATTAAGGTAAAGATATAATAACTATCTATGCCTAACCATAAACTAATATATACAAGTGCGTTTTTAACACCTAGTTTGACCTGCTAGAATATCAAGAACTATATAACTGGGAAAGAAATCTGTTTATCTCAATAAATCAATCAAGATTGAATAGGGCAAGGGGGTATGTTACCGATGCAATAAATTGTTATTCTTTTCTCATATACTTGGTTTCGAAGCGTTTACTTCCCTCAAAAGAGTTAAATTTTTCAATAGTTCAAGGTTCTCAAAGTACATCCGGTATCATTTATGTGTTGAGCAACACTGAAAGATAATGCTCTACCTGTTCCTTAAATTTGGTTCCCATTGCACGTTTGTCCGTCCAATATAAAGTTTATTCCAATATCCGGATGCTATTTTGTGCTATTTCGTACCGAACTGTCGTCTCTCACTAGCTTTAGGGCAAACCCCAACCATCTTTCAGGCAGAAATATTTGTCATAGATGCTTGTGCCCAAGAGAAACTCAAGGAAGAGATGAGAAGGGCTAACATCTATATATGCACTGATAACCAAGAAACACTGAGTGCTCTAAAAGCAAATAGCTTTGAGTCAAGGCTGGTATGTGGGTGCTTAAATATTATAGTGCAGCTGGCTACGACAAAAAAAGTCACACCAGTATGGGTGTCATAGCCTTCTCAAATTAAACGCAACAAGGTAGCTGATCAACTGGCCAAACGAAGGGCCAGCAGCCACTTCATTGGACCACGACCAACTCTGGGTATTTCAAAAACCCAGATTAGAGGTGAACTCCAACAATGGGAGCACAATGAGGCGATAACCCTCTGGAGACAAACCTCTGAACAGCACGCAGCAAAAAGGTTGGACAATCTTATAGGCTAAACACCAACAAAAACTTATTCAGACTCAGCAAACCGTAGCTAACACTGGCCTAGTCACCGGACACTGCCCTCTGAGATACCATCCCAAAAAGATGTGCAAAGCTGAGACTGATATGCCAATTTTGCGAATGCGAAATCGAGACTATGGAGCCACTATTGTAAAGGTTTGACACCACAAAGGCTGCTACACTACGAACAGGAGACAATATCTGCCCAAGTAATCAAAATGGCGCAACTAAAGAAAACCCTCAGATTTGCGGTAAACAGAGAGTTTGATTGGTAAATCTATATTAAGGTCTTTCCCAATAGATCGCTTCGGTCACGGTGAGCAGAGGCTTCTGTGCTTCAATCCTGTTACAATACAACACAATACTTTCGATTTCCCTTTCAGGTTACTTAACCTTCGTCGGGTGCGGTATCGCCAGTAGAAGTGATCAGCCGCGCCCGACGGAAGGTTAAAGGGTTTCTCAATGTGTTTCACGAGGTAAAACACGTCTTTCGAAATTTTATGGAATTTTAATAAAGTTTTGCCGCGAGATTCTATTGAAGTTAAAGACGTGATCTTTATAGCCCAACTGGCCAAAGCCCAATTACAGTGCAACAAAGAAAGAACTAACATGCACAAATTCCGAAAACATACTTTAAGTTAATATAATAATAATAAAACAGAAAAAAGGTGTTAATAAAGAATAATAATAAAATCATATAAGTAATTTTAATGTAACAAAAATATATAATTAAGAACATAATTATTAATATTAACAGTAACAAGCGTAATGCTAATAAAGCAAAAGATTGCGTTCTTGGAAAATCAATTGAAAAAAAGGATGGAGGTTCCGAAATTTATAAACAAAACATATTTGATATATATGATTTAAAACTAAGACTAAAATCGAAGATAACTCCAAGGTCTTTAAATTTTCTGATGTTGATATTAGCTTATTGCCATTTATTGCCATTATGACGTTGAGGATACTTGCAGTAAACATGAATATGTAATTCCACAACGTTTCTTGATATTCAGCGTTAGTTAATTTTTACTATACCACTGATGGAACACGTTTAGGTTTCTTTGTAATTCCTCTTCGGCAGTAGTAGAGATAATCTCAGAAAAGATCTTGATATCATCGACGTAACCAAAGTCCGATCTTCAGTGGTAAGTCGTTTATAAACAACACGAACAGTAGGAACCCAAGGTTTGTTCCTTGAAGAACGCCAGAATATAAAATAAAATCGTGAGAAACATGACAGTTGTGTGTTACATAACACCAGCTTTGACTCATGTAAGAAGTTTTAGGGAAGAAGGAACGAAGTCCACTAAATCGAAGGATTTTGAACTGAATATACAGATTACATTAACCCATCCTCTTCTGTCCAACACTCCTGTTACATGCTGTGTTATTCTTGCCAAATTAGTAAATGTTTAGCGTCCATGCTGCTCAGATGAAATTAAGGATATTGTATATGCTTGAGTATAAAACGTTTTCATAAATCTTGACGAAATTGGCTATAACAGATATAGTTGGTATGTAGGTAGATAAGCACGTGCGATCTTCCTTTTTATGTACAGAAACAATTTCCGTTATGTAATCTATTTAAAATAAATAAGTTGTAATAGCTCTGGAAATTTGTAACACTCTGGATATTTTCAAATAATTTTACAAAATCTTACTTTTGTATCTTTGATATTGTTTTCGTGATAAATTCTGCCGACACATTTATGGCGCACCCGGTAATACAGTAATTAATAGAGTAAAATTTACACAAGCCGGTTCAAGTGAAACAATCATCACTAATTGAAAAATTATACTGAAAATTATACGTATCGTATTTCGAAATCTGTATGTAGATGGTTCTTGAGTATAAAATAATAAAATCCCCGAAACATTATTTCGGTACAAACTTAAAATTCTAAGTGTTTTGCACTTTACAATACTTTATTTACATTTGAAATGAAAAAAAAAACCTAAATGTGACCTTCAAATGACAATTCAAGGTCATATCAATGATACCGCTATATGTCCCCCTTGAAACTATACAATTTTGTTTGATACATTTTCTTATATTTTCCGTATCTTTCGACATATATAGATAATTCCTTAATATTTGTGTACCTGTGCCATCTTGATAGTGGCTTTATTTACCTTTCTGTCTCCAATGCTGTTACTGAATAGAACTAATTAGGTTCTGGAATAAAAATATGTTTACTACGTTGTTTTTTCTTAATTACAGCGTACCAGCGTTAAATTAAAGAGTTCAAGATTGTACCAGTTTGATAATCTGAAAATCTATTCAATAAAACATCAAAATTCTTGCTTTCAAATCTCAGAACAACATAACGTTCAGTATTACAGATTTCTATGAGAACACATTATATCCGTAAGACGATAATACCCTGCCGATAACTTAAATCTAACAACTATATTTATTAGTAGTGAAACTTACATGTGTATGCAAATACAAAACACATATACACGTTAGAGCCTTTAGTAGATGCAACATAAATCCGTTATTGATGTTACGTAGCTACTCCGAATGTTGGTAAAGCTGCTTAATAACATTAAGCACCTGTATTACATATTTATTGGAGGTAGTAAGTAATGTATACAAAACTGGCTTAAAACTAGTTGAGCAAAAGCAGGAGAGGATTTATAAATTTCATTAGTACATGTAGTTCCATTATGCGTACTTCGAAGTATAGTAGTTCTAAAGCATGCATCGTATATATGATATGTGTATATGTGGTAGCTAAATATATACCTAAAGGATACACACGAACGTTGTTACTTAATTCTATAATAAATTTGAAGAAGAATAAAGTGAAGGCATTATAATATGCAATTTTCAAAGTATATATTATTAAATATTTACCAGCAAAAATGGCAAGAATGGAAACTACCACCAGAGAAAACTAAATAATAAAAGAAGTAACAGCAGACTTTATACTTTATTTTACGGTTTTGTTCTCAAACTTTCTTCCTCTTCCCATCAGTCACTCTATCCTCCGTGATTCACGTTTATTATTATTTAAAGTTAGATGCTTCATATAAGCGTCGCTGGAAAGATACTAATAACATTTACTTTTGTAATAAATTTAAAAGATTACGCTCCATTTGCAAAACTTATATATCTGCGGCTTATAAAGCAATAAAATGGAAGAGTTGTTTACATTTAATAAAAATGAGATTTTCAAACTTATGCATGCTGAAAAGCGTACCAGTCGTATCCCAAGTAAGCTTTCCTATAAAAGAATTGAAACGAGGTCTCTCCTACTAATCGTGGTTGCTTTTGCCAATAAGTATCCCTCGGTGTATCATAGCACTACTTCTCGTCTGATGACCTTTTCCAATCTCATCAACTGCCGTTGTTATAATAAATTAGTAAATATTATATTCTCGTTTCCACAAAATTCTAGTTCTGGCAGTATGACTTAGCATCAAGTACACGATATGAGATTTGCTTTAGTCAAACCTTTAGCCTTCATGATACATTTAGTTATTAACTTAACTTGTGATAATTGCTACCTCCGTCTTATCCTCAAGGTCACAGCTGCTCTCAGAAGGTGTCAGGGGAAAGGTGCCATCCGTATACTAGCATACTCCTGTTGAGGTTAGGTTCGTCAATTACGTAGTATGATGCCAAATAAATCATTTCGTATGTAAGTTTTCTTTCATTTATGACAACTTATGTGTCTGGCTGGCACAGTCTATATAAAACAACTAGGTACAAATAAAGAACAATACAAGACAATACACAACCACTAAGCAACAGTCGGGAAGGACGTCATCAATACGGTTTTTCCAAAAATATGTATTAATTAATGGCTATGTTTATGTGATACGATAACTTCTGCATATTGTTTGTATCATTGAACCTAAATTCAAACAAGTGGCACATGGCAACATGCTACTTTATACACATTCTTGTTTATTATAACTTTGTTCATCTAAAAATAAAAAAAAAATAAAGTCAAATTCCTGAAAATGACACTTGAAACGTCTCTTATACATTATATACGTGTTCGAATGGACATCTACGTGGTAATCTTCTTAACAATTAATTCTACATTTTGAAACGCAGTAATCGGATTGCAAAAACCGGTTTTCTGTCTTTTTGTCCTTTTTCACGGAATAAATTAATACACGGACGTCCCAGAATACCGTTTAATATTTAAAAAAGCAATTTTTATTTTACTTTAAGAATGATTAAGGAGTCCCTCGGGGGACTGTGACAAAGGAATACGCAGCTATTATCTCCATTTCTATCGTTTAGTTTGTTAGAGCTTGCGTTTTCCATTTCCTTTGTATTTAATATTCACTTTAGTTTTCAATAGTAGGTTGTGTATTAATTACATTCTTAGCTGTATGTATTCATCGTTTAAATCATGTTTTACACTGCATTAGAACGAATAGCTGCAGATATTTTCAATTTTTCCTTACAGGAACCCAATTTGGTACATATATTTAAAACAATGAAGTAATATGTAACAATTTAAGATGCGAGTGAATGTGTTTTTTTAAGAGACCGTCGTTCGATTTCAAATATTCATCGGAAGAAAAACGCCGTCTTTTCAATATTGTCTTTTGTTCTTTAGAGAGGAGATAGTGGCCGCGCGGTGCCATGCTCGGAATATAAGGTAGATGATTCTTTCTTGTAGAGCCAGTCCTTGAGCACTTTATTCTTTAAATCTGGTGTGCTTTGCGGATTCTGTCATCGTACCAGCATAATCTTTTGTCAGAAATTACGGGGACTTCTAACATGGGAAGGTCATAGGTTCTGATGACTCCTTGAGAGACTCAAGGGCTCTCAACAATTGAATTTTGAAATATGACCCAAATATCCTTTATCCAAAATAACTTTTAAGCGTTGAAAGAGAAAAAATTCTAATGGCAGATTTCCAGCAGCCTTTTCGGTTGGTCTTGCCATTTACCTACAGTGTTGCGCACTGAACGATGGTGTGTTTATATTGATAAAACTCAACTTCGTGTTTTTAAGTTTCTATGTTTTCGTGTCTTCTTGTCTTCTTCTCTTCATGTTTTTGTTTTTGTGTTTTCATGTTTTTGTGCTTTTACACTTTTATGTTTGTATGGTTTTCATGTTTTCTTGTTTTCATGTTTTCATGTTTATACGTTTTTATGTTTTTGTGTTTTTATGTTTATATGTTTTCATGTTTTTATGTTTGTGTTTTTATATTTTTATGTTTTTATGTATTTATGTTTTTATGGTTGTATGTTTTTACGTTTTTGTGTTTTTATGTGCTCATGCTTTCATGTTTTCCTGTTTTCATGTGCTCAGGTTTTCATGTTTTCAGGTTTTTGTGATTTTATGTTAGTATGTTTTGCGTGTTTGTGTTTTTGTTTTTTTGTTGCTTATACATTTTTTGTGCTAGTATTCACCAAAATTAGTTGAAATAATTGAATTTAAAAATAGTTCGAAAAATTTTATTCAGAATTTTCATGATAGGCAACCAACTTGCTTATTGAGTAAAACCACTCCAGAAAAAGGTTTGCTATGGTAATTATTTCTGAACGCACAACAGAACAATACGTTTATCTTCAAAACGGAAACACATACCTGTTGTTAAATCTACTTTGGATCCTAGTAATCAAGACGTAATGTATTATTATCGGCATGCCTGCATATATTTTAGTTTTGAAAAACACATTTATCAAAAGTATTACACCCTTTTATACACATATCAGATAGTGACAAATGTGTGAACATAAATAAGAAAAAGAATGTAAGGTAATTTACTAAGGAACGCTACGTTGCACTCGAATAATGGATTACTGATACAACAAAGGACCAAGGGACGCATTGATTCATTGTCAACGTGATTTACAGAAGAACTTTATTCCCTAACTTTATGCCAGTTTCTCCAATTCGGAAATACATCTTAAATTGTAATTACTTCGCGCTTATTTAGTGGACGGCAAGTGTTTTTAACGTGCTGGGAAGGGAAATGAATCAAGGCGACGCAACGTCTTCGTTTATCACGTTGACTTTATTAAACCTAACCTCCATCGCCATCAAAGCATTTTGCACTTTCGCTCGATAGCTACCAGCACTCTATATAACACGTCAAACTGTCGTACTCGGAGAAGTACAAAACTAAATCGTTCAATAAACTAGAACGGTTTGTTAAACATTAAGTGGGAACTTTTTGTAGTGTAAAGTTAATGCGACCTTTTGTAAAAAAAAAAGAATCTTTTAACGCTCCTCATGGTTCGTAAAACATATAGGAGGACTCAAACAAAAATAAGAGAAAAGACTAAAATTTTTCAAGATCCCTCGTTTGTAGTAGGTACTACAGTTAAGAATTGAAAGACTGGATTAGATTTAAAGCGAGGCGGACAAATCTCCAGCGCAAAAGTACGACAGAGTCGCATTAAGCGTTCACAAAGAGTACTGTCGAAAAACAGGGCAAAAAGTCAATATTTGACGGCAAAGGCCCGTATACTTCAAGCAATTATAGCAGATGGTGGAAAGTTGTAGTGGCACACTTAGCCGGGCCACGAAAAACATTCTCTGCATTATGTCGGTACCGTCTTCACTACACTAACACCCTTCAAACTAGTAGCAAGCTAGACGTCAGCTTTTGGCGGGATGTTACGGGATAATTTTAAAAGGCCTTTAATTTAAGTTTGACACTTCAGCGAGGTTCCTATTAACTTTAAAGTAAAGTTCTCCTGTATTAAAATTTTCGTACATTGTTTGGCAGTCTTTTTTTTTCTAGTTGTTCTTTAGCAACGTAAAAATAATTATAAAAATGAGCTCTTGACTATGGCAGTTTATAAAACAAAAGTGCTTTGTGAAAGGTACATCTTACAAGTAGAGAAATTAATTTCCATAAAACATTGAAATTTTTCTTCTACTTGTTGAAAATGATGGATGATAATTTTGTATAGGCGAATACCAATAGGAATATATAGCTACTTAATTGTACCTAAAACACAGTAAATTCTTAATTGTCAGTACAATGAATCCAAAGTAAAAGAGGGCGTGGAAAAAATAAGTGCCGACAAATATTTCATGAAGGTATTTGTAACAAATTTGTTTTCGACAGTGGGTTGCTATAATTAAACGCGAAAAAAAAATTCATTAAAGCCATCAAGCTAAGCATAAAGTCTGATGGAAATCACTATACTAAGTTGCAAACGCAATTTTAGAATCCTATATTGAATCTTATGGAATCTTAATTCAGAACCCTTATAACTATTTCATTACGGTGAGTTTTTTTGATGTCAGGACATTTTTTATTTATTTCATTATATTTATCTTTAAATTTTCCTCCGTTTATGCGAAACACATAATCGCGAGGCTGTTTTTACGTATTATTTTTTGATTGTTTTTGATAGAACAATAAAAATAAAAGAAATCGCAAAAATCCACTGAGATTAAATTAAAAGAAGATATTTGTACGCCCAGCTTCTGTCGGTGTCTGTATATGTATATGTATATGTAGCAAACATTTCCATATTCATTTTATATATTGTGCTTAACTGAATAACAATAAATATTTTTCTCTTCGTTGTTTTCCTAACGATTGTTCCTCTCTGTCGCTTTTTTGTTGTTTGTATAAGGGTGTAATATAATACCGCATTCATAGCGTAGAATACATTAGGAACAATGAGATCAATGTTTGTATTTACGCTTTCCCGTTTTACCCGCCTAAGTAATTAATTTATTCATTAGAACAACAAAAGGTTGGCGATAACTAACGAAAAAAGATCACACATACCTCTGTACGTATAACAATAGCAAAAGAAAACAATGTAACAGCGAAATTCGATGTATTCATAACCCCGAAGTCAGTTAACGTAATCCGAAATTGGAAGTATTATGAGCTTTGTTCATTGTACGGTCAGAAACTAAATATGACTAAACGACGCATACCTAATAACAATGCTTCCAATTCTAGAATTTCATATTTCGACGTTTGATATTTGCAATTGCACGTTCGCAGACAAACATTTCTACAAACCCGCTCGATTTTGTAAAGTTCTGGGAGCTCCCAACAAAATCTGTAGATTATTAGAAGATGTCTTTTCCTGAAATTGGTCAGTCCTTTTTGGGATTACAGATTACCTATAGGAAATGAATCGAGCGACCTGTGTGTCATGTAACAGTGGCCAATACCAACTTTTTTATTTTAATTAGGAATTAAGTAAACTAATATTATTTAATCATCAATAAATGATACAACAACTACTGCAGTATATTATTTACTCCTAAAGACAACATACAAGATTGGATTGTTATGACAAGTCGTGAAGATTTCATGAAACTTGTATTAGATTTTACGTATTCTATCTACGTATTTTTATATGGCCTTGAAAGAATTTTTTTCTTTTCTCTCTTATTAAACCTGAAAACGAATGAAGTATATGTTACCAGGTCATCGTAAATTTAGAAACTGTCTATAGTTCTGAGTTGTCCACAACTTTAATAAGAAAAAAACAATGCCATATATGTATATAGAATAAAATCTAACATATGCTACTAATTATCATTACAAATTGCAAGTGCTATTAAAATTTATTGATATCCTTAACTTTATTTATTTGAATATCCGCCATGGTATCGACGTCATTGATGACGTTTGTGTTCCAATATGGCGCATTTCAATTGATGGCAGTTTTGAGTTCAATATCGGCACTCTATCATCTCTATGATATTTTCACGTGCGAGTACGCCACCAAAAAAAAATTCAACTGTAGCTCCACGGTTACTTGAAGCAGTTTATTAAAATATAATTTTAAAACAAAGAAATGAAAACCTTAAAAAATAACGATAAAAATGGTTTGAAACTACTTCTTAAAATATCGAGATTTTTTTTTCTTTTTTCCAAGCTTAATAATTGGAGTAAAATCTAGGAATAGCTGTATCAGTGTCAAATAAATTCAAAGATATATAAGCTAACTGAACTAACAAGAAACTTCCATCTGAAATTACTTTTTTTCTACAATTAGGATGTAGCAATTTATATTTTCAACGGCGATGACTATAGAGGACTGTATAACAGAAAATATTATTGAAAGACAGAATATTAATATTTGGAGAATTAATATTCTTTTTTATTTCACATTCATGCCTTTTTCGGGAAAAATACCAAGTTTTCTTGGACTTTAGTCATATATAGGTACTGATTAAAAAGGAGTGTGAATGTGTTTTTAATAACCACTTCTTATAGTTATAATTTCATCTAAAGCGATTTCATGTTGTTGAGTTAAGAAGATATTCTTAATATTAAACATGTGCGCGGAATTTTAATTTCCGATCAGTAATCTTCAATGTAGCTATACTTGTATAATATATGCAGATAAACGTACACGATAAAGTAAAGTTGATGGCGCAGATATCCTTCAGGATATTTACAACTTATAATTCACCGTATTGATACGCATATGGTATGCGTCTTATTACTTGACATTTCTTTATAGGTGGCGGTATTGCTTTGGCATATTTTATAAGCCTTGTTCTGGATATTCCAGTTATTCGAATGCAGAAGCAATGAAATCAGCAGCCGTCGCATTCTACATAAATAAACGGCACAACGAAAGTCTGAAAATCATTTGGAAAGCTAAGGGACGAGGCCGGAGGTCAGGAAGAAAGAAGTGCCAGAGCAACTCCAGATACGATGTGAAACTAAAAGAAATCAATATCGTGCGAATTTTTGTCGGAGATCAAAGTATTTCTTATTATCAGTACGTTTCCGTATGAAATGAACCGTAAAGTTTATAGAGGACATAGAATGTGACATTCTGAAAGATAGTCTTTGACAAACGCGCAGTTAGCTGCTCGCCGGAATTGCCCGTGAGGCAAATTGATTCGAGCGCCTCTTCCGGATCGTTTTTCTTTTTAGAGGTACGAGAGGCAAAGCGTTTCCCATCTCCATTTCCTGCTAAGGTAAATATTTATATTAGTTAGATAATTTTATTACAACAGAGTATTTCGCTGTTCGCTCCTCAATATATTGCTCAAATTAAATATTATCGTATTTTCTGTGTATCCGTGAGTATAATATTTCGAAAATGATTCAGGAAATATTTACATTTTCTTTTCATTTTATCAAAATCTTTAATTTATATTGTTAGCGGTAAACAACACCTAACGTAAACAGATCTAATTAGTTAATTGGTTTAAGACTAGATATACCTTATTTCATCACTGCTGTTGCTGGCTACTCACAATATTTTATACATCGTGTTTTACAGTATAAGCCTCTTATCCTGTAGAAAAGAATACGCGACCATTACGCTAATGAATCAACAAAAAGGAACGCGTTTGAATTTCGATAAATGACATATTTAACACCCTGTAGATATTTTGACGTTTCCGCCAAATTGATAACCAAAGAATAACGCGCGGCACTATAACCGTTTTAAAGATAAAACTTAAAATCTCAGAAGTCGCAACTGTCAAAATTATGAAAAAATTTGCAATATAGCCGAAACCAATTGTCAGAAGTGCACATAACTATATATCACTGTAAATAAGGTATTTTAGGTAGCTGTCGAAATAATTACTAAAAAATATAGCAATCCATTTAAAATAAAAAAGTTGAAAGTAGCTCTGGGAATTTGTAACACCCTGTATATTTGAAAATATTTTTACCATATGCGCATTAATCAACTATATATATATATATATATACAAAAAAGCTAACTTTCCTATCTTTAGTAGTTTTTGTGCTAAATTTCGCAGACGCACTAATGGCGCACCCGGTATATGATTCCTCCTTATTTAAATAATTTTTATCAAATTCTGCTGCATAATATGTGATAATATATAGCTGCGAACAGCGTTCTTAGTGCTGCGTGTATTTTAAAAGTAGTCTAGTGTGAGTGTTATCTTTGCAAAGTTGGAGCTTGCAGTAAGAGCATAGATTCGAATGAAACTTTTGTTGCGACTTTTTGACCGCTCGGCAAAAAATTGCACCATGAAAATCCGAGTGGCTAATCAATTCACACTATACGGTTTATGCGCGCCGGAGTTTTTTTTATCGCAAGTTCAGTTTTCGGGGGTACGCTATTCGGTTTCAATGAATCATAAACAAATAAATAAATAAACTATTGAATCATGGTTCAATCGCGTTAAGACGCGAGTATATTCCGATATATTTTGTTATTGCATATTAATACCCAGCATTAATACTATCTGCCGAGCGGGATGTTATGTAGGCTAATTGAGCATATTGCTATTGTTCTATAGTGGCCATATAACAATATTGTTATATGCGGTGGTTTCCATATAGTAGATACATACCTATCAATTCATATCAACCATGAGGGATACTAGTATGCTTTGCTATTTCCGGGATCAAGTTATATGTGAACATCCATCACATGTTGTAGTAAAATAAGAAACGTGCCTTCTTTAGGTCAAATTCTCTACTTAATACAATATAGCTAATGTACGTTCATTGGATACATAGCACATCATAATAATAGATAGTTTTAGAATTGTTAAAAATTAGCAGAAAGAAAATCTTCAAGGCTATAGTAACAGCTTTTCTGTGAAAATGCTTTTACGTTTTGTCTAAACCCGACATTAGTTTTTAAGTTGTTAGGCAGTTTATTATATAATTTCTTTCCAATCTAAGACACGCCTCTGTCGATTACCTGCTCATTGCTTAAGAACCGTTTGACCCAGTTTTCAACACTCGCAAAATCAGTGTCATTCTGCTCCTATAACAAAGACTTTATTCTTATGCAAAAATATAAACATAACTATCGTAAATTGTAATCAAAATTAGATGAATCCTCTCCAGTTGATGAATTGTCCATACAGAATATTGCTGTCCTACAGAATAAATAATTTCTCATTTTACACGAAAATAATAATAATGATATCCTCTAAGTTGTATTAAGTTATTCAACACATTAAATTAGAAAGCGCTAATGAATAATTTTGTAGCAAATTCGACAGCGCTTAGCACCACAGACAAACAATTCAGAAATGTATTGTTGAAAGCGTTGCAAGTATTTTGCCCATGTCCATCCTATTTGATACACTGAAATCATATATAATTTATGCTTTGACTGCTTCGTCCACTTACACAACAGCCCGTTGCAGCGACACCAGCGTATAGCTGGATAGTCTACCCAATTTGGTTCAGCTGCTGAACAGTATCGATTTATCCATCTAGTTTTGCTATTGATATGAAAATAGAGTAGAAGCTCAAAAAGTTCAAAAAGCTAACATAAACCGATATTTTAATATAAACCATATTTTCTATTGTATCTATTGTATTTCCGAAACTGGAAAACTTGTAAATAGAATCTAATCTTTCATTACCTTTGATCAACAACCTAAACCTTTTTAAGTTGTTTAAACACATGAGAACTAAATGTAAGTTTTTTTTTATTCCGCCTTAGTAGTAGTCATTCTTCTGTGTTACTAATCAAGATATACTCTCAATCTTCAAGAAGCTCAGTAAGGTTAATGCATTTTTATGTTTATCAGGCATCCGCTGATACAAATCTCTTACCCAATCATCAACGCGACCTCGAAAAAGTTTGGTTATCGCAATTCACCGGATTTAGCAGCACCCAATAATAACCCAGTTCGAGTGAACAGTTTGGCTGCTGCTAATTTAATACGTATGATGAACTTTCAGCCTAGTTACAACACTCACATCACCACACTTTAACTAGGAAGTCCAGCTATAGATATCTGGCGTCTCTTTTCAATATAAAAATAAAAACAATGAAGAGGCTACTGAACAAAGGGTTTACTGTGTATACTTACAGCAGAAGCCATCTCTACTACGAACAGAAGCATACGATTCATGCATATAATTGTAGTTGGGATGGTTCGTGCGGTATATTTAACGTATTACTTTAATAATACGTTAAATACCCAGGCTTACTGAAGACTATACGCTTCCGTTATTTTCTACACACAAAGCCAGCCAGAAAATCACATAAATAAATTGGTGTTAAAAGAGGGATTTGAGTAACGTTCCATTATGTTAGCATGAATTCAATACAATTAAAGTGATTCTTGTCAGAAATTGCGCCACAAACATTTTTGTGATTATACCCGAATATACACAATACAATCTAATTTAATAGCTTGTCGAAAGAGCTTTTAGAAGCCGTGATGCAAATTACATAGGCAAGTAAGGAAACATGGAAAACTGCGAGGATCAAAGGATTCTCGTTTGACATCAATATCGGATGTAGATGGAGAAGAAAGAAGAAATTAAAACGAGTGGATCGTATAAGTGGAGCAATGTCAAAACCTTCTTTTTGTTTCCCATCACGGAATTTGATTTTGATTAGATATGAGGATGCAAATCCAAACAAAAGGAAACTCGACGGAACAGCAAATGACATTGCTTGGAAACCGAAATATCCGTGACTCGCCTGCCACTGTGGATAGAAAATGTAAGGTTGAATACGTATTTCGGAGATGCTGTAAATCCATTCAGTCGGCAGTAAGCAGCGAGTTTAGATCCAAGTACGTGATAAGCAAGGCCTTCCCGATCAATATGTACTCAATCCGCTTTCGGGACCTGCATCGCTAATATAGGATAGTGGACGATATTTCGGTGGGAATACAATGGAGTTGGCCTACAATTTTTATGTACACAAGCTATAATACTTTTTTCGTGTTTATGAGCGGTTTCGCTATTCCTTCTGAATGCAGAATCATCGTCGTGCTTCTAAAGCCCTTTTCATTTGAAGAGGGCTGGCGTTGTAACTTTAGTTACAGGACCACATTATTATTATTATTATTATGTATTGTTAATTCGCTTTCAGTGGATTTCTATGCGAGCAAATACAGAAAATTTAATAACAGAAGAGTTTAGAGATGATTTTAACAGCGATTCTGATGGAAAAGAGAATTTCAATATGCCCCAATCCCCCCGTCAGTAGAAATTGAAAGCAACCTGTCAAAGTGATACTACCAGTAACAAGCAGCAAGTGACGGAAACAAAGACAACATGTATGTGTAAATTAAATGATGTACCGCTTAAATTGCGTGAAACAAACGGGTTCAAGTAGGTTGCTTATCCAAAAACAAAGTCATTTTGAAAAATAGGTTGAAATTTAGCGATATGTCTTCGTGCAAATAAAGAATCTGTCCCTTATGCTTAAAAAGAACTTGAAGCATGGTCTTCGTTTTCGTTGGTAGAATAGAAGAAATACGCAAGTGGTGAAGTGAATTAAATACAACCATACATTTAACCAAAATTAAAGTAGTTTACTGTCTACTCCACTACGCTGGTATACTGTCACTACAAAAAAGCTTTTTGACAAGAATACAGGAATAACTTTCATCGTGCTACTATGAGTGAGGCTCGATACAGTTTTTTGATAAATCGTCCATTTAAAGATAAAAAAAAAAACAGAATCCAGAGCAGAACGACGAAAACTCGATAGTTTTGCGCAGAGCCATGATTTGTTTGAAGTTATTGTTTCTAAATATTCAGAATTTTACGCAAAATATTAGTATTATTGCTTAGATGAACGATTACTAAGC
Source organism: Cetonia aurata (assembly GCA_949128085.1). NCBI lineage: Eukaryota > Metazoa > Arthropoda > Insecta > Coleoptera > Scarabaeidae > Cetonia > Cetonia aurata. The sequence goes on along the minus strand of OX421882.1, from coordinate 53,313,008 downwards.
TTCTAGCGACGATAACCATACAAAATGTATATGCCCCCAAACCAAATAAATATTACATTAAGAGACATCGATAATATAGATGTAACTTTGGAAAAAGCTCCTGTTGCTGTCTATTGTTAATTAAATCTGACTAACCCAATTCGTGGAATAAACCGAAATATTGCCATGGATAGCAAATTCACTCCATCATTCGTACCGTCAGAACTCTAAAACCATAACACTGAAATATCATAATCTTCTGTTCAGGTTAAAGAAAGAAAAAAGTATTACTTTCATATTATAGTCAAAAGTCAAAGAAAAAAAAAGTTGTTATTATGTTGTCTACCATGCCCAAGGTGCCCAAGGAAAGAGTTTCTATTTTCAACCAATTGCCCCATCGTTGCACGAAAAAGAAGACGCTGGCCAGTGGGGACATTTTGCAACACCCTGGATTCTTAACTGAAATAATATTGAAATTCATTCAAGTATTCTTTGCAACGTTTCTCCAGGAAAAATACAACGAAGCGAACAGAAGACTGGTCATAGATCTATTAACCCTGCTTATGAGGAGACGCCTACAAATATTATAAATAGTATAATACTTTTAAGCAAAAATTACGTATAATAACATAAGATTGTCTATGAATACCCCATATCAATTTATTCATTCTTCAAATCAAAGAACGAAACAGTACGTTAACAAAACTTTTAAAATATTTTTAGTTTAGCAAAGTGTTTTAAGAGAGTTGCTAACTAAAATGTTTAATTCAAACTGAATGTTATGGAAAAAATTATGACTTCAAAGGTCATGAAAGGAAGAATAATAATAAAAGAATGTAAACCACAAAAAACTCTAGTATTTTGCCTAGTATATTAAGTACTTCAAATGCAGTTCTGTCGATATGGTTAACTGGTCAAGCTTAGTCCATTATGTTCACAGATTATCTTCATTTCAAAAAAAGCTTATGTTGTACAAAAGATATTACTTAATTGCTTTTAGACCTATCTAAAGCAACTACAAAATGTGTACCGTCATAATACTTCTATTATTACTGTAATCCCTTTTATATATTGTACGTTAATTTGATTTTAAAATTTAGAGCGCATAATTAGCTCGCAATTTATACAACCAGCTTAATAGTTACCTACCAATTTGAAAATGGCTCCATTCCAAGTACCGTTTCTATTAAATTATAATTCTGACCTTTATTAAATTATACATTCCGGCTCTCTATGGACAAATGCATCAGACTCTTTGATCTTTTAATGCGCCATCACCGTAGAGACCCGCGCCGGATTATTGAATTAATAAACAATTTGTGATAACCTAACGGTTAGCTTCATGCAGATAGTTTCGCCATGGAGTAATTTCCATCATTTCAGAAAGTTGTAATATGGATTTAAATAGAAACAATTGTCGAATATGTTTTATTTATATTTGAATGATTATTGAATCGGTGAAAAAACTCAGATTCACCCAAAGAAGCCTACCTGCTGCTTATTTGGAGGTAGATTGTGAAAAAAATATATAGAAAACGTGTTCCTCTGGTTTCATGTGGTAATGTCATACGAGACATAGAACAGCTAAAAAGCCGCTATATTGGATTTTACCTTCTATCGTATTTTCGTTTATCCTAAAAATTGGTGTCTCCTACGTGGTGGCTTTTATAAAAACTGTGAATTTTTATGTTTATTCTTTTTTAAGCTTAAATTACACAATAGTTCGTACCTATATTGTAACTTTTTGTTCTTTTTTATTTGCTTATATTTATGTGAACCAAGTCAATGTAATTCCTCAACTGGTCTGATACTTTATGCCATTTAAATTGCCGTTAGATCAAATTTGAATACCGAGAAACAGTTAGTCAATTATTATAGTATATTTTTTAGTGTCAACAAGTAATTTATTGTTGTTGTTTTTTAAAATATTAAATTGATTCTTAGAAATTAAATTGTGCTTATGTATGAGCATGCGGTATCTTCCCAGATTCCATACGAATCTGTGGTGTCACCCAGGATTTTTTATTCCGATGCAAATTGCATTTTATTAATGGAAAGTAATAAAAAAAGTATTGTAAAAATATTCAAAATTTAGTTCTAAAGATTGTTTAGTACTTAAAGTATTCCATGTTTCTGACGACAAGCCTTTTATAGACCACCGATACCGACCCAGTGCCGTCAGTTCCGAGACCCGTACAACTGCATCAACTGTCCATGGTGATCGGACAACCCTGCTTCAAGCACACATGTTTTGTTGTCAACATTAAATAGCAGACAATCATCAAAAAGAAATTGACAAAATAGGGGACACATATATGTATAGCTTTATTATTTATTTAAAATTTATAGTTTAATTAAAAATCGCTTAGGATCCACTCAATTCTGTCAGTGACTGTGAGTACTATTATTATAGGTATTTATATTCAGCAGAACGGAAAATAACTATATGGAGACTTACACCGAGTACCAAAAATATAGACATAAGAGCAAAAAAAAAAAGCGGACGATATCACGGTCCTAATTGATGGAAGATTCGAGGGTGTGCTCTGTAGCGTAATGCAGACCGCCTTAAGATCAATCGAAAATTGGTGTAGGGAAGGTGGCCTCTCTGTAAACCCAGATAAAACAGAGATGGTACTGTTTACCAACAAAAGGAAAGTTGAACAATTACAACCACCACAATTGTTTGGTACTGCTCTCAGTTTTTCAGAGGATGTCAAATATCTGGGCGTTGTGTTTGACAAGAGGCTGAGCCTCTGGACTGCCACTCTTCATGAGAATAGATGGAAATCCATAACCACCTGCCGTTAAGCGCGTGAGGTCATCCCCAGGCCGTCACCGAAGACAGCAAAATACTGCCTGCAGCTTTCGCGCAGTAACTCACATCAACTTGTGGGGCTTTTGACCGGCCACTGCAAGCGAAACAAACACATGCACCGCATGAGTTTGGCTACCAGCCCACTGTGTCGGGCATGCTACCGAGAAGACGAGACGCCGCAACACATTTTATGTGATTGCCCAGCGCTTGTCCAACTTAGAGGTTCCATACTGGGGGAGTACTGGCCCAGTATGGCCGATTTTGGTGGCGCCTTGCCTGCTGCTCTGCTTGAGCTCACGCTCAGTTTGGGCTGGCTCGAGTAGGCTGTGGGCGAGCAATGCCACCTAGGGGAGGTAGCACAATGGGTCCGATAAGAGTGGCCTAAGTGCATGTGTTCACCACCTTCCCCGACCTAAAATCCAGAATCCAGAATAAGAGCAAAAACGCACTAACTTTTACCAAGAACACTTTTCTTCTATTAAGCCACCACTTTGTCTCCATCGCATAAAAACTTACTCTCTGGTCTCTCTTCTGCATCCTTGGAATCACAACATCAGCAAAAAATTTCTTGTACTAAACTCCTTTGGAGAACAACAGACAAGTCTGTCAATAAATGAGCGTCATAAAAATAACATAAAATTTTAGTGAATATACCAGTAACTACATTACATTGTATTTCAAAATATTGAAAAATGTACAGAATATTTAATTTCTAATTACGTAAACGCTTCATTTAATTCCTTTTATATATATATATAATTATACTTTGATCACCACTAAAAGCACTGATTTTTTTCTAATTTAACCGAATTTGTAACTTTAATAATAACAATGTTCCCAAAAGCGCCTAGATATTTTTGAACAGGCTGTATACCAAGTAATACTGATACTCTTTTCCAACAAAATTACATGTTTGTATTCTACTTGTATGGTACTAATGCACAGAATACAAACAGTGTACTAACATAGAAATGCATTACATTGGCGTCTGCACACCATATATACTGTTGCCATGTATATATACACTGGGTAATCCCTAGGGAGTAAGAAAAGCCTCTGCTGTGCACCACATACGATCCTTCCTAGAAATATGATGTCTCAATTTCCCTAGACGAACGTTGTATGTTCCTTCGGCATTTAAGTGTATTAAATATTAAAATTATTTGCCTATTGCTCTTTCATTTCATATTTATGTCTATATACTTACACACCCACCTTGTACACTATGCAGAAAGTCAAACAGAAATAGCAGTGGTCCATATATGTCTGTACTTCAAGGCCGCAAAACCGTAAACGCAAGAAGCTGGATGACTGAAAACTTATTGTTTAGCAACTTTAACCGCTCTTGTACTACCGTCAGCAACTATTACAAACATACCCAAGTAAATATCAGTTGTGCTCGGTCGCCGCATTATGTACGATTAGGAATTCAGCGCTTTATAAATATGAACCTACATTGTTCGTATCATAGACATTAATTTATAGCATACATTTGTGTCTTGCTGCATATAGTATTGTAATTTATTCTCTACATGCTTTCTGTAATAAATTACAACCCTAGCAGCACAAATCATCGGCTAATGATCGGCTTTATACAGGGCCGATATCCTGATGTCGGGTCGATATCAAAGATATTGTGCCAATATCGGCTTTCTACCAGTATACGATATCACTGCGATACAAAAGATCCATTATCGGTAAAATATCGGTTGAACGTTTGATGTATCGGCTGATCATCGGCTGGAAACTCAAGACATATATCAGGGCGATATCATTAATAAACGCCGCTGCGATATTGATAGAAATGAGGTACTATATGGATTTGACTATTGTCATTTTTTTGACGATAGGAAGTCGGCTAATATCCTAAATCTATACGGACTGGTTGATTGAAATATAACCGCATTACAAGAACGTTCAGATATAAAATTTCAACGTTTGAGACATCAATTGTGAAATTAAAATTAATATCGACTATAAAACAGTTCTAGAAGGTGAAGCGATTGATAACTTAAGAATATGCAAATGCAATTTTCTAACTCCGCCGTGATTATAAAAATTGGCATCTAAACGCAATGTTTATGGGAGTTAGATCTACGCGCAATATCTTACCACCACCACCTACCACAATCCATTATAGCGTTCCTTATTGCAGTTTGAGCATGACGACCAGGTGAAGTGGTTGCCATTATTTATTTTGTCGCTGCATTATAGTAAGCGTTGTGCACATTACAAAATGAGTGAATGAAGCTTATAAAGGTAAGGAATTTTTTATGAATAATGTTTTATGTATGTATCAAGTATATAATTTAATTTAATGATTAGTACACATTTATTGTGTAAATATGCAGCGTTAACAAAATGGAAGACGCTTGTAAATTTCTTATTTTACGTGAAAGCATTGTTTCTACAATATGTGTAGCGTAAAAAACGTTCCGCATTAATAGAATAAAATAAATTACAAGCGTACTTCATACACTAAAGAAAAACACTTTTTTTTAGATACGTATGTGGTGCTTAATTGGGGGAAGTACGTTAAAGGAAGCATATATCTAATGTTAAAACAAATCCTCTCGAAAAGTTTTAATGTAAATTATTCATGAAAATAGAGACAATCCAAAGAAGCTTTTGATAAATTGGAAATATACATAGTATTTCTAGGTAATGTTACATGCATTATTATTTTATTTGTAACTCTATATCAAAACTGTTATTTTTATTTACAGAAGCAATTAGAGTCAAACAGCCGGATGGGACAGAGACGAATATCAATAGATGAGATGGGGGCAGAAAAGAAAGGAAGAAGAATATAACATCTTTAGCGAACGAATAATTTAGACGACTGGATTTTTTTTAGGTATTACTCAGAATTTTTGTTGTTATTGATTTGTTAAAAATTAAACTGTAACAAATGTTAAATTACTTTTCGTTTAAAATATGCACATATTGAGTTTGTTTTCGGTTTCATGTTTTCCTAGTTATTTTCAGTTTTTGTTTTTATTAATTATGTCGTTAAATATTTCTGTCAATTACTCATAAATAAACATATTAAGTATTTTTATATTAGTACTTTTTCTTGAAATTTATTGCTTTATTTACTTTCTATTACATAAAGTCTTTCCTTCATTATGTCCGAGTATATTATTTTATGCGCATAATATTCTATTTTGTCATGAATTATTATACACAGAAAATGGTGGCAAACAATTTGAAAAACATTCCATGTGCAATGTGATTATGAATCTTATGTATTTTTTCCGCATTGTTCAATATGAATATGACTATAGAGACTGCCCCGAAATTAAATATTCAAACACAAAGGTGTTATAGTGGGTGTCATTTCCAGTCGAACTAATCCTAGGTGTGATTATTATTCCATGTATAGTTTACGAATCATTTATTTTTCTAAAAATCTTCCTTCAAATAAAAGTTCATTAAATTATCAACAAACAAAAGAGTACGACAATAAGAATGAAGTTATTTTTTAATGAAGTTAAATTGAAATTAAACATCGTGATATTATCAAAGGTACATCCTTTTGTTTAACGGCTTTGATATTTCAGAAGACGTTGATGGTTTCTAATTTCTTTCTAAATTCTAACATTACAAAAAAATACTGTTTTTGCCTATAATTTTATGAACGTTTTTTGTGGAAGATCTTTATAAAACTCGCAAAAACCTTATTAGAATTGAATAATCACATATGGGGCTAATTTGTCTCGAAATTATACTCTTTATAACCCTTTTCCGTTTCGGGAACTACTTTCGGGACAGCCTGTATAAATATCCACTATCGTGGATAGACAAACTACATACTTATATGTAGAAATTAGTCATCACACCAATATCGGTGCGATATCCCAGGACGACTAAAACTTTATCGGCGGAGCATAGAAAACGTTGGGTAAGTATCAATCATGTATCGGTCTACTGATGATATTGTATCTAATTTTAATTGTATTGATATCGGATAGGTATTGGAGTTTCGATATCGGATAGATGTTGGAATTTCGATATCGGATAGATGTTGGAATTTCGATATCGGATAAGTATTGGAATTTCGATATCGAACCAATATTGCAAAATGTTCACATTTTGTATCGGTATGATATCAGCGGCCGCTATAATTACGACGTCGGTCAGCAATATCGGCGAAGCTTAGCCGATATCATGCCGATTCTTGTGCTGCTAGGGAAGGTGACATAAAAAAAAAAACAATAGTGCGATAGAGGTCGATAAAATAATGTAGACGTAAGCTTTTTGTTTTTAAAATACAGGATGTTAAAAGTTTGAGATTATCATTTAAGAGAATTTATCCACTTCCTCAATATCTTATAATAAAAAACTGCGGTTGAGATGAGGTTAATATAATAAATGAAGTATAAAGTAATTCGGCGAAGGTGTTCATATTGATAGCCCTCACCTTGGATAGCCTTTCGTATTACCTTTTCGGAGCGCGATGCGGAAGACTGGTTTTACTCAAATAAATTGGTCTTAAATAGAAACAAATCCCAAACGGTCATTTTCTCTACTAGGGATGCTACGAAATTCAATAACCCGGACTCATTGAAGTATTTGGATATTCAGTTGGATCCTAAGTTGAGGTGGGGCACACATGGGGAATATGTAGCCACTAAACTATTGAATATCATATATTTGTTGAGAAATTTAACATCGTCAGTATCTGAACATATTTTAAAGACATCTTAATTTTCACTCTTCCATTCAGTGTTGATGTATGGAATTCTGGTATAGGGTCATGGTTCGCTTCGGCACAGGGTGTTCGGTCTTCAGAGGAGAGCCGTACGAATAATCGCCGGTTTACACTTCCGCGCCGATTGTCGTGAAGTGTTTGCAAAATTAAATGTTTTAACCTTACCTAGTCACTATGCATACGAAGGTAAATATACACACTAAAAAATTTTAGTAAATTTACCAGGATTCCTCCTAAAAATTCCAGTAACATTTGGGGGGAAATCACCAAAAACTGGGTAATTTTCCATTTTTTAGTAACATTACCTATACTTTTGGAAATTTCCCAGATATCGACCAGTATTTTTCATTTGTAGGTAAAAGTGCTACGTAAAAACGTAATACTAAAATTTTTATGCTTTCCCAGGGATTCTTACTAAATTACTTCGTGATTTTATACACAGTTAGAAAATTTACTTAGGAAACCAAGTACATACTTACAATGTAGATACGCATGTTCAATTTGTAGATACATAGCAAATAGCACGCACGGAAGTGGCGTAAGTAGTCGTTCTTTTTGTTTTATCTATAGGCATATTTAGGTAAGTGACTAATTTAAAGTAAATCTAGTAGTTAAATAATACATTCATACTACTGATGGTGACCTGCAGCTGCATTTTCATAATTTACAAACGTTGAAACATATAGCTTTGTGCATATGCAAACACGTCCGAAGAAAACACATTAATATGCCTCGACAGGGTGTATAAAATATATTTGTAGTTTGTGTATTACCGTAATGTTAATGTATATGGTTATAGATATTGTTTATTACAGTCATATTTCGCTGCTCTGAAGTAGAGGTTATGAAAGTATTATTCAACTTGTCTATTTATACTTAGAATATTAGCTTATACCTATCTATGCATTTGTGTTTATGGTTAAGAAAGCGTTTAGGTATAACAACTAAACAAGCACATAACTATTATACGCTTAGTAACATTAATGATTTCTTCTACCAAATTTCGAATGCACAATATATTAGCCCTCTACATACTTTTTTATATTCTCTTCAAATAGGTAATTTAACAACCCAAAATTAGGTAGGAATGGCCGTTGTGTGTAGATATTTGAATTATTTAGATATCCAGAGCTTTTATATCATAGTATTCACACGTATTTATTTATGTATCTGTGTATATGACAGCATAGTACATATATTATATTTAATTTATAGGTATACTTACTATAGTCGGACACAGGCAACAGATTATTTATATTTTTACCCATGAATATCACGTTACATAATGCTAAACTATTTTAATAGATTGCTACTGCAGTTTATGAGGGGTTTGTTTTTCATATTCCAAATCGGATATATTTCCCCAAAATGCACATGATCACCCCAGAATTGTTTCTGAAAATGAGGGATGATTTAATAAAAATAAAGAATTGAACAGGTATATTTAATTATATTTATTGATCAAACTTTAAAAACACGTTGAATTATAAATTATACTTTTAGAATTATAATAGAACACTAATGGAACACAACACGAGTGCGAGCGATTTAAGAGGCAATAGTTGGACCGATCTCACGTTTAATTTAGAATTGTTTGCGGTTGACACTTAATTCAGGACTAGTCATTTAAATCGCTTTCCTCTTTTTATTTGTGACTATATACACAGCTGTTAGCTATTATGGGGGAACATAGGGGAATAGATGCCTCTCAGCTACTTTGCTCAGATTAATTCTGTATAAGGTGTGCATAAATTGACGTACAACTATTGCAAGCGGCAATATTCTTTGATCGGTCCTGAACGAAAAACATCAACGAGATTCTCGGAAAGCCACAAATAAGCGTAAACTTCCGATATCTCTTGGTGGAGGTATTTGCAATCCAGAGTATAGAAGAATTATTAATACTAGTTTTGTTTTTGACTTCAAAGTTTGCTTTTATTAAAAAAACATTCACGAAATACACATTTGGCAATGTTGGCAAACAATATCTATTATAATGTGTTTTCAATAAATAATATTGTTATCAAATTTTAAACTTTGCAATATTATGCTACTACAGTATCGCCAAATGTAAGTTTCTTTGAAGTAATTTCTGAATACATACGAAACATGTAACAAAATTTTAATAAAAGAATCCTTGATTCGAAACTGAACAAAGCATGTTGTTGCGTCTTTTGCGCCAACGTACACATACTTGTATATATTTTGTAACCAATAATAGATGCAGAATCACACTAACCATGTCGGTATCATTCACAGAGAACAAGATGACGGTAAAACAACCTACAGCGCGATATAATACATAACTTTCTACTTAATACTAATTCATACAGTGTCAGATGTATGTTATTGCATCCTACCAATTCACTTCACTATAGATATGTACACATGCATCTATGTATATGTATAAGTATAATGCAGTAGTCGTATGAATTTGTAAAAGAGGCAAAACGAAAATTAAATAACCGCTTCACCTGCCTTAGACGCGAAGCAACGTGACTGAAATAATATTTATCATAGTACGAGGTTTAATGAGGCTCATTGGAAAAACGGAAATTCATTCAAGTAAAAAGGATAAACGTAAAATTAACATAAGCATGACTTTGTAGTTCAGGCAACGTTATATTTTCTATGACAGTGAAAATGTTGGAGCGTTATGGATAATTTAAACTAGGCGAGTTGGGCCATAATTTGTGTTAAAAATACAATAAAATGGAACTGGACAAATATAGGTAGATCAGAGATCAGGATTGTTGTATAACGGTAACATGTTATATTTATTATTTCTGTTTAAAGTGTTCCTTGGATAAATCTTTTCGGTAATAAAAGAATTAAATTTTAATTTACTCAGCTATTCTTATCTTTTGTTATGCTGTTTATTTAAGTAACATTGTGTATCGTATAATAAAGGCCAGATTGTGTGCTCCACAACCGTGGAATTAGCGTTTATAATTTCAAAACGAATATATGTTTTTAGGCTTGTTTTATACCTTGCCATAAATTGCTAAAATACGGTTTATTCCATACCACATAACAACCATTAAACCAACTTATAATACAACTCCCTCTGGAGACTTTAATATGAATTTCATCGATACAAGCAATACCAACACGAGCAGAACGCAGGATTTATTACCTAGCTTCAATTTGCATCAAGCAATATTATTTGAGCCAAAGAGAATTCCACAAACTTCTGCCACGTTTATCGACAATATATTTGTGAACATCTAAACTTACAAGAGTGAAATAATACATTCTGCACTTTCAGATCATCTGGCACAGTTACTTAACTGGCACGATATACATCCGAAACATGACGTAATGCAACAAAAAAAAGGAAACTCTTTACAGAAAGAAATCTATTAATCTTTCAATTAAGGCTAACAAGCATAAAATGACAGCACATTGATCTAACAAACGACCATTTCAATGATATCATTAAGGACATGTTAGAGGATACATGTCCCTCACAAAACATGGAAAGGGCACTAAAGTAAGACCAAGAAACGATGGATAACTCTTGAAATATTGAAATAAATGGGCGCAGAAACGAATTCTCTACGAAAACGCGATTAACAGAACGATGGCTTATGAAATTTATCAAAATTACTCCAAAAATTTCGCATCAGAATATATACAAACATCCACGAATACAATTAGGCCTACCTGGTATATAGTGAAGAATTTTACTACAAAAAGCAAGCAGAAGAAATTTTGTGTGGAGGACGTCTAGTTGCCTGCAAGTTGAAGGTGAGGTAGAACATTTAAATCATATTAATAATGTCAGAGGTACTGAAAATGTACAAAACCACCTGAAAACGAAAGAGAAATCAATACTGAAAAAATGGTTAAATGCATTGATCAAACATTATTGTTGTAGTCTGTGTCCTTGTGTGTACATTAAATGTTTATCTTAACAAAAATATATTCATTCATTTATGTATTCATTACGTTAATTACAGCTATGAAGTTTCTGGCAATGCATTACATACAAAATCAAACATGTTATATATAATTATCTTCTTTTTTCTGTTTACTATATTGGGTGTATATGGAGAATATACTATAGGCATTTCTTTTGTGTCTTAGTTTTCAATATATGGGTTAATGTTGTAAAGCAAACGTTGTCTGAACCGCACTTTGAGGAGGGGCTCATTGAACGATGAGCCCAGGCTCTCATTTTTCTCGAGCACCGTACATACTCTTCTCTGGGTGCTTAATAGCACCGCCTTTTGGAATTGTGTATAGAGTTTCCGTGGTAGGCGCAAGATGTCAAGTCCACGATATTAGTTGTACGGAATTTCTCCAGTGGCTCCGATTATAATGGGTACTATTTCCACTCTTTCCTTGGGCCACATGGCCTTGATCTCGTTTGCAAGAGGTAAGTATTTCGTGATTTTTTTCACATGTTTTTTTTTCTAGGTTCTGGGCCAGGGAGACTGCCACATCCATTACGTAAGTGATGTTTTCCTTCTTGTCCACTACGATGATATCTGAGATATTCGCCTGGACAGATATATCAGTTGGTACCTCCCAGTCCCACAGGATCTTACACCTGGGTGTGTCCATTACTCTTCAGAAAGTTCACAGATCCTCAGGTGCAGTATCTTGTTGTGATGGCTGTCTGTATATTCCTTTGGAGCTAGTGTTGTGCATGCGCCCACCACATGGTCTATTGTAAGTAAGTAGAAATTTATTTTAAAGTCCGAAGTATAAAATATGTCATTATAAAAGATTAAACAGAAACAATTAGTAAAACAGAATGTACAAAGGGAAAAAGAGCAATACACGTATATACGTTATGAAATTACATTGTGAAACTGGATTACAATCAAAAAATTCAGCTAAAGAATGAAAACATTTTGTTTGCACCCATGTTTTAACATTTTTTTTTAACTTTCTTACTGGTATAATTTTCCAATCATTCAGCAAGTTGTTATATATTTTAATACCTATGCTATATGCTTGTGAATATATAGGCTGGATTCCAATATATACAATTCAGAAAGAGTTAACATTTTCAAGGATTTGAAATAAGTTCTGCATGAGGTGACTTGACTAACTCCTGCAATGCATCTAAGAGCCGACTTCTGTTTAAGGAAAACTTTCTGCGGACGAAGAACGCCATAGAAGAATTCCATATGTTAGATGACTTTGGAATTCAGCGTTATCATCTTTAAATTGTCTAGTTCAACTACATTCTTTAAAGCTCTTAACTTAAAAATTGATCTGTTTAGTTTACTTATTAGTTGCTGGCAGTGCGTATTCCAGTTTAAGCTGGAAGTAAAAGTCATTCCTAAAAAGAGTGCTGAATTAGTGGATTTTACTGTATTATTTGAAATCTGTAAATCTACAAAGTTATTTATCTTTTTTTGAACAGTATGAAATAGAATATATTTTGTTTTGTTAAAATTTAATGATAATTTATTAGCACAAAACCAGTTAAATTATTTACCAAAAATCAAATTTGCAGTAGCTTTAACATCAATTTCTTTGTCTGAAACAATAACAGTAATGTCATCTGCATAGCACACTACAGCGAAATCGCTGACAAAATCAACTATGTCGTTTATAAACAGTGAAGATAATAATGGCCCCAAGACTGGTCCTTGTGGGACGCCAACACTGATCGGCAAGTAAGAAGAAATTGTTTTGCACCTAATATTAGCATTACTAGCGCTTACTTCCATAAACTGAAATCTATCAAATAGGTATGAGGAAATCCATTACCTCTAAGCCCCATGGTGTCAAGTTTCTGCAGAAGGATACTATGTTGGATACAGTGAAATGCCTTTGACAGGTCGCAAAGTATACCAACAGGATCAGACTTAGTTTCAATATTCTCCAGAATGCAGTTATAAATCTCTAACAGTGCAGAAGTTGTAAATTTGCCTGGTCTAAATCCATGTTGAGATGATGAGAGCAAATTAAATTTATTTAAATAATTTTCTATACGACCTACCATGGCATACTCAAACAGCTTTGAGAAAACTGAAGACAAAGTAATAAAGCCGATAATTAGTAATATTAAATAGTTCGCTTTTTTATGAAAAGGTTTAATTTTAGAGCCTGTAAGTAAATTCGGGAAAACACTTTGTTCGAAAGGTGGCGATTATTTGGCCTTTAAAATATTCCGTTCTGTCAATGAAAATTCAGTCAATAAATGTAGATTGTTGATATAACCACCAGTGTTTTCTTAGTGTTTCAATCCAAAATCCTAAGTTAGAACAAAATAATAATATAAACTTGCTAGACCTTTCGCTTATTTGTGAAGAAAACAGGGATTAACAAAATTATATCATAAACCTATATTCTCAGGACATAGCCCGAATTTTCACTCTTTTCAACCCTTCCCTTGCAAAAAGAATATTATCTCTATTCAATCAACCGATCTATTAATCACTAAATAGAAAGTAACAGAAAAAAATGTAGATAGAGTTAAAATTAACCTTAATCCTTGGGTTACCCCTTAACCCAATAGAGATAATAACAAGAAAGAAGTTATTTATATGTCCTACAATTTATAATTGAATAATACTCAACAAAAATCGCGTCTAGATTATAAAATTATAAAAATATGTCATCATCCCATATACTCCATAATTATAGAAAAATATTACGACTAACGCAGGAAAAATATAATTTAGAACTTTTGTATTTTACAAACTAAAATACAAAACACTAATTGCAAGATCTAATGTAAAAACTTTAACGCCGTTTACATAAGACAAGTTACAACGTTGCCGAATTGTTAGTTGTAAGAACGTGTATATAAATAAAGAAATCAATTTACAAAGCTATAGGAATGAATTAAAAATTAACAAAAACAAAAATTTCGCCAATGGCAGAACAGAATCTGGGGATATCCCAAACATATGCCCCAATTTTAAAATACCCATTTACTTTCTAATATTAGTATACACCTTTTCTACTTTGTTTTCACATTGATGATTTAGAAAGTAAAATTCTTATATTGAAACGAAAGACATGTGTATAGATAGATGGCTTTGTAAGGATCGAGAGTAACAAATTCTACTGGAAAATTCTCCATGAAATTAAAATGTTGAACTATGTATAAATAAAACAATATATTTTATGAATTATATTAAATCAACCATGCATTACAAAACAATAATGTAATTTAAATGTGTTTGTGCAGTGTATGAAGAATTGTAAGTAATATAATACAAAAACTTTTAACTAAAAGCTAATTCACAATACTTTCTGAATTATAAATTTAAAAAAATGATTAAAAACTCTTCCACCACTAATATCCGCAAATATTAAATTTAACGCCTAGTTATTTAATTTTACCTTATGGCGTGAACTTGATTATAATCTATTCCAACTTATATTAAAAACAAACATGTTGAACTCCAAACGCAATAAACCAAGTACTTAACTATATGAAAGATAATGTAAGGAATATAATACGAAACCTTTTAAATAAAAACTAATTTACAATATCTTGCAGATTATAGATTTTTAAAAAAATTAATTTGAAAAATAATGTGATTAAGATAATTCTTCTACCGGTAATATCCGCAAACATTAAATTTAACGCCTAATTATTTAATTTTACCTTATGGCGTGAACGTAATTGATATCTATTCCTACTCTAATTGAAAAACACCGGGAGAGCGTTCAAGTCCCCAATGAAATAAGTCAAGGCGCAGAACTCCCAGGCCTTGTCATTATATCTCCACTCCGCTTCCAATATAAAAGTGACTCTCTAAGGGCCGGCATCAAATAGAATAGTAGCACAAAGAATGTGATAAATGGAACGCCATTAAAAATTTACTCCAACTGGGACCTATAATAAAATCTTGAACTCGCCCCCTTCTTTTACTAGAAAATCTAGTTCGTTATTTTTGAATTGCGAAGAATTACGGTGTTCAATTGAAACGAAATGGTTACGACTTCTTAATGAGAAAGAAATGGCAAAATTTTATGATAAAACGTTATATGAACGAAAATAAGATAAAAACAACGATAAGCAAGTTCAGATATTATAATTGTACATTCTCTAAAAAATGAGAACTAAACATATAAAGGAAATGTTTGGTATTTACATAAAACTGTTAAAATAAATCTACAAGAAAATATGCACATGGTTGGCAATTATGGCCGATAAGAATGTTGAAACGGGTGTGTTCTTAATTTATTTCAAAATAGATTGCTTAGTTGTGCTAATGCGCACGAAAGCTAGTATGAATGAGTACGACATCACCACCCAATAAGTCTTTTAACAGCCTTTTTGAAAATATTTGAGTAGGCTATTCAAAAAATGCTCCTAATAAAGTTGGAGGTATGTAGATCAGTGCTTACATAATTTGGACTGAACCTGAATAAGTCGTCTATTCCATTAATCTTATCATTCTGCTGGATAAGCTAAAATATTATTGAATCAGGGCATCGCTTTCACAACTGATCGAATATATCGGATGAATGAGAATAACTCGTAATTTCAGCCAACAACGGTGGTGTAAGGGGTTACCCAATGCTCCACCCTTATTACCCGCCTCTATTCTTTTATTATAAAAAGTGGAGGCTATAACATACACGAAAGATCTTTTAACGTTGTTATAATTGGTGAATTTAAATCTGCAAGTACGTAAATGACTTATTACTGATACTGCAAAATAAGGATCTTAGTGCACACCATAGGTAATCTGAAGTAGCGATCAGCGTTAGCCAAATTTGCTTCCCTGCAAATAAATTGATAGTTGACCTTAATAAGGCACAATATATAATCTATGAGAAAATTTGAACAAAATATAATCTACGACACGTCCAAATCAACCACCATTAGCAAAGTTTCTGGGCGTTATCGTAGACGTAAATTAGTGTTAGCACATAAACAATTGGCAGTATACCCTCATCAGCCTTTTGGGCTGATGAAAAGGCATATAGAAGACATATAGCTACTCACAAAGCAAGAAAGCAGCGTACTTCTCAAGCTCTAACTCTTATTTGCTACGGCCTACCTTTTTGGGGATTATTTGTAAAAGCACAGAGAATTTTTTGTTGCATAAACACAGACATTCTATTACTGTAGGATTAAAACAATCGAATATTAAGAGAAACAGAATACTAACCGTCCCTTCAACATATATTTTGATCGCTGATACACAATAATAATTTACAAAAAAAAAAATAACAAATTCTCTAGTTCCAGAAAGTCCACAAGAAAATTGTTAATCTAACAACTATCCGAAGTTAACACTGAATTTGTTGAAGGTTAAGAATTGTTTTTAGCTAAACCAGCAACATTACATTATGTACATTAGTAATTTTCTGAATAATTTTAACAGATTAAATTAATTTTTAAATTAAGAAAGGTGTTGCGTATATTAACAAAATTTCACTTAACAAACGTCTAAATGGTATAGATTGTTAAATCATGCATTGTTGTATATTAATTCAACGTAAAAGAAATTTGTAGCTTTCAAATTTTCACTTAACAATTTTTCTTCCTGTGTACCTACGTCCAACAAAAGAGGGTTACGTTCCAATAAAATGGAGACGATTACAATAATTGTACCCGTACGAGCAATAAATCGAGAATGCCGCATCATACATACTCTTATAGAAATCAAGCAGTAACTGAAGAAGCAAATATTACGACAAACTGATCGAAGACTTTAAAACCCTTAACAAATCTCTTACGTGTTAGAACCAAGTAGATGCAACACTAGTAGAAAGGTTATACGACAACAAGAAGTTGTTACTTAATTTTATGCTACTTGTTTTTTTAGTCGCTTGTTTATTATTTATTTGTTTATTATATTTTATATGCAAGACGAAGTTTTGAATGTAAGAGTATTACCGACTTCTTGCATTTGAATATTTCCAAAATGAGTTTAAATTATTCTTCAAATAGGGTTCTGTCATAAAACAATTATTTACGTATTAAGATTGGAAAGTGATGTTTTACCGAACGAGTTTGGAGATTGCGAGCCGAGGCGATCGACCAAACGAGTTCGATAAATACACTTCCCAGCCGTGGTGCGTACAAATTTTTTTCCCCTACCACATGATTATCACTTACTAAATAGTTATTTACGTATTAAGGCTAGAAAGAGGCGTTTTGTCAAACGAGTTTGGAGATTGTGAGCCGAAGCGAGCAACCAAACGAGTTCGAAAAGACACTTCCCAGCCGTGGTGCGTACAAATTTTTTTTGGCTATCACATGATTATCACAAGTTAATTTACTTGCATTTGTAGTGTTCAGGATACAGATCACTCATATTTGAATGATAGATTGTTTGACAGCTATTTTGACAATCGAACCCAGAAAACTTGACTTTTTGACAGAACAGTACGGTAAAGTAACGGAAAAACAGTACTTAAATTCGGTATGTACTTATTGTATTCTACCGCCATGGACGTAACGGAAGTGATATGCTGAACGTTCAATTCGATATAAAATGGCCCTTTCTATCTTCGAATGAGTGTAGCAAGATTGTACTTTCCAATGTGGTAGTTCAAAAATAAATTCACTTCCATTTGTAGTGTTCAGAATGCACATGATTCATATTTGAATGAGAAAGATAGTTTGACAGATATTTTGACAACCGAACTCCGAAAAACTTAGAATCTTTACGGAAGAGTCCGGTAAACTAACGGAAATGCCACGTTGGTAGGTCAATTTGTACTTGTACTTTACCGCCCATGGACGGTAAAATAACGGAAATGATGCGCTGATAGTTCAATTCATAATTCAATTCGGTAAAGTGGCGCTTTCTATTCTCGAATGAGTCTAGTGAAGTTGTATTTTCGGATGTAGCAGTTGAAAAAAAAAATCATTAATTCGTGTGTTACGAGCAAAGGATGGGTAGGTGTTGTAGTCGTGTACCTAATCGAAATTGACTAAAATTGTTATTTTTACTCATTAAATTATGTCTACTTTACATTTCCAAAGTTTGAGTAAACTGACCTAGGGCTCTTGTATAATAAGTAACAGTAAAAAAAACAATTTCATACTCTATAGCCCAATTTACTGTAATTTTCTTACAATGAAATTAAAACTGTCTCAATTTCAAAAGTCGTATTTCAATTTGTCTGCTATAAACTTCCCCGGCCTTATCGCTGACGTTAAATTAACAGCGGGAAATAGGAAAAGGAAAACGTTTTTCTTTGACGTTTAAATTTTTAGGAAGTCACGCGCAGCTTATATCTGCATGTTATTTGAGTGCTCTCGTGTATAATTATTTTACATGCACACTTACTTTTGATCCATTTGCCGTCATGAATTTTCTAATATGAATGATTGTTTAAACTTTGAACAAAGTAGCATGTTTTTGAAAGGTATTCGATAAACGACAGTAATGATACCTTTCGGAACGATTTAGCCTTTGACCAAAAGCATTGCATGCTGTTTATAATTAGGGGCATGCGGTTATTTTTTATGTATAGAATTAAGGAACTGCAATAGAACAAACTGCATAACGGTGAAATTTTAATTTAAATTTAGTGTTTGGTATTTCCTTCCTCCTCAATATTACTGAAAACTATCAATTACTAATACCTCGTTTGCACAGACCACAGAAGTTGGACAAAAAGAATTATAATAAGCTTCATTATATCCAGCGACTGTTATAATAGCTAATTTACTGTTGGCATACGATCCCAAAATAACTGATCTAATGCGTGGTCTAAACACTGTGTGCAACTTGGATGCGTGAAATCTTGCGTTCACATTGAGACTTAGACCAGACATTTTGGGTGTTCCTAGTTGTACATAACTAAACGTTTTATAGTAGTTATGTTTTATATTTACTTCATCATGATTTTGTATTCCTTTTGTAATGAAGAAAAAACATAGATAAAACACTGAAATTGATTGTGATTAAATTCAGTCAATCCTGCCTTTTAAAGATTTGAATGAAGTCAATACAAAATATGTTCACTTACTTGTAATATTTTCATACCTATATTTCCTTTAAGAGTGCATAAAGCACTATCTTTATTTGTTACTTATGAGCGGTATGCTGCGTGATAAGAAAATCTTTTAGTTTTATGATTGTTGACTGATAATGAAATAGTAAATGAAGCATTTCATTTTATCATTTAAAGATTCATTTAGTACATGTCCCATCAAAAATTAAGCAGGCTACTGGATTTTAGGAGTTTCTATAAACCCAAATCACCCCTAAAGAATAGTAAATAACTGATTCGAAGGAAATTTTATACCAAAAGAGTTCAATCCCACCGAAGTAACAGTTATGTCAACTCCTTTTAGGACATAAGTTATAACCTTAAATTCGCTGATAACCCTACATCATCTTTGAGTGTTTCTCATAAAGTTTTTCTATCAGTGTATTTTTCGTTTATAATTGACGTATTTTTAGTTGTTGCCAAACATGAATATTAATTACTAATATAAAAGTATGTATATATGAAATTGAAACTAGAAAATACAGAATAGAATGTACAGTCTAATTCTAAAAGATAAAACGATATTATTTTGTTGCAATCCTTTTTGGTGCCTTATAATAAGATGGATGCAAATACTTAAAGTAAGCAAGGCAAAATTAATTTTGGAGATTTTCTGCTGCAATTGTTTGTGAACTCATCTACCAACGTTTCTTCGCCATTCTGGGACACTCCGTCTTTGTATTGCTTTACAGTTATGACATTATTTATTTCTTTACAACTTCCTTCGCTTGATTTATCCTTGATATCAATTGCTTTGTAGGTTTCAGCAGGCGTGCGGGATCTCTTACAGCATGTACATATGTTCCTGCTCGACCTTTGTATGCCTTGAACTTTCGGTTTGCAAGATTCTATTCGTCTTTCGACGAAACGTGAATCTTGCAACCGGAACTCCTTAATTAATCTATTTGCCATAGCTGATCTAAACACACGTTGTTTCTTTTCGAGAATATGCTTTTCATATAACTCCACCTCCTTTGTTTCCAATTTTGTTAATCGCCATGTTTGGACTATTTTTTTAATCTGCTCTCGTTCTTGCTTTTCTTTCTGTTCATTCTCCTTCTTACACTTTACCATTTCATCTTTTGTCATCTTATCATTTCTTTCCTTTTCAAGTTTCCTACAAAGACATTCAAAAAGTTTGTCAACTAATAAGTATTTTTTAAAAAAAAAAGATCTCTTAATAACAAACCGGTCACTTCTACAATCACATCGAGAAGTTCTGACCATATTAGAATTAGTATAATGTTTGGTTCGTTTTTATATTGGCTCTGTAATTCTATAAATCACCATTAAAATTGATTTTTTACTAAGAAAATTTGAAAAAATAATTCTGTCCTAATTTAAGCGACTACTATATTTCCAACAATTTCTTAGAAGGGTATCGTCTGCAAACTTAGTTCCCTAACTCATATGTTCTATAACTTACGAACTGTTCTTGACGTTGAGCAATTAGTTTCTATTTATTATGCTCAGATAAAATCAATAATGAGATACGGCATGTGCTTATGGAGCAATCCGTATCCACCATCATCTCTGACATTTTTTTCAGTGCAAAAACGCATTTAGCGTTGCATCCAAAGAGTAAACAACTTTAACTCTTGCAAGCCCTTCTTTACGAAATATACACTCCCATTCAACATATTTTTCAGGGAACATAAACTAGGAGCTATTTTTTGGTGCATCACAGTGAAGAAGAGAACTTAGAAGAAAGTGAGCACAATACGGAAAGTCAGGAAAGGACAAGAACAAGTTCAGGAAGGTATGTCGGTGCAGAGATATTTTATAGGTAAGGATAATACTACTAAATGATTTACAAGTGTATTTCAACAAAAGATGTTCGCACAAGAAAGCGCAATTTAGTGAAACATCTTCCCGGTCCTATAAACAACGCGAAACATGCAAAGTTAATCATAGAATGTTGGTCTTGCTTTTTTACTCCAGGGGCTCTTGAATCGATTGTTAAAAAAGCAGAAAACCAAGTATAAAGAAGCCTGCCAAACGAAAGACACTGATATCTGTGAAATGAAATGTACTATG
Source organism: Cetonia aurata (assembly GCA_949128085.1). Lineage (NCBI taxonomy): Eukaryota > Metazoa > Arthropoda > Insecta > Coleoptera > Scarabaeidae > Cetonia > Cetonia aurata. The sequence continues at coordinate 53,291,520 of OX421882.1, read as the reverse complement.
GACGTATTATATATTGCAGCTGTCTTCAAATCCAATCGCCAGAAACTTGAGGACCTGTGGCAAACTGGTGGCACTGATGTTGCAATATTTAGGGCTGTTACGATTTTGTTTCACTCTTACCTGTCGCAGATTTGACGATGTCAATACTGGAGATGAAATAAAAATTCTAGATAAACTTGCACCATTCCTATCCTTTTTTGAAACGTTTGTGGAAAATTGTAAAAATAATTACATCCCTTGGGAGTACGACATTCTAAACGAAATGCTTCAAGTGTTTAAGGGACGTTATCCCTTCATGCAAATATCTTCCCAATAAACCGTACGGAATAAAAAAAATTGCGCTAGCTGACAGTAAAACGTTTTATGTCAGAAATATGGAAATATAATTAATTTATTATTCTGTCTTGTTATTTTTGTGTGACTAACGTGTTATTTGTTTTTTCTACGTGCACTTGTTGTTTACAATTTATTTGTATTATGTCTTATATTACTTTTATATATTTTTATTTATATTGACATGTTTAACGCACTCTATTGTAACACTGAATAAATAATCTATCTATCTATCTATCTATGGAAATATATACTGGCAAGCAGTCAGTTTGTCCTTTCAAACTGAACAATTTCCCTGGAGAGGTTCTGAAAAGACTAATAAAACCCATTTTTAGCACAGGACGAAACTTAACTACGGATAATTGTTTTGTGAGCTACCCATTATCTTTAGAATTACTAGATCATCATAATATAACTGTCGACAGAATAGTCAGAAAAAATAACAAAAAAGAACCACCCTCAACCTTGATAAATGAAAAACAAAGGCCAAGAAAATTCTTCAATACTTGAATTTCAGCAAAAAATAACGGTGTTATCCTATATGCCAAAAAATGGAAAGAATGTGATTTTATTTAGCATTATGTACCATGATGAACTAATGTTGATTTTAAAACTGGTGATAAACTGAAACCAAAAATTATTACTTTATATAGTCGTACCAAAAGTGGAGTGGATACTGTAAACCAACTTCGCGTTTGGTACGATTGTTCAAGAAACAGACGAAAGGTGGCCACTGATATTATTTTTTAGATTATTAAATATTGGAGGAATAAATGTGGCGTTATATATTATATGAATAATACGAAAAACATTGAGCGGCGCATTTAAAAAAAAAAAAAACGCCTTAGATTTAATTAGTGGTGTCTTGAACCAAAGCCCATCAGATCTTAGAATACCCAAAGCTTTAAGGTACACAGTTTTAAATCGAAAGACTGATACTAGTGTAATATATTCAAAAAATTGGTTTGTTTGGATCATATTACACCTATGTGCAATGTGCAGTTCCTGTACGATACAAAGTAACAATGAATAATGTAAAAGTATCTACTCATTTAGAATTATACTAGAAAATCGGGCCGGTTCACCCGGCCTACTAATCAGTCGTTTGATGTCCGCTTACCGCCCCCACTCGGCAGAAAGTAGAAAGACCGTGCTCCACCTGGAACGCACCACTTACGCCCCAACTCGGTCCTTATCTTAAATCTTTTATGAAACTTTTATTAAAACTGATGCATTTTGTATAAATAACAATATTAACACACATTTTAGATGTTTTACTTTGTATAAATTATTCATGGAATGAATAATAACTATTGGATGTCACAAACCCCACCGCACGTATGTTACATTTACTGACAGCACTAACCCAGGGTTAAGTATTGACTATTAATACAAAGAAATGTTAAAGTAAAGTTATCTCAAGTTAAAAGTGTACGCGCAGAACTGGTATTTTTAAAACAAAACATCCATCCAGTTAACTGATAAATAGAACGTAAATGTACCTAAATGTAATATTTTAGCAGAATACATTTAGTAAAATCATAACTAAAAACTGCAATAAACCCCGGTTACATATACAGTGTTTAAAAAGCACTTTAAACGCAAACGCTTTCTCTTCTAGCATTTTTATAAAAGCGTGCCATTGTATCGAACAAATATAGGAGAAACTTTTTTTATTAGATCGCTCAACCCCCATACTAGAACAAACCTATATTGTGCTGGAGTTGGTCAATAGCTCGACGAAACTTCAAATCAGTCTTTGAAAAGTTTGCTTGTGGAGAACCCTGAAAGTTTTCAAATTTCATATGCGGTAGACTAAAACTAACAACTGCTATCTAAGTATACATGGTTACTATTGATAAAATAGGAATGTGGGTAGAATCTCGGAAGATTTTCGCTGCATCTGAGCAACAATAACTATATAATTTTATACAGATTCAGGAAATATTATAATAAATCTCTTTATACTGTCAGCGTGATTAGAGCACTTAGTTTTCTTTAATTATTCTATATCACCCCAGAATCTGGTAATTGAATGTATATAATACAACATGTATATTTGCCCTTGCGTTAGTTTTGAACGAGTGGCAAGGGTTGTAGTAATTATTCGCAGATTAAAATAGTAGGAAACATATGAAATGTTACGGGTTAATCTTGAAAATGTCAACTACTCCTGCAAAGTGGATGCTGGACGCAAACATTTATGTGTCATGTGTAACAAGTGTATGCATACGTACTCACATACCAGATAACACATTACCAACCCGAAGTTGTCACACAAGTCGTAAATTCTGCAGAGCACGCTCTCATATACGCTTATACCTTTATTACTGGATATTAGTTAAATTATGGATACAAGCTTCGTTGATCTTCGTGCGGTCACATTCACTTGTTGCAATTATACTACGTAAGAGGAATGTGCAACATACTATAAAAACATAAATAACAGCCATTTCTATCTTTTTTTTTTTTTGTTGGCATTTAAGGGATCATAGCCCATCAGCCACATTAACTAACAAAATATAACATTAACACCAAGATTTACAGTTAAATTTGAATTCCACATTTCTTAATAAAATTCATTAGTATTTTATAAACTTCAATATCATTGCATTGCAGAATAGGTATTACAGCTGTTGGAAAAATTACTTTATGTTTTAGTAAACCGGCAATCAGCTCATGTCGCACTCCCTTACCACAAAAATTAAAAAGATACAAATCTAAATACGTATTTCGGCAACTAAGTTGCCATCTTCAGTAGAAAACAAGTGAAGAGCAGTGTTAAACGTAGTGTTTTCGGCTAAGGTAAACCTTGGAAGATAGTAACACAGTGTTATTCCACTAGTGATTTGGTGAAGAGCATATCTTCCAAGGTTTACCTTAGCCGAAAACACTACGTTTAACACTGCTCTTCACTTGTTTTCTCCTGAAGATGGCAACTTAGTTGCCGAAATACGTATTTAGATTTGTATCTTTTTAATTTTTGTGGTAAGGGATTTTTTTCATTTTTTATTTTGGATTTTTGTTATAGTTCACTGCTTTGCAGACAAGCTATATGCTATAATTTATCGAAATCAATATACTCATTTATCCTGATGAGGCAATTGATGTAATGGCTTTGTAGAACTTTGTTGAGCAAAATACCATTTCAAACGTTAACCCTACCAACTTTTTATAAAAAAATTTTACAGTATATACAGACTGTCCCGGATTGAGTTGACAATGGCAATAATAGAAGAAGAACATGAGATGGAATTTCATATCAGGGAAATAAGCTCTGCTTGGTCTGAAACTTGCTTTTATTTTACTTTCGATTTTTTAAATAAGGAGCAGGCTTTTAGAGTTGAGCAAAAACTATATTGGTTTCAGGTAAAGTATCTTTTCTGTTAGTAGTATGCCAAAGTGTTACTAAGAAAAGCTGTCTATAATGCAAGTTAGTTTCATTAAATGCGTATCGTAGTAAAGCAAAACAATTGATTGTCACTATCTAAGAAACAAATCTATTCATCTCTAAAATAAATGTTGGTGATTCATTGTAGAGGTAGATCAATTATATTAGGTAAGTTCACCACGACGACCACTGCGTTTCAAGAAAATTATAATAAAATGCAAAAAAAAAATCATGTTAGTTATTAGTCTCCTTTAATCAATATGCGTCAAAATCTACAATAAATATTATTCTTTGCAATCGAAGCATATAAACAATGTCGGTGTGTGACAAAATTCAAAGTTTCTGTATTATGTTTTCTGACAAAGCTGAATGCTCTTATAGCACATGGAGCAACCTATAAACAAAGCTGTTGCACGAGGCACAAAATTTTTTTTAAATAATGTTCCTTAGGATTCTTTTTTGTAAAAAATTATTTGTTTTGACAGTTATTCGAACCCGTGTGGCCATGATTTTTGCATTTTGCAAAAAAGAAAATATCACCAAAACTTTTCAAAATCCCTATGTTACTAAAATATTTCATTGCCATCTTTTAGAGTTTTTTTCAAAAATATGTGATATATGTATTGATTTTCCTTATTATACTTTTGCAAATAATTTTTGAGAATGTAACCGTCTCTCTATATCAGGTTAGCGCTCTTCATTAATTTATATTCTCTTTTTCACTAAAGAAGATTAGATAAATTCTAGATATACCTATTCAGAATAAAGTGTAAATACGCCTATACTGATAGATAGATTTTTTAAATGAAAAAAAATATTTTTTAAGCATATTTGCTTGAGATCAATGTTATTTATACTTAATGAAGCGCATATTTCTATCTAATAGTAAGAATTTGTCTTTTAGATTATTCCTGTAAGTTAAAGTATGTTTTTCTTTGTTATAAAAATACATTATTTAGTCAAATAACGTTCGAATGTAAAAGAAAAATTAGAATAGCTTTACACCTCAAGAAACCATTTTGCCACATTTTGGATGGAATAAATATCTTCTTGTCATATTATCTCATTTATGTACAAAAAGTGCTATTTTAACTTGAAGATTAATAAGTTAAAATAATTAACATAATCTAAATTAGTTGCCTGTTTTCATGTTGCATTCTTCTACTCTCAAAAGATTACCTAGAAAGAGTTATAAGGATTACTACACAATCCTAATCAATGATGTATGTATGCAGATGGCAGCATAATACATATATTCATGGTAATAAATAGTAGTTTTCCACATAAACTTGACAATAATAGATTCAGAATTCATACTGTAAGGGCCACCGGTCACACCAACTAAACTAAAAATATTTTTCGCTGGGTAATCGCGTTTTTGTTAATGAAATTAATAAATTTCGATATTTTTTAAAACTAAATAAGTTTGTCTATATTGGAATACATTTATTTGCAAACTTCAATAACGCAGTGTAATGATCCCAATCAATTAAAGAGACGCAAGAATTCCAACCCTATTAATGATCCCAATGCTATTAATAAGCCCGAAAATATAAACGATATAACTTACCAGAAACTACAACTTAACCGCCCTCCCCCGTCTGCTTTAATTATGAATTATGAAGCAGGAAATTATGACAATTCGAAAGTTGTCTACGTTGTCCAGTATAGTAACTGCAAAGATTTTTACACTGGACATACTGGATAAAAACTCAAAAAGCACGATTTCTATGCATAAGAATAATGTCCGTAAAATGCCTCTTAAATACTGCCCTTTCTGGTGATTATAAGAAGAACTCTCATAATTTTGATTTTGATAACGTTAAAATTCTGTTATATTGAAATGTGTAATATTTCCAAGAATATGGATTCCATTAATTACAGTAAAGGTTTTGGTAACTTGAACTGTATCTATGCTAATTTACTTTGTCATTCTGCTAGCTTATATTTTTATTCAGTCGTTCTTGAGCGGTTTAACCTGGCAGTCTTTTCTTTCCACCTTTACCTTTTAAACCGCATTTGACAGTTGCTAGGTATTTTCTTAAGTTACTTAACAACGAAATATTTTAAAGAATTTTGTATGTATTAATTGAACTATGGAAGTTGTTATATTTATACTTTTTTATCCACCCTATTAGATTGCTGTTTTTATAGCTACCGTGATGAAAGCTTTATGTGAAGCTAAAAATTTTGTACAGGTAATAAATAATTAACTATACGTAGTCTCTACCTTTTGCTCTCGTTATATTTAATTAACTCGGACCATTAGACAGCGTTATTGGAGTTTGTTTGCTACGAGTACGTATCCGTTACTTCCCTTTATACTTAGACACTTGTTTAGAACAAGTTGTTGTTGTTTATCCTTTCGTTAAAACAACCTTTACATTATTGCAGTAATGGGGAAAATACGTTTGCTTTGAAAAGTCTCTGTTTATTCTATTGTAAACTACTATTTCTTTGAGGTAAAGTATATTGCTTGAAATGAGACAAAAAAAACTTGATTAGTGTACTTTTTAGGACATATTTCAGCGTATTACCGCTGCACCTTTTGTATAAAAATGCGTAACACAGCTTATGTTAATTCTTAATGTTGCGGGATAAATGGTTGTTAGTATCCCAAGATTGTAAATGCAAATTGCAGATAGTAGTTAACTACTGTGTATGGAATAAACGGTGCAATTATTATGCAGATATTCTTATTAGAAGCTTTACAGTTGTTCACGAGTGAGTTCCTAATCCATTCACGAGTAAATGTAATTTACAATAGGGAGCATCGTAGAAAGCAAGAAATTGCTTGTGCAACTAATTGTTGTGATATTCAGCATTTTATTAAAAAAAAAAAAGAATAAGTAAATCTATTTTGAATTGTTTAAGTATTAGTCGTGAATATGTGATAACTTGAAATGTCGTATGAATAAAATTCACCAAACGTGGAAATAATTAATCGGGAATGGTTGCAGACGGCTTGGTCTCCAGGCTTAAACGTTTGTTTATTAATAGAAACTAAAAGAAGGTTATTTGAACATAACACCTTGAGTGTAAAATTTATTTATAGAAAAAGAATCAAAAATCAAAATTTTATCTTAGTTGTATGCTCAGTTCTTAATGATTTTCTATTATGTTATAGGATAGATCGCTTTCTGATTGCTAATAAATAAATATACAGAAATTAGTGAAGCTACAGGAAGTAGAGGAAAATATGAAAATCGACAAAATAATGGTTTTTCTTTATCTCGTTTCGTATAAAAGACAGTACTTCGACATTGTGAAAGCACATTTCAAGTAGAATTCAAATACTGCAACGAAGCTTAGTATCAAACTTCCTTATTCTAAATAGAAAACGTAAGCGGTTCTGATTGAATCAGAATTAGCATATTTTTCTGGTTTCAGTGACGTGGTTTATTTTCAGAATGAAAAAAATTATAACGAAATTTTTGCGTATCCATATTATATAGATATGTACCAAACACCAAACGCAGTCGCGAATTAATAAAATAACGAATAGTGATGGGTCAATAAAGTATTTGCATACCGTGCATTTTTTGCATACAGACACAATGAAAAAAGGTAATATTAACTTGTAAGATATCTTGCATGTAAAACCATATTTATACATTACAATCCAACTCAAAATTTCAAATGAGAAACGAATTATTAAATTAAAACAAACGTCCTATGACAATAAAATATTTGCACAAAAACAACTAACAATTTTGGTATAATTTTTTGCTGATCAACCATTATTATATATATTATATTATATATTTAGGCGACCACACCACCGGCTCAACTGTACGCAGAGATCGGTGGACTTCTGGGGGGCCAAGCTTTATAATCACCATCCAGAGGAAATAAAACCGCTTCCGTCGGTGCCTCTCGTCAGGGAGTTGAGAAGGATACTGATGCATGTGGAGCCATATTCAGTATCTGAATTCCTGCAGTTCCTATAGTAGTATATGTTGTGTTGTTCTGTTAGTCCCTCCTAAGTGCTTTTGTTTTATTATCTTTTATAATTTTATCTATTGACTTAGTAATGTTTTCCTTGCTATATATATATCTATATATTTTTTTTTATATACTTTTTTTTTATATATACTTGGACCAATTCACCACGTGAAAGCTAAAACATTGTGACAATTGATGTAATGGTTAAATTGCAAAAGTAAATGTATCTATCTATCTATCTATTATTTAAGACACTTTTCAGTCTGTTTGCGCATAGATGCGAGCTTTTATGTGACTTCTCGTGATATTTGATCCCAAATTTCCTGAAGGCATCGTTTCGCGTCTGAATGCTTTAGCTATTATAACGTATGCTTTTCAAGGTATGTTACCTGTTTGTTCTTGCTATAAATTGCAAGTCATTAGAACAACGAACATGATATCATTTGATTATGGTGAGTAATACATGAACGTATGAAATATTAGTTATTGTAGCAAATATTATCCTTGGACTAATGTAAAATTTCACTAATAAATGTTAATCAAATATTGCAAATGTAATATTTTATCATAAAAACATTTTTCAATGAAAATTCACTCAATAAATGTAATAACGACTAGTATTTTTCTCAGTGAATTGTAGTCTGTCATGGTAATAAAGGGTGTGTCAATGGTTAATATTATAAAAAGGTAATTAAAAGTTAGGGACGGTGTACTGGTAGTTAACCAAATAATAAATTAATTAGGAAGTTGTGCTACTTTATCTAAGAAATTTATCTCTCATAACTTCGTAAGAGATTGGTCCTCGTTAAAACTGATTTCAATTTGGATTAACTACTAAAAATCTTATGAGTATTGGGTTGTTACGGGGGGATATACCACTACATCCTCTCTCTAACACGAACTGGGGCGGGTTGTTCTTTCTTTTGGTGTACATACTACATATATTGAGGTAGGAAATATTAATGCTACCAGCAGTTAATTTTCGGGAATAATATATAAGAAGTGAATTAACGCTATTGTTGGTGTATACTGGAGTCTAAACATAAATTGTACAACTTGTGCAAAGGTTTTGGCGCACTATTGCTAATTTTGTTACTATTAAAGCTACCAACTATGTCAGTATTTTTAATGATGATCAAAATGAAATTAAGCGAACCATAATTGAATGAGGTATTTTTAAATTAAACAATTATAAATTTAATGTTCTTTTTTTAATTGAACACTATATATTTTGCAATATTTCGAAGTCGATATAATAAATTTCTTCTGCAAAAGTATTAATGCAACATTTGGCTAGATAACATCTAGTGGTAGGCAGAACTGTATGATCGAAGTTAAATTATTTGATTATTTACGTTAATAGGGATATACATATATCGGTATCCCAGCTCATAGCCTGATAGCCCAGTGGCGTAGCGCAAAATATACATGCATTCATCTGCGTGCGTTTCTGTAGGTACTTTTGATAAAATATACATACAGGACTATTTATAATACGGTACATACGATAATATTTTATTTGTAAAGATGGGCCCAGTCGCCTGAGGGACCCTCAGATGGCTGGGCCCCCGCCGTGCGTAGTTTGCGTGGGTGTAATTTACGCCACTGTGATAAATTAATAAAAGAATGCTATTTAATCATCAATATCTATAACACTTGACCCGTACGGAAACTTCGCAGATCTTCAAATGTAATTCACAGCCTCCTCAGTGTTGCTAATAATTATTATATTATTTACTCACTAACAATATTTTTAATCTTTTCCAAGGTAGCACAAAGAATGAAGTCCGCCCCCCCTTCCTCCTGCGGTTTGTGAATATTTAATTTGAACTACACACACTTGCACAATTTTATTTTTTAAGATATATTTATGAAAAATGCAATATAATAAACAAATTATGTGTTTCTAATATGGAAAAAAGGATCCGGTATACATAAAGGTGAAGTTCTATTTGGAAGCTTATAAGTTTATACGAGCAATTCAAAATGTTTATGAAATATATTTAAAGATCGCAAAGAATTTATTCCTCTTTTGATATATCTATACTTGCAGAAGATTTTATTGTACTACGAAAGCGTTAAAATATTAAAAACGTACAGCATAAATTTATTTTTTAAATGGTAATTAATTAAATTTAATATTCTAAAACCCCTTAAATGTACAAAATGGTTACGTATATACCGATACTTATTTGAAATAATTTTCTTCCTTAATTCTAGGTCCAATATATGCCTAAAGGCTTTCTATTGGATTTAAAGCCGGACTTTAGGGGGGATGGGAAAGTACTTTGGACATTCTATACAGCAACCATTTCTTAACTATACGTGAGGTGTGTTTATGGTCGTTAACAACATAAACTTATTTTTGATGTTCAACTTCTTCTTGTATAATGCTCAAATAGCCTTTGGCATCTAAAATTCCTTCAATAAAATGTAACTAATCGAGAGCGCCTCCATGTTTCATAGTTGGCGCTAAATTTTCTTTTTGTAATTCTGTTCTTGGTTTGCCATTTGTCCACCATTCGTCGTCCATCCGATCCGAAAATATTCAACTTGCTTTCGTCCGTGTATAAAACCTTTTGCAAAACTCCACAAGTTTATCTTTGAACAAATTAGCATACTGTACGCGTTTTGCTCTATTAGTTTCGCTAATGAATGGCTTTCTGTGTGCTACATACCTATAGCAATTGGACTATCTTAATACTTTTCGAACTGCCTCTGCACACACGATCTTTCCCAATGATGATTCGATACGAGCAGCTAACGTGCTTGCAGTAATTTTTAGATCTTTTTTTTTCACCTCGCTCAAAATTTATCTGTCGTCACGATTGTTTAAAATCTTCGGACGACCACTGCGAGGTTTATTATCGACTTAACTATAGTCCAAAATAACCTGCTTTTTTAAATAGCACTTTACTTTTTTGCTTATCCTAAATTAATCATTAGATAGGTACCTACTCTACGCTTTCTCAATTCATGCTAAACACTGTTGATGCCTTGTGCAGCGTTTTATAGATAATTAATTAGTATTATGCATACTCATGAGAGTTTCAAATAGTATCAAAGAAATTTAATATATAAGTTTAATAAATATCCCGACGTACCTATATTTACACATATTCACATACCAAGCCCACTTGGAAATTCATGGGAAACTAACTGGATTTATTTAAAATCATTAACTATCTATAAAATCCTGCGTGAGGTATCACAAATGTCTAGTATGAATTGAAAGGGCTTTGCGTATGGGTTAATTTAGGATTTTAGGAAGAAAAATATCGGGTGCAATATAAAAAAATCAGGTTACCTTCGAATAAATTTATGCAAATGTTCAGGACTATAGTGGACACCTCCATATAACTATAGGGATTTTAGTACCACTCTGTTGTATCAAAACAAGTATGTATGTGTGACATAAATATCTAAAACAAATGAAAATACAAACCACGTCGCCTCAATCAAAGGCTAGCCGCGTGGCCATTTTTTACAAAAGGTAAATAACAATGTCGTTATAAAGAATTGAACTCTCGTATACCTGCTTTATAGATTAAATAAGTACGAGTACTTTCACTTTTACTAAATATGTGTAGAAAGAAATTACAATAAATGAATCTTGGTACAAATTATGCATATTAAATTTACATTTAAGTTAGATAGATTATTGTAATGTGCTTGTGTTACTTATGTACGCTACAGTTATACCTACACTTCAGATCTAGTTTATTTTCGAATCTATCTACATTAGATTATTAATTGGTTCTACGATCTAGCCGTGTGACAGACTATACGCTATTAAATATTGTTTATCAATGATAAAATCAACCTAATGTAACTTGTAAAATTAGTAGAAGTATTTGCAAGGACTCCGTGGCGCAACGGTAGCGCGTCTGACTCCAGATCAGAAGGTTGCGTGTTCAAATCACGTCGGGGTCAATTCTTTTTTTTTTATTTTTATTTTAGAATAATTAATTTAGAAATTGTGTTACTCAATAGTTAAATGTTATTTAAATAAGTTTTTTAAAATGTCTTTGTAATATAATTTCTTATTTAATGTAATATTCCAAAACTAACCGATTCATGTTGCAAGCGTATGCAATTTCTATATGTGAATATTTGACATATCATCACTTGCTAAAAATTGGTTGCAATACCATTGAGTGAAAGATTTAATTTCTGCTTTGTGAAATACCATAACATAAAATGTACGCCTTGTTTAGGTTACATTATTTGTAGGAAGTTAACGCGCTCTACCCAGGGTTGGATACTCTGGTTCAATAGATGCTATATGCCAGGCGTCTACTTCAAGAAAAGCAGCAACGAAATTTTATTAATAAATGAATAGGCTTGTATCTCAGTTAAATTAGCATCATACACAGTAAAGAAAGATTACAGTAACATTCCTGGTAATTGTACGCCAAGAACCTACTATAATTGTACAGATGAAAGAGAAAATTTCTTTTAAACAATATTTTTGGCTTTTACATTTATTGTACGTGTCGTGTCATTGTGATGTTTGGCATGTAAAATGGCCATACTAAAATTTCAGTGGAACTGGTATAACATGTCAACAGCTGTCATACCCCAAAGTGCATAACCATACAACCCATAAGCTTAATTCATTAACAAACAACCAAGCTTTCTCGAAATCACATTTAGTCCACCTTATTTCTTGCATAAAGTTAATATAGTTACTTCTAATTGCCTGATAGGTATAGACCTTTATCTTACGTTTTCCTTCGTCTAATAGCGTAATCTATTCAAATATTTATGAAAATTTATAAGCGTTACTAGCGACTCTTTCAGCTGAGAAAATTATATTTCAGATATGCATCGGCAAACGTATAGCGAAAAATAAAACGCTGAATTAAACAGCAAAACTGTCACAGCGCGAATGTTTTTGGCGTTTCGAGAATGATTTATAGGCGTAGCGTATTTTAAATTTCCATTATTCACATAGTTTCGTCGATTCGTCACGCTAAATTATACCTATATATAGATACTTCGTACAAATAACGTTACGCCCCAAATTAGATAAAATAATACTTCCCCATTGTGCAGTCAGTTTATCTTTCTTCAGTGTTGACGGGCTTTTCATTAATTTCTATAACGCTTAGTGAAGTTGTTAGGGTAACTCGTGTGGAAAGCAATGAAATTAACACAATGGGCTTTGCGTATCTCTTTGATGTTGCTGAAATTTGCTTGAGGTGGTTATGTGTACATGATGAACACCTGGAGAGATAAATTTAGAATGTACATAGGTGACAATTTATAGTTGTTCAGAGGAGTGTGAAATGAAAACTCATAATTAGAATAATTTAAGATACTATTCATATTTACTTTATGTATGAAATGATTTACGCAGCTACACTAATTATAAATCATGACTCAATTTAAAATGATTACTGAAGTATTTCAACGGTTACCAGATTTAGTTATGTAATATAAAAGCAAAACTGACATAACGGTCTTTGGAGTTCTCCTGTTGAAAATTTTATTGAGCTTTAACAGACGTATTTGATCTTATTAAATATTAATGAATTTCAATAAAATATTATTACTGGCTTCGGCCATTATCTATACCAATATAATTCTTAAGAAAAACATATTTTATATATAAGCTTATATATTTTATATATAAGCTCAAGCTGGAAGTATAACCGGGCAATAAATTATAAAATGAATATTCTGAGACTTTTTGTATGTACAAAAAATTGTATTTAAACCAAAAAAATTAAAATGTCCCATTAATTTATGCCAGCCATACCAATATTTTGGTGTCCTGTACTACTCTGTACAGATTTCCAGCTGGTCGACTGAAATAATCCACCGGGTTTATTATTGGCTTGCCAAAAATTGCCTGTCTTTTTGCATCCAGAGTCTCGCATTCACATAGAAAGTGGCATGCGGTCTCTGTCATTCTATTACACAGTCTGCATGGGTATCTGGGTGTTGATCCCCTTTTTCTGTAGGCGTCCCTTCAGTATCTACATAATGTCCTGTTAGCAAACCTACTGCTAGGTGTAGGCGATTCCTACTAAGCTTTAGTAGTTCTCTTCCTTGGTGGTCCTTTCATAAAGTTATTTCCATGAGTTTGCTTGGTTGTGTTGTTCCAGTATTCTTTAGGTTCCTCTCGGACTCAACTCCTTACCTGCTCCCGGACTATGTTTTTGGACACTCCTAGAACAGGTTCCCATTCTCGGTTTTCGATCCGTCTGTAAACCAGCTCAGTTCACCGAGCCTGTGTCTGTGGTTGTATTAATTCCAGCTTATATAATCCGTAATTTCCACCGCGAAATTTCAAAGATATATCGGGTTTATGTGGTCTGATATTTCCAAAAGGTTGCCTTCTACATGATGGAAAATATTGTTGTGTCATAATCCAGCATATATGCCACTTGGTGTTTCTTGCAAACTCAAATGCCCAATTCTTGCCTTCCCCGTATCAGCAAAGGAAGAGGAGGGAAGTCTAGGGGGCATTCCTTTGCCACTGTAGGAGTAGTCATGCCTCCTGTTATTCCTAAACACGCAAGCCTCTCTATCTTGTTGAGTTCAGTTATAGCAGTTTGCTGCTGCACCTTTGTCCACCATACCAGAGATGCATAACATAAGTGATTAGAGGTTTGACCACCGTGATGTATGTCCAGTACATCATATTTGGTCTTAACCCCATGTTTTTATATGGGCTCTTATAGCCGTCAAGATATTTCACTTCCTCGGGCAGCTTCATTTCTTCACACCGGAGCTTTAGCGGTGCTAGACCATTTAACTTCTTTCTTCTTGTGAGTTATATTATTGCGATTATTTTAAGGGCGCTAATATTCCTGTTCGGTCCATTCTTGTACAGCTTGTAAAATGTTCTGCATTGACAATATCAACTGCGTATCCCAAAGTTTATGCCCTGGATTGCCCAATCTTACTAGTAGCTCGTCCACGGCCAAATTCCACAGTAGAGGAGACAAAACCCCCACCCTGCGGACATCCCTTTTGACTCAAGCCACTAGTGTTTCTCACACGATGGTTATGTAGACTAACCCATCTTTAACCATGCAGTCTATCCACGATGCTCTCCTACAAACATTAGTATTCCCCAGGATAGTGTACTGGGCCACCTTTTATTTTTAATTTTTAGAAATGATATTTTTGAAAACATCTCTGTACTAGCACTCAAAAATTATTATTAATTATGCGGATGACACAAACTTACTATTTGATTTGATTTGTTGATTTTCTAAGTTTAGTAGGAAGTGGAACTAATTTATACCGTTCCGTAAAACAATATTTCACAGAAAATGATTGACAGTTAAAAACCTGTTGTATATTATTTAAATATAATGAGGGCACCAACACTTCAGTAGCACATGACGTGTAATTCCTGACGATGGGTTAGAAGCAGAATGTGAGTTGGTGTTGATTGGACTGTTTCCATTTCCGATAATCGAGGGCAAAAATCTAGAATCTGCGCTGAGTGCAACTACAATAGCAATATACTGTTGCTATCGCTTTCTTACACTTGAAAATGCAGTGCCATTGCGATCCGCGGACAATCATCTCGAAACAGAATATGCTATATGGTACGCAACAAAGATGCCGCTACCTTTTCGGCTTGCGCGGAGATTAGTATATATAACATTTAATATTTTTTGTTTTTTTCTCTTGATTTAGCGGCTTGGTTTTTAAATTTAATGAATTATTCAATAAAACTCTTGATGACGTTTCGACAATCTTATTTTTTATTGTTGTCTTCCTCAGATTATTTTATATAATTCACAAAATTTGTAAAATTAAAGACATTCACACAACATTTTAAAATAGTATTAAAACATTTTTTTTCTTTTCATTTTTCTTAAACATATACTACTGTTTAAAAAAACAAAAAATTTACAAGCATGGCTAAGAAAAGATTCCCATCTATAACATTTAAGTATCTTTAATGTGACGGTAGTAGTTATTAGTTAGTGATGTTCTTCTAAATGATTTAATAAAAGAAACAAAAATATAGTGTAATTTATTTATTTCAAATTTCCTCGGATTAGATTATAGATAGAAAAGTATAGACGACAACTGCATATACTGTGGCCAAAGAGACACCGTGGAACACACTCTATTGGACTGTGAACGATGGCAAGCAGAGAGGGCGCAACTGAACTTACGGATTGGGACGGAAATGCAAAGTGGGACAAATATGATAAACTTAATGTTGGAAGACAGAGGAACTTGGGGAGCAGTACACAGTTACATCGGGGAAATAATGAAAAAGAAGGAGGAAGAAATGAGACGGAGGAACTAAGGCAGGACAGAAAAAGGACAACCCGTACTTCGACGATATGCGTTTAGCGGTTCCGGCGCACGGTGTGATGAGGTGGGGTGGTTTTTAGCCGGTAAGAATCCGGCACTACTGGCTGCCGATACTGAAAGACCGGGTCCCAGTGCCTATGAAGGTTTTCCCCCCATCGCAAAAAAAAAAAAAGATTATAGATAGAAGACTGCTCTAGTATAATCCAAATAATAATTCCATATTCAAAACAATCACTTCAGCTTCCAAATAGTGTTTTAACGATCTCACAGCAAACTGCCTCCAATGTTGTTCTTCAAAACCCCAGGACTAGACGAAACGCCACCCCAAATCTCGAAATAACTGGATACCCATCATCTTAGCACTATACACGTAATACTCTCATTCTTGTAAGTAAATTTGAAAACTTTCATAAATTTAAATAGTGATAGATATTAACAAATTATAGATAAATATCCGAAAAGCAATCACACTCAGGAAAAACCGAAAAAGAAGTCCTCTACATTTGTTTTCAACAAACTCAATATCTCCAAGACAAAAGGACCCCGGCAACGATCATAGAAATCGTTTCCAACGATACGACAGCATAAAATCTCTCGTCGAACATTTATCGAAAGACATACACATGCCCTAAAATCCATGGTTACAAGCATTAATTGAATTAGATACGAAATAAGTTAGTTTCTAGTTTAAATTGTTACATACGTTGACAAAAATAAATAAATAGATAAAAATATATTTACAGAAACAATTTTATAGTCGATATTATGATTCTGTGGGTTTTGTTTAGCAGGAAACAACATAGCAGTATGTATATGAATGTCTCTTTTAGCAACAATGAGAAACCATGCAAGCACACAGCACATACAAGACATAAAATAAGCTATGATGTACGAAATATTGTCTAACCAAATCTACCAAGGGTATACTACATCAGACGCGTTTTCTTTTTAATAGACCGTTAAGTATAAAATAGAAACTAACTTCGTAACATTTAAGCGAGCGACATTTTTATATGTGTAATATTGCAGCGCATTCTGTTACTGAATTTCTTAATTTTAGTTAAAAACCTCTTAATTTTGCATAATTAACAATATTTATTTAAGTACAAATATGTATGTCCATTTTTCTTATCTTATTTATTTATATTATTTATGTAGTTAAAGTTATTTAAATTAATTCCATAAGTATATAAAACGCAAACCTTTGAGTCGCACTCACACTTTGTAACTAAAAATATACGCTTGCGGAAACTTCCAAAAACAGACAGAAAATCTCACAAATACCCAGATTTTAAAAACTCAGAAAGCAAATACACATATCCAAGCACGTAAATAACGAGCACATCCCCCAGCTGTGTGCTTTCAGCTGAAGAAGCCTCAGCTGTATGGACAACGTACGGTAATGTCTCAGGGTACGTGTATATACGGTAGTAACATGCATGTCACACTTCGCAATATGGTGCCTGAATATCTCTGGCGCATTCATACATTATAATTCGCCACTTCGCTAACACATCATCACGCGAAACCGGTACTGCCGTTAGGGAACTCGGCAACACGACTTCATTTTCACTCTTCGCTTAACTGTCGCTATCCTTTTCCACCATATTGCTTTTGAAAATGAGTTCTATCGGTATTTGTTTTTGTTTGTATTCATACAGGATTGTATTATTCTACTATTTTGAGAAATAGAAACGACAGTAAAAATATTTTCAAAGTAGATATTAGTTTGCGATATGTCATTACTCTTCCACAGCGCGTATTCACCATTTCTACTTCTTCACAGGGACGGTTATCTTAGCAAGTAAAACACATTTTACTACGATAACTTTATTATACTTATATTTTTTGAAACCAGAACAATCTTATTTAAAGCTATATGGTCTTAATGCGGCTTTTTCTTCTATAAATTAAACCGCCTTCCCCATTTAACGTTAACTCCCACTGAAAGCATCCAGTATTGTATGATATAACGAAAAAGTAAAAAGAAAGAAAAACCGTTGTCAATTGTTCATTAATATAGCGTAAAAGAATTTCGTTTTTAGTTAAAGTCGAAAAATATATCGTTGCATTGACAATAATTAAAGTTAGAAAAACAACGATAAGAAAAGCTATTACATTAGATTTTCATTGTAGATATATTATTCCATTCACTGAGCAATGAAAGCCACTAACGGAATGCTGAAAACAAAAGAAAATTCATTACCATCGGCACATTATATAGAAGCAATCTCGCTATAAATCCACCACAAAAATGTAATAATCATTTCCCATTGTGATGTACAAAAGCATATTTCGTGATAAGGACAAAGTATTCTGATTTAGTTTGTATGTAAAGTTTAATGGGTGTATTAGATCCAAATGAGTATAAAACCATTCATAAAAAAATTCAAAAAATAATAGTAACAACCAGGGATGTGAATTGAGCCCACATGGAACACTTGGCGTTCGAAACTTTATCGAGGGACGCGAGATAGTGTATGGAGGGACACTTCGAGAAATAAAATTTCGAACGCCGAGTGTTTCATATAGGCTCATTTCACATTCCGGGTAATAATGATAACAATAAAGAAATAATTTCTTGGTGTGTATTATTTCGCCAACACGTAAATTTCTTCGGTTCTAATTAATTGGAACTGTGGCTAGGAATAATAAAACAAATTTTGCTTATTTCATGTAACGTTTCAGCATCTCTTGCATGCCTTTTTCAAACTATTTAGAATAATACGTTTAAAAATGCACACGTCAGTTATAAAAGTATTGTTCTACATAGTTTGAAAAAGGCATGCAAGGGATGCTGAAACGTCCCATGAAATAAGGAAAATTTGTTTAATTTTTCCTAACCACAGTTCCAATTAATTAGCTAGCTTAGTTTGAAGGTTGTGAAGCTTCAACGCGGCACAGAAGATTAAAGATTTCGGCCATAAAATCAACGTTGAGGACTTTGAGCTATTGCGAAATGTAACAACTTCGAAAGAATTAGACGTGTTTGAAACCATTTATATCAAGTGGGGTCTAAAAAATTATTGAATCGGGAACATGCCCCGCTATGCCATTCGGTGCTGATAGATTTATTAGATTAAACACATTTCTTTCGCAGTTACGTTTTTCGATCAGTTTTCAGAATTCTCACAGGCCAAAAGTAGGCGTGAAAGAAAAAAGCAGTTGTAAATATATTTTATCGTTTCTTAATTCATTCGGTCATCGGTTGAAAATGGAAATCCATGAATTTCCGAAACAATTATCCCGAATTAATTAAATTGGTGTAGCATGGAGTGATCTTGTATCTTGTGTGTCTATTATATTAACAAGATTTTATTTTTTAAATCACAAATTCATTCTGAAAATCTTTGAATATCTTGTAGCATGTATATTATTCGTACAACATGTCCGCATGATATAATATTAACAAGCCAATTGGTCATTTAATCAACCCTTGAATTCATAAATTATCAATTTTCACATGTAAAATTATTAGCACATAAATTATTATAATTATCCTCGAATTATCTTAATTATTAAAGTCCTTTAGGTCGAGGGCTATCAAACTATAACTCCTAAAATTAATTGATAGTACTAAAAGGGTCACTTCGGCTGTTGCAGTGTTATCCTAATATCTTCAACGCCTAATTTCAATAGCTGGCAGTATTGTTAGCGCGCTAATTTGCTCTTCCCATCCGGCTAATCGGTAGATAGTCCTCCTGCAACTGGAGGGGGATCAAACGCCTCGAAATTCGGTTTGGCTATAGGAGATTATGTTTATTGGACGTATAAGGGAGGACGACAATGCCGACCTCCGTGCAAGAAGAAAAGAATATTCGCGCGTGTCTTTCCACATAACAAGCGGAAGAGAACGTTTCCGTAACGTTATTTTACGACATGGAACGTAGACAAAGGTTCGATATACGCAGAACGAGGGTCTAAACCGATCTACCGGCCCGGTTTCATTCCGCTACCTTCTAGGCAATAGCCATTCGATAAAAATAACACAGTTCAAACGAATTTTATACGACGGTGTCCCTTGTCGGTGTTTTCTTGTTATTCATACTATCGTACAATGAGATAGGGGGGTATCTTTTAATACCCATTTGACTGCGAATTACTTCCTTAGTACTCGTTTTTGATCGCAAAGTAGAACATGTAAATAAACATTTAATAGGATATTTTAGAAGTTTCATACGGAAAAAAAGAAAAACAAGGTACCGAAAGCAGAGTACGGCTGCTACATCGAAAAACGGCGCTTCTTTAACAGTAACTATAAAATCTAAATAAACGTTAGAAAGTTCAATTAGTGCTTAACGACCGTTTAATTTTTTGTTAAACTTAAATATCTCTTCCGATTTTGACTATCCACAACCTGTAAGCGATGTTTTCGAAATATTGTTAAAATAAGTTACATACATATACAGGGTTGCTCGTTAATAATAATAATAGTCTTTATTTCTTTTTATCTTAATAGCTAAAACTATTCAGAATGATGAAAATTTGTTTCATTTCATCATTTATAGTTATTTGTATCACTAGGCCAGAAACTATAGTTTTACGAGTATGAGCACGGTTTGTGTGGCCGAGGCGAAGCTGAGGCCGCACAAGTGCGAATACTCGCAAAAGAGTTTCTGGCCGCGTGTTACACACTATTTTTTGCGCCGACAAATCTTAATTTTGTTGAAAATAATAAAAAGAATTAACGCTAGGGCGTTAACGGTACAGGTTGGCAATAGATGTTACGTATGAATTTTAAATTTGAAATCAGGGTTAAGTTACCTTAGTATTTTGACGTTTTAATTTTCTTGGTAGTTTTGACACATATTCATCAATAATAAGGGCAAAGGAGACTTCAGCTCACACTACAGAGGTTGCGCAACAAGTTATTAACAATTCATTACCTGTAAAATATTCCGAAAATTGATTTGGAAAGAATATGAATTAATTAAGAGATTGTGTAACGAGAATTCTGTCATCTGTCATTGTCTGTCATCGAATCTACAATTAATTACAGAAATGTCGGTAACTCGAATATATATGTTGCCAACCTTTAGTGATCTTTTTTACGACCTAGGCCGGAGAATGGTAAGTTTCCGGCCGATTTATAGTAATGCAAAATCAGTGTTTCTGGACGGAGGCGCAAAAAAAGAATTTTTTTTACCTTCGTCTTCAAAACATCAACTTAATATATTAAAAATATTTTTCACCACTTCTTCCTTTCTGACGTTGTGAAAAACTTAATTTAATAATTGGAAAACATTTTCAATCCCACAGCAGTGCTCCAAGAAAACAATTGAGTACTTTAAAACGTTTCTAATCCTTCCTTCCACTCCTATGTACCAGAAAATAATTATTTTTTCAATTAAAAGTAATTCATCTTTTACCCTCATTCCAGGGTTAAATAAATTAATTTAATATTTAATTTATATATATTTAATATCCCACGTACGTTCACAAAATCAATTCAACCTTTTCAAAGAAATTCGTTTCATTTTCACCAAATCAAAGACTGCATAAATTTAAAATATTGACGAAAGTTAAGAATATAAAAGTGAAATTTTTGTTAATTTTTAGTAATTGAGAAACAAAAATATAAACACGGAGAAGTAACTAAAAGTGACCTCATCATATCAAAGGCAAATAGCCTTATTCCTGTAAACGCAGACCATACATATGCATACGACGCATAATACTCTACACTATTTAAGGGGGTTCCAAATACTTTGCTACTACTTGAAAATAATTTCCATCACGCTTCGTTAGAGGCGAACTTAAATACATTAGAGAAACAGATGTTATATTAAATTATGCAAATTAAATAATAAGTTTAGCTACGCGGAAACGTGCCCTGAATCTATTATCATCGGCCTATGTTGGTCAACCACGGTCGCGTCAGTAATTAAAGTAATAATAACCTGGCCTAAATAGTGCTAGGTTTTGCTCCATTTCTCTATTTATTTATGTTTGAGTACCTAGTACATAAACTTCTTACCAGTAACGTGCAAAAATATGTAGGTATTAATTTACTTATGTATTTGAAGCAACATTTTTTTGTCATATTATAATATATTTTGAATAATAAAAAAGATATTTTGCTTGATATATAGAATTCATTAAAATTGATCCGAAACCCGTTCGGGCAAATCAATGAGAATATTAACATGAAATCTCACAGCGGTAATACTGTGACCATCTCAGATAAAGATTATTTTGATTATGTAAGTTTTTTTTATCTCAAAGCTCTTATGTAATGCTAACGAAGAATCCCTTATCAAAAATTATCACCGAAATTAAAATATAAGAATACTATTAATGATAAGTTAGGATATATGTAAATAGATTTACTGTATCAAACTCAGTGTTATATAGAATGTATTATTCATCTAAGATACATAAGCCAGGAAAGAGCAAATGGTTGTCCAACAAATGAAACCACTTACCTGTAAAACCACCAAATTTGACAATTAATTTATACGCGTGTATTGAGAATAGTAAAAGCAATGAGAATACGGTGAATAAAGTTTTAGTTTCATTTGATGTAACTTTGCTCTTTCCCAACTTATGATATTACTTTTGGTTTACCAAAGAAAATTCTTGTAGGACAACCACCTACAAGAATTTTCTTTCCAACGATAAAGTTTTATTTTTTGCTGAAATGGGACAAGAAATAATGGAAACACATAGCCAACTACACCTTTTTTAACGCCTTTTTGATCTAACTCCACTGCCTAGAAGTCTGACTACGTAACCCAGCCATTAGTTTGTTATGTTCTTATTGCAGATGTTATCGAAGAAGTCATCCAGTTCCATTAATTCCACATTTGTCCTACTATCCATATTTCTACCGTTTTCCTCGTATATCCTTCTCAGTATTTCCTTTTCTTATGCATCAAGACGTCCTCGCTCTCCTTTATTCAGTGTCTACAGCTTTGGACCATACCAAACGCTCGGTCTGACAACATTCTGGTAGATTCTCTATGTTCCTCTATTAGCACTCTCAAATTCGTAGAAATTAAAGGCGTACCTGTTCCCTAGTTTCCTGTTCTTAGAATCATCTATTTGCCCTTATGAGTATTACTACCTTCTGCCAGCACATTTAACTCTTTTTATAGTTTCTATGATCCTCTTTCTGTTTCTTGTTAGCACCACCAGTTCGTCCGCATATGCCAAGCATTGGTGCCCATAAATCAGTTGAAACTGATAAAAGAAGTCAACAGCAACGGAAGAAGCAGCCCTGAAGATGTTCAATACAAGCGTGAACGAAACGTCGGCAAGAAGTTCCAGGACGCGGTTTCAGTCCGGAAACCAACCAGCATATAGAATGGATTAGATTTTATTATTTAACTTTTAAAATCAATTCGAATGTGTTGTTTGTGTAACTATTTATTTGAATTGTGTGTTTTACAAATTTTAATGTGTTTATCTATAATGAAGTTTAATTTACATTCATCTGAAATTAGTATTCGAATTTCAAGTTCTGATTATTGGGCTGTAGGTGCTGAGGTTTATTTTTTTTTACATTCTTAATTTACTTTAAATGTATGTGCATTTACTTGAATATATAATCACCTTCAAAATTATACTTTCTCGTTTTGTATTTCTTAGCTGGCTTGAAGATGTCCTAGTGAGGGAATCTGCGAGGAAAAAGACCTTTTATTTACCATATTTGCCTAATACTATTTGACATTGACTAAGGCCGATTACACTAGAGGGTGTAGCAAATGCATTTGCTACCATGATGGTGTTATCCTTTTCATAAAGGTACCCTTTCCCCTCCTGCAATTAAATGTAAACCTTTAAAACAACAAATAGATTATCATCTAACATTTTATTCACTTCCTATTATGAATAATTTTGCACAGGCCGTGTGGAAAAAACAGTAAATATATTCATGTCATGAATACAATTATTTTGGTAACTTGGTAACCTCTCTGCTATTACCCAATTAAGAAATGTAAAGGGTAACTTATCACAATAATGAAACACTTTTGTTTCTGAATAACAATTAGCTCAATATATAAAGTTTATTGATGTTAAGATCAATATATACTTTCAGTGTTATAAACTGATAGGTGTAAACCAGTATTAAACCTCTATATTTAACGTTTATGGTTACTTGGGGTAACAATTAGAAATAACAAAATCAATAGGAAAGAGAATAAAAAGTATTTAATAAAATGGTATTCTACATCATGTAATAAAGAATTTCATAAAATATATTAGGTAATTTTTTTATAATACGAGTATGTACTAACAGATATCATACAAATAAGATTGTGATAAAATTGTATCGCTATACATTCATTCAATTAATACCCTGGTAATACATATTTTTTCTTCTTCTACATATCATTAAGGTTGAATACCCGGTGAAGAATAACGGTGTGCTGATTACAGTGTTAACAACAAAGTTACATGAAATTGTATAAATTTATGCGAGGTAGTTTCAATTACTTTATCCATTTATCTTGTAATCTGATTGGTATAGTTGTTGACGAACAACTAACTAAACAACTTTGTTGCTGTAAATTACGTTGGAGATTTGACTGGTGCAGCATACAAATAATTCCGAAATTACTTCATACACTCGCTTGATCTCCAACTACATAACACATCTTCATTCTACCTATAGATACTAAGATTTGAAGCAATTAACGGAATGTTTAAATCTGTCAAACTTTCACAGTTTTGAAAATATAACATAACACCTATAAATTAAAGTTCTTTAGGATCTGTACTTTATTGCCAGAGGCAGACGATTAACGAATTTAACGAGAAGATTTGGAAATGAAGTACCCTTACTTGACAAGTAATTTAGCGCTTGTATTTCAGAAATTTCGGTTATAAAACTCAAGCAAAGCGCCATAATAAGCCATTATAACATGGTAAAAGTTTTTGAAAGATCACTTAGCCCTTTCGAATATAATAATTACGGAAACAAACCCCGCAATTTACTTCCGACGTAAGCCTTACCTGCTTTTCCCCAGTGTCTGTGCATTATTAAATGCTATTTATAGCCTAATTACAACGCCAGCATAAGAAGCAGTCCTGCCTAAATCTTATCTAAGTAATTGATGTATACATTACGACGTTGCTTCTATTAATAACTGTAAACAACTTTTCTCTCGTTTTAAATATTCTATAGCTTGCTCCATTTTGCTACTTACTTTCCATTCATTCATTTTATCAGAGTGAATCTATAGTGTATGATAAAACCGTTACACCACTGCATTTCAAATGCATATCTTATGAGGCATACATTTTTAATAGGTGTGCAAATAGTAATCTGTCCTATTCTATAACTTGGTAATAGATTTTCGAATGCGTTCCACTAGATATAAAGTTTCAAGTTTTCCTTGCAAGTAATATTCGCAATATAATGAATCGCATGATCAGATAAAGTATACCATGCTGACAACTTTTGAAGTCGGGGCTGGCAAAATCTAATGTATTTTATGGAGTATACAGCAAGGAGTAAGTATATTTTCTCGCTACATGATTCTTTGTAGCCCATGTTACACAGCTCCCTTAAAGCTTTCTTCTGAAGGAGGAGGATTCTTTCACTCCTCTCAGAGAAGAATTCTGTAAAATGGATGGCTATGGAAAACAGAGTGGTAAGTGAAAACTGCTTTTTCTCTGCGCGTTACTATTGTTTTTATCGCCTGATAAGGAAGATTCCTAATGCTAGTTCATGTAATGTAGGAGTTTCTTTTTAATAATTATTACCACATTCCACGTTACATTTATACTGTCTGTCGATAATACAGTTTTCTGTTTTATCATATATGACATCTCCGTTTCTTAAAAAAAAACTAAATTCTACATTTTAAAACTAATAATGCAATGTATGGAACTAACAATAACATTTTAATAGTCAAAATATTTTAACAATAATCACACAAATTTTAATATCTTGGAGTTTTTATCAGTCTTCCGTATCGTAATTGCTTCGGTGTCATGTTTGTTCTAGTTGGGCTGGGAGTTGGGTTTGTTTGATTTGATATATTCTTATTATCGTGTAGATTAGTATTGTTTGGGTTACGTTCTTGATTTGGTTCATAATAATCCGAGTTGATCGTAACAAAGCCTGTTTGTTCTTGGGAATCTTTTATTAGGTGGTGTCTATTCCTGTTGTTCCGGTTTTTGGGTCAATAAAGATGAAGTGGTTATAATTTTGATTGGGTTTTAGTATGAAGATCATGATAGTATTTGTGCGCATGGTGTCCTTCTTTTAATAATTTGTTTGCTTCTTCATACTTATTCTCGTCTTGTATCATAATATTGGGTAGCAATCCATTTAAATTTTTTCCTAGCATTAATTTATTCCATAACTCTATTTCGACTGTTACTGAAGTGTTTTCTTAATTCTAATAGAGCTAGATAGGGATTTCTATTTTCATACTTAGTTTTCTTTAACATAGCCTTAATAGTGTATAAGTACTTTCTACCATACCGTTGCTTCTGGGATATCTAGAGCTTGGCATGGCATGGGTGAAATTCCAAGTTTTCGTAAAATCTTTAAATTCTTGAGTTAAATTGTGGCCCTCCATCTGTTTGTACTATTTTCGGGATTCGATATCTTAAAACAGATGATCTTATAATATTGATAATCGAATTTGGGTACATATTTTGTAATATTCCTATTTCTACACATTTCGGAAAGTAATACAGAATTATTAATTTCTAATTAGTTGTAAAAGTTGTCCTTGTATGTCACATATTTCTAACTTGTTTGATAGTGCGGTATTGTTCCTTATATCGAAAGTCTTACTGAGGTTCAACAGACTCACTCTAACAATTCTCTTCTCACCTAATGCTTCATTCATATAGGTAAGAGTACAACTACTAAAGCAGTCATAGTGGATCTTGTTGAAACGGCCATACCCACCTTGACAACTTGTCAGACTTTTTTTTGTTCAAAGTACTGTGTCTTTCTATACGTAATAAATTGCTCGAAAATCTTCGATATATAGTTTTTACAGTCACCAACATCATCAGCTTTGTGTATCGGCGACATTTACTCCACAAAATTTCAAAAAGCATAGGCGATATTCTTAAAGGGCACATTGCGGATACACGTTCTACCTCGCTTAACGCATTGAGAAACCTTTTAGGTAGTCCGAAAAATAAATCAAATAACAACGAGGCATTTATAAAATTGGATATCAATGTGAATAGACTACAGTAGAGCTTATAATGGACAAAAAAATCAGTACCAGATTTAAGGAGCATAGAGCGCATTATCGCTATGGCAGACTTGAATCATCCAGTGTTGCACAACATACAAATGACACCGACCATAAAATTAACTCTGAGAACCTTGAACCATTGAAAAATGTAACGTCTTGCAAAGAATCAGACGTTTAGGACACCACGTCGTATATAAGGAAAAACTCAACTTATTGAACATTCTTATCCGCACCATTCGGTACTGGTTGATTTATTGGAGTAAACAGATTACAAAACAGCAAAGAGATTGTAAGGTTTGAATTGACTAAAACAATATAAAGATTTGACGAGCATTTACAATGCTTAAGATTGATAACATCGAATCCCACACAATGAGACGCGAAGGAACTATGTGGATGTAAACCATCAGAACATTATATAAGCCAATATGTAACAACCTTTGAAACAAAAAATATGAAGAAATAGTTTTAAATAGAAGATTGACGGGCAAGTTGAAAACAATAGAATTTAATTATCAAGCGACTAGAATTTATTTTTAAATTCAACAAAATACTAAAATATTCTAATATTGACTGGTTTTCATCGACACATTACCTAGTTTTCAATTAACTTTAATTGATTAAAATGTCACGTACACTATGTATTAAAGTCAAATGCCACATTCTAAGTGACGCAAACAAGGCAGACAGTAAATGGTACAAGATTATTAATTTTATTCAAGGTTTAGTCTAGGCATCATTATTTATTTTTGTTTTGAAGTAGATTAGATTTAGATTAGATCTAATTAGGGTAACATTGCACCGCGACCTGTCGATCTATTGTGCCCCCCTACATCAGCTGTAAGCTGCTACGGTTTGCCCGCATTTACAGCTCCCCATACAGTCTAAGAACCTTAATAAATTGCAATAGCTGTGATGGTTTCAAGGAGGGTATTTCTCCCTCGTCTATGACGTCTTTGCCAAAATAGTTGGCACGAGTTTTTGTGATGGCAGTGCAGTTGAATATTAGGTGTTCCGGACTTTCACCTTCCGCTCTACAAAACCTGCAATCACTATTCTGTTTCAGACCTATCCTTGTCATGTGTTCCCCCAGATGACAATGTGTCTGTTTCTGCTTAATTCTAGCAGGGTCTTTGCTCTTTTCTTACTGTAATTTCCAAGGAATATCTTGGAATGTCTCAGACCAGGAAGATTTTCCCAGAGGAAAGCTCTGAGCGACTCCTCCCTGTCTTTTAGTTCTTTTTTGTATGTGCTCATCCCTATGCCGCAGAACGGTTCTGGTCCCACAAACGAAGTTGTGGCGGCCCTTGTTGCTAATAGATTAGCTACCTCGTTGCCGCTGATTCCAGTATGTCCTGGTACCCAGCATAGTGCAACTTTGTTTTCTTTGCCTAGATTATTTAGTCTGCCAAGACATTCCCAGACTAATTTCGAACTGATGGTATTAGAGCTCAGTGCCATTATGGCTGCTTGGCTATCGGAGAAAATCGCAATCTCTGCTTCCGATAGTTCCTATCAAGGTTCAATTGAGCACATCTTCCAATCGCATTTACTTCCGCTTGCAAGACACAGGGGTATATTCCCATTGGCTCTGAGTATTTGGTTCCTAGCCCGAATACCCCTGCACCTGTTCCTTTATCAGTTTTGGAACCGTCCACATACCATTTAATGGCATTTGCCTTTAAGGAGTAGGCGGAGGATTCTCCTTTCCAATCTCTCTTATTGCTCAGCTTCATAACAAAATTCTTTTCGAAGCTGAATTTTCTAACCATTTCGTCATTCGGTAGAGTTAGAAGTGGGGAGAATCCCGCTCGAGGTGACCAAGCCCTCCGAACCCTCCAACCGAAAAAAAAAAAATGCTTTCACCTTTGTCGGATCTCTATCCCTTCCGCAATTCTTACCAAAATAGAAAAGAGCGCTTTCGGTCCCTGCGTTCACACTACTAGAATAAATCATTCCTTAAAAGAATTATTTATTAAATTATATTAGATTTATATTACCGCTCCACCTATCGTGCGAGCGTGTAACTACTAACCGAACGTGGAACTAAGTAGCTGAAAGAGAAAAGATTAAACTCTATACCCCTAGCTGTTATTTATGCAGTAGTGGGGGCACATATTGCGCATTATTTTCCCTCTTACTCAAACTGGGAACATTATTCTTTTCCTGTGTGTACCAAAAAGTGATGGAATTCAACAATTTCCAATAACAAAGTTTCCCGAGATGAATTTAAATTTACTTGTGTCTCGGTAACTTTGCATGAATAGATGTATATCGGTAACTGAAAGTGAATTATATGTCGTACAACGGAAGTCACAATTTCATCGAGGTATTGCATCGGGTACGTTCATGTGATGATTACAATTTCGCGAGGCGAATATATTTACTACCTAGCATAGATTGCCGTTCAATAGGTTACAAACTTGCTTATAGAATTACAGACGAGCATGCAGGTACGCGAGCACATATTTCTAAATGTGTGCATTTAGTCTGGGGTTTAAACGCATGTAGGCAAATTAGGAACTATAAAATGGGCAAATTGCACTGTATTTACTTCGAACCTAGAAATTGCTACGAGAAACTTTACTACTAGCTGCGCCAAATGCCACTGGCAGGCATGTAAAATATGGAGTTTATGGCATCATGTGTATGGTTAATAGGTGAGGGAAATCCATTCAATTGGCACATCAGTTATATAAATGCATTTGTATAACAAATTGCTATATAAATCGAGGAAACTTTTATATGCATTACACAAAAATTTGTAGAATTGGGCAAAAATTCCTCAGAATAATAGTAGAAATAAATGGATAACCGCCTTATTCGTATTTGGAAATAATATCCTTTTTATTCATTAGTTGACTGGGCGCTTAATAATAAATAGTAATTTTTATGTCATTCGTTCCTCAAATATTCTTTATTCAAATAATTACATATTTAAATTTATTATTTATTAATTTAAATTACTAACATATGCTGGAGTAGACGTGAAGTGCCGGAAGACTAGAGAAAAGGAAATCGAGGAATCGCTCTTCTCAATATTCCATTGAAGATATTCGAGAGAGTGCTTGAAAAAAGACTATTGACTATATTAGAACCACAATTAGAGCAATCCCAAAGTGGGTTCAGGAAGGCAAGAAGTGTTCATAACCATACATTTACAATTAAACAGGTTGCAAGGAACTGAGGAACACCAACGTAGAAATATATAAACCCTTTCTGGACCTTAAAAAGGCCTTTGATAACCTATCATGTCAGGAAGTAGAAGGAAGTTTGAAGAAAAGAAAAATCATTCCAAAATTCATGAGAGTCATCATGGCATCAAGGGAGGGGTAATAAATTATGTGGTTCTCGACATATTTTATGAAGTAATCTAATAGTGCTTTATTTAAACAATTTGCTATCACTTCATCGATGATCTCACATTGTGTAAACAGTGATAGATAAATATGTCATTCAACTAGTTATTTGAATAGAAAATTATTCGATTATGCTCAACACCGATGTATATACCTATAATATGCTTACTGCTAGTAAATGAAAGAACTTTCTCAGACAACCTTAATAGCTAAAACTTACGCATACATTTAAATTCATGGCTTAAACGCATGACCTTTTTCTTTCGCAGAAAAACAAGGAAGTTCATTAAGGCAGTTCAACTTGTTAGCAAACTAGGAGCTGTTGTAGTCTTGCAAAGAAAAAAAGAGAGAATAATATCCAACCGAAGCACGAACTTTAGTTGTGAGATTAGTTACATAAGAGTTTACTGAAGTTATATGACAATAGTTAAATTTGGTCGTACATTCATGCAACGTACAATAACATGTTCTTGAAAGGAGCTATGAATACGTGATATTCCTGGATAGAAAAGAAGGAAAAGCGTATTTTAATATTACATTTTCAATACTTACATACGGCAACTGATTTTAATGTTGATTGCGATAGATATCTGGAAAATGTGCGCCTTATATTTTTTGATTAGATAACTCTTTTAGAGATGGTTCACTCTAAAATGTGCTAAAGAAGGTAAAATTATAAATTATTATGCTAAATTAGTTCACGCTGGAATTCAATATTCAAAAATAAGTGTAATTTCCGGTTTATAATAAACTACATACTTCGGTAGATGAAATTACGAAATAATTGCTAATAACACGTACTAATGTAGTTTAAGAATATAAGTGTTATAAATAAATGTTACTACATCATCTATAGACAAAACACCTCTGTATTATAAAGAACATATAATAAAGATAATGTTTTGTTCTTCATATGTATTTAGGTTTTGTACTTTTCCTGTTTTGATAAAGCACATTTAAATTACCTTACAATTGCACACGCAAGCACTACACCATACACAGAGCAAAATAGATAAAAATAGTGACGGCATCCATCTTATTATTAAAGTATCATAAAACTTACACGTAGACTTCCGTGGTTGTTGTCCATGTTATACACTTCTGGACTTCCTGGTTGGAACCGCGTCCTAGAACTTTCTCTGGCCGACGTTTCGTCCACACTTGCGGATGAAAAGTCGGCCAGACGATATTGTTATTGTTAAAGATTGTTTGCTGAAACCGCTATTACCATTTGTTCAATTTAATACTTCGAAAAAAGAAGTTCCCTTTTTTTAACTACCGTCCTATTTCTATAATACCCAACTTTGCTAAAGTAATTGCAGTCGTTTTATTTAAACCACTGTATGCCCATATTGTAAATAAATTGTCAACTGTCCAACATGGGTTTATGAAAGATAGGTCAACTGCAACGAATTTATGTTCTTTTACACACTATGTTTCTGAAGCCTTGGACAAACAATATCAGGTTAATGCAATATTTATTGATTTTTCTAAACATTTAACCGTAGCATCATTTAATTTTTAGCAAATTATATAGGCATGGTGTTTTTGATGGTATTATTATCTTGCTGCAGTCGTATTTGACTAATCAGAACAATTATGTGGAATATATGAGTGACAAATCTCGTTTTTATAAGTCCACATCTGGAGTTCCCCAAGAACCTGTTATTCCTTGCTTTTGTTGACGATATTACCAAAATTGTAAACTATTCTAATTGTCTTATGTATATAGATGATCAAAAATTTTGTCAACAGATCAATTCTTTCAGATCTTTTGCCGTTGATCGATCAATTGTATAGAATCAGCATTACAGTGACAGGGTGGGGATATACAGAAAAAGATGTTAAAAGTTTTATATTGTTGTAAACATTTATTATCATATATCTATCGCATAATTGCAGCTATGATGATCTCTTAAAAGAATTTGGTTATATATCTTTTCACCATCGAAGGATTATTTCAAAAATTATATGTGTTTTTAAATTAATTACCGGAAGAATTTAGGGTCCATAGCAGGGAGGGGTGGTAGATAGGCTGTTGCTAATTACCGACCTATAGCCATTATCAATAATTTCCTTAAAGTTTTCGAAAAGGGTATTTATTCTCGCATTTGCCGTCAAATTCATTCTCTTATAAACACTAGCCAACATGGTTTCGTCAGGAAACGCTCCACTGTTACCAGTTTGTACAGATCACTCAGTTTATATCTATTAATATCGATAATAACAAGCAAACTGATGTTATCTATACGGATTTCACTAAGGCTTTTGATCGTATTGCTCACACTTTACTGCTTCACAAACTGGATGTTATTGGTTTCTCTTCGCGGCTTGTTGATCTTTTTTATTCTTATCTCAAGAACAGGAATTTTTATCCTACTTCTGGTCTTCCTCAAGGAACTAATCTTGTCCCTGTTTTATTTATCATTTTTATTAATGATATTTTTAATGCTGTGTACTGTCCTAAACTTCTCTTAACCGATGACCTTAAATTATTTGTAACCGTTGATAGTGTTGAGAACTGCATTTATCTCCAAAGTCAGATTAATGCTGTTCGTGATTGGTGCATCACTAATTAATTATCGATGAAAGTTAGCAAGTGCAAAGTTATGACTTATTCTAGTAAATCCATCATGTATGATTATCATTATGACAATGCTGCTTTGGAACGGAACCATTCCATAACTTTTAACACTAAACTTTCATTCACTGATCATATTTTTAGTATCTACAACGACGCACTTAGAATGCTAGGTTTCATTATTAGAACTTCTAGAAATTTCTCTCGTACTGATTGCGTATAATCCCTGTATTATTGTCAGATCAAGACTGGAATGTGCATCTGTTGTCTGGTCCCCTATACACAGTGGCCAAAAAAGGGCGAATAATCGCCAGGTAGAACGATTCTTTGTTCAATTCTGAGGCGATAATCTTAATCCAAAAAAGTTATACCGTCCTTCTTTAAGGCATACGAGACCATCGAACCTTAAGATGTACGGCTAAAATTTAGCAAAATTCGTCAAATTTATCTATGTAAAATCATTGTGGTGAAATTTAGAAATGGAATTATCTCAAATGCATTGATGTAACTAATCGATTAATACCAATGGTTTACATTTTTAACATTTCTTCATTGGCGTTTTTGAAATTAAAGTACATATTATGGCAACGTGGTACTGTAAGGCTGCTTGTTTAAAAGTAATAAGTAGTTGTCAATTTTTGACGTTTCTCATGTGACATTTGGCTGTTGAATTAAGATAAACATTTTATGCTGTTCTTAATACTGAACAATGTTTACCTTTGGAGAATACGCCGACATGTATATGGTATTCGGATTTTGGAATGGAAATGCAAACTTGGCAAAAGAGGAACATCAAATACGGTATCCACAACGGCGACATCCATCCACCAACACGTTCCGTAGATTGGATCAGCGAGTTAGAGAAACTGGCACCTTTATACCGAATTATCGTAACAGCGGTAGACCTAGAGAGCGTCGAACAGTTCAATTAGAAGAGCAAATATTGGATGCTGTTTACGAAGATCCGACGTCCAGCACAAGACAAATAGCTCGGGAACTGAATATTCCTAGCAAAAAACAGTGCACTCAGCACTATCTCAAAATCTTTTGCGTCCGTTCATGCAAGGAAAATGCAGCCTTTGTATGTAAACGATAATGTGCACAGAAGAATGTTTTGTAACAATGTTTTACAAAGGATTCAAGAAGAGCCGAACCTTTTT
Organism: Cetonia aurata; assembly: GCA_949128085.1. Taxonomy (NCBI): domain Eukaryota; kingdom Metazoa; phylum Arthropoda; class Insecta; order Coleoptera; family Scarabaeidae; genus Cetonia; species Cetonia aurata. The sequence continues at coordinate 53,257,282 of OX421882.1, read as the reverse complement.
ATTGCATATTCTCTGGAGCGACGAATGCTTGTTTACGAGAGATGGCGTCTTTAATAGCCATAATTTTCATTTTTGGGCTGACGGAAATCCCAAGGCAGTAAGGGAAATTGAACATCAGAGAAGATTTTCGGTAAATGTTTGGCTGGGGATTTTAAATCTCCGAGTTGTTGGACCAATATTTCTTCCAAATCGTCTAAATGGAATTCAGTACGTTAACGTTTTAGAAGAAGTACTGGATAATATTCCATTGAATTTGAGACCCAACATGTTATACATGTATGACGGGGCACCCGCTCACAATGCCAGAATTTTGAGGGATTGGTTAAATGAACACTTTCCGAATCGGTGGATAGGGCGTAACGGTCCAATAGCATGGCCAGCAAGATCTCCCGATATTAATCCTCTGGATTTTTTCGTTTGGGGGTTTTTAAAGGAAAAGGTCTATGCAACGCCTCCAGCTAACGAAGAGGATGTAATTAATAAAATTACGACGGCAGTTCGATTAATCACCCCCGATATGTTGGAGCGGGTTTTGAATTCGCTTCCTGGAAGATTGGAATTATGTCTGGGAACTGATGGCTACCAATTTGAACAGTTGTTATAATTTTTTCATACTATCTTTAAATTTCAATAAAATTTTTATCCATGTTAACATACAATTCTTGCTAATTTGCGTATTTACCTGATTTATAGTAAATAATAAAATGATTACCGCCACAGTACTTGGCCTGCGTGGTGTTTGTCCGCATTTTTCTGGCCACCGTGTATATAAAAGTTACATATATCTTACTGAGCAAGCACAACGACGTTTCTTAAAATACTACATATCAAGGAACAGCATGTCTATCCTTCTCAAGGATGTGTGATGAAGTCATGTCGGTCTTCAGAATATGTTCGAGATTAGCCTCTCTAGATCTTCGTCCTAATCAAACCGATATTAAATTCTTTCTTAATAATAATAATAATAATAATATTTATTGTCCAGGATCTGTAGCAGATATTGTCAATTAAAATCGAATACAATAAATACAATATACAATATAATAATGTTGTCAAGATAATAAAAGATCGTAAACACAAAATAAAGGTGTTAAAGACAAAATGCAGTAGTAGTTTCTCCATTCTCGGTAATGGAGAAACTACTATACAACAAGAAATTCATTCAAACTATAGTAACATTTATCTATCAAATATTGATTTATGGCCCCGTAATACTTTTGATCAACTCCCGCCTGTTTAAAATGTGCCGGTAAAGCATTGTACGCAGTTAAGGCTGTGTAATATGGACCTTTTTACAATTCCACACTAAGAACCAACATGTTATTGAAGTCATCGATCATTGCTAACTGTACCAATAGTGTTAATTATCTTTAAGTTATGCTTTGATTTTTTAAATCTTAGATTAGTTTTAGTCTTTTGGTTTTTTTTTTAGTATTAAGTTAGGTCGTTACTGTTATTCCCTCAAGTTTTTGCATACTTGCATATGTATGTTTATAATGTAATGTTGTCCTGTAATTGGATTTTTTTCTGTTTGGCAACCTAATAAATTATTATTATTATTATTATTATTATTATTATTATTATTATTCTATGTGTTGAGAGCAGTGTGTACACATCGTCTCTATGTATTTTGATAACTGAATCTGTTTCTGAACTCTTTATGAACATATTATGTGCGATAAGAGTGTGTACTGTGATACCTTATCGTTGATTGGTCGGTTCTTTTTCTGTGCGCTTTTGTAATTGGCTGGAGAATTGAATTTTCATTAGCGACCACGTGCCTGATCGGCGGATGAGTTGTCAGAGTTTTTGGTGGACTTACCTCAAACCTAATACATTTGATCGTGTAATCCGAGTTTCCTAATACTATTTATGCGAAAATTTTTAAATCCAATATTCGTTTAATACTTCTCATTAATAAACTTAAACCTAACCTCAAATTCTGTGCATACACTGTGTGCCGAAATTGTCTGATCTTTGCAATATATACTGCTATTGAAAATTATTATGTATTGTAACAAATGTGAAGAGGAGATTCCTAAAGAAGAAGGTGGAGTCGACTGCCTAGGTTGCAACTCGGTGCTGCATTTTAAATGCAGTACACTGAAAAGCACTACCTATCATGGGATGTCAAAAAATCGTAAGGACGCTTGGAGATGTGATGCCTGTAGGTTGGCGAGCAGAGTTAATGTAGATTTAAAGAAGGAGCTGATGGAATTGAGACAGTCTTTGGATGAGGTCAAGGACAGAGTTGAAGCGAGCGATTTAACTTTTCAAGCTATTAAAGTAGATCTTCAGGAAAATAAAAACACAATCAATTTGCTAAAAAATCAAGTTAATGATTTCTCAGATTTAGTAAAAATTAAAGTGAAAGAGATAAATATCTTAAAAAATAAAGTGCAGGATCTTGAACAATATAATAAAAGAAAACAAATAGAAATTCACGGCATAGCGGTGTCAGAGGACGAGGATCCGGTTGCTTTAGCGGTGGCTGTATCGTTGAAGCTTGGAGTACAGTGTGAGCCTGCTGACATTGAAGTGGCTTACAGATTGCCCAGGCGTGGGGACCTTGGTAAAACTCCTCCTACCGTGGCTGAATTTCGATCTGTGGAGAAGAAATCGCAAATATTAAAATTAAGGAAAACTAAACTGACAAGCAAGGATGTTACTTTACTGGTGGAGAGTCAAAGTAGAGTTTTGGTTTTTGAAGCATTGACTGCTTATAAAAAAAAGTTGCTTTGGCAGGCAAAAACCAGAGCCAAAGAAGCTGGTTGGAGATTTGTGTGGGTCGCGACGGGAGGCGTGATTAAGATCCGGAAAGAAGAAGGCGGAAAAATTCATAATATCTCCTCTGAAGACGATTTTAACATCTTTACGGCGACTCCAGTGTTAGGGAAGTGGATTTGGCATCCCAGTCTGGGTCGTAATCACTTTATATTTACAATTTCTCATTTTGCCTGCTCATACCTTCTAAGACCTGCAACATACATTACTTATTTTTACTTTATCAGTATTTGTCCTACCTAAGACATGGATATTTTTTCGCCAGCCATGGAATTTACACCCTATTTTGATTCTTTGCGGCAATGGTGTGATACAAAAATTGATAGCTCATTTACCATACTACATCATAACATCCGATCTATCGCCAAACACTTCGATGAATTTTATAATTTTATCGCAGACAGTTCAGTGGTGTTTGATGTCCTGGTGGGGACATTATTGTACTTGGAAAAAGCAGACAATTTATTTCTGTCGGAAAAAGTGCCATTACTATTAATAAAAAAATAAAGGATGACGTAATAGCTAGAAAATTAATGGAAAAAAATATTCTTATTTCGTGAATATAGTGCCTTTTATAAAAAGAGAATTGACGTCTTTCAGCATCTTTTAAAAGAAATCATTTGATAAATACTGCGTATATGCAAACAAGTTTATAAACTCCCTTTTTGTTTTCGTTAAAAGAATTCTTTTCTAAGCTTCTAGTAATTACATATAAATCAACATCGAGACATGCATTGACTTCTACTGCGCCAGGCCATGTCAAGAATCTTTTAATCCCACTTTGCATGGTATCTCTACCACTTGACATTTTCTCCATGCACCATTAAACATTTTTTATAAGCTATAGCTCCAGGTCATGTATTCCTTCCGCACTGCTAAAGCATTCGCATATTTTATAAATCTGCCTATGGATAATACAGTTAAGTTTTCTCTTACTTACCTACAGTGTACTCTCTCTGGCATTCACGCCCGTTTGATCAACTTACGTGAACATGAGATAATTATTGCTCGACTGGCGCCTTGAAATATGTCACGCATAGATACGTGGTGTGTATAGGAGGAGCACAATACAGCTTGCATTTAACACCGTTAGAGTAATTGCACTTGATTCTTTATCACTGCAATACAGGTTTCGCAGATATGAACGGGAAATATTTATAACGATTGTGAGCTATATGCGAGTGCTCCATGACAGGTTCATTTATTTGCAATAAATTTAAACACCGACACTTGCTTATACATAACTAAAATTTTCTGAAATGATACCATTTTTGATTAAGCAAACGTTAATTGTTATTCTATGTGTTTCTATTCCCTTTTCTGAATAGATTTAAGTGCTGCAGTTTAGTTAATTGTTTCTTTAAAGCATGCATCCATATTCATTAGCATAAGCAGTTGGAAGTGGCTCGCCTTGGGAAAATCTCACTGGTTAAAGAAACCAATCAATTTATCAATTGGATTAACTAACTTATTGAAAAATACAATATTTTATAAATCAGATTTTCAATTGATAATGGTCTGTGTAATTCATCCTAACTGCGGGTTTCTTGGCACGTCTATTGCTAACTTTTAAGCCGAATGGGACATCCAGAAGAATTCCATGGAAGAGGAGCGTATTGCTCAATATTGGCTTTAACGTAAAAGTTAAGCTTGTTGTGTCCAAATTTGAGCTGTATGTTGATATAGGTTATTACTATTTACTATTCAGTGCGGAAGAAGCTATCTTGGAAGATGTGTTGATTGTTATTTTAAAGTTATTGTCATTACTTATTGTCAGTATTTCCGAATTATGTTCATGTTCATGTTCATTATAATTTTATTATATTACTGTTCAACAATTGTCATAAAAATATGTATATATAAAACAAAATTCATTAAAAAAAAAGACAAAACAAGCAAACACACAAAGTAAAAAAAAAACAAAGACATTTGTATACGTTTATATATGTAACGAACATCAGAGAGTTATTTATTCACAATTGAGAAATTCGTCGAAAGTGTAAATTATATTATTCAATAAATAAATCTTTAATTGGGATCATATCAAATAAAAACAATTTTTCGATTAAATAATGTTAATATTGCTAACTGATAAATTGGTGACCCGTTACCGACAGTTAGCATAACCTTTTAGGAATCTCATGGACAAATGTAGGTTCAATTATACTAATGTAAACAACTATTCTATTCATAGGTTTTATCCACATTTTCTTTATTCAGGTTTTGAGTGCACGTGTCATGTGCACTCAAGAATATGAGTTGATGTTTCGACTGGTTCCGTCGTCTGTTGAATTTTGGACTCTGATAAAGACTATTGTTTACTAATTCTATGGTTGGCTGTGGAATTATGCGTGCTCTCGTCGGGTAAGTTGCCTTATGCGTATTTTTGTTTCTGTGCCCACATTCACATGGAATGCTGTACACACAGTTTTCAGTTCGTTGGTTTATGTAGTCTGGTTTCATTCTAGTTAACTATGACCTTGTTGTTTTTGGCAGTTCTTATCTGTCGTATTGATTGCCTATCCGGCTGATTCTTTTCGATAAGCTTTTTATGTATGGAATTATTGCGGTGATCTTGACTTCGGTATCTTGTCTGGTCGCGTTTGTTATCAGATTTCTTACTTTAGACAACATATCTTGCGGGTATCCATTCATTCTGAGTGTGTCGGTTCGAATTTCTTTAGTTACGTCAGTTGAATGGGAGCATATGATCTTTGCTCTGTCATACAGAATTATCTAGTGTTATTAGTGCTACAGTGAATATTTTTGAAACCTTCTAGTAGTTGTTGGTATTCGCATGTAAAGCTGGAAGAGCTTGACGACCAGTTTTATAAACAACTGTCTGACACACCTATGAGGAGTTCATTACGGACAATTTTCATTTATTAATTTTAGAGACCATAATTTGGTCCATAATGAAAACTATAATAAATACTTTTTATAATTTCCATTTATTTACTCGTGTAGACGAAAAAAAAAACTTCCAAATAAATTTATTTTGTTTGCATTTAACGTCTTTTTGTATTTAAGTTATTTGTTACTTTTGGTAGTTTTAGTTTTACAGCACCACCATGAATCGCCAGAAACGTCAAAAATCACATCGTAGATGACCTACAAATATCATTTCTTGAATATGATCCTTAGTATTTTTTATTCATTTTCTGAAAAAAAAAGCAGAGTGCATATAAATCGCCAAAACACTGGTCCTCACTCAGACCTCTCATGAAAAATAAATTCCGTATTCACATTCTTTCAGTAGCCTTCATAAATATAGTAAAACACTGCGAAACACAAAGCTATATTCGGAACCATCTACCATACGAATGATCCTATATCGCAATCTCCCTTTTTCTGCGATAATCTGTTCCATGAGTGGAGGCAAAATTGTTTACGCTGGATGACAACTTACGGAAAGTTGTAAATTCCAAATCGAACAACCATCGAACAAACACCTAACATCATAAAGCCGCGACAAGTCAAACAGGACAGAAAAATACTGCATGCGTTTCGCTGTATGACGCTAGTGTCAAAACGAAGAAACTTATTTTTTTACATTAACATTTCGTTAACTTTCGTATACATACATATTAAGAATACATTAAAGAATTATTACTTTTTTCTACTTAATCACTTGAATTACATTACGAGGCAATTTTTATATTCAAAATTTTACCTAGTGTAGGATTTGAACCTAGCAATTGAGCTAACAAGGCCGATAGATTCCTATGATTTGAATTATATCAAATACATTTTGTAACGGGCACGGATTATTTATCTGATAGATGGGTGGTACGCTTTGAATATTTGATGCGAAACCACAGGGGGGATGGGGGATCGTGAGCTTTTCAAAAGCTAATTCGGACTCCACGAACTCAAAACTGACTCCAACAACAATGTCAGAGTTTTTATAAACTAATTTCCGCCCGCACCCGGCTTAGGCTGTTTTTTGTTATTTTTCTGAACTTCAAATGGCCTTTCTGACGGTATCGTAAGATCCGCTGATCAGCAAATTCTGCTTGAGCTAGACAAGATGAAGATAATGCTAATACAGTGAATGTCTTACGAAATTTGAACAACGTAGAACGTCTTTCCCGTGGAAAGAAACTGTTACCGCAGATCCCACGGTACTTATTACAACTAGTTTCAAGAAATGAAATTAAATCTTTTTAACCGTACTTAAAGAATTTCGAATTCTTACAAGTTCTTAGAAAGCCCGCAGTACGGCAAAAAAACTGCGTATTAAGAATATCAGAGCAGTGATTTTCTTTCATCTTGTCGTTTACATTTGACGTCTTTTTATGCCAAATAGGTTCTCTGGTTTAAGTTGTCTTGAGTCCGTCTTTTTATGCCAATTAGTTTCTCTGGTTTAAGTTGTCTTGAGTCACCACACAAGCTGTACTTGGTGTGGGGCGCTCCGCCAAATAATCTCGTGATTTCCTTATTTTTTTAATTTAAATTTTAACTTTTGTTGTTTTGAACTTTACGGTTTTAAATTACTTACAATCACAAACTTGTGATGATTCTTCTGTTGATTACTGACGACACACGCCTGTAAATGGTCTTGTATGCTTCTTTGTTTTTTTTTTTTATAGTATACGATATACGTGAAATGTAAATCACGTTGTCCTTGGTTCGTTTGCCTGATGAGACAGTGAATTGGTTTAGTGTTGGCTCAATCCAATACTTCAAGTTTGTTTGGAATATAAGCTTACTAAAGGGTTTTCCAATAAGAGGTGTTATTTTGATATTCAAAGAAAAATGCCGTTTTTTAATATAAATGTTCGGATGTTTATTTCATTATAAAGAGGAACGTATGCCGTTAATAGTGGAAAATAACATCAGACAAATGACCACCACGACCACGCCTACAGGACCATATCCTTTTCATGAAATTTTCCATAACCAACTCGCAAAGTGGCTGCCCTATGTTCTCGATAGCCTCACGAATTCCATCTTTGAGGTCTTGAATCGACGCTGGGCTGTTGGCGTAGACCTTCTCTTTCACGTGGCCCCAAAGGAAGAAGTCGCAAGGTGTTAAATCACAAGATCTCGGTGGCCAATTGCGATCACCTCTTCGAGAGATAACACGGTCCGGAAACTTTTCCCGTAAAAGATCAATGGTTTCGTTGCTTGTGTGGCACGTAGCGCCGTCTTGTTGAAAGTAAACGTTGTCCAGATCAATACCATCCAATTCCGGCCATAAAAAATCATTAATCATCTCTCGATAGCGCAATCCAGTCACCGTAACTGTTGCTCCAGCCTCATTTTCGAAAAAGTAAGGTCCAATGACTCCGCCGGACCATAAACCGCACCAAACAGTCACACGTTGAGGATAGAGAGGTTTTTCAACAATAACTCTTGGGTTTTCCGAGCCCCAGATGCGACAATTTTGCTTGTTGACGAAGCCACCGAGGTGGAAATGGGCCTCATCACTAAAGATGATTTTTCGACGGAATTCCGGATCATTTTCATGCATTTCAACGACCCAATCAGCAAAGACACGACGTTGTTGATGATCGGCCGGCTTGAGTTCTTGTGTTAACTGAACTTTATAAGCCTTAAGACCCAAATCTTTTTGCAAAATACGGTGTAATGACGTTTGTGGAATGCGTAATTCCAAAGAACGACGAGGAATAGACAAACCTGGGTTTTCTTCAATACTTTCGGCTACAGCAGCAATATTCTCGGCTGTTCTTGAGCGACGTGCACGGGTTTTATTCTTCACATCACTAAGTTGTCCCGACAGCTCGAATTTTTCCACCAATTTCTGTATTGCGGTCCGACAAGGTGCTTCACGACGACCCAAAAATGTTCGAGTTTTACGAACCGTCTCTGCCAAATTTTCACCATTTGTATAGTGAATTTTAATAATTTCAATGCGTTGTTGAAGCGTGTATCGTTCCATTTTTATTAATGGCGTAGTTTCTACTTGTCAAATGTCAAAAAATGACAGCTTCAAAAGTGACATCTACCGAAATAGCGAGCTATTCAAAATAACACCTCTTATTGGAGAACCCTTTATTTTGCAAAGAAATATATAACACGCATGCGATGTATAAGTAATTATACTATTGGTACCAACTATGAATTTGACTGGTTTTAATATTTAATTATCATGCTTGCAGTTAATGATTAACCCATAAATTTGTAATAGCTAATCATGTAACTAATAAAGGGCACATTTATGCCAAATTGAAATATATTTCTCATTAATGCAATATGTAGAGAGAAATAGTTACCCACCTATTTATACGTAGCGTTATATGGCGTCTGTCGGATATGGCGAGATACGCTTCATACATTATTCTGTTCAGGTATAAATTTCGGTAGCCCCGGAAAGATATATCAGCCAGTTCGGCCGTTTCTCTCATTTAGAGAACGTCATAGATATATAGTATAAGAGCAGTTCCCACTGAATGCACTGGCTCGCAAACGCACGTACTACATATTTCACGTTGGTAAATCTCCGACTTGTCGATATCTATCTCGGATTTATTTTGTACTCAAATAGAAAATGCCACCAGCCGCGTCTAAATCACCGGATCAGGCACGGAGAAAACTCGATGCGGTCGGTAATAAGGCGATCGCAGATTTATCACCGATATGGTTAAATGGATAGATAAGGCAGATGTAATAATTTGTTACGGTCACATGCTCAACGATCCGTGTTCCCGGTGTATAGAAGAAACGGGACAAATTTAGACCTCACTCGACGTAACGAATTAATCATTCCAGATTATCTTGTAGTGGGCTCTGCAATTACGATTGTGGTGGCAGTAATCTATGAATGAACAATTGAAGATCACAAAACTTATGGTGAACTAGATATTTTCCCAAAAAGCTTAAATACACGCTAGTATACAGGGTGGATTGGAGAGCTTGCAAGGATACGATAGCACTTACGGGGAAGTACGCAGACGACGTAAATGTTCCAAATTGATTCGACAGGCATATCGAAATAACACACAAAGGGCCATCGGAAGCAACAGAGTTCCTTATTGGTGGACAGAGGAGATAGAGTTGAAAAGGGTTGCAATGTATAAGGAGCAAGAGGCGACTAACCCGACTCAAAACAAAAAGGTAGAAACATATGAATCGGCAGCCCCCAGAGAAGAATACTGAGATCAGAAGGAGGAACTTAGCAAACTCACAAAACGGGAACAAAAAGCTTTACTGGAAGAAACTGTGCGAAGAACTAGATAATGACGCCTGGGGCAATGCTTATAGAATTGTGTTAAGAAAGACACAATATCTAACACCGTACGAGCTCAGCGTTGACATAAAGAGGCAAATCATTGCCGACCTCTTCCCTCCCACAAGAGACAAATGGGAAGTAGGTCTAGATATCTGATATAAAACCGTTCACTTTAGAAGCAGTTAAGTGTGCCGCCTTAAGCATGAAAAGTGGGAGGGCCCCTGGACCTGATAAGATTCCGCCTGATAAGCTATTCGGCAGAGATGCTGGTTGGTGCCATGAATACTCTGCTGAGGGCACAAGAATTTCCTGAAGATTGGAAAGCAGCCAAAGTTATATTAATATTAAAAATCGGAAAATCTCCTGAACATGCTAGTTCTTACAAACCTCTCTGTCTGCTCAACACTTTAAGTAAGCTTCTAGAAATCCCTTTGAAAAACAGGATACTCGAAGAATGGGTTTTGGAAGGAGAAATCAACTACCCAGACAACCCAGATCGTGGTGAAAATGTCCAATCCACGTAAAAAATGTCCTTAACTGTGCTCGCCACAGCTTAATCATTAGAGAGCTTAAGGCTAGAAAGATTTCCGAGTATCTGGTTAAATTTGTATCAAAACATCTCACGAATTCAAAAATCATGTTTGGAAACAATGAAACGGCTGATGTGAGCAGGGATGTTCCGCAGAGATCGGTGCTGGGGCCAGTTCTCTGGAATATTCTTTATGTTTAGAATGAAACAAGAAGGGTAGCTTATGTAAAGATTAGAGGTGAAATAACACCTGATACGCTAATTTCCTTAATGACAGAATCCGGAGACAACGTTATATATTCTACATAAATGGTTCCAAATACCGGAGAGGGTTTTTTACTGGGTATGTTATGTTGAGAATCCCACAGAAGTCAAGTTTCTAACGACCAAGCACTTGGAGTGCATAAAGCATATTACCCTGGCAAAAAAATATATACAGGCTGATTTATTATAGGTGGCCACCAGTCATATCTCGGTAAAGATTGGTTCTGGATCTTCAGGAAAAAAAAATATACTTATAAATGTGGTTATAAAAACATCCTTAAAATATTTTTAAGTTTCTCGAGTTTCCGCAAGATGGTGTAATTTGTTTTCTTTTTACGTTTATTATTGCTTTTAATAACTCTCCTTTACTAGCGTTGATGAAATATAAATGCAAAATAAGCAACTCATAATTATCTACAAGTTTGCTTCATGACAGTTTGAGATTGCACCTATTATAAAGTGGTGGGGAAAGAATACGTTTTCTCACACGAAGCCCCCTGTAACTTTAGCGAATGTTAATCGATTTTCAAGGAGTTGAACTCAATATAAAGAGAACATAAAGGAGGTCAAGACACAAATATTATTGTTTGCTCTGTTGCCTTAAATGGAAATTAGATGACGATATCCACTAGTTTGCTTTATTTACGTGATTTTCTCGAAAAAATCAAATGCAATGGTCGTTTACGGACCATTTAAAACATGATGCAAAGCTACTTTACATTCTATTAATTCCCGGAAAGACTATTAAGATTCAGGTCATAGCCAGGCTAACAAAAGATCCTTACCTTCAATCTTCTACTCCGGCCAATATCATTGAAGGATTTAACACGTCTGGAATTTTGGCGGATCCACGATCAGATATTTAGTGAAGATCACTTTATCGCAGCGAGTATAACAATACCCCAATAGATCCTGCAAATGAGAGTTTACCTGCATGCGAAGTATCTCAAATTGACTGAAATCCAGGAAGATGTTTCTACTGATAGGGACTGATTGGATACCGCTAAAGTTATTGTGGATTCTATATTGGATGAAATTTTTCGAACATAGAAAAATTTAAATAAAATTTTGCAAATATTAAAGCCTTTTCCTGAAGCAGGGGCTCGAAAATAAACTAAAGGAAATATAAACAAAAAGTGTTAACAGATTTATAAAAACTCGGAAGAAAAGAGAGTTATTGAGGAGAGACAGTTAAGCAACAAGGAAAAAGAAATGGTTGAAAACGCAAAAAGCAAGTGTTTCCGCGGTTTCCAACAAACAAAATTCGGGGAGACACGACTGAACCAGAAGCATCTATGGCGCGGAAAATCAAGAAGTGTCTCGTTAAACCCAACCCTAAACACTTAATTGAATCTTCGAGTGATTCACCAAAATTTGATTTCGACCATTATAACAAAAAAACATAAGTATCACATGCCTGACTTCAATATCCACATTAATCTTAAAAATGAGGATAAGGCACTTCAAGATCTATCATACAATAACATGACGAAAGGTGATTTCATAGTATGTCGGAGTGGTACAAGACATGGAAGTGGAGAGAGCATGGAAACAGCGTACGAAGTAAAATTTTTACATCAGAAAGGCAATGGTTGTTTTGTTTATCCAACTATCGACGGTATTTCATCTATAAACTATACAGACATTCTCTAAAAGGAACAACGTGGCAATCGGTATTCATCAAGTTTCATGTGTCCATTTTCAATTTAAATGTTTAGTAAGTGTATTTTTCAGTTTTATATGGTTTTGTAGAAGAGAAAACGCAAAATTTTCCGAACCTATCCCGTTACGTGTCCAGAGGTTCCCCAATAATATAGTTTCAAATAAACTATCGCTAAGCCAAAATGGATACCATCTCGTGGATTTTGATATTATTATTTGAAATCTATAAGCTGAAACTTAACCCAGATAATAACTCCAATAAAGCGATATATTAACTAAAATGAGCGTACTGTTGTAATAAAGTTAAATGTTGGAATACGCCCCACTTTCCCCTATTTAATACTCAGTATAAGCGTAAATAAAGATTGCTTCTATTTCAATTTATTGGAACCATATTTTTGTGTTTCGGTATAAATATTAAGTCTTTGCCTTTTATTTCCATAATTAAATTAAAAACAAGTACATTCAGTGCGGTTTGTTTGTTTCGAAATTGTGGCATCTGTACGTGAGATATGAATATGATACGGTTGTTTCAAGCAAAAATAAACGACATTTTATTCTCTCACCACAATTTCTGAAAACCGTTAAAAGCTTGACTTCAAAAGGGCGATGAGGAAACTCGTATATATATTTTTTTTTTCCGGGGCAGGACAGGTTAACCACAACGCTTTTCCAGCATGAATTTTTACAAAGCAATATAACAAAATGCTTTTCGTTGTTTTCTATGGTACGGGATTAAATCGGAATGCTTGCTAAAAATTAGATTATAAAAACTCACGAGAAGCAGGAAATAACGGCTTACTCTCGGTATTACTGGCGTGCATACGAGTTTCACTCATGTTGCACGGTAATAGCACATATAATAATAGTCGCGAAAATGTAGCCGAGAAGCTGATATCTAAAGGGATCATAACTATAGAAGAACGATTGTGCAGTTCCGACTACCGTCTAGCTAAATTAAATTCAAATTGAAATAAGCATGCACAATGTAGCAATTTTCCGCTTTGTATTAACCTGTGGCACCGATAAGGTACTGGGGTACTGCAATATGCAGCATTCGTGTGTCTAATGGCAATGTGGATCACAGAGTAGAAATACGTACCTACATGCATAGGTAAGTTACTTGGAACCTCACAGTAATAGAATTGAAACGATTCGGCATAACCCAGATATCGAGTGCAGATAACATCTTAATACGTACAGTATACGAAACTCTTCAATTTTGAATAAAAAAAAACTTATGACAAAAAGTTGAAAAGTTACTGGGCAAGCAGCCAAACTGTTCAAATTAAAATGATTCCTTCATATATTAATCTGAGATTTCGGTAATTCTTTATTAGCTTCTTCAGAGATACAATAACTCTACAATTTTTTAAATTAATTGACAAAGTAAGATAAATAAAAAGTACATAAAATTAAAAGTACATACGGAATGGAGAAAATGATGTAGCATCCGATACTTGAGAACACATTGAGTAAAACAATATAGTAATTACATCGAAAAGTTCTCCATCCAAGAGCAAACCATGTGCCTGTAAGGCTAGGAGCACCGAATCACAGTATAGTATTATCAGAGACAATGTTATAAAGGAGATGGACAAGGAACGTTTCTCGATGGCACTATAAGTCCAAATTGGGCAAGTTGATTTGTTTAGGTTGTATATAAAATTTAGGTTGGTGGTTCTGTTTTTTACAGTTCCATCATGGTTGCATCTTGCATCCTTGGTCTGCATTCATGTGATTTGTTGTTATGTGGTTTTAGTACGCGTCTGTCACGTATTTGCTATTTCCATACTAATTATTTTTGTGTTTTGTTTAAGTATTAGTGGTGTTTTAATTTAATTAATTTATTTAACGCTGCGGTGTTTTAGTTTTATAATTAAGATGTCTTAATCTATATACTCGGATTGTTTCATATAAGTCTCCGCCTTGTTTATATTACAAAATCAAATATCGCACGGATGTACATAACGTGACCACACGATTTCGCGGAAAAATATCACCACCGCCACACAGGACTGCTCTCTATCAACGCTCATTTTCGTATCAAATTTATGTCTCTTTGAACAGCCTTCCTGATGGGTTCACCCGGTACGCCCTTGCCAAAAGCGAGCTTCGATCATATATGTTTTCGCGGATGTTCTGATGCGCGCTGGCCTTCTATGTCTGCTGATAGGAATTTACGGTGCATCTAATGTTCTCCTAGTGCAAGTGAATGAATATTTCTTTATTCTAAGGTTTTCTGTACATTGTTCATTGCAGATATAGTTTAGGCATGTGAATGTATGTATGTATAATGTTTTATTATATACAAGGTTGTCACGTGCCGTTTTAAGAGTCAATTAATTTGCGTTATTTTTAAGTTAAATTTATGAATTATTAATTTGGCATTTTCAATTAATTGTCTCGGTAATTGTACATAGTGAAATTGTAATTCCGTTTTTGTGACATGATTAGTTTGAGATCTCCCTCATCGCGCTCCGTCCGCGACGCATCGTGTCCACTCGCTACAAGGTCGGTTTACGCAGAATCCGACTCCCGAGGGCTATAAAAGCCGCCCCGAAACACGAATTCGGGGAGAGAAAAGTCTGTTCCCTCCACTAGGCTGTGTCGGCTGACAGCTGATCTCGCATAGTATCCGTCCGTGTCCAGGTATTACGTTGCGAGTGTCGTTCTTCGGAGTGTACCTCACGTAATCACCGTCCGTTTCCGTAAATTACGTTCGAGCGCCGTTCTTCGGAGTGTGCCTCACGTAATCACCGTCCGTTTCCGTAAATTACGTTCGAGCGCCGTTCTTCGGAGTGTGCCTCACGTAATATTCGTCCGTTTCCGTATGTTACATTAGAGTGTCGGCTAATTGCTGATCTCATGTAATTTCCGTTCTTGTGGATACAATTCCTGTGTTAATTTGTAACGCGAATTGTCACTTTTAATTACCGCTTTTTCCGAATTAAAAGTCACTACACAAGTCACACTAGTTATTGTCCGATAGTTGTAGACCGCGAGTTTACCGTTTTAATTATTTTTGAAAGCCCGAAGTTATTAGATCGGTTACTGCTATTTGTTTATTCCGTAAGCGTTTAAATTCATCAGCAACGAATAGCTAATTTCACACTGTTATTTTGGCACGCATGTTGCATTATTATTATTATTTACACGAGGGTACATGCAGTTTTATTTGTATATTTATATGTAAATATAGAACTCACCTGGTTACATCTGTATATCTTATTTTGTCCAACCACTTGTTTTGCGAAATAAACATTCTTGTATTTAAAGCACTATCGCGAATATCTCCAAAACCGTTGGAGATAGACACAATGATACCCGTATAAAATCAAAAGAAAATTAAATTTTATATCCATTTATGTAAAAATTGCTACACCGTTCAATTTAAAAAAATCAAGTTATCCATGATTTTAGAGTTCGAAAATTACAGATCCCTATTTAATAACGCTGTAATTTAAACGCAACAATTTTAAAATAAAAGACGTGTGCTGTTTCATGGTTAAGCGAAAACCGAAAACCGCATCTTTCTAACTTTCGTATTTCCTGAGGTATTTACAAACACCGAAGACACTGCAAATGTAATTTTTTTCGAAAAACGTCATGTAATTCGGAAACGGTACAACCTAGCCCAAAAAAAAAAAATCCAGAATATACAGGGAGTTCCATTTAAAATAAGAAAGTTAGTATCTACTTCCGGTACAACCGGAAGTCCGCCATTACTAAAACTAATTTTAGCATACGTAGAATATGATTCAAAAAGGCAATAATAAATTGGCTAAGAACCGTTGCATCTTAGGTTGGACACCCGGTATGTATACAGGTATTGTAATGGTAGTAAAGTTAGTATCTTTTCTACTAAGAATTGGTAACGTTTCGTTATTTCATAACATCATAATAAATAACATGCGTACAACAAACGTAGCTTTTCTGAAAGTATTAATGATCTCAGAAACACGATAGTGACGTTTTCTTTTTTTATCAACGGACACCAGGTCTACGATTTATGTTACGAGTACTGCACTACTACAGCCAAATTAATTTCTTAAAAAAACTTGAATCGTTGAGCAAGGTAATATACAATAAAAATAATTGTATGTACCTACCCTAGCAGGGATAGGACTCAAGGAGACAAAGTTAAGTTTACGATCTCTATTGACAACACCATTTTAGAGACTCCAAGAGGAGTACCTCAGGAGTCTCCTGTCGAAATATCTAAAAGTGACATCAATAAAGTTTGTTAAGGTACACTTTGACTCTTTGAGTCCTGCCCGGCGCTTCCACCAAAAGTCACGACGTGAATGCGCGTAAAAGGATAACTCAGGTGCAAGCACTCGTTGAGCAAGGTAACAAAGGTAATATTAACATATAGTAATCATAATAATTACTTATTTCATTTTTAAAATTAAGGCTTATAAGGACGCATTGTAAATGCAAATCATCTGACAAGCTAAAAATTATATAGATTTTCAGTAATTAAATTATGAAATTGTAATTGTACGTGGCGCAAATTTGATCATCCGTATTTCCACAACTTCGGCAATTTATTAATATAAATTAAATATAAAATAATCTACTATTTTTAAAAACGTACTGTGTTCGTTTATTATAAGTACTTTATAATGTAGCCACAGTCGTAGATTATAAAGAAGACTTTATGTCTCCTCAACATTATATAGTTTTACACAACATATCCGAAGTCAATTTTAGTAATAAATCTAAACTTAAAACACCTAAGTTAGTATTCTGAACACACTTTACCGTATATGCCACGGAACAACGATAATTTAAGCAGCGTCAAATAGAATCAAGACGAATTCTGTACACACGAGTACCATCTAACATTGCGTTTTGTCATGGCACAGAACTCGGCAAGCAAGTGCGCTACTAAAACGATTCCTAAAACTTTTTCCTGTCATTCTCTTCGTGGATCTCCTCGAGCTGTAAAACCTTAGAATGTATATACCGCACACATCCCCAGACATGGACTTTTCCGAAAACAAAGTAGACATCAACGTATGCGGACGCTATTGTGGTTCAGACTTGCTTCGAGAACGACGTAAATTGAATTTTCCAGCATTTGTTTGCAGAAAATTGAAGTTCAAAGTACCATTTATATTTGAATCGGACAGTCGGTCTATTCTAAGACACAGAACTAAATTTTTCTTACTGTAGGGAAATGCCTCCTAATTTTTCAGTTCAAAGATAGAAACCGATTTGAAATCAATGTCATCCTAATAAAGTTATTGTTCTCACTCATATCAATTCACTTGTAAAGGTGTTGACACTTCAAACGTTATGTAGATAATGTCTTAGTAATTGCAAAGAAAGCGTACACTCTAGACTAGGGGTAGTGCCACAAACATGCGTTGTATACCATAACAGAATTGTTAGAGCCGCAAAATTTAGAATTTGCACCACACAGAACTGAAGGAAACCCTGGAAAAGTTAGCACACACCAACATTGAGACAACACAACGACAAATTTTGCGATAGTAAAGTAGAACTAAGTGGCAGAATAGTTTATGCTTCTGATTCGCAGCCCATCATATTGTATAGTGAGTGAATAAATATGGTTGAAAGCACTAGAGAAAAAATGATAAGTATCCAAAGAAAAGCTGTCTCTTTAATTTGTCTCCCGTTTTTAAGAACTAAAGATAAGTCAAAATAATTGCGAACAGAAACATCAGTTGGCAAGTGTTAATAGAAGTTATGGGGCAACACAGACGGCACAGCCGAGTGATTAGGAAGACATTTGGCACCTTGTGTTTTAAGAAGAAAGGTGAGTTAAATTACCACCTGCCACAGATCTTTCTTGATATGGGTGTTTCTATACCTGCATGCATCGTTTTAAAGTGAAGGATTAGTTTGTTTTTCATTTTATGCAATAGTATCAGGTTTTTTTGTTTAATCACTTGTTCTAAATTTAGTTCTTGGATATTCCTGTATACTTCTGCTGTTGCCGTTCTTGTATCCATTGAATATAGCAGCTTTAATATAGTATTTTGTTGTCTTTGTAATTTGTTTAAGTTTTTCTTGGTTGTATTGCTCCATATGTTTATAAGGTAGGTCATATGTGACGTAAAAAGCGAATTATATATCGACTTTTTCATATATTTTGGGATTACCTTTCTTATTTTTTTTCAATCCATCAGCTATAGCACTGATATTTGTTTTGATCAGGTGTATCCTATTTTAAATTGTTTTCTATTGTTAGTCCTAAGTATTTGGTATCGTTAATTTGTTTTATTAATCGTTCTTTGACTTTGATGTTGAGAGTAGGGGGATCGTTTTCTTTGTAAATACCATATACTCAGTTTTTTCTTCATTTATTGTTATAAGATTATTGTAACACCATTCTTCCACTTTTTCAATGTCCTCGTTAATATGTTGTTATAATCGTTCTTTGTTATTGTACGGTTGTGAATATATAATGCATCGGCATACGTGTAGATTTTGTCATGTATTTGTATTTCAAATACATCGATTGTATATATTATGTATAGCAATGGTGGTAAGTCTCCTCCTTGAGGTATTCCGTATTCTGCGCATAGTTGTTGACTTTCAATTTTGTTTACTATGACACTTTGCTTTCTATCAGTCAAACTTGTTTTAAGTAGGTTTTTTGGTGTTCCTTTTATGCCTTTTTCTCTACTATCAGAAATCAAACAACGCGAGACAACTTACTCCTCATAACATGATCGAGAAAAAATATTGGGCGCTATCAAGAATTGACAGCTTGTGAAAGCAATGGCCAAGACTACCACGCAAAAAATCAAACCGTGAGAGCATAGATATTAGATCAAAAGAAAATCATCTATCGAGAGAACCGTCCTAGCAACTTCTTGTGACCTCTCCTCTTTGTAACAATATTGACCCACGGTTTCAAAATATGCCATTATGACTTGTCACTTATTCAACCAATAAATAAATAAAATGGAACAGTGTTTACGTTCCACATAAAATTTGAAAACATGGGCATTCGGGATAGCCGATTCCGAAAAACTGGCCAACTTTCTTTTTCTTTTTTGAAGAGCCAGCTTATCCTTCCAGTAAGAAACAAAATATCGTGGGCCTTAGATCATTTATTTATTAGTGTTTTTCAAAAGTGTGATAATTGTTGATTTACGAGAATAGGAATATTTTATGGTGAATTTTTTTCTTAGCCGTAAGTTTTCACATAAAAATGTATCTCCTACACATTCTTATTGACAATTAAAATGTAGTTCGTAATTAAGATAATTTAAAACTGTCTAATTTTTAAAAAATGTTTTTATAAATTTTTTAACATGTGTGTGAACGTCCGTAACTTTTTCTCAAAATTTCTAGGAAAAAAATATTTTTGTAATTCATTATAATTTTAAAAAACTGAAGAAGACAACAATAAAGCAAATTAAGAATTGTCGAAACGTCAATGGATAGTTTTATTGCATAAATCATTAATTTATAAAAAAAACCCAGCCGCTACATTAAGAAAAACAACAAAAAAACCAAATAGGAATATTTGTTAAACTGCAAATACCATTGCTTATTAATAAATCAATCGATAAATAAATAAGACTGATCGCTGTGAAATCTTTAAACTTTCTCTCCGGCATTTACAAGATTTGCTCTCTCTTCTACAAATTGCTTCTACAATAACAAACACTAAAACTTTAATACTTATTCCTTAATCGAGTATTGTTCTTAAAATCATTCAGATGTCTAGTTTAAACAAAATAATAATATTACTTAAGGATACCTTTTCTAAATTATCTAAACTATGAAATCCAAGAAAATCTAGGTGATGTTTAAGTTTTGGGAGAAACTTGAGAAATATTTCGTATAAAAGGCTACAGACTAGTAGGTAAAGCTAGTGTTGAGCAAGGTAGGAGAAAATAACTATCGTTAGCGGTGACCAGACAGAGTTGTGTTTAGTCGACTCTCAGAAAAGCTGGTAAGCAGCACGAACCCCTTCTCCTGAGACGAATAGACACGAGCTTGTCTAGTCCTCGCTAACGATAACTATTTTCCCCTACCTTGCCTAACACTAGGTAAAAGTGATTTTATCACACAACATGTTGTTTTTTTTTTACTACTACCCAACAGACAACCATAAATTCTTAATGACAATAATTAGTCGTAAATATATTTCAAAGTATCGGATATACTGAAGAAAATTAAGACAAAATGGGGATAAAAGATTCGACGGATTAGGATAACAAACCAGGCTCATACTTTCACAACCCTGGTAGAAACCTAAATGGAGTAATCTAAATTTTATATATTTAATACAGCAATTTGACGCATAATGTAACCTTCATCTAGAAGTTTCTGGATATAAGTACACATTTTCTTCATTTATTAATTTTTAAGATATATTCTTCCAAGTTTAAAGCGCTGCTCAACCTAAATTATTAAACAGTCACTATAAAACGACCCCTAATTCTCCAGACGCCTTTATATACCTACTCTGCGAACAATGGGTAACCAAATAACCTTTCCAAAGTTTCGCTTACGGAAATACTAGTAATATAAACGTATACATAAATCTATGTCAGCGTAAAATGCCATTCACCTGACGAAAATTCCGTGGAAAATAAAGGAATGAGAAAATAATCCGCTCAAGTTTTCTGAAACAGTATTTGAATCAAGACGGGACTGGTGATAAACAATTAACGCCGAAGTCGACAAGCAGATATAGTACTGCAGAGTGGGAGAACGAAGATTTATTGCGGAGGTGGTATTACATAAATCCCGGGATAGGAAAACCGTGTTGCGAAAGGATTGTGCAAGAGCTAGGCAGCGAATATGCGTCCCTTTGATTTAAAATTTTATTCAGATGAAGGTTCCTTTCGTTTTCGCTGTCTAAAAAGCATAAAAACAAAAAAAATGTATACCCAATTGAGATGATATATTCTTGCTTTCGATATTTTGAAACAATTTTTTTTATTTGACCATTAGAAATTATAATACGTTAATACATATTTGCCATTTATTGGTTTTTTCTCGGTCTTATTAATGAAATTACTGTTTTAAAACATAGCTTTCTTAAATTTTTCCTATTAGTTGCGTTTAGGAATGCCCTTGCTCCGTTTTTCAAAACAAGTTTTTTAATCTAATACCTGCGTATGCATTGACATTAACATTAACAATTTTAATATGACAGACATAATATTATTATTATTTTTATTATATTATTATTATTATTATTATTAAGAGATTTTAGTTCTAAGACAAACTGCACATAACGTTAGTTAGAATTAGAGTTATGTGTAGTTTGTCTTAGAAGTAAATTGTGTCCTATTGTTAACGTAAAATGTCAACACATACTCAAATACTAAATTACAAAATGTTTTGAAAAAGAAAGCAAGGGCACCCTGAATAGTAAAAAAGAGGAAATTTAAGTAAACTACGTTTTAACATAATTTTATTAATAATACCGAAAAAAGAAACAATTAATGGCAAACATATTTGTGTTTTCTAGCATTAATTATGTCTGGGTTATCTTTTGAAGGAAAGTACATAGTTTATTACATTGGATTGTTATCGTTATTAATTCAGAGATATGCAAGTATTGTAGTAGACGCAAAAGATAATCGATCACACCGAGAAATTCAGATTTCCATTTTCAACTGAAGGCATGGCCTTTACATGGCTGACTGATTACGCCAGAGGTTTAGTTAGATATCAGTTAATATTCTTTCTCTTTTAAAGCATTTTTTTCTGAAATTACCTATTCATTTACAAATAAAAGACAGAATATGGTTCTGTAATTTATGAAGGCTACTTTATTCTACGCTATGATTTTGAGTCTCTACAGACGATGTGAGATCTGGGCGTCCAAATGCCCAAGCAGTTAAACGCGAGCAAAGTTGTGTAATGTAATACCAACACCCATGTTTCGGGGTAAAATTTCATTTTTACAATGTAAATTTGCTCCTATGCAGAGTTAGCAATTATTCTGTTTTTGGGGTCGATTTAAGTCCGAGGTAGTGTTATAAATGCACGTTGGAGAATTCAGATACAGTAATATCTACCAAATTAAAGAACTAACTTTCAGTTTTCGGAATTATACTAATAACCTTAACTCCCTTCCATAGTTAAAGCGTTGATCAACACCAAAAGTTTTCCAATTGGACTTTTTATTACCCCAGAGCGTTGTTAAACAAAGAGTAACACTATCCAAAGATATATTTCTGCTTTTTGGAGTGAGAAACTTCTAACTACGTGAGTTATAGTTAGAAACATTTCCGAAAAATGTAAAATATTTCTTTTTTAATACTATCTTGACAAATTTGTTGTGATACTTTAACTGTTAGCTACTACAGCTGCTACTCCGTTTAATTTAACTGCCTCTGGAGGGAAAGATTATTGCATCTACTATTGGTGCAACCACCATTGAAGCAGAGGCGGAACGCGCTTCTTAGAGTTTAATGCCGCTTGCTGTTAGTTACCTGGTGGATGGCCCAATCATTAACCAGGAAAAGATTTTGCTGCCCGTGATATGCTAACGATCTAACTATAGTCGTTAGGAAACGGTTTCCAAAGGTTCTATTAAAACGAACGTAAACAGATCTCAAAACAGTCGACAACTGACGTAAGCAAGAGCGATCATCAGACATTGCTCAGATAACGCAAAATGTGACGGTCACAAGAAGAAGAGCTCCAGAAGCCTTACAACTGCTACCATTGCCTAGGGCAGATGCAGAAAGTTGCGCAGGAGAAACTGTGGTCTCAACCCTAAGATAACTCTTTTACTTTATACAAAAGTAATTACATCAAGCATAACATATAGAACGGTAATAAGGATTACCTTTGTGAATATCCATGCACCCTCAGAGGAAAAAGCCATGAACAAAAAGATATGGAATAGAATCATCGACCAAGCCATGGACCAACTAGGGCTGTAGTGCTAGTTTATTATTATTATTGTTGTTAACAATATGGTGGTCAAAGGCTTGACAGGCGGGGATAAAACGCCAATTGGCACAGAAAGAGTGCCCCGTCTATCTATTCTACTGCCACAATGGAACTAATGTTAAACCTGCAACCACTACACATGCCACAGAGTACTGACTATCTAAACTCGCAACCGGTACATCAGTTAGCTTCAGCGAATACACAAACATGTTTCAAACTGAAGCTCAGTATTGTGTTAGCGAAGTGGAGAGGCGGACCGGTACGACCCTTACTATATTCTCATGAGAGCTAGTCAACCCTTAAAGCGTTACTTAAACTGTTAAGCAGACACACATATGAGTTTAAAATTTTTAATGATTAATATGGTAGATATAATATCTAAAATGCTCTTACTTAATTCGTAATTAGCTTAGAATATTTAGGCTATATTAAACACAGTTTAATTTGTTGATTTCGCTGATATATACCTTGTTAGGTTTATTTTAAAAAATAATAAAGTCACCATTTTTTTTTACTTTTATGCTTCTGACATTATAATAAAACCTAATTTCGTCAGTCCGTTGAAGTTTCTGAAATGTTTATTTCGTGTCAGTTAACAACGTTAAATTTACTGTGAAAACGACAATTTGAGATAATGTATACCCCTAGTCCCTAGTAAAAACAATGCTAAATCAGCCCCAGGAAAGTGCTTTCATATGGAGATTCCGCGGTTTTCATAACTCTTGATTGGGATCCTCTTTTTTACGCAAAAAAACTGCTCCTGGTCGAGCTGGAAAAAGCAAGTGGGTGTAGTGTATACATATGTATGTATATTTACACGCGAACAAAGCACGACTACATTTATTTACATTTACTTTGTGTAACAGCTGACAAGCTTTTGGTTTCATATGAATCATCGTTTATTCATAAAAGACGAATTGTGTTTCACAAAGGGTAAAAAATTATTTCAAATTTATACACTCATCAGTGTTGCACTATTCTTGTTCATATATATATTGTTAGTAGCGTTAAAAGTGACGTAGGTTATTGTGATTATATTTGGCGCACATCTGCTAATAATAATTAAATCAGAAAGCTGTTAAAGTGAGGGAAGTTTGTGGACAGATTATACAAAGTGTAATTGACACTTTACGAAAGGGTTCAAAACTTTGTAATTAGAGGTGAATATTTGCATCACCGAATATTAGAGTGACGTAGTGTAGTGTAATATACTCATGTGTGGAATATAACTCTTTTGATATGAATTTTGCAAAAGCCTGAGAACTACGTACTTTTATTCTAAATAAATCCTTTTTGCAGGTTTCTAATAGCATTCCAAACATTTTTGTATGCACTTGCGTTTATCTGATCAACTAGCTTAGTAAAATTTACATGGTTTTTGGGTCCCACTTGCACATTAGCAATTCACATTTGATACATAAAGGCAAAATGCGTACACTAAGGTTTTGAGCTGCTTATGTTGCTTGTTTGCTCCGTTGTACTTTCTTATCTACTACTGTTGATCCTCGTAGTATTATTCACTTTATAATATTTTCATATACTTGACACAATATTTTCTTTTCAGTTAATTTTTTTAATATTTCTGTATACTATTGCAGTGTCGAAGCTCAACCCTGCTCGATGGCCATGACGCTATCCTGTTGTTCATCCTGAAACGCCATTGATTATTTGTATATTTTGATCTATATAATAAATTATTCGCTTGTAAATTAACGGTGTACTTGGTATTCCCTGTATTTCGTAGTATGGCAAGTATTCCCAAAGTACATAATATAATATTCTAGAACACAGTTAATCAATAAACTGTTTTCATAGCACCATATACATAACATGTTTTGGTCCGGCTAAATTTGTAAGAGGTACACAACGCAACTCTCATTCTGAGGTCCCGAGTGTATTGATAGACCTTCTCAAGTATGTTGACTGCATTGATCACTTACTCTTTCTATACAAACCGAGGAGACACAAACTAAACAGTATATGTTTGCAGTTTTAATATACATTAGCGAGGAAACAATGTGTCAAGATCAATGATTGCTCTTCAAACAGTCGATTTGTGAAATAGGACACTCCACATTGATCAATATTTTGACCCTTTCCTAAAATTTAGTAATGATATACTTTATTGCTTAGTTGTGGTGCTGATAAAGGAATGCATGCAGATAATACTAATATAATTATATCATCGAATGATATTAGCGATATCTTTGCAGCTCTATTTTTAATATCAGGAACTGCATTATAAATAATAAAGCTGTTTTGAGCATTAGTAAGGCCAAAACGGATTTACGAAAGGAAGTATAGTTTCTCATGCATCATATTATGTAATACAACCAGGTAACTCATTTTACATTGGTAAAAAAATGGTTTGGTTTTCCTTATGAATTAGATGTGAGTAAATTCCATAATATATAATTTATAATTTATTTTACTAAATTTTAAGAAAAATACGAAAGAAAAATAATTTCACAACTAATCTCAGGTAAGTAAGTTTAGATACTATATAAATTAATTTACTATAAACATTTCTTCTATCTTTATCCAACTGGCACTCGATCTAATCGTTTAAGATGTATATTAAATACCTAATTTAG
Organism: Cetonia aurata; assembly: GCA_949128085.1. Lineage (NCBI taxonomy): Eukaryota > Metazoa > Arthropoda > Insecta > Coleoptera > Scarabaeidae > Cetonia > Cetonia aurata. The sequence goes on along the minus strand of OX421882.1, from coordinate 53,231,346 downwards.
ATTTCTCACAAAATCACTAACTAACTACTCAAAAAGAATCATACCAAAAGCCACTACCATCTTTTACTCGACATGAATATTTACGTTTTCAAATTCCACGAACCAGTTTTGTAAACACAAATTAACCTACAAATACACTATATATATTTTAATTTAAATAATGAAACGTTTTGCTTACTGTAGCATCATAAAACACCTCGAAAATATATGTTACAAATATCGGACGATTAAGCAGAAGTCGTGATCGGTGCAAAGGAATTTCTGCTGCGGCCTCAAACGTTGGAAACAACTACCAGGAAACCGGGATTATGCATAGCAGACTTGGACACATTCAACCAACAAAACTCCCTCAAATTGTGAGCTAATCAAAAGAATTTATCATGTGAGATAAGTAAAAATATTTATACTTATAATTTCTTACGTTAATAACCAAAATCTACTATGGAGAGGAGACATATGTATGTGGAAAGATCTCGGAACACACAAGTAGACAGAACTAAGGCCAGGGAAGATACCCTGACCCTGTGGCAAAACAGATGGGAAAGCGAAGTGGTAAAAGCACAGTGGACAAAATCTTTAATACCAGACCTAAAGGCATGGATACGCTGTGAATACAGAGAGCTGGACTATCATCTCACTCAGGCCCTGACAGGGCATGGATGCTTTCGAGCCTACGCCAAACGCTTTGGGAAGGACGACTGTGATGCGTGTGTATATTGTACTGCTGTGGACGACGTAGAGCATACCTTGTTTATGTGCAACAGATGGAACAGTATTCGGGTGGCAGCCTACAAAGACCTGGGGTGTGCACTAACACCAACCACGCTGGTTCAAAAAATGATGGAAAACCACGCCAACTGGAAGATCGTTAACAAGATGATAAAGCACATAATGAGTGAAAAGGAAAGGGAGGAGTTAAATAGGCAAATGCAGGACAGAATTTAGTACGCCGCTGGCATTCCGATGTTATGTCTGACCGACGGTCCCGGAATGCCAGAGAGGGCTGCAGAGGGGTTTTAGTCGGAGTAGCGCCCGACACTACCTGCGTACATTGACCCAGTGCCAAGCGGTTTCCCCTCTCCAAAAAAAAAAAAAAAAAAAAAAAAAAATAACCAAATTTCTAATTTTATTTTTTTCTTATCAAAAATCGAAAAAAGAAGACTTTCTTTTTTAAAATGAACAATAAAAATATTTTTATATAAATTACATCACTGCCAAGATTAATATAAACTTCCAACAAGATGAAATGTTATGGAAACGCAAACTATATACGATTACCAGTTGAAAGAAGTAAATGTACAGCCGTATCCACAGTTACATTATAATTGTACGATAAAGTGAATACAAGAAAGTTACACAAATACTATACAATAATAAAATAATGCAAGATATTTTATACAACTTGTAAAATAGATTTTATGGTATACTCAATTGAGGTAATGCTTAGATATGGCTTAGGAATCAGGCTTTTATAGCACAAATTCCAAGGGTATCCCTTTTAAATTCGTTTGTAGGTATCGGAACTAGGTATACGGACAGCTGATATCAAATGATCGTGTTTCACACGCGCAATTATATGTACCAAACGTGTCCTTTTTGATTGAGGTGATCATCTTCATTCCGAAACGGCGAACAGCTGAACACTTGCGTTAATGGTAGTGGCATTGTGCGACGCATTAATGAGCACATAAAGGAACCGAGATAAATTACGATTCGACATCGAGCGCTGCTGTAGCAGTTATTGTCTGAATAGTGAAGTGAGCCGACGCACAGTGGATCGAAGTTGGTTAAAAATCTGACATAGCGTAAAAAAGCCCATCTTCCAGAATCATAGTAAAATGTGTATAAGTGTATAGTAAAATAAGCATTAGATATGGAAATCACAATACAAACAAGTAGATTGACGGAATATCGAACAGAAGCAAGCCTGAAAGTACATGTTCGGAGATGTTACGCTAAGAGTGTATTTCGACCGCCCTCTTCAACTACTAAAATCTTTGGAACTAGAAATGATACGAAACTGCAATTTGCTCAGAATATACACTAACTATGTGTAATTCAACCGGCAAAATATTAGCAAATCATATTTGTAATTAACTATACAATTACCATTTCTTGAAGATGGTGTTCTATGCCTCTAAATTTTAACTTCTATTAGCTTTTTAAAAAAATGCCCAAATTTGCCCAGAAAAAGGGAAACTGTTTTGTCATCTAGGATCCTTCTAGTACTTGCTCCAGCGATTTCAGCTGCTACTTCGCGCAACTTTTTGAAAAAAGACGTTTTGTTTATCGCATTACCGTTTCTAGCATTCTCATAAATGCATGTTAATTAATATTTCTACGAAAAATTTGTTAAGTTATGCCATTTCAGTGACTAACATTCGATGTATGTTTCATAATCCCTTAGTTCTCGGATTAAAAAAGGGTATAAACAAATTAGCATAATTATGAATGTCGGTCATATACCTACATTATGTGATCAAATATGCTATTTCTTTAATATGCGCTGCATTTATTGTATTGTTGACATTGTGTTATAATATTAAGTTAGAATTGTGAAATGTGCTGTGTTAGTTTATAATAATCGATTAATAGAAGATAAACAAAATGGGGTATCTTTCTTTATATACTTGGCATATTTGACTTCTTCGGTTCGCGTACACATTCTAAGAGTTATTCTACATCTAGTTGGATTGTAGCTAATATGAATACAATTTATGTTTTACTATAGGTGCACATAAACAGGGAGATTATTTATATCATTATCATAAATGTATCAATGTACTTACTGGTTAAAGGTAATAAAAATATCACAGAAAATTAACACATCTACTCGCATTGTAAAAATATGTGAGAGAACAATACAAAATATTCTAAGTGAATTGACATTTGTCTCAAAATGGTGATTCGACGGTAGTTCTGGGCTAAATCCATATAAACAAACATTTAAAAATACGTTCTGTGACAAACGATACAAGCATGTTTATATCCAGCTATAACAGCTTAAATAACCATCCTAGATGCAAATGTAATCAGAAGATTCGCCATAATCTGACAAGTGATTACTACAGGGAAAGAAATTGATTGCGAGAAGGAACAACTGAAAAATTTATAAATGTATATGGTTTGTACTATATGCTAGCCCACATACATAATATTCTATTGCATGGCGCAGATATCATTCAATATGTTACTTCTTATAGGCAAACTTTCACAAGAAACTGCTGAAGCTCGAAATAAATATCTTAGAAGCTTCAGGGAAAAAATAGCAGAAAATGCAGCCGTTCAGCTACTAACGAAGATATTTTGAAACGACTACTTATCACATTGGATCCATATATTTCCTATTCAAGACGAACATTAAACGAACATACAAGAAGTGAGTTATTACCAGAAGCTGTAGAATTATTAATTCTTCACCAGCAAAATTGAAAATTGTGTTAAGTGTAAAGTAAACTGTGGCAGTACCTACAGTTTATCAACGACCTGTTATCAAGAGAGGTAAGCGAATTGTTTTACTATATACAAAAACGTTTAGAAGAAATTTCTATTAAAAACAGAGATACATAATTTTACATTATATATGGTCTTTATCTCTGCTGTAAAAGTGTCGATATATTTAATCTATTAAGATACCAAAGCACATGTTTCTATCTTAAATGTATTTAGTGCTCTGAATATTTTCCTATTGTATAATATTGTAGTCTACCAAACTTATATCTATATCAACAAATACGCTATTTCTTCGATTATGCAGTCTGAAATACTATATACTTTTAGGTTCATTTTCATAAATAAGTAGTGACGGTACAACAATATTTTTTTTACTCGATGTAATATAGAACCTTACCTATTCGACAAAATTTGCTTTCGTTGATCAACATTAATTTTTAAGCAAGTTATTACCATTTCAGCCAATGTCCGCTTTTTACCGCCTTTCGATCCACTGTGCGACGTACAGATAGATAGATGGGTAAGTGAAAGGATTGATGAATGGTTGACCGACTAGAATAACGTGCGCGCAGTTCGCGTTTGCTTGCCGCGAGAGACGCAGAAGGTTCGCTGTTAATAAGGGAAACATTACTTACCCAAGTGCTCGTGATGTTGATGAATATGTCTTGATTCGCCTACCTCAGTCCTGCGAAACAAAATAAAATAATTCAGCTCATTAGGTTCGTAAGCGCGGAAAACAAGCTAAATGATGTTTTAATTATAATTCGCTCAGAAAACGTTGTTCTCTGGTTACAAGCAACCTTGTGCAGACTGTGAACAACCACGCTATTAATTATTCTGTATTACTGCTGTTCAGTGTTCTAAGAAAATGTAAGCGAACTAGTAACTAGGTATATACAGGGTGAGTGGTGAGGTTCGCACCAAATTTCGGGAATATATTGTGTTCATAAAAATATTTAAAAGAAACCCATATCTTGTTAACCGATGCATGCGATTGTAGCATCATTAGAAAATTCAGAAATTTAACATGTTTTAATCTTATTGTTACAGTTATTATAATAAATTGTCGAAAGTTTAACCATCCCCCCCTAAACATTTGATGGATTTTTCAAAAAGGGCGGCCGTTGCTCTTCTGATTGCTTCATGTCTTTCTTTGAATCAATTGAACAAAATACTTGTTCTAGCTTAATTATAATTAATATTAGGGAGTCAATGTTGTTTTTGGGCTGAAAAATAATTTTTTTTTTTCAACTTTTTGTTTGTACCTCCCTGCTTCTAGTGGTGTTAGTTTCATAAAATTTAAAGCATAAGTGCGTTAAATATATTGTAGACGAAAATATTTTTTTGTTGGAAATGTGGCTGGTGATTAAATAAAAGATTTACATTTTTAACGTTTCGGCTTCTTTATTTATGTAAGCCTTCATCAGAAAACTGCGATGAAAAGGAAAAAATTATAAAGTAGTTAATACTTATGGATAAAATATAAAAATTATTACCTGATTGTCGTCACAGTTTAAATACAAATAATAACAAACAATTTACATGTTAAAAGCGTTGTAAAAGACAATAAAATTACAAAACATTATGGAGAACGAACAAACGTAAAATATTACAAACGTATGAAAAATGAGATCGCTATCACAAAGCAAGTGCAAGGTCATGGTAACGAAAAAATGGGCAAGGCCATAAATATATGAAGAAGGAAAATGTTAGTATACAAGGTATTATTTTAAAGTTGTTATTAAGGGGGAATAAATTTTTGATAAAAATGCAACGTCACTTCGATCGTTTATACTATTTTGGTTTTTTTTAATGAAAATCATTTCTAAAATGTTTCGTTTGTAGTAATTGCTTTCTTTTGTTAAGATTTTAGTGTTAGGAAAATTAAAACAATGTTGAAATTTAGTTTCGTGTTTTTTAAGGGCAGTTACATTGTTTGAGGATTTGTGATTTGCGATTCTATTTTTTAAATATTGTTTGGTTTGTCCGATGTAGACACTATTGCAATTATTACATGGGATAGAATAAATTAAGTTGGAATTTTGAAAAATAGGGGTTTTGGGTTTAAGTTTGGTGAAACATGAATTTAAGTTATTAGTATTGGTATAGGCTACTTGTATTTGATGATGCCTAAATATAGAACTGATTTTTTCCTATACCAATACTAATAACTTAAATTCATGTTTCACCAAACTTAAACCCAAAACCCCTATTTTTCAAAATTCCAACTTAATTTATTCTATCCCATGTAATAATTGCAATAGTGTCTACATCGGACAAACCAAACAATATTTAAAAAATAGAATCGCAAATCACAAATCCTCAAACAATGTAACTGCCCTTAAAAAACACGAAACTAAATTTCAACATTGTTTTAATTTTCCTAACACTAAAATCTTAACAAAAGAAAGCAATTACTACAAACGAAACATTTTAGAAATGATTTTCATTAAAAAAAACCAAAATAGTATAAACGATCGAAGTGACGTTGCATTTTTATCAAAAATTTATTCCCCCTTAATAACAACTTTAAAATAATACCTTGTATACTAACATTTTCCTTCTTCATATATTTATGGCCTTGCCCATTTTTTCGTTACCATGACCTTGCACTTGCTTTGTGATAGCGATCTCATTTTTCATACGTTTGTAATATTTTACGTTTGTTCGTTCTCCATAATGTTTTGTAATTTTATTGTCTTTTACAACGCTTTTAACATGTAAATTGTTTGTTATTATTTGTATTTAAACTGTGACGACAATCAGGTAATAATTTTTATATTTTATCCATAAGTATTAACTACTTTATAATTTTTTCCTTTTCATCGCAGTTTTCTGATGAAGGCTTACATAAATAAAGAAGCCGAAACGTTAAAAATGTAAATCTTTTATTTAATCACCAGCCACATTTCCAACAAAAAAATATTTTCGTCTACAATACACTACTCCTGGCTAAATAAAATTTCCTACTGTTAAATATATTGTTGAAATTTCGGAAAGAGTTCTACTTTACCGCCCTAGACGAGGTAGCTTTCAAAAATAACAGACGACATAATAAAAAAGAAAAGCCATAGGGGTAACACAAGCAAGTACAAAGATTCTAGACTGATAATACTATCGTTATTAATCAGTTTCTTAAGTAAAAACGCGTAAAATATTGTGGTATGATTATCTCAGAGATCATTACAAATACAAAACAAATAATTAATTTTCAAAATTAAATACAAACATTTATCTAAGAAACTACAAATATGTTAGTACTTTCTTTAAATCAGAATATCATATTCCAAAAATTTTACAAACAATCAAGCATAAACGTAAATCATTATTTCATTAAAGGATGTTGTAAGTTATAATTTAGTTTCCTTTACATTCAAATCCTGTGATGGGTGGAGATTGTAGCTTGAAAACTATAACAAAAATCCAAAAGAAAAAGTGAAAAAATCCCTTACCACACACACTCGCAAGTGTTATTCCACTAGTGATTTGGTGAAGAGCATATCTTCCAAGGTTTACCTTAGCCGAAAACACTAAGTTTAACACTGCTCTTCACTTGTTTTCTACTGAAGATGGCAACTTAGTTGCCGAAATACGTATTTAGATTTGCATCTTTAATTTTTGTGGTAAGGGATTTTTTCACTTTTTCTTTTGGATTTTTGTTTTACATTCAAATACAAATTTTAAAAGATTAAAGAATGCAAAACTTAATTTAACGATATATCTGTCAAGTTGCTGGCATCTACCGAGAGAACAGAAAAGTTAACTTTGTCATTTTGTATAGAAACTTGTAAGCTGAAGTGTCAAATAAAATATTGTAATTAATTGCTTATTAAAATTTACTATGCAAAATTAATGTCAAAGGACCATTTCTAAACTCAATAGAAACGCCATCTAATGGTACACGGATGGTACCAAAACGCCAGAGGGAACTAGAATAGGGATATATGGGCCTAGAGCCAAATATTTCGAAAGCTTGGGGATGTACTCAAGTATCTTGCAGGCGGAAATACACGCTATTGAAAGATGCGCGAGCTCAACATTGACAGAAGCTACGAAAAGCAAGAGATTATCATAATATCTGATAGTCAAGCGGCCATTAGGGCATCATCAGCTCCCAAATGGTTTGGGAGTGTCTACAAAAATTAACCAGCTAGGCAAAAAGAACAAGGTAACTCTATTGTGGGTTCCGGGACCCACGGGAGTGGGAGGAAACAGGAAATAACAGATAATCTCGCTAAGAGAGGGGCTAGAACACCTTTTGTAAGGCCAGAACCTTTTGGTGGGATAAGTAGCAGCATAATACTGGAGAAATTCAAAAATGAAGTAGAGCAGAGAAAATCCAAATACTCGGAGAATCTCCAGGGAATGACGCAAGCTAAAACTCTTCTGGGAACCTACAACCAGAAGAGATCTGCAGAGTGCATCAACCTGAGTAAAAATAATATTCGCATATCGACAGGGATCCTTACAGACTGAATGGACATCTAAGCAGGCTTGGAATAGCGGAGGAAGCCGAATGTAGACTTTGTGGGGAACAGGATGAAATATCCATCCATCTACTCACAAACTGCGCTGCACTGTGCAACTCAAAGGCGCTGCAGCTGGGAGTATGTGAAATTGAAGAGGGAGAGTTACCTAATTTGTTGCCTTCGAACATTCTGCACTTTCTAAAAGGAATCAGACTGGACAGCCGGTTGTAAATACAGCGAGAATAGGGGACACAATAGATCTTTCAGGTCGCAGCATAGAATCACCCTAATATCACATACACACATACGTAATGCAAAAGGAACAGTAATTGAATGAAATGAACAGTTTAATTGTGTTACGTTACACCGGAAGATTGTCCGAAGGACCTGCGTGAAGTCGATGATCGGCAAAGTTTTGAACGCAATCCAACGGTAGATTGTTTGGAATGTAAGTCCTATCAACCTATAGGAAAGGAAAGAGATTCGTTTGAAAAATTTGAAAACAATAGGGAGAAGGTAGCGTGGGTAGATAGACGCATTAAAATTTGGATTATTAAAAGTTAATAAATGTAATAACTAGAAATAGTCTATTACCTACACGTAAATCATCGTTTTTACTAACTCACCCGAAAGTGACAGTGTTTTTTCCCCGAAATCGATCCATGTTCCATAAAGAAATGGATCTGGAGGATTTCTTAATATCCATTAAAGGAGAGATCATTGCCGAGAGTACGACTATGTCAACTCGAATCCAAACATCGAAATAACTACCAATGCCTACAGAGAAGATGCTCTATCAGGATACCAGGCTTGTACCAGAACTTTATTAATTACGAGGCTATTAAAGCTCCCAAGACGTGAAAAACTAACAGTGAGTAATGCTACACAATTTTGTAAAGGTATTTTACATTGAGGAACGTATCATTGTTTTTTCTGAAGAGATTATATTAGTCCTTAGAAAATTTTTACCATTTAAGGGCATTTATTTCCTTTTATACATTTGTTCAGAACCTAGAATTTTAAAATAATTAACTAACTTAATTTACATGGTTTTACAGTGAATAGAGCTCGAATTAAATCATTATAGATTAAGTCGACTATTTCTTTGTTTAAAGAGTTCATTTTACTGTTTCTTTTTTAAAAACCACGATTAACGCTTGTGTTTATGTATTATTGCTGAAAATTTTTTATTTTAATATAAGCTGTTTAGTTTATCTGATTATATTTGTTGTTTCCTTGAAAATATTAATCACTTTAATACATATTTCACCGATTTTCCAGCAAACACAAGATTTTGCGGCAACCAATTCGTTACCAACAAGTTATTTTTAAATTAACTATAATTTTTCTTTGTGACCAACGTAAGAAGTTTCCAAATAAGACGGCAAATAAGCTATATTTCAATTTCTTCATGGTAAGTATCGCTATCTTGTATAGTTCAGTCGAACTCCAAAAACGGAGTAAGATTAGAATTCTACGTTTTAATCAAGAGTCCTTTAGTTTTATTTCTGCGGAATATTTCAAACTTTTTTTTAATTTTTATATTCTACAATATGAGCGTCTTCCCCAAATTGGCCAAGTCCAAATGTCATTTCTTTAGGATGTAAAAATTTGAATAAGAAAACTCTCAGAAAATATATTTTAAATTATTTCTAGTTTTAGGTTAAAATATACTAATTCCTTTCGTTGAAACAGTTTATCATTAAGCCTAAGTGTAGATTTTTTTTTAACAAAAATAGATTTACCATTCATATTTATTACGAGGCAGCTCACTGCATTAATACTCCAACATGACATAATGTTTTTTATCAGATAATCACCTTGTTTTCATGAAAAACAAACCGTTTAATTTCTTTAAAAATTAATAAGTTGCAGATATAGTATTAGATTTATTTGAATAAAATAAAATGTTCTTTATTCCAATACCTTTTCAACCAAATAAAATAACTTGTTTTACACATTTTAAGGTCTGACTGACGTTTACACCTGAGGATGGCACGGAGTTGCCGAAGCATATAGTATAAGATTTTCTAAACAATATATCCCAAGATTGGAAACGAATTTCAATTCTATTTATTTTACCATCATACCTGAGTCAATCAAATTTGAACTTCTATCAACTCTATTGATAATGATTTGAGTTTAACTTTTGTTAGTAACTTACCTTGCACAGAATGTATTGTGTGAAATAAAAAGTGTTACATTTGAATCTTCTCTGTGACACTAATAAAAAATCCTAATAAAGTAAATCCTAAGTAAATAAAATGTGCATTTTGTCGTAAATGTATATACCCATATACATTTTCACTGGAAAAGAAAAACAGTAAGGAAAAAATAGTGACAAACGTATCATACAGTTTATACGCGAATTTGTTGTCAATATTGAAATGATTGATGTGCGTGTTCGAATATAAACCGAAATGCTAAAAATATAAGGTAGGCGAAAATTTATTTTTTTGGAATGTGGCTAGTAATTGAATAAAAAGATTTACATTTTACGTTTCGGCTTCTTTATTTACTTTTTAAGCCTTCATCAGAAACTGATTGTATACGTTATCGCCAAAGGTCAAACACATAATATTAACAATAACAATTTTTTTACACGTTAAAAGAAGTGTAAAAGACGATAAATTACAACATTATGGAAACAAACAAACGTATAACTTTACAATCATATGATAAAATGAAAAAAATTTTATCATATGATTGTAAAGTTATACGTTTGTTTGTTTCCATAATGTTGTAATTTATCGTCTTTTACACTTCTTTTAACGTGTAAAAAAATTGTTATTGTTAATATTATGTGTTTGACCTTTGGCGATAACGTATACAATCAGTTTCTGATGAAGGCTTAAAAAGTAAATAAAGAAGCCGAAACGTAAAATGTAAATCTTTTTATTCAATTACTAGCCACATTCCAAAAAAATAAATTTTCGCCTACATTATACCACTCCTGGCTAAATAAAATTTCCCCCTACTATAAAAATATAAGGTGATAAATATATTTTTCCGAATTCACATCACTCTGTGTGAGCACTGTTACAGCATTAATGAGAGGTTATTTTTCCCATAAATAATGTACATATCCATAAAATACCGCGCCAAGCGTACCATAAAAATATGCGCCCAAAATGAAAAGAGACAAAATTTGTTGTCCGCAGAACACACGGCCACAAGCTTGTTTCTGCAATATTAGATACCAATTTCACGGGTAAAAATCAGCTATGAACACAGCAATTGGCATTCGATGTCTACCGAATGGCATTACAGGAATTTGCACGCGGTATGCTGCTATTGTGTCGTTTGAAAGCGCGGAGATAGAATTGGAAAAGCTGCAACAATGAAGGCGGTCGATTTTCTAATAAATACTTGGAATTGTTGGCGCAATATACGGCTTGTGTGTTTGCTTAAAAATGCGTTTTCAGGCGGACTTCAGCTGTATAGGTAGCGTCTCCAAATAGCAAAGATTACAACAAGGAAAGTGTAAAAGTGTGTTTATGAAATGATTACTGAACATGGAGTTAACCTACAGAATGACAAAATGCTGCCCTCAGAAATAGTATTCAGCAACCAAACAAACATAATCAAATACATTTATAGGAAACCAACAAAGCATTAAGATAATGATGTCCTGCATTGATCCCTTTGATAAACCTAAATCCAACATTTTCTAGTACAGCTACGCACATACAACATATTTTCCGTCTATCCAAGAATACCACTAACAGTAAGTGATATTTCAACGTCACTTGAAGTAAATACCAACAAATCGTATGCAATTTTAGAAAAAGGAAGTTAATCTTGAAGGAGTAAATATGTAAATTTTATGTAAAAATTTGCATCCATTTGTGTAATATGTAGCGCAATTTCCTCCAGCACCTGTTGCAATGCAGTTAGATGAGGTCACATGGCCTTATTATGTAACAAGTCATTAAGGCATGTCAATGTACTGAAGGTAAATTTGATAAAGCCGTTGCAGAAAATCTTGCAGAAACAAAGTGTAAGCGGTGTTCGACGTACGGGTTAGTTTTAGTTGTATCTATTGCAAGGGTGTATGTGAATAAAATTGTCACGTGAGTTGCATTAATTTAACTGAAGAAAGATTTGCACAAGCAAAAAGAAACGGAGACATCAGAAAATGGTCCTGCTTAAGGAAAAACATCATTCATATAAATTTTAGAAGAAAATCAATACATGTCTGTAATCGTCACCCACGTATGCAGGAGACCGTTCAGCATAGGGATTCTGTAACTTTGTCGAATAGAACGCCGCCATATTGAATCGACCACTGTCGAATGCTGTCGAACAACGACACCTATCGAACAAAGCGATTCTGTAAAAAGTAGAACCAGACATTCATGCACGCTCGGAATTTCATGACCTAACGTAGCATATAATAGACACTGTATATAAGCAAGTAGACTGAACGTTCTAGAAATTAGATTTTCTTTACCAAATATTATGCATTTTCTTATTTCTTTATTATTTAAATAACTTTTATACAAAATAAATGCGTAAGTCTTGTGTTCACACTATTTAGTATTATATTTTAGACCTAAATTAATGTATACAGATGTGAAGTGCAGTATAGGAACGTATTCACATTTTAAAATATCCTAAAAGGCCCTTTTAAAGGTATTCTTCATGTATCCATATAGAAAGCATTATTTATTTTGTTGTTGTAGAGCTACAGAATAAACAAGTAGCAGTTAAAATTAAGAGTAATAATTATTGATTCATTAAATAATAATTTTGAATATACATAGAAATTTTAAATGCAGCTGCAAATAAATACAAGATACGTCTGAAAGAAACTATTGTTGTTTGTTTTGTACATGTGTCCCAAGTGGAATTAGTTAGCTAGCAACGGATATCAAGAAAGAAAGGTTAAAAATTACGAGTGCATATATGCACACTTTATTGAATTATTTTTCAATTATGAAAGTTATAATTATAAACATTATTTAATGTTTATAATTGTTGTATACAAATAGTAACTAACAATCTTAAATATAAATTCATCATTACATGCAATACACATTATTCAAATAAAAATGTGGTTTGACTCGTTTAAATGGAACATTTGGTGTGCGTTTATAAGGGCTATTCGAAAAAGATGCAAAATGCAAGCCGTTAGTTAGATAGAGATAGAAAGACTAATCGACAAGAAGTCCTCTGTCGAAGAGAACCCCATATTCGTTCTACAGTCACGTGATTCATTTGAGCGACGATCTACTGTAGAACAGTTACAGAATCAGCGAAACTACCTGCCGTTCGATACATCGACCAAAATTGACACATGTTCTAGTCGAACCGAGTTACAGAATCCCGCTGCAGAACTGCATTAGTAGCATGCCACGGCGAGTTGAAGCGTTAATCACCGCTAAAGGAGGCTCCACACCAAATATTGACTTTCTTCTAAAATTTATACGAATGAAGTTTTTTCTTAAAATATATATATTTTACTGTTTAAATCAGTTTTATTCTGTTTGTTTAGCTACTAAGATTGCAAATTAAAAAAATAAAACATTTTTATAACAAAATAATGATTGCTGAAAAAACGGAAAAACTGAAAAAATTTAAGTGCGTCTATGGCCAGAGACTGTATATATATATAAGTATATAAAGAAACCAAGAATTAACACGTAATACAAGGAAAAAAAATAGCATTCAAAACAAAATGGAAAGATACGGGAGTATCATCACGTTTACTTTCTACAAATTATAAATACAATCAAAGAAAAAGAAAAAATTGTGAACTTCTTATATCTTATGTGAGGATCAAGAGCATGCATTTAATATCTGTGGCAATGAAGAAAAGTAAATGTCTATGCTACTATCTGATATGTGATTTTAATAGTGACATATTCTAAAAACAGCTGACTTCTGCAGTATATTAGTTCTTGGAGTTGAGCAATAGAACATTGTTTCTCTAGTTCCAATTGCCAATGTACCACGCTGAGTCAGGGAAAGGGTATTAAAGGGCGTTCTAAGGTGGTTGTTATATCTAGTATTGGATATATTGTCACGTGCCGTTTTAAGAGACAATTAATTTGCATTATTTTTAAGTTAAATTTATGAATTATAAATTATTAATTTGGCATTTTCAATTAATCTCAGTAATTGTACATAGTGTAATTGTAATTTCCGTTTTTGTGAAATGATTAGTTTGAGATTCCCCTCATCGCGCGCCGTCCGCGAAGCATCGTCTCTACTTGCTACGTGGTCGGTTCACGCAGAATCCGACTCCCACTCGCGACCGCGGAGCAGGGATAGTCCGAGGGCTATAAAAGCCGCCGCGAAACACGAACTCAGGGAGAAGAGTCCGTCCTCCCTACTAGGCTGAGTGTCGGCTGACAGCTGATCTCGCATAGTATCCGTCCGTTTCCAGGTATTACGTTCCAGCGCCGTTCTACGGAGTGTGCCTCACGTAATCACCGTCCGTTTCCGTAAATTACGTTCGAGCGCCGTTCTACGGAGTGTGCCTCGCGTAATCACCGTCCGTTTCCGTAAATTACGTTCGAGCGCCGTTCTTCGGAGTGTGCCTCGCGTAATATTCGTCCGTTTCCGTAGGTTACATTAGAGTGTCGGCTAATTGCTGATCTCATGTAATTTCCGTTCTTGTGGATACAATTCCTGTGTTAATTTGTAACGCGAATTGTCACTTTTAATTACCGCTTTTTCCGAATTAAAAGTCACTACACAAGTCACACTAGTTATTCTCCGATAGTTGTAGACGGCGAGCTTACCGTTGAATTATTTTTGAAAGCGCGAACTTATTAGATCATTTACTGCTAGTTGTTTATTCCGTAACCGTTTAAATTCATCAGCGACGAATAGCTAATTACATACTGTTATTTTCTTTTATGGCACGTCTGTTGCATTATTATTATTATTGTTCAATTTAATATTTGCACGAGTGTACATGCAGTTTTATTTGTATATTTATATGTAAATATAGAACTCACCTGTTTACATCTGTATATCTTTTTTTGTCCAACCACTTGTTTTGCGAAATAAACATTCTTGTATTTAAAGCACTTATTATTCCACTGTATCACCGAAAGTTGCGTATAAAGTAAGTAAGAATCCTGATTTCACTCCGACATTGTTGCTACCTCGTTAGGGTTAATTTTAAATAATTATTTGTCACGGCAAAACATATACGCAACAAGGAATATTGAAAGCGGGATGCGCAGGACCGACTAGCTGATTAAGGACGCTACTATCAGCGCTATTACTTCAGGTTTTCGCCGCTCAACGTCATCAACCGTGGTGTAGGCAACCACTTTAGCGCGCATTCTAAGATTTGAGATAGAGACGGTGAGTAGCTAATTAGCGAAGAGGCGATAGTAGCCTCAGCAAAGTCATAAGCAGAGAAAGACCGTGACAATATGATAGTCTGAATTTTTAGGAATTTCGTGTTCAATTAAGTAAATGTACGGAAGAAGTTCTAAATTATAAACACTCGGCAAAGGTAAAATTTTAAATTTTGCAAAAACGGTCTAAAGGATTCCGAAGATTTGATGTTCGCAATACAGCGTATGATACGTTTTTAAGCAATAAATACATCAGAGAAAGAAGTCGAGGAAACCAGGAAGCATGGTGTGTTAATCTCCAAAAACAATAAATTGGCTAATAAATGCGAGGTTCCAAGAATGCAATTTGGGGAAATTCTTAAATAGTATAATAATATACCTAATACAAATATTTAAAGTTTGAATAAAGATATGGGAAAATTAAGTTGAAAATCAATCAATCATGAATAAATTGAAACTACATAGAAATGAAAACGGAGTCACAATCCATGCTTTGTACCGTACAATTCCAGAGAAAATTTGTCAGCTAGAAAAAGTATTTAAGGGCGTTCGGATACTTAGACTATGCTTTTCAGCTGATTCACTTTCCACCATGATAACTTGGAAAGTACCGATTCAATCGTCTTAAAATTGACATCATGTTCATATTGTACTATTTACGCGTAGAGCTTTGAAATAAATTATATATTATCCAACCTTATCTCATATGAAGCATCCTATGGTGTACCAAACGCCGTTATTTGACTCAATTTCACTAAACCAAAAATGGGCCTTGAAACAATGAAAAAACTTCGTTGTTCACACGAAATAGTGCATTAAAATTGGTCTGAAGAACGAGTTCATCAAATCATTGAAAAGGATTTTATTAATTGACGCAGGAATTTATTGGGTAATAAACTATTCATTGTATTAATGAAACCAAAGTTATAAATGAAATGATGGCTTGATTAGACAATGAGATATGGTATTCTTGTAAAGATCACTAGTTTTGTAATGAACGTTTTTGTTCAACCTATGAGCATAGATTATTATAGAAATGTAAATAACTCCATTTCAATGATTTCTATTCCTTTATATGTTTAGTGAATGTGTTAGCTATCATAACGTGTAAGTACTTTTTATCAAGATATGTTATCTGTTTTTTCTTGAAATAAAACGCAAGCCATTTGAACAACGGATAGAAAACCATTTAATACTTTATTGCGTTTATATGGTGAATAATTTTACGAAAATTGTACATAAATTATCAACAAAATTGTTTATTCAACGTAAAAAAAAAATCTATTATTAGAAATATTATCTTTGGATTAATGCAAAATGATTTATAATAATGATTTACTTCACTAATTAATGTTGCTATTACTTAATCAAAGATTGTAAATAATATTTTGTCATAAGAATTAAACATTTCGTTCTGTAACAATGAAAATTTACTCAATAAACGCAGATTATCGATATTACGACCAGTATTTTTCTCAGTGTTGTATTCACTTTGCGATATTACAAAATCTAAAATTTTTTTTGTGAAAAAACATGAACAAAACACGTTATACGCAAATCATTCTATTATTATGGCACTAATTTCACTAACATCCCACCAAACCATACATCATATTCACAGCTCCGACGGATGGAGGTCCCGCCATGCGAGAATCACTGGACGTCGGTTGCCAGATTCTTATAATTTACGACCCCTTCTAGTTGGTCTGCCAAGTTTAAAACGGGTAATGGAGGTCAATTCCTCGGTGGCTATATCCCAGTTCGCACACGAGTCGTAGCACAAAAAAAAATCTCTTCAACTGCAGTGGCAACTCGCTATTACGTCTCCCTTGCAAACTCTCGGCAGCTAACAAACGCAAAGTCGTGTAGCTACCGGGGAGTCGGATTCGTATGATTCCTACAGTTCATTCTTTTCCCACATATGATTCGTACGGTAGGAATCTTTATTATTTATACGGATCCGTATAATTTGCCTCTCAACACAAACTTAAGCAACTGTTAAAGGAATTCTCTACTGTTCCTAATATTTAAACGGAAATTGCTAAGCAACATCTTGTATTGAATTACTTGTTGTCAAGTGTACTTACATGTTATATATTTTTCTGCGTAGCTCATTTTTTAACTTTGGTATAGGTAAGTACCTAGCAAAGTATTGGCATTCATAAACCTGAAACCTACAAGGCGCCTTTGTATGAGTTTATAAACGTTTGTTCGCACATACATAGTGAGTGGTCAATAATTAGCTTTTGTACTCTGTGTAAAAATCAAAAGCCGCTTGAAAAGTAATTCTTATCAGTCCTTTAGCACGAGGAATTATTTCCATGAATGTACCTTTGTATATTTGGAACCGAGTGAAACTATAAACATATATTTTCTATACTATTTTAAATAAGATGCAGTCATTGTTTGATTGTAACAAGAAATAATAGGTTGTTTAATAGTGTTAAACATTTTTCTATGTTTGTGCATATTAATATCTTTGTTTGTTTGAGCCAAGCGAAAATTGCATTGAGATTGTTGTGGAATGTATTTACTTCAACTTGAAATTTAGTAGTGGATATCCAAAGATATTTTACAGAGCTACTATTTTAGGTGCTTTACGACATTTGTATCAGAAATTAATTATTCTTTGAGAAAGCTATTGCAGACTTAATTTCGCCATGAATAGGAATAGATATGTCCTGTGGATTCCTTTTTTTACCAAAAATCCTAATAATAACACAAAATTAATGTAAGTATTTTAGCAGTGCATCTATTGCAAACTTACTGCGACTAACACAGTAGAAACATCCTACAATCAATTTAGAACAATGTAAATGCGTATAAAAATAGAATTAGATACAGATTGTTCATCTACAAGTTTTATGCTAGAACCAGAAAAGTCTGCTTATGAAAGCGAGAATAATATAAACACTACTATTTTAGTTAATTCTGCAGCGTTTATTGCTATCAAAAACATCAGCCGATATAGAAAGAGAAACAAACTGGTGAAAACGAGCGAAGCCGAGTTCCAACCCCTTCAATATAGTGGAAAATAGACAATTCCGAAGAAAACAATATCTAATATCAATATCAATTCCTACTAGACGGTGAAGGAACATATTCGATAGAACACTCGGTATGTTTTCAGATTGTTTGGTGATTAAATTCTAGGTTGGTATCTTCTGAACATATTTTTTTTATATACTAAACATATTAGTGATAATGTATGAGAGTTATACGATTTAGGTACAGCGAAACATGCATGTCTGTCAATAACGACATTTTGTATGCATTTTTCTGAATTTTATCATATTAGTGATGTTATCACTAAAGGTTTTAGGATATTTGGCATTATTTACCGAAATCGTAAGGATTTTACACTATAATGCATTATAAGACAGAAGCTAGACTTTGAAGCAACAGTATGGTATCCGACGTACACCCAATACATTATCAGCATTGAAAATATCCAATAACAGTTTTTAAGTTGGATCCATACAAAGGATTGCAAGTATGACAATCGCGGGAGCAATGTATTCATCCCCATCATTTGCATTGGAAACCATTCTGAACCTACCACCCTTGCACATTGTTGTGGAAAGGGAGACCAGATTAACTACATTCCGACTATGGCACATTGCTTATCAATCGCCACATACTCATATCTATGCGGTTTCCAACATATGGAATCGGTCACTTTCAACAGTAGCCTGGGAATGCCCTCAGGCCAGGCATGATGTGCACTCGACCAATGCTCGATGCATACCTCACAACCTCCTTCCCAAATACTGAGGAATGGAGATACAACGAAAAAAACCTGACACAGGCAGACACCTGCTGGTTTACGGACGGTTCGGAAACGGCGCATGGTGTTGGCCCAGGAATATTCTGTCGTAATCCAAGAGTTAGAAAATACTACAATCTTGGACAACACACATTTTTAAGACTGAAATCTGTGCCATTAGGATGTGTGCTAGGGAAATTTTGGACAAAAACATTAGACACAGAACAATGAAAATTTTCAATGGGAGTCAGGCGGTGCTGAAACCACTAGCGGCGCATAAATGCAACTCGAGGCTGATCTGGAGCTGTAAAACCACTTGAAATACAGTGGGGACGGCTAACAATCTATCCCTAATCCGGAGACCTGGGCACTCAAGTATTCATGGTAATGAGGAAGTAGACATTCTTGCGAAAAGTGGTGCTGCGGAGCATTTCCAGTAACCAGAACCTACCATTGGCATAGTACCAGCTAAACAACAAATTAATGTCTGAGCAAATCACAAAGTGTTCCAATATTGGAACAATTGTCCTGGTATGGTACATGCGAAAAAGTGTAATTCGTTTAATCATGTCAGAACCAACGAGCTACTTGAACTTGACCGCAAAAATGTGAAAGTAATTGTTTCTGTCTTTACAGGTCACTGTAAACGCAGAAAGCACCTACACAGAATCGGACTCTCTGAAGAGACTGAATGCCGGCTGTGTTTTGGAGGTTGATGAGACAGTTGAGCATATCTTCTGCGGCTACCCCGCCGTAATAAGAATCAAGTATGACATCTTTGGGAAGGTGAACCTTTCCCTAGAGGGCCTGATAAAGACCTCAATCAAAGAGATTCTGAGCTACCTCAAAGGCATGAACTTGTTGGATAAACTTTAAAGATAACATCCGCTCTACAATAGGCTCTGGTGAGGCCGCGGTGGATGGGACCGTCGGACCATGCGTATGCTGTCTGCATTTCAAAACTCAATACTCAATACTCAACAGTATCTAAAATTTTATTTTAATTTTCTGAAACATTTTTAGCTCTTGAGTTTTGTATTATTTTACGGTAATTCTTTCGAAAATATTGAAAAACAATTTTATATTGTAATAATTAATCTGAAACAATTAATTTGCAAATTAGCTAGCCGGAATAAATGTATTTAATGTTTCGCACGTGTTAAGTTAAGGATCATTATCAAATATTCCAAAACATTTTAGTTTTGGAACAATAGTTTATTAAATCTCCGGTCTTTTACCGTGTATCTTTAACTTCTTAAATTAAATGTATTGTTCCAACGCTAAGTTATCAACATTCTTCTTACAAACCATTGCGCCACTAAATAATGAAGTAGAAATCAGAAGAGATTGTTATATTAAGATAATTCTCTATTTGTAATGGTTTAATTCTGGCTATTGTATTTATATTTTGATTTCAAAATACTTTGCTTAGTTTGCATTAATATATTAATAACAGAAGATGATCGAAGACCAGGTAGAAGTATGTTGATCATATCTGATTTGCAAGTTACCAAATACCAATTACAGAAACTCCAACCCAAGCAATAAGATTTCTATAGTATAGGATGAGTTAATCTAGTCAATGTGACAATTGGCCTTAGGTTATTAAAACTTAGATTCCACCAGCTTGCATGTTCTAGTTTCTAACTGCAGTGAAGGCATTCATCAAAACTTTCCCGTGCACTAATACTTGTATTTCTAATAGTTAGTAGTTTGTTCGATGCGATGATGTGAATGCTGTCCAGTATTAAATAGATAGATACGCGCATCATGCACAGATAATTTCCTACAAATCGTTTTGCATTGTTTAGTAAACAAAAGCTAGGCAATTAAGGAACTTCGTCACTGTCATGTGCATAATATAGTGCAATAAAGGATTAAAGCAAATAAGTTACATTTTGAAAGTTGAAGTTTACAGCATCTATTCAGTGCTATCGATTACTTACTATCTTTCTTAGGTGGTAAAAAAAAAATGTTAAATATAACATAAAATTACATTATGAACACTTAGCTTTTAGCTTAAGTACATAAAACCAATAATAAATGTTTGAAGTTAACTCAAGCAGATGAAAATAATTCCGGTATGGTTCATACTCAATTCAATTAGTACGAATACCAATTGTTAGAATTGTTTGGTACTGTTATATGAACAGCTCATTTTTAAAAAAGAAAGTATTATTGCAATAACTTGAAGCAACGTTTTAAATGGGTTGTTTGGGACAGCACGAACACCAGCAAACAAGGCGAGTCCCTTCTTGAATTCCTAATAGCACTTAATTTGGCTGTAGTAAATAGGGGAAATAAACCTACCTTTGTAGATAGTATTAGATAAATCGTCGATTTAATTGGGCCTCAAAGTTCAGAACGGCCAAAGTAAACAAAACGGCATGTATTGGACGAAGAATCAATGCCGGGTCATAAGCATAGCTGGTTTGACATGGAAGCCGTTGTTCGCATAGGGAAATGCAGAACACGCAAGAGCACTGACCGGATTAACTATCGGAAACTCCTTTCTAGGGAATTGGACAATACAAGATCCCTTGTAATACCAGAGGATAAAGATCTTATTTCAAACAATTTACAAACAGAAAAACAATTGTTAACTGTTACAGTCTACGAAAGTAGCTGTCCTTTGAAACGAAATAGCACTGACAGAGATGTGTCTTGATGGAATAAGGAACTAACCTTGCTAAGAAGTGTTTAATAGAGCCAAACGCTTCGGCTCTTGGAAGAAACTCTAGAGTCAGCTCTAACAGAATACAACCAATTACTGAGAAAGTCAAGTAGGAATACATTGAAAAGTGTTTGGGAGTAAATTTGACGGATCCAAGATGGAACAGGTGGGAGTCGGAGCTATTGACGCGAACTATTAGCTTTTTCGTTTGAGGTTGACATTCCTTAATAATAATAATAATAATAATAATAATAATAAACAATCTTTATTGTCCAACAGCGTACCATTGACAGGACAACAATACATTAATAAAGAAAAATTATATGCCTAAATTAAAATAAACAAAATATGCAACCAAAAATGCAACGAAGCATATATATAAACATAGGGGTATATATAAACATAGACATATAAAGGAAATCATTAATGAATACTTCACACATTCAACTGTATGTCTATTGAAAAACATCTGGCAGACACTTGTTTGCGCTTTCACACAACCGTAACTGGAGCTCTGGCTAGCACGTTTGTGCGTGCTGTCGGAAGAAAAAATGTCTCACTGGATCTGGCAGCAATTCGTGGCACATTAATTTGTATTTTTGATAAAAGGTAAGTGCAATCGATTTTATTGGTGATTAATTTTAGTAGGAATGTTGCCGCTTGATATTCACGCCTAGACGCTAACATTTCTACATTAATTTCATGCATAATATTTTGTAGATCGGTTCCCCTAGGCGGATATATTCCATGCAATCTACACGATATAAATCTCAAAAATCTGCGCTGAATCCGTTCTAAGCTTTGGACGTGTGTAACGTAGATGGGATACCATACTATACTGGCGTATTCTAGTTTTGACATTACAAAGGCAAAGTACATTGTTCTTATCAGAGCGATATCAGTAAATTCCTTGGAGTTTCTCATTACAAAGCCTAAAGTTTTTGATGCTGACTTACATACATCTTCAATATATGGCATAAAAGACAAACAAGAATCAAAAATTACACCAAGGTCACATATTGTAGGCTTTGCCACCAAAGGAATGCCGTCAATCATGTAAGTATGTATATTTTAGTTGGTTCTTTTTGTATAACTTACTTTAAAACATTTACTAATGTTTAGACTAAGTTTGTTGATCTCACACCATCTAGATATTATATTAAGATTACGTTGCAGGACTGCAGCATCGTCAGGGCCCTCTATTGCTGAGTAAATTTTTAGATCGTCTGCGTACGCCAAGGCTGGAAAGTCCAACAAGGTTAATAAATCATCGATATATAATAAAAACAACAATGGGCCTAAATTAGATCCTTGGGGCACTCCAGATGTTATTTTGTATTCAGAAGAAAAAAGTCCGTTGTAGCAAACGTACGCAGACCTATTTGTTAGATAACTTGTCATGAGTTTCAAGAAAGAAGGTGCGAATCCGAACGCACTTAGTTTTGATAAAAGAATAGGATGGCCAATTGTATCAAAAGCATGAGAAAAATCCGTGTAAATTACATCAACTTGTTTACGATTGTCAAGATGTTCAGAAATATACTGTGTCACGGTAGCCAAGTTAGTAACTGTCGAGCGTCCACTTATGAACCCATGTTGTACGGGAGATAGATAAACTCGAACACTATTATATGTCCAGTCAAAAAGTAGCTGTTCATAAATCTTAGCGAAGTTTGACAATACTGAAATTGGCCTATAGTTATTAAGCTGGTTAGGATCATCTTTCTTGAATACTGGAACTATTCTCGATTTCTTCCACCTTTCCGGAAACACATTTGAACGCAAACTTAGGTTTATTATTATAGACAGTGGTTTAGCAAGACCACGACCACAATCTTTAACAATAAACGACGGTATTGAATCATCACCAGCAGTACTCTTATGTGACAGTCGAGACATCGCATATACGCAATAACATAATCCAGCAGTATATTGAATAGCAGTAGGCTTATCACACCTCCGTGTCTTAGACCATCCGTTGTGACAAACGTTTCTGACTTCATATTTTGGTGTATTACATAGGTATCATTGTTCTTGTAGTGACTTGATTGCAGCAATTATTAGTCGACTAACCCCTCTCTGTTCCAGTATTTTCTTCACTCTCGTTCTGGGTACTCTGTCTAAAGCTTTTTGTAAATCAATGACTAGGAAAAGTACGCCTTCGTTTTACTTTTGGTCGACTTGTCAATAATTTGATTCAGCCTGAAAACATGATCCTACGTACTTCTTCCTCATCTAAATGCAGCTTGTGCTTATTCTAGGGTAGGTTCTATTATGCGTCGTAGTTTTGTTTCTAAAATTCGTTCATAAATCTTTGCTATTGTGCTCAGTAGCGTTATTCCACTGTATTTTGAATTATTATAAATGTAAATATCGAATGGGTTGGAAAATTGATACATATAACAACTCGCACTCCAAATATTGTTATCAACCAGTCTCTAGAGATCACAATCTGAAAATAATCGCAAAATATGTGTTCCTAATCCAAAACTAAATCTTTCAATGTTTAAACTTCCTTACAAACGATGACCGATTAAAACGTCTGCAACAAATAAGGCAATCAGTTGTCTATAAGTTTACTTACAGTAGCAAAAAATACTACGTAATGCTATAGAAAATAACTGCACATGTATACTGGATAGAAAATGTTATAAAAATTCTACGCATTGATAACCCCGTAACCTCTTGTATAAGCTCAGTGGAATACATACACATAGGTGCATCAAATGGGAACTTACATTGCGAAGAAAATAGGAAAATAAGCAGACAACATGATGAATTGTATTTTCTTGTAATGCACGTGCAAGAAATAAGAAATAACCACACATAGGTATACATAATATACATATGTTACCTTATTATCTTTGTTCTAGTTATCCGAATGTGTCAAAACTATTTTTACCTATTTTTATCTCAGTAACATAAGCAAATATGTAGTTGAGTTGGTATGTTGTAAGAAATACATGTACATACATATTTATATATGCACTCCATACCATGGTGTTGCTAGTAGCAACGGCACGTCTCCGTTGAGAAGGGAGCATTCGAATACATCATATTTCACTTACAAGGTCAGCAGAAATAGAAGTAAAGGTGCAATATAATAACAATTCATAAAACCTACAATGTAGGTGTTAAGACTTCCCCGTTTTAATTGCTTCTAATCTTTTAAAGGCCATCAACTACAACATGTAATTACATTCACAAAAATTAATGGAAGGTGAAGTGCATATTTGGTACTAAAACTACTGAGTTAATATAGTCTTTACATTTAAAATTGATTGCTTATTTCTAAATCAACTATCAACTAAGACTATAGGTATAACCGATAGTTAATCGGTATAAACAGACACTTACTTAATTAGAGATATGTATTTTTCATTAAGTTATATATACCACTTATCTTTTGTAGGCGTGATTAGAAAACATATCATACCATCTACATACCATTGGAAATATGATAATCTTTGATAAACACACGAGAAGCTCCTCCGCGCTACATAATTGTTTTAATTCAGGACAATTGTTTCGGCAATTCGCGAATTTCTAATTCAACTGAAGAGCAAATGAATTATGAAAAAGATATAATTTCTCAACATGTCTCCTTATCCCTACCTTAAACCTATAGGTGCTTCTTAAAGTCTTTCCCCATATACATTGTTTTGTATGCGTCTAATTCCTTGGAAAACGTTTTTCAATAGTGTAAAGTTCTCAAGGTTAATTTTATGGCCGGTATATGTTGTGCAACACTGGATGATTCAAACCTTCACTAGCGATAATACACTATGCGCTCTTTAAATTTGGTTCCGATTGCACGTTTTCTGTGTTCAATATGACCTTAGATGAGAAAACTCCAGCATCTAATTTTGTAAATGCTCGACCTTTTGTTGTCGTGTATTTCGGGTATTTACAAAATTGGATGCGGAGGGTGCAATAAATATATAAATACTACAATTTTTGTTTTTTACTTTCTTTTGGGATCGGTTTATAGTTGGTAGTCAAATAAGCAAAAGTGGATGACGTAATCATAAATTATTAGGGTGTTTTATTTTTATTGTTATCAACTGGAGCGCAGGGTTCAGGCCGCTTCCATCGCCCCACTAGTGAAACCGAGTAAGTCAACGTGTATTCGAATCAAATATATTTCGCCGCACGCTGTCATACTCATTAGCGATAGAGAGGGTTTGAGATCCTGACAATAATTATAACATTGACAGTATGTGTGGAAGTTCTTTGAAGAACAAATGTAATTTAAAAGACTGCGGTTAATTTTTTACTTATCTACAAATACTTTCAGTTTGGAAGCTCTTATACTAGATCTGCATACAGGTAATTTTAATCATGGTAAGTTGAGTAATGTGGGGTTTAAATAAATAAATAAATATTAAATATTTAGATAAATTACATAGACTAAAGAAATCCTTTCCCTACAATTTTATTAAATAAATATCTTAATACGACATGTTTCGAACAAAGTGCGCCATCTTCAGGTATTAATTATCATATAAAATATCATCTAATATAAAATAGACAATAAACAATTTATGCTCAGACAAATTAAAATTAAGAAAGGATCTTTGTGAATAGTAGTATATTATTACTGCCAGTACACCAGCTCTGATAACGATTGAACCCTTTCGTATAACTTTATACCATACATAACATAGAAACATATTTGACGAAAGCACATGGAGAACTACGATCATTGTCAGAGCGGTCCCTGTGACGTATTTGCACAGACCGCCGCTGTACTTCACCAACATCTACTAAGACTATTAACATGGATTAAGTATATAATAATGATACACATTTATTATCCAACAGGCGCAAAGCCCAATTACAGGATAATACAAAAAAAATGAGTATACACAATACAGTAAGCTGGTGCAACAATAAGAAAATAAATTAGCAAATTAGAATGCCATCAGGAAAAAAGAAACTATCACACTACACAGCAGTCATGCACTACTTCTGCATCCAATATTAAAGAAAAATATCCAGTTCTTGTTTATTGGCCGCCCTTGAGAGAGTATACACTGGAGCTCGTCTCATTACATCCGTCCTCCCGAATGGAACCAGGAAGGCACAATCATGTCGCGAATTTATCCTAGGTACCAGGAAATTCAGTCGTTCGAATATGAAAGGGCAATCGATAAATTTTTTTAGTAATTTATAAAAAAAATGTTTTTTCCCTTCGTATGCTTAAGGCCAATATATTGTGACTCTGTAATAATTGATCCTGAGGTGTACCTCTTTCAGGGTACCTTCCATCCATTTTGAAGGAAAGGAATTTCAAAAATTTGTGATGGATACTGTCTAAACTTAAGAAATCAGATGCATATAAAGAGTTCCAAACTAATACCGCATATTTCAGCTTGCTTAATACTTATGCGAAATATAATGATTTCAATAATGAAGTATCTTTAAAGTAAAGTAGAGACACGCATAATGAAACCAAGAGGTTTGATAGCTTCAGAACGTATATGACTAGTATACGATTTGAAAGAAAACGTGGTATCAAAGATTACACCAAGATCCTTAAATTCAAATTTACGATAACAAAAATCCCAAAAGAAAGGTGAAAAAATCCCTTACCACAAAATTAAATTAACTATAACAAAAATCCCAAAAGAAAGGTGAAAAAATCCCTTACCACAAAATTAAATTAATTTTGTGGTAAGGGATTTTTTCACCTTTCTTTTGGGATTTTTGTTATAGTTTTCAAGCCACAGTCTCCACCCATCACAGGAGATCAAATTTACGAGACAAAATGCTATCCCTATTGTGGTAAGAACAAATGTTAGGTCAGGATGAACGAGTAAAGGTTAGTACACAGAATTTATCGACGTTTAGTTTCAGTTTGAAAGCATCAGCCAACCAGAAACAGCATTTAAAGCACGTTGAAGGTTACTCACATCATGGATACAAGAAATTTCAGAAAAGATCTGAATATCATCAGTATATGCAAGAATGGGGAGATCAATTTGGAGAAGTAGGTCACTGATATACAGCACAAACAGTAACGGGCCTAGATTCGACCCTTGCAGCACGCCGCAGGTAAGAATGAAATCTTTGGAGTTGTATCCTTTGTACGAAACGTAGCATCTTCTCTGTTTTAGATAAGATCTTAAAGGACTCAAAGCAGCCGGAACAAAACCGATAGAGCATAGCTTGGGGAGCAGCATATCGTGATCTATCAAGTCAAGAGCCTTGGTTAAATCAGTATATATTACGTCAACTTGTCCTCGTACGGTCCAAGACTTCACTAATGAATTGAGATATTGACGCTAAGTTAGTAACTGTGGATCTACCAGACATAAAGCCGTGTTGTTTTCACGAAATAAACGATCGGCTGGAACTATAAATACGCAGATATAATACCTTCTCATAAAGTTTTGCAAAATTTGATATAATAGAAATAGATCTATAGTTGGTCAAAACTACACGATCACCCTTCTTGTGCACCGGCACAATCTTAGCAGTTTTCCAGCGTTCAGGAAAGGTGGACAACGAGATGGAAAGGTTAATAATAATGATTAAAGGAGATGCAAGTACAAATCTACAGTCACGAACTAAGATATGCTGAGAATGATACATCCCTGAGCTAAAATTTGTTTGTGCATACTAGTGACCATATAGTTACATTCGTTCTTTCGCTAATTAGTGACATTATGTGTTTAATCTTTTATCTTGCATATAAGAGTTAAACAAGGAGAAGGAACAGGGCATAGAATAATAATAATAATGAAAATTACTTTTAATTATTTTACAACTATGTACGTTATACATATGATTACGCAAATATCAGGCCCCAAACACGTAACTGGGGATTACATTTAAAATATGATGTAATAAATTATCAGTGTAGATCTCGTTATCAACATTGAAAGGGTGACAAAGCAAACTAAGTAACTAACTAAACCACGTACTAACATTATAACTAACATGATTGACGTGCAAGCGCTCTCCGTGTTCCATTAACAATAAGTAACCTTTTCTTGTATAAGCCAATCCTTGTGTAATATTGACAAGGAAATATGTAAATCTAAACATGTGTATATCCATATGTCAGTAGAATATATGCATATATATATGTAACTGATTTTTAGATAGACATACGCATGTGATATTCAGATAGACACTGTCAAATCCGAGCTACAAAAGAACTCCGAGCAAATTCAATAATATATCTTCCTCGAAATGTTTCTTTTCTTGCGCAAATCGAATTCGGTTGCCTTCTATAGCTTTGCAAAACTGTTCAAAATGAAGAGAGAACTCAAAATAAAAATTTCTATTTATTATTTGGGAGAAAAGTAATAAAATTAAAGAATGAAATGTAAAGCAGGAAATAACAAAGTTAAATTACAAAACAGAGGAATTAAAGTTGAGGTTTGATTCAGTAAAGGTAGAGGTAGATAATGAATCCCGTTATGTAAGTAATTCATAAATTTGAAAAGCTTTATATTTGAGATGTTATTTGACAAAAGTATATCAAAGTCGACGCCTAAGTTTCTCAATTACAATGCTTAAACTTTCTTTTCTTGAAATTTGAATCTATTTATTTGTATTCACAATGAATATTTATAGTTTCTTTTCGATAGGATAATTACTTGATGAATTTTCCTACAGAGTGGTTCCACTAACTAAGTTGATTAATTTGTCTTTCAAGATGGGTAATTTTCCGTCAGTGCTAAGAGTTGCCTGTGTTTCGCCAATTCTTAAAAAGGATTCTCCATAAGAAACTTCAAATATCGCTCAATATCGCAAACTTTCTGTTTTTCCAGATAGTATGAATACGCAATGTTAATACAGTTAACGAGTCACTTAGAGAAAAATAACATTATAAGTGATAGGCAATATGATTTCAAAGAGCGTCACTCAACGATTGCTGCGATATACTCTCTTATAAATAGTATAGTACGGACATTGGGGCTTGCTCCAGCAGGGATCACTCTTGCACGTTTGATTGTGTTAATCATGAACGATTTATTTACCTTACAGACAGGACTCAATTTGTTAATATATCGTTTAGAACCCTAGATTTTATTTCAGGCATAATGTTTTTTCTTCATATTTGCCTATCACAATTATAGGTCCGCAAGGTTCGGTGTTAGGGCCGATTCTGTTTTTATTACTTAATAATGACGTAGTTTTATTTACACGATAATCTTTGTGTTTATATGTGGACGACATGCCGGCCATTCTGATTGGAAGGGACTCCTCCAAAGTGTGGGCCGAAGCAAATGAACTGTTTAATAATTAATTTTAACAATTTGCCAATGAATACGGCTAAAACGAGCTACATATCTTTTCATACAATACGTAGCATAATTAGTATTAATGAGAATCTAACATACAATGGTTCAGGTTTAGTAGAGTATCAAAATGCAATTAAATTCTTGGGCGTTACTCTCGACAAGCATTTCAGTTGGAAACTGTACTGTGAGGATTTAATAAAAATAAGTTAACAAATGTTGCTACCAAATTAGAAATTTTAAGGTTTATTCAAGAATTGCTTACAATGTGGTCTTTTGGGGTTTGTCAGAGTTGCCATAATGACGTTTTTGTCGTCCAAGAAAGGGGTAAACCGATGTATAGTCGACATTAAAGGTTCCGACTTTCGCTGTCCGCACTTTTGGGTCCACTACTATTTGTTGTTTTTATAAATGACTTGCCGCAATACTTGTCTGGTAGTGTTAGTGATGTACATGATACTGTAATTTCAATTTCTGCGGAAACCCGGGAGGAGTTGTTAGAAAAGGCTCGTCTCGTATGGCATGAAATGATGGTGTGGTGTCGAGAAAATAAACTAATTCTAAACACTGAAAAAACTAAATTAATTTTTTTTGGGAAAAACAGTTCGCAGCTAGAGTTAAAAATTCAAAATAATGTATTCACTTCGTTATTGGAGTTAAAATTGTTAGGGCTAATTATAGATAAAGACTTGAAATGGGTTATTCATATTAATTCAGTTATTTCTAAATTAAACAAGCCTTTATATGTTTTAAGAAAAATGAAATCAATAATTGCGATATTAGTACATTAAAAACAATGTATTTTGCATATTTTAACTCACACTTGACATATGGTCTATTATTTTTGGGGGTCAATTCACATACAAATTTAATACTTCAGATACAGAAAAAAGCTCTTCGTATTATTTACAATCTGCAAAGGAGAGATTCCTGCAGAGATTATTTCATTGAGCTAGGTGTCCCAACAGTTTATAATCTTTATATACATGCAGCTGCCTGCTATGTTCGGAATAACATAAATAAATTTCAGCTGAATTCGACATCACACTCCTACAACACGCGACGGTCAGATTTTGTTCGTTGTGATATTTCTAGATCAAATAAATTCTACGCATCTTATATTCGACACAGTATTCGAATTTACAATGCTCTACCTGATGCTCTGAAACTCTGCTCTCATGCAAGGTTTAATAGGCAATTGAAATTACGCTTAAAAACCAAAAATTACTACTCATTCGCGGAATATTTCATTCAAGAATGATGGATTTGGCTCTGGATGTTGATTTATGTAGGTATTCTATTCATAAATTTATTTAAATTATTCTATGTGTATTTATTATTATTATCTTAACTTACATTTTATGTACATCATCAACATTATTATTATTATTAATACTTTTATTATTATATTTATATATCTGTTATGCTACACCACAGGAAAACCAATATATCTATCTATCTATGTATGTAATAATCAAATAATTTTTTCGAAGTGCTCTGATATGCATGCACATAATACTAGAGCGAGAGACCGATATAGATAGACAGTTTATTAATCCTCTAGAACTCTAGACTACAGTGTAGTAGGGGGACAGGTCAGTAATATAAATAAATACAAATACGTATTTGTATAAAAGTTAAAACAACAATTTCATAGATTGGTGTATGAATACAAAAGTAAAATGATTAAATTCTAACTTGGTTGTTCTGAAGACAAAAACTCACTAAATGAATAACATTTTCTAAGGCAAAAACTGTTTCACTGTAGACTTGAATTTAGTTGAAGATGTCATAGGTTTGATATTTTCTGGCAAGTTCTCATAAGCTTTTATAGCTGAAAAACAAGGACTTTTTCCATAAAAGGGCAGTACATGGAATCTCTAGTATAGAAGGGTTTCCCGTATTATACAAATGCTAAGTATTTACATTTGCTATGTTTTTTAGATTATCGTTCGCATGCACAAGTAGCTGCATTATATAAATGCATGCCAATGGTTTTGACCCCCATTGAGGTGAAGTAAGGTTTGCAACTAGAACGGCAGTTAACACCATTTATCAGACGTATCGCACGTTTTTGCATTCTAAAAACCCTAATCAGATCAGATGATAATCCCCATGCTATTGTTGCATATGAGATCAGCGAGTGAAAATGGACAAAGTAATAAATTAAAAGTATATCATAATTAACCTCTGTTCTCTGTCGGGCAAGCATATAACACACAGATGCCAATCTTCTACATAATATGCCAACGTGCTCACCCTATCTACATCTATAATCGATAGTGATTCCTAAAGACTTTGTTGTATCAACTTGACGAATAGTAGCACTATTAGATCTTATTTAACTTGATTCCTTCCGATGGCATGAAGTTGTTCTAAATTCAATAAATGTAGTCTTTTTGTTCTTTACAATTGAGTCGTTACAGCGCAAATATTCATTAACGCAAGCTAAGCTATCTCTCCCATGTTTCATCGCTTCCATTTTGCTACGGTAGCTTATTAAGAAAGATGTGTCGTCAGCAAACATCATCGCCCCCTCTACGGGCATATCGTTTACATATATGAAATACAGCAAGGGACCGATCACACTCCCTTGCAGTACACTACTTTCCATGATCAGCTCGCCAGAACACTTGTCATTCATGTCCACACAATGCGTTCTCCCCTCCAGATAGCTTTTAAACCATTTAAACACACTACCCTTTATCCCATAATGATACAGTTTATCAAGCAATATCTTAATACAGGGAACTTTTTAATAAGCTAGAGATGACCAGTCGTGCCCCTTGCTTCCATTAGAATTAGATTGTTCAACTTGATTTATTAATCTCTCAAAATTATACCTAATATGAAACAATTTAAGGATTTACTGCGTTGAGGAATTTATTAATTCAATGTCTCATTTTAACATGTGCTTACACTCACGGATAGCCAAAATGTCCTGTCTAATACGTAGTCTAAACGCCTCGCCGCGTGCAACTCGGATGCATGGAACGTTGCGCTCACACTGTGACTTAGACCGGACATTTTGGGTGTCCGTGGGTGTACATATATACTAGATTATAGAATTGACAATGTATTTTCAGTTTTGGTACTGACGTATACAATAAAGCTCTATTTGTTTCTATCTATTTATCTATCTATCTGTTATTTATTTATTTATTTATTTACTGTATCCGACTGATAACGATACTGAATAGAGCTACTTTTCACTAACAACTATAAGTTATCATTATTGTTGTTATGTACTAATTACCAATTTCCGTCGTGTAACCATTAGTATTAGTTTCTTGTACAACCTGATTCATGGCGTTGTTGATTGTTCTCATCTCTTGAGTCAATGTAACTTTTTTGTACCCCAATTTCATACAAGACCATCCATCACATTTTATTTACCATTTGCAAAAACTAACTTACTACTTAAGTCGCCACTATATGTTATGTGTAATAATTATAATAAAATTTCTAACGTTAGTGACATTTATTTTCAAAATTTAAACAACTTGAAACAGTCTATTTGCGAAATCTACCAAAAATTTCACCCGTAGGTTAAATAGAATTCTTAATTTACCTATGTACTAGACTTAAGTTAAATTTAAGTACATTTGTTTTTTTTTCCCTCAGTATTGTGTAACTCAAACTGTATTTGGTTTGTACATATTGTCCTTTAATTGGAATTGTAGATTCTGTTGGGCAATAAATATATATTAATAGTAATATTATTATTAATAATGCGGTTTCAATAATTGAATAGGTGTATAAACATCCACTACAAACAATTATAATGCTGTGGTCAGCTTATAATAATTCCCTAAATAAAAATAAATAAACGAGGTAACAATAGTAAAATGTCCAGAAATTATGTAGTTGTGTATAATTGTACACTCCGCCAAAAAAGTATCGCATAATTTAGTTTTGAATCATAAAAGTATCGCATAATCTTTGTTTGTAGCATAAAGTTGTAAATATACTTTAATGCGCTCTAAGATATAATTTCTATGATTGTTTAAATAAAATACAGGCCAAATAAAAACAAGAACTCATACTTGAGATTTTTATTAAAACAAGAAATTATAATTTTGGAAAGAAAAATGTCATAACAGTAGCTTTTAATACTGAGTATTGCCACCTCTGGCTCTTATGACCGCTCGCATACGGTTTGGCAGAGATTCGATTAACCTCCGTATATAAGCCTGATCCAAATTCTCCCACTCGTCACGGAGAGCATTTTCTAGTCCATGCAGGTCCGCTGGGGCAACATTTTGGGTTCGTATCCGTCTGTGAAGGAGGTCCCACTCGTGCTCGATAGGGTTCATGTCCGGACTTACCGCAGGCCAATCTAAAACTGGAATACCAACATCGTTAAGGTATTCCTGGACGATTATTGCAACATGCGGTCGTGCATTATCGTGCATTAACATGAATTCGTTTCCTATAATTGGCGCATATGGTACTACATGTTCTTCTAAAATTTCCGTTATATACCTGTGGGCAGTCAGTGTACCTCTGTCTACTGGTACTAACTCTGTACGACCTGTTAAACAGATGCCTCCCCAAACCATAATAGAGCCACCAGCGAAATTAGGTCTAGGTCTGATATTACACTGCGAATAGCGCTCA
Source organism: Cetonia aurata (assembly GCA_949128085.1). Classification (NCBI taxonomy): domain Eukaryota; kingdom Metazoa; phylum Arthropoda; class Insecta; order Coleoptera; family Scarabaeidae; genus Cetonia; species Cetonia aurata. The sequence goes on along the minus strand of OX421882.1, from coordinate 53,196,790 downwards.
CCGTATCGTCTGTACACTGAGATACGCCTATCTGAGGTGTAAAGACCAAATCTTGACTCATCTGTGAAGAGTATATTGGCCCAGTCATTAATGTTCCAATTTACATGTTCTCTGGCAAACCTTAAGCGAGCCACTCGGTGGTTCCTAGTGAGACGAGGGGCTGTTACAGCTACTCTAGCTCTTAATCCACTCTGTCGTAACCTATTCCGAATAGTTTGAGTACTCACACGAGTATTTCTGACTCTAGCCAAGTCGTTCTGCAATTGTCTCGCAGTTACATGTCTTCGACGTAATGCTTGTAGTAGTAAATAGCGGTCATCTTGGCGAGTAGAACATCTTGGACGACCTGGTATAGGTCTTCTACTGTAAATGCATGTTTCCCTATATCTGGCTACGGCTCTAGAAACACTTGACTGATTGATGTTCATCAAATTAGCAACGTATGCTTGAGATCGTCCATCTTCGATTAAAGCAACTATAGCAGGCACTTGTTCTGAAGTTAAATTGCTCATTTTAGTTTTAAAAGCGTTGGTACAGAACTCTGACTTCGCACTTTAAAATGTGTCCGTATAGGAAGACTTTCAATAAACAACTGAACAAACCTTACACATATGCATTTTTCTAAATGTGTTCTGTTAGGAAAAAAAAAAGTAAAAACGCTAAGTTCCATTATTTTGTTAGTGTTTTTATAGTTCACATACACGAGGCAAACTTTTTGTGAACGTATAAAAATATCTTGGTTCATAAATGCCCTTTTTTAGTTTATGCGATACTTGTTTGGCGGAGTGTATAATAACTAAGTTAAATAATGAAGAAATAATAAATCAAATAGTACCACCACTACAAGAGTACCATGGCAAATTACTTCTAACACCTTCTTAGCAGTCTTTTATTCGCTGCTCACATTTTCATTTGATCTCTTTACTCTTATTGACAGCCCATGGAAAACGCTCGATCGCATCGTAACCTATTTGCAGTTCAATCAGTTTACCGTAAATGACGTCTACACTTTCTACAGGCATGGAAAGAAATTCTCTTAGCAATACAAACGAATTCATTTAGATTTGTTCCCAACTTTACAGTTTACTTTACAAAAACATTATTGCTGCTTTTTCTTGACGTAAAATCATCATCAAGAGAAGTTTTTATAGCCCACTCCCTTTTCGTATTTTAATAACAAAATCGTAAGTGTTTATATTTATATAGATAAATGTAAGACTTGTCTAATGATTTTTATTCCAAAAAATCAAATTGCTGCAGCACTTCAATAATGACACTAACATCGCATAGACGGATAGATTTCACGTTATTTTGTGTTATACGGGGGTAAAGTGTAGTAGCATGGCGCATATTATAATGAACAATGCAGGAATGCGTTAGAAATATTTCCGAAAGTATGCTTGTTACCCTGAGACTATTTAAGCTTCATCGAGCACAATGCTGGTGTACTTGCAACGATAAACGCCTGGAAAGGACCGATTTTATCAAAAGCCGAACTTAATTTAACACACAATACCTACAATACATAGCCATATCTACATAATATATGCCTATGTGCACTTATTCATGCGCTCACATTCAGCTTACGGTATTACAAGACCGTTTGAATTAAGTATGTGAGTTACTTGTATAAGCTAACGGCTTATTATCTACTCCATACATGGTTACATTTACTAATCTATTTGTAATCGCAGTGGAAGTTATATATCAATTGGGAGATAGAAATTGTTCCTACATATCTTCAACTATGCTAAATTCAACTGTCATTTCTAGCATGGAATATATTGATACGAAACTTCTAGACAATATTTCAAAATTTAAATAATATTGTTTATAAATTAAATAACTGTTTAATTTTATTAAATACCCCTCAGCGCCATCTGTGATACTCTTTAGAAATTCACAAATAAACCAAGCCCCAATTTGCAGGTGGCCCTTGCTATAGATCCTTCCCCTCTCAAGCAGTTTGCCTCGCCTCTAAATAAATAGGAAGATATACTAAATTATCTAGCAGCTCATGGTACGTGGGAGGAATATATCGCCGTTATCAAAGCTCTTTATAACTCTTACTATACCATTTAATTAGTTATCATTAAGCGATGTTTTTCTATACGTTGTATCGAATAAAAGACTGTTTAACAAACGGAACTTAATTTATTAGTGTTAGTGTGATACCATCAAAACTGTTACAAAGAAAATAAGGTTTCTACATATACTCTCAGGTGAGTAGGATCATTTACTACATAAAAATCACAATAATAAAGATTTATGTTATTTCAATTCAGACTAAGAACTTTAATCTGTCGTTTTACAAATATAAGTAAATTCAAACTTCCCACAAAAAATCCCACCAAACAAACTTTCATAAGTCAAAGCGCTAACACATAAACATAAAGTATGCTGACATGAAAATCATATACGAATACCCAAAGAATCATCTCCAACCTCAAAATATACAAATCACTAGAATTTCACTAAATATTATGACAAATTAATCAACAAATATATAACCTTGAAATACCTAGTGCGTACGTCGAAATAAGTAGTTCAAAAGAATGATATCAGGAACCCACAGCCAAAACTTGCCTCGAATGTTACTCTTCAAAACTCCAGGATTAAATCAGAGACGATTCCAGACCATCAAATAACTGGATACATATCATATGTGCACCAAACATGATGTACTACCATTCAAAGTAAGTAATTTAAACAATTTTTTAGGATTTCAAATTAATAAATAATCAAATTTCTAACAATTTCTCGATAAAATGTTTCGAAAAATTCTGTACTTCTCAGAAGATCGCAAAAGAAGCTGATTCCTCTTTTTGTTTTCAACAAACTACCCATTACCAAGGAAAACTCTCCCGGGCAACCCCAAACAGTAATACGTTTCCACAGATACGGTCGAATTAAAAATTCCCAACGACGAACAATAGTTTGATAAATACAAACATCCAGAGTAACGTAATTAAATCTATACGATCCTGTAAGTTATTAGACAGAATTTTACAAAATACAGTACATTGATACAATATAGAATACATTTATATAAACCAAGTAAAATTAACCATTCTCTGGGTTTCATAATTCATAGAAAATAACATAGCAATATATAATGTATATGACACCAAAAGCTGCTATTTGGTTATTTTAAAGCCGTACAAAACCAAAATGGAATTAACAGTAGAAATTCTTCTTTCTTATTTGAAGCCAAAGCTATTTAGACTTTCATTACATTAAAATCGAAGTTTCAATAAGTTGAGTCTGGCGTGACCCAGCTTTGTTTATTGAAGCTTGAATTAAACACACCATCAGATACAAGATATGATGACAAGAAGAAAGCAGTAGTCATATAAAATAAAGCATAACATATCTATAAATCCTTGTAGTACTTGTAGCAACACAACAACAAAAGAACTAATTAAATTACTAGCTATGTATAATGTACGTATTGCTGTGGGCTGGCACCCCGGTTTTCGTAAATTCGGTTTTTTTTTTGTTCATTCCATTAAGCGTTTGTCAATGTTGCGAGAAATTTCAAATTGTTTTATTTTCAAATAAGATTTAGTTAATGTTTTAGATTGTTTAATCTGTTTATTTTATTGTTCAGTTGTTTATATAAAAGAAAGTCAGATTTCTTTCACTCACATTTTACTTTTCATGATAGTAACCCCGAGTTTAATTGTTCTTTTGCGCCTTATAAAAATTGTTACATTTGAGCTAGGTAATTTAATTTTTCATTTTTAATTTCATTTGATTTTTTTGTTGGTACATTCAGTACACAGCAGTATGTACATTACATCCTCTAGATTGGTAAAATAATTATGTTAGCAAGGCTAACCATGTTATAAATAAACTGCTTCTAGCATCATATCACATATTCAGTCAAATAATGCTACATTAAACTTACAGAGTAACCGTATAGATCATTGTCGAACAAGTTCGAATGAAAAATTACCTATTTGATAAGTACTGAATGGTCTCACCTACTAATTAATCAAAACTTGTTAATGAAAAGCAAGGAGCACGGAACTAACACACAGTTAATCAATATCTCTTACCTCACACGTTACTTGAATTCCAAGGATTATTACCTGTGATACAGTATTGGACGTTCAATTGATTATGATTAGAAATAAAAAGACATTTGTTATTAGGACGACTTCTCTGATTAACTTTAATAAATAAATTCCACTCTGGGTGATAAATTATGTATCTTTTCAACGTATTCCAGATGTGCCAAACAAAATACAACTTAATCATAACACTTTCTTGTTATAGTGGATGCAAAAAAAAAGACTGAGCAGGTGTACCAGATTGGAATTTTCGCTTCGGTTTTATCTAAGAATTGATTCGCATTATTGTTATCTTATATCTTCTGGTCTTTTGTCGGTTCTAGAAGATCTACTAGCAGGATACCTGGTGCAGTATATAAGAATGACGAGTGTTTCGCTGAACCTCAATTGATTGTGGACGCGTTTGCCGACCACTTTTGCAGTGTCTTTCGTAGTTCATCCGTAGGTCAGCAGTTACCTAATGGTTTATCCAGCAATTGTCACTTGCATGTACCATACTTTAATGGAGAGGATGTTTGTCATGCTATGGGTTCTTTGGGAAACAAACTTACTTCTGGACCAGATAGAGTTCCAAGCTTCCTTTTGAGAGATTGTCGCTTTGTTTTATCTAAACCTCTGCTCCATATATTCAACTTAATTTTAAAAATGCCTACCTCTCCCTCAGCTTGGAAGGAAGCTAGAGTTTTCCCGGTTTTTAAGAGCGGCAATATGTCGGATGTGGCCAACTACAGACCAATTTCTCTACTATCTAATCTGAGTAAGATCTTTGAAACTATATTGTACAAATATATTTATGCTTCTGTAAGTAGTTACCTTGTTCCAGCACAGCACGGCTTTATCCCTAAACATTCTACCATCACCAACCTCTGTAGTATTTCTCAGTACATTTCCGAACACCTTGATTCTCAAGGACAGGTAGACGTAATATATACCGACATGGCTAAGGCTTTTGATCGAATTGACCACGAGATCCTGCTTCACAAGTTGGACTTATTTGGGTTTACTGACCATTTACTGTTGCTAATCCAATCTTATTTAACAAATGTTCGTTCTTCGTTTCTTATAATGGCTTCTCGTCACCTTGTCGCACTATTACTTCGGGCGTCCCTCAAGGATCGAACTTGGGGCCCCTGTTATTCTTACTATTTATTAACGACCTTCCTGATGTTATAGATTGCGGAATCTTGTTATTTGCCGATGACGTGAAGATTTTCAGTTCTGTTAAGTCTACCGATGAATGCCAGAATTTGCAGCTTAATCTGAACAAACTTTCCGGTTGGTGTTCCGCGAATGGGTTAACACTAAATGTACCCAAGTGCAATGTGGTCACATATACTCGAAAGAGATTGCCCATTTTGTTTTCCTACACCGTGTCTGATGTCCCGCTTAATAGATGCAATAGCATAAAGGATTTAGGTGTTGTGTTCGATGGTGAACTCTCTTTCAGGGAGCATATTGCCTGTATGGTCTCATCGGCTAACAAAATGTTGGGATTTGTATTGCGCATCTGTAAGCAGTTTAATAACTCCCAGACCCTGAAGACCTTGTACTACTCATTAGTTCGCTCACGTTTGGAGTATGCGTCTGTGGTTTGGAATCCCGTCTACGACGTACATAGTAACAGCATTGAGCAAGTACAAAGACGTTTTCTTAAAGTTCTTTGGTCGAGATGTTTCGGTGAATACCCCTGCAGAGGATTCCCACACGATATACTGCTCCATACCTTTGCAATGGAGTCTTTGGATGTCAGGAGGGTAAAATCTGGCCTGACTTTGGTTTATAACTTGATTCACTATAATGTTGAAAGTCAGTACTTACTAGAAAAATTAAATTTTTGCGTACCCCGTATATCCGCACGTAATACTGACATATTCTATCTTCCTCAGGCTCACACTAATTTACTGCTCAAGGCTCCTATACATTTTGCATGTGGCTCGTTTAATAAATTCTGTAGTATGAACGACATTTTTAATTGTTCCATACGCGACTTACTGAGCCAGTTGTAATCTTTCCGACTATTTTAGTACCGGCGGCGTTTTGGGGGGTAATAACAGTTACCAATCTCGTCATCGCTTTCATTGCAAAGTTATTGAATATTCTGTCCTAATCCAAGAGTTACAATATACTACAACCTTGGGCAATAATCAGCGATGTTTCAGGCTGAAATCGATGCCATTGATATATGTGCTAGAGAAACTTTCATCAGACACAAATCAATAGAAATTTTCAGTGAGAATCAGACGGTGGTGAAAGCACTAGCGGCGCATAAATGCAAGTCGAGGCTGATCTGGAGCTGTAAAAACACCCTGAACACAGTAGAGACGGCAAATAACCTATCCCTAATCTGGGTACCTGGGCACTCACTCATTCATGGCAATGAAGAAGCGGACACTCTCGCAAGAAAGGGTGGTGCGTAGCATTTTCCGGGACCAGAACCTGCCATTGGCATTACACCTACGGTAGCTAAACAGCAAATCAATGTATGGGCGCATCAGAAAGTGCACCAACATTGGAACAATTGTCCTGGTTTGGTACATGCGAAAAAGTGTATTTCGTTTAATCATGTCAGAACATATCTAGAACTTGATCGCAAAAATGTCAAAGTAATTGTTTCTGCCTTTATAGGTCACTGCAAACTCAGAAATCACTTTCACAGAATTGGACTCTCTGAAGAGACTGAATATCCGCTGTGTTTGGAAGACGAAGAGACAGTTGAGCACATCTTCTGCCACTGCCTCGTCACGATTAGAATCAATGTAATTACATTTACATATAATTATTTAATTAGTTACCACATGTGTAATAATTAGTATATTGAAGTATATCTAAGCATATCTAAAAGAAACTTATATTATTTGTGCCCTTCTATATTTTAAACTAGATCTTATCTTAAACATCATATAGTAGTTCGCATGTTCAATTATGATTACAATGAAGCTAGATAACATCGATTTTATGCATGCTAAAGAGAAGTTAACCGTTTCTTACTCCTAATGCGTTATTTCTAAAATCACTGCGATCTAAGGTTATCAAATTAGTTATTTTAGTTAGGAAACTTATACACGCATATGAGTTCCGTAATAGTTTTGCACCAACTTCGTAATATATTTTTGCTACTGTAACTATATTTAACCAAAGCTGCAAGCTCATAAAATGGTAAAAAAACGACATAAAATTTGAAAGCATAGAAAGTATATTTATGGCTATACAAGTTTCCTATACATTTCCCAGTACATCGATGTCATTAAGCCAAATACCCTGGAATCAAGAGCGCCTTCAGCTCCCTTAGCAGTTACCCCTAATTACGGTGGCGTCGGGGCTAAGCACTTGACACAGCGCGTGTTTTCAAGTATACAAGCCCTCGTCCTAACAATGATGAATCTCTGCTCGCGCTTTCCTTCCCTTATCACTTCTACTTTCAATCGGTGATTCGTGTTGTAAAATAAATGACTTATTTGATTGCCAGGATTCGTGACGAGAGACCCTTTTTTCCCAATCAGAGCCCCTGATCCTATAACTGTCGAAACAAATTTCGTAAATGGAAGCGGACTTTTATTCCAAGTCATCAATAACTTGAGTATTTTTATTTAAGAGCGCAGAGTACCTCTAGAACCTTAAGAAAACGGTAGATACTTATAATTAACTTCTTTTATTAATTGAAAACAAAATGGAAACGAATCACTGCGTGTACACCCACACACTGTAATTAACGATCTTGGTTTCATATTTCCACAGTAAAAGAACTAATTGCGTTTAAATTACGTTTTTATGCACGTATTGCCTATCTATAATTAAAAGTGAATCACGAGAGAGCTATCAAACATTCGTAATATGCATGGATGTGTGATACCTAAAATTTTAATTACAGAAATACATACATAGTTTAAAAAACCTACGTAATTATTTTTTAAATAGATGATTTGAACTTAAAGAAAGCCGAGAGCTGACAATAAATTTTCTGCAAATAACGCCGAAAGGGCTAATTGTGAAACATTATTCATAAACTCCTTTTTAGCATTACTTGCATGGAAACTATTGTGCACTACCCATATGTCTTAATTTAATTCTTTTATTTTAAAAATAGAAGTATGAGCTGATGTTTGATATAATTAATTGTTGATGAAGTTGAAAAAAAATATTTGACAAATATGATTACAACGTTATCAACTATTATTTTTAATAGGATGTTTTTTTTGTTTTCTTAATTGCTCACAGTGAAATATATACAGGTGCACACAAAATATTTATATGTACACTTGCGCCGGAAAGTAAGTTTATTCTTTGATGTGGATAAATAAATCGTGCATTATGTCGTAGTTCAAATTATTATTTCAGTATTAGTTTATTATTTGTGTGTTAAACGATAGTGCTGTCCATCTGTGCTACGAAAAAAGAACATTTTGCAACACAATATGCCAAAAAAGGAAAGAATTGACAGAAGGCGAACGTTTGGCAATATTTAGACGAAGAATGAGAGGCGAAACATATTCATCCATTGCCGCAGATTACAATACCACTGCACCTGGTGTACAAAAAATAATAAATAAAATTGAACAAATTGGAACAGCTAAAAGCAGTCGTCGGACTGGCCATCCAAGGAAGACTACGGCAGAGATGATTCGCTGCATTTTGTTGGAAATTAAAAAAAATTCATGGGTAACAGCAAAACCGCTTAAGGAAAGATTAAATTTGCCTATAGGATTAACACAAATAAAAAAACGCATCAATGCCAGAAACTTTTATGGTAGAGTAGCAAAGAAAGAGCCCATGATATCATAAGAAGCGATTGGCATTTGCAAATCTACACGCAAATAAGAACGCAGCATTTTGGGAGACGGTCATTTTTAGTGAAGAATCGAAATTTGAATGACGGTCACAAAAGCGACGAACATTGGTATGGCGACAACCAACCCAGGTACTGAAAAAAAATTCGTCAAAAGTACTGTAAAACATGGTGGAGGCGCCGTCTTAGTATGGGGATGTTTTAGTGCACGAGGGGTGAGAAACTGTTTATTGATGGAATTTTAAATGAAAACCGTTTTGTCAACATTCTTGAAGAAAATTTGTTTGAATCTGCTGAGAAAGTGGTTCTAGCAAAAACGTTTGTGTTCCAGCACGACAATGATCCCAAACACACAGCGAGGGTAGCAAACAATTTTCTTCAAGAACGTAGGATTAATGGTTTGGACTGGCCATCGCAAAGTCCGGACATGAATTTATGGGACGAATCAGACAGAAGAATGCCAAAAGACGAAAAACAAAATAACACTTTTAAGACTCCCCTTTTACGAGAATGGAAGAACATCCCTCTGGATACTATCTCCAAATTAACGAAAGTATACACGATATTGATTTGAAACTGTTTATTGTTATTTTTGAGTTTTTATTTGTTTTTTTCTCTGAATTAAACTTTTCCGCCTTTAATTTAAATAATGTAGTAGGGGTATATCATATCCTGTATTGTTATCTTTTCGTTTTATCTAATAAATTAATGTTATTATTTTCAATTATGTTTGTAGTTCAGTTATTTGTCCATATGAACCTAATAAATTACTTTTCCCTGGAATTTTTATTTTTTTTATAGGAATAAACTTACTTACCGGCGCGACTGTATGTGGAAATAAAGACAAACTATAGGCAACAAAAATGGTGACTGAAGTCATAGTTTAAATATTCTTCAATTGAGTAAAAACTAAAGTTCAACAGCACTTGTTTAGTTCGATTTACATTTAATGGATGGAGAAGAGCGAAGTGGTTCTTTGTCCCCAATAGACGACATGTCTTTGAGTTACCTGGATTCTGTAGTATAGGATTTGCATCTGGTCTCTATTGCGAGCACTATATTGATGTGTTTCGCCGTTGACTTTAAAATTTCCCTGGTTATTTAATATATACTTTAAGCAGGTAGGTATAGGGTAAGGTAAGTATTCCCTCTAGTTTGAAGTACTTCTTGCAGCTCGTTCTCTTTGGTAGATGACAGAGTTCTTATTGCACTCTTTTGTATGAAACGAACACCCTTTGATGTGGCCCAGAAGAGAATTACATAGGCAAGTCTTCTTTCAAAATTGGCGTAGTAGACAATTTTTGCTATATTGTGAATTGTTATGGCTTTCATTCTTCTTATTGTGTGTATCGCTGATGTACGAGTCTTTGCAAGTTCCTGTATATGTGTTTTCCAGGAAAGTTTCTTATCCAATGTCAATCCCCAACATCCAATGGTACCTGTCTTTACTGTTTCATTTTTTGTAGAGAACATCAGGTGTTATGTCATATTGTCGTTTTATTTTAGATCGTTTGCTTCGAACCATTTTTTTTGCATCTGTTATTACCGTTGCTGTTTAGAGTGTCTGGATTCTACGAGTGCTTTTACCAGTTACCAGGAACGAGGTATCATCAGCATACAATCAAGTTTGTGCATGCATAGGTGATAAGGTAAATCGTTAGTGCACATTATAAATAATAATGGATCGAGTATCGATCCTTGAGGCACACCTTGCGATATGGGTTTCAAAGAAGACCTAATATGTAAAAGCTCCACCATTTAATACCTTTCCAATAGACAAGATGACATCAATTTGTGTTATGCCCCTCAAATACCATAATAATAGAGTTTATTAAGGAGAATCTCGTACCTGACCATATCGAAGGCTTTGGTTAAGTCACAGCAAGTAAGTTCCACCAGTTCTTGATTGTCATAGGCATCGATAATCCTTCCGACTACTTCCAGGACGTCGGTAATGATGCTTTTCTTCTTTCTGTATCCGTGTTGCGTATTTGTTAACTAACAATTTTTTCCAAAGTATATCGCTAATCGAGCTGCAATAATTCTACTGGCAATTTTTGATACGACAGGAGGAATTGCTATGGGCCGATAGTTTGTGCAGTCATCCAAATTTCGTTTTCCGTTTGGTAAAAATTCCCTCCTTAAAAAATTCGTTTATTATTCTAGTTAAAGCAAACGCAATTTCTTGTCCAATTTCCTATATAACATTCATTGGAATCCCGTAAATGGTCTTTATATTATCAAAATTTTAATAAATAAATTCATGTTAGTGTATTATACAAATGTATTATGAAATTAATGAATTGCAGGTCTGCAACTCATAACAATCAGACACAAAAAATTTCGCAATATATCCTGGAATAGTAATTATCAAACTTTATTGTTGCAGATCTTCAACTGCATTAAGTTCGCAGTGCATTTTCCGCTTTGCATCCACAAGATTAATATATTATACCTATGTATGTCCTGAATTAATAAAATATGCAAATAATAACACGAACTCAAATTGAACAATATAACACCGGGTATGTAACACGAAGCAAGCAGATCTAGGGAAATTAATCAAGGAAAACGTGCTGGAATATAAACCGACCTAGTTGCCAACGACCGACGACGACGTCCTAACAACTGGTGCAGTGGCAAGACAGCCCACTATTCCGCTGTATAGTTCATATTATTCTTATTCTCATAGACGCTGTGTATTCGTGTTCTAGCCGTGTCCGTCGCGGAAACTCGAATGCGGTTTCTTCCCGGGCGTACAGTTTAGAACCAGGACTCCGGGAACTCGGTAAACCTGTTTTTCAAATCACTGTGTTATTGTGTGCTGATGTCTCAGTTTATTCCAAAGTAAAAGAAATTGTTGTTCTATTTAAGAGTGCGTAATCACTGGATATTTTAAAAGAATGAGCATTAGGCCTGGTATAAGCAGTAATGCTGTAAATGTCCGATAAAATCGCGGATATAATATCCGAGTTTAAAACCTCCAACTATGCAAATCTAGTATCCAAATCAACTTTTCTGGTGTTCAGGTCCGGACTAACTATCGGGATATCAAGATCCTAGACTTTTACATTTTTGCACAAGATTTACATCTCAATATTTCAAGTTGTATATTCACTGAGTAAACTTATAATTGCACTGAGAAAAAACACTGGTCGGTATATTAATAATCTACATTTATTGAGTGAATTTTTATTTGCACAATGAAAACTGTTTCAATCTTATGATAAAATATTTACAATCCCTGATTAAGCACAAGATTCATTAGAGAAATAAATACGTTATCATTATTATCACAAATCATTTTACAATAGTGCAAGGATAATATCTGTTATAGTAAATACCTTTTCATACGTGCAATAAATAATTTTGTTGATAATATGAATACGCATTATTATTTTTTACGAAAACTTTCCTAAAATTATTCATCATATGAACGTAGTAAAGTATTAAATGATATTCTGTCCGTTGTTTTAATGGCTTGCAATTTACTGCAAGAAAAGTATGTGTTACGATAGCTAACTCATTTACTATATACAGGGTGTTTTGAAACATCGTTTAAAGATTTTAAGGGCATGTAGTACGATCGAAAATAAGGTTAAAAGTCATAATAAACATATGTCCACAAATTAACTGTTTACGAGATAATAGCGATTTTATCGCAAATGCAGAATAAGTTTGCTTTAGCGGTTTTTCGACTTTTTTTCAATGACTTGTTTTTCATCTCGTTCGTCAGACCAATTTTAAGGCACTAAGGTCGAAATATTCTGTTGAGTTCTTGTGGTCAACTATAAATCACAGATGTACAGCAGCTTATGTAGACTTTATAGAATTTAAAAACGGTGTACCAAATACGGTAAAGTATTTCGTCTAAAATAACGGAATAAATACAAATACATTTGCGATAGTGAGCGTATAGTGAGATATATTTTCAGGTTGTCCAACAATGAACCCTATAACATTTCTAGTAAAAGGATTTCTTTTTATTGAATTAAATGAAAAAATATTGCTGTAGTGAAAGATCCAGTTTTCGCTAGAATATCTGTACATTACCATACATATTTATACCGGGTATTTCCCTAACAAAGGTGGTACCTAGTTATATTAACAGTTATTCTCCTAATAACTGCTGTCGGGTATTTCATTTCTACAATTTCTAATTTGCTGCTTGTGGCTACTTTACTACCCAAACATTCCTCCCAAATACTAGGATTTGTATGGAAGCGATATCATGTCATTTCTCTTTCTCATATTACTAATCTAGTGGAATTGTAGTATACCTTTGTTGCATAATTTATTATTTCCTTTATTTGCTTCTATTTAGGTATTATAGCTGCTGTCTGGATGCAAATAATTTACTATCTGGATATCCGGATTTTTATGTTATCCAGATCCGTTATCAGAAACCTAGCATTCGGACCCCTTAGCCAAAGCGCTGGATCCGCAACCACTTTCCGAAACCTCGTATCCATGTCCACAATCTATCGCTATCAGAAATCTCGGGGTCGGATTCATAATGCAGATACATACTTATATGTTCTATAGAGTTTATTGCGTTTTTATAAGGTATTGAATAAAATTCAAATATTTGATGTGTAATACTCAGTGTATGTTACACAGATAAGGTACCAGCATCTGTTTTCTAAGTTCATGCCATGTGAACTTACGTAATTTATTATACAAATTTGCTTATAAAACAACAACTACCAATTTATTAGGAGCGTGCTCTTTATGAATAACTACGCTCTAGGGACATATAAAATGATAACTGGATATTATGACCCTAAAGCAACATATGTATGTACTCACGTGTGTGTGACTGTATTTCATCTCTTCCAAATGGATGTTTCCTGCATGGTATTTATTTTAATATTTGATGAAATGCGCAATCTGATGCAATTTTTTGTTAAACTTCTTACAGAAATTTTCGTTTGCTAACTCAGACAAGGAACATATAATAGAATAGAATTACTATTTAATTCTATTCTATATGCTAGTCATGAAATTTTGAAGTTACCGCACACCTCTATATATCATTTATGTAATACTTGGAAGTAAAGTATACATTAAATATTTCTATCTACAAATACTTGAATAATTGATCGTCTAATAGAAACTATTAAACCAACTTTCCAAATATAATCTTTACGAAATTACGGGTGTATACAGGGCGATTTTAAAGTACGCGATTTTAAAGTAACATAACTAAATTATAAAGACAAAAACAATTGTGTGTATAATTATGCACGAAAAAATTCTAAAGGTGACCTTATTTTTAAAAAGTGTCAACTGTTGAGGACTGCGTAATGTTTTGAGGAAGGTCCGTTCCTGTTTACGATACTTAAGCATACGCAAATAGACCACATAACGTATAGGATAAATTTCGTTTGTTTACTATAAGAATATCGATGACCTAAACCGTCGGAACTAGTAAGCATTGAGAGCGTGCAACGATATTTAAGAGTATCGGTGCCCTTCAAAGGACTTTGTAGTTCTTCTACAAGGGAATTTTATAAATAGCAGACAAATTCCATTTTAAATATTAATTAAAAATCTAAACAGGGCGTTACAATAGCAATGTAATTCCTCCCAGGATATTCCTTTAAAGTACTTGCTTTTTACACAATAACCTATAACATATGTTCGAAATGTTCGCCATTACTGTCAATAAATGCCTGTGTGCACGATGAAGTAGATTGCATGCGCAATAGTTCTGTTAAATCTGCAACATTATTTACCTGTATTACATACTAGTTGCTTCATAAATCCCGCAGAAAAAAAAAAACATTACATGGATGAAAATCTGGCAATCGCGGTGCGCATGTAACTGGTTCATTGCGCCCAAACCATCTTCAACGAAAGTTTTGATTAAACTAATATGTTGCAACGGTCACGGTATGAGGTGATGCACCATCGTGCACGAACCACATTAACATACATTTAACAAATCATTGTTTAGGAAATTAAGATAATCATTTCCATTTAATCTAGAAAGCAAAACTTATAGTCCTACTAAAATATCACCTACAATGGCCTACCTAATGGCATATGGATTTTTATCGGCCCACAGATGAGATTTATGAACATTAAAAGTACCTTCGCTGGTAAACAATGACTCAACACATTCAAGATTAACTTTTGCAAAACTCCACTCTTCGTGGTGGATCTTCAGGATGCAAGGCTTGGACGCGTAGAGGATATAGCCCCTGCTCGCGCAAGGTTCTTCATACTATTTCAGAAGATACATTAAACTGCGAAGCAACATGTCTAGTGCCTGAGGATTTTCTTTAACGGGTTCTAAAATTGTAGGCTTCAAGTCAAGCACACAACGACTTCTAGCACTTCCACATTGATGAACCTGAATCTTAAAAGGGCCATGATCTCTGGGATGTTGAACTGTGACCGTTAAAGTTCGAGCTTCGGGTATCTGACGATCTGGGTAACGGTTTCGGTACAACCGACGAGCTGCCTCAGCATTGCCTTTCGCTTCACCATGCTTTAATACTATATCAGTTGATTCGATACTTATGTATCGTGGCATTTTGATAAACGAAAAACAAGTGGAACTAAGAGGAGAGTACCGCAGACCGTTGCGTTACCCCGTAAAATAGCACCACAGGCACAATAGGTAAACTTCTAATCACGCTGTTGCATTCATTAGTCAAACAAGACTAAGCATTTCTTCGACCTTTTCGAATGGCTGAGCCAAAGCCACTTCATCGGCTTATGGTTGAGGTGAAAGTATTTCGATTTCCGTAGTAGATGTAACTGCATTTCAGCAGTTCTCAAACAAGAAAAAATGGTTTTTTTAAAAGGATTAATATTTTTTAAACCACTTAGTCTGGAAAAATACAATCTTCTTTTCGGGGTCAGTGACATGTGTTTTAGCTATATTTTGAGTTGCCGCAAGTATGTTTTAATCAAATGATACAACCTTTTAGTGCAGCAGTTAAAAACTCTTCATCTAAACAACAAAAAATTAATTTTGAAACGGACTTATCCAACCTATATAACGTGCGCTTTAGTTCGCATGTTTCCTCCACTATTCTCGTCCCGCCGTACCGATACCAATCCACTAATATATATTTCACTTCGTTAAATGATGGTATTTTCATACCCACCGTATAATTAACTGGTAAAGACGAAACTTGATTATACGTTGCTTTATCATAAACCGGTGATTTAAAGGGACAGATATAAAATTCCTGATATGTATCCCAGTTGTAATTATTTTATCGGAAACTTATAGGCGATTTTCCATTAATGTTTTCACTATAAATACTGGATAATGCCATTGGTATGCATATGCAATGTGAATTTATTAAATACCCCTTTCTCCACCATCTCATAATGCCATAGGTTGATAATATGGTAATAAGGCGTTTACATTATTTGTATACATGTTAACTTATACTTTAGTATACACATTCACTTTATATCGAAGTTAAAATGAAAATGCGTGTAGATATCAGTGCTACTCTAACAGCAGATTAATGGTGTGATTTTATACATATCTATAGCACCTGGATGGTTATCTGTAAGGAGTTAAACAACTAAGTATAATCGATACTTGCTTACAGATTATAAAATACAATACTTCACAAATAACTTTACTTTCATTTCTTTTATTTTGAAACGCTGTAATGGGTGTCTGTAAAAAATGTACAAATATGTACTACATACTTCTTAAATCAAAATAAACCAGTCAAATAGACTGTCACTCATTGATTTGCATAAAACTTGGCACACTTATAGAACCCCACTTTATTGATCACAGTTAGCTAACGGTTTATTTAATTTTAACACATACAATCCTGTAAAAATATAGAATATAAATTTTTACAAGATTGTGCTATTTATTTTCAATTGGGACTTTCTTACGCTACAATGTATACCTATATAATACAACATACATCCGCAGAGGTAATTTTAATAATATTAAGTAAACACCATACAAATTTTATGTATTTAGGGTGAACGGAGACAACAAACTAGTGTGTAGGGTTTGTCAGAAGTGTTTCGACCAAAATAGACATTTGAAAGATTTTCATAGACAACAAAATAAATAACGCACATAAAAATTCGCCTATTATTAGATGTATGTCTTCATTTAACACTGTTTGCCCTTCTGTTGATATTTTCAGTATATCGTTGTTTTCATTTGGAAAATTTTTAAAATTTACTTTAATTAATGCGCAATAACGGTTTCAGTTGTCTGGGGAATTGGTTGGTTTCTGGATTATTAACTTGTTTTTTTTTTCTCTCTTTTTTAAGTGTATTTTCATAATTAAATGTAATTACATTAAGCCAGTGGAATGTATATTTTTAAGTTGTTAAACATTTCTGTGGATAGCGGTTCTGGGTTCGTCCCGTTGCTATCCCTAAGAAAGTAAATAAAATAAATAAACTAGAAAAGAGCAGGCTTCAGCATGTCCAATGCGCATTACGTCCCGAATGGCACAGAAAACCATTTGGATTTTATGACGGCAAAAAAGGCATTTGAACAATATCATGATGTAAGTGTCAAGGAACCTATTTTAAATTTCAGGAGATATGTCGACACCTAGAGAGGAATGGGAAATACAGGAGTAGATTATGTGCATTATTGAACGTTTTTGGTGGTAAAGAGTGTATACTGGGTGTCCCAGATTCAATGTTACAGATAATATCTAGCTAATTTGTACAGATATAAGATCGAGCAAGGCGTAGATGGAAATGCTTTGCAGAATCCTTTTAAAACTACCCTCAGTAAACCATCCTCTAAGAAACCTACCCTAGGGCATTTTTTACGTATCAATATAACAAATAGTTACTAATATCAGACACATCACAAACTGTTGGTTTAAAATTGGTTGTACATATACAAACGTATAGGTTGATTTGTGCATTGCCACAAAAAATGCGTGTCTGGGTTTGTAGATTCGAACTTGCAGATTCAGATATTTATTTCAACCTGCAAAAATAGTTTACGTATAGTTGAATACGTAGTTGTTATTCAAAATGCCTTCTATTTTTTCTCCAAATAAATGTGTTGATATATTATTAATATATGGAGAGTGCCATCAAAACTCTAGTCGAGCAGCAACACTTTATGCAGAGCGATTTTCTAACAGGATGGTATGTACCATCGCATATGGCAATCCATCGTATTGAAGTTAAAATGCAAACGGGCTCATTTCCATCCAATTTAAAGCATTCTTATCATGTATCACCAATTAGAACAGAGAAAAATGCAAATAAATGTTCTGGCTTACGTTGGACTGCATCCACATATTTCAGTTAGAACTGTAGCAGAAGATATAAGATAGAGAATAAGTAACTCAACGGTACAGAGAATGCTAGCGTTTCACAAATATCATCCGTTTAAACTTCACTTGTTGCAAGCATTATGGTCTGCAGATTTTGAACAGGATACTGCTGTACAGTTAAACGATAAACCCCATAGTAACAATAACATTTTGTGGAGTGACAAGCTACGATTTCATAACATTACGGTGGAAAACTGCCACAACTGCCATTAATGGGCTCCAGAAAATCCTCAATGGTTGCGTGAGGCTCATTTTCAGATAACATGAGGTGTCAACGCTTGGTGCAGATTATTTAATGGACGTATCATTGGTTCATACAATAAAGTAAGTAACCCAAGCAACATTGAGTATCGTATAGTAAACGGTCAAATGTCTTCTGCATAAACGTTAAATAACCGTTTATAATCCCAATATAGTTAAATAAACGTTGAAATACAGTTTATAATATACCATTTATTTTTCACGATTATTCAATGTTTATGGTGTTGCTTGGGAAAGTAAATAACAGATTAGTTTTTGGTATAGGTAATTTAAAGGTAACGGAATTATGGGATGAACATTAAGGTACGTAAAGTCAAATCTCGACAGTAAAGCAATGCAGTCAATTGCGCCGTTCAGTAGCTTCCAAATAAATTGCGTTCCATGCCTTTCTCCACGTTTCTTCAAAGACTAAAAGTTCAGGCATTGTAACAAATGGTGGTAATCAGTGCCCCTAATAGTATATTGTCCATCTGCTTTAAAAATAAGGTATTTTAAAAATCTCGGCTGTATTCGTTCCAATATAAGTTGAAGGCAGATATAATAGGGTAACCAGACAGGTAAACAGTATTCCAGGTAGCTAACCACGAAAGAAAATCATACTGTTATATATAACTGCAGATTATTGAAATATTTTGTGTTACGTATAATAAAACCAAGTCAAGCAGACGTTTTCAGAGCAATATTTCGTATATGTGGAATATCGAAAGTTACTCAAGGATCTTTGAAAATGTCATTTTTTGAGAATCTGGTTTCGCTAATGTAATATTCTGATGGAATTGTTTTCTACTTACGAGTGTATGTGACTGATACTTTTGCAGTATTCTGTAGGTTATCTTTCAAGCACCACTCAGAACGTAGGTCCAAATTAAATCATATACACTGGATGTGGTTGTAGTTCTCAACATTTGCGTAAATTTTCAAGTCATCAGCATACGCTAGTATTGGACAAGTAGGTTTCTCGAATAAATCACTCAAATATACTAAATAATAGTGGATCCTAATTAGAGTATTGAGGCAGTCCGGAAAGTGAATAATATTCCTTGGAACGATAGCCATTATGGAAAATAGTATCAAGGGCCCTTGAAAAATCCATGTAAATCACATCCATCTGCCTGTGGTTGTCAATTTTTTCAATAACATATTGAGTAAAAGTTGTCAGATTGGTAGGTGTGGATCTGCCTGGTAAAACTCCATGTTGGTATGTTAGAAACTGCTTAATATTAAAATACATGTTGGAGTAAATAACCTGTTCAAGCACCTTAGTAAAATTAGAGTTGCAGTTTGTTAACAGTGAGGAATTGCCTTTTTTGTGAAGAGGAATCAGCCTAGCGCGTTTTCAGAGATTCGGGAAAGTGTCCGTTATAGCAAGAGAGATAATAACTGAAAGTGGTTCAGCAAGCACAAATCGCGCATAACGTACGAAGAAGCTGGGTAATCCATCGTCTCCAGAAATGTCTTTTTCAGATAATTTAAACATTATTGTTACTATCTCATCTACAGTGGCAAGTGGCATAGAAAAGAGGTTTGAAACATAACCAGCAATTCCTTCAGAATCATCAGTGTTGTTACAAGACTAACCCGTGAGAAGTTTTCCGTAAAAGCATTCCTGTTCTTGTTGATCCTTTCATGTTATGTAAGAATAAAAATAATTCTTTGAGGTTCGTATTATCTTTTCTTGTACTTTAGGTAATTTTCATAGGCAGCAAAGATTTCAGTTATGCAATCTTTTAAATTCTTCATTATAGTGATGACTATTTGATGACTTCCAACGATCTCTAAGTCGGCCGGAGGAAGTACTAGCGGTTTCAACTCGGATACTAAGAAGTATATACCATGGACAAAGACAGTGGAAGTCTACGAGTAAGAGTAAGTAATCTTATTTGGAGATTTCTCCATATTTCATAAAGAAAACTTCTTTAATTGGCTAATTACTTACCTATTCGTATTTATTACTTATATACTTTTTTTATTTATTACTTACTTTAAACACCCTTAGCCTAAGATAGTAGCTTCCCAGGTGAATAAGAAGGATAGATAACAGTAGCCTGGACCATGCATTTATTTAACTTACATATGGGCTTAATATGTATATACAGTGTAATAATGTTACATAATAGAATATTCATAGATACTAAATATCTGGAGCGAATTATATATTTATATTCACTTGGGTAATTAAGAAATTATTTTCGTTCGCTCTTCAAACTAATTCACTCAAAGTTTTAAGCATTTCCGCCATTCTAAGTTCCTTAGTGGACTTTTTTCTTTGTTATTTCCCCCCAGTGCTTCCTCTACGAGGTCGTGCGGAAGATAGACAGCGCGAACTTTACGCTCTCTCAGGAAACCTCTTGTCCCTGCTGTAGCTCAGAAGCGTATCGCCACACTAGTTCAGCTTGTTTTTGCGAAACAAACTTCTAGCCAATTGAAATTTGACGTCTCTTTTTTTGCGTGTGCCGAAACTCCTTATCGAGTTGTGATTTCCTTAGTTAGTCGGAACTTCAGCTGTCGATGCGCCACTTATACGTATTCCTTCCAGTACTGCGGAAAGTTAACTAGTAAGCTTTTTTCACTTCCCTTCCAATTCTTCTCGCCTCATTCTCTGGTTTTTGTCTTCGCAAACGCCACTAGTAATTTATCAATCTAGTATCAATTTCGCCTAGAACTCGATTAGTTTTTCTGGGCGTGTAATGTAACTGTTACGGGATAAAAGATTTATGTAGTTCGCGTTCCTTAATTAACTTTGTTTATTCAGAGGCCGTTGTAGACAATTTATCGCTGGACTATTGTAGGTCTCGAATGGACACGAATTGTTTTCCACTTGATGCTGGTCTGCAAAAAACTAATTACACTAATGGGGAATTCATAATAACATAAGAAATTGATCAGTTATCAGATTTTTCGCCTTCAATTATCACTTGATTGTATTAAATAGTGTAATAAAAATTATTGCAAACTAATATCAGTCGACACCTCAAATTGTTAATTCTATTATTATTAAACAAACGAGTTATTATTGTATAAATACAATGTTCCGTTTTCTAGAAAAAAAGATAATACACTCCGCCAAAAAGTATCGCATAATTTAGTTTTGAATCATAAAAGTATCGCATAATCTTTGTTTGTAGCATAAAGTTGTAAATATACTTTAATGCGCTCTAAGATATAATTTCTATGATTGTTTAAATAAAATACAGGCCAAATAAAAACAAGAACTCATACTTGAGATTTTTATTAAAACAAGAAATTATAATTTTGGAAAGAAAAATGTCATAACAGTAGCTTTTAATACTGAGTATTGCCACCTCTGGCTCTTATGACCGCTCGCATACGGTTTGGCAGAGATTCGATTAACCTCCGTATATAAGCCTGATCCAAATTCTCCCACTCGTCACGGAGAGCATTTGCTAGTCCATGCAGGTCCGCTGGGGCAACATTTTGGGTTCGTATCCGTCTGTGAAGGAGGTCCCACACGTGCTCGATAGGGTTCATGTCCGGACTTACCGCAGGCCAATCTAAAACTGGAATACCAACATCGTTAAGGTATTCCTGGACGATTATTGCAACATGCGGTCGTGCATTATCGTGCATTAACATGAATTCGTTTCCTATAATTGGCGCATATGGTACTACATGTTCTTCTAAAATGTCCGTTATATACCTGTGGGCAGTCAGTGTACCTCTGTCTACTGGTACTAACTCTGTACGACCTGTTAAACAGATGCCTCCCCAAACCATAATAGAGCCACCAGCGAAATTAGGTCTAGGTCTGATATTACACTGCGAATAGCGCTCACCGTCTCGTCTGTACACTGAGATAGGCGTATCTCAGTGACGGTGAGCGCTATTCGCAGTGTAATATCAGACCCAGAAGGGGCTTCGATTCGAGCTTAGTAGCTGAGACATCGTAGATTGCTGATTTGGAGCTGAAAAGATTGTTGCAGAACTGGAATCAGTATTTGGAATATAAGAAAGCAGTTTATCGTACTTCAAGTAAGCGATTATTCATCTTTTGAACTTATAACCGGCGTTCAGAGCGTAAATAGTATTTCGAGGTTAGAGTGTTTTGATGGCAGTTATTTATAGGGATTTTTTGTATGTAACCAAACGTTTGTTGCTGTAAAAGGTTATTGGTAATGCTTGATTTTATGACGGGAGTTTAGCGGGAGATTTGAATTCAATCTTGATATTTAAACAAGATATATTGAGTTTAGTTTGGATTAAGATTCAAGGAATCTTATTTTTATACAATTTAAATAGTATTTGAACTTACTTACTTACCCTGAGAGAGAGAATATTCACTTTAATTGTTCATCATTTTTTATTAACTCGAAATAAATAAAGTAATTTATACAAAATTGGTTTTTATTCACTATAATAGAAGAACATCATGAATGAATAAGTAATACAGCTTTTAGTAAAGAAACAAAGATTATAACAAGTCAATTTAAGATAATAATATACTTCTTTGTTTGGAGAAGTACATCCTCCCACGTCCCAAGATTTACTAAGGATAATATCCCACCGATTGGTAGGCGGTATACTCAAAAACAGGTAGAGGGGTAGATTTCATTCGCTTGTGTGCTACAGAGGCATCTACTTATTGAGGCACAGCTTATCTGTGGAGTAAATTTAACTTTAACAGAGGACGCTGCATGTATGAAATGTTAATAAAACAGTGTTCAATTAATTTAAAATCAATTTAACAAATTATAAAAATATCTACAAGTTTCGTAGCAATATATATATATATCTATTTAAGAAATTCCTGAAGTTGTTTTAATAATGGAAATTGATTCATATAGGCTGGGCAATGTTATATTTCGAGTTTTTATATTTAATTGTAATTTGTCTGTTGAGTATAAACTATTTTTCTTTTTCTATTTCGTATTTTCTGTACTTTATATTTCTTTAAACTAGATGTTACAACAAACAAAATACCGAGATAACTATAATTACCATATACATACTTATAAGTAATAATACGTTATTGTATGGAACTAAACAAAATTACATTTTGTTTTTCAAGAACTTGTTCACAGTAATATTAAACACCGAATTCAGAAATATTTAATTACAAATTAAAATAACCCATCTGCAAATCGTAAACTAAAACTGCAGTGAATATAACTTCATAAAAATCCTCACAAATAATATTACTGGTAATCTGTTTTACTAACCCGGGAGCACTTTTGTTTCAAAGAAAAAGATTATCCCTTATCCGTATCGATATGACGACAGACGGATTTCAAATGTAAATGACAAATAAATGCTTACAACAAAAATGAATGTGAACGAAAAATAACAAGATTAGGAACAAATACTCATTTAAAAGTAATAGAAACACCTACTGAACTAAATTTGCAATAATAGCCAAGAGATTAATTCCTTTGTGCTTTAAATATGCTAAGAGAATATAATTACACCTTGCTCAACAACGATGTTCTTCTCTACTTCTATTCGGAAAATAGTATCGATATTTAGTCGTCGCAAGGGACAAGACATTAGAAAAGAAGAACACTGTACGTCAACTTTTATGGACCACTAGTATTCTGACGTGTGAAGTAACACACAAATACAAATACCCATATTCTATGAAATTTCTGACTTATTTCCTTCGTCGCTTTTGCTACTTTTAGGATCACCGTCTTAAATCAAATAGAGCGTAGCGGATGACATTCTAATATGAGGAAATAAACTTTTTTAAAACACCCAAGGGTCAATTCGGATATGTCTATATGGTTGTCCAGGAAACTCTCTGCGCTCGTATCTACTGCGACAAGAAAAGTCCTAGGCGGTTCTGGTAAATAAGTAAAATGATTGTAATGTGTCGTCCTCGGATCCCGGACTTGTTAGAGGCGACCCTTGTCACTTGTCAACCCTTTGCGTTGTTCACTCGCGTGTCTAGCGCATTCTGCGGATCTTTTGTTTGCACGGCGTAAACACATAGCTGGTGCGTCTCATCTCGCCTTTGCAACGCTTTCATTTATAATATCCGGAATTGTAGTTTAATAGCTTCAAAGGTCGATGATTTATTCTAAGAGAAGATATACTGCTATTGTTCCCTATAAGATCTTGTATATTATATTATGCTCATAGTAATAGGGTTTTATGAATTGAGGTTTGTTTATATCAATGCAGAGATTGGTCAGCAAATATAGATTTATTAGCATTTTTCCCTTTTTACGTTACTATATACACTGTTTTGTTTGCGGATGTATTCACCGTTCACGGGGCGTAACTACCGTATAACTTCCTTTTCAGTTCGTTAGTGACAGTTTTTTTAACGAAACACGGGTATGCCTTTAAATATAATTTCATGAACATTTAAACCCTTAGCACTAAACTTAACACTTAAAACATAGGACACTGCTGTACTCTGTAACCACACCTAAGCTGAAAAACTATAATGATCATTGAACTGAATACTTGAAATGTAGTTGAAGGACTGACTATGCGTGTGAATTTTTATAGGGGAAACCTGGGTACAATATATTAAATAAAGAAAAAGTAAGTATTATTATCAAAAAGTGTCATTTCTACTTTGTAACGACGTTTTTTTTTCCGGTTCCGGTTCGGCAATGATGGTATTTACTGCTTACTCTTTAATACTTTGCTTATGGGCTTTCGATTACTTACTTGTTTTTAAAATCCGTATTACTTATGCGTTGCTCCTCAAAGTAGTAGCCATGAGCCCAAGCGCAGGGGAAAGTTCAGGGTTCCATTCAGATTATGCAACGAAACAGTGAAAGTGTATCATAAATCAAACCTTTATTTCTATATAACTGGTTTAAAAGACATATATAGGAAAAAAAGGTAACTACTAAAACAAATGCATGTACAATCGCAAGCATCCGTAAATATGTACAGTGGTGAATATTAAAACATTCGCAAGGCTTCGATAATGCTTTTGAAATGCGGAAACTAATGGCTTTGTTCCGGTTAATAACATAAAACGACAATCTATATACGGTGGTCGGTCGAAAAGTACGCGGACGGTTTTCACGGGGTATGATGGTCAGATATCGGTAACGACGCTGATTTCCACAGTACGGGAATGACTCTGTAAAGAAAATCCTGAGAGCCTAAGAGGCTGTGCCAACGCAACAGCCAGAGCGGAGAAAATCCATAAAATGTCTGTGTTACGCCAGTAACCCTTCTCAGCGCAACAATCCGGCCGAGAATAAGAAGCTCGACGTGTATCAGAAGCCTTGCCGACACATCAGCCAGGGCGAACGGGAAAATGTCTGTGTTACGCCAGTGAGCTTTGCCAGCGCTGCAATTAGACGGGGAATAAGAAGCTCGACGTGTATCAGAAGCTTTGCCGACACAACAGCCAGAGCGGACTGGGAGGTGCTCGGGAACTCTCTGTCTCTTTGTGCTATTAATAATGCAATAAAACTATTAATGCAAAATAAACTTAAATCTTAACACTGAAATAGATTTTCCCATGGAACGTCGCGTTACAGCTTCTGTGACTGACATTAGTTTCATTTTACCTATTATTTTTAGTAGCTGTAGGAGTTTTATACCAATTAATCTGTACCTAAGCGGGATATCATATTTATATGAATAATTATGTAATATGTAGATATGTTTTTCTTTATAAACTAATAATATTTTTATAGTTTTTACTTATTCAGACTAAATATCAACTATTTGCCATTACTCATGCCAAAATTTATAGCAACTGGTACAAAAGTTACGTAGTTATAGTTTTTTGGCAGAAAAATGTTGATTGGAACCATACGTTTTCGTGTACCGCGTTCTTAAGAACACCACTTTTGTGAGTAACAAGAAACTCGCAAGAGAACTCCTCCTTCAGGGTTTCTATTAATACAGGTTGTTACGTGTAACGTTCGTTCTTGTTTGAGCCATCTACACCAAGTTATCAGCCGTATTTACAAGGTAGGCACTACTATTACTATTAGTAGTATCTACGCAGACACCTTGAAAAGCGAGTAATTTACCCCATGAACTTATTCCACCACGTGACGCAACGTGATATTTGGTGGAGGCGCCGCGTGGACCGGTGTATCTGTTCATCTACCAATATAAATGTATTGGTTACGATTATATAAATATATTGTCCACCAAAATTTAAGCGGATAACCATCATATTACGATAGCTTAAAAGTCTCTCGAGCACTTCACATATAATATAAACAGTACTGTAACGGCTTCGTAACTAACAGACTCAGCTTATTATTTACTCATCCCAGCATGCAAGTGGATTAGTTGCAATTATATACGTTATAACGTCTTCCACCATAACTCTGAAGTAATAAGCAAATGAGCGCGGTTGATAAGAAATAATGGTCCTATCTCCTTGGGAACATCCATGACTTTGGTAGAAACGCTCATGTGAGTGGTGCTAGCTTAAGTGTTTCAGATTTATTAATTAGGTATGTAGAAATTTAAATAAACAAGTAGACAAGCATTCAGTTAGTTGTAAAAGTATAGTTAAAGATTTGAAGTTTGATTTATGGGTGCTGTTAAATTGATCTTTCTTTTTTTTTCTTCTTGTTTTGTATTACTTTTGCATTATTTTTTCAGACTTTCGGAGTAGAAATAGTGTTAGGATATACAATTAATGTACGAACACTGGCTAGGGGTCTCTCTGATAGGATAATCCATGCGGACTAGGAGTTAGGAGTCTCTACGGGAGTTTTTATTTCTAAATGTTGTTACGTGTGAGATTCTTTCTTATATCAAATTATTAGGCATATTTACAAGGCAGATACAACTATCATTTTATGATAATTAGTAATAGCTACGTAGGCACCTATCAGTCGTATTTCATAGAATTGGCCAAATATCAGGTTAAATGATATAGATTATTATACACTGCTCCTTCCATAGCACTTTTAATTAAGACGATCTTTTCTAAATTTGGAAGTGCTTTTCCCGAATTATTTAGTATTTGATAATTAAATCCAAACAGCTACCTTGCTGTTCTCGCATATGTAAAACGTGCATTTCTAATGAATGTACTTCCGCTGTTTAAACTAACTTAAGATATTGAATGAGCGAAGCTATTTATATTAAAAAAATACCTTTACTTTGTATATCTAATACAATTACCTTCTGTTAAGTGAAAGTCCTTTAAAAAATTTTAAATTATGGAACAACCGACGTCAACGTGGTTATTAATTTAAAAGTCGCTAGGCCCAATCGTACTGAAAAGTATCGTTATGATGGTTTAATAATTCCTCAGCACTTAAAACCCTCTTTGACCCTTTTCGTTAAAGAAACGATAAAGTTTGTGTTGACTTTGCTTTAATGAAGGCAACATTATTTCGCAAAGTTTCAGGCTTTAATGCATTGAAAACTGACATTAAAGCTCATTGAATTAATGATCTTTAAGATTTTGAAAATATATTGCGATCTTAAAATACTTATAAGACCGCTTCTATTTATATAGTTAATACTTACCCAAACACGTATTATAAAAAACATCCCACTTTTTTAGTTCTTATCCCTTTTGTGTTAATTATATCCTCCCACCTTGCTTTTTCTTTCATAAAAAATCATTACATAACTTTATAATATATTAAAAAAATATTCTAGTCAAAGCGTCGATTTTACCTATTGCAAAGACTTTTTTTAGATTCCACTAGATTTCTAAAGCAACAGCGAAAAATATGTCTATGCCCTGCCGTAATGCTTAGGTAATGGATCTTAAACGGAAGAAGGAACCTTGAATAGCAACCTGTGCAACAGAGAAACGAAAGTGCGACATAAAAAATTAGGGCCGAAGAATAATGTTGTTCGGTTATCTCTTCCCTTCAGACGTCCTGCAGCAGTATACAGCATCCGACATAACTCGCGGTACTGTATTTGTTATTATCGCAACAGTCGGTGTCTGAAGTTTCCAGTGCCTAATTGGCTGATAAGAATGCGCCAGCCGTCCAGACCGAATACCCGGAAACCCTCAATTCAACACCCTCTCTAGGCCGGTCCGTCGCCTTCAGATGGCTGGCCGACCGAAGATTCCTAGTAAATTGTATCTGTTCCGGATGTACTTATCTCTATTTATAAAGAAGAATGAATACATTGAAATAAATCCTGTATATTGCTAGTATAAAATGAAGGATGTGCAGACTCTAAGGGCGAAAACTGTATTACGCTATTATTTTTCAATTCAGAAAAAAATCTTTTCTACAAGCGTTTTATATAATTCAATGTTGCACACCTTATCAATATTTTTGGCTATACAGGATGTTCCTAAAATAGTCAAACGCATACCTGTACCGTTATCTTAAATGGAACAGCTGATACATTATGCCAATTTTCAGTTCTCAGTAAAATTGAATTGTTGCTTATTTTAATTACTACATACTTAGTTTAATGCTAGTTTAATGACATTATCACCGATATAATAAATTGTATAAAACTGTTTATGGTACAAATGAATATTCGCTTCATTTTAATGGTCGGTAACTCCAACTTGATCGCACCTTATATTTTCGTTTGTGCCAAATTGTTATTCATGTAAACTTCTTTCAATTCATATGAAACATTAATAACATCTCATATATAATTTTTTCTAATTTTACGAATTATTTTATAATGTCATATAAATTAATAGTTATTTACGAACCAAGTGCGTGAAATCATATTTCGCGAATGAGTGACCAGTTTAAAGCGCGAGCCGTAGGCGAGCGCTTTATGGACACGAATTCGCGAAATGTTTCACGCACGAAGTTTGTACAATATTTTTTGTACGAGAACTATAATAATAATACATATTGTTAAATACGTTATTGTTTATGACACACTACTAATCTCCTGATATTAATTGGTTGGCAGTATTGATTATTTGAAGTGACATTTAATTTAAAATTGTCAAATTCAAAAAATTTCATACAAAATAAAAGCCTCACCAACAACATGAATTCTGATAATGAAATGCAATGTACACCGCCTGAAATTCGCGAAGCTGCCAATATTGCAGTTGATAATTTATTACCCATAAAATCAAAAAACGTATACAAAAACACTTATACTAAATTCGTAACTTGGGCTAGATCTAAAAATATACAAAAATACTCCGAAAATTGTTTATTAGTTTATTTTCAAAATTTACAATCAAATAAATCATTATGGTCCACTTATTCTATGTTAAAATCATGCTTAATAATATATGATAATACGGATATATCTAAATATGCAAAACTCATAGCGTATTTAAAACAGATAACGAAGCAACATCAGCCTAAAAAATCAGCAGTATTAACCGAAGAACAAATTACTAAATTTATTGCTGAAGTACCAAATTCTTTGTTCCTACTAATGAAGGTAAAGTCATTTCCGTATATTTAAATTCCATACAACACTATATGTATTTATAGGCTGTATTAATATTGGGTATTTCTGGAGCGTGTCGACGTGAAGAACTTTGCAAAATGTCATTGCGAGACATAGAATTTAAATCGAATTTAATTATCGTAACAATTCCAGAAACTAAAACAGGTAACAGCCGTACATTTGCTATCATTAAGCCCGAATGGATTGCATTAATTCGGCAATATGCAAATTTAAGACCAGACAGCCAGCAGCGATTCTTTTTAACATATCGCAATGGCAAGTGTGTTTGTTTACCTGTTGGTCTTAACACAATTGGCAAAATTCCAATGCGAATAGCTGAGTACCTTCAGCTTGATAGCGCAAGTAACTTCACAGGTCACTGTTTCCGAAGGAGTTCAGCGACATTGTTGGCAAACCGAGGAGGTGACTTGCTTTCAATTAAAAGGCATGGTGGATGGAAATCATCTACGGTTGCAGAAGGATATATCGAAAATTCTCTGCATAGTAGAATTCAATTGGCTAAAACAATGACCCCGTTAGAGATATCGACTCCGCCTGCAACTTTTTCGACATCTGAAATACAAGATATATGTAATAATACAATCAACGTTACTCTACCTTCGCAATCAAGATCAATTCAAACAAACCAGTTAATCCCTGGGGTATCGATCTCTGGTTGTCAAAATTGCTCAATCAAAATTTTTAATAATTGTTCCGTTTCAATTTCTGAAAAGAATGAATAATGGTAATTTATATAATATTTGTTGCTGTTCTGACATTGAATTACACACGTTCCAAATATAATAATTTCTATTTCATTTCCTTTTATTTTCATAGAAAAACAGCGAACTGGGTAGCATATTATTAAGATTAGTGATTTATGATTTTAATATGTCACTAAATTAATCAAGTTCCAGGAAGTACCAACTTTACTTTTACGCACTCGTGTTTAAAGTGACTTTTTACGCACGCAAATTGAATCGTGCAATGACAGGTTTTGATAAGCGAGTACAAAAAGAAATTTTGTCTTAATTTCAAAGCAAATGTTGATATATCACTCATACTCTTTCACCTGCTATTAGTATATACAGATATGCTCAAATAAATTAGACACCTATACTTTTTGCGAATAATCAAAGTAAAGTGAGTACAAAATAAAACTTTCAATTTAAATCCGTTATAAATAGTATTTTAAAAAAGAATCTTAATAATTTGTCGCATTTCTGTAGGCTTTTAATACAGTTGCAATACTCTTTTCAGTGCGTAAAAAAACTGACGTTTCAGAAACGTGAACATGCATAAAAATCTAGGAAATGTATCTATATAAACTGTTGTAAAATCATAAAAACGAATACCTAAACACTTAAATTAACTGCCGCAGATGTAATGCCAAAACACGAAATGAATGGTAAACCATAGAGATGTCTATTACTTTTGAACATAGCTTTACTCTTTCTTACTTTTCTACTTGAATTAGATGTGTTACTGAACTTATACATATCAGCTATGCTTAAATGTCATCTCTTTGTCAACATCTCTATGATTTTACAACAGTTTTTGCAGATACTATTCCTAGATCTATTAAATTTTTATGCATGTTCAGGTTTCTGAGACGTCAGTTTTTTAAACACTGAAACTGTAACTGTATTAAAAGCTTACAGATATGCGACAAATTACTAAGAAATTTTTTATTAAAATACTATTTATAACGCTTGTAAATTAAGAGTTTTGTTTCGTATTTACCTTACTTTGATTATTCGCAAAAATATAGGTGTCTAATACATTTGAGTATATCTGTATGTATTCGACTTTGTTCGTATAATGCAACATGTCATCCAGTAGCACTGATAAGTCTTGGTAAGGTGAAACGTGTCTGTCAATAATGACTGTTGCATATCAAATTTCGATATTCTTGTTTTTGTTACAAATACAGCATTTTCCTCAACATCACAAAATATAGAACTTTCAGCTGTCCAAAAATGTTTACGTAAGTTAAAAATAAGAAACAAGGTTTCTGAAACTACAACATTAACTAAACTTATTGTTTGAGGTGAAACAGATTGGTTCGTCAAATAAAAGTAAAATGACACTTCTTTAATTTCCTAGGAAAGAATATTCTAATACATCCTCTTTAACTAAATCTACAATCCAGATGTGCAATAAACATAGCGGATTAGTGAAGCCAAACAGGCACAAGTGTAGTTCACAAAGCCGGTTATTTACATTACAATGAATTTATCGATAACCTGGGCAATAACGAAGCGGATGGGATTGCTAGACTTGGATCCATGAAAGTTCTGTACGGCACCGAACCGTTTATGAAGCCTACCATATCAATCTTATGCGAGTAGATTGAAAAATTAAAACTATCATCAACATTTCATTAAAGCCTGGAATGACGACCACAACGCATGCCGTCTTTCCAGGGACACTTTATCATACTCCGATAGGCAAACGACATGAAATTAGCTAAAAATGTCCAGGGATAATCCCCGCTTAGGGGTGGAAATTCTGACCGGACACTTTCAGTTAAGCTGCAATTAGAGACCAATCCAAGTTCTAGGGGCTGGCAACTGGAAGATGAAGTATCTCAGCATGTTCTCTGCGACTGCTCTGCTTTATCATCCATCAGCAGATCAATACTTGGGGACGTTCGGCTTGACATTGTCAGCGTCAGGAAAGCTTCCCTTAAAGATGTCCTAGCATTTGTTAAGACAATAGGTCAGTTGACAACTTAGGTAGGGCAACGTAAACTGAGGAAGCATTATGAGGCTAATATGGCCCAAACCCTGTGGAGGTACGGTCATACTCTAAAAATCCAGAACGCACTCCTGTTTATTTTCTTGTTTTTAGAGGAAGACTAATTAAAGCATGAATTACATTTTTTATATAAGATCATAATAGAGTGATCTCAATATTGTAAATTTTTAAAAGGAGCTTATTGTTAACTTATTAATTATGCTAAAGGATAAAAAATTGTGAATTGTATATTCTATAAATAAGTATGTTATAATAATGTTTAGTTTTGAAATAACATTCGGATTTTTTTATGTCAACCCCCAAACACTCGAATTCAATATAATTTATTATTTGTACAACAGTTTTTTTTTTTTACAGAATAAAACTTCCTTCTGCGCCAACTTTCTAATATTAATTGTCAGAGTCTTCCCTTAAAGTTCTTTCAATTAAAAAAAAAATAATAACAAATTGTTACCTTAGACCGTACGAACTGTTGAATATATTTTAAA
The DNA here is from genome assembly GCA_949128085.1 of Cetonia aurata. Classification (NCBI taxonomy): domain Eukaryota; kingdom Metazoa; phylum Arthropoda; class Insecta; order Coleoptera; family Scarabaeidae; genus Cetonia; species Cetonia aurata. Next base: position 53,163,807 of record OX421882.1, on the reverse strand, counting down.
TAACGAAATTTGTTGAGGGAACCAATTATTAGTCCACTGAACATATTTTTCTCTCTCTATATGAATTATGCGTATAGTAAGCTGTTGGCTAATATGAGTTTTTAATTGACTAGCTCATATCTAGTTCAAATTCTCGGCCATTTTCCGATGGATATGAATATGTCGGTTGCTACTTTGTTTATGGTTTGCTAACCATAAACAAAGTCACAAGCAAAAACGGAATAATGTTGGCAATACTCGGGTTACGTAAATACTCCAGTAACACACACACATAAAAGCAAATACGATCCTTTGCCCATGGAGAATATTAATTAATATCAGCCCTTAATTCAATCAACTCAATTAATACATGACAAGCAATTATTTAGTGCCGCCATTTATTCAAGGCGGGTGCAGAAATTTGAATAAAGCCGAGAATGAATTTTAACAGTCATACCTGACCGTTAATTAAAAATCTCTAAAGAGTTCGACGCGATATTGAAGGGGCATGTAAAAAGTGGGGTGAATAATTCTCGGTTCAAACGAGTTCCGCGAACTTTTTCAATCATTTTTTGATTTATCTACTTTTATTTCGCATGCAAATTTTCGCGATCGAGCTACCCGCGCTACCTTTGAACTTCAAAGTTTTCCTCGGTTATGTTTGTGTGTGAATACATGAGTACGCACTTTTCCCGTCGGCATTGAAAAATACCAAAATACCTATCCGGGGCCTTGTGGTCGTATATCATTCGATGATTGATTTACGAGAACTGTTTGTATTTCTAAATCTAAAGAGAGGGAATAATTTAATTAGAGGTGTAAAACGGTAATTTATTTAAATTACCTTATCAAATTTTATTTCGTCATTAAAATTGTTTAATAACCTTAAAAAGTAATCCCGTGGGGTGAAGATACAGTGACACTCGCACATGCTTTTCTAACTTGGAACATAAATCTAAGCCAGTGTTCGGCGACTGTGTACCCAACACTGTAAAGTATCCCTGAGGACGTGAAAACGCATCGCTACCAACTACAGGAATGGAAATGTTGCCCGTAAAGCCACTAATACTTGTTCTTAGGCCTGTGGTATACATACATATGCAAAGCAGTTCGACAGATTTATGACGATAGTCTTCAGTATACAGCAAATACCGCAGGAAAAAACCATATAGACCTTTTTTTAGGTTGTATGTTGCAAAACCTATTTTGTTTGTGAAAATAAGGGGGCAAAAGTGTTTCCCACAAAAAATAAATAAACTCAGCGTTTTCTTTTCAGTAGAATTTTCTGCTAGAATAATCAGTCTCAAACTGTATGCATTACGTAAGTAGCTAAACTTACCGTACACGCGCTCCCAATGTATCGTGCACAAACGAATTCCATGGAAGATTTTTCTGCAAAATAAAAAGAAATACGTTACTACCCAATCGCCACTAGCAACACATTTCCAATGATATTTACGGCATAATCGCAGTATTTGTCGCTATACATCATAACAGCTTAAAATTTTCCAGTACTTTTTAATCACGCAATCAATGATTTACAAGGTAATGCAAAGAAGAAATAAATTTTTTAAGTGTTTCCCTAAAATTATTTTCCTGTACTTGACGTCTTTAAAAGGAAATGTTTCTGATATGTGTATAAATTATGGAAAAAAGTATATGCAAAAGTAGTTTATTAAGTAATAAATTTGAGACAACTTTGCTTGTGTTCCTAGTTTGTTAAACTTTAAATGGAACTTGATATTTGTAGTATGTATGTAAGATTTTGATGATAATACACTGCGACCTGAAAGATCTATTGTGCCCCTATTCTCGATGTATTTATAGCTGGCCGTCCAGTCTGATTCCTTTTAAATTAGAAGACTCCGGATTAGCTAACTCTCCCTCTTCAATTTCACATGCTCCTAGGTGCAAAGCCCTTGAGTTGCACGGTGCAATGCATTTTGACAGTAGATGATGGATGTTTCATCCTGTTTCCCACAAAACCTACATTCGGCTTCCTCCCCCATTCCAAACCTACTTAGATGTCCGTTCAGTTTACGACCTGATAGGATTCCTCTCAATCTACGAATATTATTTTTACTCTACTAGGTTGATGCATTTTACAGATATCTTCTGGTTATTGGTTCCAAGAAGAGTTTCAGTTTGCCTCCTTGGAGATTCTCCCAGTATTTAGATTTTCTCTGCTCTACTTCACTTTTGGGTTTCTCCAGGATTATAGCGCTACTTAGCTCGAAAAAAAGTTCAGGCTTATAAAAGGTATTCTAGCCCTTTTATTAGCGAGATTATCTGTTATTTCGTTTTCTTTCACTTCAGTGCTCGTTTAGTTTTTCTAGACACTCCCAAACCACCTCGGAGCTTATATTTGAACTCAGCGCCCTGATGGCTGCTTGACTATCAGAGATTCTGATAATCTCTTGCTTTTCGTAGTTTCTGCCAATGTTGAATTGGTGGCATCTTTCAATAGCGTGTATTTCCGCCTGAATGATACTCGCGTACATTCCCAAGCTTTCGAAATATTTGATTTTAGGTCCACATATCGCTACTCCAGTTCCCTCTGCCGTTTTGGAGCTATCCGTGTACCATTTGGACGGCATTCCTATGGAATTTTAAGATGGTGTCTTTATCCCATTCGTTCTTGGAGCTAAACTTTGCGGTAAATTCTTTCACAAAGCCTTCTTCGGCAGGTTGAGGCCTAAGCCTAACCATTCCATCCCCGATCATTCTGCGTGTGGTCCTCTTATATGCTCTAAACCAAACTATGGAGAGGAATAAGATTTACCATCACTTTGATAGCTGCTGTTCGACAGGTTCTCATTTGGTCACACATACCTATCTTTGCACCTTGAAAAGATTAGCTCTTGCGATGGTTTGACTAGTTCTTCTGCTCCAAGCCAGTGGCCCATAAGTCTCATTATTGATCTCACTATTGCTGCATACATCCAGAGCAGTATTTTTGGGTTGCTTTCCCAGTTATTACTTGCAAAGTTTCTACAAACCATTAGGGCCTCCTTGCCTTGTTGGTTACTTCAAGCTTATGCTTATTCCGCAAAAGTTTATTGTCCAGGATAAGGGCTAGATATTTCCCCTCCTTCTTCCAATCTATGCCTAGCCCATCTATTTTTATAGTCTTGAGGCTGCGTTCTCTTTTTCTTGGGAATGCTGCTAATGTAGTCTTAGTGGGATTGATGTTTAAACCCGCTGATGGGCACCACCTTTTTGTAAAATTAAGTCCTCTCTGAACTATGTCACAGGGGGTATTCTCAAACATTCCTCTTGCAGCGCTCTCTATATCTAGAAAAGAATATACTATAGTTTCTTTGTTTGTCAGTACATCCTGGATTTGAGCTGTCAGCTCCACTAATGCAGTTTCAGTGGAATTGCCCATTTCGTAGGCGTGCTGATACGCGTACAATGGCACCCTCTCCGAGATATATGTCCTGATATAACTATCTACCGGGCTTTGCCACTGTTTTCAGAAGGAATGATGTTAGGCTGATAGATCGGATGTGTAGTATTCTTCACTACTTTTGGTATGAAAGTTTGCTTTGGTGCTTCTCCAAACTTCTGGTATGTAAATCTAAACTACTCCGGTTTATCCGGATTAAATGTGGTATAATTACATCATGCCCTTTCTAAAGTAGACCTGAAAGAATCGCTTCTAGTCCTCGTGTCTTGAAAGGTTGAAAGAAGTTTATGGCTCACTTCAGTAACCCAACTGGGTACTTATTGAGCGTTGTAATTCGGCACTTTCCGTTTCTTTTGCCAAACTTCAGGATCAGGGGGTCAAATCAACTGTTGAAGTTTCAACGATATTTATTTTTTCTATCTTTCAAAGGGCAAGACCTATCTATTACGGAGCCAAAAAATCTTATCTGCCATAGTTTTATAGACCTGTAAAAGGAGTATTAACTGGTATATAACAGTTCTTTTTCTCTTTCTGCAACAATGTAAAACTCACCAAAAAAACGTCGAAATTATAATAGTAATTCTATCTTCTGAACTTGCAAAAGAAAAGCTGTCATCTACACCATACAATGGATTCCACAAATGCACGAAGTTTCAAACATATCGGCGTCTGACACTTTGACTGCTTTCTTTATCAAAAGAATAAATTGTATTTCTTGAAATAAATACAATATATGAATAAAAGTTGATAAGCTGTAGTTTTCAGAATTATTCTTGCCATACACATGCTCCGAACTACAGATAATGAAAACAAAGACAGGAAACTTTAGTGGCATTATAATTACGATATAAAGCTGTGTGGTTGTTCAAAAAATAATAAATACTGGTTACTAGATAATGTATTGGTTGTTGCCTTACGTTAATGGCTACCGCACCATGTCATACTTTATAAAATATTCAATTCATTTTTGTTGCTCAAATACTGTTTATATATTTGGACAGCATGCTTTGGATCGTTATCATGCACAAAAATAATATTCTCACCGATAAATCATAACCCAGCAGGAATGGCACGAACTACTAATATTTCATGGTAGTGCTGTTTTCGCATTATTTCGTCGATTCGGTGTAACATTTGTGTTCTCGAGTACGAAAACAATCCCAACGCATTTAGGGTTACCTAATTAACAACCAAAAGAAAAAGTTATCAAAGGTGAATAACAGTTGACAAAAGGGACGCATATTGACCGGACAACAACAAATATTTTGCCAAACAGTGGGAATAAAAGGACAAAAAACCTATTAATGCGAAAACCCTTCATCAAAAGTTGAAAATTATGACGTATTGTAGCATTTTCACTGTTGAAACTGAAACCTGAAACATTTTCAGGAGCTGAATTCCTATCCGGTGCATTACTTAGTTTTTGGAGTATTCGAGACCGAGTACGGATACTAGCGTTCGAATAATAACACTAAAACGTCCAGAACTGGATGGTGCACTCGACGGGAACTCAGTTCCTAAAAAAAAAGGAAACGGTTTTGATAGGTTTAAATGAAACTGCATTATATACAAATTTCGAACTACGTCTTGGAACGTTCTGGCCGACGTTTCATCCACACTTGCACAGGACATCTTCAGGGCTGCTTTCTTCGTCGCTATTGACCTGAAATTGAAGAACTGGAGCATCGGGATGGGTTTAGGTAATGGTTACGGTTCAGTTGGACGTGATGGTTTCCTGTTGGTTTGTCTCGAAAGGAGGGATTTCCAGGTGCTGCGTAGGAAATAACCGGTTAAGGTTATCAGGATATTTATGGTTTTCAATTGATTCTGGGATTTTGTGATTGTAGTAGTGACGATTTCGAGATAGGATTTGGCGGAGTGTGTAGGTTTGCGGTACACGGAATTTGCCCACGAACCATCAGAGCGACGATTTATAAGACGCCTAGAAACGGAAGAGTACCTTCTGACTCGACTAGCATGGTGAATTTAATGGAACTGTGTTGGAAAAAAGTGTCATTAACGCCTCTAAACCAGCATTTCGCTTTCTAGAAATAGGAGATAAGGACTTGTTCAAATGCCTTCATAAAAATGTTGTGGCTACAAAAGGAGAAAGCGAGAAAAAGTTTTTGTATTAGAACAATTGCTTTTTAACGCTAAACTTCGCAAATTTATTCTTGCAGGTAAATGCAGAAAACTCAGAAAACGTGTACGCTGTTTCTGATGAGCCTGAATAGGTACTGTGTTTGGAGGCCGAGAAGATAGTTCATCAAGAAAATTTAGTACAGATCAGAACCTTGTTCAGTGAAATCTTCCCCAAAGAAATATTAAGTTTTTCACATATTATCTGCCTGATTCTGGTGGCGCCCAGCCAAACACAGAAAATATGGCCTTTTCTGTGTTTGCCTGGGCGCTACCAGAATCAGGCAGATAATATGTGAAAAACTTAATATTTCTTTGGGGAAGATTTCACTGAACAAGGTTCTGATCTGTACTAAATTTCCTTGCTGAACTCTGGGATGATATCCTTTCTATATTTATTTAGCGTTTATGTTGTTGTTATCCTATTCCTTTTAACGGAAACTACTTGCGAAGTAAGTGGTTCGTGAAATAAAACTTTATTTGCTTAAACAAACGTTAAATATTGCTTCATGTTTAGTAAAATAAAGATAAAATATAAAATATGTCTATCTTACAACACAAAATGTTACTTGAAATTAGTGGTTTTTATTTGAGAGTGTATGTTTTTTTTTTAAAGTAGCAGTTGTAATAGTGTAAGAATTAAACGGAAATCAATTGCTCTACATCTTTTCAATTTAAGGGCATGTAAAGGACCTGGATGCCATCGCCAGAGAGCCACAATATATTACCTGTAGAATATGATGTGGCGGTATACAGATTTTATATAAAAGTTTAAGGTTATAAAACAATTTAAGAATTAAACTATTTAACTTAAAAGGCGCCGTTACAACCTTATGTATTGCAATGGTCACCAATAAAACATAGTTATCAAAAAGGGAGTCCCGGTGCCCCATACCTAATGATAAATTAAAGTTCTTCATCAGACAGGATCTCCCTCTCGACTTTTGTGTACTTTTCCTCTTAATATGGTTTTATCCCGCACATTAATTTCGGTCCATTATGCAGTATAACTTGGAGTAATACACACACACGTACGAACCCGGTGAGAATGACTACAAAGCCGTAGGTAATTAATAAAAGGGAAGGGAATTCTGCGGGGAATACATCCGGTATTCGTTTTCTGTTTACCACCAGCCTAGCCTATCTTTACTACCCCATTTAATCCAGGTGCTACAGATATACCACCTAGTGAAGATTAATTTCTGACGATTCTTCACTATCCAACCCTCAATTAACTGATATTTTTCTATTCCTTCTCACTGACTTTGATGTGTGGATTTGTTGATTGATTCCCTCATTTTATCGTTTAATTTAAAGTGTCTGATTAAATATTGATTCCCAAACGATTAACTTTATTTAGAAATTTCAATCGCGTGTTATGAGAATGCCCAATAAGCAAGTATATTAGAATATTTTATACACTCCCGTTTGTAACCATTTCCATATTCTGGAACGTTAAAAGTTTTAAATCAAACTCTCAGTTTGCAAAAAGGAGATATAAAAGCGTATATTTCGAGTAGATTCGTGAAGTAATAAAGCAGCGCCGCTCTCCGAATCCATAAATAAGATTTACGATTTTTGAAGTTAGCATTTTAACGAACGAAATTGGAACAAACAGCCGTACCAACTAGAAGCAGCCACCGCCATGTGAATTGCCTGTATATACACGAAAGGGTAGCTGCATTCGCTATTCCGGCGTGAAAAAATGCGCTGACACACACATCTGAAAAACTTAGCGGTCGACTGTACGCGATATACCTACTCTCAAACTAATTACATTCGAAACTTTATGTCCGGTACTACGTTGGAATCGTGCACATAACTCTTGTTTTTAACGAGAAAGCACATCAATTGCAAGCATAGCGAGAAAAAAGCGTGCTTATCCACATATCTAGAGAAGTGTACCTAACCAGCCACGGTCTTAAATTGACATTAAGTGCAGCGAGAGAAATGGATTATAGAATTTTGTTATAACTGTTGATTAATTCATTTTTTAGGTGAGGATGATTTGGCAAAAAGCATATTTATGAGGACGTGTATTTTGCATCGTACTGTAATAAATATTTAAGGTGAGAAATGTATATGATTTTGTATATACATAGATTGCCCAGATATTTTATAGTTTACCTAAGAGATGAGGTATTTCCAGTAATATAGAGACTTAACAACATTGTATAGCGATCAAGAGTGTCAGTGGCGTACATGTATCAGGGTACCACAGGGCACGTTCATACTTTGTTACTTGAATTTGCTCCATGATTCACCGCACGGATGTGATTGTGTATAAAAAAAAAACTTATATAGCATTAGATAATTCTATAATCATTTGCTTTACTGCAGATGACGATAGCTTTGCTATTGAAGCGTACGTCCAATGCAGTGAAGCAATTAAATGATTAAAAAAAAAATTATTTTCGATTTTATTTGCGGGACATTTGTATCGGGCAAAAAAGAAGATTTTTGTCAGCCTTAAGCTAATGAAAAGTATTTTCTTTCTATAAAAGATAATAATAATAATAATAATACTCGTTTACTGTCCAACAGATGCCGATTACAGGACAACAATATTTAGAAAGTACATAAAGTAAAAAATAAAATACAAAAATAAATTTAAAGTAATAGAAATTATGAATCATTAAGATTGTTGTGAAAAATGTCTTCATAGTGCAGATCAGCCGAACAGCACATTGTAATCAGCGGCAAAGCTTGCAACAAGTTGGTCCTAGAATAGGGTAAAGTAAAGGAAGAAAAAAAAAGAAAGGAAAGTCTAGGAACGCGGAAATCTATAGGCAAGAAGAAAAGGGCCATCGATGACTCCAGGAATTAACTTCCAAATAAAACATGCGCTATGGCATTAGCGGCGATAAGTTAAAGAATCCATGAAATGTCTGTCTAATAAAGACGTGTGTTTAATTCCTCGCTGAGGATAAACACCATCTTCTTTAAATGATAGGTACTTAAGAAAACGACGTTGAATTTTTTCAGCCGATAGCTGAAGGTAGATGTAGTGGGAAGACCACACTTGAGAGGCATACTCCAACTTGCTTACAATGAAACTAAAGTATAATATTCTCAAAAGTTAAGTACTGCGGAAAGATTTGCAGGAACCGATAAGAAATCCTAACGTTTTCAATGCTGACAAGCAAAGATTATTTATGTGTGATGCAAAGCTCATGGTATGGTCAAAAAGTACCCCAAGATCTTATACTGATTCAAATTTCTGCAACACAGCATGACTTAACAAGTAGGTGGAAGAAATTGGGTTAATCTTTCGAGTGTACGAGACAAGGCAGCATTTACTAATATTCAATTTTAAATTGTGTTGATTACACCATTCAACCATATAATCGATATTATTTTGTAAGTTTCATCTGAGTTAGCAATTGAAGTATAAATTTTAATGTCGTCAGCGTAAGCCAGACTTAGGCAAGAGAAATCTTGCAATAAATCATTAACATATAAAATAAAAACCAAAGGCCCCAAATTAGATCCTTGCGGAATACCTGAAGATGGAATGAACTCATAAGACTAGAAACCATTATAATGTACATAGTTAGATCTATTAGTCAAATAGGATTCTATTAATTGTGTAGCAAGGAAGTAGTAAGACGAAAACGGCACAATTTCTCAAGTAAAATCCGATGGTTAATGCTATCAAAAGCGCTATAGTTTTATATTTGGTTTTGCCATTCTACTAGTTTAGATGCTAACCATATTTATAAGTGTACGAAATAGGGAAACGTTCCAAGAGGTTCGAAACACTTATCAATAAGATTGGCAGATTATATTAACAACAAGCCACAAATTCAGAAGAGTCAGATTTCAAGTGTCTTCTTGGAAAATGGTATTGTGAGGGTTGTTCAAAATGAACTTACTTCTCGTAAAATGTTTATCACCGAGCACCACAACAATTTGAATGGAAATTTGCACTTTTATTTAATTGCATTAAAAAAAATTAATTATGAAGTAATTGTTACATGATTTTCATGTCATTATTGGTAGTTTAAAATGAAATAATACTAGTTGATCTCCATGTTCTATCTGGATCTATTTGATGCTGATATACTCTTAAGATAATTAATAGTTGGACGAACGATTCACCAAACCTCATATTTACTTTTGCCTTTTCATTGCTTTCCTAAAAGGATAGATATTTGGTTTATAGCTCCCACCTTGCAGAAATTTATATACAATCTGAACCCTGATATTTACTACAGCAGCCAAACATAAGGTATTATATTTACCCTGTCTAATAAACGACCAAAACATTGAAATATTCATAGTGACAGTTTATTTCCTCTCACGTCCACATTAGAAAATAATCCGATAGAATTTTAATGAGGAGATCGTCTCTACGCGGTAGAGTTAATGCGAGTATTGTAATCTTTACAGTGAACCTACTTACTTTTGAAATATGGCAGATATATTCGTCCGTATAAAAATAATATACCCACAGGAAAATTATTACATTCAATGCTATATGCACAGGCAGAATAAGCGACGATCCCAAACCTTTAAATCATGTTGCCTTCGATCGACTTCCGGCTACCAAACACACTGACTGCCGTAGAGCACCATGCACAATGCATATTGCGATTTAAATTTAAAGCTTGCGCAAGCATACGTCTCTGTGAGAAATTGCCCGTTTACCTACTGCATACTAAATCGCTTAGCTTGGGTATGTGCAAAAATGTTCAATGCAGCTTTCCAAACGCCTAGTTTGCCATTCTGCGGTACGGAAGCAACAATCTGATCGTATTTGATTAACGAAAGTAGCCGCGAACTTTTAGATACCTTTTTGTAGAATGAAAAATGTTAAGTTTTAGCTGTGTTACTGCTAGCATAGGTAGGTAAGTTGTAGAATGTGGTTTGTACTCAGGGCATATCAGTCACGGGAATATACCTGATTTTCTATAGCTTTTATCAAAATACTTCATATTAATAAAAAAAAAAGTTTAGGTTGACTGTGATTCTTAATTAGTCTATCAAGAATACTAATTGAAATCTATCCTGTTAATATAGTCATAAATGTTGTTACTCTAACGTACTCTAACGAGACACTGAATTATACAAGCAACACCATAAACATTAAATACATGTTTAATTTTGGTTTACGCCAATAATATTATAAAGTACATGTTGAGTTAACCCTTTGTAATGCACAAAATAAAAGAATAAATGTCTCATATTGGTTAATGCTCAGTATAGTAAACGTAAATATATCCCATCAACAGTTTATCATACACCAATAATAATCGGTATATTTAAATTGTATTTCAAGGATTTTTCAAATAAATTGGCAGTATATACGGTTATTCAACATTTATGGCGAGGACATTCGACCATTTATTATACTACCCTCAATATTGCTTGAAAAATTAGCAACATATCTTAAAGAAATGCGTCTAAATAAACACCTCATCTACAATATGTAAATGTCGAAAGTGATCTGAAATATTGTTGTGGGCGGTTCGTCATTAAATTTTAAGACAAACAGTTCCTATAAACATGTGTGATCAATTTTGTCATACACAAGATAACAAGTACTCAATGTTTTTATTATTTCAATAAAAGCATGCAATAACATTGTGACAAATAAAACATAAAAGTAGTACATTTCAGAGCATATGTTGAAAATGTGCACCTCCACCTAAGATACAAGCATCAGATCGACGTCTAGTGGATTACCGAATCCATTCGAAAGAGCCAGGAGTGTTGCGAATAACATTACAGCCTTCTATGATGCGATTTTGAAGATCTTCTAAATTTAAGGTCGGAGTGGTACAAACGAGTAATTTTAAACACCCCCACATATAAAAATCCAGAGTATTGTGATCAGGTAATCTCTGGGGCCATGAGTGTGGAGATACTCGTCCTATAGCCAACGGTTTCTATAAACGTTATTTAAAAACTGGTGCAGGTGCACCGTCATGCATAAACCGCATACGCCTTCTAATTACACTGGTCAACAGTGAAATTGCTTCTTAGGTGAAAGTACCCAATCCTGAATGAATTCAACGTGCTGAACACGAATATCACATTGAAAAAAGTTGATTGGCTCACGTTCCAGAGATATTGACGTTTTGTCCATTGTATAGATGCTATTGCATAATGTAATGCAATTTAGTGAGTAAATGTTTTCTTACCATGTATTATAATATTGACATAAGTACACTTTTTCTGAAATATGCGTACATATTACAGAAAACCCGTAGCCAATTCAGCATTTTCTTAGTCATTTTCGTGTTCAGCACATTGAATTCATTAAGAAATGACTATTTTCAGCTTGGAAGCATGAACTTTTCGAAAATTTGTTGCCCAGTGTTATGATAGGTACATCTTGAACACGTTGAATATGATCTGGATGCAATAAACTTTTCTTTAGAATATTCCAAACAGTTTTGTGCCTAGCATTTGCTTATTGAGTAATTTTTTTGGTACTCGTTTCTAGATGTTCGTCAATACTGTGAAGTACCTCATCTTCAAGTTGTGGAGTTCTTGCATTTCCTGGTCAATCAATAATATCCCTTAATCCTGCAAAACTTCCAGTTTCTTGTAAACGACGATTCAGTTTAGTAAACGTTTCAGAACATGGCAGGCGGTTATTTGGATAACGCTGGGCATACATACGCCTAGCCTCTAAGGCATTACTATTAGTTAATCCATACAAGAAATCCATATTAGCCATTTCTGCATTAGTAAACGCAGGCATCGTCAAAAAGTTTAAACTGAACACAATTGAAAGCAGAACTATTACAACAACGAAATTAGAATGCTGCGTTGGGTTTTTTTTTAATTCCAAAGGCCACTAAACAAAACTTATCACACATGTCCAAAGGAACTTTTCGTCTTAAAATTGAATAACGAACCACCCACAAGAATAGATTACTTTCGAAACATCCTGTATATTAAGGCGTAAACTTGTCTATTATTATATTATTTTGCCGCAGTTTGAATTCACCTACATGAAACCTACATTCCAACTGCCTGGGGTTCCTGTTTTGAAGGCAAATTCTGGGGAGATACTGTTCCTGCCTGAAATTCTTTCCATGTGGGGTCTATTATTACGCCTGCGCCCGTGGAGCGACTGAAGCTGTTAGTCTCTCAGCATTGACCAAGGAATGACGAAAACCACGGAAGCCTCACTCTGGAAGCAGGCGCTAGGATTCGAACCCCGAACCCCGTGACTGACCAAAGAAGCCTCGTTATATGCGGAAATCTGAGTGGTGGAGGAGAATTATACCTAAGCATAAGGTCGGAATAGTCAGTCCCATATGCTGATGTGGATTTATTACTTATGATTCTTACTTGTAATTTGATAGAACTAAAGAAAGTGACACTGGGATATGACAACATATTTAATACATTTGAAGGTTTATTGCTGAAAGTAAATAACATTTATAACATAAAATTTACCTATACTTAAAAGAAAAATTAAAATTTAAGGGCATTACTAAGAGAAAGCCGAATATACACTTTGTACATCGATTTAACAGAATCCACTATACAAACGGTCTGCAAATTTTAGAAAATTACACACAAATATAAACATCCCGCAAGTACGCTGGTATTATATCTCTTATCTAAGGCACGAAACTGTGCCACTTCTGAACTCGGCTCAAACAAGGGTTAATAATTAACGAAATTACAACGAACTTAATCAATTTGTGTGTAAGAACGAATCGGAGCCGAATATAGCCGGGTAGATATGATAATTTCTTGCTCTCGGTCAAAATACGATCGGGTAAGGGGTCTATTATTAACACTGAGCCCCTATCAGATAAAATAATATCTCCGGGAACAATCATCTTTCCCCTTCCGTCCGTTAATTTAAACATCCAGCAGTAATAAAGAACGCAAATTAAGCCATAAATATTTTCGCCGTCGAAACTCAGTCCGATAAATTCGCAGATAACCGAGTTAGAAGGTTTTCGTGTTATTCCTTCCACTCTCTCCCACTTATGATGCCTGCCTAGTCAGGACTAATTTCGCTATATTAGCCAGAATAATTTGACGAAACAATTATATACTTTCTGATGTACTAAAAGCACAATGTTAACTATTATTAAGCTGTACCAAAATTTGCGTTTTCCTTGTGGCTTTTACAGAACGTAATTTGCTTTTTCACATTTTGAGTATAGTCTGTCCATATTTCTAACGATTTGCCTTTAGAGGGATTAAGAGTATTACCTGGGACTATCCAGGTGCCGCCAAATAATGCAAATGAGGTAATGGGCCGTATTAAGAGAAATTGGATTTTTTTAAAGTCGAGAAGTATTTATGTTGTAATTGTAATATTATAATGATGTTTCCTGTACTATGTATCAAGAAAAAAATTTAATTATTTCCCAACAATGTATGTATGTTTATGTGTATATAAATAAATATATTATTTAGTCGAACATTAATCTCTTTATAATACACTTTTAGTATTATAATCTTAGTGAATACGTCCCTGTTAACCACCCGTGCTCGCAAGGGATTATAACGGTCGGTAAACATTTCTTTTGTGAAGATCGAGTGCTATATTTATAAAGGCAAATCGTTAGAAATATGGACAGACTATACAACGGTTTTTTTTTTACGACTGCGTCTGCTTGTTTATCCCAAAGGCATCTTTAACTTTAATCTTTTTCTGGATAGTGGCTGCCGGAATGGTCTAATCATTTCTGGTGTAAGAATGCGCTGTAATGAGAAATAGTTCATGAAGAGGACTGAGGATATCTTGGAAAATATTGCTATAGTGGTGAATTTTCAATATGTTGCCAAGAACTCCATGATTGGTTATAATTTTGATAGTTTCACTAAAAGCCCTAGCTCATTACGCACCACTTTGGCTAATTTATTATAAATATTTTTAAATTATCTATAGTGTCCCAGGGGATTGGTGTAATGTATGTTGATATTGAAATAATAACAAGGTGAATTCGTATTCCAATCCCTTTTATTTTAATATATTTACTGCGACATGTTTCGGGTTTTTCAAACCATCTTCTGGCAACTATAAGATGAAAATATGTTGTTATCAATTATAAATTGACATTTAAAATTTTAATTTTGTATAACAATCTTCTGATTTAATAATAGAAAAAATTATTTTTATGTTTATATAGTTTACTAACATCATTAATTTAAATTGAAATCAAAATCTTAAAATTTACAACATAACAAATACAATCTAATGAATAAAATACTTACTAAAACGTCAAAGGTGTGTTATATGTAAGATTGATGTGTCAAAAGTTTTGTAGATGCAGTAAGCGAATATTATTTATATATATTTCTATATCTTAAACTTTTGATCTGGTTAAAAACTACATTAAAATGATGTAACGTTACTGACGAGAAAAACACATTAAAACGTGCAATATAATTTAAAATGTCGGAATATCACAAAACGTACAGAAAACAACAACTAAATGGCCCGAATGCCAGCCAAGGACGCACTGAAGAATCATATTTGTAAATACATTTCAAATAAACAATTTTATTTTGTGCTGTTTGAACGTATGTGTGTAAAAATGATTTTAGTGAAATGTATGTGTTGGATGCTTATGTTTGTTTTAAAATTGGCTTGAAAAACATATAATTAAAAGTATGAGGTTTGTGATGTAATAAAGAAAAATGTAATGTAATATAACAATTTTGAATTGGGAAATATACTATGGTGAATTAATATGATGATTTTTCACCTAACACGTTTTAGTGTGTTTTACATTGTATTGTGTAAAGGTGTAAAAATATAAAAAGGGGTTTTATGTTATATTCTAATTGCTCATCTAATTGCTCATATAATATTATACATAGAAGGAACAATAATACAACAATATTAAATGAGCAATTAGAATATATATTTGAAATAAGTCTTGGAGGCGATAGAGCGTCGTCGAGCTGAAGGTATAATAGCAGGCGGAAGCAAGCGCCCAAGATCTGAGGCGACCCCCGAGCAGACGACCAAGAGGCCAAAAACTCAACAGACGTCGGTCTCATACAGAGCTGCTGCTTCTGGTATAAGGGTGGGAATCATCCACCCCGACTATCCGAAGGATCAGTTTAACAGGGAAGAGCTGGAACTTCTTCAATGTTCAATCATTGAGGCAGCGGATCAGGGAGCACAGTCTTTGCAAGTAAGATTTCAAAGTTGCTCTCTTCGGCCAGGATGGCTTCTTGTCACCAGTGCCGATAAAGAAAGCGCCGAATGGTTGGTAAGTGCTGTCGACAACCTTAGTGTTAGTGGTTGGTGCTAGAATCAAGGCGGTCCTTGGGCAGGATATACCCAAGCCGCATACATGCATTGCGTATATTTCGGATGATAGGAATAAGAAAGGAAGATAGTCTTAGCACGGCCGGCAGTACGGCTTAATGGTACGTTGCATCATTGTCAGTTTTGTGCGTCAAACAGCAATATGCACAACAAGTTGTTGGATGGGTGACCATTTCAATAAAAACTTCTGCCTAAAGCGGCTCGGTGTGTCCGGCACCCTGGGGAGGTAGCACAATGGGCCCGGTAAGAGTGGCCTAAGTGCATGTGTTCTCACCACCTTCCCCGACCAGAACTTTACCTTAGTCTTAGCACGATTAAGAATCGCGAACCACTGTCACACCTGATGTTTCTATTTTTAGATTTATCTGTTTGGATAATAACATACCTGGCGCACCCCAGAAGTATAGAAGACTCAGATCCGAGATACACAAAAATCAAAAACAACTTAGGGTTAAAAAAGCTGCTCCTCGAGAGAATTAAAAAAACATATATAAGTTCTCCCCTAAGGATGCACGTAGTCAATTTTCACTAATGCTTACAATTAGATCGAAATTGAAAAGTAGGCGCTGAGAGACGTTATTTCAGCAGGAGGAATAAAAACCGAGTAGGATAACACTGTGGTCGGCGAACAAGTGTATTTTCTTATTATTATTTATTATTTTCAGCTACTTAGCTACTAGATATTTATTATTATTTTTTCTTTCAGTCCGTTGACGTGTCGTATGGATTAATTCCATTTGCTTTTACAAACAAATTCAAGGAAAAATAATCTTATAAAGTGGTGGTCATCAGTAGTACGCGAATTTATTCATTAAACAAATATAAATCTATGTGTCCGTTAAATTAACGAAGTTTATTAGGTATTAAAAGTTATTGATGTAAAATACCAACAGCAACCACAGTACGATTATAATGACAGCAAATATTAATTAAACAGCAAACAAATTTTATAATTTTTTGGAGCGACAGATAATTAATGAATGTGGTTCAATGTTATTAAACAGGCTAATTGATAAAATATAGTGTCACTTCAACAAGTACGAAGCAAAATAGCTGAAACGGCATATTATATGAGCAACGATAAATAGTATCAAGCTAATCAATAATAAATTTGCGGTTTTAACGCGATTTCATCAATCATTATTAATTAACTTGCAAACTATGAAGCGTTATGATAGTATAAATGTAAATATTCAATATAATTCCAGTTTTGCGAATTGACTTTATAAATATTACGATGATCCAGTATACATGAAAGCATCTCTTACAAAATTCAATTCAAGCATATAGCAAGCTGGAGCTAGACGTTACATTAATTTAATAAGAACAATTGTTTCGGTAGTTCTGAAATCTCCATTCTCAACAGTAATCTGCAAAAAGTAATAACAACAAAAAATGCATACTTTTATTCTCCATATCTTTCTTTACATAACGGAAGAGAAATAAGTACACAATATACCTACATCCAATTATAAGTAATAATGCCGTACAGATATACGAAAGATCTTCTCAAACAGGAAGATGATTTCCAGTTTAGATACGAAAATTTTCCTTGGGATTAAAAGGATATAGGTCAACCTTCATCTCATAACGGAACGTTCAACATAGAGGTAGCCTATCTAACGAACACCGAATGACAAAATCTCAATTACAAAGTGGGGAGAGATAACGGCCGAATCAGATATACCGGAATAAATCAGTGTCCGGGAATTGTACAGGAGATAATATCCAAATTAGGGCGAAATCCTAAGTACGTATCAACTAATCCAGTTATATCATAAGCATTTTACGACCAGCGGGGTGACAGAATACCAGACCGGATGGTAACCACCTCCGTATCATTTGGAAGGGTGAGCATATCTCCCCCGATTCGTGTGTACACAGATTAGTTAAATCCTCCCATAAATCCTTTCATAAAGTCGCTATCTTCTGTACTCAAGGCTTTCTTGGCATCTACCCGCCGACCGCAAGCACTAAAAAGCTAACCGACAGCAGAGCTGCCCCTCCGTGCCGTGTCTCTGTTCGAGTGAAAACAAGAACTTTTATACGCTTCAGGATTTACTCTCATCTTGCGAATTGAAAAGTCTAACTTCGCAGCAAATAAAATGATGCTTTAAAAATGGCGGGAAAAGCAATCTTCACATCAGAAGAAACCCGAAACCAATTTCTGCGCAACATGGAGATTAACATACTTCTAAAGCTTTTCTATCAGCGCGGGTTTTGAAAAAAATGTAGGCAGGTATACTATATCTGATTCCGATATTATATACATGTATATATATCGCCAAATTGAAATTAATTAAGTGAACTGCATAATAACAATGATTAAAGCAAAAATATTCAATAACGATTTTCAATTATAAGAGCCCATGCATGAATATGTATGTAACATAAAATTCAATGATTCCAATCGGAAAAGCACACTTTCTATATAATCGCTTTTTTAACAATTGGCGAATTAATTTACAGCTACAATCTTTCTCTTTTCTGCAATAATTGTTACGGTGTGTGTTGATTTAATAATTTTTCAATTCAAATAGACGGTTAGAGGTAACTAAACATGTTATTTCCCACGGAGGTGGCTAGTTAGAAGTTTTCGGACTTAACTAAATCCTTCACATTTAAAAATTTCGGCTTTGTCATAGTTTGGTAGTTACTTTGTTTTTAAAATATTTCCAAGTTTCTTGCACCTCTGGTTAACCGAAAGTCGCCGTGAACTTTGTTATTTTAAAGGTATGTATATTGATAATTTTTTTATTAATATACAGAGTTTTTATATCTATCTTCAACTGTTTCTAAGGTATTACGATTTCTGTGAAAATATTGACATTTACACCGTGGTACGTACTTGATTATTTTTCACTTGTTTCATGTGCCAAAGGTTCCGTATTTTAAAACTACCACATATTAAGATTGTGTCACCAAAACGAAGTAAAACTTTCCCTTAATCTTATACAGGCGGTCTAAAAACTAGTGATAGGTATATAAAAAAAAATGTAAAGCCGTAAAACTGATTTTTCTCAAATAGGGTATGTTTCAACATTATTTGGTGCAGAATTAAGTTGTACATCGATTTGCTCTAACATTTTCTATACCTATTTTCGATGGTTTCCTTTAAAATACTCGTTTTATTTTTTAATGCTTTCAATTCGTCGAATAGTACCTTACGTAGTAGGCTATGACTTTGACTCCACAATAAATTATTGTCGTCCATAAATATTATTATTGTAATCACTGTTTGTTGCATGTTTAAGTGCTGAAATAAATGCATATTATTGTGTAATTTAACAAACTAAATAATAGAAAATATTGAAGGGGTTTAGTATCAACTGCATATCTTCAATTTATTTTATATTTATAGGGAATGCCAAAGAATTGCGAGAAGAACTTGCTGATAATTTATTTATTTATTTACTTATTTATTGAGTTAACTTTATGGCATCTAATACGTATATATGTACATGCATACACAGGATATGTAAAAAAAAATATTCAAAATATAACACGCACACACATCGCTGCCGCTGCGTCCCTCTTCTTCGCCTCGAGATTGGATATCCCGGGCTACCGGTATGGAGGGCCTCCTGGTTTTCGTCCGTCGTCTAGTCTGGTTGTGTCTTCTTACTTCGTTGTATTTCGTATAATGTCTTTCACTTTCTTTTTGAACTGTACATATCGGAGTTGTTTTATATTTTTGGGTATAGTGTTGTACATGTTAATTGTTTCGGTTGTTAATATTTGCGTGTACTTTAAGCGTTTATATCTTTCTGTTCTTATGTGTGATACCCATCGTGTTCTGTAGTCATGAATCTCTTTGTTTGTTGTTAATTTTACATTGATTTTTATTTGTTTATTTTCGATTTTATACAGCAATAGTATGTTATTGAATACAATTGACTGAGTTATATTTAATTCTTCAGTTTCCCTATATATGGCTGTTGACGGTGTTCTATAATCCATATTGTATAGCATTTTTAGTACTTTATTTTGCTGCCGTTGTAGTTTCGAAATATCTTGTTTACTTGTGTTTCCCCAAATGTTGATCAGATAGCTGTTGTTTGAAGTGAACAGTGCGATAGATAGGTTTTCTATACGCTGCTGATAACATATGTTTGATTTTATGAATTGCTGCTATTAATTTTGCATTTTTGTCTATTAGTGATTGTATATGTATATCCCATTTTAAGTTATTCTGTATTTTCAAACCTAGGTATGTAGTATTTTGAAAATCTGTTAGTTTCTGTTTCTTTAAAATTATTTGTATATCATGTTGTAGTTTCTTATTTGTAAAGATCATAAATTCTGTTTTGGTTTCGTTAATAGTAAGAAGATTGTTATAACACCAGTTTTCCAAGAGTTCCATGTCTATATTTATATTGCTTTCTATTTGTTTTGTGCTATGTCCACTATACATTATGCATGTGTCATCGGCGTAAGCATAGGTTTGACCGTGAAGAGATTGATCTAAAAGCTCATTCGTATACAAAATGTAGAGGATTGGGGGAAGTGTACCTCCTTGTGGCAGACCATATGCAGCATACATAACGGTACTTTGTTCTGCGTTTATTTTTGTTACTTGCGGTCTTTCGCATAAATAAGTTTTTATCAAGTTCAGCTCCTTTTCCTGAAATCCATACCATTCCAATTTTTCGATTAATTTATTTAGATATGGTATCAAAAGCTTTCATCATATCGATAAAAATTGTTACCACCGTTTTATTGGCATCCAGTTCGTGTTTTATGTTATTTATTAAGTTGTACGCAGCCGATGTTGTTGAAGATGGCATACTCATTGGGACTTATTATGCGATATTTTTGTACATGCTCCATAATTCTCGTTTGTATAACTTTTTCCACAATTTTATTCAATGTTGCTAATAAGGAAATTGGTCTATAGTTTTCCAATTCGCATGGTCTTCCTTTTTTATGTAATTTAATATACCATACCACTATTTTCAGAAAACTCGAAATAATTTAAAAAAAAACTGGTAGTGTTAAACAAAGATGTAGTATACCTGTTTCTGAGAATGGGGAAAATGTTTTAGCGAATTCCGACATTTCGAAACACGCTGTAAAAAAAGAAGACATGATTTCTTTTTCTGTATTGTCAAAACATTATAATTTGTTTGTGCTGGTAGTCTAGTGGCTTGCACACTTGGCTCAGTCGTAAGGTCCAGGGTTCAAATCTCACTCTGGCCAATTAGCATTATTGGTTTTTTCCGAACTTTAATTCTCCCGTGATGCATTGGCCGCACTGTTGTCGCCCAGCACAACTTCAGTTGTCTTGATTTGCTTTTAGTAATTATTACTACGTTTTAAATTTTAACTTGTTTTTAAACTTGTAATTTTAATGTGCTGTTTAATTTCATTTTCAATTTTAATTCATTTTGACCATCTGCTGTTGTGTAATAGTACCTGTTTATGGTTTATTTTGTCTTTTTTCTGCTGTTTGGCCCAGGTGCGCCTTTTTTGTTGACTTTCAACACTCTCATGTGAATTAAAATTTAAAATCTGTTTGTTATATCAAACATTTCACCTTGGTTTCTCTTATAGTAATAATCCTCCTGAATGGGGTTGATTGAAATTCTTATCGTTTGCCATATTTAATATCCATATAATAGGGCACGAGTGAAAGTTTTCAATGTAAATATATAAATATACACAGAGAAAAATAGGCATTACAAGGTATTAAAAATGTAAAACCTAGTATTATCTATCAATAAGCTATCAAATATCCAGTGTTCATCCATTATCTTAATTACTATTTACTAGAAGTTTTATAAATAAATAAATATATTAAATAAATTTTAATTATCCCGGCGATTACAAAATATGGGAAAGGTCTAACAAAAGCACATATTCATTACAAAAGAAAGAAAAGTATTAATAATGTAATAAGTAAATAAACTACATACACGCCATTATTCATATATTTCGTGGCTGAATAATAAGCCTTCCTAATAGGAATGCTTTCAGTTTGCATTTAAATATGTGGGTGTTATTTATCTGTTTTATATCCTTTGGTAAATGATAATAAGTAGAATAAAATACCTTTATACATAGGATCAGATTAATAAAAAGTTAATCTGTATTTGGGAATCAGCATATCAGTTTTTTAAAAACATTTCTACATGAATCACTACTGTATCAGAAATAGTCTCTGAGCCGGTGTAGCATGTATTCCATATGTGGCCTTCGACAGATATTGACCAAAATAAAATGTTAAAAACGTTTCTATATTCGTTAAATTTCGTAGTCTTTTTAATGCATAACAGTAACCCGCAACGTTTTTAACTAACAATAAGTAGTTCACACGGGTTTGTCAGCGTAGTTTGTGATCGAATATTAAACACGGTAATTTAGCAAAGGTTTGTTGTTGAACTGATGTATCATTTAGTCTGCCTAAAATATTCTCATTGAGATGAGTTTGTACTATAGATGGGGTAAAACGTATAACGTTTGTTTTTTGTTCGCTAATTATAAGGTTATTGCCAGTTATATAAACGGTCTAGTTGTCTACTGCAGTATACACTTAAATCGGTAGTGGTTGCTTTACTGTTCACAATACGATGTCATCGGCGTATAATACGTTTATACCGTTTGCAATTATATTTGTTATATCATTAATACAGATAATGAATAGAAGTGGACCTAAAATGTGGAACCCTGTGGAACACCTGCCTCAATAAGAATCGATTCAGAAACCGATTACAAACGTATGACATCAACCAACTCTTGCAATTACCACGTAATCCTAAGCATTCAAGCTTCTCCTCGGGTATATTATAATCAATCCTGTCGAAAGCGTTGGCAAATCAATTAAAGATTATCTTTATCTGCTTTACCATACTTATATTGCGTGTAAAATATATATTAGCGCTGTTATTGTGGAAAAGGCAGAAATATTCATTAAAAGTATTACAAATATCAAAACTATTACATTTAGGAACACCATTAGCCGTAATTTATAATACTTTAATATTTAATTCAATATATAATTAATATATTTAATTTAATATTCCACATTGTCGTAGTATTATTTTGAGCATTACTGATTGCTCTAATATTTTCTAATTTCTTAGATAGTTGAATGTAGTTTGTTTAGATGGTTTTAGAATGTTTATAGTATTCAAGGAAAGTGTGACCAGCCTGGAGTAATTTGAGAAGATCTTTTAATGTTTTTGATGATCTTCTAATTCCGGGGATTAACCAATTCTTAGTTGAGTTATCTGCTATTTTGATTTTTTTTATTGAAAAGGATATATTATGATAGTATGTGATGGTTTGTATAAAATTATATGTTTTAGTGTTTTTATCTCTAACGCTGTATTTTGTTATTCCAATTTTCATTTCGCAAAAATCGAATGAAGCAGGTGTAATTACTGTCTAAATATATTCTTGTAGTTTTGAAATTATCTCTAAGGTTTAACAAAGAATTAATTGTAACACTTTTCCAGCAATGATCAGACAAGCTATCATCAGACACTGTACATGAAATTGTGGAGTTATTATTATCTGCGCTAGTTGTTGTAGCTTTATTTGCTATATTATGTAAATTATATATAAGACAATAAAGTCATTCAGAGAGGCGTATTGTAATGATAATACCAGATATTATAAAGTTTGTGATCACTATTTTTATTAACTAGTTTGCTTTATGTACGTTAAAGCTCCAATGTTGCCCCATTTTTGCTTATTTTTTATTTTATAGGTATCTTATAGCCGCAGAAATGAGTTTTCATTCAACATGTTAACTCTTTCTAAAGTTTTATTTACTATTATTGCTTAGCTTAGCCGATGATTTTACTTCACAAACATATACCCGTGAAGAAGAATTTGACCGATAAGAAGATCCTAGTGTTAGATATTTTCCAAGGTAAAATTCGCATCAAAGAGGACCTACTTTCAGATTAAGGACGAGATAGAGGACAAAACGGTGGCGTTGCTGAAAGTGTTGACACATCGCCCGCATCACTGTTTCAAACAACGGAATTCGTCTACGGAATCGTGTGTACAAGGAAGGGATGTGCGTTGAAAGAGGCAACA
Source organism: Cetonia aurata (assembly GCA_949128085.1). Taxonomy (NCBI): domain Eukaryota; kingdom Metazoa; phylum Arthropoda; class Insecta; order Coleoptera; family Scarabaeidae; genus Cetonia; species Cetonia aurata. Next base: position 53,139,970 of record OX421882.1, on the reverse strand, counting down.
GCTAAGTTATATATAGGAATACTTAACAGCAAAACATTATCCGTGAATACAAATATATTCGTAGGCGTTCTACATTAAGTACTTCTCATTAAATCCCCGAAATAAATTACGAGCTCAGATATATCCGCAGCAAATATACACATACATACATGAGTTCAGCAGGTTCCAGACTAGAACGAATTACTTTCAATTGCTTAACTCAAACTTAGTTTTCTTTAATCCCGCACGAAGATGAGATGGATTAGAGAAATTTACTGACTGCTTGTCAAACTTGTGAGATTAAAACTAGTGCGGCCGTGTCGAGTGCACATAGAACTTTATCATTTTAGTCGATTTCGAGTTTAAAGCCTCCGTAATTGTTGCGATCCGATGTTGGGGTGTAAGACGTAGAGAGTTACTGCGGTAACAAGGTCGAGGTGGTATTTAAGTTAGACGGTTAACCCTAGATGTTTTAGGACTGTTAATGTCTACAATGTCCTAGTAATTATTTCACTAATGGCTTTCTAATCTTGCCGCCAATGTGGTAAATTGAATTTAGTAAGTGTCTTCTACTCAAACAAATGTACATTGTAAACTATGCCTTATTAATTATCGATTGTACGAATGAATGGAAAACTTAACTTAAATATTATTTCGGTTGATAGTTATTATTTCGTTTTACTATAAGTACCCAATTACAAAAACAAAACTAGAAAAACATTTGGGGTCGACTCCTGTAGCATATCCAATTCAAAGTATTCAGTTAATATCATCGATACGCTTGAACAGCCAGCGGGGCGGGTCAATCTCTTGGGGATCAGAGGCCGCCATCGGTGAATTGTCTCTAATTGAAACTAACTAGATAATTCGGCGCCTCTGAAAAGCCTAGCCTTTTGATATTTTGCCAATACCATCTTATTATTCAGAGTTACATTCTAATAAAGATAACTATTGTTAAAATATAGCCCAACGGTATCAAATCCAGTGCTACCTAGAATGCATTGTTTAATTAGGATACATTAACCAGGAAAAGTATGAGACCCATTGTCTACAATATCAATTGTCCAACTTACTTGTTGCCTAAATGGCGATCTGACATTCTTTACCTGGATAAAAATAACTTGAGCTTACTGATAATAAAGTGTTAATTCCTTTTGATGTGAGTTTACTGTTACCCAGCGTACTTGTTGATATCACTTTGGTTTACTCAGAAGAATTCCCGAAGAATAACCACTTGGTCAATGATGAGGTAGATAGCAACACCCATTGCATTTACTTTTTTGTTAAAAGGTACTATTGATTTGAAAAAAAAAAAAATTCATTCGAAATTTTTTCTTCTTTATGGGTGAATTTGAAAGGGATGTTAAATATTTTGGCGTATTTTGCAGGAATTTGGACTGTCACGTCGTTGACATTTTTCTTTGTGTTTTTGATACTAATAAATCCTCAATCAGTAATTTTCAACAGCTAGTTCAAAATTTCCAACCGTTAAGTTTACCCATAAGGAAGAAATAAACTGTAGCATTGCAATAAGAAGTATTAGAATTAGAAATAGACATATATAAAAAGTCCACTACTAGTGACAGATTTATCCTAGAAGATTCAACATGAAAACATAAACTAGCAGCTATTAACTTTTGGTGCATTGTTTACTGAATAAAAAATTGTTTTGTATTGTAACAGGGTTATGGAATTGTGATACAGAAATCTCTACTCCCGCGGCAACAATAGATCGCTTCCTATTGTGAAAGATCCTGATCTAGATATACCAATAAACCTCCGTGCTTAACGCAAATCTGAGGGTTTTCTTTGTGCTGTCATTTTGATCACCTCGAGAGATATTGCATCCTGTTCGTAATGTAGCAGCCTTACCTTGCTAGACCTTTGCGATCTCAAAGTTTCAGCTTTACCCATCTTTCATTGGTAAATTTCATTTATCTTCATGTTTTGAGATAGTATCTAAGGCAGTGTCCAGTAAGCAGACCAATAAGTAGCCTTAGTTCCCGTTTGTTGTGTCTGAATCGGTTTTTGCTAGTATTTAGCCTAGGGTTAACCAACCTTTTAGCTACGAGTTCTCCATAGGTTTAACTGAAGAGGAATATCGCTTTCTTATGCTTCTATGGTTGGAGCTAATCAAACCTGTAATGTGACTATACATCCCTGGCTATACCCGAGTGGTTCCTGGCAGAGGATACATATAGACTTTGCTGGTCCTTATGCTAGTCACTATTTCCTAATTATAGTCGATGCCTACTCTAAATGGGTCGAAGTATATCCAATGAAAAGTATTTCCACGAGAGTGACAATAGAGAATTTGGGCGATTGTTTTGCACGTTACGGATTACCTCAAACTTTGGTGTCCGATAATGGTCCTCAGCTTGTTTCATACGAATTTGAATTATTAATGAAGTCTAATCGAATTAAACATTTAACGTCAGCACCATATTTTCCTTGCTCAAATGGGCAAGTCGAACGTTATGTTCAGACCATTAAAAAGCCGTTACGTTCTTTCAATGATCCTACTAACTTAATGTCAAAACTTAATAACTTTCTATTGCATTACCGTAAAGCTCCGCATGCAACCACCGGAGAGAGTCCCGCAATGCTTATGTTTAAGCGAAATTTAAGAACAAGATTAGATATCATGGTCCCTAACATATCTTACAAATTATCACAACAAAATGAGAATTACAATAACAGCGTTAAACATAAAATATTTAATACGGGTGAGAAAGTATCTTTTCATGATTATAGTAGAGACGGCAAATGGAAATTTGATGTGATCATAAGTAAAATCGGTAATGTTATTTAAGAAATTAGTTCCGAAAATCAAATATATCGGCGTCATGCCAATCAGTTAAGATCTTGTGGCAGTAATATCGCGTTAAATAATAGTGCTCCTATACATACGCCAAAAAATATTACACTTTTACCTACAGCCCGAATTTCGAACGAACCTACACCTACAATGTTATTGGAACCCGAAGAAAACTTTAACACGTTAAGAAGAACTTCCCGAAAATCTAAGGCACCTGGACGATACTCCGCTACAGAATGGCGCAATAAGGGGAGAGGTGTTGGATACGGTCCTGTCCCATAAAATTTATGTGTGAATTTAAATGTGTTTACAAACATATATGTAGTATTTCTTTCATATGTTTTTTACACGGCTAGAATTTTACGAAGCGAAGGGACCAGAACACCTTAAGACCTCAACCCATATAAACGTATATTATAGACACATGTACAATATTAAACATACTTATGTAAAAATTAAATAAAGTATTTAAAAAAAAAAGAAAAACAAGAGAGTAAATTGGTAGAATAAAGGGTTTAGAAAAGAGAAAAACAGTTGTAAATTAGTCAATTGTTCCCGTTCAATCACGGTCGATCAAGGTAGGTACCCTCCAAATTTATTTTATTTTAATTATTTTAGAAGCAATAAGCGAATTACTCCCAGTAACCCCCCAGTTACGGAGGTCACATTTACCCCCGTGACAATACATTCTCATTGGTTATTAAATCATTTCAATTCTCTTACCTATTTGCATAATTACCAGACATTTTACACGTAGGTAACCCTATACATCTTTTACCTGCTGAAACTGATGCCACCCCGATACACATCTGTCCAAATGGTGAGTAGTTTTGATAAACACTGCGCTTTAGACAATGACATTACTTTAGTCGGGAGGTGTACACGTTTTCATAATTTCGTCTCTTTACATATGTCTTTAACATCTATAGATACCCGCCTTCGCTATCAAATTGTTTAATACAATCTTAGAATTCTTATATAAGTAGTTAGAAAGATACAGAAATACTATCACTAATAGTAATTCTCTTGGTATCACCTTCAGTGCAGTCAATATTCACCTAAGACAAAAGGCGCAACAAAAATTTACATTTAATTACAACGCGACAATGCTACTTCGCTTCTATAATAGAAGCATAATAAAATTACTACATTTGCATTTCATTCAACTTCTGCCGCACGACGACATGGTGAAATCGTATTCGGTCGTTAACGTTCGGTTCGAGAAGGTGGTTGATTAAATAGATACGAACCTCTCTGTAATTTGCGTGAACTCTACCGCAATGCGCCAACCTCCTGCTAACGAACGCGAGTCCTGTTTTATCCGGTAATACAGTCTTTTATCCTTAAGCGTTCTTTGGCGCCTGACTATTACTATAAGGACACCAACGAGGCAACAAGAAATAAAGAATATTCATACCGATGGTTGGCGGGCCTGAGCTCATTAGCGCGGCCACCGTTTGTGTTTCTCACTACATTAGAACAAGATAAGCATTGATACTTAGCATAGTAATGGCATTCATAGTTGAACTATAAATACTTGTGCATCTGTATTCAACTCAGGTGCACATGTGCATACACAAGTAAATATAAATTAAATTGAGACTGAATACTTATATTTATTTCTGAAGGGAGAAAGAAAAGTTGCAGAACGTATAAATACGTTTAGAAACGTGCTTTTATAAAAGCGTAAATTAATTTTATTGAATCATACTTATATGATTTACGAAGGTACGAGTATATTCAAATAACATTTTTTTTGTTGTTACTCGTACCTAAAATGATTTGGAGGATCCACAAACGTTCAGGCACACGAAGAAATACAGTACCTATTAGATTTGCACAAGTAGTTACAATACAGCAGAGTTGCGTAATTTAATACTGTTACTCAAGCTTTGCAGTAAAATTTTATTTTGACAATGCGTATTTGTTCCTGTGGGGCGTTAGCAGTAGGAGTTGGACTTATTTTATTTTGGAGTTGGTTCTAGTTCGAGTTGGTATTATAATAATAATAATAATAATAATAATCTTTATTGATTCATAGAACTATAATAATATTTGAATCAGTCAAAAAAAAAAAAAAAAAAGAAAAAGAAACAAGGAAAAATAAACAATAGTAAAAAAGTAATCTAAATACTAAGAAAGTGAATACAAGAAAATTTTAACAGAAAAGGTATTGCAAAAGATAACTAAGTATTACTAAATGAACTATCAGCTAGGACTGTAAATATTCTTCAATGCTATAGTAACAGTTACATGCCAGCATTTCTTTCACGCATTGTTTAAAAAGTTTTTGATTTTTATATTCTTTCGGCAATTTATTATACAGCTTTCGCCCCAAATGTTCTAAACCTCTACATGTCACAGAAAGATCAGCTTTTGGCACATGAAAATCACTCGTACGGCGGGTGTAATGCTGATGAACATTTTTGTTTTTTACATAGCTGTTTCTGTTGTTATGAAAATAGCGCAACGTTTCCAGGATATAAAGGCACGGCAAAGTCAAAATTTGCAAATCCACAAAAATAGGCTTACATGAGTCTGTTCTTCTTATGCCGCTAAGTGTTCTTAAAACTTGTTTTTGGGCGAGAAATACCTTTTTTGCTGCTGGTGAAGAGCCCCACAGTAGTATACCATAATTTAAACGCGACTGTATTTCGGAATAATACAATGATATTAGTGTTTCCAACGGTAAAGAGCTTCGTAAACTCCTGAACAGGTAAGCTCTGCTGTGAAGTAGAGCTACCAACTTATTACAGTGATCATCCCACAATAGATTGTCCTGAACTGTTATTCCTAAGAATTTTGCCTTATGTTGTTGTTTAATTATGTTGTTATTTACACTAACGCTGCAGGTAATATTTTGTTGCCTTTGATGTGTATGGTACAACAGAAAGTTTGTTTTTTCTTCATTAAGCCTTAATTTGTTCGCACAGAACCACTTATGCAGGCGATCTATTGCATTATTTGCAGTTATCTCTGTTTGCTCCAGACTATTATTTGTAATGACAAGTGTGGTGTCATCTGCATACATAAAAATCAAAATGTCTGACACAAACGTGCAAATATGATTCGTGTACAAATTGAATAAGAGAGGGCCTAGCACAGATCCCTGTGCAACTCCATGTAATACTGGTATACAAGCAGATTTAAACTTTTTTACAGTGTCACCATTATTGTAACTGATGCTAACATATTGCATGCGACCATCCAAATATGATGCAATCCAGTCTGCAGCGGTGCCCCTTATACCGTATTCATATAATTTGTTCAGCAATGTTGAATGTTGGATACAATCGAACGCTTTACTAAAATCACAAAATAATGAAAGTGGAAGTTGTTTATCGTCTATGCTATTGATGATCAGATTATAAAAGGATAGTAAAGCAGTAGTTGTCGATTTTCCTTTTCTAAAGCCGTGCTGGTTGTTGTTGATTATGTCATATTTATCTATGAATGAATTTAAACGTGTGATCATGCAATATTCAAAAACCTTTGCAACGTTAGATATTAAGGATACAGGTCGATAATTTTTAATATCAGTCTTACTATTATTTTTATAAATCGGGATAACAGTTGCTGTTTTAAAGCAATTGGGAAATGTACCATTCGTAAAGGACATATTCACCAGGTAAGTCAAAGGTGTTAACAATAAACTACCAAATTCTTTTAGAATTATTGCCGATATATCATCTGGACCTGAAGTATGCTTATTTTTTAACTTCGATATTGCATCGTTCATCTCAAATTCAGTGAAAGGGAATAAGTACATGGTATTAACATTTCGTACGATCGTGATATCTACGGTTGTGTCAGGAATAGCATTAATAATATCGTTTATTGATTGCTGAAAATTAGAATTAAACAAATTTGCTAGCATCTGTGGGTCACTAACTGTTTGATTACCTTGTAAGATTTCAATATTTTTACGTGCATTAGTGTTTGTCGTAAATTCCCGAACCATCTCCCACATCTTCTTAGTTTTATTTTCGGAGTATTTAATAATCCTAGCGTTATCAGTACACTTTGCAGAGTTACGATACACCAGCATACATTTACCTAAAGACACGAAGACTGCTAAAGTTATAGCAACTAGACTAGACTAACTGGTTACTGTAGACTAAATAGGTATAAACAATCATAGGATTGATAAAGACCATTCATATTCTGTGTCAACGCGATGGACATCTTCTACCATAAGGGAGATCACAATAGATTTGAATACCTCGTGGTGAAACAGGCTTTTATGGCAATTCCAATTCTAATATAATTTAATCTAATTATTATGTATAGCACAGGAGGTTCTGGATACTTTAGCAAGGAGCTACGGTTATCGGATAGCGAAAAATAACCCTGTAATTGGAACCCATGCACGTTCCAATTACAGGTGTTTTTGTATTATGTGCAAGTGCATAGATTTTACAGACTAATATTGGAAAGGAGAATAGAAGAAGAAGGGCTGCAGATGACAAAATAGTTTCAAATGATGTAGCTTTTATGCCGATGTCATCTTCTATTTAAAACAGTTCGCCGAAGAAACAAGGCAGACTATCACATTTACGCTACAATTCTTGCATATCTTTGAGCAAAGAATGGGGAAAGTAAGATACTCAACGCAAGATATACTTTTCTTATAATTTATTAATGCAACAAGGTATTTTAGATAAGAATAAAAAAAATTCTATACCTATTACTTCGCGTTGCGTTTCAGCCAGAACCGTAAGTACCATCAAGGCACAGTTTTACGAGATTGATGCTTTGATGCAATTTAATTATTAGAGTGGCTTGCTATATATGTCCGCGGCTTGTGTAACATTGACGTAATATGCACCAGTGGTGCCTTAAGTCAGCGATGTCCTTGCGACGACGATAACTCAAATACCATAGAAAACATTCACTCCATTTCCTGAACAATATTTCAGTCGGCCAATCGTGTTGTATATGTGCGGATGTCCTCAAAGCGATAACTACTAATATAAGAAATTAATTTTCACATTTCAGAATTTTTACAACAGCTTCACAAAAATAAAGTCTCGAAAATGGTTTATTAGTTCACCTTTTGGTGTTATCAATTAGTCTAGTATCTATTAAGCTGGAGACTATAGAAAAACTGCTAGACAGACACATAAGGGATGAAGTATTACCATATCGACAATTGCATCAAGACTAGTGCTGCAGATATCCGACAAAATTGAGATCCGGATATCCGGACCCAAAATTATCCGGATATTGGATCCGGATCCGCTATCCGAAACCTCCTATCCGGATCCGCTATCCGATACCTCAGATCTGGATCCGCTATCCGAAGCCTCAGATCCGGATCCGCTTCTTGAATAATAATATAAATGGTAATTAGTAATTACCATTCAGTTGTTCGATAATAATTTGTATGTTTTATGTATAGTTATCGGATCTAGATCCCAGCACCGAATAGTATATCCGAATTCAAGAAGCGGATCCGGATCCCAGGTTTAGGATAGCGGATCCGGATCTGAGGCTTCGGATAGCGGATCCGGATAGTGCATCCGGATAGCACTCAGATCCGGATATCCGGATAGTAAATTATCCGGATCCAAAATTATCCGGATCCGGATAACAGCTCTAATCAAGACCAGTATGCGTATTAACCAAGAAAATCCGGAGAGAGCGAATTACTACAGCTCGTAGATAAGGCCGAGCATGTTTTGCAAATCAAGGCAATGCTTCTGTGCACCTTCCTGGATATATATAATAATTTTTGAGAAAATTATTCAATCACGGTTTATGAAATATCTCAATGATAATAATATATTGAGTGGGGCACAATATGGATTTAGACAGTCTCTATCAACTATGGGCACGATAAATGATTAGATTTCCTTTATCCAGGTTGGTTTTGAATCGAAAGAGTATGTTCAGGCTGTTTTTTGTCACCTGTCGAAGGCTTTTGACTGTCTCCTCCTCCATTTTATTGGATAAATTGCGTTATTACAGATTCTCGCCGCAGGTGGTGAACCTGATTGGCTCTTATCTCTCTGACAGGACGCAATGTGTTACTGTGAACGACATGTCGTCAAATTCAATAAGTATTAACCATGGTGTGCTGCAAGGCTCAGTTTTGGGGCCAGTTTCATTTTTAATATATATTAATGATATTTCTAGTTGCTCCCCCAATGTAAAGTTCATATTATACGCCTATGACACAAATCTGCTAGCGAGTAGCAAGGATATTCATAGTCCTACTGATAAGATGAAGAAGGCGCAGTCTTGTGTTGGTGACTGGTGCGTGGCGAATGGACTAGCTCTGAACGCAGCGAAAACTCAATCGCGTATTTTTACACTCCGTTGCGGTGATGGGGCGAATGATAGCCCAGTAGCCTTCTTGGGAATATCGTTAGATTCGAGATTGCTATGGCAGCCGCATGTGAATAAGATTACCACATCTTTTACCTCGGCGATTTACTTATTGAGAAATGTGAAAGATTTAGTCCCCATCAACGTACTAATGTCGGCTTATTTCGCTTATGTTCAGTCGCGCATGTATTATGGTATTGTTGCGTGGGGGTACTCCACTGCGGCGGACAGAGTTTTCGCTTTACAGCGACGCGCCGTGCTACTGTTAGCAAATCTGGGTTATAGAGAGGATTGCCTTCCGATCACTTAAGATACTCTCTTTTCCTTCGCTGTATATTTACTATAACGTTGTATACGTTAAACTTAACTTGGATTGCTACTCCACCTCTGCTGAGTTTCATAATTATGATACTAGAAACAACGGAAACTTATGTTCAAAATTCATTAGGCTCTCTAGGACCCAGACAGGCATGGACTTTTTGGCACCTAAATTTTTTAAAAATTACCTATTGAGGTTAGAAATTTAGAATTATCGGAATTTAAAGTATGCTTGAAGAATTATCTGACCAAAAAGGCCTATTACGATTACAATCAATTTTTGTGTGATGTAATTTTACTAAGTGATTTTGTTTAACTTGTAAAGTGTTTTTTTTTCTCTTTCTTCTTGACATGTGTAACCTTTGGACAGCATCAATAAATTATTATTAGTATTATTATTTTACAGAAAGCTTTTGATAATACTTCCGCAACATCAATCTCCAAAGCATCGAGGAACGAAGGGATCGATGATTAAGCTGCAGGTGGATAGACAGCATGCTTAAAGGATGATTAGTTTACGCAACCATCATGGGAGAAACGCTGCTGGCTCGGGTCGAAAGAGGATGTCTGTAAGGTGGGGCTTTACCACCGCGGCATTGGCATAGCACTTACAGTAGCTAAAAAGCAAATCAATGTATGGCCACATCAGAAAGTACTCCAACTGGTGTACTGGAACTGGTGTCCTGGTATGGTACATGCGAAAAACTTCGCGTAATCATGTCAGAACCAAGGAAGTACTACAACTTGACCGTAGGAATCTCAAAGAAATTGTTTCTGTCTTTAGAGTTCACTGCAAACTAAGAAAGCACCTACACAGAATCGGACTCTCTGAAGAGACTGAATGCCGGCTGTGTTTGAAGGTCGAAGTGACAGTTGAGCATATCTTCTGCCACTGCCCCGCCACAACGAGAATAAGGTATGATATATTTTTGGAAAGGATAACTCTTCCCTTGAGGATCTGAAAAAGAACTCATTCAAAAAGATTCTGAGCTACCTTAAGGCCTGGACTTGTTGAATTAACTTTAAAGGTAACATCCCCCCTGCAATAGACCATAGCGGCCGCGGTGGACGCGACGGATAATCGACCCATGCGGATGCTATTTTTTCTCAATACAATACATTACGCTAATCACTATGAAAAGCACTTAGACAACAACAATTCAATTTGATTTAATTAGGAGGAATTGCAAAATAATGTATGTTGAAACACGGTTTAGCTTCGCGTTCTATTGTTTTGTTTGCAATTAGCAGCAAATAACCTTGATGTGTTTCTGTCGTTTGCAAAGCATGAAATTCAAAATACCATTAAAACATGTTTTTATTACTAGTATTGGTTCGATCTAATACCAACAATTGTGCAAGCAAAATCTCGTAAAACAAAGCCATTCCATATAAAAAGCGACGACATGTGGTAATAAACCAGTGTGCTGTACCACAAAACTAGCAACCACGTAGGTGGAAAACACTGACACAATTTTTCGTAATAACCTTCGTTTAATTAAAATTTTTATTAAACCTACTCCGACATTATAAAGCAATTTGGAACATGTGCTCGCGGCGTAAAGTGGTCAATATTACCATTGGGAAATCTGAAGCTTAAATAAACGAATAAAAGGATGATAAACACCATTCAACCTATCAAATAATATGAAAATTAGTGTCTGTCCACCGTAAAATAAATAATTAATATAATAAAGTATGAACTGATATTTCACCAATAATGAGTCCTACACATTGTTTTAAATTATACTCGGCACGCAATTATAATCCTGAAAAATTATAATTGCAACTTTTGCTTTTTTTAACATGTAAAAATATGTGTTGTTTTTATAACTCTAAGAGTGAAGTGTATCATTTGTAGTTATTTAAATGCCAGTTTAAAAAAAAAGATAAAACTTGACTTTTGTTATGGAAATTCTGCAATACCAAGAACAAAAAGAAAATAAAGTTTGTCATAACAACGGAAAATAGGCCCTAGCGGTTGCGGTGGGCGAGACAGGTGATTGACCCATGCGGATCCTCTTTTTCTCAATAATCAACACTTGATAACGGAAAAGAGAAGAGAAGAAATATATTTACAATCGTATTTCTGTATCTACCTAATTTTCTTACTTACAGAGCATGTAATAGAAATAAAGATATCCACAAGCTTTCCTCGAATATGTAAAAATAATTAAAATATTAAAAGAAAAAAAAACGGCGAAGCAGATATGCCATACAGACTATTCTGGATTCTAGGTCGGGGAAGGTGGTAAACTCTTACCGGGCCCATTGTGCTACCTCCCCTAGGTGGTGTCGCTCGCCCACAGGCTACTCGAGCCAGCCCAAAAAAGGCGCCACCAAAATCGGCAATACTGGGCCAGTACTCCCCCAGAATGGAACCTCTGAGTTGGACAAGCGCCGGACAGTCACATAAAATGTGTTACGGCGCCGGCGTCTCGTCTTCTTGGTAACATGCCCGGCATAGTGGGCTGACGGCCAAGCCCATGCAGTGCATGTGTTTGTTTAGCTTGCAGTGGCAGGTCAAAAGCCCCACAAGTTGACGTAGGTTACTGCTTGCTGTATTCGGTGATGGCCTGGGGATGGCCTCACGCGCTTGATGGCAGGTGGTTATGGACTTCCATCTATTCTCGTGAAGAGTGACAGTTCATTGCATTATCATGGTGTTGAGTGTAGCCGACGAAATAGGACGAGCAGGTTCCGGCTCCACAAAGTGGTGAAGCACTAAGCCCGAAGTGATCCTACGACTATTAAGAGCCTTAAGAGCGGCCTGACTGTCACTATAAAGAACAGGAGTGCTTCCATTGCCGCCACCCTTAGCCACCAGACGAGAGCGCCATAGGTTAGCATGGGCCTTATTATGGCAGTGTACAGCCGCAAGGTAATTCTCGAGGAAAGTCCCCAAGTCTTACCCAAAATACGGCGACACTGCCAAAAAGCCATACATGCTTTTCCAGTTTTTGTTTTGACGTGCTTGCTCCAGCTCAGCCTCTTGTCAAACACAACGCCGATATATTTGACATCGTCCGAAAAACTGAGAGCAGTGCCAAATATTTGTGGTGGTTGTAGTTGTTCAACTTTCCTTTTGTTGGTAAAGTTTTATCTGGATTTACAGAGAGGCCACCCTACCTCCCTACACTAATTTTCGATAGATCTTAAGGCGGTCTGCATTACATTACAGAGCACACCCTGGAATCTTCCATGAATTAGGACCATGATATCGTCCGCATATGCGATTGTGTAGTAGCCAGATACATTGAGCATACGGACAAGTATTTATTATTTTCTACGCACCACCACATTATTACCTTTCCTATGCATGTGCCGTTCGCAAAGAAAGATTTCATCAACGCCTGATGCGACAGACATCCCATACTATGATGCTACCACCAGAGTATCTTACCGTGGTACAATGCATTGTGATGGATATTCTTTTCCGGATTTTTGCCGTATAAATTCTGCCCTTGAATGTCCGAAAAGCTGCAATAAAAAAAGAAAGTACAACAAACGTAATTATATAAGACATTTATAAAATTCATTTATGCAAATTACGTTTGATGTAATAAACAACTGTATCAGGAGATAAAGGAAGCATAGCTCTATATTAGATTCGTCAGAAACGCAACTATTCTTTCCACCGTGTAATCAGCGTACATCTTGGCCCATTCCAAACATTCTTTCGATGCTTCGGAGCTATGTGCGGTTCTTTTTCAGGGTATATGTCCAAGTAAATTAACTGTCTTCAGGGTTTTTCTTGCCGCACTTGGGGTTAGAGAAACCGTATAGCACGTCCATAGCTCAATACTTAACTTATTCTATGATTTTTGTTGCTCTGTAAAGCCATTCGTTCGAAAAGGTGATCTGTTGCTACTGTGGGTTGCCGTATTTTTCATGTTTAGGTCTATTTTTATAACCTGCGGTCTCTGCCGTTTAAAAGTGATATGCACCACACATCGCAAACACTTCTTTTTTAAATTCCACTTTGCGTTAAGTCTTGCGTACTAACACAAACTGCAATTTATCTCAGCATAATGATATGTCTATAGGTTGCTACCATATTACCCTTGTAAGTTGAAGTTGATGCTTAACCGATCTTGAGTAAATTTGATATACGGCTTTTAATAAAACAAACTAATTAATATATATTTAAAAGTCATACTGCAAAAAAATTGTAGATACACTTTACAAATATTACCTTTATTGCATTATATTTCCTCTTTTGTGCGAAAACTGTATGGCATAATGCAAATGGTGGTGAATTAAAACTTAATGTCCGATGTTAAAGGTAGCCTGCAAAATAAATTCTAAAGCCACGAGTTACTCTTTGGCCTTCTCACTATAAAATTTTATGACCAAGCACCATAAAGTTAAATGTCTCCTGAAATATAATTTGGGTCCAGTCCATTACGTATATTTTTACGTCAAAGCCTGGGACATCTCGCCGCAATACCAAATAATATAAAAATCAATAAAGGGACACATAACAGTTATATTATATATGTATTTTAGAATCTACCATTTCCTGAATATTTTCTTTGTCATTATTAACCTTAAGAGTGGATTAGTTGATTATATCATTTCACGTATTAATTTATTGACGCATCACAAAAAGTTAGTGCCTTGCAGTAAAACTTTTAAAATGTACAAAATTGTTGAAATTGAAAGTCGAAAAAGGAAGATAAACCGTCCTTGGAGGTTGGCGCCACTTGAATTCTACGGTTCTTTTCTAGTTACAGTTAAACAGTTTACGCTGTCGTTGGTATGTTGTATTACTTTTGTTTCTTAAATTACCTTTAATATAAATCAAGAAATAATGAAAGAACGGATTTTGTTGTTGCTTTCTGCATAAAGCATCTTATGGATCGCAAGAAAATGGACTTCAAGAAAAAAATAAAATGTAGATGTACTGTATACCTACTTTTATAATTATTGTACACGCAAAAACACAGTATTAGGCTGTGTTTCAAATAGCAAGAATATCGTTTATCTAATACCGTTTTAGAGAAAAAACAAAATTGGAAAAAGTAAGCTTTCCATGATAGAAGTTTTTCTAATTCACCGTTGCTCCTGCGCTATATGTCATCCGTTTTTCATATTTTAACCATAATTCTATTAGATTCCACCACTGTAAAAGAAAAAATTCGGAATAATTCGTAGCAAACTTCTATCATCAAAGGGGCCTGCATGAGGAGGAAAATAAGTATAATGACTGATAGCCAGGCTGCTATCAGGGCAGTCCCCTCAATCCACTGGCACACGATCACACGGTGTCGCTGATTTGGGTGCCGGGACATGAGGATATAAAGGGCAATATAATAGCCGACGAACTAGCCAAGGAGGGCTCTAAAAGACACTTCATAGGTCCAGAGCCCGTATATGGAATTACTAAGGATTCTGCTAAAAGGGAGATCTGGACCTGGTTGGACAAAGCAAGTACAATTAAATTGAGGACGACTGAAGGTCAACCCCAAGCAAAAGCGCTGATAGGGGATGGGGATGCTAAGTTCTCTGATAACCTAGTTAGACGCAGCAAGAAAGAAGTTAAAACCATTACTGGGCTGGTAACTGGACACTGTCCTTTGAAAAAGCATCTATACAACACAGGTCGAGTAATAATAATAATAATAATGATTCATGCCTTTACATCCCCCAACAGCTTTCGCCAATTGCAGGGGGCATCGGCCGGCCATGAGTTACTATTACGCCTGCGCCCGTGGAGCGACTTAAGGTGTTTGTCTCTCAGCATTTGCCAAGGAGTTAGGAAAACCACAAAAACCTCACTCTGAGAGCAGGCCCTGGGATTCGAACCCCGCACCCCGTGACTGATAGCCAAGCGCGCAAGTCACCTGACCATCAGCCACATTAGTAAGCGAACAGTAGTGCAGAAGATGTGGCCTACAGGAGGAAACATGTAATCTGCACATGTGAGGAGTTGAAAGTACTTCGGCAGAAACATTTCGGGAAGGATCTATTGCAGCCCTCGAAGGTTCTCTAGTTTCCACTGAGCAAGATACTGGGCTTTATAGAGAACACCAAGCTGCTCCAGTGGAAGTAAGAGATTTAATAGGGACGGTACAATGAGCACCTAGCTCAAGTGCATGGACTAAAGGTGTCCACCCTAACGTTATGAATGAATGAATGAATGAATCATCAAGAGAAGTATCGGTGACTCCGAAAAAATGAAGAAAGGCGTATGGGCGGAACACTTTTGAAAGAGATCAGTTTTGTTAGGTCTTTCTTAATGTTTTACTTACTTACTACTTTTAGATGAAATGTAACAGTTGGAGTAATATTAACGCCTTAATGGCATTCAATGGCTGTTTTCTGGTGGAAAACTAATTTCTTCAATTTTTAAAAAAAAATTATATAAACTTTCGTCCTTAATAGCTAAAATTTTAAGCATCAGAAGTACCTTTAATAAATTGTTGAAATTTAGTTAGTTCTACTTTTTCCACCTACACATTCAGACTTAAAAAAATGCCAGAGGTCAAAGAACAAAACATATGTACCCATAAGCGTAAGAAGTAAGTATTAGTGGAGACGAAGTACTATGTTACTATGTAAAGGAATGGATTGGGATGTCAAGGAAAGTATAATAGGTCTAAACCTAAAGCTTTCGGCTACGAGCGATGAAGAAATAAATTATTTCAATAAAACAAATCTTTGCTTGGTATCAATCCGCAGTACTAGCCTTCTATTACATTTTTCATGTAAGTACTAGTATTCTAGACTAATAATACTACATTTGCTCTTCAGTTTGCGACAAAAGAAAACAAGCGTAAGCAAACTAACGAACTATGAACTTCTTCACAGAATCAGTTCTGCATAAAAATGTAGTTTCTTCACATACTGGAATATCTTTCTTAAAAAATGTCAGTAATGTCAACATACCTTTTCCTCTATAAAGTAGAGCAATAACAAAAGATCATTTGCAGCCTGTAATTTTTTAGAATGTCTACCAAATTCAGGGAGAGACAAAAAAGAAGTGTATAAAGAAGGAGAAATGTGAATGATGAGTTTGGAGACTAAGCGTCGTAGGCTGCAAGTAAAAGAATAGTTTAGGGGAGTTGAATAAATGGGAATCAGTGAAATTTGACCACTAGATTTACCGAAAACGTGAATATTTAAAGATTGTAACGTTTAGTAACATCGATTACATCACTAAAAAAAATTTTTTTTTTATTTAAAAGAGATCAAGAAAAAGTGAATACATTGAATGAGGCTGGAGATATAGTTATATATAGAACAAGTTAGTAGGTTAGTTAAGTAGGTAGCGCAAAAATAACTTTTGGGAAAATATACAATTTGAATTATGCAAATTGAATGTGAGATCACCATTATTACTGCTTATGCATCCACTTCTTCAATATTACGTGCAAGAACAGGTGAACTTTTAGCCATAATTAACAATTATTAATCTTTTCATCTTAGATGCTTGGTGCAGAATGTATTCTTTATAAATTGTTCCACTGGATACAAGGTGTTATCGAGTTTATCAGTCAGTATACTCTAAAAAAACTACTAGTAGTTAGTACACAAGGCGAGATAGGTCAAATGGCATGTTGAAGTGATAGGAAAATGATGATCATGTTTCACACATCTGAAAATGTACGAACCATGCAGCATTACTCCGGGGTTTTGCTTGTCCACTAATATCCATTTGTGCTCTTTACATTTCGTAAAATAAATGAAACAAATAAATATAAGTAGTTTTTTTTTATATTTATAAATAGTGCAGTTTGACTTCTCCAAACTGCATTTGCCCAAGGCACGTCTAATGTCATTTTTATTATTGTGTGTTTGCATGTACCTAACTGTAGGAAAGAATTGCACAATCATCATATCCTGGTGAATTTTAAGTACAACATCAATTCATGCAAACAGAGATGTATGAACAGCTCCGGATTACATATTCTTCCTCTGCAATGTGTCACAAAAAGTACCTGCCTACAAAAGACTCAACGTCCGAAGGTATACCCAAATGTTTACGCGGAATCTACCGCAACTTTGTATCTAAACTAGGATTTTAAACGTGAATACATTTCACCCAGAAGCCCTGACATCTATATATGAATGTGTGTATAACTTCACTGTATGTGGGGGTACATGTAAGTGTACATGTGTAATAAATAGCTTCGTGTAATATGACAGGATTAACGTTGGATGAGCAGTCTGGAGGGCAACTGTTGCTGATAAGATTACCGTATTTATGGCGTACTAATTTAACTTTGTTAGTAATTAGTATGAGTTATGTTTCCGGCACATTTTGTACACATATATTTTTATTTTATACAATACAGAGTAGCTGAGAGCAGCATGAAAGCAATAAAACTGTAAGAAAATTTGTATTTGGGATGTAGTCCTTGTTTAGCCAACAATATAGAATATTTTGTAGGCATCATCTTATTTTGGAAGTTATGGGTTAAATTAATACTTTAAAACATCATTTTATAAATTGTTTCGACATTAAATTTAATCTTTTTCAACTGTTAATATTATATAAATTAAGATTATGCGAATGTTTTATATAATGCTCAAATACTATTTTTTATTATTAAAAGATTAAGAAAAATGAAAAAATTAAATATATTTCCAGCGAGTTTTCCAAAGTTAAACCGCGTAGCGTCGAGTTTTTCGAAAAGACACGCTTAAAAAAATTTAAAATTAAACAATTTGCAAATCAAAAACTTGAAAACATCAAAAATGAAAGAAAGTTTACAGAAAGTAAATTAATAGATTACAACTTCATCTTAAATTCCCATATCTATTCTACGCGATTAAAGGGCGGACTGCTACCTGAGGGGTACTTATCTTCTATAGTGAACGCGGACCAAGGTGGATCGCGGGGTAGGCGTACCAACTTTTTCAATAGGGTGCGTTCCAGGCGGAACGCGGACTTTTTGCTTTCTCCTGTCACCAATCCACTTTTGATGAAAATACTATGATCAAATATTCAGTTACCATTTCCATATTACGAGTCTGGGTGCAATCTTGTTACCAAACCATTGAAGGACCGTTGTAATTGGAAGACTATCTTCTAAAAGTCCCGGTAGCGATATATTCTAAAAAATTTAAATGATAAAGTGACTTCAAAAGCGTACAACTTTCAGAAATATGTGAAATATATGAGGAAGTACCCCTCCTCACGGACTGGGCGCGCGACGAGGGTAACTTAGGAGTAACACTAGTTGAGCAAGGTGTCCAAGGCAATATTAGTATTAATATGTCAGTGGAGTGAAATACCGCACTCTTTTTAAAAAAACCTTATTTTTAATTTTACAGTCTATTGGTCCTTGTCTCCTTCAAAGTATTCGTCTCCGGTATTCACACACTTTTCCCAGCGGTGTTTCCATTTCGCGAAGCAGTTCTCGATATCTTCATTTGAAATGTCCTTTAAGGTCTGTGACGAATTTGCTTTAATGTCACCTACAGACTGAAAACGGTATCCTGTCAGCACAGATTTGAGAAATACGAAAAAATCACAGGGAGCCAGATCTATCGAGTAAGAAAGGTGGGAGAAAACATTCATCTAATTTTTTGCACAAAACTGACGAATTAACAAAGCTGAGTGGACCGGTGAATTGTCGTGCTGCAAGAACCTTGAGCTATCCCACCACAACTCTGATCACTTTTGCGGATTTTTTCACGTAACCGTTGTAAAACGCCGCGATAATACGCACGGTTTACTGTTTCACCTTGAGGTACGAATTTTCAGTGCACAATCCCATGAAAGTAAAAAAAAACAATGAGCATTACTTTCACATTGAATTGAGACTGACGTTCTTTCTTGGGGCGTGGAAATCCTTATACAATCCATTTTGCCGATTAAATTTTTATCCCAATGTCGTAGCTGTAACCGTAAGCTTCGTCTCCCGTTATGACCCTTTAATGGAATGTTTCATCGTCATTAGATTATTTAAGGAGATGCCGACAAACTTCCGCACAATGTGTTTTCTGTTCAAAGGTCATCGAGCGAGAAATAAAATTTGCAACAACTCGATGCATGTCATGCAAATCTCATGGCATGTCCCAATTGAGATACCAACATCTTCTGCAATTTCTTTGACAGTCAATTAGCGATTTGCACGCATCAGATCGTTAATTTTCCAAGTCGAAAGTCTTCCCGGTTGAGGATCGTCTTCATTGACTGACGACCACTTTAAATCGTGAAAGCCATTCGTAACATTGCGTACGACTTAGAGCAAGTATGGACAACCTTTGACATGTTGTGGGCCAAACTTTAGTGTGCAAATAAGTTCGCGGGCCGCGTTTAAAAGTAGTGCATTCTAAAGTAGTGTTTTAAAGTAGTCTTCATAATTTTCAGCGATAGATATCAAACATGAAATAATACGACGAATTATTTTAATGCAATTTATTAAAATAAGAAAATGAAATGAAAAAAATAGGTACAACATTATAATTAAATCGTGAAATTTGGAATTATTACAAACTACGAAATTAATAAGACACTTGAGCTTGAATTTCGGAAACTAATCCATCGATGTTTGGATGAATTCCACTGATACAAAGCCATAAAGAATTTTCCAAATTATTGTCCGTCAGCCTTGTACGATGTTTTGATTTATTAATTTTCATCATTGAAAAGAACTGTTCGCATTTATAAGTACTGCCAAACGCACAAATCAATCTTCTTGCGAATTAGCTCCGGAAAATGGTCTTCTTCGAGGTATTTTTTGAAGAAATCGCACAACTCCACGTCTTCAAATTAGATTTTAGGAGTGAGTTTGTGGAAGCTCGATCAACTCCATCTGCAAGTGTATTGCAGCATTTTGTAGATTACTTTTTGTTGGAGTAGCAAATAAATTGAAACTGTGGTCCATGTTTTTAAAATCGCTAAATCTGTTCGAAAATTGCTCCGACAGTAACTTGAGTTCTTTAGCATATTGAGCATAAGCAGTATTTTCATACGCAGAGAGCGTGGTGAAATGGTAACTGTTACCAGACAGCATCTGTGCCTCCCACAAGCGGATTTTGTTTTGAAACGCTTTCAAACGGCTGTACAAATCATTCACATCAACTGTCCTTGTTTTTGAAGTTTCAAATTTAAATAATTCAAATAGCCTGTAAGGTCGACCAGAAATGCTAAGTCACATATCCATTTTGGGTCACTCAATTCAGATAGTGGTTTTATTTGCATAAAATCTGCTATCTCATTTCTAAGCTAGTAAAACCGTTTCAGCATTTTCCCTTTGCTTAGCCATCTGACTTCACCATAATATGTTACGTCGTCATAATCGGTTGATATTTCATCCAAAAACGCCTTGAACTGACGATGGTTAAGCCCTCGGGATCGAATAAAATTGATGGTTTTTACTACCACATTCATAACATTCTGGAGTCGAATCGACTTTGAACACAAGTTCTGTTGGTGGATAATGTAATGAAGGGCTATCAAATCATCATTTGCACATTTAATTCAGTTGCTTTTTCATGCAAAATTCCGATGAAACCTTTACGTAAGCCGACCATAGAAGGTGCACCATCTGTGCATACACCAACTAATTTTGACCATGGCAAGCCAAAACTTGTGAATAACTTTTCAACTTAATTAAAAATGTCCTGTCCTGTAGTGGTTCCTTGTAGCGGCTGTAAAGCAAGCAATTCCTCAGTAACAGTGAACTCTTTATCAACACCTCGAATAAATATAGCCAGTTGAGCTGTCTCAGACAAATCGGTGCTCTCGTCTAATGCTATGGAATATTATTCAAAACCAGCCATACGGTCGGTTAAAGTTGTTTTTATATCATTAGCCATCATTTCCATACGTCGCGCAACAGTTCGTCTTGACGAACTAATTTTTTCAAATTCATTTTTCTTTTCAGGGCGAAAAACACTGCAAGCTTCTAACATACACTCCATGATAAATTCTCCTTCGGCAAATGGTTTTAATTACTTTGCCAATTTTGAACTAACTATAAAACTAGCTTTCACAACATTATGAAGTTGTGTTCTTTGTTTATGAACCATTTGCTGCTGTTTTTCCAAATTTGCGGTAATGGATTTTGTCTTTTCTTATTTGTCCTATCAGTGAGTGCAGCATAGGATGGTTAGTTGAGTAATGCCTCTTTATATTGAATTCTTTTATCACTGAAATGGATTCATTACACAGCAAACAAATAGGCTTACCATTGTGCAAGATAAAAAAGAATTCTTCAGTCTATTTTTCTTGAAACTGGTAACCCTCTGCATCTACTTTTCATTTCTTTCCACCAGACATCATTTTCGTTCGATAAACTTAATAACAAAATATAATTAGTAAGCACTCAAGATGCACACAAAGTCACGAAGCAAATTGACGGCACTAGCAGTTCGCTAGGATATCGCTTGTCGAAATTATCACCTCGGTAGCTCAAATAGAACTGACCTCGGGTCATCCACTAGCTTATATAGGCAAAATGAAGAGATGATCTAGAATCGTCTAGTGTAGAACATTTGAGAAGCAATAATCCTTTGTTGCGCCGTCAGTGAGGCGGCAAACGTCAAACAATTTCATGTTTGCCGCCTCACTCTTTGATGATCGCCGCCACTCGGCTTTCTCGCTCATTGATTCCGCAGGAGCAAGCGACAAACCCCATATCACTCGATCTTCCTCATTTGGAGTGAGTGTGAGTAAGTAGTGTAATATTTTTTTTTAATTGGGTCGGATCAAATCTTACAGCGGGCCGGATCCGGCCCGCGGACCGGTTGTTGTCCACATATGACTTAGAGCATCATCTCCGTAAACTTGTTTCAAAAGACGAAATGTTTCTGAAAAAAATTTCCCCAGTTTAGCGCAAAATTTTACGCTGCGTCGTTGTAAAAAATCGGCAGTAATACTTAAACACGTTGCACTCAAATACAAATGGCACGAAAACTAAATGAGCCATCAACAATCCAAGAATATATGGCGACATATGAGATTATGATCAACACAATACTGCGAACTTCAAGACTCTATCCTTTTTGACGCGTCATTCAAAAAGTTTCGTATTATTCTAAACAGGCAGTAATTCCTTCACGGAAATTTATCTGATACTCATCAAAAGTAAGTACACATCTTCTAATCCATTCGTTATTAAAATTGTGGGATCTTGTAAGAACAAATAATACGACAATATACAACAGCTATCTGCGATAATAAAGTAAGGTACCTGGAAGTCATAAATACTAATAAATATTTTACCTATTTAGAGTAAAAATATATGCTTAGCAGCAAAAAAGTTTTTACTTTTAACTTTTACTTCCAGTAGAGAAATTGCAGGCTTTTAACCCACAGCTTATGAGCTGTAAATGTCTATTTTGGCTCCCTCCAAGATTCCTAAATTTTTGAAAAGTTATTTAACCACTCTGTATATTACTGCACACACATTGCTTAAATATGATGATACATAAATTGAAGCAACACAAATTGAGGATACGTGGAAAAGTAAATAAGTGCCAATTTTGCAAGCTCCACTTAGGTATATTAACTTCAACGCTAAAAGTGCATTACCTTGCTTGAGTTAACAAATGAGAGGCATACTTTCGTGACATCGAATATTCATCACGTCAAACCGTGTAGAAGAAGAGAGAAGATGAATAAAAAGCGCAATATACACCTCGAGTATACTTATCGTAAAAGCGTTCACTTTAATTAAATGGATGTTGATGATCATGAAGAAAAGAATTGAATAACCTAAAATATTACATTAAATTACAGACCAAATTGAAACAAAATATCCAAACGCGGGTGTCAAAGGCTTTTATCGTTACTATTGACAAGCTTTCTTTTGTTTCTCTTCGGTACGCTGAAAGCTTTGATGGAAGCATTTCGGAGAAGAGCTATTGAATACTACTAGGTTAGTTGGAGGGGAGGTTAATATAAAAGTTTAAAGTATTTTCTCATCCGCAGATATTATTGTAATCATCAATAGAAGTCACTTCCTTAATCATACCCTTGAATCAAAGTATATTAAAGAAAAAAGAAATACTGAAGATCCTCATTAAATCTGGAAAGTATTCGATTAACTCTTTGTGCTTTACAGAAGAAAATGACATTTGATTGAAGTGAAGTTATTTAATTTCTTGTATGTATAAGAAATTTTATTTTGTTATTTCTGCCGAATATCCAGAAAATTGGTGCCGTAATTCGTTTCATTTAAGTACAAGAAAGTAACCGTATATACAACACATTCATTTAACTCTTGCCGTTGGCAATCTTCCCTAACAAAAAGCCGTTAATAACGTGTTATTAAATCCCGGCTAACGTTAATGGTTCATAAATACGAATTATATCTAATAAAAGGAACCCTCCAAGACATAAACTCTTAATGCAAGTATTTATTAGCTGTTACGTAGTATATAGCTAATATTTGGAATATTCATTGTCTACAATCTTGACGACTACGTTGGGCAAAAGCCAAACGGAATATTCCGACGGCACAAGTGAACACATAACTTTTGTAATGAATATTCTATGACGTAGTAAATTAACTTTGAAATTAAAATTCTAAACGATCCTAGGTAAATAGTCACACCTCTTGAGATAATAATCAACTGAGAAATTTTGAAGACAAAATAAATTATTTATATCTTCGCATACTGACATACTGACATGATGAATATGTCTACTTTCTTGATGTTTGTACTCGTAGACGATGTCCATCTGTGAAATATAATTTATTTAATTTTAATTTATTAATAAGATTACAACATACTTCTAAAACAATTTATAATTAAATGTTTTTCAAAATGGTGTAAAAAAAAGTTTTGTGTTCTAATCGTTGTTTGCTGTACATTTATTATGATTTATGGTATCATTCTATAACACTAATTGTTCTTCAATCACTATTTTTTTTTTGTAAAAATAAGACATGCAGTTGAACACAGCTGTTGGAGGTTATGATACAGAGTAAAATACATAGCCTCCGATTGATAAATAAAGCATACCTATTAATAATATGAAGATAAGCCAAAAAATGTCAACAACTTAAAGGAATAAAATAGTGAAATAAGTTTTTCAATTACGTTGCATCCCCATAACGCGAGGGACCTACAGAATGGTTATTATTACTTCCTTTATTTATGCAACCTAGTTCCATATCCCACTTTAAAATTAATGTGCAATCCCATTACCAGAAACTTGCTAAAAGACCGTTTCTTTCTTTTTTTTTTCTATAGGAGTCCTCGCAAAAGTACTTAATTACATTGGACGATCTGAACCAAAGTTTGAATACCACCACTTCAGAATGACCTACAGTATCTCATCTCCTAACTTCACATTCGGAGAGTTTCTGACCGCCTGTAATCTTTTACGAAACCATAATAATTCAAACCCCTACATCGATAAACTTTGCTAATGAGAGCAGTATGGCGCGGAAGTGGCGTTTTCAAGCGCTCACTAATCTAGTCGTTGAATCAATTAACAAGTGGGAACAACTTCCAGAGGAAACGGTTATACGTTATTATCATCACATGTGTCCAGCTATATTCCATGTACTTACGGAACAGAATATGTCGTGTCACGGTGTGATAAAATTCATTTGGGATACGTAATTACTGCAGCTATGTGACATCAGTGGGTTCCTGCTTGCTATTTTTTCTTCCAAGGATATTCATTAACAGAATGAGGGCATTATGAAACGTAATGTCTTTACTGCAAAAGAAAAATAAATTCGTTATAATGTAATGAAATATGATGGTTTTCACTGGTGGATTCACTTAAAAAAAAAATTCAATATGACGACTTGTTAAATATGCAAGCTTTTAAAAATCCCCGTGTAATTTGAAAACTACTTGACATAACAAAAAGCGGTTTTCGTATTTAAACTTGCTTAGGACTATTTTTCGACTTATTTTTCGATATAGAACTACCCTAAACCCCCCAGTCTCATCTAAATTAGCCCACCCTGTACGTTTTATCACTTATTTCCTGACATTCTGGGCGACACTCTAAATGTAAATCCATTTCCACCGCTGTCACATCTCAAGTTTTATCCCCGATCTCTCATTGAGGAACGAAAAATTTGCATGTGTGCCTGTTAGAGAACACAAACTAAACTTTCAACCCACAAGATAAGCCCAGAGTAAGGCGGTAATAAAAAACCAGCGATGGGAACCTCGCCACGTCCGCAAACCGAGGCGAGGTTCCCATCGCTGGTTTGTGAATGCCTCGAAGACGCCGAATGGTACATCATGCGAATGGTACAAGACATCCAGGCTTGCGCAGAGGGCATCCTAAATTGCCCGCATGAGAATGGATCGTTCGAAATTTTCTCTGACAGCCAAGCTGCCCTCAGGGCACTGCAGACTGCCAGATTCGTTTCCAAGGTGGTACTGGGGCGCCATAGGAAGCTAAGAGTGGCGGAATATCACAGCATTACGTTGAGATGGACATTGGAATGAACTAGTAGACGCGGGATATTGCAGATTCATTCAGGCGAGGAAAGACTCCGCAAGTCAGTCTTATGAGCAGCAACAAACTAAGACTACTTACGAGAGCCTTAACTGGCATATAGTTGCATTGCATGGCGCGAGTGGGCTATCCACTGTGCAGAAACTATGTGAGAGCAGAAGAAACTCCTGTGCACCTCCTGGCCGAATGCCCGGCAGCGGGCAGAGAGAGAGAGGGAGTCATTTAGGGGTCGCTCGGTTAGACGAACCCAGCTTAAGAAAACTTACTCTCGGCCAATTTGTGGACCTCTTTGTTCGGGTACAACCAGGTCGAGAGTGCTAAAACATTATGGGGGCACAATATGTTTTCTGACCGAGTTGCCCATGAAGTTTAAAAAAGAGGCAGTAAAACAGTTACTAGTCTAGCTTGGATAATTCATGGATTGTCAGTCCTGCTTGACAGCTCTTGTAGAACGAGTACACATGACTGCGTACGTAGTCATATCAAGAATGGCTTTCCATGATGTAGTATAAGAAACATCAAAGACAAAGACCTAAACAATTAATCGAAATGGCAGGGCTCATGGTCTCTTGTTGGAATCAGCATACCAGCAGCAACAACGAAAGAGGAATAGCACCAAAGGCGGGTTTGAGTTTCTAAGGCGTCATCGACGTCACTCCAAATTCAATCTATATTATTCCTACTATCATAATGGACCTGGCTGATAGTCTAGTGGCTTGCACGCTTAGCTATCAGTCATGGGGACGCATGTTCAAATCTCACTGTGCTCAATTACGATAACCGATTTTTTCCATTCATTTAATTGTGATAAGGAGAGAGTTTCGAATATGTGGGGGGGTAAGAGACAATCATCATTTGCTTAAGCTTCATCTACCCCATTAAAAGAAAATTACAAGTAACGCACGAATTCAAACTTAAACGAGTATTTTAACCTACTTTGAGCGTATAATAATGAGTTGACACATCCACGGAGTATTTATTCCTGGGTTTATATACATTATACTTTTAGATATACCCCACAATTTTTAGATTAAACTTTAGTGCCACTATCTGTTTAAAGTAGAAAACACTTCAAATAAAGTGGGAATTATATAAATTATAAATTCCAATTTTTGAAAAAATTTATTAAAATTGATGGTGTAGACCGATGAAGATATAATTACGTAAAATCTATAAAACTAAGGATGGCATAAAATTAAGTCATAGCGTAAAAGTTCAGCGGCGTCATAACAGCTAGGAAACGATAAGTGTTATCTGCTCACCACTTGAAAATAATATCTAATTATCTGAGAAGGTTTTAATCGGACCTCGCGCTAGAGTTTCCGCGAAGACAATTAATTATCTCCGAAAACTTAGCATCTTCGAACAGAAATTTCTTAATGGGGTTGAGTGACTGTTGGGACTCGGTATTCCATCTTTCAATCTTTTTAAAAGGTCGAAAAACCTGCTTGAAACACTGCGCAAATTATCCTGCCCGCTGCATTCGTGTCTTCAATAGAAGCCAAGCCTGCCGACGAAGATTTTACATATTTTATAACCCAGAAAGTTACTTATTTTTCCAAAAATGGATCGACTTTAATGTAAGAAACTATGTTTTGGAAAATGCGGCATTCGAAATAGGGAAACTTTTGTATAATCTAGACTTTCACTCATTTGCGATACAATAACATCCTTTTAGATGCAAATAACTCCTTTGTATGTTCAAATATTTACACTGTAAACCGAATCCATTACATCAGGAGATGCGCTAGCAAGGAAGAAACAGATTGTTTGCCTATTGAAGAGGTATATAAAAGGTTAGGTAGACATTGCTTGTCTGAACTGTTGAAGTGCTGATAGATAATACATAAAAATTAAAAAATATATACAATACCAAAATGTATATAAGTACTTTGTACAATAATATCCATGGTGGTTCTATTATACCCAACTCAAAAGAAATCGCCCTCCGAACCAGGAAAACAATCATAACCTTGTAGCATTTCCAGCATAATGAAATGCCTACTTAAACATTTACTGCTTTTTAGGCATAGCAAATTAACAATTTTTATGTAAAAATAGGACCGTCCATCAAAATTCCTCAGAGAAAAGACACGTTGTTATGTAAATTGCAGAGAGATTTTAACAGTAATGCCAGCAGAAAGGATATTATAAAGATATGATCCGCAATTTTTTTGGAAGAACGGAGCTTGGGATATTATGTTATCATTTATGCAAAGAGAGCGGTATAAATTTCGCCATTTATCAAATTGAGCCTTATTTTTTCTTTTGTCGTCGCCGGTTTCCGCTAAATTAGAAAATATACTTTAAAATATTGCTTGTTTGCTACAATAAAATACGTTTCCTCATGAGAAACAGGCGCGAAGCAAACAGATGCGAAACGAAAATGAGAAAAGAGAGAATTTTTAATAAAGGACAACACTGAACAGAAATTATTTTTTGTCGCTAGAAATATCAGCTACTCGTTCAGCGTTTAGAGTGAATTATATTCACCACAATCTCATGTAAAATAATTTCGCTCTTTTTATATCTGCTTTATACGAAAATCCTATACAAAAGGGAAAAACCTATATGCGTGACACGAGCCAAAACATTACGTTTGCATCTTTGGTGTAATGACGCAAATGAAGGCACAGAAACCGCAAACATTCGTTACAAACCAATTTTTGAAACAACTCCGTAGGCATCTATGTTGCCACAAGTAGTCCACCAAAAACTGATTTTCGATTACAATACTTCTACATAGAGTTGTTCAGAATAAATAAACAAACAAGTATGTACATACTTCGTTATGTTTTTGTGGAGTGGGTAAAATCTAAGCGGTACAGCAAATATGTCTTGTCAATTTCGTATATATACTATAGTAAGATATCAAAAATAAAGTCCCATTTGAAATTGTGTTTGTGTTTCTCGGATTTTTTCAAATTGTATCTTGTTAGAGTTTTGATGTTGTATTGAACACATTAAAATAGGTTCGGTGTATTCTTTGGCACTGTAGAAGTGGATCCAAACACGTTTGATTGAATCCATTTGTATTCTTTCGTGATAAAACAGTTTGTTTAAAGTAGTCTTGATTGGTAATCCTATCAATCCCTTTGGATCAAGAAATTTTTGTAATTCGATACATCAACCGCAATATCTGTCTCTTTGGCATTTTGATTTTGAAATTAGACGGTTCTTGTAAACAAACGTTATAAACTATCCTATGAAAGAATAATTTTGCTCTGGTACTGACTTTGCGTAGCGAATCGTATCAAAATTACGAAATTATTATAAACCAGTCAGTTATAAAATACTTCTCCTTTTAAATACATTTCTTACCACAATCAAATAATTTAAATCTATATTCATTACAGTATTTCAACCACGACAATCAAAAATATTATTTCCAGATGGGAAAGTATTAAACAAAAGAAGAGCATGTTTTTTTAAAGATATGGAAATATAAGCGCGTTTACTAGCCATTTGGTTATCCTATTGATTCCATATAAAGGAAACTGTGAAATAAATTTTGGACTTTACATTTTATGAAAAAAAAAATTAATATCAAAATTCCATCTTTCTAATTATATACTTTTGCATATGGTCAGGGTCAAAACAATTTAGTTAAGGGGACTGTTTGTTATTACGCGCGCGTAAATAGACCATTTGGAACGATTGTACAGTGAAGAGCTTTTTAAACGAGGCCCCTGTAAGCAAACGTTGGCTTTATGCACACTATATAGGAGTTAAGCAGATGTGCGTGCTAGGGATAGTACTTAAATGGGCCGCTGTAATTTTGCAGGTATTCGGTCGTCCATTTATGAATTATATTTAGATAGTCTTTCGTTGCTGCTGCATTATTGCGTTTCGTATCTTGCAGATAGGGTCCAATTTGTGAAAATATCCTTCAAGAGTAGCAACTGCGTGCGTAGGGTCTATTCATCATGTCTTCCTGTTACCGTCGGTGTTCCGCAGGGTTCAATATTAGGGCCAATTTTATTTTTAATGTATATCAATGTCATTGTTTTATTTATGCGACAATCACTTTTTATATACGCCGATGATACATCATCCATTGTCGTCGGCAGGAATCCTGTGGAGGTACAAATTGAAGCAAATAGACTTCTTAGTGAGCTGGCCCGATGGTTTACTTCCAATAAGTTAAGGCTAAATTTAACTAAAACTAATTACATGTATTTTCATACTTCGCGCTATGCGATAAATACCACAAATAATATAATGTACAACAGTTCACATATAGAGCGTAAAACAACAATTAAATTTTTAGGCATGACTCTGGATGAACATCTGAATTGGAGGTCGCACTGTGAATGTCTTATTAAAAAGATTAACACTTCTTGTTATCAAATTAGAAATTTAAAATATGTCTTGCATTCCAGTGACTTATTAAAGTTTTATTATAGTGAAGTCTATTCGCGAATAACCTATGGAATAGTATTCTGGGGTTCGTCGGTACTATCACGGGATGTTTTTATTGCCCAAAAAAGGGTGGTGAGATGTTTAGTGGTTATTGGAAGTTGCCAATCCTGTCGCCCGCACTTTCAGAGATTGGCCATTCTACCCTTGCCTAGTACACTCCGCCAAAAAAGTATCGCATAAACTAAAAAAGGGCATTTATGAACCAAGATGTTTTTATACGTTCACAAAAAGTTTGCCTCGTGTATGTGAACTATAAAAACACTAACAAAATAATGGAACTTAGCGTTTTTACTTTATTTTTTTCCTAAAAGAACACATTTAGAAAAATGCATATGTGTAAGGTTTGCTCAGTTGTTTATTGAAAGTCTTCCTATACGGACAAATTTTAAAGTGCGAAGTCAGAGTTCTGTACCAACGCTTTTAAAACTAAAATGAGCAATTTAACTTCAGAACAAGTGGCTGCTATAGTTGCTTTAATCGAAGATGGACGATCTCAAGCATACGTTGCTAATTTGATGAACATCAATCAGTCAAGTGTTTCTAGAGCCGTAGCCAGATATAGGGAAACAGGCATTTACAGTAGAAGACCCGTACCAGGTCGTCCAAGATGTTCTACTCGCCAAGATGACCGCTATTTACTACTACAAGCAGTACGTCGAAGACATGTAACTGCGAGACAATTGCAGAACGACTTGGCTAGAGTCAGAAATACTCGTGTGAGTACTCAAACTATTCGGAATAGGTTACGACAGAGTGGATTAAGAGCTAGAGTAGCTGTAACAGCCCCTCGTCTCACTAGGAACCACCGAGTGGCTCGCTTAAGGTTTGCCAGAGAACATGTAAATTGGAACATTAATGACTGGGCCAATATACTCTTCACAGATGAGTCAAGATTTGGTCTTTACACCTCAGATAGGCGTATCTCAGTGTACAGACGAGACGGTGAGCGCTATTCGCAGTGTAATATCAGACCTAGACCTAATTTCGCTGGTGGCTCTATTATGGTTTGGGGAGGCATCTGTTTAACAGGACGTACAGAGTTAGTACCAGTAGACAGAGGTACACTGACTGCCCACAGGTATATAACGGAAATTTTAGAAGAACATGTAGTACCATATGCGCCAATTATAGGAAACGAATTCATGTTAATGCACGATAATGCACGACCGCATGTTGCAATAATCGTCCAGGAATACCTTAACGATGTTGGTATTCCAGTTTTAGATTGGCCTGCGGTAAGTCCGGACATGAACCCTATCGAGCACGTGTGGGACCTCCTTCACAGACGGATACGAACCCAAAATGTTGCCCCAGCGGCCTGCATGGACTAGCAAATGCTCTCCGTGACGAGTGGGAGAATTTGGATCAGGCTTATATACGGAGGTTAATCGAATCTCTGCCAAACCGTATGCGAGCGGTCATAAGAGCCAGAGGTGGCAATACTCAGTATTAAAAGCTACTGTTATGACATTTTTCTTTCCGAAATTATAATTTCTTGTTTTAATAAAAATCTCAAGTATGAGTTCTTGTTTTTATTTGGCCTGTATTTTATTTAAACAATCATAGAAATTATATCTTAGAGCGCATTAAGGTATATTTACAACTTTATGCTACAAACAAAGATTATGCGATACTTTTATGATTCAAAACTAAATTATGCGATACTTTTTTGGCGGAGTGTATTTATATTATTATATTTTTTTCATTACCTCCGAAATGCGAAACTCAATCCCTTTTCTGATTTCACCATCATAATCAGAAGAAACAACTTAAACACTAACGTGTGAAGTTATCTACAACTTTGTATTAGATGCATAGGTATTTCAATATATTCATGTTGAAATTACAACGACTATTTGTGAGAAGTTTAAAAGGATTCTAGAAACCACTGCTGGTCACCCGATGTTGTACGAAGTTCCACTTAAAACATGGTACAATATATCTATTACAATAACAGGTACAATATATGTTAGCGTTGCATTTAGGTCGATTACCGATTACTGTAGCGGTGGCCATAGGAGGCTCGCTCTAACAGTACATCATATAATTTTCCCTCAGGCAAAAATTGATAAAGTAAAAATTGTATTAGCACAGAATTATAAAACAGACCATTAAAGTTTACTCATTCATTTTGAATTTATTTTCTAAGTTATTTAAATACAACAAATTAAAGTATGAACCGGTATCAACAATTAACTTAAAGTGGACTATGCATTTCATAACAATAAGTGTGTTAAGGCCTTCTATTCATTGTTTACACAATGTGAAATAAAATCGATGTCCAGCTTAGGTACTTATTGCTATAGGTATAGAATATGGCTTTATCAATATATGTTACAATAACACTACATTTTTATATCAAACAAACGTATCAACGGAAAGGAATACACAATAACATCGTAATTAAGTTTTGACAGAAAGTAACCATAAACATGACTCCAAAGCAACGTGAACTCAATTAGAGAGGTTTTATACACCTTTTTATTTTTTATTTGTTCTGCGCAAATGAGTTCTCGCCTTGCTTGAATTTTTATACCTTAATGAGTTTTGTTTCTGACTGTCGACTTTAACACAAATATTATTTAGGTTGTTTACTTCCGACTGAAATGAGTATTTGCTTAAATTTTCTCCCGTTTCCCTATAGGTGTATTTAATCAAGTTGTGACTTTTAACGCGCAGTCTCCTTGTTTGTCCAAAAAACAACTAAAGAAGCTTAATTAATAACACAAATATTTGTGGGATTTACACTTTATTAGTCGGATGTTAAAATGACAGCTGTTTCATTGGACAGAGTGGACGCTCTTTCAAAAAACGTATTTCAGAGCATTTGTACTCATTTAAATATAAAAATAAAGTGTAAATCTCACAAATATTTGTGTTTTTAATTAATATGGATTTACATCAAATAAACGCCGAATCTATTATAAAAAAAAAAAAAAAAAAAAAAAAAAATAAAGAAGCTTACGCTAAAATCTTTTATTTAAATAAAATGTATTTTCTTATTTATATCTTCTATGTTACCTCTGAAATTGTTAATACTTTTCGTATTATATTTTAATTTATTTATAAATAAGTAACATTTCAAAATAAATTTGTTTTATAGCTCTATTATTTCGCTTAATTTTCTTTATTACCTTGCCTTATTACTACTATTTTATATTTGCTAATAATTCGTTCGGCATTATTTTTTCTTTAACAACATGAAAAAAAATCAATTTTGTAGTAGGGCGAAAATAATGGATATACCTGTCGTGGCTTCCAATGCAAATGTTGTCGCTATATACAATTGGTGTTAGAATCACGAATCGCATTAGTTTGTTACGACCAAAATTACATCACTAATAACACATGCCGACATTATGTGTGTATACAACGCCTGTGCCACATTTACATTACTGTTTGTGCGTTGTAGAAGTTTATGTATATTGAATTATATAGATGCATGGTAGTAATATCAAAACTACCATCAAAAAGTATAGACCTAATTTATATTATATTGTGTGAACTAGCAGTTATTAGTCAGGTAGGTAGATATTATTTTCTTTTTACATACGAACAATTTCCTTCCCTTGTTAATTCAATATTAGAAAAAGTTTGTTAAAATTTTATTGTTTGTTCAGCTTGTATAAATATTGGATGCCATTTTTAACTCATTAAATAAATGCTTTCTTGCTATCACCGTAATTTAATATGACGCAAGTTTTATATTAAAAATTTTACCTCGTGTAGGATTTATGAGGAGAAATTGTAAGGTTCCGAACACCTCGTTAGCTCAACTGGTAGAGCGTCCGTCCGGCAAGTGGAAGGTGTCGGGTTCAAATCCTACACGAGGTAAAATTTTTAGTATAAAAATTGCCTCATATAAAATTGCAGTGATAGCAGAAAAGCATTTATTTAATGATTTCATACTGTAAGAAGTGCACTAATTGCAATTTTTAACACTCGCTCTTTCATACTGTTCATTAAAACATACATATATCTATTTATGAAAGGTCAAGAGAATTTTGAAGAATCTGTATTCTGAACACTATAAATGCAAATAAATTGATTTCAGCAAGTGGTAATCATGTGGTAGCCGAAAAAATGCTGTGCGCACCACGGCTGGAAAGTGTCGTATCGAACTCGTTTGGTTGCCTACCTTGACTCACAATCTTCAAACTCGTTCGACAAAACGTCAACTTTCAGCCTTGATACATAAGTAACTATTACTAAGTGGTAACTGTATGGTAATCGTAAAAATTTTGTAAAAACCACGACTGGAAAGTGTTTTATCAAACTCATTTGTGCAATTTCTAAGCTTGTTGGACAAAACGTCACTTTTCAGTCTTTATGCGTAAATGATTATTAATTTAAAGTTGTAGTGCCTAGCAACATTGCAAAGTAGTTACTTATCACTTCTTTAGCTCAGTAAAGTACAATTTTGGTGTTTGGAAGTTCTAATCTACTTATCATTTAAAATGGAAAAGTTAGGGTTTAGAAAATTGCAGTCCGATCTAAAACTCTCTTTTGATTATTGACTGAATTTAAATCAGCAAATCAATATGCTTCACATATACACTTCTGTGCAAACCACTATGTGAAGCTTAAAACCGAATAGGGCCAGGATTTGATCAGTTCGTATTATGACTCTTACTTATGTCAAAATACCGGGAAAGATGGCAACAAACGTTAAATAGCCTCATAAAAATATAAAAGTAGGTCCTGTATTCCACAAATTCTTTATAAAGTAATTTGGCGACCGTTTTCGTATTATCTATGCGCCATCAGGTCAGCTGGAAGGTGATTAAGATAATGAGGGGATCAAATTATGTAAATAATTATAAAATAAAATATTGATTTTAAGTAAAGCTAACAATATAAAGTAATTAAAGTAAAAAAGGGTAAAAATTAGTATCTACAATTATGTATCAGTGTAGGTGTAATCAAATTTAAAAATTAGAAAATGTAAAAGTTATCAAAATAAAGTCTTTGAATATGCAATATAAATAGATATAGATACGTTAAAATGGAGCGGATTATATGGGATAAAACTGAAACATAGAAGACTTTTATTCTTCAAAAGCATATTGTCGGAAAATTGATGAACGTATAAAATTGAGGACGCAATAAAGGTGCTGTAATGTAAAAATGTGTTGCAACACATAAAACAACCTGTATGATTCTTATATCAGGCGTTGTAGTCAAAGGAAAAGGGAAAAGAAGCATATTCTTGTAAATGTTTTTCAAATCACAAGAAAACATGTTCAAAAAAATATGGAAGGTACATAAATACTTGCATGGGTGTATTAATGCACTTTGCCTCTTTTTCGCAGAGATAAGTTATAAAAAATAAAGCACAAATATTTATTATTGACAACTTTACAGGCGGCTTAAAACGGTTTCAAAAGATTATACGTTTTACATACATGTATTTAACGAAGAGCAAAATATATAATCTAACTATATATGTTTAATTCTTTGTTAGAAAGTTTTCTCTCAAAATAATATGGAAATTATTTTACTAGATCGCTGACTAATAACTAGTGGCCATGATTTGGAAGAAATGCGGAGATATTCATCAACTTCTTTTAAGTTTACATAATGTATCATACTAGGCACTAATACTATTTAAAGATGCTATAATTGCAAATTTGCAATCGTCGAAACATTATCTATTTCCAAGTAAAAGAAGTAGCAGGTCAATCAAAAATCCTACCTTCCTCTGTATCCAACACGTGTTGCCTCGGGAAAGTTTATAGTTTTTAATTATAATTCCCTGCTAAAAATTTACCAAGTTTAAGTACCAAATTACTTCACATAACAAATATCCTAGATAAGCACTGTTTTTTTAGATATGATTAGATTTTATTTTTACAGCAACATGTGTCTGCATAGATTCATATAGCTAAATAATCGAAATATCTTTACGAAAAGATCATCTCCCATTCAAACGCACTTAAGAGCCATAATTATTGTCTTTGAATAGGCTGACATAAAACGACGTGCGCAGTGTAAAGAATACCGCGGAAAATGCGTGAATTTCCCGAAAAGTAGCTGGAAAGTCGGTCGTACGAACGTCCGTCGATAGTTAGACTGAGCTCCATGCATCTGGGGGAGTCCTGGTACAAGTTGCGCCGGCGCACTCCTAGTTAATATCAACAAGGCATACGTTTCACTGATAATTGCTGGAGTTTTGGAACGATTGCCTTTTTTGTATTTGCTGCATGGACTAATATTTTGCTAAGGATTCGGTGCAGTTTATGCGGTTACGATATTGCAAATTTTAAATACACAACCGCTTTTCTGCTATTTAAAACGCATATGTAGGCAGTTTTACAATAGAAGGGAAGTGATTTTTTGTAATAAGTATGCTACTTAAACATATATAAATGTTAATATTAATAATATGTATGTATTTGTAATAAAAGTCATTACAGATGTTGTCATTGAAGGATATATACAATAGTCAAGTCAAAGAACGTAAAATTTAAATTAATAAATATAAAAATAGATAAAATGAAATAATGTATACAGCAAACGAACAAAAACATAAACAAGCAACTACATAAAACACACTATTGAGCTGACATAAAGGTGTCGTCAAAGAACTTCTCTAACTGGCAGTACTCCTTGTTTATCAATTTTGCTTTAACACGTTTTTTTTTTAAGTTTTGCACCTCAATAGTCCATAGATCTTTGTGTGGACGTCAGTCTGTGGCATGGCATCATTATCGCACGCCTATTACGAGTTGAATAAGTGTGCTGGTTACCATTAAGGGAAAAGAATTCTTGTTCTCGTGTACATACATCACAATTGATAATATATACACCGTTGTTACCGTAAGTATATTTTCCTTCTTAAAGTGTGTCCGATAACTCTGATCATATTTTAGATTGCAGAGAAGTCGAAATGCTCGTTTTTGTAGGATGAATATCTTGTGAATTTCTATAGACGTTCCTCAGAAAAGAATCGCAAAAGACAAGAGGCAATGAAAATAAGGGAAGTAAGATGTATTAGGAGCTTCATGGCCAGCGGTGTGCCCTATTCTCTTTATGGTATATAGAGCGGCTGAGGGTTTGCTGGATAAACTGCATATCTGTTGATGCCACCTCATATTGCTATCGATGGTAATACCCAGAAATTTTGCTGCTTTCCTTGGCGAAAGGACAATGTTCTGCGCTTTGTTTTGATTAACCTTTAATCTGTTTGCAGCAAACCAGTTTTTTACGCCGTTGAAGGCCTTCTGCGATCGCTCGTCGAGGTCTTGCTTGTTCGCCGCTTACACCAAGAGCGACGTGTCATCTGCGTACAAGCATATGTACTCCATCAACAGTTGATGATATACGATTTATATATATTATAAAAAGTATAGGACCAACGATTGACCCTTGAGGAACACCATATGCGACGCTTTCAAGATTAAAACGGGACCTGCGCCAATGTGTAAATTGCGTTCTATTTGTGAGATATGATTTGAATAATTTTAATGCAGCTCCTCTAACTCCATAATACTTGACTTTTACTTACCTAGTCAAATGCTTTAGTTAAATCTAGCATTGTCATTTCAGAGTATTCACCATTGTCGAAAAGATTGTAAATTTGTGATACCATATCAAATATTCCAGTTGTTGTTGAATGGTGTTTTCTGAAGCCGTGTTGTTTAGACGAAAGGTTATAGTTGATAATAATAAGACACTCAAACTTGCATCCCGCAAAGTAGAGAGTGCGTTTTGTTATTAGAACTATATAGAAATTACTTTTAAACGTGGAAGGACTGGATGTTACAGAAGACGATAAGTGTATTAAAGCGGCTTTAGTTATAAAACTACTTTAGCATTGGCTTTCCAATACCTCGTAACGACAACTTTACTTACGCACTTACTTTAAATCTATTTACTGATTTGAATTTAGTGATTTGCTAATGTTTACTACTTATTATTACCACTTCACTTTTACGTTGATCCCTGTATGTTTAAACTTTCACGCGCGGTCTCGCCTCGTGTCCGCACAGCGTAAAAATGCTACGCGTAGAATCTGTCAGTAGTTGCGCTTGTTTGTCGTTATGATAATATTTTACCCCAGAATGGTAGCTGTTTTTGTGAGTGCGCGGTATTCAGGGTTCTGATCAAGGTGTGCACAATTAAAAGAGTGAAAATGAGTTTTTTAATTGAGAATTTATTTGTGTCAATTAGACAAGAAAACAGGTAAGTGACAAAAATAAACAAATATATACACTTTAAAATGTAAACCAATTATTTGCGGCATATCGAAGCGCTTTTATATTTAGCCGTGAAATGATAATTACCAAATTTAGACTAAAATAAAACAAGTAAAACCTATATATCGGGCCAGGTCAAAAATACGCGGGCGGTTCTAAAGGTTCTAAGTTGGCGCTGTGTCGTGCCAGAGAGCTTTGCCGGGACCGAAATTACAGCTGGGAGGATAGTGGTGTGTCGTGTCAGAGAGCTTTGCCGGCACTGAAAACACAGCTCGGAAGGTCAGGACAGTCTGCGTCGAGCCTATAGGTTTGCCGGCACCAAACCAATAGAGCAGGAATGACTCTGAAGTAACCGAAGTCCCTCCTCGAGTACTGCCATGCGCGCGGTTTATATACACTGTTACTGTCCCCCACGCGGTCAAGATGGTGCGAGTTGGGTATGCGTGAACGAACATACTGTCTGCGGAGACAATACTCGACGCAGTAAACAATAATAAATGTAAGAAAAAAAAATTAAACAAAATATAATGCGGCAATAACGTTATCGAACTATAGGAAAATCGATTGAATAAAAGGAAATCAATGATAAATTAATTATCAGCTTGAAATTAACACTGAAATGAACCACTGAACGGCACGTTACACACTAAGTGTCCGTATTGATGGCCGATGGATGATTATTAGGGTGACTATCGAATAAGTCGAAACAATTGCAAAAATATGCGAAATAGACAGTGTATGTTTTTCTAGAAAGTATTTCAAATTGGACTAGTTTAGTACCGATAACTACTGATGTAGTTAACTGTCAATAGCTTGCGGGTGTATTTTCAATGTAATAAAAATAGTTATGAAGCTGGGCGACTCTATAGCGATCGTTTTTCGAACAGAGAATTTGCCAATCATTGTAAATTCGGAAGAAACGAACAAAATTTAAGAAAAGCTTTCAAAATGTTCAAACATAAGAATCGATAGTTTAAAGAGAATGTAGAACTAGATATCCTCCTGTGTGTGGAAGAAAATCCAATAACTTCTACTCGGATAATAGCAATAGCTAGTCGGCGTATCACAACAAACTGCACAAGCGATACTTAAGAGGTATACATTCAAACCATACATCCCTCAAAAAGTACAAGTGCTATTGAAACATGATTATGGTCAAAGGGTGCAATTTTACAATTTCTTCTTAAATGCTATACAACGAAATTCAAATTTTTATCGAAAAATTATTTGGTCGGACGATGCAGTTTTAGTAATAATTGTGTTTAAAAGAGAAGGAATAATCTATCTTGAAAACAAGATCACCCAAGAAAGTTATTGCAAATAACTTTCAGCAAAGATTTAATTTGAATGTACATAATCGATCGATTGTTTGGGTTTTTCATAGATGGCATTTTAATAGTGTATCACTAACTGTTACGTGAAAACATTGCAAACTTTTTAGATGACTTGTCAATTGCCGAATTAGATAGAATACACTTTCAACAAAATGAAGTACTCCCCCAACCCCACTTATAATGCCTTAATAAATGCCGAATACGACATTGCTGAGAAGTGGAGAGGAATCGATGATCAATTCAATAGCACGAGCGTTCGCCTGACCATAAGCCACTAGATTTTTAGTTATGGGGCTCTATTCAACATTGGGTTCATCTTTCTCCTCTATAAAATAAATAAATACTCTGGGGAAAAATGAATAATGCTTGCCGCGAAGCACCTTTAATCAAATTACATCTATTAGGTGTTATCATTGAAAAGCGAAACTGTACAACGAATTTCTTAGTGAGTGCCATTAGGCATTCAAAATTAATCCATTTAAAGTTGGCGGCAACCCAAAAATACAGAACTGCCTCGACCAACGTTAAATGGCCATTCGCGTTGTGGACATGAACATGCGAGTGTCGGCAAGTGAGGAGGCGTGATACTATAGAACTTCATCAGAATTGCTTTACATTCGAAACGCCTTTGCTACACTTATCAGATTGCGCTACGATCACTATGACCATGCTCAGAATTGTAGCATAAAACTATTCTCTAAACGCCAAAATAAAAAAAAGATAATCAAATAAATGAATGATGTCAAGTGTATGTCAAAACTGTCTTCAACAGAATGTCAAGTAGAAATGCTCCGGTTGTATCCATTAAAGCATTATCTGTTGAAAATCTAGATGTAGCTAATGCTCACAGCTCCAAATATAAGTGGAGGGATTTAATATTCCTACCGTTCAACAAATACTGGCAAACGTTTTTAGTATGCACTATAGTTGGAAATTTTGCACTGGTTAGTTTCATTCTGGTGTTCACTCAGAACATTGGTGGCTCCATATTGCTTCCATACTACTTCTTAGAATTCATGTTTCTGATAAACACCATCGGCATTGTTGGGCACAGGTTTGAGAACAACAATTTAATCATAAGAAGAAAGTAACGTAAGACGTTTCAGGAACATGAGCTCTCATCGCAAGACACGTCATCACAACAAAACCTCAACATTCCTGATAGTATTGAGTGTGATAAGTCTGTTACCATTTAATGAAGTCATGAAGTTGCTGAACGCGTTCAAGTGGGATACTAGAGAAACAGCTACCGACTTCTATATTAAACTGTTAAATATTAAGTGTGTACTGAGGATAATCTATAGCATGATATACTTTAAAAAAAAGAAACTAGAAGTTGGAATTGTACATCTAAAGTATGTGATATTCAATCATTTTTTTTACTATGTTATCATAACCATCATGTTCACCGTGTTGTGGGAGATATTAGGAAAGCAAGAACAGCCTAATTGGAATGATAATTTAGAGCTTTATCTGTACAATAAATCGGTACCGATTCAAAGGATGTTGGTAACATATCATATAATCACTGGTCTATTTACGCATAATTGGATAGGTATTCCAACTTTGCTTGACTATTAATTTAATTTAGCATACTCAAAACAGTTATTTTCAGGTGTTGTGCATGGTGTTGCAGTATCAGAAAGAATCGTTGTAATTATAATAATACTAACAGGATTCATTTTCCAAATGATGCTATTTTTCGGAGAACTAACGGCTGCATTTTTAGAACTTTATAGGCACCAGTACGAGTTTACCACTCGTTTAATCAAAATAATGTATTTATTAGGAGACTGGAAGGTAAAGAAAGATGTTAGAAGACGTACGGTGGAATATTACAAGTCATACTGGGAGAAACGCTCTGGCATCAACAACATTCCAAAAGTGTTTTACTATTTGCCCATTTCTCTTCGCAAAGAGGCAATGGTGGATATATTCTGGGAAGCACTAAAACATTCCTTATTCTTTTGCAACGTCAA
The DNA here is from genome assembly GCA_949128085.1 of Cetonia aurata. Lineage (NCBI taxonomy): Eukaryota > Metazoa > Arthropoda > Insecta > Coleoptera > Scarabaeidae > Cetonia > Cetonia aurata. The sequence continues at coordinate 53,098,199 of OX421882.1, read as the reverse complement.
TTTATCATTGAAACGATCGCTTAGCTTGCACATGAATAACGAATTTTATTTGCCAGGCGACTTTATTTTCAAAACAGGTGAACCTAAAACCAAAATGGTTTACGTTGTCTCCGGCACGATACAGGTATGATATCAATATTTTTCTAAACGCATATAAATTTTTTGCAACATATTGTGAAACTACAAATGCAACGTATTGTGAAACTATAAATCCCACCTTTCGGCAGTGGTTTTACTGCCGTTATCATTCTAGTTATGTACAAAGATTTAAATCTCACATCAGTGGGATTCTTCAGATTCCGAACACATGTTTCGTAAACACTAGTCATCAGCTTTGTAACGCTTATATTGATAATAATGATAATAATAATACTTTATTTACCATAGAGCCAAATTGGTATTGGTAATTGTCACAGTATTAAGCTACTTACGATTTAAAAATTCCTCCACAGTATAAAAAGAATTTTGTTAATTTATTCATAAAAAGTGAATCACTACCAATGACCCTCAGCTCTCCGGGTAGGGCATTGTATACCCCAATCATCATATAGTGGGGCCCTCTCTCGTAATTGGTAGTCCTGTGCCGCTTTACTGCCAACATGTTCGCGCTTCGAGTTTCAATTTTATCGAAGTGACCATTCCGAGCCAAGCTATTTTTATTTTGCTGATAAAGCATCATTAATTTATAAATGTATAGGCAGGGTACCGGTAATATCCCACATTGTCAGAAACGGTCTCAGCATGACCCGCAATATGCGTTTTTGTAAAATAAAATTTTTTTCAGCGCATGCTGATTTCCACCAAAATACAATGCCGTACGCCATCACAGACTCCACACACGCTATGTAATACTGTTTTAGTATCTTTAACATTACGGTAGACTTTAACCTATATATATTGTAGTACGCCGTGTTTAGCTTTTCTATTGTGTAATCAATGTGGTACTCCCACCCGAGCGAAGGCTGCAACCACAACCCCAAGAACTTAACCGGACCGCCCAGTTTTACAGAACCGTGATCACTCCTAATCAGAATAGATTGCGTTGGTCTTACCAAAGAAAATTGTAGCACTTCGGTCTTACACAAGTTCAAGCGCATTCCATTTGCCGCACACCACGCAAGCATAGATTTAATCGCGATTGTTGAAGCGATGGAAACCTCGGAGATATTTTCATCGGCTAAAATCAAGGTAGTGTCATTCGCGAACTGATATAGGCCCTCACCCGCGACATAATTTCGTAAATCATTACTATAAACTAAGAAAAGTAGGGGTCCGATTATCGAGCCTTGCGGAATTCCTCTGTTAGGTTCCGACCAACCGGAATATACCGGCGCGCCATTCTCATCGTCAATACAAACGCACTGCGTTCTGCCAGTCAGGTAAGAAAACATAAGGTCATAAGCTACACCCCGAATCCCATAGTTCTGCAGTTTTTTAAGTAGAATGGCGTAATCGACCTCTTCGAATGCGCGAGAAAGATAAAAAAATATTGCTACTATTTTGCGACCGCAATCGAGATTCTCCCATATCAGAGACAGCGCGCCATACAATGCCATCTCACAAGATCGCTCCGGAACAAAATTACGTCATCGCGCAAATATTTATTCACTTCAAAAGAGGTCAAAAGAAAACTACAAGATGCTCGGGTAGCTCTGATTTTTTGACAAATTGTCAGCGATTGAATACCCCCACTGCCCCTGTGTCATATTGATAAAAACATCGAAAACCTGTACTGTTTTAGTCTTTTGTCTAAAACTCAGTTCTGATATATTTTAAAACAAAAAAGCTATTAGCCGATTTGTAGAGGCTAAAAGTGTTTTAGTACGATAAATAGCAACGATTTTATGATTTGCGTAGTTAGTGAAATTTTAGGCTTCTTGCCACAGCGCCGTAATTATGTAAATACTAGATTGTTTGTGGAAGTATGTCAAATCTTGGTGATTGTACTGATCAGTCTACAGTGCAAGGCAACAACAGCGCTGAACTAACAAGAAACATGCGTTAGGTTTAACAATTAACATTTCTGTTCACAACATTTCTTATAACGAAACTGGAAGTTTCCAACGTCGACACAAAACAACTTGAAGAAGATCTTGTTGTATTAATCACGGCATAAACCCTAGCTTCACAGTATAATGATGATAGCGAATTATTATGCCGAGACTGCAATAAGGTTTATGTTGGCAGACAGAGCGTTCAATCGGAAGCAGATTTAAGAAACACATACCGCATTATCGCTATGGAAAGCTCGAATCATCTAGCACAGCACAACATATTAGCGATACAGCCCATAAAATTAACATTAAGAACTTTGAACTATTGAAAAATGTAACATCTTCGAGGAAATTAGACGCTTGCGAAAACCATGTATATGAGGAACGACAATTTATTGAATCTGGAACATGCCTCTCTGTACCATCGGTGTTGATTGATTTATCGGGGTGAACACTTCTCTCTGAGTTCTTGGAATTTCGCAGGTCAAGTGGCGTAAAAAAAAGCACTTGCAGATATAGGTTTTAGAGTAAGGATAACGTGGTATGTTTAGATGTTATATTTTTTCTTAATTCATTCGGCCTTCGATTGAAAATATAAATCCACGAATTTCAGAAATATTTGTCTAGAATTAATAAAATCGTGCAGCCCAGACTGATCGGATATCTTGTGTGTCTATTGTGCTTTTTCTCGGCGCATGTATATCAAAATCTCTGGAATATGGACTTGTTTTTAACAACTTTGTGGACGTGCAATTCCCATTATAGTCCTGAACATGATCGTGGAATTAGATCAGTGTTTAATTGGTTGTATGGTTATGATGAGATATCTTTTGACAGACGATCTCGTTATTTGCTTGGTGTGAAGTTAATCAAAGTTGGCGAGTGCTAGATTACTACAGTCCTTGCATATCTTTGAATATATAGTGAATGCATATTCACAATTATAAAATAGCTAAAGTTCACTGTCAGAGCTACGCTGGAGGTAAACATTGACCACCCAGTGTTTACCCATATAACCAGGGGCTGTCTACCCAATCCCTACCAAGTAGGGCAACAGGCGGCGCACTCGAAATTCTCATTGGTGGTAGGTAGGCCTTGGCCCGCCGACCTTTGGCTTGTGCGGGGCAACGATGCATGGGCAAAATTCCAGAAAGCAGGTGGGCTTAATGCGGACCCTAGCAGGGAACCCTAGCCGTCGGATGTGATCCTATGCCAGGTCTCTGGGTAACAGACACTCCGTTCGGCGTTCTAATTGGGTAGAGTTTCGGCTCGGCCGTTGACCGTCCCACATGTTGGAGAGTTGATGGAACGATCCTAACACGCTCGGGTAAGACTGACAAACCCAGCGTTATCTCGCCGGGAGATGTCCACCCCATCCCCACCTAGTAGAACAATGGGCGACATACTTGGCGATTATATGAGTGGTAGGCGGATTATTGTGCTGACCATTGCCTGTGCGGGGATGCGATGCGGTGGGCAAATCATCCGACACAAGTCGGTTGAAAGCGAAGCCTAGCGTTCAACTCTAGCCACCATAGGGGATCCTATCCTAGTCACTTGGGTAACATACACTATGGTTGACATTTAATTGGGTAGAGCCTTGGTTCGGCCTGTGGTGTTCGAGGGGGGCAATGCTCGTTGCCATAGATTGCTAGTGTCCAGGTTACGAACTGTTGGGCCCAGTCGGCAACACAGCCGCTTTTTCCCAGGTTATGGGCGAGAACCTATGTACCGGATGATCTGTGTTTAATCGGTTGTCAGAGCTATTCTCGAGATCATATATTGTGTTTTATACAGAACTGTGTTTTAGTGAGAATTACTTTGTATGAGTATGTAATACTAGTTTCATATAAAACTGTCTCTTCTATCTCTCCGTTTGATGACAGTGTTCTTTTTTTTTTTCGCAGCTACTCACGGAAGAAGACAACGAATCACCATTTTTACTGCTCTCTGCTGGGACTCTGCTTGGGGAAATAGCATGCTTGAATTTGCACATCAGCAAAATTAACGTTAGATGCGATACGTATTGCGAAATACAAAGTTTAGATATATTATCGCTTCACAAGGCTCTGCTCGAATACCATGACGTCACTAGTTATCTGAAGGAGTTATACCAGCAGAGAATTGATTACGCAAAGTGGGCAACGAGTGATGCTGTGCGCAAATACGATGTAGATAAAGAAGGTAGCGAGAGAATGACTGCAGTTATGAAATTGAAAAATCAGTGGAGATATATATTTTCGCTTCACACTAAAGCCAAGAGACAAGAGATCGATTGGTCAAAGATAGATAGATCTTTCTCGTCAAATTACTTACATACACTTGTCCTTACCGACACGGTTGACCGGAATATGTACGCCATATGTTTAACGTCTAAGTGCCCATTCGTAATGGAACCCGATTCAAGCTTTCGACGTTTTTTAAATTATTTGATTATAGTATGCGTGATTATACAAGTGACAGTACTACCGTATCCTGTATTCTTCTTAAATAATATATCAAATTCCGTGTTCCAATTAATGGTAATACTTGATACATTGTATTGGTTAGATATCTACCTGCAGTTGTCAACGGCTGTAAAAGTTAGTGGCACCACAACTATAGTAAAGGCTACAGAGATTATTCAATACCGATTCAAGCAAGCCAGTTTTATCGTAGATGTTGTTTCAGCTTTACCAGTCTACTACATATTAGCTCTATTTAATGTGCATACGAGAGTAGCTATGATGGCAAATGTTCTGAAACTATTGAGAATTACAAAGGTGTTCAAGTTAATATCGGAAAAAGAGAAAGATATTTGGATCGATAGTATTTACATACGTTCCATCAAATACTTACTCTTCTCTGTTGTGTGTGCTTACTGGGGAGCATGCATTCTCTACTCTTCCTCTTGCTCTATTGGCGAATGCGATCCTAATGGTTGGTACGAATACAATAAAGTCAAAAGAGGCCTCACCGATGACAAAAAATTCGCCAAAGTCTTATTTTTCAGTATTTCTTTAATAATGAATATCAATTTAAGTGATTACACATTCTTTTACATCTACGATATACAATTGAACATTTTATTCTTTATATTGTCATATTTCATGATCAGTTTCACCCTTGCCGAATTAACCGCTTCTGCGGCGCTACTATTTAAGGAAAGCTATCAACACCAGGATGAAATCGTCATGTTCAAGATCATCATGAAAAGGCGACTTGTCCACAAGCAATTGAAAATTCGTCTTCTCAAAATTCTCGAATTTAATTGGTTATTCAACGAGGGTGCTGAAATTCAAGGCAAAAATGGAATCTTATCGGAAGCTTCAACAGAAATTCGAACCGAAATTATCAACGATCGTTTCATTAGTTGCTTCAAGCTAGTGCCTCTTCTTAAGGATTTGCCGGAAAATATGCTGGCGAAGTTATCTCTACAAGCGGAAGTTATTATATTACCTCCGGATACGTACGTTCAAAATGTAAACGTGATGTCACACAATATATATATTATTTTAAGAGGATATTGTGAGATGAATTCTATGTTACCGGGAGATACAGAACGAGACGCAAAAGTCGTTCTCAAGAGAGGTGATATATTAGCGCTTATCGAGACTCTACATAGAATTAAGATTTTTGGCTCAATAGTCAGCATTACTGCTATAGAGCTGTTAAGCATTTCATACGAAGCGTTCATAGATATATTCCAGAGCTATAGAAGCGAATATATGTTTCTCCAGAACGCATTGAAGGAACATATGATGCATTATGAGTCAATACTAATGCGGAAAGGATGCAGACTTCCGGAAATGAAATCAGTGAAGGAGTCATTGGGTAGAGTTAAAACTTTCCGGTATGAAACTGATTCGAAAAAGAAGGTGAAGAGTAGATACCTGAAACGTGATGATTATGGTGATGCTTTTAAAGATTCAGGTTAGTAAAACTTAGTAACACATAGCCTCCTAGTAGACCTGCCCCTTTTGAAGTTACACCGCTGTATATTTGTGCACTATTACAAAAAGATTATACAAGGTACTTGGAGTTATACGCCCGACTACCCCATAAAATTGTCCTATATTAATAGTTATTGAATGTTCACTTAATACGCTGTTCATTGTATATCTTACAAGGGAATACCGGCAGGTGACAAATTCCCATTTCGATGAAACTTCACATGCTGCAAGAGTACCTTAAAATAAGAAGTACGTATTTTTTAGCGGTCCAAGCGCGCAATTTTGGGCCCCACTCCCCCCCAAAGCTTGAGCAATTATTCAATTTTTATTAACATCTCTGAAATTATAACAAGTATTAAAATATTCTTTCAACATAATTTGCAGCATATTACATGATCAAGGATGACGCTATCTATATTCGCAAAAAGTTAATCACGGGGGACCGAGCCCTTATACCCCCCCATTTTTTATGGCTTATTTTTTTCTTATTCACCAAAACTAGGTCGTATTTATGTAGAAAACCGTGGTCTATAATAAATTTAAAAAAGTAATAATAAATAATTAATAATAATAGATATTCAATTTATTTGTGTATACCACCCTACGTGACTAATAGCATGAAGTGTTCACAAACAGTCACTTATATAATAGATAAATCGCACAATAATGTAATTTTTCAATTTCAATAACGAAACACTTCATGCTGTTAATCACGTAGGGAGGTATACACAAATAAATTGAATATCTATTATTATTAATTATTTATTATTACTTTTTTTAATTTATTATACACCACCGTTTTCTACACAAATATGACCTATTTTTGGTGAATAAGAAAAAAATAAGTCGTACAAAAAATGGGGGGTATAGGAGGCTCGGTCCCCCGTGATTAACTTTTTGCGAAGATAGATGGCGTCGTCCTTGGGAACATGTAATATGCTGCAAATTCTGTCAATAGAATATTTTAATATTTGTTATAATTTCGGAGATATTAATAAAAATTTAAAAATTGCTCAAACTTTGGAGGGGGATGGGGTCCACATCGGGCGATTGGGCCGCTAAAAAAAATACGTACTTTTTATTTTAAGGTACTCTTTCAGTCTGTGAAGTGTCATCGAAATAGGAATTTATCACTTGCCGGTGTTTCCTTGTTAGAAAATGTTATAAGATGCTGATGCGGTTACTCTAAATGAAACACTTTGCTGCACTACCATGAGCATAACATGTTCGAAAAGTTATCTTTTTGCTTTTAGGTCCTTGGACATTCTTCCGTTTCTTTTTATTTAAAAGAACCATTAACCCAAAAAGTGTGGGTTATATAACATGGGAAGTAGTGCGATGCGTGTGCATTCTTGTAGAAACCGCAATGTCAATAATATTTATAGCGATCCCTAAATCTTTCAAAATCGTTCAGATTTTGACATTATTTCGAATTGTTGGATACATTGATATATATATTAGGCTACACTGTCAGTATTATAACAAACGTGGAATTATTGTGAAGCATTCCCTATACACAGCCCTCAATTACTTGAGATCCTCATTTATAGTGGACATTATATCCAACATGCCTATGTGGTGGTTCAGAAAAATAAATATGTTTGGCCTTCATAAAGGAAGAGAAGCATCATCGCTCCTCGGATTAATAATTAGACCATTGGCACTCTATCGACTATTTCATGGACTCACCTATATGCAAAGGAAACTGCATTGGTCTAATGCGTCTGTGCTTTTAAAGATTAAGTCCACAATCATGATTTTGGTTATATTGGGATTCCTAGCTCACGTGCTAATGATTGCTACGTGTGATTTTGATCCAGGATTTTATAATTGTACGGGACCTGAATATGTTAAAAACTCAATTTTTAACAACACCTATCAAGCACCTTTAGTGTTCCTGCAGGCTTTTTATTTCAATGTAGAAACATTCACGCATTCTGTGTCGGGTGTTTTTGGAGTAGAGAATGATAAGGAAATCACCTACTTTTTACTTATTGAATGTGTGCTGTACTGTTTGCGATGTTTAATTCTTTCCTTGTATACAAGCAGTGGTGTAAGTATAATAAACAATGACTATTTGTACATGAGTACCAAATATTTCTTCATTCATTGCAGATTGGTGGTAATGTTAATCTTTCCACACATCAAGCTCGTATGAAGCAGTTTCTATCTTTCGCTAAGGATCTTGCGTTAGATGAAAGTTTGACAAAGGAAATGGTAGACCATTGCGAGCACGTTTGGAAAGAAACATTGGGAACTGATATTAATGTAATATCCAGCAAATTCAATCTATATCTTCGCATACAGTTCGTGTGCTTCCTATATGAAACCTCACTTCGGAACAGTGAACTATTTGCGTTAGCACCTACAGCAATAATTCAACGACTTGCCCCTAGTCTAAGAGAGGTGCATTTCAAACGAGGCGCTACTATCATACGCTGTAATGACGTACAAAGGAATCTGTATTTTGTGCATAAAGGTGAAATAGACATTATGGTAGCAAACACGGTTTTAACAACTCTAAATCTCGGAGGAATGTTCGGTTGTTTCCATAAAGGTGGAATGGTTCGGCAAACGTTTACAGCTGTTGGTCGAACGCACACCATATTGCTTGCCCTAGATAGCATAAAGCTACAGGAATTAATAATGGAGTGGGATGACAAGCAATCTGAAGAGATGTTAAAGCAAATAAGGTAAAAACATTGCTTTAAAACTATCAATTTAACATTAAATATATAGGGTGTTTCATTTTAATAGCCCTAGACAAATATGTCGAAAGATATGGAAAATATAAGAAAATATTTTAAACAAAAGTTGTATGTTTTTGAGGGAGACATAAAGAAGTTTGATTAATTTGACCTTGAACTGCCATTTCAAGGTCATATAAAGGTTACCTTAAATTTCTTAAACACCTATAACACCTATATATTATTGCATATTCTTGTAGCCTATCTCAAGGTCTTGTCAAAACACTTATAACAAAGTACTTTTTATAAAGCACTTTTCGAGTGAATGAATTATTTTACTTACAAATATCTCAACAGTGATATAATTTTGTAGGTTAAATTTCACATAATATAGTTACATATCTCATAATCTTATCACTTACAATATTCGGTATCGCTAATAGTCCCTATAATTTCACTAAGCACTCTTCACATATCGCGCTCCATCTTATCATTTACTTCCATAACACAAAATCGCTAATAGTCCAATCCATACTACTTTTGTTTGAAATTTTTTTCCATATATTGCATATCTTTCGACATATTTGCGTGGAGCGATTAATATGAAACACTCTTTATATACGCTACACCAGGAGAAAGAAGTTTTCTGTTATATGCATTTACTTTTTAAATAATGAATAAATTGAATTATAAATAATGAAGATTATATTACTTATACATGAAATTTTGTTAAAAAGTCGAAGGATGTCCTTTCATACCTTCCGTTAGCGTATGTCTCTTATTGTTAGCTATTTTTCTTACTCATTTTACTATTTCCGGTAAGTCTTCTCATTATATAATCCGTTTATTTTTTAGTGGAGTTGGTTCAGTCAGTTTCTTTCCTTCTTATCCCACATCCATACTTCTTCAATAAATAATTAAATTTCTGATAACCTATTTTAGATTATGCACCGAAACCGCTAGCGAAAATATGCCATAACTGTAGTAAATCAATTAAAATTAGGAAGTACCTTTAATATTTATTCATCCAAATTAAACGTAACTTAAACTCACAATTGCAATCACACTGGAGGGACTCATAGGACTATATAATATAGTTACATACATTTCGAAACTTAGTTGACATTTAATTTTAAAGTTAATTATTTTCAATTCTTGGATTCTTCGCCTTACTTCCACTGTCGGATTTTCAAAAAATAGCGTAATCTCAAAAAATGCGACTGTACATTTTGGGTATTGTAAATTTAAAATAAAGTAAAACGCAAACGCGTTCCTGAATGCCTCCAAACAAGTCTGGCAGGTTAATATCTTTTGCTTTTCAGGGTATACCATAAAAAGGTTTTCATTTTCCGTAACTGCAAGTATACATTTTACTATAATATATCGTAAAGTATGCGTTTTATACGTACTCAAGTTTACAATACACGGTGCGTTTATCTCAATAATATTACTGAAATCATTGTTACAATTTTTAATCTAAAACAAAAAATAATGAGGCAATAAATCAAGTAATTTATTTGTGATAAGGTTCACAGATTTTTAAGGAGCTCTGAGATGCACCAAAGAGGGGTAAGAAGTGCAGCAAGTTAAAAGAAAATTGATTGAGATAGTTAAGCTTACAAATGACTAAATCTTTATTAATATTTACGTTGGGGTGCATACGATATAAGTGTTGTTTATACAGCTTGTGCGATTTGTAACTTATTTTACAGTCATTTCGCACACATTTGAGAACATAACCTGGAATGTAACTATGGTATTTCTGATGATTTTCGTATTTTCCTACTAATGTGAAAGAGAAACCACAAAAATCGCAATGAAGTATTGTCAACAAATAATTATACAGACCTACAATAAAAACTATTATAAAGTACTTGCCTGGCTTACACACTTGCACGTCTTCGGATATAGGTACTATGCTAATAAAATAAAATTATATAAGTATATTATATAAGTATTCTCTTGATTTTTAGGTCTCAATAATACAAATATATGTGTACTCATATACGAGTATAATAAATATGATACATACCTAAAGAGGTAAAAAATGTTTGATAGAATTTTTGTTTTGTTAATAAAATCAGTGCTTTTTTGCTTTGCTTTGAAAATTTTTATATATTCTATATAAAGATTGTTTTGTAAATTGTGTCAATTTTATTTTTATGGCCAAATATGAGAAACGTTATTAATTTTTACTAGAAGTTCAATTATTATCGAATTAAGTTATAAACGAGCGTTTAATTACTATGGACTTGATTAATTTGTGTGGATTTGATTTTGTAATTTATTATTACTTTGATATCCTATTTTAAAATTATAAGATTTGATAATTTGATTTATTTATTCAGATAAATTAATGAATAAAGTGATGAAAATGCCAATATTCAACAATAACCACGCTTGCGCGTTAAGTTGTCACATAATGTTCATTGTAAAACTACTTCAAGAATGTATTTTTCTTAAACTTCACTAAAGTTTACAAGGTACATCAGGACCTTGTGAACTTACTTTATACCTGGAAATAAACAGCAATGTACAGAAATTCTACATTAACTGCAGTGAAAGTACTGACCAAGACCGACTTTCTACAAAAAAATGTAAAATTTTAACAGTTATCACAGCAATAAAAGAGTTACTTAATATTCATATATTTTTTTTTTACTATAATGTTCATAACATTTATATATACGTTTTTTTCAGTGGGATATCTTGCGTCTTTTACTGGAGTTCTTACTTTCATACGAGCGTGGGGTTCCCGAGAAGTAAAGTTTTCTACTGTCCCTTTTATCTTATCTTCTCCTTCAACATTACTGTTTGTTATTATACCTTTTATTGTTTCGCTTTTATTAGGGTATTCCATTCATTCATGGAGCAAATTGATTTTTCTTTTGACTCAGTCTTAGGCTGACAATAAAAATCCACGAATTTTAGAAAAAAAAAATTCCTAAATATATAAACTAGTGAATTGAATAAAATAAAGAAAAATATACTTCATTCCATTCTGTTTATTACATTAATATCTTTAGAAATAGCTACATGTTTTGACCCAGTTTGACCACCTTCAGGCTATCTTATTAAAACGCCACTGTAAAAACGATTTAAAACTATTGTCAGAATTTTAAAATATTGTTGAAAGGATGCCATGATAATCTAAATTTGTTAGATATTTCTAATATTTGACAACACAAGATATAATTTTCATGGCATCCACAGTCAAGTTCAAATGTTGCCTTAACAATTTCCTAGCCTTCTCTCTGGTAGCAATTTGTAGTTTGCATCGTAACAACATGTAAATGTTGCTATTTGTTGCTAGGCAAAGCTTCGGGCTGTGGAATACACTGACATCTATTGATGTATCTTCAATGACATTTTGTCAATACCATGCCAATACCCAAGCGGTGGCAACCTTCGGTAGGCATTTTGTTTTTCGTGCCAGACATCGCAAAATGTTAAATTTAAGAAAATTTGTTCAGGATTTTTAATATAGCAATATTATAGTTAATAATACTTTTTATTTATAGATTGTTGAATGTCGAGTACTTGGAACCACATGGAGATTATAGTTCGTATTGCTCCACCCACAGTGCTAACCAAAGCAAAAGTCATTACGACAAGATAATAGAGAAAGTTAACAATTATATCGATATTAAGAGCTTCTGGTATTGGTTATTCGATTATCTATTAAATGTTCACCTGGCCGCCATAACTAGCATTGCTGATATGGCCATTGTGTGCATCTATCTGAACAAGCAACTAAGTGGAACCTTTTTTACGCTATTTTACATAACCGATGCAATATTTTATTTGAAAATTGTTTTGGGCTTTCACTTGGCATATGTTGAATCCTCTACTGGTTTGTTGGTCCTCAAGACAAAGCGAATAATGATGCGGTACTTAAAGACCGGTTTTGCATTGGATTTATTAACTTGCTTACCACTAGAGTTTGTGGCACATTACTTTACAGAACACGTCAAGCTGTTCACATTCAACAGAGTGGGAAGATTTTTATTCATGGTAAATTACTATACCGCTTGTAAACAAAAATTAATCCTAAGTAAGCATCTTCGTTGGAGTTATTTAATATATTGGACAATGTTTCGATTGCAACTTATGGCTAGTATCTGGTAAGTATGCGTTTCTTAGTAGCTTAGAATTACTAATTAATTTTTGAAGGTTCCTCTTTTCCTGCTTGAATAATAATTGTTACTTGGTTAAGGAGCGATTTGGTAGGCCAGAAACCGTTAGTCCTACGTATAATGTGACTGATTCTGCGCTAGCGGGTTACACGTACACTGTCAACATATTTACCACGACAGGAATGAGAGACACAGTTCCAATGAATTGGCAAGAGTTATTTGCGTCAACAGTTATGGCTTTATTTGCGCAATTTATGATTGCAAACATGGCTAGTGGTTTTGCAAATATGATAATCGTTGAAGATAATACGATGGCCAACTACCAGCATAAAATCAACAAACTGAAAATATATTTAACGGTATGTCACCACTAATGGAAGTTCTAAGTTCTAGTTTTCTGCTTTAATTTGAACATTTTTATATATTCTATATAAAGATGTTTTGTAAATTAGGTCAATTTTATTTTTATGGCTAAATATGAGAAACGTTATTAATTTTTACTAGAAGTTACATTATTATCGAATTAAGTTATAAACGAACGTTTCATTACTATGGAACTTGAAGTATTTGGCCACAAATTAATACTGATAGGGGTTTATAAAAGATAACTTCTTTGAAGACCTAACAGGTATGCTAGATACTGTGGGAAATAGGAAAGACGTAGTATTAATGGGAGATTTTAATGAACGAACAGGGAAGAAAGTAGGAGGCAAAATAGTAGGTCAACATTGTGAGGATGTGATTAACAGTAAAGGCATACGGCTAATAGAAGTATGTCATCAATACGATTTGAAGGTAATGAATGGTTTATTTAATCACATAGAAATACATAAATATACCGGGTTTCGATCCACAAAAAAACAACAATCTATCATAGTTTACATAATTCTCAGACCAAACCCCACTCTTAAAGTCTAAGATATGAGAGTACAGTGCGGAGCCCCCTGTGGATCTGACCATTATCTAGTGGAAGCAAAACTATTTTTTTTTTTATTTAAATATCAAACCGATAAACGAAAAGATGTAAATCAAACTAGCCAATGGACCACATATAACCTAGACAATTTTTCTGACTAATCGACTATATTTTTGTATAAAATGAGGTTGGCAGCCAAGATGGAAAATTCAAACATCTTTTACCTCTTTATAGTCATTTATTATACCTACTCGCAAATGAATAAGGTTTTATAATAATCCGAAACGTTTATTATTGAGACCTAAAAACCCAGAGAATATTACTTATATGTATTCCCACAAGTTATGGCTGGGAAATGCCATTTGCGGGTACTTACACATTTTTTGCACGCACACCCCTGCTCCACTTAACCATTGCAAAATACTATACATTCGATCATCAACTTCAAATACAATAATAATGAGCTTTCATTTAGTAGTTCAACTTGTAACAAGTTTAACTAACAACCGTAGTAACAAGATTTCTAAAAACGTGATCACAATTAGTCGTTTATAGAATATAAGGCTTGCTTGTCCCAAATTTATTTCAGTTATTGTTACAGTTATATGCATACAGTTTCATACACTCACTATCACCTTTGTACGCGTAGATGGCATTTTCCAGAGAACACTGGTGCTTATATTTTGCCCTTTCCTATTTAATCTCCATTACGCAAAAAGGTGCGTGGATAATGGTAGGAGACGTAAAAAAAATCATTTGCGTTAGTTTGATGGACCTACATAAGACGCTACATATTTTCAAACATTTTACCACAAATTTCTCTGCACTCGGCGCACCTTTCAATAGCATAGTTAATACTGACGTTCAGTGTTATTCCTGATTTGATTGCAAATTTGTGGTAAGGTGTTTGAAGGTGACAGTTTTGAGTATTGTTGTCAACTGCAAAATACGCATTTATGAATATATAACTTTATTTTTACTTACACAACTCGATGGGTTGTACAGTTGTGCCAAATTTCAATCCGATCGTTGATAAATACCTCAGGTTGCCTTAAATCCCTCAAATTTATATTTAGTCGTTGCCAGAAATATATTTGTATACCTTCTGCGCTTCATTTTTGGGAAAAATGTTTTGTAGTAGTTGAAAATACTTCACCTCTACGTAATCTTTTGTTTTTAATTTGACGCTAAATTATTTTATTCCATTATGAGTAGTTCTAATACATATTTCAATAACTTTGAAACTGTTGTAAAAAATAAATATCACAATCTAATTAATGTTATTGCTAAAAGCTGTAACTTAGGTATTCTATTTACAATATAGTTCATATGTATCAATTTAATTGTTGACATAAAATAAAATTAAATAGAGAAGATATCTTCACAGGTTGATTCTAATATAATTTATATAAATATACGTACAAATTTATTACAGGGACGACAACTATCCCCGGCGTTATTAAATAAAGTTTGGGAGTATTACATTCTACTATGGAAACTCCAGAAAGGAGAATGCCTACCACGGCTTATAACTGAGGCACCATCGTATTTAAAACAAGATGTTATGCATCACTTGTTCGGCTATCATTTAGAAAACCACCCTCTGTTTGCTAAAACACATAAAGACTTCTTAAGACAGCTCGTTACGTTGTTTGAAAGACGTTTATATTTGCCAGAGAACGTCATCGCTGAAAAAGGTGACATGGACAGTACAATGTATTTTGTTCACAGCGGCGAAGTTGGAGCTTTCGATAAGTACGGTACCAATGAAGTCCCGTGTTACGTTTTGCACAGTGATATGTCGTTTGGCGAAGAACAGGGACTGCACGATATTCCTTATAAGATGACATACAAAGCATTGACGGTTACCTTCATCTTGGCATTAAGAAAATGCGTATGGAAGTACCTATTAGAATGGTTTCCTGCTTCACAACAAACTATCGCGGAGAGAGCTAGTGAAATCTTTTCAGCCGCATTGAAAGCGAAAAGAGGATCTGATTCTTCGGTTGACAGATACTACAGTTATATTGATAGTAATTAAGCAATTTCTTATTGAATTTTTCCTTTCGCCCTTGAAAGCAAGCCTAATGTGTAATATACAGCACTACACCATTGCCAGCAGTAATTCAGAATCCATAATATGTAATTCAGATTAACAAGTGGTATTTCAGAAAGCGTGAAGTGTAAATCAGATTAGTAAGTTTGATTTCAGAATGTATCAATTGTAATTCAGATTAGAGTGTTTAATTTCAGAAAGCGTTAATTGTAATTTAGATTAGTAAATTGAATTTTAGAAGGTATCAGCAGTAATTCCGAGAATGATTATTTTTGTTTTATAACTGTTTCTAAAGTCGAATGACATGGAGGACTATCTCAAACAATTACAAACAATTACTAAGTCTGTTAGCTGATTACCTATGTCTTGCCCCTGCTGCAAAATTGTGGTTAACAAATTATTAGCCAATTCTGTTGTAAAAGAACTTCTATTAAATGCACGTTCAGACCTCTTGATGTAGGAAGGAGTTCTACTGCTCTTACTTTTGAACGACCACGTGTTCGACGGCAAAATAGATTAAAGTTTACCTCATCTATCCAAACTATCTGCTTTCCTGCTTGAATGTATTGTTTTAGGACCCTTACATACTGAAAGCGTTTTTTCCTCATTCTCGTGATTGTTCATATTCAACGGCACATTATGTAAGTTTTAAAGGTCAGCAACCTTCCTTCTAAAATAATTTCCCACAGTAGAAATAAACACCTCTTCATTAAATTCTCTTAATACTTTGTTGCGAATTTGCTTCAACCTTAAAGTGCAATCTCTTTCTAACCATGAAATAATTTGATCTATTTGGTTTATCATTAACAGCCTGGGTTTAATACCTCCTTTGGATAACATTTCCTATCGACCCGAACGAACCCAATGGAACGTGGAACGCTGTTGATACATTCTGAAATTCAATTTACTAATCTGATATACAATTGACGCCTTCTGAAATCAAATTTACTATTCTGATTTATAATTGACGCTTTCTGAAATTAAACTCTCTAATCTGAATTACATGTGACTGTTTCCGAAATCAACTTGACTGAACTACAGTTGGGAATGGTGTAGTAAGAAAAACTAGACATCTCATAAATGTTACATTTTACTTGATATATGTTAATGTGTTTATACAAACATTAAAGCTTTAGTATTCACTTGAATCCTAGAATAATTTGACCCATATTCCAATATTGATTTTCCGTAAATTATTAAAAGTCGAAACAAACGCAAAGGTTTATTTATTAAGAGATCAAAGTTTTAGACATAACTAGTACTCTTATTTTTTTCTTTTCCGTTGTATTTTGATGAATTTTTTTTATGCAATCTTGGCATCGCGAATATTTTGAACGTATAAAAAAAAATCCAGGTCTAACGAAAATCTTACTTCGATATTGCCAAGTTAAAGCCACTCACATTTACAGTTTTCTTTAAAAAGGCAAAGCACTCATCTGCAAATCCTCATATACAAATTTAGGTAAAACTTGATTTTGATTCCGCATAAAGATCCAGCATATCAAGAATATCCAAACAAAAAAAAAGTAATTTTCATATTATATGTATTATATATTCTATATTTCAATACTTCTGGATTATGGATATCTTGGAGGGTGGCTACTGCCACTGCATTTAGGCCTCATTAGGCCCATTATGTTTCCTCTATTTACGTTGTCTTCATAAATGCTAGGACATTCAATAAATGATAGGGCAGGCCAGTCGCAGAGAACATGCTCAGCCGTCTCATCCTCTAATTGGCAGTACCTACAGATTGGACTGGTCTCTAATCGCAGCTTAAAAAGGTGCGCTTTTAACAGACAGTGTCCGATTACAGTGTTCTCCCTGGACATTCTCAGATAGTTTGATGCCGTTTGCCTCTCAGGGTAAGATAAAGTGCGCCTGGCAAAACGGTACGCGTAGTTGTAATTCCAGGTTGAATCTTGGAAAGATGTGTATTGTAATCCTTACAGTGTAGATGAAAAAAATTTCAATATTTATAAATAATTTTCTGGGGCTTTTTAATACTTGTTTTTCATTAAGAAGATATGCATAAACTCTAAAATTGACAAAAAGTTACCAAAATCTATATTAGAACTTAGGGACATTGTTTCTACTTTACGTATGTATTCTATTTATAATAATGAATATCAAGTGACTTACCTATACCTACTATAAGAAACTACATGACACTGAGATCAATTTCTTTAAGAAAGATATAGAGAATAAAGATATCTGGCGAGTTATCTCCACTCACTTGGGTAAAAATAGCAAAAGAACATTACCTTCTGCAGACGATCCACACTTACTAGCGAATAGGTTCAATGACACCTTTACGGTTAACAAAAAAACTATCACTAATTCTAAGCAAGATACTGAAAATATAAACAACAATCTACACTCGTTTTACTTTCTTCCAACTTGTACCTACCGAGGAACTTTTGTTATTTACTAAGTTATTAAAAAACTCAGCCGTTTGTGGCATTGACAATATTCCACCAATTGACAGTTGTTTTCCATAATATTTCAAACACCTTGTCATCATGCCTCTTCATAAGAAATGTGACCCTAATGATTTAACTAGCTATCGACTAATAAGCCTATTAACCGGTTTGCCACCGGCCAATGATAAAAAAATTAAAATATATCCGTAAAATTATGATACATAACACTCAATTGCACTGAAGGGGTCATGCAAAGAAAAAGTAGTATACCTCCAGATGTGCTTGACAAATTTATATACATATTTATATTTGACGCAAATGGCTTTTTTTTCGGCTACCACATCCGAAAGTACAACCTTACTGCACTCATTCGAAGATAGAAAGCGCCACTTTGCCGAATTAAACGGTCAATGCATCACTTCCGTTACTTTACCGTCCATGGATGGTGCAGTACTCTAAGTGAATACCTAATTGAAGTACCAACGCGTCACTTCCGTTACTTTACCGTACTCTTTTGTGAAGATTCTGAAGTTTTTCTGAATTCGGTTGTCAAAATAGCTGTCAAGCAAGCTGTAAAAAAAATTTTGTACGCCCCACGGCTGAAAAGTGTCCTATCAAACTCGTTTGTTTGCTCGCCTCGGCTCGCAATCTCCAAACTGGTTCCACAATACGTCAGTTTCCAGCATTTATACGTAAATAACTATTAAAAATAAGAAGAGAAGTTACGTCATTTGAGAACTATTATACTCTGCACGCTGTCTGTTAGGCAACAGTAGGGTCGAATAAGGTGCACCACTATTTATGGCACTATCTGTTAAACTCGTTTTACATTATCGGTAATTACGGTTATACCATATAATTATGAATTGTGTAAAATAGGAAATATATTCAAGGTTAGTTTGTCAACATAAATATGAAGTATGTTCCATATTTATAGACGTAAAATTCTTATGGTTAGAATTATGTTCGTATTTATAACCATTGGTATTGTAAGACGAGAGTCCATAAAAAAAAACAATCCGGTTAGAATATTCAAATTATAGAGAAAAAGTTGTACCTTACAGTCCCCACAAATATGGAAACAAGATCCATTTAACTACATTCCTTTTCTAATTTATATTGGACTGTTTTTTGTTGCTTGAATCATTTTTTTTCCAAAATTAAATGCATTATAATTAGCATAAAACAACTTCAATTTAAGAGAAACATTTTAAAATTGCATTTTAATTAATTTTCGTTTTTCCGTTTTAAATACTTGCTGTACTTATAATTAGAATTAAATACTAAACTTTATGCCTGCCCTTCTAATAGCTAGAGTGCTCGCATGTTTTTACTCAGACTGGCAGAACGAGGGAAACACATTAATATTTACATATGTTCACACATGTACTATATATGTATATATATATATATATATATGAAACCGTGCAGAATTGATCCATCTACCTTGAAACTATTTAAGTTGAGCTAAGCCTCTGCATTCACTACTATAATCGACCTGAAGTAGGATAAATTGGAATTCAATTCTTGATAGTATCACTACATCAATGTAGTAGCAATTAACAATGTGAATAATGGATTGATATGCGGGGCACTACGCCGTTAAAGGTATCGATTATCACATTATCCATCTTCCTTCCCTCAGCCTTGCTTTTGTGTAGGTATAACAGGTACAGTCAGCGACTTCCAGATTGACCACCCAGATTGCAGCAAGCTGCATTTGATCGTATCCCAAGATATACCTGCATTCGGCAATGATTAAAGACCAGGTAGGCAGTACATTGAAAAGAAATATTTTTTCCGCATAGATACAAGTAGATATCTTTAAAAAATTATTTCGCATGAAGAAAGTATATTTGAGTTAACATGTTAAAATATTTCTTTAAAAAACTATTTTATAAAAAAAATTACTTTGACAGGAAAAACAATTTGTTGGCATATATGATATCAAATCACATCATTTGTTTAAAAAAAGTCTTTGTTTCATACAATATATTTACGAACTAATACCCACTAGTTTTATATCGAAGTTATATTATTTAAATCATCCGCTTTGATGGTTTTGGATTCGACCCATTAAGTAATTTGCCAACAAATGTACTTATGGGTTTTATTGTCTTGGAATGACCAATCAGAAATTAGATCTTATTTCTATGACTTTTTGCCTTGCAAGTCGTTTTTAATAATATATAGTGATAAATTTGTTTATTATATCTATGAAAATTCTACGAGTAGGTAACCAATTTTGTAAACGATAGGTTAATAGGGTGGGATCTGTCACAAGAAGTTGGGAGCATTACACACATATATATATATATATAATGTAAGATCTTAGCAGCTATCAAGTATTATAATCTAATTTGGAGCGGAACCCACTAGAGTGACCAAAACTCCTCAAACTTGTTTAGATAACATCGTTATTATAAATAACAAGTCTTCGATCCTTAGTGCCAGAACAGGTTTTCCAGATCATAAGGGGCAAGTAACAACACTAGCGTGTCCTGCTGTGATAGTAGACCAAAATACGTATAGGGAATTGAGACATTTTAGTGATGAAGCCACTAGTGAGATCTATGCCCGACGAATCTTGGGAAGATGTGTATTGTAATCGTTACGGTGTAGATGAAAAAATTTTCAATATTTATAAATAATTTTCTGAAGCATTTTAATGCTTGTTTTCCATTAAGAAGATATGCATAAACTCTAAAATTGACAAAAAGTTACCAAAATCTTTACTAGAACTTAGAGAGATTGTTTCTACTTTACGTATATATTGTATTTATAATAATGAATGTCAAGTGACTTATCTATACCTCCTATAAGAAACTAACTGACACTGAAATCAATTTCTTTAAGAAAGATATAGAGAAAAAAGATATCTGGCGAGTTATTTCCAATCACTTGGGTAAAAAGATCAAAAAAAAAAACATTACCTTCTGTAGACGATCTACACTTACCAGCGAATAGGTACAATGACACTTTTACGGTTAACGTAAAAACTATCACTAATTGTAAGCACGATACTGAAAATATAAACAACAATCTACACTCGTTTTACTTTCTTCCAACTTGTACCTACTGAGGAAGTTTTGTCGTTTATTAAGTTATTAAAAAAGTCAACCGCTTGTGTCATTGACAATATTACAACAGATTTTCTTAAAAAATATCTTGAAACTTACATAGACCTCTTGTGGCACACTATACACTATTCAATACAGTATGGTTGTTTTCCATAATATTTGAAACACATTAGGGTCACAATGATTTAAATTGATTCTTCCAAAACCATTTGAGGCTTAACCACAGCAAGCCCAATGTAATGTTATTTAAGAGTTAGAGTTTGCTTAACATTTTCGCATATCGTATTCAAAATAAAATTCGTGTGTTAGGTGTTATGATAGACGATTCTTTAGAATGGAGAGAACACATTATTTGTAAGAAGCTGGCAGTATCTGCTACGCTGTTCGTCAGCTGAAAGATGTAGTAAACAATCACATCTTACGTATAGTATACTATAGTTGCTATGGGATTATTGTTTGGGGTTGCAGTAGTGACTTACACCGTATCTTCCTGTTGCAGAAACGAATCTTAACAGCTATGCTACAACTCAAATATACCGAATCATGCTGAGGACATTTCATGATGAATAATATTTGAACTATTTTTGCAATTTATACATATAAATCCTTAATTTCTCTTTTTTAAAAGCAAACACGTATTTCAAATCAATGCTTTTGAACATATATGTCCTATTAGACATAAGAACAGCTACCGCTACCCTAAACACAAACTATCATCGACACAAAATAGCTTAGCGTACAACTGTTATAATTTAACATTTAAAAAAAAAAACAGAAATCTCTGTAAAGATGACAGTTCTCCATTTCTTTTCAAGAATGATGCATATTCAACTATAAATGCTTGTGCTCATTTTGCAATATACTGACGTATTTATGCTGATCCTAAAGCGAAATTGTTTAGTAATTGATTGAAGGAGTATTAAATATTATTTCCCAGGTGTTGCTGCTATTACAAGAAGAAAAACTACACTATGTAAATTAATGTATATTATGGATTGTACATTCAATCTATGCAAAGAGGTTAGCGGCGTATACAGCGGTAGTTGGAGCGAAAACAAGGAGGCGTGGAGCTGTCGTAGTGCTTTATCTTCCATCAATGCAAAAGCTCTCGAAAGTAACTGACAAAAACAACAGCTTCCCTCGAGGGTCGTAAGAAGCTCCACCGTTCACAGGCAATACCTGGGTATCCTTCCGTCCTTTGTATCAAAAGAAGTTTGGAGATAAAGTCACTTGGAAATACAGTCCTCGAGATTAGAAAGACTAGAATAAAACAAGGAAATTATAAATGTACGTTTCGAAGCTTCCGCATAGATATCCCTACTTCTGTAAGTATATTCCTAAACTAATTTAAATTTGAAATTGCACAAGATATATGTAGTAAATATTTTGTATTAAATAGATTTAAAAAGCAGTGTATAGAATAGTGAAGTTCACCAAGGTTTTTTGATAAGAAAACAAATTAGTGCTAGAATACTAAAATATAAGAAACTAGAATGCATTTAAGTAATATTTTTGTAAAGAACGTAAAAAAGCTTAAATCGCTTAATATTAATAGAAAATAATATAAATAACACAGCTATGGTATAAGCAGAACTACGAGAAATAACTGTGGTGTATATATACTGCTACGAAACTTGTAGATGAAACTTTTAAGTTAAATTTTATTAAGTAAACAACTGTTTAATTTTACTAAACACCGTCCAGAGTCTGTAATGCTCTCAACAACTTCAGAGATAAACCAGATCTCAAATGATAGAGGGCAATGATTGGTAATTCTACCCCACTCCAACGGTTTCACGTCCACTCTTAACGAATAGGAAGATGTTAATTATTCAGTAACCCTCGGGACATGAAAGGGGAATATATCGCTCTGGCCAATACTGCTTTTAACACCCAATATAGCATCTAGCATTTAGGTATCTTTAATGCGATTGTATAGTTATTAACTAGTGATGTTTTTCATTAAATAAATAAGCAATTTACAATTAAAATTAATTTATTTTAATAATTGGCCAAAAATGTAACAATGAAATAAACCTTCTATAGATACTCTCAGGTGAGTAGATTCATTTACTGTATGAGAAACACTATTGTAAAGATTTTAATTATCTCAATTCAGACTAAGACTTATATTTGTCGATTTATAAACATATAACATATATAACATCAGCATTGTTTCCAAATAAATCAAAGCGCCAACTCAATGAACTTTATTAGGAGATTGAAATGCCGGCCCTAAATTTATTAAACCGTGTTGGGTCATAAAAACTCGAGAAAGTTTATAGTGACAGGGAATATAATCTAAATTCTATTCCCTTCGATTGAAGAGTGCAACGTCAAACAATCTTTAAGACTCGAACTTACCGCACTGACCACACTTGCCACACTACTATCTGTGCGATATGTGATCAATGTATTGCTCCGTAAATATTTTAAAAAAGTTTATTTATTTATTTTGACAATACCAATTAATATTCCACATTTGTGGCACGAACATTCTACCATGTATTATAAGCACTATGCGGAAAGGACGTATCCCGTATCAGGTGTGATCCACTCACATAGGCAATGCACACACAGTCGATCATCTCATACGAATATATGAATGTTATATACGTCTATTAGAAAGTGTGGCCCACTTTCCCAGGTCTCTTTTACACCCAATATTTTCTAATACAAATAATCTTTGTGCCGCATTCATGGCAAATATCGTGAATGCCACTATATGCTTTGATAACTCTTTCTAAATTCTCAGATACTCACATACAATTATTGTAGCATTGACGGTTGCCAGTTATAAAGTTGTAGACTACGTTATAAATATATTAAAATTTCAAAATCAGTTATACAATTACTAATGATTTGTTTGAAGTATAAGATATTATACATTGCTGAAGAATATTCTACAAGTCTATATTACAGTTTGCCATCGTCCCAAATGGTAGAATGCCGTGTACCTAACTACCTATAACGAACTTTTAATAGTACATAAACAGGATAGTGAAAGCTGGGTTTAGTAATGACGGTAAATCAATAAATTTTAGATATAACTTTTCATGATGTACATTATGTAAGGAGTAAATAGAAGATTCTATTTTCATAACCTCAGACCAAACAAAACACACAGAAATACATGTAAAGAAAAGTATACAGCATTACAAAAAATTTTCAATATTTATAGATATAAATGCAATGATGTAATAAAATAACAATCATTGATATACATATATATATTGTATTATAAAAAATTACTTTTGAAAAATGGAATTTCTTATTCTTTCGACACCATATTTAAAGTTGCTGGAACAGAATAAAGGGAGAAGCACGGGAGAGTTTTCTCTAGAATGATTTCGAAATAAATACGCATAATTACATAAAGATGTCTCCCTAGAAGCACTACATCAAATTTTGAAATAAAACACCAGTGTGTTGAATTTAGAATTTGGTTATTAAGTAAATGAAAATAAATACTTCTCGATCAAATATATATAGGAGCTGTTTCATTTTCATAAACCTAAATGATACCTAAGAATAAAAATTAAGGGGATTTCAGTGGCTAAATCGTTGGAAAGATTTAAGGAGCGATGACTACCAAAAACGATAGCATGGAGCAAATGGCGTTCAAAAATAAAAGAGAAGAGGCTAGCAAAAGATCAATAAAGATGGTGGAAGCAGACTTAAAGGAGAAGGGTCTAGATAATTTTTATATATTCTCCTTCAATTCTACTTTCACCATTCAAATGAGATGTCCCACCGAAGTGACTAAATAGGATTTTCCGAAATTTTCCATTAACAATTTGATTTTGAAACTCGCAGAAGTACCTTCAGTATATAACATTTTCGATATATTGTGCTGGTTACTTCAACTTGCTTATGTTAAATGGAAAAATACAATTTTTAGCAATAAAATAAAAATAAGTAAGGCTTGCAATGAGGACTCCATTAACAGCCAGTCAATACTCAAAGTGATCAACTTCACGAGCGGTGACTGCTAAAACTCTCTAAATGAGGTGGGTACCCAAGAAAACTAATGTTGGCCAGGGTACTCAGTCACAAAGGTGTGAAAAGCGGCAGCAGATAAATTAGCCACATGGCGATTGTCAAGGCCTTTCATTGCAGCTTACCCTTTCTTCGACGTCGCCAAAATCTCAAATAATAAAGTGTAATAACGAACGGACACAAGATAAGTCCAGAGAACGGTAGCCTAGGACACCAGGACAGAGACAGGTCAAACAGTTCTTCTACTACTTGGGTTAAAGAAGTCAAACATCTATTTAAAGGAATCGCTTTCAAAGATGATAAATCTAATCAGGGAGACAAAATTAGGGGACGCCTTCTAGGATAGATAGGGACCATAATAGACCTAAAAGGTCATTGAAACTAGGCCAACTCTGCCGTCCCAATCTTAATCTATATGCAGTGAACAAAAATTCTACACAAAAAGAAATTAATTAGGTAATTTAGATATCCTAAATACAGGGGTAACATTAGAAACAATGATCACTCACTAAACTAGTTATTAGAAAACAAAAAATTGATGATTGACCTAACATGTAGCTCTTATAATAATTAATGTGGACTATAGAAAATTAATTAAAATCTGTTAATCATTAGGAAACTGTCAAAGATGAATATCTCAAGAATAAAAATTAATAATAATAAAATTGATAACAGGTCGTTCTAAAAAATAATGTCGAGTGTTTTGTAGGCGAAAGATGGTTTCCCTTCCGAAAACTATCGACAGGTATCCAGGTATATCAAACCATGATGAACACCTATGGTTTACATTGCATTAAATGTTGTAAGAAAAAAATATCATATTCCATTTGAAAAAAATGTTTCGTTTGTTTCAAGGCATGCATATTGGAGGTGGCTTTTTAAACAACCGGTATATTATTTAATGTTAGTGATTATTTATTTAAAATAACAACAATGAATACTTCAGCCTTGTAGTTGAATCGACAATATTACAACATCCAAGTGTCGAAACAGTTGAATTTATTCAAAAGTGTGCAAAGATCAGACATCAGTACTCCTGGAGTTCCTATAAGAGGTTGTTAATAAAGTTGTTAGGTTTGACTTTGACTCCTTGTGTCCTACCCCTGCCAAACCAGATCCTAGATTAACAACGTTTGTAACGTGACAAAATTATTACGAACCAATGTGGCGCGACACCTCCATAAAAAAATATATAAGTTGCCTTGTGCCCGTATTTACTATCCGATGTAAACAACAATGGCACCAATCCATTCAAAAAACTTTAAAACCAGCTAGACCAAAAAAAAGATAATTACAGATTCACTTTCCAGACCAAAACTTCCGCATGATTTCTGAACCATCTCAGAACAAAATTTTTCCAAGCTGAAAATATTTCCACAATAATAACGCCCTCCTCCAGCATATATTAACGTTTTAGAAGCCGCAAATCAACCGAACACTAAATACACAAATATTTACAGAAATATCAAAATAGACACTCGGGGAATAAATCAACAAGTAGTGAAGTAGTTTTTAACTTATTGTTAGTCGACAGATTTAGCTAAAGCATTTGACTGATAAGTTATTAAAATAATGCTCTTAGACAGATAAAAACTTGATATCAAACATGTAGCCCTTAATTAATATGTATGATATAATCATACATATCTAATTGAAAACACCGTAAAAGTATTATATACATACATATAATTACATCGTAGTATCGGAGTGCTTCAAGATTCTATCTTAGGACCAATGTTTTTCCCACTGTAGGAAGTTTAGCGGGAGTGATTATAGGGATAACACTATTTTGACCTGATGATATCTGATAGATGACACAAAGGAACACCCAAGGTTTATTGCCAAATAATTTGGAAAAAGATTTTCTCTTGTGAAGAAAAATCCGTATTATCAAAAAATAAAAACTTTACTTTAATTGAACTTTTACGAATGCATTGGTAAAGGTTTAGTTTACCTTGAAACATTTGTGAGCCAACACAAAGCACGCAAGATATCTAAATATCAGCATAATTTATGTATAGATATACAATACCCTCTACAATTTCCACCAGTCAACATGGACAGAAAGAAAAAGCTGACAGCTTACAGTTAGTAAAGGAGGCAACAATAAAACACATACCCATTCCACAATGATATATTGCAGGTGATGAATAAAAATATCATCCATTACAATTTACCTAATGTCCAATCGGGAGTAACGTTTAGACTTTAATTAAGAACTTTGTCGATATTTATTACCTGGCCATTAAGAGGTTCGACGTTGTTGAATGCGGAGATGCCGAAGAAGCACGGCAGTCTGTTTTAGTGCACATTAGAAAGCCAATGGTAAACTGTTATCTTTCTATCGAACTGCTGGCGTTTTAAGTTTCCCTAGGGATATGATGCCTCAACCGATAGTACACCGTTCTTATCCGAACACAACTCGCGGTGATTTAATGTTAATCATTATTTAAATAAGCTTTTGTTGATCATGTTACTGTGTTTTCGAGAAGGGCAAGTTGAAAAATTTGTCTACACCTCGAGCCTTATAGAGAACTACCGAAGCATTAAGAATTATTGGCCGCTTTTTCTTACAACGGAATGGTGCCGATATTGTGTTACCAAAGGAATAATTTATTGTATTCATTCTCTGTTGTCTATCAAATAATATTTATTAAGATTTAGTTACATGGTAGTGTTAAAATAGACTGCTGAGGTGTTTGTTATGTATATAAATAGCTAAGGCAGATGAGATAAGAAGCAAATAAATTTATGTTTACAGTCTGTCATTTCATATTGCTACTAGCAATTGCATAAGAATATTCCAACAACAGCTAAGAGAAGAATTAATTGGTACTACATCATTTAGAGGCAAAGCTGTGACATTTATAATGCCCAGCTGATTTAAAAAGCGTTTCTAAATAATTTGAAAAGAAACATTAACGCTAAAATGAAAATGAAGCTTAGATCAATGAAAAAAAAAACGAAAGCAATTATTTGCGTGTACCTAATTGTTACAAGTATGCCATGCAAACTATTAAATAATTTTTCTAAGAGAGTACACTGACGAAATATATATATAGAAAAAAAAAAGATTAGTGTCTAATAAGACATTTAACATACCAGACGATTTGAAAGATTGGGTATCAATTTCAGATTTTGGGAATAGAGATATAGCGTATGTTCACATATGCTATCTTTTAAGCGTCGTCGAAAATTGATTAATTTTCAATTTTTCTATACAATTCCCGAACGTTAGGAGATAGACTTCACGTTTAATGGTTAAAAGTTGCTCGGAAAGCTCCGTCATAATACGGTACTACAAAAAATGTAGCTAATAGCCAGGCATATTTTGTATGAGAGAAATATATCTGATAACCTTACTTTTGCGTTTTAGTTTTACGTAAAATGGTGTACCTATTTTTAGACGTACCTCTGGTAAATTTGAAATTCCACATCCAATCAAGTTAAAACATTTTCAATATGAATTTGAAAGTAATGTGTGAGTTAGAATGTAATTGATAAATTCATTATTGGTGCTTTCATTTGTCTACAAAGATCAACAAAAAACATTACAGGTTTTACACACAGGTAATATATAAAATGTGTACTCTGTTGGAATCAGACCACAACTAGTAAAACACAGTCCGCGTATCGATTCTGGTATACACTCGAGTTGGTAAATATTGGAAATACCAAAATAAATCATTTAATGCCCCTTGCACCGGTTTGTAAATTTACAGGTTGTAACAAGACAAAAAGTGCCAATAATAAATCGTGTGCTGGATTATGTGATGGGCGCGCGCACGTTCCAGACATTGGTTTTATACAAATTTGCTTTGAATGTATGTTACAATTTTAGTGTTTATAGTAGAGTGATACTTTATCAGAGAAAATTACACAGAGCTCTTACAAACTTTCCAATTAGTGAATTATGGTGCTGTGTGCTATTTGCGAAATTTATTTCAAAAGTTTACGTCTATATGCCCTGCGAATGTTTGATTGTTTGTCACTGTACATACATATATTTATGTATGTTCATGACTGTACATGCATATGATTTGACACTTACTTTTTTTTCGCTGTATATATTCGATGTCTTTCGCACCTGGAAATAAATGTTTGATTTATAATACACATTCACTGTTTTGTTGCGTAATTCGATCTAGAACCCTGAACCTTCACGGACCCACACTCATAGCTACCACTTTGGGAATAAAACTTTATTATAACGGCGTGATTAAGACGCAACACCGTTTAACCGCCACAAGGACTACCAGCGCAGCCGAATGAGCTCGAGATGAACCTCTTCTTTCGACTTACGGTGACTAACGCATAAGTAATAAGCATTTCAAAAGTAAGTAAGTAATCGAAAGCCCGTAAGCAAGCCATTAAAGGGTAAGCAGTAAACATCAGTATACCGAACCGAACCGAAAGAAATGTCGTTACAATCGTTGACGCCATAAAGAATCATGTAAATACACATACAAAACGTAGGTTGACAATGTGATGTATAAGTACTTTTTGTACATAAAACTAGTTGCTTACTACTGTCTACATTTTAACAAAATTTTACATTTGAAAATTTACATGATTCATCAAGGCGATAATTTTACACAAAAATTTTTATCAATGTAGTTAGAGTTTTCGGGCTTAGAGACACTTTTCAGCTTTAAAGAAGTAGGCTTGCAATAGATTGGTACTTACCTTCTTTCTAAAATATTTCTAAGTTTCTTACACTTCCGGGTAACCGAGAGTCGCCATAAACTTTGTTATTTTAAATAGAACAGTATATAATTTTATATTTTTGAATTCGCCATAAAATTCTATGACGATTACAATTATTAATGTTTTCTATACAACAACAAGCTAACATACTTGCGATTTTTGTGATAATTTTGACACCCTATTGATTATTTTTCACTTACTTTATGTCCCAGAGATCTCGCATTTTAAAACTACCACCTACTAACATGACGTCACCAGAACGAAGTAAAACTTTCCCTTCTTATCGTACAGGGTGTCTACTTGTAAATAGTAGGTAAGTAAGTAAATACCGGAAAAAAAGTAATAAATTAAAAAAAAAGCATAGATAAATGAAATCTATTTGCCTTGTATACGTTACATAGAAGAACGTGGCATATCCAAATCATTTAAAATACAAGCGGGTAACAAATTGGAATTCATTACAATCGCAGGACATATTAAAGCAGACGTTTCGTCAACCATTCCACGAATTGTGAAAGATTAAAATCTTTAAACTCTATTTTAAAAATTGCGTCTTTACTGTCTTTACTTGTTTCTTTGAAGAGAGTTGCCAGCGTAGTTTCACCTCATCATCTCAACTCTCTGCTCCACAGTATAACGAGGTATTTTATGTTGTAATGCGCCTATTTGTAGTTTCGTCTCAACCGCCTCACTTCTAACAATCGATATAATTAGGGAACAATAATTGAACGTTTGCTCTAGCTAACATACTTCACTTGTGACAATTTGGTCCTAATACATTGCTGTTAGGTATTGTTGGAGAACGTAAGACAGCAGCCGTTTACTTTGCTCAGATTGGGTCTATATGCAGTGTAATTAAAAGTTAGATATAATGAAGAATGCACAAATAGTAAGAAAAGTTATCTCACCAGTTTACTCGCGTTGGTGTCGGTTTAAGTTCTATCGTCAAGTTTTCTCATGTAAAAGTAACTCCCGTGTTTATTACAGGATGAGAAAACTACAGCAAACCAGCTTTTTCTGAATTCCTTCAGCTACAGTTCATTGAGAAACATAATATATGGGAACCAAACAAGCATGGTTTCCAAAGAGGCAAATCCACAACAACAGCCATCGTTGATTTGTTAGAGTGTATTGCTGATGCTTTTGATGATGGAAGAAGTTATTATCTCATGTTACGATCAAGGAAAGATTTCCGATTGTGTAGATATATAGAACATAAAATATTGCTTGATAAGCTAGAGGTTTACGGGATTAGAGGACCCAAGTATGGTATAATTAAATCTTACCTCCAGGTTAGATGGCATGTGATATGCTGGAATGGAACTATGCCCAAAAAAGTGCCAGTAAATCGTTGAGCCCCACAGCGATCCACACTCGAACCGTTGCTATTTTTTTTAACAATACTAAAAGGCTTTCAAAAGCAGTACGCTGTTAGTACCGTAGACGCCTCTAGCCGGTATGTTTTGTTACAAGGGATCCGATAATAGACCGCGAATAGGCGCCGGAGTATTTTTAGAGAGCGTAAATCGTTGTGCGTGTGGTACTAGGGGTATCCCCATTCGTCGTTAAAAGCGGAAAAACGCGTAAATC
This sequence comes from Cetonia aurata, assembly GCA_949128085.1. Taxonomy (NCBI): domain Eukaryota; kingdom Metazoa; phylum Arthropoda; class Insecta; order Coleoptera; family Scarabaeidae; genus Cetonia; species Cetonia aurata. The sequence continues at coordinate 53,066,679 of OX421882.1, read as the reverse complement.
TTTTCTGACATTTTGATTTTTCACAATTTTCAATAACGGACTGACAATGCCCAAGGCCGATCCCCGCGCGCCGGCGAGAAGGGTCCGATTATGTAATATTGCCGGTGATCAGCAGGTAGTCGTGGACCCAACATCAAAACATCGAAACCTTGAATGAGACGACGAATTTGGTGGGAAATAAGCACAAAGGGGATCGAAGAAATGGTAAAATATTAACATTATAATTAATGTAATAACCATTATTCGAAAGTCGTCAGTTACCAAGTATGTAAATTATCGATAGTTGACGGATATCTAAAGCAGATAAGAATTTTGTGTTTTCTTCGATTGTTTTAGTGTAACAACGGAAAATAATGATGATACAGTATGTGTAATTAAAAAAAATTAATATACAGGGTGACAATTTCACGTTTAATTATTACCATATATACAGTATGTGTAATTTTTAATTAAGAAGAATGAATATACAGGGTGTACCGACGATCCCAAACCACAGGTGTGTACGAGGGTTAGTGGAGGGTGGTGCGGTTTAGCCGTTCCGCTGAGCTGGGACATAATCCGTCATCAAACGACTATTTAATTGACTGGGTGAATGTGTATAATGTGTATAATGTACCTATATAAACTATATATCCTTCAACATCTCGGACGGCAGAGTAATCACGTATGCTGACGACACATCCCTTCTGGTACGTGAGAGAATAGCAGACACGCTGGAGGCAGAAGCTTATGATACCATCCTGCAAGTGCAGGAATGGTTTAGCAGGAATACACTTAAATTAAAGAAAAACAAAACAAGTCAACTACTATTCACCACAGAAAGGGAAACCGGTCCAGTCCAAGGAATAGTTTCCTTGGGCTTGACAAACTCCACCAGGATAGGATGGGATCATCACATTGACACCTTGCGAAAACAACTTGTTTCAACAGTATTTGTTATTCGGCGTTTGATGTAAGTAGCGACGTATATGATGCAGCAAGAACTGAATATGTTGCATAATGTACAGTGTATAGGATTCTGGAATAGGGTGCGTCTGAGTCGGTTGACGTGATGTTTCGCTGCAGAAGGAGGATGTAAGGGCTCTTAGATGAGTGTCTAGAAGAACCTCTTGTAGGAGCTTTTCAAAATGCATCAAATAATGATGAAATGAAATGATTTCTCGTCGTATATCGGCAACAAGGATACACTGAGAAAACAGTATTGTCCTGCCGAAACGTATGTGATTTCTAAACCTAATTTGGAAAAAATAAAAAATAGTTATAGTTTCCATTAATCTGTTGGAGTTATTATTTTAAATAATTAAGTCTACTAAGAAAACAACTATAATATTTTACATATTTTAGGTTTAAATCATTCACACCTATAGTGGCTAAGGAATCTAAATTTGTATTATTCTAAGACATTCAAATTTTTTTTACCCTTATATTCGTAAATCACATACCTACACAAAGAGCTTGACCGGCCAATGACATGTAACACATAATATTAGATAAGTATCTACCACGACCTCTGCGGTTAGATTCGAGTCGGAAATGTGAATGAGTCGTTAATAATGCGCATACACACCATTGAATAAAAGAAAACGCGCTCAGATCTCAAACATGTTTGTAGGTATACTTACATACATATAATACTCAGATGGCGATTTTATTTTTCAGTATATTTATAGGAACGTCCTGCATATACGCGGAGCGCCAGACGTTTTCTCGTAGTCAGTCAACAAAATTTACGTTTTCAGATTACTGAAGAAGCTAGAATTTCCGAAAGGGCCTCTCCTTCAATCTAATTTCACTCGATCGTTACTTATTCCGGATTGCTTATCAAAGGAGCTACGAATTTATACTTATCCTTATTCCTAGCTGTATCCACTCAGGAATGTAAGCGGGAACGTTTAACATGCTTGATTTATGAGCGATGACGGCGTCTTACTGCTGCCAGCATTGAAATGAATATTAAATGAAGCGCTTGTCAACTGCGAAAGCAAATTGATATTTTCGAATGTCTACCGCCTACTGACGTCAACAATTACCTCGTAACTCAAACAAATGAAAGTTTCTGAAATTATAAAAACAGGCTAGCATTAAGATGCTCGCCATTGCGACATCTTAAACGATAAGAAATATCGACTTGGTTAAGTAATACAGATAGTGCATGACGACAGGGGTCACTTTTTTTAATAAAAGGTATCCGGTCATATCTGGGTAACGGTTGGTCCTAGAGCTTAGGAAAAAAAATACGCTATACTCCGTTTACGTTAAGAATGCAGTAGAGAGCGCTGCGGTCGGCTCCTACATAACACTGAATAATGGAAAAGCATTTGCAAATTCAACTTATAAATTGATAGTGTAATAATCGTAAAAGTTTGCTTATCAAACATACATTTTAAGTACTTTATTGCAATGTTATAGATAGATAGATAGATAGATAGATAGATAGATAGAATTTTTTCATCCAAGCGACACAAAAAGTGTATAGGACAAGTCAAACAAAAAGGAGCGCACCCGTCTCTTAAAGAGTTTTTCATTATTCACGGACACTATTTCGGGTGGTAGTAAATTGAAAAGTGTCAACCCAGCTGAGGTTGGGGATCTTTTTGTTACGTTGAGCCTATTGAAGGGTATACTATATTTGCCTTTTTGTCTCGTATCATATGAATGTAAGTCACCATTCCTGACAAAGGCCTCCTTATTTGTGAAAATGTGCATCAAAAGTTCTAGTATATACACACTAGGCAAGGACAAGATATTAAATTTGATGAAATATGGCCGACAAGAGTCTGTACTTTTAATATTTGCCATGCACCGAATAACACGCTTCTGAGCCAGAAAGACTTCGTTTGATGAAACTGCCGCGCCCCAGAATACAATCCCGTACTGGATAACACTGTGCACCCGACCATAATAAAAGCTAAGTAAGTAATTAAAGTCTATTATATGTTTTAAATTTCTAATTTGGAAACATGCCGAATTGATTTTCTTAACTAAAGCGAGACAATGATTTTTCCAACTCAAATTTTCATCAATATTTAAGCCCAAAAATTTTACGGAAGTTTTTCGTTCCAAATCAAAACCATTAATCTGTACATTATCATTAGAAACTGACTTATTTTTAGAGTTAGAAGGACGGAAACGCATATAATTGGTTTTAGATAGGTTCATGCATAGTTTATTGATGTTAAACCACCGACCCAGGTCATCCAGAACTCTCTCTGCCCTTTTACATACGTCCCTAGTATCCGCACCGGTTACCACAGCAGAGGTGTCGTCTGCGTAAATGATCAAAGTATAATGCACAAAGTTAACAATATCGTTGATAAACAGGATGAAGAGAATTGGACCCAAGATTGAGCCTTGGGGCACCCCCATTGCAATAGGTAACTGAGTAGACACAACATCCCTAATTGAACCATGTCCGTCCTTAAAGGATATTTTTACATATTGAAATCTGTTGACAGATATGATAAAAACCAATCTGCAATTGCTCCACGAATGCCGTAAAGATTAAGTTTACGTATTAAGATATCGTGATCAACACAGTCAAAGGCACGAGATAGATCGCAAAAGACTCCGGCCGGATATTCACCCCTATCTAGAGATTTATACACGTCGTTTGTAAATTGAAGAATAGCTGATATTGTGGAAAATTGTTTTCTAAAACCATGTTGTCTATTTGTAATGATATTGTTCTTTTCCAGGTGACTAAGCAACCTGTTCAACATTGCATACTCAAAAACCTTGGAAAGGCTTGAACTTATTGAAATGGGGCGATAATTCGATATACTAGAGACTGAATCTTTTTTGTGTATAGGATAGACTGTCGAAATTTTAAGTAGATCGGGATACACACCACTCTCCAGAGATAAATTAATAAGCTTGGTCAGCGGTTCAACGATATAGGGAGAAATCCGTATTAATAAGCTACTAGGTATCTCATCCGGGCCCGAACTATTTTTATTTTTGATTTGATTGAATAAGTTTAAGACTTCTTGTTCGTGAAACGGCAAGGCGCACATGCTACCGCATGGACTTAAATTTACCCCAAAAGAGCAAAAGCCCGCGGACACAGCAGGAATGGAAGCCGCGATTCTTCTGGGCTCACCAACAAAAAACTCATTGAAGGCAACTGCAACCTCAGTGGGCCCATCAACCCTCACATTGTCAAGCAAAAGTGCAATATTGCCGGTGCTCCTGCCATTAGAGCCCGACATAGTTATGTTACAACGTAGTAAAATAATACAAATAAAGTAACAGTGAATACATATCTGGAAACTCCAATTTCAATACATGACAAGCAGAATACATGTTTCAATGATGATTAATCAGATTCAAATTTATTAACACAAAAATTCAGCTAACGACAAAAGACATACTTTTTCACTGAACCTAATAACTTAATTCTGCGTATAAATAATTGACTAAATAAAATCAGAAATCTTTTTACTAAAAATTAATAACGTTTTTCATATTTAAGTATAAAAATAAAGTTGACAGATAATTTACAAAACAATCTTTATATAAAACAAAAATATTTCAAATTAAAACAAACAAGTACCGATTTTATTAGTAAAGCTTAAAAAATTTTCTAAAATACTTTTTTAATTTTATCCATTATAATAATTGTAAATGAATAAGCTTTAATTAAAACCGGATCGTTTTATAAATGTTACTTGTCTACTTAAACAATAATAATAATAATAAAAATAAGTTGCCTGCTGGATCGTCTGGGTGCTCTCTGCGCGAAGTGTGAAGGACGAGATGTGTTTCGACACACCATTATGAATTAATTTATAGTGTTTGTTACTCAATTTATTATGTATTATTTATGTATTTTGCATCTATAGGATCGTATAATTATTTACATTTGTATGCGATATACATATATCTCTCTACCTGTACTTTTTTGTATTACATTGTATAAATATTTATGTCTATTTCTTTGAAAAATTGATTTTATCGTAATCTTTTAGATTAAACAAAAGAAATTGTATCTATATATTAATAAATTAAGGGTAATAATAATATTGTTTACATTATTCTATGCGATGTCTGAGTTCTCTGAAACTGTTTCGAATTTCCTCGATATGGATTTGTTGTACGGCGTTTCTTAACTGTAGGTATATTTTCTAATTTTTTGTAAATTTACCCTATACATTACTGGAATTTTCCGTAGGAGCATATATTTTTTAGTGTGTAGTAACGGATATCCAATTACACCAAAATTAAATAATTAAGTGGTAAAGTAAATAATATTGCTTTAGTCACGTCATTTAAAAACAAAATTTTTATTAGACAAATTGCTAAAAAACAAAAACAAATCCAAAGATTTAAAATTAAATATTCTGCTCAAAATGTTTATTTTATTTATAGCAAAAGAAGGTTTGTTATTGTTTATTTTATTGTTAGTGTTTTTTCTTTAGATGTAATCTCAAATAAATTTTAATTCTTAAAAAGCATTCCATTTATTTGCCGGGCAAGTTTATAAAACCGCACTACGTCACTTAAATTTTATTGACTAGAAAATGTTTGTAAGCAGAAAAGGTGTGGTATAAAAACCAATCGATTAAATTCCGAAAATATTAGTTTGCAACCAAACATACACGATACAAAACTTCTTCATGTGAATTCAGTGAACTATGAATTTATCTATGCTCAACTAAGGTTGCAGGAAGAACACCTTCTGGTGATGTAGTCTTTTTGACAGTGTATTAAATTTCCTGTAATTCTGTCAATAGATGGAATTATTATTATTTATTTCATACACTAATGTAGGTAAAAGTTATGAAAAATGAAACGGTAATCAAAGATCCCCAATCCATACGGAAACGGTTGTTTGTTTTAGAATTTACATAGTTGTATTTGTACAAAGCATTAACGTACATCAACGCAAAGTTGCAACATTAATATCATAAGTGAAAGTGAATGTTGTCAGCATGGAAAATCTACCTAAAATAAATATGTGCAAGGTATTATAAAAAAGGAATAATAACTAATTTGATTAAAGTATGGTAATGAAAGAATTTAATCAAACACTTGCGTAGATACATGTAGAAGCAATATACCTAACGATAAGTGATATTTAGAAATGATGTCTCAACAATGTATATTAATCTTGGTATATTTTCATAAGAATGAATTACACTTATCGTTAATATTGCTCACACTCTAGAGACAGATGTATTAATTGAAGGTAATTTAGGTATTATTGTGCAATATAGAATTTTCTAAAACACGCGAATAAATGGAGGCACATGATAACAAGTTAATCTCTAATTATGTTTACATATCGAAATTGACGCAGAGGTTATCCAATTTCAAGATATAATATACAAGGCCAAAAAAAAATAATTCCGTTATTTTGAATTTGCGTATTACATTGAAGTAAAGATATCGTATATGTATAGATAGCAACAAAAAACAAACAAAAAATGCTGCATTCTAAAATAGTTACTAGTGTTTCGTTAGCACACGGACACAAGGTATAAGCTCTGTTCACCCAATACTCTCTTATCTGCAGTTTAAATTACTATTGAGATTTCTCAACACAAAATTAAATCTATTGCTTACAATTAGTAAATATTCCAGCGAGGTTTGGGCGTGTATACAACCACTTTTGTGTTATTATTATGCTTTTGATTTTTAAATTTATAAAATACACCGTTTTAGATTTATTAAACACTTATCTACTTACTGCCACTATATTCACATTCCTAACAAATATTGTTTATATTTACGCGCTTTTCTCAAGAATCAAATATTATGACTACAATTATAATTAATGATTATTATTGTTATTATTTTGTTGTAAGACACACAAGTGTATAACGCACGTCAAAATAAACAAGATGAATGACGTATACCGTGCGTAGAGGCGGAGTTTCCGGCAATTCAGGTTAATCCTACTATGGTTGCACAGTGAGAACAAGGTAAACTATACTATTAGCACTAATCATTTATAAATTTTATTATTATGTATTTATAACTTTAATCCTAATGAAGCAAATTGTATTGAACACAAGAAAACGATAAAACACCTAAATTATGCAATAAATAAAATTAACTGAATTAACAAATAACAGTGTAAACATAGAAAGAAAGGAATCACAAAGACTCTTTCAAATTACATTTTGATGAACAAAAATATCTATTGTTCTGCCTGTTTTCACAAAAAGAAATTCTTAGACAGTGAGCAAACAAAAAATTGCTCTAAAATGATTCTATTTCACCCACTCGATCATGGTAGAAAGTTACCGTATTTGGTGGAGGTCTCGTAGAATCATTTCGATAAAGGCTGATTTCTTTTGTAGGTAGGTAATGGTGAACAGCGCTGCGTGCTGTTTGAGAAATTTATGGGGGCTTTGCAGGCAAACAAATATACGTGAAGAAATTTGATTCTTAGAGTCAGCTTGTGGGCATACCTAAGTTGGATGGTTTGCTTTCCATTCACTAGGTAGTTTTAAACACGTTTTTACCGGCGACAAATACATTTTCGTTTGATAGCTACATTAAATTAAATTTTATCTTGTGGTTTATTGAGCACGTACGTCTCACAAAACACCTAAACTCCGCTTCGAAGGTACCTACACTTTGTTAACAGTTTGTATTTAATTACCGGTTTTATTTCTTGAAGGGAACGGCACCACAAACTTTACCGTTGTTCCGGTTATAAAATGGATTATTAGTTTAACTTTATTGCCTTGATTCCGTTTCGAAATACTTAAAAAGAATGTCTAATTTTTTACTTTTCGAGTTGGTACTGCTGATAACCGATATATTATTAAAGAAAAGAAACAATCGTAGGAATACCCCATTTTGTTGAAGAATACCCCTAAAAATGCCCGTTAAAAGCATAATAAGAAACAATCTTAAGAGAAAGAACGAATAAGTGCTTAAGTAAAGCAAAAGTTACATGACAACATACAAAATAGTTATTACATCATAATATTACGCTGGAATAATTATGACATCAACAATTGTTTGTGCAGTTGCCGTAAATCATTTAAGGCATCAAAAACTAACATTTATAACTTTTGCCGTATTTCTTGTAATATCCAACAGCCAAATTAATTCTCTACAACCTTTGACAACCCTTGTTATCATAAAACAAAAGCTCCTTCCAGCGGTTTTATCAATATCCTACTGCAAAATTTGTTCATCTGATTTTATATAACCATGATATAAATGTTTCCGATTACTTTAATAATTTAATAATTAAGAATAGTTTAACGACAATAGTTTGTTCGTCCCTTCTATGATTAGATAACACAGAATGTCATATAATTTGGCATTGTGTACTTGTAGCTGTGAATAGTGAATTATATTCAAAGAATCTTGATATTGCTTCACTTGTATATAATGTTGATATTATTGCTGTTACTGTTACGTTTAATTTCAGAGTAATCTATATTGTTGTAGTATATTATCCACCTGGCCTTAGTTTTGCAAATTATCAAGCAGTTTTTGCTTTTGTCACCAAATGATTCATAATTATGAAAATGTAATAATTCTTGGAGATTTCAATACTCCTAAATATTATCAACACATTACTACTGGCACGACAGATGGTGTTTCCTTTTTGTTAGCAAATTTTATCAATTATAATAATTCGTGTCAACATAATTACAATTTGAATTTTAATAACAGATTACTTACTCGATTTGGTACTTACTACTAAGGAATTCTCTTGTGACGTTAAAGATGACAGATCCATTAGTTATAGAAGATTTGCATCATCCTGCACTATTTTGCGAACTTAAAATGGAAAACCTTTGAATATTAAATTTTGAATGTTCGTATAATTCGAAATATGATTTTTAAATGGTTGATTATAATGCTTTGTATCAAGCAATATTTGCGATTACTTGGAAGGATTTTGAAACGAGTGCAAACTCTATGAATGTTAATGAAATGTGTGAATTATTTTACTTCAAAATATTTGTATGAGTATGCACCCGAACGGCGAGTTAAGAAAAAGGTATTTTTTCCAGATTGGTTTACGATAGATATTAAGCGTGATATTAATAGGAAGCATCATTTTCGGAAGCTCTTTAAAAGATTTAACAACCACCATTACAGACATCATATTCAGTTGCTACGCGCAATTATCAAGGCTAGAATTAGGGCAGCATATTTAAATTACATCCGAGATATAGAAATTAATATAAAAACTAATCCAAAAAGATTTTGATCTTTCATTAATACAAAAAATGGTTGTACTAGAATACCGGGTAATATGTTATATAATAATGCTATCCTTTCGAAATCGATTATTTTGAAATACAGCAAGCTGTTGCAAAGTTAAAAGGAAATTTTACGATGGGACCTGATGGCTTACCGTCCTTTTTGATTAAAGATTGTACACCATGTTTGCTGACACCTTTGAAAATTATCTACAATGGTATTTTGGCCCAAAGATCTTCTCCTGATATCTGGAGAAAAGCAAAAGTAATTCCTGTCTTCAAGTCTGGATCAAAGAATATGATTAACAACTATCGGCCTATTAAGTAATTTTTTCCAAATCTTTGAGATGATTTTGTGCAATATAATTAACTGGCATATACATTCACTGATACATCGTAGTCAACATGGTTTCGTAAAGGGACGTTCTACAGTAATCAATTTGTGCAATTTTACTCAATATATTACTGAAAACATGGATAATAAAAAACAAATCGATGTAGTCTATACTGATATTAGGAAAGCGTTCGATCATGTACAACATAACGTTATCATCTCTAAATTAACAAATTTCGGTTTGCATCCTGATTTAATTATTTTATTGCAAGATTATCTCGCGAATCGTCAGTTATATGAAGTACAAGGGTGTGTCCTCCAATATTTACATAGCTCATAGTGGAGTGCCCCAGTGTTCGAATCTTGTACCAACTTTATTCATTATCTTTATTAATGACATATGTGATCGATTTCATGCCGGATGTTTGCTCTAAGCTGATGATCTTAAGATTTTTACTACCATCAACAGTTTAGAGGATTGCGTGGCTCTGCAACATGACTTATATATACTTACTGATGGTACACAGATATTGGTCTTTCGCTCAATGCTGAGAAATGTAAAGTAATGACATATACTCGCAAATCCAACGTATTAGCTTATCAGTATAGCATTGATGGCATCAGCATTGAAAGGGTTCACTCTATCAGGGATCTTGGCGTGGTTTTGATGAAATACTCGACTTTGCTGCACATATGACAAAAGTATGTGCGGTTGCTCACAAACAGCTAGGATTCATCATACGATCTTGTAAGGATTTTGAAAGAATCGATACTCTCGTGAAGTTATATACAATGTTAATTCTTAGTAAGCTGAGAAATTGTTGTGTTATATGGCCACCTTTATATCATAAACATATTAATTAATTGAGTCAATTCAGTGAAAATTTTTAAAATACTTGTACTATATTAAATACAGAAGATATCCGAATTATAATATTTCATATATGACATTACTACAAGATTTTAACTTTAGATTACTTGAAAATAATAGAAAATTGGGTCATTTATTTAAAATTGTTAACTGCATAGCCGATAATTCTAATTTACTATTAAAAAAATTAAACTTTTAGATCCAAGTTTAATTTTTCTAGCAATTGCTAAGAACTGCTTATTCTGACTTACAAGGAGTAGGCAAGAACTGCGAAACACAAAATTAAATGAGTCATATATTATTTGAAAGAGGAAATTAAGTGTATAAAAACTGTAAATGGGTTTGAGTGCATGGGCCTTAATTTTTGAGATATGAAGAATTTTATTTAAAAACATTAACGCCTGTAGCTTAAGAAGAAGTATATGTACACAACTGATTGGTGTCTGTGTAGCCCAATTAGTTGAGCGCACGAATTACGAATTTTATCAGGAAGTGGAATAGGTTCGAGCCCATCCTAGGGACATTATTTTTCTATTATCAGTATTCATTTTTTTTTTATTTTCATTCGTAATATATGTGATTACTAATAATCACAAATAACATATACAACTTTCACACACAACATTGGAAAAAAAAAAAACAATTATAATACAATGCAATAATTATTTATTAATAAATAAAAGAAAGAAAATGATGTACGAATCGTCGCACAGGTGAACTTTGGAGATGCTTTGGCAGGTGGTACAGATAGTGACAAAGTATTTCGGATTAAAAATTATGTTTATAATCAATTTGTTGAAACACGCAGTACAAAACAGCTTGTTACAAGATGGCAATTGCAGATGTGGGTTATGGCTGCCGTTGCTAAATTTTATGAGGATACAGAAAATAATTGCATTTTTCGATTTGTTGCATCTTCCAGGTGGGTATCAGATTTATGAAAGAATATAAAATTTCAAATCGTCGTGTAGTGCGATATCTATCCGAAAAAGAAATCGCATCACTGATGAAATTATGAATTCCATAAACGTTGCAGCCTCTTGGCCTTTTGTATCATATCATACTAACCGACAATTCTATTCTTATTTTAGTACCTATTTGTGATAAAGTAAGAGTTCACAAATCATCAGTATTTCTTAACATATAGAAACAAAGAAGTAACTCTAATGCATTTTCTCTTATAGGTTCTTTATTATAATGTAACTCATTACTACTATTCTACAATTTACAGTTACAAAATTGATTTCCTTCGAAAATTTGTAAAGAATATATAATGTAATTATATGTAGCTATAAATATTATGACATTAAAAAAAATATGGAACAGCATAGAAAAGTAAAACCTCTGGGAATGCAATAAAAAAAATGAGTTGGTTAGAAAATAAATACCGAGCAACTTCTATGCGATTAATCTTTAACAAGTTTTAAGCACTTTTCTGTGCCGTTTTTTTTTTAATTTTAGACAATGTTAAAAAACTATTAATGCTTGTAACTTAAGAAAGAAAGCGTGTATATAGCACGTTAATGGATTTATAACCTGATTAGTATTCGGTTTGTTAAAACCGAAAAATTTTACATATATCTTTATTATAAAATTTGATAATCAACAATCATTATTAGCAGACGCGTTTCGTGCATACATATTATTTTCATTACTATTATTTACAAAAAAGAGCTAGAAAACCAAGGAACTATTAACATACAAAATATCTACAAAAGTTCGCGTGTGCGACGATTTCGTACCTCATTTTCTTTCTTTTATTTATTAATAAATAATTATTGCATTGTATTATAATTGTTTTTTTTACCAATGTTGTGTGTGAAAGTGGTATATGTTATTAGTGATTTTTAGTAATCACATATATTACGAATAAAAATAAAAAAAAATGAATACTGATAATAGAAAAAATAATGTCCCCTAGATGGGTTCGAACCTATTCCACTTCCTGGTAAAATTCGTAATTCGTGCGCTCAACTAATTGGGCTACACAGACACCGATCAATCGTGTACATATACTTCTTCTTAAGCTACAGGCGTTAATGTTTTTAAATAAAATTCTTCATATCTCAAAAATTAAGGCCCATGCACTCAAACCCGTTTACAGTTTTTCTACTCTTAACTCCCTCTTTCAAATGATATACGACTCATTTAATTTTGTGTTTCGCAGTTCTTGCCTACTCCTTGTTAGTATTGATAGCACAGTTTTTTGTTTTGTTACTGTAGCTATTATTATATGTTAAATATGCACGTTTCGTTTGTACTTTGGTTTTAGAAAAAAACCATGAAAAAGGATTGGTAATCTACTGGGTCAATAAATAATATTATTATTATATCCGACATTGTTTATGACTTTTGTTCCCATTCTATTAAAAATAAATATGTGTAAAGGTTTAAATTTTTGAAATAGGAGAAATATATTATAATAAATCAATCATGAATTCCAAAAAAAAACAATATTGTGACACCAAATAAATACAAGTAATAAAAGATTTATTGCATGCACTTGAAAATGATTCATTCATTTATGACTATAAAAAAGTAGCCGACAACGTTTTATTGCTACTATTTAGAAAAAGCTAAATGTATTATAAATCATCAAATTATCATGAATAATAGAATCCACATTGTAAATCATAAACCATACAAGGCCAAATACATTGAAAAAATCAGATATTTTTTGTTTATTCTTAAAACTTAAGTTATCAAATTATTTTACGGAGAAAATTTTAAAATTGAATTCTAAAAATTATTGTTAATTAATTAAATTATCAACTGCCAGAGCGTTATTAAAAAAAAGAGATTGTATTAATTGTGAAACTATCATTCCTAAACGTTTATTAAAACAACATTTAAATTAATGTCGATATTTATTTTTCTATAAACATTTCAAGCATTTATAACTTTAAATCTTAATTACTTGTTGTTTTGTATGTGCTTGCTAAAATAAATATTAATTGTAATTCCTTAAATGACAATTAAAACATTTGATTGAAAGAAGTAAGCGCAATATATCATTTCAAAACAAAATCTTAGAAAAATATTGTCATAAATTACTTGCAACATAGAATGTTAAACAAAATTAATTGTAACCGTTCCTAGTTACTACACAAAATCTAATACCTCAAAAACGATTCTGCGTGGCAGATTAATGGATGCTTGCTATATCTACCTTTTTTATATATTATTCAGTGTAATAGTACAATTCTGTCGTACTGTTAAATACATACATCAAAGCAAAATGCCTAAGTACAACTACAAAAGCTAGATCTGTGACTATATTACCGGCATAGGCTGCGGCCGTCTTGGGAGTTGAGAGTTTTGGCTCGTGTCCCCTTGAGAGCGCACATCTAAACTCTTAATTTCCTAACAGAAGATGGTGGATAAAACTTGAAATGTGACATCGGTGAAAGTGGGTTTGCACTCGGAGAAACTGGAGTTCGTCTCCAGTACTATTCACGACAATAGACCATGAGCCCCGGAGAAATACAGTTTATTTAAAAAGAATTAACTAGTTTAACTGAAAACAACTAGAACAAATACTTATGAAGATTAGTTTTGGCGATAGAACATTTTGTCAGAGAAGACTAGTGGCAAAGTAACTCCCCTCTAACAAATATCATACATTAATTTTTTACTTATTGTACGATAATTTTAGCCAAAGGAGGTATATGTTTTAACGAAATTGTAGTGTGTTATATACACGATTAAGAATTACGCAACTGGCCGTTTCACCTCTAGAATTTTATACAACTGTCAGACAACTCCTCATTTTTTCTTTATAGATTAGAGATGTAGGTTGTTGAAAGGCTTTTAGAACGAAATTTTTCCCTTTTATATTATTATTTATTTAACGAAATAGTTCAATTAATCATCATATAGCGTGTATCTCCCATGTTTACAGCCGATAAATTCATAGAATTGATAAGATCTTGAAAACCAGTTAATGATGGCATACCAGCTGATCAGCGATTATCTGTATATAAATTAAGCGCTACCTTACCTCAAAATCAGTGTGAAGAAGACTTTAATCATGAAAACGTGCGCAGTTATTGTTTTCTTGGCTCTGTTTGCCAGCGCATATTCAGAATTACAGGGTTTGTTATTTACTTTAAGCGTTACTGTACATTCATTATATACATATTTGCTCTGATAAAACCTAAACATTAATAACAACAGATTTATCTAAACGTTACTATAATAATATGATCAAGTAGTTCTATAGTTCTCCAAAAATCTATCATGTACACTTCTTCTTCTTCTTGATAACAAAAATATTTTTTTCAGACTGTCGTATTGAACTTGCACCGACTCTTACGATGAAATATGGAGAAGCATTTTCCATTCCTGAATCTTGTCTGCTATTAAGGTGTAGGGGTGGAAATACGTTTGATGTAGTTTCCAAGTGAGTATTTGATTAATGGTTAACATATCATTTCTCTTATAAAAACAGTGCAGAACATATAATTTTGCGTTATTATTTATATCCCAAGTTGCTATTATTTATAATTTTAGTTGTCCAATGTTATTCCGAGGAGCTCCTGAAGACTTCGCTACTCAGAAATCTAAGGAAATGGGAGACTTCATATTATCTGGAAAAGCATGCCAAGCCACATCAGTTGTTTAGTCTTCGAAGTGTTATTTTAGTCCTCAAGTATTTGTTGCTCTTGGCTGTTTATTGTAGCATTTATCTTCTGGTGTCTTCTTTAGTAGCGAGCCTATGTTTTTGCAATTAAAGTATTTGAAAATATAAAATTAGGAATCATCCTAGTGTTCTTTTTCACAATTCTGTCGTACTGTCAAATACATACATCATATGCATTAAACGCCTAAATACAAAAAAAAAAATAATGCAAACTTGAGATGTGACAGCGCTGAAAGTGGGTTTGCACTCGGAGAAACTGGAGTTAGTCTTTTATTTATGACAATAGACTATGAGCCCCGGAAAAATACAGTTTATTTAAAAAGAATTAACTAGTTTAACTGAAAAAAAACAGATGTCAGATTTACCCTTACTTTTGGTGAAGTAGGAAATGTCAAAATATAAAAATGTAGGTTAAAGAACTATAAATACTCATTAGCTATACTCCACGGTTAAGTTTAAAAATATTTAGCCTGTATTTAAGTATCAAGTTGGGTAGTCTATTATTTGGTGTAAGGCTAATGAAACAAAGCAATTAAATTGAAAAAGACTAAAAACTAGTCGAAACGTTTTATTAAAAAGAAATTAATTGCTTTGTTTCATTAGCCGTACACCAAATAATAGACTAATGAACTTGATATTAGGTATACTGTATTCCAAATTTTATTAAAAAATATGTACATATAAATAAGAAAATTGGAGACGGGATCCATCAACTGAGACACTCGGTATACTCAAAGCCACAAGACTCAACCCAATATTGTGGTTGAGAATTTGGAGTTTCGAAGGTTTCGTATGCCACACAGAATTTAGGCCTTAGGAGATACAAATATAATTTAATTGTTAGTTGTTATACAACTTATACACAAAAAAGTTACTGCACAGGTCTATCCGGCCATGTTTTAACTTTAATAAGCCTCATGTTTCGGATATGGAAGATAATTTCGAGAAAAGATTCATGTCTGGACTTATCTGTATAAAAAAAAATAAAAGTTGTAACTTTAACACTGACACTTCCGCTTTTTAACACACAATTTAACGTAATATTATTTCACCATAATAAAGCCGGCAATACCTGATTGTTTGTGAAGACACAACTTATATTCATACCGTATCTTTATTTATTTATTATTTTAAACCTTTGGTATATGTCGAATTGTTGTTTTTGCTGTAGTTAGCTAGAGGCTATAGTTTCTACGTTGCATATAGATATTATAAGGTAACGTAATATCACGGATTGTTATAATAGTTTGCTTTCAGTCTTCAATCTTTTGCCGGAGTTACATCACAGTTGATTTACATATAGATTTGTTTAAATAATTTTAAGAAACAAATAATACTTAAATGAACAATTATAATAGTTTATTGTCTTTTTGATTATGCTATTTTATTTTTTCTAATGACTTCTCCTACAAAATTTATTATTGCTAATTTCAAAGTTTTAATACATTAATTTTTTACTTATTGTACGATAATTTTAGCCAAATATGTATATGTTTTTAACGAAACTGTAGTATGTTTTACAGAAATATACGATTAAGCATTACTCAACTGACCGTTTCACCTCTACAATTTTATACAACTGTCAGAGCATTCCTCATTTTTTTTTTCTTTATAGGTTAAAGATGTACCTATGCAGATCATTTGTACGAAAATACATTTTGAATTAATTCATAATCGCTTTTCTTTTATTTTAATTGTTTATTTAACGAAATATTTCAATTAATCTTCATGCAGCCTGTATCTCCTATGTTTACAGTCGATAAATTCATAGAATTGATAAGACCTTGAAAACCAGTTAATGATGGCACACCAGCTGATCAGGGATTATCTGTATATAAATTAAGCGCCACATTACCGCAAAATCAGTGCGAATAAGATTTTAATCATGAAAACGTGTGCAGTTATTGTTTTCTTGGCTCTGATTGCCAACACCTATTCAGAACAGGGTTAGTTATTTATTGTAAGCGTTACTGTACATTCTTTATATATATAGTGTAGACAATTTACTCTGATAAAACCAAAACATTTTCACAGATTTTTCTAAACGTTACTATAGTAATATGATCAAGTAGTTCGATAGTCCTCCAAAAATCTATCAGGTACATTTCTTCTTCTTGATAACAAAAATATTTTTTTCAGACTGTCATATTGAGCTTGCACCGACTCTTACGATGAAATATGGGGAAACATTTTCCATTCCTGAATCTTGTCTGCTATTAAAGTGTATGGGTGTAAATACGTTTGAGATAGTTTCCAAGTAAGTATTTGATTAATGGTTAACACATCATTTTTCTTATAAAAACAGTGCAGAACATATAATTTTGCGTTGTTATTTACATCTCAAATTGCTGTTATTTATAATTTTAGTTGTCCACTGTTGTTCCGAGGAGCTCCTGACAGCTACGCTGTTCAGAAATCTAAGGAAATGGGAGATTTCATATTGTCTGGAAAAGCATGTCAAGCCCAATCAGTCCTTTAGTCGCTGAACTGTTATTTAGTTAGTTATTTAATCTTCGAATTATATTGTTATTTTAGTCCTTAAGTATTTGTTGCTTTTATTGACTGTTTGTTGTAGCATTTATACTATGTTGTTATCTTCTTTAGTAACGTGCGTATGTTTTTGCAATTAAAATATTTGAAAATATAAAATGAAAAAATATTAATCACCCTTATTTGCTTTTCTATTTCAAAGAGAATTCAGATAGTTGGTGTATACATTTGCATGTGATACTGGTTTTATAGAGCTGTTCAGCATGAAGTTCTCTCAGCACTAAAAGATTATAATCTAATCTCCCAATATCAGTTTCTGTTACTATACAGAGTGGGCCACCACATACGGCGCCGGCTCTATATGGAAAAGCCTAGGATTTTTTGAAATCCTTTTTATTTAGTTGAATGCTAGATCTTTGTATGTACAATTTAAAATTATTTTTAATTATACAGGGTGTTCGAGAAAAGAGATCCATAACAAAGTTAGCTTTTTTTTAATGGAACCCTCTGTATATAATGACATATTTGGAATCTAAAGACCAAATTAGGGCAAGTTTACGTAATACTCCATATTCCTAAAGCCAACGGTTTTTGAGATATTCTAAAATTTATAAAATTGCAGTACAAAATTTAAGTTTAATTTTTAGTGTGTAACCCAAACTTAAACACATCTACCACCTACATTCATCATTCAGCTAAGAGGCTAAGCAATGGAATTAAGTGGAATTTTAGTCACACAGTTATACTGAGTGTTAGTAAACGCTTGTTTCAGTTTGATGACTTTTGCAGTAAATTAACTTTCTTATCTTAAATAGAACGGTCTAAATCTGATGATAGTATCGAACGTAAAATTTAATTCCCCTTCAAAATATATTAGGGTTCCCTATACCTAACATGAATAGTTTTCTCGTGGTTACCATTTCATTTTTTCCGAGGACTACATTTAATACAATACATTAAAATTCAGGTGGCTTAGACATATTTACTAAGCATGTATAAACAATTTATCATTATTTGACAGCAATCAACTGTTTATCTTTAGAAAAAATTGCAAACATATTTCAGGGTTTGCAGGAATTTAATTTTAATAAAATAAATCAGTATATTTTAAGTCTATTAACGACAGTAAAAAAAAAAGTACATAAACACAACAAATAAAAACGACATACACCCAATAACAAGCATGTGCGATGGAAAAAATATAAACAAACACAATGAATATGTTTTTCTAAATCAGATGTACAAAATGACGACCATCGCATTTAATAGAAAAACGGATTATCTTTTTAAATGATTGATGTACGTTTGTTAACATATCTGGGATAGCCTGGAAAACACATATTATTCTTTTTTTCATATTTTCTAGTGTACTCGGAGGTGTAGCATATCCTATAATCTCGAACGTTAGCATGGAAATGTGTTGGGGCACCGTCTAATTGAAGCCACATACTTTCTCCTACAGCTAAAGAAACATTTTCCAAAAGCTCTTGAAGATGATAGCGCAGAAATCTTCGAAATTTTTGTCTATCAAGGTTACCATTAACAAAATAAGGACCTATTACAGTTAACTCCACGATTCCTCTTCGTACGTATAAGAGACCAGTTGGTGGTTAGAATCCGGAAGAAGTGCGGATTTTCTTTACTGTAAAAATGAAAATTTTGTCTGTTAACAAAACCATTTTTGTGAAACGAACATTCAGCTGAAAATAAAACATAATTAAAAAAAACTCCATCTTCTCTGGATTTATCCAAAACCAATACGCAAAAGTCAAGACGATGCTGGAAGTCTTTCTCACTAATCTGTTGATGCATTTGGATATGGTACCTACGGATGAAATGTCTATTTTTTAATAATCCTGGCAACGCATTGCTTACTTATTCCTGTTTCCCGACTAATTTTGCCCTGACTGGTATGAGGATTTTCTATAATAAATCCGACTACAAGAAACTCATTTTCTTCATTTCCTACAATGGACCTTCGTCGTCGGCTGCCTTTCTAATATTTTACACCTCCAGTTTGCCCAAACATTTGAAGTACGCTTTCAAACGCAGTTTTCTTGGATGTGATGTAACCGGATATTTTTGGGTGTACACCCCTGATCCAAGAAAATAGCTTTCTTCGCATCTAGCAATTGTTAAAATCATTTCTCTTGAATAGAATAGATTTTAATTTTTTGGAACGATTTAACCATAAATTTCACAGGTCAACCTATGTAAGTTTTGAATGCTGTCAAATAATGATAAATTCTTTATACATGCTTAGTAATACTGGGTAATATGTTATATAATAATGCTATGCTTTCGAAATCGATTGAAATTGTAAATGATTTTGCAGATTATTTTAGTAGCGTATATACTCCACAGTTTATTAACACAGACAATACCGTTGATACATTAAATAAAAATATTTTTTGCATAAAGTCCTTTACAGATTTTGAAATACAGCAAGCTGTTGCAAAGTTAAAAGGAAATTTTACGATGGGACCTGATGGCTTACCGTCCTTTTTGATTAAAGATTGTACACCATGTTTGTTGACACCTTTGAAAATTATCTACAATGGTATTTTGGCCCAAAGATCTTTTCCTGATATCTGGAGAAAAACAAAAGTAATTCCTGTCTTCAAGTCTGGATCAAAGAATATGATTAACAACTATGGGCCTATTAAGTAATGTTTTCCAAATCTTTGAGATGATTTTATGCAATATAATTAACTGGCATCAGTTCACTGATACATCGTAGTCAACATGGTTTCGTAAAGGGACGTTCTACAGTAATCAATTTGTGCAATTTTACTCAATATATTACTGAAAACATGGATAATAGAAAACAAATCGATGTAGTCTATACTGATATTAGGAAAGCGTTCGATCATGTACAACATTCTAATTTACTAGAAAAATTAAACTCTTAGATCCAAGTTTAATTTTTCTAGCAATTGCTAAGAACTGCTTATTCTGACTTAGTATTGATAGCATAGTTTTTTGTTTTGTTACTGTAGCTATTATTATATGTTATATATGCACGTTTCGTTTGTACTTTGGTTTTAGAAATAACCCTGAAAAAGGATTGGTAATCTGCTGGGTCAATAAATAATATTATTATTATATCCGAAATTGTTTATAACTTTTGTTCCCATTCTATTAAAAATAAACATGTGTAAAGGTTTAAATTTTTGAAATAGGAGAAATATATTATAATAAATCAATCATGAATTCCAAAAAAAAAAATATTATTGTGACAGCAAATGAATACAAGTAATAAAAGATTTATTGCATGCACTTGAAAATGATTCATTCATTTATGACTATAAAAAAGTAGCCGACAACGTTTTATTGCTACTATTTAGAAAAAGCTAAATGTATAAATCATCAAATTATCATGAATAATAGAATCCACATTGCAAATCATAAACCATACAAGGCCAAATACATTGAAAAAATCAGATATTTTTTGTTTATTCTTAAAATTTAAGTTATCAAGTTATTTTACGGAGGAAGTTTTAAAATTGAATTCTAAAAATTATTGTTAATTAATTAAATTATCAACTGCCAGAGCGGTATTAAAAAAAAGAGATTGGATTAATTGTGAAACTATCATTCCTAAACGTTTATTAAAACAACATTTAAATTAATGTCGATATTTATTTTTCTATAAACATTTCAAGCATTTATAACTTTAAATCTTAATTACTTGTTGTTTTGTATATGCTTGCTAAAATAAATATTAATATTTAAACGCACGAAACACCTAAATAACAATGCAGCTAATGTTTGTTTTTTGAGAAAAACAGTGAAACATATTAATTAATAATTTTAAAAAAGCTATTTTTCAATGAAGTGAGGTCCGTTTCTACAATCATAGTAAATAATTTACTCCGACTTTAACTTTTTTTCAAATCGTTCTTCTTTCATGTGTAGATAACATTTTCTAATTCCTTAAATGACAATTAAAACATTTCATTGAAAGAAGTAAGCTCAATATATCATTTCAAAACAATATTGTTATAAATTACTTGCAACAGAGAATGTTAAACAAAATTAATTGTAACCGTTCCTAGTTACTACACAAAATCTAATCCCTCAAAAACGATTCTGCGTGGCAGATTAATGGATGCTTGCTATATCTACCTTTTTTATATATTATTCAGTGTAATAGTACAATTCTGTCCTACTGTTAAATACATACATCAAAGCAAAATGCCTAAGTACAATTACAAAAGCTAGCTCTGTGACTATATTACCGGCATAGGCTGCGGTCGTCTTGGGAGTTGAGAGTTTTGGCTTGTGTCCCCTTGAGCGCGCACATCTAAACTCTTAATTTCCCAACAGGAGGTGGTGGATAAAACTTGAAATGTGACATCGATGAAAATGGGTTTGCACTCGGAGAAACTGGAGTTCGTCTCCAGTACTATTCACGACAATAGACCATGAGCCCCGAAGAAATACAGTTTATTTAAAAAGAATTAACTAGTTTAACTGAAAAAAACCAGATGTCAGATTTACTCTTACTTTTGGTGAAGTAGGAAATGTCAAAATATAAAAATGTAGGTTAAAGAACTATAAATGCTCATTAGGTATACTCGACGGTTAAGTTTAAAAATATTTAGCCTGTATTTAAGTATCAAGTTGAGTAGTCTATTATTTGGTGTAAGGCTAATGAAACAAAGCAATTAAATTGAAAAAGACTAAAAACTAGTCGAAACGTTTTATTAAAAAGAAATTTAATTGCTTTGTTTCATTAGCCGTACACCAAATAATAGACTAATGAACTTGATATTAGGTATACTGTATTCCAAATTTTATTAAAAAATATGTACATATAAATAAGAAAATTGGAGACGGGATCCATCAACTGAGACACCCGGTATACTCAAAGCCACAAGACTCAACCCAATATTGTGGTTGAGAATTTGGAGTTTCGAAGGTTTCGTATGCCACATAGAATTTAGGCCTTAGGAGATACAAATATAATTTAATTGTTAGTTGTTATACAACTTATACACAAAAAAGTTACTGCACAGATCTATCCGGCCATGTTTTAACTTTAATAAGCCTCATGTTTCGGATATGGAAGATAATTTCGAGAAAAGATTCATGTCTGGACTTATCTGTATAAAAAAAAATAAAAGTTGTAACTTTAACACTGACACTTCCGCTTTTTAACACACAATTTAACGTAATATTATTTCACCATAATAAAACCGGCAACTGATTGTTTGTGAAGACACAACTTATATTCATACCGTATCTTTATTTATTTATTATTTTAAACCTTTCGTATATGTCGAATTGTTGTTTTTGCTGTAGTTAGCTAGAGGCTATAGTTTCTACGTTGCATATAGATATTATAAGGTAACATAATATCACGGATTGTTATAATAGTTTGCTTTCAGTCTTCAATCTTTTGCCGGAGTTACATCACAGTTGATTTACATGTAGATTTGTTTAAATAATTTTAAGAAACAAATAATACTTAAATGAACAATTATAATAGTTTATTGTCTTTTTGATTATGCTATTTTATTTTTTCTAATGACTTCTCGTACAAAATTTATTATTGCTAATTTCAAAGTTTTAATACATTAATTTTTTTACTTATTGTACGATAATTTTAGCCAAATATGTATATGTTTTTAACGAAACCGTAGTATGTTTTAAAGAAATATACGATTAAGCATTACTCAACTGACCGTTTCACCTCTACAATTTTATACAACTGTCAGAGCATTCCTCATTTTTTTTTTCTTTATAGGTTAAAGATGTACCTATGCAGATCATTTGTACGAAAATACATTTTGAATTAATTCATAATCGCTTTTCTTTTATATTAATTGTTTATTTAACGAAATATTTCAATTAATCTTCATGCAGCCTGTATCTCCTATGTTTACAGTCGATAAATTCATAGAATTGATAAGACCTTGAAAACCAGTTAATGATGGCACACCAGCTGATCAGGGGTTATCTGTATATAAATTAAGCGCCACATTACCGCAAAATCAGTGCGAATAAGATTTTAATCATGAAAACGTGTGCAGTTATTGTTTTCTTGGCTCTGATTGCCAGCACCTATTCACAATTACAGGGTTAGTTATTTATTGTAAGCGTTACTGTACATTCTTTATATATATAGTGTAGACAATTTACTCTGATAAAACCTAAACATTTTCACAGATTTTTCTAAACGTTACTATAGTAATATGATCAAGTAGTTCTATAGTCCTCCACAAATCTATCAGGTACATTTCTTCTTCTTGATAACAAAAATATTTTTTTCAGACTGTCATATTGCGCTTGCACCGACTCTTACGATTAAATATGGGGAAACATTTTCCATTCCTGAATCTTGTCTGCTATTAAAGTGTAGGGGTGGAAATACGTTTGAGATAGTTTCCAAGTAAGTATTTGATTAATGGTTAACATTCCATTTTTCTTATAAAAACAGTGCAGAACATATAATTTTGGGTTGTTATTTACATCTCAAATTGCTATTATTTATAATTTTAGTTGTCCACTGTTGTTCCGAGGAGCTCCTGACAGCTACGCTGTTCCGAAATCTAAGGAAATGGGAGATTTCATATTGTCTGGAAAAGCATGTCAAGCCCAATCAGTCCTTTAGTCGCTGAACTGTTATTTAGTTAGTTATTTAATCTTCGAATTATATTGTTATTTTAGTCCTTAAGTATTTGTTGCTTTTATTGACTGTTTGTTGTAGCATTTATCCTATGTTGTGATCTTCTTTAGTAACGTGCGTATGTTTTTGCAATTAAAATATTTGAAAATATAAAATGAAAAAATATTAATCACGCTTATTTGCTTTTCTATTTCAAAGAGAATTCAGATAGTTTGTGTATACATTTGCATGTGATACTGGTTTTATAGAGCTGTTCAGCATGAAGTTCTCTCAGCACTAAAAGATTATAATCTAATCTCCCAATATCAGTTTCTGTTACTATACAGAGTGGGCCACCATATACGGCGCGGGCTCTATATGGAAAAACCTAGGATTTTTTGAAATCTTTTTTATTTAGTTGAATGCTAGATCTTTGTATGTACAATTTAAAATTATTTTTAATTATACAGGCTGTTCGAGAAAAAAGATCCATAACAAAGTTAGTTTTTTTTTAATGGAACATTCTGTATATAATGACATATTTGGAATCTAAAGACCAAATTAGGGCAAGTTTACGTAATACTCCATATTCCTAAAGCCAACGGTTTTTGAGATATTCTAAAATTTATGAAATTGCAGTACAAAATTTAAGTTTAATTTTTAGTGTGTAACCCAAACTTAAACACATCTACCTACATTCATCATTCAGCTAAGAGGCTAAGCAATGGAATTAAGTGGAATTTTAGTCACACAGTTATACTGAGTGTTAATAAACGCTTGTTTAAGTTTGATGACTTTTGCAGTAAATTAACTTTCTTATCTTAAATAGAACACTCTAAATCTGATGATAGTGTCGAACGTAAAATTTAATTCCCTTTCAAAATATATTAGGGTTCCCTATACCTAACATGAATAGTTTTCTCGTGGTTACCATTTCATTTTTCCGAGGACTACATTTAATAGAATACATTAAAATTCAGGTGGCTTAGACATATTTACTAAGCATGTATAAACAATTTATCATTATTTGACAGCAACCAACTGTTTATCTTTAGAAAAAATTGCAAACATATTTCAGGGTTTGCAGGAATTTAATTTTAATAAAATAAATCAGTATATTTTAAGTCTATTAACGAAAGTAAAAAAAAAGTACATAAACAAAACAAATAAAAACGATATACACCCAATAACAAGCATGTGCGATGGAAAAAATATAAACAAACACAATGAATATTTTTTTCTAAATCAGATGTACAAAATGACGACCATCGCAGTCAATAGAAAAACGGATTAGCTTTTTAAATGATTGATGTACGTTTGTTAACATATCTG
This sequence comes from Cetonia aurata, assembly GCA_949128085.1. Classification (NCBI taxonomy): domain Eukaryota; kingdom Metazoa; phylum Arthropoda; class Insecta; order Coleoptera; family Scarabaeidae; genus Cetonia; species Cetonia aurata. The sequence continues at coordinate 53,041,221 of OX421882.1, read as the reverse complement.
GGATAGCCTGGAAAACACATATTATTCTTTCTTTCATATTTTCTAGTGTACTCGGAGGTGTAGCATATCCTATAATCTCGAACGTTAGCATGGAAATGTGTTGGGGCACCGTCTAATTGTAGCCACATACTTTCTCCTACAGCTAACGAAACATTTTCCAAAAGCTCTTGAAGATGATAGCGCAGAAATCTTCGAAATTTTTGTCTATCAAGGTTACCATTAACAAAATAAGGACCTATTACATTTAACTCCACGATTCCTCTTCGTACGTATAAGAGACCACTTGGTGGTTAGAATCCGGAAGAAATGCGGATTTTCTTTACTGTAAAAATGAAAATTTTGTCTGTTAACAAAACCATTTTTGTGAAACGAACATTCAGCTGAAAATAAAACATAATTAAAAAAAATTTCATCTTCTCTGCATTTATCCAAAACCAATACGCAAAAGTCAAGACGATGCTGGAAGTCTCTCTCACTAATCTGTTGACGCATTTGGATATGGTACGGATGAAATGTCTATTTTTAATAATCCTGGCAACACATTGCTTACTTATTCCTGTTTCCCGACTAATTTTGCCCTGACTACAAGACTACAAGAAACTCATTTTGTTCATTTCCTACAATGGACTTTCGTCGTCGGCTGCCTTTCTAATATTTTACGCTTCCAGTTTGCCCAAACATTTGAAGTACGCTTTCAAACGCAGTTTTTCTTGGATGTGATGTATCCGGATATTTTGGATGTACACCCCTGATCCAAGAAAATAGCTTTCTTCGCATTTAGCAATTGTTAAAATCATTTCTCTTGAATAGAATAGATTTTAATTTTTTGGAAAGATTTAACCATAAATTTCACAGGTCAACCTAAGTAAGTTTTGAATGCTGTCAAATAATGATAAATTGTTTATGCATGCTTAGTAAATATGTCTAAGCCAACTAAATTTTAATGAATTGTATTAAATGTAGTCCTCGGAAAAATAAAATGGTAACCACGAGAAAACTTTGCATGTTAGGTATAAGGAACCCTAATATATTTTGAAAGGGAATTAAATTCTACGTTCGATAGTATCATCAGATATAGGCTGCTCTAATTAAGATAAGTCATGCAAAAGTCATATTTATTAACACTCAGTATAACTGTGTGACTAAAATTCCACTTCATTCCATTGCTTAGCCTCTTAGTTGAATGATGAATGTAGGTAAATGTGTTTAAGTTTGGATTACACAGTAGAAATCAAACTTGAATTTTGTACTGCAATTTCATAAATTTTAAAATATCTCAAAAACCGATGGCTTTAGGAATATGAAGTATTACATAAACTTGTCCTAAGTTGGTCTTTAGATTCCAAATATGCCGTTATATACAGAGTGTTCCATTTAAAAAAAAAAGTAACTTTGTTGTGGATCCTTTTTCTCGAACACTCTGTATAATTAAAAATAATTTTAAATTGTACATACAAAGATCTAGCATTCAACTAAATAAAAAGGATTTCAAAAAATCCTTTGCTTTTCCATATAGAGCCCGCGCCATATGTGGTGGCCCACCTTGTATAACTTGTTAGGATTTTAGTATAAAAAAAAATATTATGCCCAGTTAATAGTCAACAACTGTCTTCCTACACATTTATTCAATTTCCCATTAATTGGTAAATTGCCACCCTACAGGTAGCAGGAGAAAGGGTCGGATTTAGTTGGTCTCATAAATAGGTAAGTTGCTTGCTAAACCTTTGTAATTCTATAGGGTAGATCATTTGTCATTTAAATTTTCTTTTGTTAATACCTTTTTGCAGTAATGCATATGATTTGCAGTAATTAATAAAATATAGCATGTTTGTGAACAATATTTATTAAAAAATTCATGGCAAAAAAATCGAGTCTTACGCAAGAAACAAAATATGCAGAATGCATTTCATTTTTTTCACACATTTTCATTGTGATGTTAAAGATTGTAATTTCCATCAACCATTATTGTTTTAATTAAGTAATTTTAATATTTAGGTAATTGTAAATTTAAAATTTATGTTACAAGTTATGATTATTTTTCTTTTTTAGCTTGTATTCTACTTTTTTTTTTAATAAATTCAGTATTTTAATTAAGCATTTTTGGTTAATTATTTATTGTCCGGACTCAATTTACACATATATATCAGGTACGTAAAAACTGTGGGAGGCAATTCAACTATTATTAATAGTTGGCCTTTATCTCGGGAGGTAATTTACGTTGCTGAAGAAAAAATGTGTTCTCCCGGAACGAGAAATTCATTAGGTAGCCTGAAGGGGATAATATGTGTTTAGCACACTGTTTACCAACACAACAGTTAATCGAATCATCACCCGCAACGTTGGATACCTGGAACTCGTCAATAGCAGCCTGGATGTCGTGTTGATCTACCGGAGTATTGTAAAACGTATTGGTCTTTCGTTTAAAATATTTATCACATAGTTTAAGATTGACGTCATCTCCTGCGAAAGCATGATTAATGATTATCATCTTTTTCTGCAAGATTTACAAGGCATTTATTAAACAATGAACACGTAGACGAAATGTTTGCAAAAGTATTCCAAGTTCACGTCTGTCATATACATTGACGCGTTTACCACGAATAATTTTTCAAGCTGTTCTTGCCCAGTTTTTGGAGGTTAAAATGAAGCATCGTTATAGAAACAGGTTGAATCCCAGCTAAGTTTTCTACGTAAATCTTCTCATATTTCAATTAAAACTTACTGCTGATGTCTCTAAGAAGCTGTAAATTCTTTTTCATTTATAGTAGGTACATACACAGGTAAAAATATAGCGGAGTGAAATACAGAGTCTCCGATTCGGAAGGCTGTATGTAGAGAAAAGAGTTGTATATCTACAAAACGGTGGGCATTTTATCGCTTTCGGACAAAATCCCCACCGAAACGGAGGCTCACAATGTCCTCCGTTTTATTTTAACTTCAACACGTAGAAAACATCCTTCTTATTATTTCCGCCACGGATATTTGTATATCTAACTCCCAAACGCAGTTAAATGTATTCATTGCATATTATATTCTCTCCATATCAGGGTTATTCTTATTTCAACTACTAAACGCTGTTAAATGTATCCGATTCATGTAATATTCCGCTTTTATCGGAGTTATTTTTTTGAATAGAATACGTAGTTTTAGTTGCGTATTTATTTCCATCAGTTTTACACCTAACAGGAGAAAAATAATCCTTTCGGGATTTTTTTTTGTCCAAAGTGGAGTTTGGTTAATGCTCGTCGATGAACGCATACGTAAACGTTGTATGAGGAAAGCACTTGAAAATGGCGTCAAATAGCAGAAACCCTTCCTTTTATTGTTTAGCCATAAGACGTATAGTTCTGTATGTACAGATACACATCGTGTATGAACCGAAATGGCAGACAAGAAATATAATATATATTTACGCATAAAGTATCAGAATATCAAAAGGTGTTGTGTTTATTTGATTAGGTGCTAGCAACAGTCACCTTACTTTGATTATTATACATAACTGGAAACCGCATTAATAATGAGATGAAATGAAATGAATGCTGTATAGTTTTATATCTATATAGTAGGAATATCATAATACTGATAATTCGTTTAGCTACATAAATATGATACTATAGATTTTGTCGTAAAGATGGCGCTACGCTTGTTTCATAATCTTCTTACTCAATGTAAATTGTGATCGGTAATTGTGACTATGTAATATCTATATGATGTTTACACATGGTTGATATCGTATAAAAGGTACTGTGACTGCAATCGCCCACAGACGAGAATTACGTGGCGCTTCCCCATACTGGGGAAATTACTATTATGAAAAAAATTGACTTCGTTTTGGTTTCCAGTAACTTCGCTATGAAATCAATTAATTCTGATATGGAATTAGAAACGCTGGCTAAAAGAGGTAGTTTCTTCTATTTCGGAAAAAGTTACCTCCGCTGCGGATTTCAATAGCACCGTCATGGAACAATAGTTTCGGTAACGGAGGCATTTTCGTCTGTCAAGGAGGGGATGTACTCTCAAATGGAGTTAGAATCTCTCCTTGGCGGTGGTAATTTCATCTATTAAGGATGTAGTTACCTCTGATATGGATTTCAGTAGGTCCCATTAACCTCCCAGCGGTGTGCTTTACCTTCGTAAGAGGAGAAACATCCTCCTTGTTGGAGGAAATTCACTGTTTCTCGGATGAAATTGCCTCCACGTTTATTCCGTTGAGGTGTAAAATATTTAACTCTTAAATGGAGGCTCCTTGAACGGATGGTCGCGAGGGAACACCGGAAAAGTGTTGAAACGGTGTTAAATCCAACTCCGTATTTTTATCTGTGTACGGAGTTAGTATTACAAATACCAATTCACATAAAATTTCGTTATATAGGGAAACAAATATTTCAGTAATATTCAAAAATACTAAGAAACTTACTGAAGACAACATCTAGACAATTAATTTCCTTCAGATAGTGTTTTATAAAAACATTGTGTGGAAAATTATATTGGCAAAAAATTGTTCTAGGTTAATTATATCTCCGTTAATTTGCATCACAATTTAGTCGTTTTTACTTTAGTGCAGTGGTGCTCAACGTGGGCGGTAGCGCCCACCAGTGGGCGCTGGGATCTATACAAAATCCAGTAAGTGAGCGCTAGGCGAAAAAAGGTTGAGAACCACTGCTTTAGTGCATGCGAGGACATTATGCTTGTGGTAGTCACTGAATCTCCTAACGTTCTTTCTCGTATCGTCCGCCTCAAATTAGTATGGCTACTTTCTCCTGGTATATGCCGTCTTTTCAACTCCGCCTGATATTGGTGGACAATGCTACGGGATCACTTCTACATGGTTTAACAGGAATTCTAGGTCTTATAAATGAAGCTTGCTGCTCTGCCTTAGAATATTTTCAGCTGACTTTATTCTTTCGATGGAAGCTGCTGGTCTTCCATTTTCTCACTAAATTTATCGATCTCGTCATCAACGGGAGTTAAGATGTTACTGCAGGTCTTTGCATGTGCTGTGTTGGTAATAAATTGGTAGCGAATTAAAACGAACTGTAATAAGAAAGTATACAAAAATATACAGGATTGTTTATAAAAAAAAGTTTGACTATATTGTTGGAAGCGATTAAAAATTAATAAAATATTCCATTGTCATCAAATATGTCATAAATATTGTGTGTCCCAGCTTATAGGTCTCTGCCTATAACTTGATTATTTATAAATATTTTTTTATAAAATTTGGAATGAATTTTTTACTGTAAATTTCCAATTATTTAACATATATTTTAAATTTTAATCACTTCCGGTTTTACCGGAAATTTTAAATGGAACAGCCTGTATATTTTTCCGTATTTTGATTCCGGGTAATTTTCTGAGTCTGAAAATTGGTGATTTGTTAGTTTTCGTATCCATGGTACCAAAATTGGGAATTTATATTTTTGAGTCTAAATTGCCGCGTATACATAATATCAACATAACACCTAGAAACTACAAATGTTACACTTTTTTGTTTTATACGCTTACTAGAACGTGACAAAGTACACTCTGACAGTTGTTTCATAAAATGTGAATATTTTAAAATGCAACCTCATGGGTCCTCAGCTTTGATTTTGTTCCATTTAAAATATTATTTTTTGTTCTAAGTTTCGCTAATTAAGTAGTAAGTAATTAAAAATTAAAATATAGGTTGAATAATTTACAGTAAATAGCAGATTCCAAATTTTATAACAAAGTATTTATAAAGAAAAAAGTTATGGGCAGGGACACTCTATCTATAAATAAAAAGGTTATGAACCGGGACCTATGGGCGCAGATTAATCTGGTGGAATAAGAAGGCTTAAAGTTATTGCATTTGTCAATATTTTCTCAATGCTGCATAAGATATGTGGGTTGTATAAATACGACAGCGTCAGTATTGTAAATTCTCTGAACAGTATACGATAAGGCGTTTGTGAAGAAACGCCAACAGTATTGCGTAGAGCACGTTGTTTGGAAAACTAACCGCTGCTTTGAATGAACTTCCTAAGAAATACCCACATACAACTATAGTTCCAATCTATAGCGAAATGGTAGGATGGTAGGATGTTCCTTCCCAGCAAACAGGACAAGCATAATTGAGCGTAGGGTACCGACGCCGACGATACGGAAAAGCACAACGCTTGAATATGTGATTCCCAGGCACTCAGTATAGAGGTGGCTGGAGAAATGCCTTACTCTCTTTATAATTAACGTACTACAAACTATAAACAGCGTGAATTCGACTTCTACGCGCGCACAATGTCCCGAGATAATATTAAATTTTGATTACGAAATGAATAAACTATCGATTTGCGAAAGCGCTGCAATTAATGAACGAAATACTTTACAGCACTTAGTGGTTTTTGCATCCAGCTTATTTATCGCTAGATTACCGAAGATCGATGACTAGCATTTGCATTATATGCAAGCCATTTATTTGAACGACGTCGCTTAGGACAAGTGCAAGATACTGGATTGTTTCTTTTAGCATCATAAAATGGAGGTAAATTACTTTAGCGCTACAACACACCTGCTTCGATTTATTTCCATTTTATAGCGATTTACGCTCTTACTCCATAGGCACACGGAGAAAAAAAAGATGTTACCACGTATTATAAATATAATAAATGATATTAACTCAAGGACAACAATACGTTATCTAATACCCAGTATTCATCCATGTATTACTGTTTATTAGGAAGATGGTACGCTCTAATATAATTATAATACAACCAACTATAAAGTTAGTTGTCCCTATTGTTACTATCTATTTTTCTCAGTGCAGCTACAAATAACGTTCAAATACTTACACAGGTTTATTAACGGATTTAGTGAATAATTATAGCACTCTCTAATTAGCTTCTCGTTTATATGCTATAAATGATGAGCTTCTAGTGCATTTGATAGTTTTAAAATAAGAAATCTTCCCATTTACAGTAACGCACATAAATAAACTTGCACCTTATCTTATGACACCGCAATTTTTATTCCGGATCAAGGAGTATACATAATCCGAAACCTCCTTTTACAATTCTACTCGTCGCCAAATGAGTTCTATTTTGAAATTCGATTTGATTTCATCAGCAAGAATGGGTAGAAATAAATTGGCATGCGAAACAATCTGAGCATGGAAGCGTTGGATTTTCGAATCGGCAGCTAGCAACGTCTACTGAAGTCGATTTTGTGAGGGCGCCGTGTTCAAGAGGAACGGTTCCAATTTAATTAAATAACTTCTTCTTTAAACTTTACGGAGCGATTTCACAAAGCGGAGTATCTTATGAACTTGTTTAATTATATAATGGTTTCACTACTCTCATCTCGTTCGACCGTATGACCTTATTATAAACTTTTGCATTTCCTTCCCTTGGTAACTCAAATACTTTTCGTCGCAGTCTACCCGAAAACTTCAAAATAATCCGATATTCACTGACTGTAGGCACGAAGAATATTTCAAGATGTCGACATTTTTAGTACCTACACACCCATCACAAGGTTTCCTCAGATGACTGAACACACTATTAATCTTACATTATATTAATATATATATATATATTGCTATGATATCAAATTACCTAACCTACCTAAATAACAACATACAGCAACAAACGTTTGTTATTGAAATAAAATGTATTCTGATCTATGTATTTAACTTTTTTGTAAATTTATTGTAAAAATCTAAACTAAACACTCACTATATCGTATATAATTTTAAAAGGGCACGTTTCCATGGAATTTTAGGTATAAAGTTCCTTCGCTGATCGTACGAACGTGGGTCGATTAAAGGTTGTCGTATCGTTGGAAACGATTTTCTTTCATCGTTGCTGGGATCTTAATGCCTAGGAGATATGAATGTTGTTTAAAACAATTGTGGGAGACTTCTTTTTCGATATTTTCCTGAGTTGGTGGTATTTTCGAAAACATCTAGAAATTTCAAAATTTAAATATTTATAACAGTCATTTAACTTAAGATTTACTTGCCAAGAATGAAGTGTTGTGTGTTTTGTGCAAAAATGATGGTAATCCATTAATTTCGAAGAATTGGGGGACGTATTTTCTATTCCTGGAGCCACAATCGAGGGACTTCGATACAACCTTAGTAGCTGAGACATCGATAACGCAGATTTGGAGCTGAAAAGATTGTTACAGAACTGGAATCAGTATTCGGAATATAAGAAAGCTAGTTGTCGTACTCCAAGTAAGCGTTTATTCATCTTTCGAACTTATAACCGGCGTTCAGAGCGTAAAAGAATTCTGAGGTTAGAGTGTTTGATGTCAGTTATTTATTATTAGGGATTTTCTTTGTATGTAAACAAACGTTTGCTGTTGTAGAAAGTTTTTTGACAATACGCGATTGTATGACGGGAGTTTAGCGGGAGATTTGAATTCAATTTTGATATTTAAACAAGATATATTGAGTTTAGTTTGGATTAAGATTCAAGGAATCTTATTTTTGTATAATTTAAATAGTATTTGAACTTACTTACTTACCCTGAGAGAGAGAATATTCATCTTAATTGTTCATCACTTTTTATTAACTCGAAATAAACAAAGTTATGTATTAAAAATTGTTTTTATTCACTATAATATAACAACATTACAACTAAATAACTAGTATAGCACTTATTAAAGAAACAAAGAGTATAACACGTCAATTAAGCTATAATATACTTCTTGTCTAGAGTAGTATATGCCTCCACGTCCCAAGTGTTACTGAAGACAATTTAGTCACCCGAGTGGTATGCTGTATACTCAAAACAGGTAGAGGGGAAGGTTTTCATTCACTTGTGTGCTATAGTGGCATCTATGTATTGAGGCATAGCTTATCTGTGGGGTCTATTTATCTTAAATAGAGGACGCTGCATGTCTGAATGTTAATAAAACAGTGTTGAATTAAATTAAAATCAATTTAATAAAATTATAAAAATATCTACAAGTTTCGTAGCATTATATATATATATATTACTTGTAACTTTACCTTATACGTTAATGGAATTTTCTGTAGGAATTGCAATTATTTTTTAGTGTGTACCCTTGCATACTTATCTTTATCTGCACAACAGTAAATGACCTGAGTGACTAACCTATAATGCTCAAAATGCTAAACTTTGAAATACGAAATGTATGCGCATATTTTTATAACCGTGTCCCGCTCTTACAAAGATGAAATCAGTTACAGTTTGACAGTGACCACACGTTACCGCTGGGGTGAATATTACGCTTGAACGTTAAACCATAGATTAATTGATGGTTCACTCAACTTTCTTTTTTTTGTGGGAGGTTGAATCTCCGATAACGGAAACCGTTTGAATGTAGTACATAAGTGCGCTGTTTTTTCTCGGTATGCGTTTTAGTGATTACCAAACTGTGGGATTTCAAAAATAAAATTACATTTTATTATCCAGCGACAAAAAAATACAACGGCTGGCCCCAGTTTAGTGACCTATGTTACCCTTAAAAATGTGTCCCGTCATTTAGAAAACAGCCTGTATATTGTTGACCCATTCTCAGTATGCTTGGGAATAAATGCAAGTTCAACCTTCATAGCTATAAAAAATTATAGATAATATTCAATAGAATTAATATAAAGTACACATAGATATAGGATATATATAATACGATGTAATTCTCTGTAATTTTGTCTTACAGATAAATAATATTTTTTGTATAATTCCTTATTTCTCAAGTTCAAACTTTATAGCTATTATAATTATAAAAAACTATAGATAACAATTTAAATATAACGTCTACTACTTTCAATACTATTAATACAAAATACACATAGGTTTAAGATACAATACAATGTAATTCTCTGTAATTTTGTTTTTCAGATAAATAATATTTTTCGTGTAATTCCACATTTCTCATTCAAACTTTATAGCTATTATAATTATAAAAAAACTATAGATAATGTTTCAATTATAACTTTACTACTTTCAATAGAGTTAATATAAAATACATAGGTATAAAATACAATAGATTGTGATTCTCTGTAATTTTGTCTCCAGGCTTGAAGCAAGTTGAAACAAACTGAAATCGGGCGCTAATATAGCATGCTAAATACATTAATTAGGAAGTACCTATTTTCAATTCCACGTATACCATTCTTATAAATGCAGCTATGTAAATGTGTCAACTGGTAGAAAGTTTATGAATAAGTATGAAGAGCCGGCCGGTTTTACAATCAATCGATAAAAGATAAACAAAGTATAACGCTGTACTAAATATAAGTTAGCAAATTATATTATTAGATAAACGCCACATAGAATAAATTTAGAATTGGATTTCCATTTACATATTATGTAACAGAAATAATTTCTTTGCAGTTATGGAAGATATCGATTATCTTAATCATTTTCGTTTAAGGAAAAGAACCTGTTTTCTGTTCCTGCGAGAAATTGAAGTTGAAACTATTTATAATCTGCAACGGGTTCATTATTCATATATTGCTAGTAGTAGGTGATTTATCTGATATTAGTAAAGTTGCAGCATGTGAATTTATTAAAGTTGTCACAATGGCAATAGTGTGATTGTATAAAGTATTCCTTGAAACAAGTGAGATGAAAGAGGAACAAAAAGTAAGTTTCTGCGAAACTGCAAAATTTTCTAACCTGTTGGGTGCTGTTGACTATAATCACGTTAGAACTGAATCACCTGATGATCCTAATGCAGACGAATATAGAAACTGACAGATTCGTTTCTGATCGTGATCAGAGACTCAGAATTTAAGATATAGTAACTAGATCGTAAGGACATTACCAAAAATTGTTTTTATAACAACCAGATTAAAGCACGGTTCGCAATTGGTGAAACAGGTGATGACTTACTCTGGGGAGATAGTGGGTTCGAAATAAGACATTTTCTAATACAGCCTCTACTGCACCCAAATATCCCAACAGAAAATCTATTTAATCAGTCTCATATTTATACTAGGAATATGGTGGAGAAAATGTTTGGTGTCTGGGTATAGACATTTCCTGTCAAGGCATTACAAATGAGAGTGGCTTTGACAAAGTCACAAGTAATTGTTGTAGCAACTGCTGCATTGCACGATCTTGCAATAAAAAATGCAGGCGAGGACGGCGAGCCAGTAAATGAAATTGTAACTAAAATGGAAGTTGTAGATGGCGATAACATTAACGATCAAAATAACTTTCAAAGAAATGCTGCTACAAGGTTGGCACTTGTACATTTTGTTTTGTAAATGAGAATTAGATTAATTTTGTATAAATATATCTATACGTGCAATTTATTTCAAATTAAAAAGCAATAAATTGTTCAGTCCATAAATGTGTTTATCTGAGTTATTACTTATTAGCTTCAACGCACTATAAAAAAACAAAACCATCTATCCAAAAGATACTGCGACCTATAGTTTATAGAATTTAAAATTGAATACAGATTTGTACTATTTTCTTGGTATTTTAGATTTTTAAGATAATAAAATATATTTTAGTAAAACGTTTCGGTTTATTTTAAATATTTTATTTACATAATATGTGTATAATTGATAAAATATAAAAATGATAAAGCTTGTTTTGTAACTAGTGTCAATTTTATTTGTTCTGCTTAAATATGAAAAACGTTACTAATTTTTACTAAAATTTAAATTATAAAATTAAGTTATAAAGTTTAGTGAAAAACTGTGTGTCTGTTTGGTCATTTACTGAATTTTTGTATTTAGAAATCTGAATTATTTCAAGTATAGTTCGTGCTTTATAGTTTCGTTCTTTCTTTAAAATTCATACATTGTTAAAATCGAATGTATAAAATTGTGTTTTTAATTTTTTTTAAGCTGTAAATTTTTGTTGTACTTATGTCCTTTTATTCCATTTTCAAAATATTGCATAGTTTCGCCGATATATACACTATTACAATTTTGACAATTTATAAATATAAGATTAAGAGAATTTTGAAATATTGAATACAGATGAAGTATATTTATACTGCCAACGTATAATTAAACATTTTCTATGCGAGGACATGAAATGGCTTGTAGAAAGAACTGGTTTTTAGTCAAGCTTTTTTAATTTTTTATGGTATTGGCCTTTAGTTTATTCCAGTTGTACGTATGAATGCCTCATAAAATTGTAAACAATTGTAATAATTCAGCCATATTTCAGCGAGCGCATTTACCTTTGATGTTCGATTTATTGGAGTATACATGGGGAATTTCATTAAATTTTTATTACAGTTTGCATCTATATTACTGGCAACGAACTTTATTTTTTCCAAATATTTACAACAGTAAAAGCCCAGTCTTTAGGAAGAAAATGGTGGAGTAGCAACACAGTTTGTAAAATGACTTTAAACAATTGTAAAAACTGTTGTATATTGAAAACTGCTACCAAGTAAGTATTTTTCAGTGCGTTTATCATATTTTTAATAGCACCAGTATTTAATTATGTTTCAACGTAATATATAATCCTGGAAAGAATTAAAATTTACTTATTTCTAACTTACAACAGAAACAAATATTCTGCAATATAGTATAGTACGATAAAGTATACTATAGTAAGTAACGGTTCGAGTTTATTTTACTTTAATTCGTTTAAGATCTCAGCCTGCATTAACGTAAAGTCGAAGTAATAACTAATAAGTGTGATGGAAACGTAGAACTAAATTTTGCCCCCTTTTCCGCGTATTTTTATCATCTACACTTGCAGCCCGTAAAATAAGTTATAGTTTCATATTTTAGAAATAAAAATGGACCGTGCCGATGTTATTGAACATAATCGTTTATTTGTGAGGGAGAAAGCACTCACCCAGATAAATTTCAGTCAATTTATATCGCAACCGCTGTTTGTGAAGTTGGGCCGAGGCGGTCATTTAATTGTTGGCACTGCCCCATAAACTTTATGACCTTTGTGCCGTTTGTTCTTGTAGCAGTTTGGGTCAAAGATAACAGCAGAACATTAAATTCTACATATATCATAGGAATTCGGTGCGTAAAGGATCTGCCGTAGCTGTCAGACCAATTACCAGACAGAATCCTAATTACGAAGACACCGTTGCGGATATTTGAGGAAATTGTTTTATTGTTAGGAGGTGTAGAGACGACATTATCTGAATTACGGAAAATTATTTTACATTCTTCATACTTCACGAGAGCTATTTTGGCCTTTCCTCATGAAATCTAGTCCCGATTATTTAAACAGTTTAATCAAATTCAGAAATAAATTTATTAAGTACTATTGATTGTATTTATTTAATATACAGCTACAGCTATTACATGTTGTCCTTTTTCCTAGTACTCCTTACTTTTAACAATAATAATTTATTGTCTGGTTCAAACTAAGCAAAAGGACTATCACAAAAGCAATAAATTATAAAATACAGTTATCATACATCTACACATAGTATATATTTACTTAACTACACATAAATTCGTTGATATTACAAAGGCAATTTTAAAGGAGATATTCCTTTAGTCCGTTTTTAACAGCGTCTGTATTCGGAGTATTTTATTTAAATACTAGGTGGGGTGAAAAGTAACCTCCTTGGGAATGAAAAAAAATTTTTTTTTAAATGTTTTTTTATTTTATTCAATTAGTCCCCTTTTAGCTCCATACACTTATTCCAGCGATTTTCCAACTTCTTGATCCCGTCCGAAAAGTAATTTTCCGGAAGGTCTGCAAAATACTCCTCCGTGGCGTCGATGATTTCCTCGCGTGAGCTGAATTTTTTATTGATGAGCCATCTTTTGAGGATTGGGAAGAGATAATAGTCCGAGGGAGCCAAATCGGGCGAATACGGTGGATGCGACAGCAATTGGAGCCGTAAGTCATTGATTTTAGCCGTGGTTGCGATGCTCTTGTGCGCCGATGCATTGTCTTGCAAAAACAACATTTTTTTTCGCTTCATGTGAGGCCGTTTTGCAGCGATTTCGGCCTTCAATCGCTCCAATAATGCACAGTAATACTCGCTGTTGATGGTTTTTCCTTTTTCGATGTAGTCCACGAAGAGTATACCATGACAATCCCAGAAAACCGACGCCATAACCTTTCCTACCCATTGAGCTTCCCTCGGCCGCTTCGGAGCACTCGTGCCGGCTTCAGTCCATTGCCAGGCACTCATTCTGTTCTCTGGTGTGTAATAGTGGATCTAGGTTTCATCAACAGTTACCAATCGACGCCAAAAGTCCGCCCGATTCCGCATCAGCAAGTCCAAACACTCTTTCGAAGTGCTCTCGCGTTCGTGTTTTTGGTCAGGAGTGAGCATGCGCGGCACCCAACGGCAGGATAACTTTTTCATATGCAGAATATTGCCCAAAATATGGCGTGTGCGCTCAGTACTAATCTTTGTGGTATCTACTAGCTCGCGCACCTTCACTTTCCGGTCAGCCAACACCATTTCATGTATTTTTTTTTGACATTGTCATCTGTAACCGCATCGGAGGGCCTGCCGCTGCGGACTTGATCGGTGGTGGAGTTGCGGTCACCACGAAACTCTCGAAACCAATATTTGACGGTGTAATGTGACGGAGCATTAGCCCCATAATATTTATCCAACTTTTCTTTTGTTTCCTTCGCCGTTTTGCCTCTCAAAAAATAATGTTTTATGAGAGAACGAAAATCGTTTTTGTCCATACTCAACATGATGCCAAACACGTCAACAACAATCAGCTGTCAAAACAAAACTAAATACAGTATCGCACTGAAATTTGGCATGTCTGCCTAAATATGAACGGACTCCAAGGCACCATAACCTTTTTTGCAGTAGCGACGCATTCTGGCGGTCAAGGAGGTTACTTTTCACCCCACCTAGTAGATATCTTGCATCACGTAATTGTGCTCTGTGTGTTGGTGTAACTAAATTATATCGGTGACATATCTCTATATTGTTATAAATATTACTACTTTAATAGAAGCTCATAAGACTTCAAATATGTCACCAATTCCCTGAAAAGGAGTGCACCTAACGAAAGCGGGGGAACACAGCATTCGTTTAATAATTTTCTTTTGCAAGAATAATTGTTTTAAACTTCCTGATCTTAAAAAAAAATAGCTCATAAGAAAATATCTGACGCAGGTATGCAGCATGGGAAACTCGTGTTGGATGTGGCTAATTCATGTTTAATAGACCACAGTGCTATTTAAATTTTAAACCCTGATCTAGGATCAAACGGAGAAATTTAATATTGCTGCCTAACGGAATAATTCGTGTACCGTTGAAGGCAATAGAAAATTGTCCCGTTCACAGTGTGACGAATTGAACTTAATTCCGACACGATGGAAGATTATTAATGAACGTCATTATACTAAATAATGCAAATTGTGTCATCCGCATATTAAGAAGCGGTACATCTTGTCAAATACTGTTGCAGTCAACGCAGATTTAAAAGTGTGAGACCCGAACTTTTTAAGAAAGTTACCTTTAGCTTCAATGGCGTGGAAACAAAATGTTTGTATCAGATTATTTGCATCAGCTGTTATAGTTACTCTAGATGTTATACTACTCAAATACGAGGGGGAGAATCGCCAGGCACACCGTTTATACCAAATTCTGGCAGATTATCCATCAATCAAGGCTAAATACTAACAAAAACCTATTCAGACTCAGCAAACAGAGGCTACTTACTGGCCTGCTCACCGGATTTTGGAGTTAGTTGCAGATACAACGTATTCAGGCTCTCATATAATTTCTTCGGAATCTCCCCAGTGGCTCCAACAATTATGGGAACTATAATTACGCTCTGCTGATGCCACATTGTCTTGATTTCATTCGCAAGAGGTAAGTATTTGGTTATCTTTTCTGCGTGTTTCTTGGCCAGGTTTTGTGCTAAAGGCACAGCCACATCTATAATATATGTTTTGTTCTCCATCTTATCAAAAATAATAGTGCCTGGAATGTTGGCTTCTACGACTTTATCTGTCGGAACTCGCCAATCCCAAAGAATCTTGCACCTGTATGTTTCAATAGTTTTTCGCGGCGAGTACTTGTAGTATAACGATTCCTCAACCTCTACGCCATATTTTTCACATATTTTCAGGTGCAAGATTTTAGCTACATTATTATGCCTTTCCATATAATTCTTTGGTGCCAGGCTAGTGCATCCTTCCACTATTTGGTCGATAGTTTCTTCTTTATTACCACACATTCTGCATCTACCATCTTGCATACTCCGGTCTTTTATTATATGCTTCCGGTATGATTTTGCCGCAATCACTTGATCTTGTATCGCAAAGACAAAACCTTCTGTTTCCGCGTACAGATCCCCTCTAATATAAAAAGTTAGGTGAATGTAGGCTGCCCATCCACTTGCGAATCTTCCAGGATCGTGGGGTATCTTCCATGCAGTGCCTTTTGTTTCCACCGCCTTATCACTGCTTCCATGTTGTTGACATCCGATGGATATTCATATGCCTCACCTTCCGTAAACCTAAGCGGCGCAATTTCGCTCTTACGTAGGAAGTACATTTTCAGAGTTTCTACTCAATTGCTCTAGGCACTCCTCTTCCACCTTTAACTCTTCGAAGGTGAAACCTCTCTATCGCGCTCTTTGAATGGTGCGCTCGATATTTTGTGAACGCCTTTCTAGTTATTACATCTAGATTTTGCAACTCAGTAGTAGTCCATGTAAGAATACCGTAACTGTAAGTAAGTAGCAGCATGGCATAAATAGTTACTGCTTCCACCTTGTTTCTGCCTCCTAATTCGGTTTTTAGCACAGGGTGCAATCTCTTTGTGTATTTGTCCATCAGCATTTTCTTACAAAGTTTATGGTCTATCGCTCCAGCCTGCATATATCCTAGATATTTATTACGCTCATGTTGCCCTATGCTCTCTATCGTCTGATACTCATTTACTTTATAGTCCTCGCTATATTTTCCCCCGACCATTGTATATATTCTACATCTATCTACTCCGAAGTTCATACCTATATCTTCGCTGTGATGCTTAACAAGTCATTCAGATGTTTCCTGCTGGTATCATATAGCTTTAAATCATCCATGTATAGAAGGTGGTTTATACATGTGTTGGTGCCATCGAAGGTATGACCTTTGCGACAATGTCTTAATAGTGTCGTCAAAGGTCGAAGAGCAAGACAAAGCCACAACGGGATGAGGGAATCGCCTTGGAGTATTCCTCGTCGGATATCTGCCATATTAGATGTTATCATCTCGTTGGGCGTTCTAAGGGTGAGAATGGTATTCCATCGCATGGTCATCACCCTTAAAAATCGACTCATTCGTGGATCCACCTGATACATTTGCAAGATTTGGAGTAGCCAGGCATGTGGTAAACTATCAAAAGCCTTTTGATAATCTATGAAAGACGTATGTAATGATTTCTTCAACTTCTTAACTTCCCCTATTATGATCGCATCAATCACTAGTTGCTCTTTGCAGCATTGAGAGTTTCTACTACATCCTTTTTGCTCCTCATATAGTAAGCCATTGATGTTAAGATGCTTGTATAATTTGTCTGCTAATATCGCAGTTATTAGCTTTGGCATGTAATTGGCCTATATTTGGATGGGTCGTCACTCGCCACTTGAACCTGTGTATTTCATCCCCTTGCGACACACTAAATTGCTTAAAATATATTTTGGAGCAGAAAATCATAATTACTAGAATATGTTATGTGAGCAGTCATAGCAACAACTGACAACATATTTGACTTGGATTGCTACACCAAAAGCGAAGTTAGTGATTTTGATATGTTGTAATTATCTATTTTGTAAATTAAAGCCAATTCAAATTCACTTTTGTCATATTTACTACGACTAAAGATAAACCGATATAACCACTGAAAAGACACAATTGAATTAAACAGTGAATTCTCTTTGAAGCATCAAATTGTTCCTAGGGGTTCGCTTTAAGTTATCGGCTATTAAAAGGTACCATCAGTTCAAATTTCCCGCCGATAAAATGTGATAATAAAATTCCTATACTCATGTGACAATTAAGAAATGCTTGAGCTGTTTCAAACGTCCAAACGTTTTTAAAATATGAAGAAAGAAATAGGTGTCTTGTATGATATACTGATTAATTATAAGAACAAGAAGAAATCAAAATTAGAGTGAAAGAATTACATTGAAATAAATAATAGTTGTATTAATATTGTGCTATATAAAGTAATAAAATGCTAGTATGCTTCAATAAACAAACTGATTTTAAACTTTAGTGATGAGATGCATACCTACACACGAACAATTAATGAAACAACAGAAAAGCACTTGACTATACTACTTATCTACTTGGAAATATGATAATGCAACTAATTTTCGGGTGATTAAATTAGGGAACAATCCTAATATTCTATACTGATATCTTGTATCCTACTGCTCACTTCCAATTATATGTAAACAAGTAATGATGGCTTTCATTAAGGTTGTCTCTTGAATTTCCATTTTACAACAGCACCTAATGACCAAAAAAGATGTAACACATTATCCTACACGCAACTAATCCGTTTATTATGCGGTAATAATTGTAAAATTTGCTTCATCTCATATCATTAACGTAAGATATATACCTAAATAATGCACACTCATAACTGCTGTGATATATGCAGCCTAAAGATATGTATACAACAGCACTATCAGAACTTCCCGGATAACCAAATAAACGAATGCGGCAAATTCCTATTCCTTTCTTTTCAGTACTTACCTACACTAAATAGATACACTGTAATTAGAATAAATTAATGATAATACATTGTACAGTGTACCCTTTCTTAAACGGACATCTCTACTTATAATTAGTGGAGACCTACAAATGCCTGATGAAACGTGTGGTAGCCGAGACTATCTAAAGATCTCGAAGGAATGATAAAAAGTTTCACAGGACGCAGTATGGCGGCTTCAAACCTTCGAAAACCGTAGCTTTCCGAAATTCCTAAACTCTCATGGTAAAAAAAACATCTTTGTTTCATTTTGATGAAATATGTTACTTTCTAGTATATGACTATACATATTGCCACGGAAAGTTACACTACATAGAAATAAACAGATTTAAATAATAATGTATCTAGGGATTGGAGCTGGTATGCCGAAACTTTGTCAGCACTTTGCGGGACATCGGCTGGTGCTAGGATTGAAGGCAAGGTATTGGCATTCTGGTGCTGATCGCGGTGCAACAAAGTGGTAGTTAATAAATAAGTAAGTGCAAGTGGCGTTTTTTTTACAGAACCCCGACCACTGTTACGGTAAGTACGCTATAATAATCTTTTACGAGTTAAGCGAGTTGTATAAGCGACACCCCCGACACTCAAAGGCGAAGAGTGCGTGACAATATCATGGAGTTAAGTACTATATTTGCCGGACACTGAGCGACCGAAGAATTATTTTGCGACGAAATTACGCAATTTGCAAATATTTTGTACGTCGTATCGTTTCACTTATCCCTAAAAAAACTTGTTTAGTTTGCTTATCACATTTAGAATTCTAAGTATAAATTTGAAAACACCCTGGCTTCTTATTTTACAAGATTTCAGTTTATCAATGTTCATAGCCTATTAACCACCTGTTAAACACGTGCTGAGACATTACTTCACATATTTTTACACCAGCGTCATCTTCTGGCAGGTAGTTTGATTTGATAGGGAAAACATCTGCATATCAAAATATTTATTTTATTTCCATAAAGTACAATTAAATTGGTATTGCCGTCACCAATTCTGAGCAACAAATATATGGCATAGTTTGAGCAAACAGCAACATACACACATCATCTCAAACCAAAACTGTGGCTCAGATAGATCGACAAGACCTTTGTCATTTGGCCACATTGTGTAAATACTCTGGAGGAATATTTTACACACATTAGCAGCATAGAACTTTCAATCATGTTCACCATGGGATTGTAAAAGGAGAATGTCATCCCATTCTTAGATGTCCCAGTCCAGAAAATGACAGACAGTGACATAAAAACTAGTGTGTACAGAAAACCAACCTACACAGGGCACTACCCACATTATCAATTAAACCAGCTTCAACACACAAAAATTGGAGCTGCAAGGTGCCAGTATGACAGAGCAAAAACCATATGCTCTGATTTCACTGACACAAATAAAGAAATCCGAACTCTCACCGACACTCTCAGAAGGAATGTATATCTGGAAGATATACTGTGTAAAGCAAGATATCCGAGAACAAACGCGACCAGACAAGACGCCGAAGTTAAGATCTCCGCCACAATCATATACATAGAAGGCCTGTCAGAAAAAATCAGACGAACAGGCAACCAATACAACATCAGAACAGCGATGAGAATTTCCAATACAACAAGGCCATACTTAACTATAATGAAACCGGGCAACATAAACTAACGAACCAAAAACTGTGGATATAGTGAATATGGATGCTCATGCATTGGTGAACAACCAGACCGCTCAAAATAAGGATAGAAGAATACAAAAAGATCTGCAGGAAAGGAGAAACAGAGAAATCAAAATTGACATAGCATGCTTGGGAAACAGATAATGAATTCTAGAACCGTCATAACAAGATACGAGCAATGAAGAGTACGTTCTTAAAATCAACAAAAATATTATGTAACTTTCTGTAGAATCAGGTTTGAGCGATCAGTTTCTAAAAAAAAAAAACCTACACAAAAGAAAACTCTTATGCTGGTAAGTTTTTATATATTACATATAAATATAGGTTCCAATCAGTAAATACCTATCCCTCGAGAAAGCCAGTCTACTATTGCAATATAACAGTAGTGTGTACAGTGCATATTACAGAAGCAAACGCATAAGGCAATTAACCCAAAGGATACATACCAATATGGAATTTGCAAGTGACAGTCCTTATCAGGGCTACCCTGAGTGCCAGGCGGTACTGAAAGCACTAGAGGCGCATAAATGCAACTCGAGGCAGATCTGGAGCTGTAAAAACACCTTAAACACAGTGGGGAAGGCAAATAACCTATCCCTAATCTGGGTATCTGAGCACCCACTCATTCATGGCAATGAGGAAGCAGACATTCTAGCAAAAAAGGGTGCTGCGGAGCATTTCCAGGGACCAGAACCTGCCATTGGCATAGCACCTACGGTAGCTAAACAGCAAATCAATATATGGGTGCAGCAGAAAGTGCTCCAACATTGGAACAATTGTCCTGGTATGGTACAGGCGAAAAAGTGCATTTCGTTTAATCATGTCAGAACCCAGGAACTACTACAATTTGATCTTAAAAACGTCAAAGTAATAACTTCTGTCATTACAGGTCACTGCAATCTCAGAAATGACCTACACAGAATCGGACTCTCTGAAGAGACTAAATGCCTGTGTTTAGAGGATGACGAGACAGTTGAGCATATCTTCTACCACAACAAGAATCGGGTATGACATCTTTGGGAAGGTTGAACTTTCTTTAGAAGACCTGAAAACGACCTCATTCAAAAAGATTCTGAGCTATCTTAAGGGCCTGAACTTGATGGATGAACTTTAAAGATAACATCCGCTCTAGAATAGGCCCTAGTGGCCGCTGTGGATTTTGAATTTTCGGAATCTAACAGACGATGGTAGTAGTCCAAACAACACCAACTCATATTCTTCTAACGCTAACCAATCGTCAAGAATTTCACGCCATGGGTTACTTTTATGATGATAATTTTACTTAAGTTGACCTTATACCAAAATATTATTACTCCACAGAAGCTTTTTAAGAGAATTAAGGGGTGCCACAGTGTTACGCGTTGTTGCAGAATGCGGGTAAAGGAAAACAGTAAAGATTTACTTAAATTAGTTTTCTCTTAAATTTTCCTTTGTCACTTTTTCTTTAGTATTAAAAATTTTATATTGGTTTTCTATTGTCAATATTCGCAAAACAGTTAAACTAGATATATGGAATACATAATTAACATATTTTAAGTGATCATAAATCAAAACGAAATAAAAAATACTGAAATTTTCAAACTTTAAATCAATTTTTCTAAACATCAGTTTGACTAAATATTCATTTCTTTTCCCTTGTAGATACCACTAAATTATAAACGGTAACCGAACTAAAACTTTGGTGGCGTTGTAAAATGAAGAAAAAGGTAAAATTACAAATGTTACATGTTCTATTCGCTCACTTAATTAACAGTTTACATAGTCCTTTGTGAGGCGTGATTTAATTAAATTAATCAAACTCTCTAATTGTCGTGAGATAATTTGATACAACATCATAGACGTTGAGATGAACGGAATGTGTATGTTTCCTGTATCGCCAGTAGACATTGCGGACCAAATCGTAATTTGGCGGATAATGTTTGTCGCAGTCCCAGGTCTAGCATGCTTTATTTTTAACTCGCATTACCGATAAACTCGTGCTTTACTATTTGGCGGAAAAGGGCTGCCAGTTTGGGATTTCGTTCACCATATACCGAGAACAATGTCCGAGTTCGTTTGCCGTTTGCCTAATGACAACTAATCTCAATTTTGTTCGAGTTGTTTCATCCTAAACTGGACGTTGCCATTATCTGTAATGTCACTTGAATGCTAGATTTAGTTTTGCATTTTCCTGTATTACGGTAGCTTATGTTTTCGTAATTTGCTTTTGTTGGATACTCGTTAAAAGTAAACCCCTATAAACAGTGAATTTAATTTGATGTTTTATTTGTTGCACTAAAATTGTACACGCCTTCTGAGTTTTGTCTCCGAATACAGATAAGTACAGATTGATGATATAAGGGAGCACCTTATTTCATAAATTGGGCCTAATATATGCGAGTTCCTTAAGGTCTAGTCAAATGATATAGCTTGTTCTTTTGGGGAAGAACGAGAAAGATTTGGTTCAATAGCAATTTCAGACAAGCATGTAAATCCTTAACCTTTATCAGAAACCCTTAAAAAAATACAACTCACTATCATGAAATTTATGTAAATATTATAAAGAGACAGGAAAAAGAGTACATAAAAGGCGGCTGAAAACAAGAAACTAGAATAAAGGAGATCACAAACAAATTCATATTCTAAAACTTTCCATCTGTTCTGGTTTCTGTGTTATACTTGTGAATGAGCGGAATAAAAGTTTGAGTTCTGTCATATTCAGCACATTTAGATTGCTCAAAAGATTATTTTAGACCAATTGATGAACCCATCGGAACGTATGAATGCATCAATCTAAGTACGAGTAAAAATAATAATGAGGATCAACCGGTCAAACGGTCGTAGTTAAATTAAACTTCTTATTTCAATTCTGAGCTTTCGCTAAATTTATTAGGTTCTTAGAAGTTTTTAGGAAAAAAAAAATTCTGACTATTTCTCCTCGTTATTGGAACCTAAAGTAGTGCGGTCGGTATTTCCTCTCCCCAGTAAAAATAATATTCGCATATTGACAGGGATCCTTTCAGGCCATTGGAAACTGAAAGTACATCTAAGTAGGTTTAGAATAGCAGAGGAAGCCGAATGTAGGTCTTCTGGGGAACATGATAAAGCATCCACCCACCTACATTCAAATTGCGCTGCTCTATGTAACTCAAGGGTAGCACGTAAAATTGAAGAACCTGAACTCGAGTCTTCTGATATTGTGTCATTTTAAAAAGAAATCAGATAAAATACTTTAATACTATATATGTAATACTATAATAAAGAATAGGGGCACAATAGATCTTTTAGTCGCAGTGTATTATCACCCTCATCTTATCTACATACATACAACATAAAATATGATTGCCCGTATTGGAATCATAGATGCATTTACAGTAGTATTTCTGTAGGTATGTTAATACATGTGAATACAATTTTGTTTTCAAAACATTATGAAATCGAAATGAGCAGATTTATTCCTTAGAAAGCTGATAAACGTCCATTAGGGCACCAGGTAACGCACAAATTGGTGCAATTTTCAAATATATGCGTTTATATTTTAGTTACTAATTTCATTTGACCAAATCCACAAATTTGCTTCAGTTAAGCAATTTACATACACCTAAAGCCTACACATTTTGCCTACGTTTTTTTGACAAACCTAAATAGGGTTCCTAGAAAATTAAAATTACTAACTGTAACTCAATATTGTATGTTGTACATATACGGTTTGGCCGCGGGAAGAATGCGTTTATCCATATACAGGGTTAGTAAAAAGTCCCGGAACGGTCGAATAACTTTGTTATTTGAAAATTATGATTTCTGAAATTTGGTATGGGGGTATAGTTAATATAAATGCATTTTATGCAATACAGTTTTTTTTTTCACTTCCGGTTTAATCGGCAATACGTCCAACTTTTTTTTTTTAAATGGAACGCCCAGATTTTTTTAACACTTTTGAATGCAAAATAAAAAACTACGTTCAGGAAGTATTAATATGTTTATTTTTATTCACAAGAAAACAGTTAAAAAATTAAAAAAGTGTCCTAATACAGAAAAATCAAGGTACCTTTGAAAAAAGTTGTTGTTTAGTGTTTGCATTCTTTTTGCCGTCACATTTGACAATTTTAAAAGCGTTTTAACTTTTGCATCGCTATAAATTTACTTATTTTAAACATTGACACATTTGAAAATGGCAGAAAAACTTACTGAATCAGAACGAATTGAGATATTAATGATGCGTGGGTACGGTGATCGTCAACGTTCTTTTGAAGAGGTTCGTATTTTGTTTAATACTGTTTATCCGGATCGTCACATTAGTAAAAGTACGGTATGCCGAACAATTCAAAAGTTTGAAGTCTTTCGTCAGGCGAAGGATTTACCTAGAAGGGGACGTCCATTAACAGCAACAGATGAAGAAACTAGTTTGAATGTGTTACTTACAGTGGAAGAAAATCATCACGTGTCCACAACAGAATTAGGTCAAATTCATGAGATCTCTCAAAAATCTGCTCATACGATTCTTAAATCAGCAAGAATGAAAGCCTATAAAATGTATCCCGTCCATGAGTTAACTGAAGATGACCCAGATGGTAGACTACAATTTTGCGAAACAATGACGGAATTGATCGAGCAGCAGCCTAATGTTTTAGATCACATCATTTTTTAGATGAGGCAACGTTTTGTCTCAACGGCACTGTGAACAGACATAATTGTCGCTACTGGTCAATTGAAAATCCGCATTGGATTGAAAAAGTCCATACACAGCGTCCTCAAAAGGTGAATGTCTGGGCTGGTCTTGTTGGAAACAACATCATAGGACCATTTTTTATAAGAGGAAATTTAACTGGCAACGTCTACTTAAATTTATTGCGAAATGAGGTTGTTCCAGCAATTGCGGCCCTCTTTCCAAATGCAAACATAGGTGATCACCCTAATGCACATTTTTGGTTTCAACAAGATGGAGCTCCCCCCCATTTTGCCCATAATGTCCGCGATTATTTGAATGAAATTTTTCCGGGACGTTGGATCGGACGTAGAGGAGCAATCGAATGGCCAGCACGTTCGCCAGATCTCTCGCCATTAGATTTTTTCTTTTGGGGTCACATGAAATGTCAAGTGTACAAAAATCGTCCCCATAATCTTGAACAATTGGAAGAGAGAATAGTTCAAGAAGCCAATCGCATCACTCCAGAACAAATACAAAATTCAATAAGAAATTTTACTGACCGTTTATATTTTTGTCAAATTGTAAATGGAGAGCATTTTCAACAATTATTGTAATCGCAACCTGAATAGACAGGTATCTTGATTTTTCTGTATTAGGACACGTTTTTAATTTTTTAACTGTTTTGTTGTGAATAAAACTAAACATCTTAATACTTCCTGAACGTAGTTTTTTATTTTGCATTCAAAAGTGTTAAAAAAATCTGGGCGTTCCATTTAAAAAAAAAAAATTGGACGTATTGCCGATTAAACCGGAAGTGAAAAAAATATTAACTGTATTGCATAAAATGCATTTATATTAACTATACCCCCATACCAAATTTCAGAAATCATCATTTTTAAATAACAAAGTTATTCGACCGTTCCGGGACTTTTTACTAACCCTGTATATAAAAACGCAACCAATTATGGATGTTCATATGCATATAATGTAATCATGTCCTACTAAAAGGTAGTGCACTGTGCATATTTGCTTGTGTTTTTGTTTATACAATAGGTATACGCATTTGCCCATAACCACTCGGTATATCATATACTGCTGCGAAACTTGTAGATAAATCTTTTAAATTTTGATTAAATTTTTCAAGTAAAAAACTCATTAATTCCAAAGATATGCTAGATCTCAAATGATAGAGGGCATGAAAAGTAAATTTTTCCCCAGCACAGGGTTTTAAGTACACCGCAAACGACTTATTATACTACTATATATATACTACTTATTATATTCAGTCACACTCGAGACGTGGGAGGATATTGTCACTCCGCTTAATCACTGATTACTATATCAATAAAGCTTATAATATTTAAGTATCTTTAACGTGACTGTAGTAGTTATTAGTTAGTGATGTTCTTGTAATACATTGAATAAAAGAAACGACAATATAGTGTAATTTATTTATTTCAAATCTCCTCGGATTAGATCACAAAGAAATGAATCTTCTAAAGAATCCCTCAGGGTAAGTAAGTTCTTTACTATCTTAGATACACGATAATAAAATTTCGGATTCTCGAAAACTCGTATATTTCGTTTTTAATATCATAAATACAATTCAAATCTCCCGCTAAATTCCCGCCATGAACCATGTATTACTAAATCAAAGCAAAACTTAAACTGCTCGTGAAATTAACCCACAGAATCAAATACAACCTCAAACATAACCTCAAATTCCCTTGTGCATTATATGCCGATTATAAGTTCAAAAGATGATAAAATCGCTTACTTCAGGTACGAAAGCTGCTCTAGTATAATCCAAATAATAATTCCATATTCAAAATCAAATCATTTCAGCTTCCAAATAGTGTTCCAACGATCTCACAGAAAACTGCCTCGAATGTTGTTCTTCAAAACCCTAGGATTAGGCGAAAGACCCCAAAATCTCGAAATAACTGGATTCCCATCATCTTAGCACTATACACGTAATCAACAAATTCTAGATAAATATCCGAAAAGCAACCCCACTCAGGAAATTTGTTTTCATCAAACTCAATATAAGACACGGCAACGATCATAGAAATCGTTTCCAACGATACGACAGCATAAAAATCCCTCGCCGAACATTAATCAAAAGACCAAAAATCTAATGACCTAATGATTACAAGCATTAATTGAATTAGATACGAAATAAGTAAGTTTTTAGTCTAAATTATTACATGAGTTGACAAAAATAAAAAATAGATAAAAAATACATATACAATTTTATAGTCGATATTATGATTCTGTGGGTTTTGTTTAGCAGGAAATAACATAGCAATACACATATATATATATTTCGTAATTTACCACTTTCAGCTGCTAAAAAGATAAGGTTGTAAATGCGAGGAATACGATTAATTAAGGGCAGCTACCATCTCAACGTGATCTAGGTCTGCAAAAAGAACCAAGGATCTCACGCAACGCAGACGAGGGTTACAATAAAGTTGACAGATCCTCCAAAGTACATTAAAAACGTGTACCGTTTTAAACCGACTGTATTGCGCGCAGCGACTTTCAGAATGTGAGGTTATAAATTAACCAGCTAAAACTAGAATTAACGGCAGAGACCTTAAATTAGGGAAGCAAAATGAATATTCTAAATTTATATACCCAGCTACGCAAATGTTATGCGTCAAAAGAACGCAACAAATATTGCGAGAGTCTAGCAAGTATCAGGTTATTTACAGTTTTCAGGAGAAATCCGTTTATGTTGAAATCGAATACCAATTATGACACAATTTTTATAACGGCAACTTTTCTATTTTGTTATTATTTCCTATTGATAATATTAAAATGAACAAACTGTCCTACAGAATTGGCCCATTAAAAGCTTCCAAACTTCTACTAACAATTTAATTGCGAAACTTACATATCTCATACAGAGGCGTTCAAAAATTCTTCTCCAAAGTTAAACTTTTGTTATGCTTGTTCTTCATAGTTTATGAGATACCTTTTGTGTAAAATTGCCCAAAATATTGCAAAAGTTTTGGTTTAAGCAAGAATAGAAAAACGTAGTCACTATACACTTTTCAAGATAATTTTATTAAGATTATTTTTGTTATTGTTGTTGTATTGTGGTTTCTATTTAATACTTTTTTTGTTATTCGGTCATATTGCATGTCTTTAACATGTGCGGCGACTTGTTAGATAGACACGATATGATCATTTATCAACTATGCAGATCTTTGTGCATTACAAATTCAAGCGCTTGACAATACTAAATTTACTCATGTAAGTTCACTTTAGAGTGAACGATATCAATCGGGAAACTGATAGCTCACGTCTCCATTTAAATCTATAGACCTATAAAAATGACATCTACTGGTGGCCACATACGTGCATCTTTGTTTTTCCTTTGTCGTTATATGAAAAGCATAATTGGTGAACTAAGAAACACGGGCGAGATCGGTATTAATCGGTATAGTAGCTACCGATATTCAGCAAAACATACGCATACACATAATGAGGAATTGCACAACTTTTTTTTTATATCATAGACTGAAAGGGAATATAGTAATCTATGGCCCTTCATTAAACGTTCTTTTAAATTGTTTCTCATTAAGGCATAATTAATTTTTGAAAGTGCTCTGACGTCACAAGTTCTTTCATTCATAAATTCTTAGTCAGCATGATTTGGCAACGGAGCGATAGTCATGGTAGTTCGCATCATAGACAAGTAACATTGGTTGTGTTCTATTTGCCTCGCGGATCACTTGTGATCAGATCAGTTACGTCATCGCCAACTGATCGCCTTTGCGCCAAATGAAACGGTTCACTTTCGCATACTTGGTTCAGTTCAAAATGTCCACTAAGCGCAAGCGCGTTTGTATGAAAAGTTGTTTTGTTACGAAATTCAAAAAGGGATTTGCAATGTCGATGTCGCATGTATAGAAACAAAATAGTTATGAAAAGAAAACACATAATGTGATGATATACACATGCTAGAATGATGTACGTTTTCGTTAAATCCCATTGTAAATTAGGTACATTCAAAGATTAATATCAAATATTTTTACATTAAACACCCTCTCGCCGTCGTGGCCCAAAAAATGCCATAGATTTTCCCACGACATCATTGATTGTTATTACTCTTAATAAGTATCGACTCTTAAATGTTTAGTTAATTCTGGGAATGTTTACTGTTTACGTCTAAACGGGGCGAAGAGTTATCTATACGAAATACATTCTGGGGGTTGCGCGAAGTAATATCTCAGATGCAAAAACAAGGTAAGATGCACATTGCCGCATATTGGTATATGAAATAAATTACAAAAAAAACTATTACAGACAACAATTTTTTTATTCAATTTTGAACCATTGCAAAATACATTATACTAATACAGTAGTCAATAAAAAAATATGGAGCTATGACAAAACAATAGCCTTAATTAACAGTGTACATTATTACCATGAAGACATGAGTCAATAAATGGATGAATTCTTAGGATCAAAACCTAACATTGGAAGCCACGCAGTAAATATCTCCATATTACGTGGCAGTAAATCAAGGAACTCTTCCAACATCGATCAGATGCCTTCAACATCATCCTTTAGTAGTAATAGCATCGAAGTTTCTATAAATATGGACAGCTTTTTTGTTTTTAATGTTTACGTAATTGCTTGTGTTACTTACTTGAAGAGTCGTGAATAAAAGTAAGCTATACTATCATCAACGATCCATTTTATTTTTCGCCTTTGTATACTGGAATCACGTTAGCGGTATTTAGGTTTGTTAGTAGATGATTGAATGTGTCTCGAGAAATTCGGAAATGCTCTCTGAATTGAAGGGCGTCGAAATTTTTAACCACTTTCTCTACAAACCCTTGTGAACGCTGATGATGCCTTCGTAAGTAGAGTTCCTCGTCCGATGAATTACTGGACGAAGTCGCATCGTCCGAAGTTGTTGATACTTCGCCTAATAATTTAACCTACCACAATCAAATGAAGTGGAATGGTTAAAAAAAAAACAAAATAACTTACCACCTTTTGCTTCATAGAGTTTGCCATTTTAAATAAAATAAATATTATATTGATCGACTGGTTTGTAATTAACCTAAATAAAAATTTGCAAACAACAGAAAACGTGTACAACAGACCAAATAAGACAGGTTATGCGGACTGGTTATCAATATATATCATCTATGTGGTCATTTACACGTGGCCTTGTGAGTCTTGTGTGGCGCCAATTTGAATCGACATCCCGCTTTTTAAGATTTAAAAATCCTGTGTTACCATTGGTGGATCACTTCTACATGCCGAACTGAATCTCTGAAATAGCAGGTTCACTTCTTGGTGGATTTGATCAGTTCCGGATCACTTGCGTGACGCCACGGATGACGTTTTCATCGAACTGATCTGATCACAAATGATCCGCGAGGCAAATAGAACACGACTAATAAGTTCGTATGGGTACAGATGGCGCAAACATACGCGGTTTGGAGGTTATAATCCATACACATACAACTTTCTAAGATATCTGTTCAGAATTCGTTTTTTTACGATAAATTGAAAAACTTTAAACACAAACAAAAACAAGATCTAGAAATAATGTTGAGTAAATTCGGTTATTACGTTTGTCACTGTTCCCCATAAATGACTATAATCTGTGATTACTACAGGGGAGTAATTTCTATGTTGCCACATATTTTAGTTCATTGTTAAATTTTACTACGTACTTGTGACGTATAAGGATCTTAAAAATTTTATATTTCAAAAACTACTTTCCATGAAACCGTTAAAATTTCAGTGTAAATATATATTCAGGTCATGTACAAAATAACATTGTTTTTACAAGAATTAAAAAAAAAAGTGCAATTCCTCATTATAGATCTGTAAATCGCAGGTCGCGTCATACTCAATAAATTGGATTTGTTTTTCACTCAGAAGTAGGCGATGGTAAATTTAATTTTCAGTCAGTTTACGGCGTCGATCAAGAAATTGTTGTAGAGGGCGCAAAAATACTGAGATTCATATGAAATTTTGTGATTTTTTTTATTTCACTAACATATTTTAATGCTAATAACTAAATTTTAATATAGTACATGGTTAATTCACTGCAAAATTAGATATTGGAAAAAATACTACGAGAGAAATAAGTGCATTTCAATATTGATTAACATTATTACATAGGTTTATAAATAATTATTTTAATGATATTTATGCAACGAACAATGAATTAACACTGCAGTGTATCGAAATCAATGACACATTATTTGACGACGTTTAGTTATCTATTAAAGACAAAAAAAATACATCAGCCTTAAATCATGGTTACAAAACAAATAATGTTATTCATGGTATTTTTAGGCAAAATTGATCTAGATGAGACTGTATTAAATTATTATAACTACATAACATACACTCTATTATTTTCACAGTCTAAAATCGTACAAAAACACATTATTCGTAATTACCAAAGTAAAGTAGGGTGTGTTCTTTTGCATTGCACACACAATTTATATCAAGAGAACAACAAATTATGGCCCAATAAACGATTCTAGAGTTTACAAGTTGTGCTCTCCGCATTTTGTTGTCGCTACACATATGAAAGACAGCTAACCATAATTCTACGAACTTACACCTCCCTCAAAAGAAATGCAATTTTTTATGTTCGGTTTTTGTGTAATACAGATTCACGTAAACCGAATATGTTCCGTACAGTAGATAAATCATCCTAATGATTGCAAGCATCGAATAAGGGGTTATGTTGGAGGTCCACCGATGTGGATGGATGATAATAAATCACATGCCTTGGCCTCTGTTAGCAACTGTTCCAGCCAGTCACTAACGTACCACCAAAAGACGCTGCGCACACAATAAGGACAACATATTAAAATCTACACTTAGTGCCATTACGAAAATTTAGTATAAATGATTGTTGTGTATCATAACTTTAACTGATGTATTCATATTCAGATTTGTAAGAAACGTACACATACACAATGGATGATTCCAACACTTAAAATAAATATAATTCACATATAGCACTTAATTACAATTTATAAACTCGCTGAAAACCTCTAACTTTGCCACTTCGGGCAGCTCCTCACGATTAATTTTAATTTCTTTTTCTTTGGGTTGTATGGGTTTATCAATCTTCCATTTTAGATTCTGTTGTTACAGAAATGATTCAAAAACGACTGCCAATTTTGCTTCAGCTCCCTTTTTGGTTTTAATGCGCAAAACGCCTTTTTAAAAAAAAATCGAAAAGACTCATGTCGCAATAAAGTGTAATTCATTTGCCAGGTCAATATTAAAAACAGAAAGGAGTTATTTGTCAATTATTTGAGTAATTCTATACCAGAGAACAGCTATAAATAGACAACCAGCCTATACTATAAACCAATGATTTATTTGGATTTTCTCTTAGTTTGTAGTGTAACCCTGGTGAAGCTTTAAGTTAAAGTGATTATCAAATTACGATCAAATTATTAAATTACAATAACGACAATGCGTCTTAAAACCCTGCTTAAGACGCTTTGTCGTATACACGGAATAAGATCATAGATCTTAAGATTTTAAAGATTTTAAGATCATAAGATTTTAACGAAAGAAAACATGAACATTGGCAGACAATAATATAGGTCCAGATTATAAAAAGGATTCTGGAAACCAGGGAAATTACACCGACCAAATTTCGCAAAGAAAAATTTGGGAGATTGTGAAGTGCTCGACAATTACACTTCAAGGCACTTATGAATCAGATTCTACAATTTAAAAAAAAATCAAGTACCTAATGTATAGAACGAATACAAAATTTGTAGAATATTCGTATAGACAGGGCAGAACGTAGTTAATGCAAAACCTTTCATACACTAAAATATTCGTTTAATTATAAATATTAAGAATTTATTTTAATTTCACGGTATACACCGAAACGAATTTTTCTTATTTTTACGATACAGAAATTCGTAAAATATTTACTCGCGGTGTTTACTACACACGAGACGAAAGGTAAACCACTAAAACATGATCGTCCCATAAAGATAGGTTTTATAGGGCGTATAAGACGAACTTGATGGCCATCTAGCTGAAATTTAACCATTTTCCCTGCAGTTTCAGGCGTACTTCAAAGAATTCAGCATAACATATTACACATTCTCCAATTTATCCTCAAAGCTATATTATGTTGTTAAATTGACCAGCATGTATTTGGCTAATAGCATTTAGAACGTTACTATCATATTATGGTCACATTTTCTCCTAGACCGTCAACTTTTATAGCTTATATAATAGCTTTTGCATGTCGTATATAAAACGGATATTCATGTAGGATGCAATACGTTAGATAAGAAATGAAGATATCATTAACTCACGCATAGTAGTATTGAGTTTTAACATCAAAAACTACATAAATTAAAGTAATTTCTATAATCTCAAGTTTGTAAATGTACACTTTCCAACAAAAACTAGAAAAATCTAAAAGTGCACTTGTTGTATTTACTGGTCGAAGCGTCGGGGCCCTACTGTCCCAGTTTTGCTGAATTTGGAGGTGTTCCAACATCCGGTAGAGATATTTACATGCCAAACATTGCGCTGATATACAGAGTGAGCAACCGGATGTGACCACCACGTGACCACAAACGTCACAGAAAAAGTGAATTTTTTCGTTTCACTGTTTACTGTCCTGCTTATTGTTTACGTTCTGTCATCTGACATCTAACGTGTTTGAAACTGCTAGTTTTTACGTTTCTTGCGATTTTCTTGTGACTTTTCGTAAATATAGCATTTACTGCATAGTAACTGTCTTTTTAAAGACTACTGAACAGAACGCTCAATAATTTCGCAGTGAAAATGGTATTCACGGATGAACAAGACAGGTTTATTGTAATGGCGCATTTTCGAAGTGCTACACAGGCACAAGACGGGTCTTGGTCATATTCACTACAATCCTGCATACAACAATTTACATTGGAATATCCAAACGAAGTCATTGAATATGACCGATTTGTTCGACATCGCAACAGGCTGGTACAGCGATTTATGGAGACTGGTAGCGTTGCAAAGCGTAAACCAGTTGGTGCACCACGAGTGTTAACTGAGGAAACAGTAAATGCTATTTCTGATCGTATGACAAATAGTCCCAATAAATCGGTTAGAAAATTATCTGCTCAAACAGGTATGTACTTACTAAATAATTGACAACATATTTAAATTTCTTTCTTATAGGAATATCATATGGGAGCTGTCGCACAGCCTTAAAGAAACATTTGCATATGTTACCATATAAAGTCACTGTACATCAACAGTTGTTTCCTCGGGATTTCGAACAAAGACGGAATTATTGCTTATGGTTTAATGAACATTTAAATGAGCAGCAATTAAACATAACTTTCTTCTCCGATGAAGCTTGGTTTCACCTTTCGGGTTATATAAATAGCCAAAATTATCGTACCTGGGGTATAGAAAACCCACATGTTTACAAAGAAACGACGTTACATCCCATTAAAACTGGTGTGTGGATTGCCATGTCACGTAGACGCATTATGACACCAATATTTTTTGACGATACAGTTAATGGTGCTCGTTATAGACAGAATATTTTAGAACCATTCATTAATGAACTCCATGATGATGAACTTCAGAATGGGTATTTCCAACAAGACGGTGCTACCCCACATACAGCTGACGCTACAATAGCGTACCTTGAAGAATATTTTGGCAATCGTTTAATAAGTTGAGGGCGATGGCCGGCACATTCACCCGATCTAACACCATTAATTTTTTCTTGTTTGGCCATTTAAAGAATGTAGTGTTCCGAAACCCTCTTCATACTCTTCATGAACTGAGAAATGCCATAACTGCAGCAGTAAATGATATTAATGAAGAAGTTTTGAACAATGTGTTCCAAAATATGCAACGAAGAATAAATTTGTGTTTACAAAATGATGGTGGCCATTTCGAGCATTTATTGTAAATATTTCTATTTTGTAAAAATAGTTTAATAAAAATAATTTACCAAAGTACTTTTGTTTCAAATCTGATCTAAAAAGCAATTTATTGATACTAAAGAAAATATGACACGTCTTTTAATTTAAGGTTAAGTTATAAAAATATCTGGCAAATCAATAATGTGGGATATCTTGTACTACCAACTTAACAATGTTGCCACCTCAAAATTTGAGGTCACGTGGTGGTCACATCCGGTTGCTCACTCTGTAGGTAATATGGGTTTACTTTCTATACAAGAAGAAGGCATGTTCTGATTCTCACCCATAATTAAAAATCAAACTCCTTTCGGTCGCAAATCGAGCTGGGGTGAAAAACAACATAATATAAAAACGGTTTCGAACGAGTTCCCAAGAAAACGTCAAACGATGCTAATCTCACTTAAGATGTCCGGAAAATATCACATTGTAACGTAACACATTTTTAATTTTTTATTACGCTCAATAATTGATCTTAGTCAATAAAGTTTGTTATTTTGCTTTGTTAACACATTAAATCTTAATAATTCTCTTATTTTGGAACAAATTAAATTGACAACTGACTACAGATATCTGTCAACCTGACTTCTTCTGCCACTAGATGACTCTAGCTTGGCAAGTCAAATTTTTAAATGGTAATTAAAACATTAAAAATGTGTTTTTATAACATAAATAAACTCAGATTCTAACTTATTTTAAAACACAACAATCTCAAATAATGCATTTTAATTTGTAAAGTTTTTTAAATTAACATTTTCTTTTAATATAACAAAAAATCAATGAATATGTTTGCATTTTCCTTGTTTGTATTCTGTAAATTCTGTGTTTGTATGTGTTAATTTTTATGTGTGATATGTTTTTATATCACAATATGTAATCTACTTTGCTCTGCTTATAGAAGTATAAAGAACTGCGTAGCTTTTGTGGCTTCATTTATGATTTCCTTCTTTCAATATACAAAATTGTCGGTAGGGGCGATCTATGAGTACACACTTTGGAAATACTGTTTTTTTGTTGAATATATACTTGCCACTTTTGAGGGATGACCTGAGAAAAGCGTTTTTATAGATTTTAGAAACAGCAAATATCATAAAGTTATTTTCACTTATGTCGGTCAAAAGAGACACATTATATGTATATCGATATTAATACAAATATTTTGTTACTAACAAATACATTAAAATTTTTGTACTACGATAAATTGAAATATTTCGGATCTTTTTGGTACACTCCAAAAAGTACATAAGTACGGAATTATTACTATAATATTGTAGTTGAGAAAATGTAGTTATAGTTACTACAATTGTAAAAGCCAGTCCTAACCCGTTCTCGTACAGCTTACTACATTATTGTGTCTAACATTGTGTAGTATATTTTAACAGTACAACGATATGAATTTGTAATATATTTTTGTTTTAAAGTACTGTGGCAAGAAATACTATAAATTATTAAAAAATCTATTACAATATATAAACACTTTGTTCACAATAGTATGCCAAACTTTCTTGTATTAAGGAGTCGAATATAATGTAGTCGAATTTAGTGCAATTAGGTTTGAAAATTCAAAATAATGTAATAAATAAACTTTCAGATATACATCTGTTTCATTTGAATCTTATTAAATTAGATATCCCAACGCGTTTTTACTGTATTGATTATTGATACAAATATAAATTATGTGCGGAATTCTGGAAACAAAGGTGAATACTGAATAAACACAAACAAAAATGTGTTTTGATCTTCGCAGTGCCAGCAATCATGCCGCTAATACGCCATTTTATATTAGTCGTTAATAAGGCGTACATGGTGGTAGTCGTGTGATTTGTGTGTTCTTATGTCGTGTCCTCCGTCCATTAGATAATATATACATTAATGACGATGGAGGCGAAAAGTTATTTACTGAGTTGGGGGTTAGATCCGTTGGTAAGCATTTTTGAAGGTAAGACATTGAAATATATCTTGAATACAAAAGTATAGGCGTGTCTGTATGTCTTTAGCATTAAATTGTTTCCCTTTACCTGTGTAATTACCTATTACTGGTGCTGCTATGTGTTTATATACATACAATTACCTTTATAGAGGGTAAATGTAATAGATAATTCTTGGGTTGTCTGGAATCTATTATGTCATAATAACAAATAGTTATAATATTATTAATACACGTTTATTATTATCATAACTGTACAAGTTCTTTCTATTGTCCATATATCGGTGGCTTTTACACCTTTTACTGATGTCTAATAATTTTCAGACAGTGCAATTCTCTAACTTTCTGTTACATATAGTTGAAATCGCAATACACAATCGCAATCTACAAAACTTAATTTGTATTTATTTCCAGAATATTACTGACTTGGATGTAGAGCTACAGTTGCGGGCAGAGAATAACGCCAGATTTCAGTTTCCAGTACAAGAGATACCAATAATAGTTGGAGAACTTCTTAACGTAACGGACTCATACGTATGCCCTTTATATCAAATATAAAGTAGATACACCATTAAAAGCTGTGGATGCATGTTTTAAAATAATATTTGGATTGGGTGCTGAGCATCCAATAGAATGCGAGGTGACATTGTTCCAAGTTAGTATCTTTTTCAATAAAAATGTGTTACGTCGAAAATGTTATCTAGCAAAAGTATTTTTCAATAAAATTCTTGTTTTTATTAATCTCTATTTCTTTATTGCTTTGCTAAGTACATACATATGTATAATGTTCTTACAACTAATAGAATAACTATTTGGTTGTGCAAATATACGATTTACCAGCGTAAGTATATACCTATATAAAATTGTAGTAATTTTTACAACAGTTCCTTACTAAATAGTAATATATTTCGTGAAAAGCGTTAGATCCTATATTGATAATCATTACTACAATTTCTAGTTTTCATTGTTTATTGCACAACAGCTTTTTACCTCCAATTCTAACATTACACAAGTAGAAACGTTCTCAATAAATATAGTACGAATCGCCATTTTCTGTGGCAGAGTTTCTAAAATATTCTCTTACTTAGTGTTATAATTTGTAGCACAACTTACGAGTGCATATTACAAAGTGTTGCATAGTTTAGCGTAAAAATTGCAACAACTTTGTGGATTCAGTCTTATTTGTTTTGAGAAATTGTCTCGCAGGGAAATTGTATAAAGTATTACAATATTGTAGTAACCTCTCTTAAAAATAAAATGACCGTACTGACTATATTGTTGTCGCAATTTTTTTTACAAATTGCAATACACATTCTTATACACGTTAGACACAATTTTGTGTGACTTTTCATTTCAATTTGCTCCTGGTGCATATATCATTGTAATTTGTAGCGATATGGAATACAATTGTAACAAAATTTGCAAGTTTTTTTTTTGGGTGTACATGCTGCCTGCATATGTTTTATATATATATATACGCGATTATTAGTAGAAATAACTAAATGATATAATTCAAGTTCACATTATTATTTAACTGTTACTAAATAAATGTGGATTTTTAAATTCTCTGATTGTTAAATTGTTCGATAGAATGACATCACGAGCAAGGAAACAATTATCTTTATTTCTATATAAAAAACACTACACAACAAATTAATCTACCTTCTAAGAATTGGTGGCTAGAAGCGTTTACATAAATCTACGCGTGGAGGTACAATGATGTTTTCGTGACGTTCTTAAGCAGGTGTATAAACTTTACAACTATGCCGCCATCCTGTAAGATTCTGGTTTATACAGAACCGGACTGTTCTAAATTTAACACAATGCAAAATATATAGTGACTGTGATAGACGAACAAAAATGGAAATTGCAAAATATTTATTCAACAAAGTAAAGCAACTTTATGTTAAAAATATATGAGTATCCTTTGTCCAATTTCCCAAACCTTATACGATAGTATTTAGCTCTCTTAAGCTCTAAATATGCATTAATAATATTGTGTTATCGCACTCAGACATCTCTCCTATTCATATCTTAACTATTTTAAGCTTTAAGTATAGATTATTGATAATAGCTTTTGTTAGCGTATTTTTCGAATATTTCACAAAAAAAGAAACCTATTGCAAGATTGTGAAAAAATACTTTGAAAATTTACAAAGTAAATTTTATGCAGCTAACAAAATCCTCGAAAAAACTATAATAAAAGTGTTTCGTTATGCTAATTGTCCAGTGCTGCAATCAATTCTATGACGTAAAACTAAATTTGAACTCGGAAAATCATAGAAATGATGATTCTGCTCTGCCCACTATAGTTTTAATAAATGTACTATTTCTAATGCAAATAAAACTATTTACTAACCCAAAGTAGAAGTAGAAGTAGAAGTAGAACTTTATTTTTCCAACATTACAATATGTGAAAAATATGTCAACAAAAACGAAAAAATTACAAAAGAAAAAGAAACAATATAAATAAAATACAACTGCTGAAACACAATCTTATACAAATTATTAAATATCAGCATTAAAGTATTCTTCCAATGAATAAAAATATTTTGTCCGCAGCCATGAATTAAGAACTTTCTTGAATTTACAACAGCTGAAAGCCTTAAAAGTATTAGGGAGTCTGTTATAAATTTTTATCCCCAACATGAACGTAACCACTAGCTTCCAAGATGTATAATTCAAAATTAGCAATATATTTAACGAAATGAAATAACTCCTACATGGGATGAGTTGATTGATACTGCACATACATCTAATGGCAGCTTTTTGTATAAGAAAAACTGCGTTAACAAATGCACTCGAGCCCCATAACAGAATACCGTAGAGAAGCAATGACTGAAACTCTGCATAATAAACAATTTTTAATGTTTCAAAACTTACAGCAACTTTTAGTTGTCGCAGCTTAAAAATGACAATGTTCAACTTGGATATTAAGGAGTTGCATTGTTCATCCCACGTAAGCGTAGAAGTAAAGGTTACCCCCAATAACTTTGCAGTCCTAGTGCAAGATATCATATTATTATGTAAATATATACGAGGATAAGAATCGAATCTTTTTTGTAAAGTGTGAAAAAAAAATACATTTAGTTTCGCCTAAATTCAAGGAAAACCATTTGCACAGCACCAATCGTTCATTTTATCTATCATGCATTCAGCAGCACTTTTTATTAACAGCAT
This sequence comes from Cetonia aurata, assembly GCA_949128085.1. Taxonomy (NCBI): domain Eukaryota; kingdom Metazoa; phylum Arthropoda; class Insecta; order Coleoptera; family Scarabaeidae; genus Cetonia; species Cetonia aurata. The sequence goes on along the minus strand of OX421882.1, from coordinate 53,001,250 downwards.
CAATTAAAGTTGTATCATCCGCATAACAGACGACATGATAATCGCACAAAAAATTGAGAACATCATCCAGAAATAAGGAGAACAAAGTTGGCCCTAAAATGGATCCTTGGGGCACCCCAATACAGTTGGGCATAAGTGAAGATCTGACGGTTTGCTTAGTATTAACATTTTTAATTGTTATTTCCACAAATTGCATTCTATTCCACACAAAACATTTTAACCAATCGCTAACTTTACCCTGTAATCCCATATAATTCAATTTGTTAATTAATAATTGATGACTGATACAATCGAAAGCGTTCGATAAGTCACACGTTAGCCAATCGTTACTAATTAATAAATAAATGGGTCAAATTATACCAAATTCATTCGTGAGATGAAAATTGACAAAGATATTTTCTCGATTGCACTAAAAATACGATCGCAAGAAATAGATTACAAGTAATATGTAGATTGAAATATGATTAATAATCTCAGTATTAACGTTCTCGTTTCGTTAAAGCATAAATATATTGTCATTATTAACCTTTCATTACTAAACTTGTTGGTTTAGTAATGAATCTATGAATAAATAAAAAAGATAATTATATTATCTCGATTTATTTCAAATAATTTACAATCAATAAACATTAATTTAAGCTTTAATTGTGAAAGCAAAAAGGACGGCTTCTATACTTTCTAATAATTTCTCATTTCCTCTCATTTCATACCAATAATTGTGATTTATTTTCCAATGACAAGTGTCAAATTTTGTTTTGTCGATATTCTCTCATTGTTTGCATTCTGTACACCAAATTAAAATGATATTTTATTTAGTTACTTGAAATTGGAATAATAATTAAAATATACAATACATATTACCAGCATAGAATTGTTTGTGTTGTCACATTTCTCAATGCCTAAAATACATTAAAGTTAGACAGCAACTTATTTAGTTAATGGAAAAACAACTTGTATTAAAATTTAATATGCAGATATATAGATAAAATTTGAAACAAGAAAAGTTCTGTAGCGGCAGCCTATGGTAGCCATTTTCGCATTAGCAACGCTGCTGATTTTTTAATGTATGTTCGTAATAGACAAATTTCTATATCAGTTTGATGGCAGATACCATAACTGTAGGAATCACTGAAGGCCGTATATTGCCAAACTTTGTGAAGTAATCTTTCTTGAGTATTGGTACATAATACGAGCTCTGATTAAATGACAAAAACGCTTACTTCTCTTATTACAAAAGAAATTAAAATAAACACACGATCAATGAAGAGAAAGTAGGAATCAATTTAATACCAAAAGAAGTTAATGAAGATATTAGAACAAACGTGAGCTAAGAGGTATACATATACAAAGTGCAAATAAAATTGTCGAAACAATTCATTTACATTTCTCAATATAGCTAGTCTTTCATTAAAAATCGGAAAAACAAAGCAGTTTATTTAAAACAAGTAGCAATTCTTGTTAAATCAGAAATGGTAAAAAAATAGGGTATATAATGTTGCCTAAAGTCCCAATAAGTCGGAGTAAGCCACATTTCTCAAAGTGGTGTGCTAACATGTCGACGCCTGAGAAAATGGAGTCTCCGGAAGCACTGCAGCCTCTTCGCTTTTCGCATTTAATCTCATCTTCTTTTGCCCATTGAATTAAGTCGGCTACTTCAACATCCTGGTATCCCGTACTAGTCTGTAGAAAGCTCTGGCTGGTTGATCGAAGTAATCCTCTGGGCTAATTTCTGGCTTTCCAAAAATAACCTGGTTTTGCATCAAGAGCCTCGGATTCATACAAGGTGTGGTATACGGTGCACAGTCTGCAGTGGGTATCTCCAGTGTTGATCCCAATTTTCTGTATGTGACCTTTCAGTGCACAGTGTCCTGTTAAAATACTTACTACTGTGCGAAGATGATTCCTATTGAGGTTTAGTAGTTCTTCAGTCCTTTCTTTTGATGGTCCTTTAATAAAGGTTTTTCCATGAATTTACTTGGTTATATTATTTCAGTGTTATTTGTGTCTTTCTTTAGCCCAAGTCCTTACCTGCTTTCATGTTGTGTTTTTGCATAATCCTAGAACAGATTCTGGGCCTATGTATGAAGCCACTGATGCATTTTTTTGCTAATTCATCGACCTTTTCGTTTCCTTCGATTCCCGAATACCGGGCACCCACAGTAAAGTGACTTTATTGCGGTCTGCCAGGCCATTCAGTTCCGGGATACACTTAGAAATCAGTCTTGATTGTACTCTGGGGTTCATTAATGCCCCCAGGATCGTCTGGCTGCCTACTACAATACAAATCCGCTTGTTTTTATAGTCCGTCTGATTGATTTCTGTGCACAGTGTAATATTATTCTGCTTTAAAAACGGTGGCATATTTTCCAGGATTATTGTATTTCTTACCTCATTGTTGATTCAGTCTCCTTCTCGGTTTTTGATCCATCAGCAAATCAGTTCTAGGAGAATCTCTCTGCAGTCCAGCTTATTTGATCCATGATTTCCACCTCGAAACTTCGGTTAAATATATTGTCGAAATTATGTGGTTTGATCTCATTTGCAAAAGGTTGCCTCTCAAATGATGGACAATATTATTGTGCTCCAATTCTATATATCTAATTCTTGCAATCCGATATGCCTCATTCTTGCCACTCCCTTTGTCACCAAGTGGAGAGGAGGGCGGTCTAGGAAGCATTCCATTGCTGCTATTTCTAAACACGCAAGCCTCTGTATCTTACCCAGTTTAGTGTTAACAGTTTATCCGTCAGACATGCATAAGTGATCATAGGTCTGACCACCGTGATGTATGTCCAATTACGTCATTTTTGGTCTGAACCCTCACGTTGTTCCATGAGCTCCTCTAACCGACATGAATGTTGTCTTGGCCCTAATTTTAATTCTTTGAGGCTGTCGATTCCAAATATGCTTGGAATCAAGAATGACCCCAAGGTTTTTCATTTTCCTGAACAGCTTTATTTCTTCACTCCGGAGTTTTAGCGCTACAATATTACGCTTAGTTACAAATCAACAGGAAACAATATTCTTTACAATAGTCGTTAGACGCCTACACAAGATCTAATTTATAAAGCAAAAATTTCAGCACATTTTACCACTAACCTACGTTTCTATGCGTGAGAGCTCATGAAGACTCAAAATGCATGGACAGGGACGAGAATGATGTGGTACCTTAGTGTTTCTACGAAACACTAGTGCAGTATTGTAAGGGCAAGAATAATGATATTGGATGTACCGAACTCTGCGCCACTGTCTAACAGTCTAATGGTATGATTGCTGTGTACGATAAAATGCCTTGTACCTAAAGAAGTCGATCCTCATTTAAATATGTCGATAGAGAAATAAAATATGGAAAACCTATAAAAATACCATAAATTAATCTTTTACTATTAACTTTAGGTGCTGGTACCATATGAGATTTTAGCAAATTTGAAAGAAATTCGAAACAACATCGCACTACCTTCCCAAATCTTTACAGTAACCCAATATGTTACAAACAAACCTCGATGTATCATTTATTAACTACTACTGCAGCAACTCTAGACTATAATCCGGCACTGCACATAATCGTTCGAATTATGTATAAACACAGAAAACCGATAATTTGTAAATCTTCGGCGCACACGCATACGTAGAGCGTTGCTTCTATATAAGCGACTTAATATGTTACTTGAAATGTCACTTAATGCTTGTAATTGGCATTAAATTAGATAAAATATGTAGGCGCTACGGTGATAAATGTTGCTTCGAGGTGTACACCGCTGCAGTTGAAAGATAAAATGGGGTAATTAAAGGCGAGGGAAAAAACGTTTGGAAGGCAATTTAGGAAAGAAAACTAGCCGAACAAAACCTATTCGAGCGCTTCGTACCTACTCATCTGAACGTAATTAGTTAAAATTATTCGTGTTTATCACAAAATAGAAAGAAATCCAACTTAAAGTAACTGCCTTAATTGCCTTCGTTCTACTTCAAATTACTGTATATGATCGGCGTTTATGGAAATATCTAAAACTAGAAATAAGAAAGGGTAAACTAACAATAAAACTGAGAGTAAAGCTAAGGGTTTTCCAATAAGAGGTGTTATTTTGATATTCAAAGAAAAATGCCGTTTTTTAATATAAATGTTCGGCTGTTTATTTCATTATAAAGAGGAACGTATGCCGTTAATAGTGGAAAATAACATCAGACAAATGACCACCACGACCACGCCTACAGGACCATATCCTTTTCATGAAATTTTCCATAACCAAATCGCAAAGTGGCTGCCCTATGTTCTCGATAGCCTCACAAATTCCATCTTTGAGGTCTTGAATCGACGCTGGGCTGTTGGCGTAGACCTTCTCTTTCACGTGGCCCCAAAGGAAGAAGTCGCAAGGTGTTAAATGACAAGATCTCGGTGGCCAATTGTGATCACCTCTTCGAGAGATAACACGGTCCGGAAACTTTTCCCGTAAAAGATCAATGGTTTCGTTGCTTGTGTGGCACGTAGCGCCGTCTTGTTGAAAGTAAACGTTGTCCAGATCAATACCATCCAATTCCGACCATAAAAAATCATTAATCATCTCTCGATAGCGCAATCCAGTCACCGTAACTGTTGCTCCAGCCTCATTTTCGAAAAAGTAAGGTCCAATGACTCCGCCGGACCATAAACCGCACCAAACAGTCACACGTTGAGGATAGAGAGGTTTTTCAACAATAACTCTTGGGTTTTGCGAGCCCCAGATGCGACAATTTTGCTTGTTGACGAAGCCACTGAGGTGGAAATGGGCCTCATCACTAAAGATGATTTTTCGACGGAATTCCGGATCATTTTCATGCATTTCAACGACCCAATCAGCAAAGACACGACGTTGTTGATGATCGGCCGGCTTGAGTTCTTGTGTTAACTGAACTTTATAAGCCTTAAGACCCAAATCTTTTTGCAAAATACGGTGTAATGACGTTTGTGGAATGCGTAATTCCAAAGAACGACGAGGAATGGACAAACCTGGGTTTTCTTCAACACTTTCGGCTACAGCAGCAATATTCTCGGCTGTTCTTGAGCGACGTGCACGGGTTTTATTCTTCACATCACTAAGTTGTCCCGACAGCTCGAATTTTTCCACCAATTTCTGTATTGCGGTCCGACAAGGTGCTTCACGACGACCCAAAAATGTTCGAGTTTTACGAACCGTCTCTGCCAAATTTTCACCATTTGTATAGTGAATTTTAATAATTTCAATGCGTTGTTGAAGCGTGTATCGTTCCATTTTTATTAATGCCGTAGTTTCTACTTGTCAAATGTCAAAAAATGACAGCTTCAAAAGTGACATCTACCGAAATAGCGGGCTATTCAAAATAACACCTCTTATTGGAGAACCCTTTATAACCACAAGTATTATTGCGCTAGGTATTGCCAGAGAAGAATTTGAAGAGAAGTTATGATAAAAGCTTCCGCATGACTTGCATTAAAATAGGCGACTTATGTCGTCAGGTTTGCGCTTTTAATATTTTCCCTATAAATAGCATTTATTTGTCTGTATATTACTCGTTTTATTTTGTTCTATCGTAAGCCTTCTTAAACAATACTCGTATCAGTAATTATTTGAAATTGATTATAAAACAACATTGTTGTATAAATGTTAGGGGAACATTATCCATAGTATGATAATCTCAACATTGGCAGCAACTTGTGGGTTGGTGTTTGGGCTATTTCCATCGTATGTAGAATTGCTTGAATCCGCCGTTTCGATAGTGGGTCTGCATCATCAGGGTAGCTCTGAGAGCCTTTTACTTTACCAAGAACAAACAGCAATTAACAGAATTGCTCACCATGTCATAAGTGTTGCCTAATACTTTTAGGAAAACTTGAATTATTGGTCACCTACGCATGTGTGGTGGCCAAAACTTAAGGAAAAGAGCACAGGTTAAACTGCAGAATATTGCCTGCTTGAAAATTACAGGTTCTATGGAGATGATACAAGATAATGGCCTTCCCCGTCGTCAACTGCAAGTAAAGAGAGCGATGTTCCTAGTGCTCACTGATTAAGATTTCAGGACACCTAAGGAATGAACTTACGACAGAGGTAAGAACACTAAATATACCAGCGGACGTATTGCGCACTAGATTAAACTTTAATGCCAGGTGTGATATACTGGGTGTCTCAGAAGTTGCAAGTACAATCTCCCTTATCTGTAGAGATATATGATCGAGCAAGGCGTCGATGAAAATACTTTGCATAATCCTAAAAGATATACTTTTTAAAGTTACCCCTAGTAAGCCACCCTTTAAGAAACTTGCACCAAACCATTTTTTTTTAAATTGCATTCTCTTCGTTTTGTCTAAACGTTAGAAATGCAACGCTATAAACAAAAATTTCAATTTAAAAAATAGCTACTAATGAACAACATATAATAAACTGTTACTAACAATAGATTGTTTTATATACTGCCACAAATATGTGTGCCTGGCTTTGTAGATCCGAACAAAAACTTTAGGTATAGTTGAATCACTACCTAGTGTTGTTATCATTTCAAATCCATTGTATATTTTGTCCAAATGAATGTGTTGATATGTTATTAATTCATGAAGAGTATCATAAAAATTCTGATGAAGCAGTAACACTTTATGGAGAACCATTTCTTGGCAGGGTGGTACCATCACATCTCCTCGTATTGAAGCTAAAATGCGGATGGGCGTATTTCCATTAAATTTAAAACATTTTCGTCATGGACAAGTTAGAATAGAAAAAATGTAAATGAATGCACTGACGTCTGTTGGATTGCATCTACTTATTTCCGTTAGAACTGTAGCAGAAGACATGGAAATAAGTAAACTAACAGTACATAGAATACTAACGTGTCACAAACATCATCCTTTCAAAATTCAGTTGTTGCAAGCATAACGGCCTACAGATTTTGGATGAAGACTGGGATTTATTGCTGTAAATGATAATCCCAACATTACCAACATTTTGTGAATGGCCGTATCATTAGTTCATATATCTTTGAAGGAACTTTGACAGGGCAACGTTATTTACATTTTCTTGCAAAATGACCTTCCCGAGCTAACGGAAGACGTTCCATTAACAGAGTGCAATGATTTGTGGTGGCAACAGGATGGCGCTCCACCCCATAACTTGGGATTGTTTGCAAACTATTTAAATCATGTACATCCCAACAGATGGATGGGTACTAACGGTCCGATTCAACGGCCAGCGCGCTTGCCAGATTTAAGCTCTCTGGACTTTTTTTTGTGGCGGCATTTGAGAAAGAAATTGTGTATTCTACTCCGCCTACAAACTTAGACAATTTGAAACTGAAGATTCTGCATGCATGTAATTTCGTTACTATGAATATGATTACAACAGCAACTTCCAGAGAATTAATTGGCCGACTTGAAAAGTGTGTTGTTAATGGTGGCCTTTTTGAACAATATCTGTAAGTGAATAATTTTATGAATTATTAATGAATTTAATGTTTATTTAATTTTTTGTAAGAATCTTTTTGTTATTTATTATTGATATTTCGTATTAAATAGTTCTTCAATGCAATCTTTCGTTTGTACCATTGTATTCCAAACTTCATACCTCGAACATTATGCCAAAAAAAATTAGGCATGCAATTTGAAAAAAAAAATTGGTGTAGATTTCTTATAGGGTCGTTTCAAAAAGTGTGCCCTTTAGAATTCCGCAAAGCATTTTGAATAACACTAGGTGTTTCCAAAACCCATTTCAGCATATTTTTGCGGGTTTTATGAAATAAGTGTGAATATTTCAAAAACTATTGGAAATAGGTATGCTAAACCTTAATACTAATCGATGTAGTTTCATGCGCTGAATTCAATGCTGTACTGCAAAATACCACGTTCCATTTGAAAAAAAAAGTTTTTTTACTTTAAAGATATCGATATTGGACACGAGTTTCTGATCACCCTGTATAGGATATTGTGATTATCAACGTCGTAGTAATCGCCTATGACTGTGTACTTGTATCCATATCAGTAGAAAATCTTAAGGTCTAATAGCCTATGAGATATTTAATTTTATTGGAAAGAGTGTAAACGTCAAAATTTTGACAAAATTGCAAATATCTCAACAATGATTAGGTTTAGGAATAGGCAATATTAATGCAAACTGATCACAAATGATGCGGGCAATATACTGGATCCATAAAAATTACACCATTCCATTTAAAATAAGAAAGTTGATATCAACACCCTGTATACCAAAAGTGCTATAAGGCTGAAAATATTTTCTTTAAATAGATCATAGTCGGCCATGACTACTCTGTAAGTTTCAAAATCAAATTCCTACTAGAAGTTCGAAAAATTCTAATGTCCCAGTTCGGTGGGACACCCTGTATATCTTTTGTATTATCCTGTAATTGAGCTTTGTGCCTGTTGGATAATAAATGTGTATTATTATTATTATTATGATAGGCTGGCACTGCAGTGGCTGGTGTATTATGAACAGAAGTAATAAATGCGAAAAAAGAACTTGGGATTACAGTAAGCACTCGGACTCTATGGTAAACTTAATTGAGGGTATTCGCAACATCTCAATTCGGTCAAGTTCGAGTAATTGTTTGGTTTTAGCATGAACAGATTCCAGTGTTGAAGTACTTTTTTGGTTTACCTAGAAGCTATTTTCAGTTCAGTTACCGTAGACGTTATGTCACTAGAAGCTTAAGGTCTCTGGAACGGCAGTTTCCATTAATTTTTGTCTAAGGTCGTCAGTCCTAATTCTTCTGACAAATGTTGTGCGTTGTCCAAAGCTGTAGTATTTTTCAACTATGATGGTGGCTGGTATTGGAGATTTTTTATCCAGCAGGGTACAAATCCGACCTTACACCAATTTAATACATTAAGGTGCCACGCAAATGCTTTTATTTTTGTCTCTGCCTTCATAGAAAATTGTGGCAGTTAAACAAAAAAATTTGTGGCCAAGGAAGAAGCTTTTAGAGACCAGCCAGGGTGGCAGCTTTAATTTTTAACACTTTAAAGAAGAAATAGTAACTGGATTGATTCGCTTCCTTTTTATATTACAGTCATATCTCTGCTCTTGGCCCCTTTCAGAAATCAGTTTTTTTTTTTATCACATTTTGGATTGCCCTATTTTTTCCTGTTCGGCCTTTTATGGGAAGATGATATATATGAAAAAATAAAATAAAATTACTGGTATCTGAGATTTTCTTCAACTTATTGAATAATAAATGGCGAAAATATTCTCCATAAAAAATAAAGTATTCTTCTTCTACTAAATATTTAATCCGACTGGATAGAAACAGCAAACTCTTTTTCGTTAGATAAAGTTATTGTGAACTTCTGGAGAGTTACTAATGGGATTTTACGTCAGCACCACCGAAATATTGTAATGTAACCGAATTAATTAGCGCCGCATTGTTGAATTCAGAACATACAAGTGCAGGTAGTAGAACTTATTAGTTGCTGAACATACCAACAACTACTCGAAAGTTGTCAGACAGAGTTAGATACTGACCCCGCATAAAGACGAAGCAATGCAATTTTGTAGACTTGCCAAGCCATACATACACATTGCATGCTCAGTAACGTTGGGGCATCTTAAATTTAAGAGAACAGTAGGAGTTTATATGATGTAGTAGCCTCAAGCGAATTCCAAGACGTACACTTTTATTAAATTATTACACATAAATAAATAAACCTATTTTCGCACCACACTCATTTACATTTTATATAAAGCTTAGTGGTGTATGAACGTAACTGTTTCTAAAGTTATAATTAACTCGAACTTTGTAGTTGAATTAAATTGATGGTGTTTATGTATGGCATATCTATGACAACATTTACAAATCTTCAGCAAATTCCGAGTAGCCCTGTTCTATTTATATAGTAAAATTATTGCGTAACCTTAAACATATCATTAATTTATCTTTCTTATTCTTATTCTCAGTTTATAACAAAATTCTATTTTATACTGGCTAAATAACCTACAGTTATTTGCTTTTGAAAGCTTTAAAAAGGTTAATTTTCTCGCATACTCCTATCTAGTCAAAGCACAACGCTTCCATATTTGATTTATTTTCCGCTTAGTCTTCTTTTACCTTCCAAAGATATTACTTCCCGCCATGAAACTCGTTCTCCCGCAAAACGCAAATATTTATGTAATGGATCTCAGCGATATCACAAATTGTTATTTTATAATTACGTTGAAATAACTTTTTACGATTTTCTTTTTTTCTACTGGAAACAAAGTACATTACAGTCGATGAATAACATCAGCTGATATGAAATGTAAACACGTACTTCGTTTTCAATTTAGTAAGTTCCTACTGACATTTTGCCCTTTGTTTCTGAAGTTGTATGGAATGAAAATAATAGATTTGAGCTTGAAGGAATACGCAATCCTTGTTGCGGTTTAAATTGATTTTGTTTAATTACATCTTCCTAAGTGAGAAATATAGCAAGAGGCCTTTAATGTGTCGCTGTTCAGTCTATTAACATGGGCAATGATCCGGTCAAAATGTATGTGAACATAACAATTGCTTCAATTCATGATTTAATGAAGTTTGTATATCGAGAAGCCAATCAAAAAAGCTGTTCTTAACTTGAGCCGGAGTGCCTCTTAAAAATTAATAGACGAATTCTAGTTCTTGTCATATAAATTGCAAGCGATGCCATGGTTTAGAAGTTTAATATGAACAAGCAATATTAAGTTGAAATGTCAAATGGGTAGGTATGATAGAATCGACCCATCGATTAGGAGGATTACAAAGCAAGAAAAACGAACAAAAACAGTTGAAGGAAGGAATAAACAAAGAAATTGCATTGTCCAAAATGAAATTTCCAGAGACTTGATAAAGTGAATAAGGTCAAAGCTCTACAATAGAGCGGGCGTATTCTGCGACAAAGCTAAAAAGTCCATTAAGAAATGGATAAACATGTTTATACAATCATGAAGAAAGTAGAAACGTGAATTCTAAACAGCTTAACTAGCGGAAAGATTTGTATATAATAGTAGGACTACTCACTATACCAACAACATAACAGAGAATGTCAGATTTAGATCCAAATACCAAAACGATGAAAAGTCATTCTGATGTGTGATTAGCAAAACTAGAGAGCGTCTTCTGAAAATAAAAAAGTAGCAATAGACCTACGAATGTTGTCGCAAAATAAACTGCATAACCATCCTAATCCCCTCGGATACTTCAGTGCGACCACTCAGGAGGAATCCCAGGAAAACAGATTGGGTCAAGTATAAAACCAACCTAAGTAACAACCTATCGGAGATCGAAACCAGAAGAGCTAGACATCATCTGGTTTGGAGAATGATCTCAAAGAAGTGAATAAGGCAATATTGGATGCATACGAATCGAGTTGTCCTATTAAACAGAATAAACGCTGTAGGGACGCACCTTGGTGGAATGGTCATTTGTCAATGTTGAGATCCGATACACGGAGGCTCTTTATTAGGGCCAAGTGCATCCGAGATTGGCAGAGTTACGCCGAGAAGCTTGCGTTCTACAATAAAGCCATTAGAAAAGCAAAACGAGATAGTTTCAGAAGGTTTTGTGAGGATATCGACTCAACACCTGCTGCTGCAAGATTACACAAGGTATTTGCAAAGGGCAGGGTCAATACAGGAGTGGCACTAAGGAAACCAGATGGAAGTTTCACTGACAGTGAAAAGGAAAGAGTTCTCCTCCTTCTAGAAACTCACTTGCCTAAAGGAAAAACAGTCACCTCGGAAAACCTACACGAGGAACACAGAAGACCAACCAAGGAAGCTACAATAATGGCCACGCACACATGTAGTAGCCATGGGCCATAAACACCTTTCAGCATTTCAAGCCACCAGGAGTAGATGGGATCTTTCCAGCGCTACTTCGGAAAGGGCAGGACGTAATCCTACCACACGTAATTCGGATAAGCCGAAATAGCTTAGAACTGGGATACATACAAGTCTGGAGAAGGGCCAAGTCACTTTTATACCAAAAGTAGGGAATAAGGATACTACACATCCGAAATCTCAAAGACCTACCAGCCTATCATCATTCGTTATGAAAACAGTGTAAAAGGCAGTAGATAACTATATCAGCACAGATATCCTGGAGTGGCTGCCCTTGCACCCCTGTCAGCACGCCTACCAAATGAGCAAATCCACTAAGACTACATTAGTGGAGATGACAGATCAAATCCAGGATGCACTGACGAACAAAGAAACTGTAGTGTGCGCCTTTCTAGATATATAGGGCGCTTGTAACAACACTCCGCACGAGGACGTCAAGAAAGCATTAATTGAGAGAGGGGTAGAAGGCGCGACGTCCAGATGGCTGTCGCAGCTGCTCTCTACTAGATCAGTGGAAATGGAGGTGGGCAAGAAAACCATCTCGATCAGTACGACCAGCGGATGTCCACAAGGGGGAGTTACTTGCCCACTCATGTACAGCTTGACAGTAGATGAACTTTTATGGAGGCAAACCATGCCAAGAGTATGCTGATGATATAATCATATTTGCAAGAGGAAAGTTTGAGAATAGCCTCTGTGACATAGTTCAAAAAGGACTCAATGCTACGAAAAGGTGGTGCCAATCAGTGGGCCTTAACATCACCGACACTACGTCCAAAACAGCAAAGGGAACTGGAATAGGGATATATGGGCCTAAAACCAAATATTTCGAAAGCTTGGGGTTGTACCCAAGTATTTTCCAGGCGGAAATACACGCTATTGAAAGATGCGTCCAGGTCAACATTGACAGAAACTACGAAAAGCAAGGGATTACCATAATATCTGATATTCAAGCAGGCATTAGGGCGCTGAGGTCAAACATAATCAGCTCCAAAATGATTTGGGAGTGCCTACAAAAACTAAACGAGATAGGCAAAAAGAACAAGGTAACCCTTTTGTGGGTTTCGGTACACATGGGAGTGGAGGGAAACGAAATAACAGATAATCTCGGTAAGAGAGCGGCTAGAACACCTTTTGTAGTGCCAGAACCTTTTTGCAGGATAAGTAGCAGCATAATACTGGAGAAACTAATGTAAGATATGAAGTAGAGCAGAGAAAATTCAAATACTGGGAGAATCTCCAGGGAATGAGGCAAGCTAAAACTCTTCTGGGAACCTATAACCAGAAGAGATCTGCAGAATGCATCAACCTTAGTAAAAATAATATTCGCATATTGACAGGGATCCTTACAGGCCATTCTAAACTGAACGGACATCTAAGCAGGCTTGGAATAGCGAAGGAAGTCGAATGTAGATTTTGTGGGGAAGAGGACGAAACATCCACCCATCTACTCACCGCTGCACCTGGGAGCATGTGAAATCGAAGAGGGAGAGTTACCTAATCTGGAGCCTTCGGACATTCTGCACTTTCTAAAAGGAATCAGACTGGACGGCCAGCTGTAAATACAGCGAGAAGAGGGGACACAATAGATCTCTCAGGTCGCAGTGTACTATCATCCTAATGTCACACATACACACATACATCCTAATTCTCTCACACAACATTTTATTTTATTGTAATGTAAAATATGTTTGTGCAAATCGTTATTCCATAGTGTGACTAATATATTTCTGACACAACTGAGACTTGTTATGTCTCTGTCGCTGTTAGCTAAATAGTGAACAAAAATGATAACTTGATAGCAGCAACATTTTCCACGACAAAATTTTAAAAATTTCAACTTACTCATAGACTTTTAAAAATTTATTTATGTGCAGTCCGGGACTATAAAAATGACGTTACTGATAAATTTCATAAAATATATAATATTTATATTTCAGAATATCTTAAAGCGGAGGGAACTAACATTTTTAATATTAGTTGTAAAGTCCATAATGAGATTGTGTTAGAAAAGGTGTAAATGTACTCCCTAATTTTGTAATAATTTAGTACATGAAAATTCAATTGCTACCGGTTTCGGTGATATACCATCATCAGGCGAAGAACTTTAGTAGCTTTCATATAATAGTCAAAAAATAAAAAATAAGAAACATTGAAAACTAAGTGAAATATTACGTGGTGCCGCGGACGAACCCTCTCAGATACTAGTGTTAGAATTTTATTTCATTTGCACATTTTTAATATTCCCTTTCCTGCTTTTTACCAAGATTTCAACGTGGAGAACTACATAAATCGGTCCTTGTTTTTGCTTGCATGTGTGTTCGTTTTTTGTTAATAATTTGTTCCTTGGATTTGAGAGACCGTTTAAGAATATTGCATGTGATCGGATGCATTTCAGCAGACTGTAACTAGCACACTGCAATCTAGCCAGTCATTCCTAAAGTCTTCGACTGTACATATATTACCTAGGACACGGTCTCCTAAGATTTTCTGTTTCTTCTAAAAAAAAAGTATGTGCCAGTTTAAGATGGACTTAGGAATACTATATATTAAGGGCATGTTTTAAAATAACTACCGGATAATTTTTTAATGTATCATATATCAAACGATACTTGAATGAATGGTTTAATAAATAAATACTTTAAATCTTATGAAGGGCGATTTTATGCTATTTCTTGTTTGTAATTAGCACTTTCGTCTCTTTTTAGGAAAAGACTTTTATCTATCGAAACATGATAAAAAGTATAGGGTGTTCCATTTAAGTTTAATGAGAAAATTAAGGATCCGAGTTTTCTATACAAGAACATTTTTTTTCGTTAAATTCCCGCACCAGCAAAAATGGAAGACGTATCCAAACCAAGTAACGGTGCGAAAAAAGTCGTAAGTATATTTTTTTTTAACCGGAACTAAACCTCTTAATACACCTTAATTTAGACGTAAAAATGGTCATGACTTTTTAAACATTCGAGAAAGACATGGCAAACTCTATATGAGGAGATTCGCAAAAGTAAGCAGATTTCAAATACACAAAAAAAAATAGCATTCCCTTTAAAAAAATATAAGTTAGGCACGGCATTATAAAACACCTTATATATGTGTAACTAATTTTAGAATATGAAGCTTAAGAATATCTTCATATTTTCTTAATATTTTTTTTTGATAACTTTTATGATATCGGATATATTGAGCTTACCAAAGTAATGCGTCACACTGTATATACAAAAAACATAAATATCTAAAGTTCCCTAAAAACAGTGCGGCTTCATCTCTCGCAGAGTAAAAGGTTTAAATGTGTAATCTAGTCCGACGTTGACAATGAAAAATTAACGTAGTATTGAGCACCGGTCGATATACAACGTTGATTAAATACCCCCGTATAGTCAATTAGACCGCATGTTCGATGATTTCGACGAATTAAAAAATACTCACAAAAAAAATCTAGTCGCCCGTGGTAAATGATAGACGCATTTAACCTGACGAAAAGTGAATTAACCGAACTATTTCAGGTTTAGGTTCTATGTGTAATTTAGACACCTGTACATTGATTTATACATAGGTACAATTTAATCGAAATATTTTTGTTAAGTTAGTTTTGGTAAGTGTTTCTAGGATTACACCATACGAAAGAAATATCAGTGATAAATCGCGTTTAAATCTAACTGAGATTACACGTTTCCATTGTATAGTTACGCTCTCGGCATGTTATTTTTGTAATTCGTTTGCCGTTGCATGAATAATTCATCAAAAATCCGTACTGTATAGTTCCACCGTGCAATGTGGTGGTATGCTCAGGCAGCAAGCAGTACTGTGTGTTGGTAAGTGTATAAATTATTCCACTTTTCCCATGCAGACGCATTGATGACTGATGTCTAGCCTGTTCATAAACATCACCTGAATATTTAATTAATTCCCGTTTTGTTAGTTTTCTTCTTTGTAGATTCTTTGAAATACTTCATGATATTTATTCACTTATCCCGGCGCCCTATGAGGAAAAATATATGTTAATACAATAGCTTTTTAATCCTGATACAAAACACTAGTATGCTATGAAACAGAGGGATTCTGTGTTAATTATAGAAGTACAGAATACAAAGTATATCAAAGTACAATTATATAATGCTTACTGTGTTTACTTTTCATAAGAACACTTAAATAACTTTTTTATTTTAAAAGCAATCAATATTAAATTTTTATCAGTTGTGTAGGCTACGACAATGCACCTTTTTGTATGAATAGAGTTTTTATAAAGTCAACTGGGGCACCAACAAGTAATAAAAGAGCGGTCCTTTGTGGAGCATTGCACAACATCTTATTCATTCATTTATTCATAACGTTAAGGTGGACACCTTTAGTGCAGGCACTTGAGCTAGGTGCTCATTGTACCGTCCCTATTAAATCTCTTACTTCCACTCGAGCAGCTTGGTGTTCTCTATAAAGTCCAGTATCTTGCCAAGTGGAAACTTAAGAACCTTCGAGCGCTCCCGAAACGTTTCTGCTGGAGTGCTTTCAACTCCTCACATGTGCAGATTACATGTAAACTCGTTTCCTCCTGTAGCTCACATCTTCTGCACCATGGTTCGCTTATTAGACCTGTGTTGTATAGATGCAGAACATCTTACTATATGGTGCTCCTATCTGGATAGAGGTCTTCAAGGTACGGAAGTACGCAAACCTCCTAGTTCGGGCTCAGAGGAACATGCTGTTGAGAGTAGCGTCGGCGTACAGACCTATGTCTGCGCAGGCGCTACAGGTGATCACTGGAACACTACCCGTGGATCTCATGGCGCATGGAAGAGCGAGTTTGATGTATGACGTTGGCGAGGGGTCAACCCACGGCACCGAGGCAAGGGAGAAATCCTATAGGATGTGGCAAGGGCGTTGGAACGAAGAAAAGGAAAAGACCCAATGGACAAAACGGTTGATTAAAAACATCCGGGCTACCATTTAACGCAGGTTTTGACAGCCCATGGCACGTTCAAATACTACGCCAACGCTTTGGGAAAGACGATTCGGACGAGTGCATGTATTGTAGCCAACAAGACACGGTGGAGCATACCGTCTTTGAGTGCCTCCGGTGGAATGACCTCAGGAGGAAGGTAGAGGAGGAGATCGGTGTATTAACTCCCGACAATCTAGTGGCCCTCATGATTTCATCCAGGGCGAAGTGGCGCAAGGTTCATGACATCCTTAACGTGATCATGAGCTGAAAGGAGCTGGAAGAACGCGATAGGCAAAAGGTCGTCACGATGACCGGAATGGACTTACGTTAACTTACTTACGCGAGAGTGCGACCATACAGTGCTCTCGCGATTCAGAAATCCCTCAGGATGGTTCCGGGGAGCACTGGGCGTGAAAGGGGGAGCTATATTAAACTCTTACCACATACATATAATTCTGGTCGCCTGAAAGTTATTTAAAAATGTCCTCAAAACGTTTATTGGACTCTATTATTGAGTCTATTATTCTTATCTACAGGAATTTCCAAGTATAAGTAATTATTATTGAATTAGATTTTTGAAGCATCAGATAATTTTACTGACATATCCCAAGAACATATTTAATTACAGCTTCGTAAATAACATGAGAAAAGTAAATAAATATCAAAAATTCTAAAACCTAACAATAATAAATTTTTAATATAGGAAATAATACCTTTAAATATGTATAAAACTTTAAATTGAACTAGATAAAATAATGGAAAATAGTAAAGGTAAATAGATGGCGCCGCCCTTATCATTTTCGTAAATCGTATAAGTACCAATGAAACGCGTTAATGAAAAATACGAACAGTTAATTGGAACAAAATTGCGACGTAAACAAGGGCATTAAAAATCTACCCGCGGTTGGGCAGATTCTAAAAATTATTTTCAAATGCGCAAGCCGAAAAAGTAGCGGCATCTTATCACATACCGAAAGAGTATCTTTCGATATGATTGTCCGCTTTGTCACGGATTACACTGGCACTACATTTTCAGGCGTAAGAATGCGATAACAACAATATGCTGTTATTGCAGTTGAATTTGCCACCTTGAACGCACTCCTTGAATTTTACCCGCAATCGTCGGAGTTATAGGGAATCTGAGTACGGAATATCGATGTGTGATAAAGATGTAGCAAGTAGTACGGCATAGTAGGATATTGCGTATACTCTTTTTCTGTTCTTGCACACGGAAACTATATTTGCCTCTTCTTTTACATTAGTATATCGATAGCTCTCGGGCGTTCAGTTGATATGTTTGTATATTCAACATTGTTGAACAGTTCAAACAACAGCAACACGAAATAATCGCAACAACTGCATCTCGGAATTAATTTAACACTTACAAATAATACTAATGAAAGCAAATATAATTTCTCGGATTCAATATTTATTTTTATTAAGTTGTCGCAAAATTTTAATATTTTTTTAAGTAGGTGTTAACAGTGCAAATGCATTGCATTTAAAATTAAAAAGTGCCCACATGGTAACTTTATACGTCATATAACATATCTTTGTCTGGTTAAAAAAAAGTACCTGGTTGATTATTCATTATATAGATATTTTCTTGCTGATTACTGATTCAGACTAATGTTTCCATAAACCACGTTTTTTGCCTACTTATTTTAAAAAGACATAGAAAAGACTACTAAACTTAAAAGTTATTGTAATTAATAATTCTTTTACTAGTAAAACTTTTATTCAATCGCTTGCTGCTCTTTTTAATACCAGCCTTTAATATATTTTGGTATTGATCTGCTCTTCTTGCTCCACATGATACTTCCTAAGTATTTGAACTAATGGATTTGCATTTGACAATCTATGTTTATGTTTGTTTACGTTACATTTACTACTACATCAAATACGCAAATTCTGATTCAAGTGATCCTCAGGTTTCTCAAATACTGCAAGGTCATTAACAAAGCATTTCTAATATTTTTACCTTAACAGATTATGGTCCCCTACGAGGAAGTCGTCCTCTATTAGTATAAAGAGAACAGAAGTTAACGCACTACCCTGTTTAGATTAATATAGGTTTATAAGGAAATGTAAAGCATTAGAATACTTTAGCGATTTTATAACTTTAAAAAAGTTATTTTAAAACCAGGACTATATTATTATACCAGTCTTAAACATATGGAAACTTACTTAATTTTAATATTTACGTTGCACCATCATTAAAACAAATTATTGACTTTACTTGCGCAGTTCAATAACTTGGAAGGCATACCGCGTCAAAAAAACAGCATTCCCGTAAAGCAGGTGCGATAGAACCAGCAATGGAAACGTCAAATATGATAGATCGTTCGAGGTCGTGGCGTCCATAGGCAACCTTCCTACTAACAAAGAATAAAATTCACGGCGGGTGCGAATAACAGCAACTGCAGATACGATTCTCGTCTATATGGGTACGAACTTCAACATTTATACACATGGATGGGAATACCTACCTTTACGGATGTTATTCTGTGCGAATACAATACGAACATCATAAAAATATGCGAACATTGAAAAGTTAAATTGAATGAATTGGAGATTCATACATATGTAAATATGTTTCGATGTACAGATCCAACTTTATTTGTTAGTAGACGCACATAGAATTTTCGACCAAAATACTATTTACGTTAGGATTGAATTATTTGCTTATGAGTACGTATTCCCATGTGATGATATTAGCACACGGAGTAGATTTATTATTGGAAACAAATTTCCCATCCTACCTAATATCTAAAATGCGCCAAAAAAGATGTGGTCAAAAATAAATATACAGGCTAAATCAGTTGAGATCAACAAAAACATTTTAAAAAATATAAATTTGACAATTGACAAGAGAAGAAAAACTTTTTATCTACGGCCGAAGTTCATGGCATATCTTGTGCTTGTGGAAAATAGTAGGTACATTGGCAGAAATTGGGATCAAAGTTAAGGAACATGAGAGAAATACCCTGCCTTCTTAACCAAGAAAGCCAGCAAATTTGACGTTATATACTTACTCATCGAATCTGGTCACAAATTTGATTGAACAAAAGGTTAAGCAACCATGAAAAACTATTATAGCCAGTTGAACAAAGAATCATTAAATACTGACAAAATGTAATTTTAACTGGGATGATATTATATAATAATATAATATATAATATAATAATATAATAATATATTAATCCAAAGACCGTAAGTACAACATTAAAAGAAGTACAGTTGGTATAGGATAGGTCTAAGTTGCCTTAATAAAGTAAAAGAATACACTAACAATAAGTAAAGTACAATTGTCATCGATATGGTTTGGTAAATCGTTAACAAATAGTAAAAAAAGTAGCGGTCCCAGTATCGATCCTTGCGGTACGCCAGATGTTATGTTAAGTTTCGATGAAACACTGTTATTGATAGCTACCACCTGTTTTCTATTACACAAATATGACGCACGCCAATCGTGTATAGAACCTCTACGATTCCAACTTCCGTAGTAATAAATTAGGGTTCACTAGATCGAATGCTTTTGACAAATCCATGAAGAGACTCATGCTTTTTTGACCTTCATTTAGGTTAGTGTAAATTTTTGATACAAAGGATAACAACGCTGATTGAGTAGACTTTCCTTTTACAAAGCCATGTTGCGCAGGGTGCAACATGTTATAATTTTCAAGGAAGTTATGTATTCTATCAAAAACAATTCTCTCCAAGATTTTGGATATCGTACATAAGATGGATATTGGCCGATAATTTGATACCAATTGGGGATCTCCCTTCTTGTACACAGGAACTACCTTGCCTACCTTGAAGATATCTGGAAATATTCCTTCTTCCAGGGACCAGTTGAAGAGCCTATTCTTTATTATATGGGCAGAAGCTTTAAGAATTTTTATATTTATTCCATCAGTACCTACCGAGTTTGTACTTTGAAGAGCGTTAATAGTATTATAAACTAAATTTGGGCTCACGTTTTCAATGAACATGGTTCGAGAATTGTGTCCTATTGGAAGTGTGTTCTTTCTTACAGCAGAATCTTCAGTGTGATAAGTTCAAGTTTAAATAATACTAAGAAAACAGTATGCTTGTAAATCCTAACATCACTCTAGGCTGGCGGATGGACACATCCGGCAGATACAGTTATATAAAGTGAACCAATAACTTAACCTATATATAATCTTTAAAAATCTAAATGACAGAAATTGGCAAAAATGTGGGTGTAGCACTTTAAATATAAATTTAAACGAAACGTCACAGAAGAATCCGACAATCACAATTTTGGTAATTGCAGGTGGTGGGGCGAATGCAGCTGTATTGAAATAATTTTTAATAGGTTGTTTGTTTGTTGCTGGATGAAGTTATGGGTTGTGGAATACACTTTGGCACTTCTAGGCACTAGTACTTACACATATATTGCATCATCCCCAATGAAACTTTGCCAAACCCAAAAATTTTCCAACCTCCGGTAGAAGTTGTTTAGGTTTAATGCAATGTATGACTTGCATTGACACGGGGCATACGCACAGATTTCCAATATCGTCTCAAAATTGTAAAAATTGAATATTCGAATGTAATGAATTATAAAATATACCTATATACGTACAATCTTTTCTGCGATCTTTTCCTGTAAATTGCGCTTGAAGTATTATTAATCAGTATGATTTGTGTGAGGTATAATACAACTGTAATAAAAGTTGGTGAATGTTTTTTCTTTGTTTGCAGTCCTTAGATATATGAATTCATTGTGTTCCACATTTTAGATGAGAGATATACACTGAGAGAAATAGATTGTACTCTTTAACATAAATATAGTATACTTTAATATATTTTATAGCTCCTATAGGGACAATCATATTTTATATTACCAGTGACAATATCTGTATAGTAAATTTCTGTGAATAGTTTTTATTAACTCGTATGGTAAAGTTGGTGTACTATATTTGTATTATTAATTTGAGCATACATGTTAGTAAATGTGAAAAAAATGTCTAGTAGCACTGACTATATTTGATAATAACTGTTAAATTTTTTATTGTACCCAGTATAATGTAATATTTTACTATGTACGATACATGATGCTCATACTTACCATATAGCCCTGTAGTACTTACAATATTATTTTCTACTATAATAATCTAACGTCTCTTAGCATTTAAAATAGTAGATAGTAAACAATAATATAATGGATCATATGCGGGCACTATACAGCGATACTTACCTGTAATTTAAAATATAGTAGGTACTATACAAGGTTTTACCGAGTTCATGCATAAGGAAAGTGGAATATTACACAATAAAAACTATAATATTGATTTTATATTTTTATTTGTCCTTAAAACCATTATTACAAAAATCCAACGTGTATAACTTTCATTAACATAACAATCACTAGTAGGTTAGATTTAGGTTAATGTTCTATCAAAGCATAAAGTACCCACTACGAAGTATATGCATATAATATCTATTACTTACCTTTGAATATATTAATTAACTGTGGAAACCCCCACTCGATTAAAATGTTTTCCACGTTTGCATTCATTTCTGCTTACGATGCACAGAAATCAACGAACGACCAGACACAAACATGCACCGACACGAATACGTACACCTGTATCACACGTACATAACACGTGTCAGTAATTTTGTCGCGGCAAAACAGCTTATTGGTCGATTTCTTCGGTAAAGATCGACAATGAATAGAGCAAGGGTTGGGAAGAGCGTTACAAACATTTATGTTAGAAATTGAATATGCATCGAATACCTGATAATATCGCAGTCAATAGCAGCGACTATCTATATAATCCACGTCATTATATAGGCTTTCAGCAATAAAGTATATTAATTGTTACATCCATAAGATGTAGATGGTAACATCCAGATTTTGCCTCTTACTATAAGCATGATAAAATCTGGTTATTTTACTCTTAATACGCCACATATTGTCGTTTTGACAATAATTATTTTAGTAATTAACATAAAGAGATTTACGATCTAATTTCTACAATCCATTTTTCTCAGTGTACCATTATAAAAAGTTAAGCTCTTAAGTATAGTATCCGGATTAGGTCTGTAGTTATTAACATTATCGACTTGACAGTTTTGTTCGTTTGAATACAGACGATTTGTATTGAACATATTGGACTCCTAAGATCGTGCGGCTTTGTCTCTGAGGAAACTGATGACAAGACATTGATTGGTGGAAAAGCATTTGTCTCTCCCTTCGGGAACGGATTTCTACTGTTTTTAGAGTATTTCGAAGCATAAATAAGACACTGTTCTATTCGGAGACAAATAATTTAAGTTTATTATTTCCACAAACGGGTTAGCAAATTCCCAATCGTATTATTTACTGTATATGTTAATCAAAACTAATCATAATTAAGAAAATTTGCGTTGTTATTTTTTAATCTAAGTAGGTATTCCAGTTCTACTATTTTCTCAACTTCAATTAGTTTATAATATCAGGAATAACTCATTTGTTTAAAGAAGTATAAATTGCGCTTGGGATTATATTTTGCCAAAATATTGCTATTAAGGTGCAGAAAGTGAAAGAGATGGGATTGAATTACAACGAATTGTAATTTGCTAAATAATGCTGCCGATGATAAATGTACCTCTCCATCCAACTGTTGCGAAGTAAAATTAACGAAAATGAAATTCTTAGGTGTCGACTGGAGTAGGTTGAGGAAGAGCCGAAGAAATAGGGGCATCTTTTATGAGTTGAATGAGAGAAAGGAGAACGATTTGGAGGAAGGTTTGCTCCCTTCATCTCACCGTAAGGCGACGCGACGTACCGACAATGAGCAAACTTAGGGCAATTTGAAAGTAAAATACAATTTCTCTATCGTTGGCCGCGCGCATAAGCTTCTCCCCTTGAAATGGTATAAATTGTTATAATTCACTTTATAAGAAAGGTTCTGTGGGTGCTAAGCCTTGGGGGGTGCGAAAAATTGCGTCATTCAATAAGAAAAGTTTCCACGGAATGTTGTGTATCTCATAAATTTGTAAACACGCTTTACGAACAATAACTGCTTAATTATTAATTTATTTTCCTAACGAGTGTTTCATGCTGTATCTATATATTCTTGCAATTCCATATTAGAAAATATATCGGGAAGATGTATGTTTTTATCTAAAGAGAGACACTGTATTTCCTTACAGCTATTAACATAGGTAGCTGGAATGTCAACTGCTGCAGATGTCAAACATCTAAGCTATTCTAACATTTGCCGCATTCATGTCTATCAGTGAGCCACAACTAAAACAGCGTTTTAGTTACACTGTTAGGCGATATGTTAAAAATGTAGCGCTATCCTTTTGAGACAAATTGTCAACAATTCCCAAACTGTTTGGATACAACTACTACGTGTTCTGAACAGGTTTCGAATGCGAGAATTTACGACATACCAGATACTTTTTTTATCGGTTTCTGTGGTTTGAGGTCACAATATTTAGGGCCGGTATTTCAATCTCATAATAAAGTTCATAATAAAAAGTTATATTAGCTGAATAACTAAACTAACCTTACATTTTTGCAAGTTGTTGTTAGATACCGTTTTTAGGAGATTCGCTTTGTAAGATATGTTTAGACCGGCAATAGACATTTTGCAGAATGACATTCTCTCTATGGTATAAGTGACAATAGGACGTAAAATTGAAGTTGTGTACACACAACCGCACAGTAAGAAAATGATTGCTGTTAAGTGAAAATTATTATTTGTATGAGTTACAAATTTTTATGTTGAAGTAACATACAGTAATGTTGATTTGCCAAAAACTGTACCATAAACGAGGTTTGTTATGTGAGAGTTTGTTAATATATGCAACACTCCTGTCAATTTAACAAAATTATTTAGAAAATTAGTAATGTACATGAGGTCCTTATTAATGCAATTAGTTTATATTTTATAATTTCTATATCTACTCTGATTTGAACATACGTCTAACAAAATATGTACGTTTTCTAGGAGCCCACAGTACTTACTTAAATAAATGCTTTTCTGCTAAAACTGTAATTGTTAATATGAGGAAATTTTCTATGTTAAAAATTTTACCTCGTGTCGGATTTGAACCAGGCACCTCCCGCTTGTCGGGCGGACACTCTACCAGTTGAGCTAACGAGGTGTCTGGTTTATCACAATGTTGAAATGTAAAAAAAAAATTAACATAGAAAATTTCCTCATATTAAAAATTACGTTTTAGTAGAAAAGCATTTATTTAATGATTTCACACTGTAAGAAAATTGCAGTACTTTACTTGTTTTGTGTTCATTTTTGTTGCAATTTGCTAATTGCGATAACACAGTCGGCATTTGTGAACACAATTGGTGATAAGTATACATGATAATTATACAAAATTTTCGTCATGGAACATTATAGATACCTCCAAAACCATCAAATTATGTTTTAAAATAAAATATAAAAGTAAAATTGAGTGCTGCGTAATAACATCAAATTATACCTGCCCTGACATTCGAAGGCAAGTGTCTACAAAACACTTTTTACAGCAAAATTTTGAACTTAGAAACAACTGATGGTATAAGTTCTGAATTGGTGTATAATGTTAGAAAATTAAAAGTGATATACAAAGTTCTATCCCATCCAAATTTAATTATTTGTCTTTTACCTACATGTTTCGGTCACAATGATAATCATCGCGTATAATGTTTGAAATTAAAATTTAAATTAATTACGTTTACATTTCACATACCAGTATTGGATGTATTGTTCTTATACAAGTACTTACGAACCTGTTACTGAATAATCGTAAATACCTGCTGCTATCCTGATTGCATTTTTTCTTTTTCAATTCTTGCCATATATTTTATTCCAACCTTTCTTTCTTCAACGATGCTTTGGAAATTAGAAGAATCTTGCATAAAAGTTTCTCATAGTTCTTCATCCAAAGAGTCCCCTTCCAAAATTTCTTTCTTTTTCTTCCATATTTTCTTTTTTGAACTCTAATTTTCCTCTTCCTTTTAATTCACCTTTTTCGTTTTCTTTTGGGTATGGGTTCTTTTGTTTCGGAAAAATAGAGGAACCAAGTAGTTTAAACGTAGAAGGAATTAAATATTATATTAGGCAGGATGTACTAGGTGGGGTGAAAAGTAACCTCCTTGGGAATGAAAAAAAATTTTTCAAATGTTTTGTTATTTTATTCAATATAGTCCCCTTTTAGCTCGATACACTTATTCCAGCGATTTTCCAACTTCTTGATCCCGTCCGAAAAGTAATTTTCCGGAAGGTCTGCAAAATACTCCTCCGTGGCGTCGATGATTTCCTCGCGTGAGCTGAATTTTTTATTGATGAGCCATCTTTTGAGGTTTGGGAAGAGATAATAGTCCAAATCGGGCGAATACGGTGGATGCGACAGCAATTGGAGCCGTAAGTCATTGATTTTAGCCGTGGTTGCGATGCTCTTGTGCGCCGGTGCACTGTCCTGCAAAAACAAAATTTTTTTCGCTTCATGTGAGGCCGTTTTGCAGCGATTTCGGCCTTCAATCGCTCCAATAATGCACAGTAATACACGCTGTTGATAGTTTTTCCTTTTTCGAGGTAGTCCACGAAGAGTATGCCATGACAATCCCAGAAAACCGACGCCATAACCTTTCCGACCCATTGAGCCTCCCTCGGTCGCTTCGGAGCACTCGTGCCGGCTTCCATTGCCGGGCACTCATTCTGTTCTCTGGTGTGTAATAGTGGATCCAGGTTTCATCAACAGTTACCAATCGACGCCAAAGTCCGCCCGATTCCGCATCAGTAATTCCAAACACTCTTTCGAAGTGCTCTCGCGTTCGTGTTTTTGGTCAGGAGTGAGCATGCGCGGCACCCAACGGCAGGATCACTTTTTCATATGTAGAATATTGCCCAAAATATGGCGTGTGCGCTCAGTACTAATCTTTGTGGTATCTGCTAGCTCGCGCACCTTCACTTTCCGGTCAGCCAACACCATTTCATGTAGTTTTTTGACATTGTCCTCTATAACCGCATTGGAGGGCTTGCCGCTGCGGACTTGATCGGTAGTGGATTTGCGGCCACCACGAAACTCTCGAAACCAATATTTGACGGTGTAATCTGACGGAGCATTAGCCCCATAATATTTATCCAACTTTTCTTTTGTTTCCTTCGCCGTTTTGCCTCTCAAAAAATAATGTTTTATGAGAAAACGAACATCGTTTTTGTCCATACTCAACATGATGCCAAACACGTCAACAACAATCAGCTGTCAAAACAAAACTAAATACAGTATCGCACTGAAATTTGGCATGTCTGCCTAAATATGAACGGACTTCAAGGCACCATAACCTTTTTTGCAGTAGCAGCGCATTCTGGCGGTCAAGGAGGTTACTTTTCACCCCACCTAGTAATTTTTTGAATTTTGTCTGTAAATAAACTCTAGCTCCTTCCCTTCTTCGAGTTCAACTGCTTTCAAGACATTATCTGTAATAATAGAGGCAAGAGGTTTGATGCATTACTTTTAAACAAAATAGTTTACAAACGACTTCGCAAAAATATTCGCAAAAAACGACAATTTTTTCCAAAAAAAATAGAGAATATAAAAACGTGATTTGATACTTGTTAAAATTGATCTCTGGCGGAACAAAGTAAAGTAAATACTTACCCAATGCGATAGTACGAATATCTACGTCTGCATCAAGTCAACAAAATAGGAATTAGGAATTTCAAAGGTGGTTACTTTATAGTTAAAATGCGAAACGTCTATGGACCCTGCATTCGTTAATATTCAAATAATTTCTATGTTTTTTAGATGGTTTCTAAGGAATTAGCAGAGGTACTATAAACCGCATCCCCTGCTAAGTGTTTTCGCGCATTTATGTTCCTTTTTCTAAAAAACCATTGCATGAATCGAGTTAGTTGTTTGTCTACAATACATAAATAAATGGAGGTTTCCTGGTACCTATGTATCTAATATTCTACGCACTAGTGTCATTAACATAATGAAAATTGACGTGCATACGATATATGGTGGTTGTATCATGTTTCTTATTAATGCCATCATCTCCAATATCTTTTCATCCGATGTGATCTATTGCTGGGCAGCCGTTTTGGTATTGTGTTCATTTGGCTGTTGTTAGTACCTCCACTATTATGCTTGTGAGATGATGGATGGTCGATGTTCGGTTCAATATTGTCCGGAATGAGCGCTAAGTAGCAATACATAGTTGACATATGAGAGTGTATTCATTACTAATAACAATATACCGCTCACTGATGGATTATTCAATTAGGATTTGCTGCTGTATGCGCTTCCAAAGCGTAGTGAATATATAATTAAATTATACACCGCACGTCTCGTTATTATTGCAGAATTGAAATTTCTCTTTCCACGATATGATGCATGACTATTGACCTAATATGTAATGGGCCTGCATTATGGGTTCATCCTATTCGCAGCAGATGTTATAATTTTATTACTCTGTGACGATGCGCCAATATAGCGGATTAATTAAATATACACGCTTATTAAACTACGTCATGTGTTTATATAAAAATTCATGGGTAGTTTACGGGCCCATTTGTTACACGAGTTTACGTACCCAAGGATGTGCGTTGGTGTAGGCATTTTTTTTTGGTTTACATCCGATTGAAAGTTGTGGACACCTCTTAAAATTGGAAGCAAAACAACAGAATAGTCTAAATTTAGGTAAAATGTTAAAAATGTAAAAAAAGCGATCTAGATAATGTGATGATCGATAAAAGTCAGGAACAATATTGAAAATGGTAAATATTAGAAGTGGAGACACCAAATATTTGAGAGCCTAATATAGTTGTTGAAAAAAGGATATAAAACAAGCATATTTTCAGAAAAGTGAATTGTCCTTACCGTTGAAGTTAAATTGGAAGTGTAATTACAGAGGTTCTAAGTCATAGCTTATGTAAAGGTAACATCTGTGTTGTTTAATGCCAATAAATTCGAATTCTATATATTTGTCTATTGAATTTTATTGAAAATATTGAAGAAAACAACGGAAATCCTACAGGCGCTAACTATTTACAAAAGTACGTATTAAAATGTTGTTATCAATAATTACACTGACGAGAACATCATAATAAATCCACACTGTTGCCAGCAATGATTTGCGTACTAAAAGTCTGTAGTATACGTCTTTTGTGCATTCTTGACGTATGTGCATTTCTCTAAATAACTAGCATCTAATAGCATTCATGATGTAAGGTCTCGTTTATAAGCTCTTATAATAGGTCTATTACATCACTGTATTTAGACATCTATAAACAAATTTTGTTTTTTTATTGATCGCTACTTATTGGAAGAAAACAATATAGAGTTACTATGACATTGACAAAAGTCAATGCTAGGTTTTTCCACTATCACCAAACAACAATCATTGTTGTTTGGTGATAGTGGAAAAACCTAGCATTGACTTTTGTCAGTGTGATAGTTATTGTTACACCAAAGGTTCCAAAACCCAATTACTGGAA
Organism: Cetonia aurata; assembly: GCA_949128085.1. Classification (NCBI taxonomy): domain Eukaryota; kingdom Metazoa; phylum Arthropoda; class Insecta; order Coleoptera; family Scarabaeidae; genus Cetonia; species Cetonia aurata. The sequence continues at coordinate 52,972,034 of OX421882.1, read as the reverse complement.
TATAGAGTTAAGTTCAGTTTTTAAAGTATTCAAATTGCATTCGTGTAAGTATTATTATTGGTTGCACACTACTGCAAAATCAGAATTGTCTTTCATGCAAAGGCAATGTATAACTGCTAAATCTATTCAGCCAATCGAACTTCAATATTATAAATAGAAGAATTTATGAGAAAAGTGGTGTTGGAATTTTCTAATCCCGTTTATTATGAGTGTGAGGAATGTTATTACTTACTAAATACAACATATTACAATGTTACCTAATAATTATAACTCTTAAAGTTGTGTTACTAAAATTAATTTAAAAAATTGACTTTTCTGGGAATGTGTGTTATACTATATATAATATATAATAAATGTGGATATAATTGGCGAATTTTTACATATTTTTAATTTAGCTTTTTATTACCTGTTTTTACTATTTTTAGTTTTCATCGTTAAAGTTAAGTATGTAGGAAGTAGGCAGGAAATACCTACTATTTTATAATGTTATTCTTTCGTCTATTAATGCAGCATTACAGAACATACTGCGGAATACCAGCGTAAGTTAAATGAATCAAGCAAAAGTGTTTTGACACTTGCCAGTTTATGAAATAAATATTAAGCATTGATCTGATATTTCCATACTTCCAATTAGTTTTAAATTATTTCTCGATATTCGTGTATTTCATCATTCAATAATTACGTAGTACTTATGCCTATATCACTAATATTTAATAAATATTTCTATTGGAAATAAGAAACGGAACATAAGATGAACCTGTGTAGTTTCTTGCTTCGTAATTAATTCATTTTGTTTTCAAATGAATACTGAAATCTCTCTTTCACCAAACCTAGTGGTGGTACACCTAAGGTGTAGTGTAAGAAACTACAATTTCTTTCTAATAATTTTCTTTACTTCGACAAAATTTTAAAAAGCAATTAATCAAAGATACATACTGGTTGTCCAACCTAAGATGCAACGGTTCCTAGCCAATTTATTATTGTCTTTTTGAAAAAATGTTTCAAATAAATGTTGCCTGGAATTATATTCTACACATGTTAAAATTAGTTACAATAATGGCGGACTTTCGGTTGTACCGGAAGTAGATACTAACTTTATTATTTTAAATGGAACACCCAGTATGTTATTGCACTTTTGGATTCCTTGTTAAATTTAAATAACAATATGTTAGAAATACATTGGGGCTGAGTTGTACCGCTTTCGAATTGCATGACGTTTTTCGAAAAAAATGACCTTTGCAGTGTCTTCGGTGTTTGGAAATATCTCGGGAATTACGAAAGTTAGAAAGATGCGGTTTTCAATTTTCGCTTAACCATGAAACAGCACACGTCCTTTATTTTAAAATTGTTGCGTTTAAATTACAGCGTTATTAAATAGGGATCTGTACTTTTCGAATTCTAAAATCATGGATAACTTGATTTTTCTAAATTGACCGGTATAGCAATTTTTACATAAATGGATGTAAAATTGAATTTTCTTTCGATTTAATGTTGGGTATCATTGTGTCTATCTCCAACGGTTTTGGAGATATTCGCGATTTTTCAGTTTCTCACGATAGATACGTATTGCGAAGCGCCGCCGCCGACCATCTTTCCCCTCGCATTTCACCAGGCTTGGGGCTGGCAGCAATAATACTGGCATGCTTAGAAAGTGGCCAACAGAACACAATAGAACCACTAGAAACAAACAAAACTTGAAATTAAAAAAAAGAAGAATTTACTAAAGTACGGTCTGAAACATTGGAGATGAACATAGGAAAGATAAAAGAAAACACAACATTACTGGAATATCAATAAGTCAGCACATTTTTCAAACTACATTACTCTATCCAATGTATGGGGTACGTATACATCGAGCGTCTTGCTCGCAACAGGCTACACTTTAAACGCTAGTGTTGTCATTATATAGAGAATTTGTACAACACTGTTATATTAAATGTTCAAAATGCTGTCCGTTTTGGGCACTACATAATCGAAATCGCTTTTGCAAACATTCCTGAACATTTCTGAGCATTTCTTGTGTGACTTCTTGAAACGCTCTTAAAATACGATGGCAATGTAGCTGAGCAACTAGGTTAATAATATATTGTATTTTATTTTTTGTAGACGGATGTTGGCACATAGATTGTAGAACAATCGGTTTTGATCAATAGGTTAATGTTCATTAAGTAAACTAACAACTATATTAATATTAATAGAGGCGTTAGTTTATTTTAAGTTTTCGATATTATTATCGTAAATTATCCTACAATACATTCAACAGCGTCTATCGTATATTTAAAGGTAGGTATAATGTCTATAAATTAATGCTTGTAATTTATTCATCTAAATAGAAATTTTAAATGTAGATGCTATTAGGTCCACAAAGCAATAAACAAATTCCAAATGTCTGGTGGAAATTTTAGGCTTATTTTCATCTTTCCAAATTTATTTATAGAGAAAACATACGTTTCGACGGCATTTCTGATTGTCAACTATGAAATATGACGTATGAAATGCATGTTTTCCCTATAAATTATAACATGCCGTTACATGGGAAAATCTATTTCAGTATGCAATAATGATTTTAGTTTGAATTAGTCATTAATTCCGTTTATTTTTGATTGATTTTCCCATAGACGGTAGCGTTGCTACCGCATGTTATTTTTATTTCGAGTTTTTATTCAGTTAAGTTTACTTACGGCGCGAATGTCGTCCCCTGCCGACAGGACCGATTCACGCAAACCCGACTCCCACCATCGCGACCGCGTGGTGGGAACCGCGAATATATTTAAGCTGCGCGCTTAACAGTTCCAGTCAGAGTACCGGTCCCCGAGTCCTTCCCAATCCGCCTCAATTGGCGTGTCGGCATAGTCTCTGACACCCGTTGAGTTTCGCAATCCCGGTCTGTCGTGGCGTTGGCAAAGCTTACTGACGTAACACATGCATCTTTCCGTCTGCCTCAATTGGCGTGTCGGCATGGTCTTAAGTATTACGCAACACTATTCAAGCCAGCACGAGGTTGTAATTTACCATTTGACAACTGGCATCAGCGCCACCAAACGAAGTCAAGGTGAACCTCCTTTTTCAACTTACGAGGAGCGACGCATAAGTCATGAGCATTTAAGAGGCAAGTAAGGAACCGAAAGCCCATAAGCAAGGCTTTAATGAACAAATGGTGAAAGCAATCAAGCAACAACAACCAACCTTCACCGACTCGTCGTCGTCGTCGTTACAAAATAAATTTGAAAACATCAAAATAAGGCTAGATTTTTCAACCGACATCGACATATGGAGAAAATAAAAGAGGCTACTAAAAATACAACTATAATAAACAAATTATTGCAACAAATGTACAAATAATTGGCAATTGATAATTAGACTGATATAGTCATTATACTTCAAATGCTGAAACGGAAAAAGAAATCAGGAAGGTAGAGGCAACATGAAAACGGGTTATTATTAAATAGAAAGAATGTTTATTATTATCTTGCTCTTACCACAACCTTCATTTCATTAGACATACGTTTCAATAGCAAAGTTATAGTCATCATATACATAGATCAAAATAGATGTTGATGACGGGTCTGCTTTTGAAACTTAGTTTAGTGAAGGGAAGTTTGTGGTAAAGTGTGCAGTACCATCATTGCCAAAGTTCTGAAAAATGTTGTTATGGAGATTTAAAAGAAAAAACGTATTTTGGCAAATTTAAAATTATATTAAAATTTGAAATATATAAAACATTAAAAACTGAAATTTTAAGAAGAGAGCCGAAACCAGTAAAATTTAAAATAGAAAAGTTTAAGTTTTGAAAAAAAAGGACTGAAATCACTGAAAAAAACAATTACAAAAACAAGAACTGAGATTAAGAAAGAAATTGAAGTTATTGCGATTGGACAGTACAACATTTTTAACGTATCTAATACCTAATCTTTATTGGAAAGAATTTATGTTACAAAAAAATGTTTAGAAAGAAAAAATTAATACATAGGTACGGATTATACAAATAATATAATTGGAAACGTCAAATTGTTTCAAATTCTGATTTATCCAACGATTGCTATGCAACGCATACTCTGTTACGTGTAATGGTGTTTTATTGCAGTATTCTGCACGTGTATTCCGAAAATATGCGAGATATTATTATTATTGGTCAATAGGCCGTGAATTCCAAACTGAAATTCACAGGCATGCGGAATGGCTGTCATTCGTCAAGTGAATTGACAAAAAGAATGAATATAGTATTTAATAGGCGTGGAGAAAAATATTTAAAAAATTAAATTAAATTTTCTACCCACATCTAGACTTGCTTCAATAAATTTAACAATTTTGACAATTCCAATATGATGTGCAATTACAATGAAGTGGTCGTATGTACGCTTGGAGAAAAATTAATCCGAACAATACGAACTGTAGCGCAAAAATAATCGTCGTGTGCACGAGGATTTAACGCATGAGAAACGAGCTTCGATACAATCAGATACTTTTAGTTAGATAATGTGCGAAATAAATCTATACGCCTGTCGCATTTAAAAGTTTAGACAGACCGCACTGGATTGCCGAGGCCTCGGGGCAGTATGACGTCAATGGTGAGTGACACACACTGCCTGTGCTATTGCTTCAGATGTACAACTGCATGTCCGCAGGTAACTGAGGAAAGAAAGTACTGCTGCTCAGGTACACATCTAGAGTGGGAGGCGTAGCGCGGATGGGAAGCGAATCTTCTCTCTTGCTTACCACACTTCGTATCGTTCGGGTTAAATTTTCTTCAAGCGTACCTGTGAATATTAATATAGATAAAAAAATTCGGATTGTGTTGTTAACATGTTGCCTTAAATCAATTTTCAATAAAAGGTACAACTTTTTTGCAATTAATGCACTTTTTTCAGTATAAAATCATTAAATAAGTGCTTTTCTGCTATCACTGTAATTTAATATCAGGTAATTTTTATTTTAAAAATTTTACCTCGTGTAAGATTTGAACCCGACACCCCCCGCTTGCCGGACGGACGCTCTACCAGTTGAGCTAACAAGGTGTTTGGGTCCTCACAATTTAAATTTTCTCAAATACAGATCTTAGAAAGCCGGCAGGATGGCAAATATGCAATTAGTGCACTTCTTATAGTGTGAAATCACTAAATAAATGCTTTTCTGTTATCACTGTAATTTAATATGAAGCAACTCTTTTATCTCTAATGAAAACTTAATTTATCCGTGCATAAACTTCTTTTTAGAGCCTCTTTATTGCCCATGGGATATAATGAAACTTTAAACAACGGTATAGAAACCCTTTTTTACAGTAGTTCTTATTGTATGTTAAAAAGAACTGCAGTAGTTCTTCTTAACACACAATAAGGTAACGCACTATAATAAGTTGTTCCGCAATGCCTTATCAATCAATTTATTTGTTGAATCAATAATTATATTTCTTTATATTTCCACAATATTTGACCATGGTGAACATTTTGTGGTAATTTACCTGAAGAAACCGAAACTAGTCGCAATATTCACAAAAGTTCATAGTATAACTTGTATAAATTAAAATTAGGAAGTGAATAATAAAAAACTTTTCAAAAATTCGTCAGTGATTTTCAAATTGCTCTTCCAGTTTAGTTATTAGCTAATATATTGCATGGCATGTTGCATTTTTTTAAATATTCTTTTATTGCAAAAATTTACATACAAAAGGAGACAAAATGTAGATACCATTAAGGAACTTGCCTAAGGAGTCAATTTTTTATTTAGAAAAACGAAGAGGTAGTAACTCGAAAATAATAATCACCAAGAACAAATTATGACATAATAGGGGTAGTAATTTATGTAATAGATTATCAATTTGCTGAAATCAGCCTTCCATGAAGCGACCATTGTTTTTATCTTGGTTAATTTATTACGAATAAATAATTTAGAAATATGCGCAATTTAAAATGCTTTTTTCTACGATATGCCGTTTATTTCCATTAACGTTAATAACTAAAATTTCTCGATTCTAGACCCACTTAATAATACTTCTAGTTGAAGCTAACCTCTCGAGTAAATCATGACCTAACAAAGCTTAAGGGTTTAATTTTCTACTTCACATAGCATTGTTCGCCTATTTAACGTTATTAGAATTTGTGTTGCTTTTCTTGAAACGTTCTCCTTATATATAGATATGTATATAATTTTTTACGTGCACACCTGTTACAGGTCTTTTGGCTTCTAGCAATAACTTGTCAGTAATTACTTCAACAAAAAAGAAGTAATTTATTAGAGCCATTGAAAGTGCGCTAAACGTCGCAGTGTCGGCGAACGTAAAAGAGCCATAGTATCTTAAATTTATCGACATGTGCTGACACTGTAAGTGCACAGTTAGATAACCCCGAATTACCTACCTAGCTATTATTTAAGAACGATGAAACAATTGCTTGTCAAATATGCGGATAGCATCATCTCAGTCTTTATACTACTATTGTATCTCTGCGAATGAAATGATGCCTCGGGTTACATTTCCAGGTTTCTGTTCCTATAATGTTATCCATTAAGAATTTGTCCAATAAATTCATTTTGATTACTGCAAGGTAGGGAAAACTGTATGATGAATTATTGAATTTATACACTTTCCGAAAGATAATTTCAAACTGAATTAAATGAAAGATAATGAAATAACTTCCACGCATGTATCTAACCTGCATACTCTCCAATACTATTCTAAAGGTTTTATTTGCAAATAATAATTTATTGGTATTTTTAACCAAACGAACATTTGCAATCGACTAAAGGATAGAAGAAAGTGAAGAAAATGGTGGAAAGAGAGCAAACACCAACGTGCAGCCCTAGGCCTAAAAAGCCTGTTCTTTATATATACAGGGTGATTAAAAAATGCACGGTGAAGCAAATATATTGAAATTATAAAAACAAATGTAATTGTGTGTATAATTATGAACGAAACAAAAAAGGTAGCGACGCTTTTACCTGACTCGGACCATCTTTTTACTTCTCTGACACTATAATGAATTGCGGCCTCCTCATCCTAGAGTACCGTCGTATCCTTGCTGAAGCTTATCGAAAGGGCTTTTCTGAGCTTCCTTCCATAATCAATTTTAGAGCGGTCTGTATAGGATTTAAAGTATCTCCATGTTACGGGACACAGACAGAACTAGTTAATAAAAATAGTGACGGCAACCTTAGAATTCCTGCTATTATGATTATATTCCAATAAATAGTAATATGTGGGGGAATATTGAATATTTGACAGCTTATTGCTGTCACTTGAAAAATACCAGATATTATGTTTTTAATAATGGTAATACCTATTCTTTTCTGTGTGTCAGCAGGATATTTTAATCTTTATTACACTTGTACCACTCACTATTATGTAAACGTTTAATGTACTTTTTTATGCAGTATGTACACGTATATTAAACATTTATTATCATGTTTGAGTAACACTTATTTCATTGTCGTCAATAGAAATACAAATGTTTTGTGGCGACAATGGATCTTGCTAATTTCAACAAAGTTGATACAGAGAATTTCATTTTTAATATTTCTATAGCGCCTGGGACTGTTTATCCTTAGTATCTATCTATTTGTGCCACATCTCAAAAAGTTTTTGTCACTGCGTCACAAATGAATCACACTAGTATACGTCCTAGTGTTCTATGTATGTAAATTAAAATTGAACTACATCAACCATTTTTTTTAAAACAATATCATTTATTTTATTCAGTCTCACGTTATTTGTATGATTTATAATATTAAGATATACTTCATATACACTGTGCAGAGTCAATTACACTATGATGTATACATCAAAGTATCAAGTACAAGTTTGATCCATTAACCATTGGGAAGTACATCCAACGTGAAGTCATTTATCTCCATTATTTCCGCGTTGCTGTAATGTTATCTGTCTACTTGCTGTTACTGAAGCATAAGTTCTACTGACTTTTACGTCCTTATAATATACACCGAAAAGATTCATCACAAATCACCTTACATCCTCGTAATATAAACTACAAATTGCGAACATGTCTCTCATCATTTACTAGAAAAAGTAATATTATTCTTAACCACTTTTATGTGATTAGTTATGAAATACGCGGCATCAGCGCTATTTTCACGAAAATGTTTGTGTACGATGCATGTGATAATTCGTACATTTATTTTCATATTCCTTTTACCAAACTGTAAGGCGCCGTTCTTTCAAAGACTTTAAACAATCTGTATATGGGATCAACGATTTTTCTGACATGTTTTCAAGACATGCTACCTTAACTAGACTCGCCGCTGTTTCATTTCCCGATATCTATGAATAGCCTTTTATCCAGATATAATGAAATGCTTTCCTCTATTGTTTCAAATTAAAGACTCCAATAATGATTTCTCCAATGAGTGGTGAACAATTGTGGTTACAATTTTCAGTGTTCACTGAACACTTTTAGAGTGCTACATGTATTTATAACAAAAGACAAGGTAGGTGTAAATTGCCGAAACGCCACGCCAGACATGGACAGTTCTGTTTCGCACTTATTAGCTCTCACCTGCATGCCACAGGCGAGACATAATCATAAACACTCCACCAGATAGCTAAATGCACTGCTGACACGAAGATGTAGATGAAAAAGATACAACGCCATCTATCCGTGATGGTAAGATGTCTGGTAGCCTACGCATCATAAGTAGCAATGCTATTAAGTAGTAGCGGAGTACAGGCGCAGCCATCGCCCACCCATCATTTTTCTAATGTGGAGGAAACCAGACATCTTACCTTCACGTATATATGACGTTGCACCCTTTTCATCTACATATATTTATATTGTAACGTTTTTCGATTATTAAAACGTCGGGGTTTAAAGAAATAACACCAACGGTATATTAAATAAAATTGATTTAATATACAGGTAATATTTATATTATTACCTAGCCCGGTGTGTGTTATCCTTTCATTTTTATTATGTCATCAGTAGGTTAGCTAGAGCAAATTTATTTTGGCGCTCGCCTACAGTATAAAAAGTATTATTATACAAAATATAATCAAGAAACACACTACGACTCTCAATAAAATAGAACAAAAGATTAAATGAAGTAGAAGTGAATTAAACAACAACATTATAAAACAAAAATAACAAGATCCCATTGCGATCAAACGAACTAGAAATTACTGCCAACAGTACACTTTAATATGAATAATGAATTTTGCTTTTAGTTTAAAAATAAAGGAATACCGACGTATGTATGCTTCTAGAATAATGTAACAAGCAAAACCTTTTTCGTCGAATATTTATCCTAATCTAATAATGGCCAAAAGCTTTGCACCTATTGAAAAATTATTCGTTAATCTCAACGGAGATTCATGCTTTTAACAACCGAAAAAGGGTTTGCCGGCATAATTTTCAGCGTTTCATTCTAAAAATGCGACAGAGAACATAATAATAAGCACCATAATGGATTAAGACAAGCGTTTTTATTTTTTTTTTTAAATTCATTCATTGCTCTTTCGGAAAAGAAAAGAAGGAAAATCTAATTTACCGCTGCAAATTTAATCAAATTAAGCGCGATTATTCGACTAAATTAAGCACCGCGTACAATTACTTGCAGGCCCATATATACCAGTATAATTTAAATGGTGTTAATCACCGATAACAATTAGTCCATTTCCGTGGAATGTCTAACGTAGATTGTGTCCGATCTGAGTTCTCTATCGAGGGTGTTAGTGACGTCACCATCGTCAGCAGCGCCATGCACGTTGTCGTCACGATGTACGACGTGTTAAATTGACTCTATTATGCGCAGAAGCTTGGTGTGTCGACTCGTCGACTGTGTCATTATAGAATCGACCATAGTCACGGACACTAGACAAGGTATTGGCCAGTCTTTCTGCGCTATTTTGCTATTATAGCTTTTCGTCATCATGAGTGGAAGTTTATATACTGCATAGAATAATAATAGTTGTCCATTATGCTTAGACTTGAGAGTGTCCATTCAATATTAAACTTTTAACAAATAATTAATTGAAGAAAGTTGAGAAAAAATCTTTTTTCAATCGTTTTATTTTATTAGCAGTTAGAGAGAATTGAATTGAGCTATAGACTTATTTTGCTTTGAATGAGTGCCTCCGTTTTTTAAGTCGTAAGTAATATCGGTAAATTAATGAAACGTGTGAAAAAAAACACTCACCTACAATCTTCATTTGCAAATAAAACAACGAAACTGAATAAAAAAAAAATTAGATCGAATTTATAGGAACCTACACTTTCCAAAAATTAAATTTTCATTTATAAACAGAAACTGGCGTTCCTAGGTTTTCAACGTCTACCGTACCCTACACGCTAATCTGGAATTCATTTTCTGGAAAAGCTTTCTCATACACCAAAGTCTCGCTCATGAAGTTACTGAAAGGTATGTAGAAATTTTGAATAGTATCTCCAAAACTAGCCAATAGACTCTATATTACAGTAGTACGTTCAACTATTGTCTATGGAGTGATAGCCTGGTTGCAGAAGGTACAACAAGCTAGAGTCACAACAAAGCTTGCATCCATACAAACATGATCATCATGGGAGCTATGGTTTTCACCACATCATTAGCGTTAGAATCTCTTTTGGATCTTTCCAACCAGATATATAGCCTTTCGCATTTGTCGTGACATACTCATACATGTATGACGACAATCCAAGCATCGGAAAATATTGTAGCCTTGGACAATCCACAACGGCTTACCAAGCCGAAATAGATCCCGTTTATACCCATGCTATAAAGTTTTTCAATAAAGATATCGTACAATTTTCAGTGCGAATTTTACAATGATCAAAGGACTAGAGGTGCACAAACGCAACTCGAAACTAAAATGGGGTTATAACAGTTTTCAAAATGCACTTAGGACGGTTAGCAGCTTATCGCTAATCTGGATACCACGGCGTTCTCTTATTCAGAGATATGAAGCAGCGGTCTTGCGAAAGACGGAGCTTCAAAACTATTTCAAGATCCAACACCTGCCATTGGCATAATAGCTGCGCCTCAAACCCCAAAAAGCCCAACAGTTCAAAGCTTGAGCTATGTGGCGTTATTTTTTACTAGAAGATATGGCTTTTTTTAAAATATCATAACAATCTTTCGCCAAAAATTTTATACATACATACCGGGTGTCCAGCCTAAGATGCAACGGTCCCTAGCCGATTTATTATTGTCTTTTCGAAAAAATGTTTCAAATAAATGTTGTCTGGAATCATATTCCACACATGCTAAAATTAGTTGCAGAAATGGCGGACTTCCGGTTGTACCGGAAGTAGATACTAACTTTATTATTTTAAATAGAACACCCTGTATATTATTGCACTTTTGGATTCCTTGTTAAATTTAAATAACAATACGTTAGGAATACATTGGGGCTAAGTTGTACCGTTTCCGAATTACATGACGTTTTTCGAAAAAAATTACATTTGCAGTGTCTTCGGTGTTTGGAAATATCTCGGAAAATACGAAAGTTAGAAAGATGTGGTTTTTGGTTTTCGCTTAACCATGAAACAGCACACGTCTTTTATTTTAAAATTGTTGCGTTAAAATTACAGCGTTATTAAATAGGGATCTGTAATTTTCGAACTCTAAAATCATGGCTAACTTGATTTTTTTAAATTGAACGGTATAGCAATTTTGACATAAATGGACGTAGAATTTAATTTTCTTTCGATTTTATATGGGTATCATTGTGTCTATCTCCAACGGTTTTGGAGATATTCGCAATTCGCCGGTCACCTTCTCGCATTTCACTAGGCTTGGGACTGGCAGCAATAATACTGGCATGCTTAGAAAGTTGTCAACAGAACAAAATAGGACCACTAGAAACAAGCAAACATAGCAAAGATAAAAGAAAACATAACATTACTGGAATATCAATAAATCAGCACAACTACATTACTCTATCCAATGTATGGCGTACGTACACTTCGAGCGTCTTGCTCGCAACAGGCTACACTTTAAACGCTAGTGTTGTGATTGTACAGAGAATTTGTACAACACTATTATATTAAATGTTCAAAATGCTGTCCGTTTTCGGCACTACATAACGAAGTCGCTCTTGCAAACACTTTTGAACATTTCTGAGTATTTTTGGTGTGACTTCTTGAAACGCTCTTAAAATACGATGGCGCATATCATCAGGGTTTGTTGGTGGCGTCTCATAAACCTTATTTTTAATGAAACCCCATGAGAAGAAATCGCAGCTTGCAACTGATTTTCATCCGTAAGTACGTAGTTATTGAGGTTCCGTTTTGTACGTGCTACGGATCCAGTACTTACAAAACTACCCAGTAGCGACTGAAATGCCCTCCTATCTGGATGCTATCTACATGGGTATAATACTTTGTGTAAACTCTTGATGCTAACAAAGCGTTTCTGTAACATCCACCGAGAACGAAAACCATATCTACTAATTCTTCTCGAGTAAGCGACATCTTTAATTATTATGTTACCAAACAGTACTCTGAATGTCAGTTCTGACACTTGGAACACTAATAACAGCAAGATACCTAGTGCGTTTTCAAGCTTGCGTTGACTTTAAAGATGCCGCTTTAAACATCTCAAGTATCTTTTAGACCATTTTGTTTGTTTCTAGTGGTCCTATTGTGTTCTGTTGGCCACTTTCTAAGCATCCCAGTATTATTGCTGCCAGTTCCAAGCCTGGTGAAATGCGAGGGGAAGGTGGCCGGCGGCGGCGCTTCGCAATACGTATCTATCGTGAGAAACTGAAAAATTGCGAATATCTCCAAAACCGTTGGAGATAGACACAATGATACTGATATAAAATCGAAAGAAAATTAAATTTTACATCCATTTATGTAAAAATTGCTACACCGTTCAATTTAAAAAAATCAAGTTATCCATGATTTTAGAGTTCGAAAATTACAGATCCCTATTTAATAACGCTGTAATTTAAACGCAACAATTTTAAAATAAAAGACGTGTGCTGTTTCATAGTAGAGCGAAAACCGAAAACCGCATCTTTCTAACTTTCGTATTTCCCGAGATATTTCCAAACACCGAACACACTGCAAATGTCATTTTTTTCGAAAAACGTCATGTAATTCGAAAACGGTACAACTTAGCCCCAATGTATCCCTAACGTATTGTTATTTAAATTTAACAAGGAATCCAAAAGTGCAATAATATACAGGGTGTTCCATTTAAAATAATAAAGTTAGTAGTTACTTCCGGTACAACCGGAAGTCCGCCATTACTGAAACTAATTTTAGCATATGTAGAATGTGATTCGAGGCAACATTTATTTGAAAATTTTTTTCAAAAAGGCAGTAATAAATTGGCTGGGAACCGTTGCATCTTAGGTTGGACACCCGGTATGTATATTTCCGCTTTTTCTTCAATAACTGGGAAGATAGAGTACAATGTAGCATCGATGAACCGCTGATTTTGTAGCTAGATAAACGATGTTCATTTCTTGAAATTTCCTTTATTATTTTTACGAACTAACAAATAATCAAATTATATATAGCAATTATTATACCTCTAGGTAAAATCAATGGTCCCACGGATCATAGTCATTTACGGTCGGTAAGTATTTTATCAGTACTCTCCAAGATCCTCGAATAGGCTATGAGTGAGCAAATTTATGCTTATGTGGAGTCAAACAATTTTCTGCCGGCAGTGCAATCGGGCTTTAGACGGCATCTCAGTACGGTGGGTGCACTTGCAAGGGTTACCGATGATATAATTTCTTCTTTGGACCGAGACGACATTACAGTTCTAACTCTACTGGATTACACAAAAGCATTCGATTTTTCCTATATTATTTATCATATATACTGCCGATTTTCATACAAATTTAAAATTTTGCACCCCGCATTGTCTTGCAGATGATAGTCAACTTTACTGCAGCTTTAATGTTAATCGATTGCAACAGAGTGTTGATGCTATCAACGCCGATATAGCAAGATTGGTCAAACTATCTCAAAATCAAATCAATAGTGCGAAGTCGTCGGTGATGGTTTTTTTCCAAACGACGACATGGGGCCGTGGATGGTGTAGCCATTAAGGTTGAGGGAAGTACTTTACAAATTACAGTTACAGTTAAGAATTTAGGCCTTACGATAGATAACAAACTCAGATTTAAAGTCGCTGGCTAACTGCGCAGCAAGATCGCTATGCAGTATTCACTAGATCTTTTTCCTATGCATCTGTCAAGTACTACAATACCATTCCGCACAATTTTAAAAATCTCAATATCATTTCCTTCAGGCAACACGTAAAAAAATTGTTCCTGTAGAGGTAGACACCTCACTTTGGCTGAACGTATTGTGTGAATTTTAGTTACGTCTGTGTAGCTTGAACAGATTTCTTTCTTTCCTTGTAATTTTTTTTTCTTAACGCCATTTATTTAACTATTTATAATAAGTATCCTAGATCAAGTAGAACAGCATTGCTGGACTTCGCCTATGATTGGAGTTGTAAATATTTCTGCTGGTTTGAAATTTCCAAGAATTTCTCAATTTGAAACTGCTTTATATTTTTAATAGTGCCCAAACAATTTAGAACAATGATATTGCTTGTATGCTGTTTTCGGAAACAAACTTTCGTGTCTATAAGTTATATTATAAACAACATTTGGGTGAACCACCCGGAATTTCTAGTAGTTTACTAACTGTCCTTAGTATTTTAATGACTTTAGCCAGCAATATATCAGTGCTTAATTTTTACTTTTTAATATAGAAAAATATTTTACTAATATTTACTTACATTAGGTTGTTTGTTGTGTATCACTCATACATTACAACAGTATTTTCCATACAATTCTTGTGATAACTTTGAACTTAACTGCACATTAAAATTTTAAATACAGTGTAAATAGTTTTCAAGAAAGATTTTTGCAAAAAGGGTTTACCATTAGAAATTATTATTTTCGTCAATTTTGTCTAGCCTTTTAAACTGAATACTAAGAAAAATTCTGAAATCGCTTAGCTGCTTCGCTTTTCTTTCCTTAATATGAAAGTTTGTAACAAAAAATATAAATCTTATACGATTATTAGATATAAGCTGTAACAAACATTTCTACCTTATTTGTAAGTATAGAAATTGTCTATTTCATACTGTCCTTCTTGTAAATGACGAGAAGATAAGACCGATTACGACGGAACTAAATCGTAAATTTTCTAGACCGGAGAGATATTGTTTTGGTTAGCTTAGTTCAAAGACCGACTTACGGTTTGTGGAAAGAGGCGGAAAGGACAGGCAAGCCGATCACAAAATCAACATGATATGAAATTTTTGCCCGCTCAACCGGAAAATACAAGACACAACTCCCGGCACGGCCTCCATCCCCGTATTTGGGCCCCATGAGTATAACCACTCACTGGCGTCCTCATACCAAATAAACGGACCGCACAGCGGAGCGCATTTCACGCTTTTTTATTCCACAGAATTTTTTTATGTCCCGCATAAAGCTTGGGATATCGACAGTTATTAAATTTTATTACAAAATATATTAGGGCTGAGGAATGGCCTCTTTCGGGGTGAAAACTGTATTTTGCATGTACTGCGTACATCACGTACCTCTTTCCATTTACGCATATAGCGAGAGGCCAATTTCACCGCACGCTTTGATACTCTCCGGAATTTACAAAATAAATACATCTGCTTTTATTAAAGGCGGTAAAACAAAATTCGGTGGCTTTGAGGATAACAAAAATGCAGCCCTTTC
The DNA here is from genome assembly GCA_949128085.1 of Cetonia aurata. Taxonomy (NCBI): domain Eukaryota; kingdom Metazoa; phylum Arthropoda; class Insecta; order Coleoptera; family Scarabaeidae; genus Cetonia; species Cetonia aurata. The sequence goes on along the minus strand of OX421882.1, from coordinate 52,956,364 downwards.
CCTTAGACCTATCTCACTCAACGATATGTTCTAAAAGATGACTATTTGTACCTATCTCTACTAAATAAATCAAAAATGTACCTAGAATAAATTCAAAACAATTTAATTTTGTATACGCAACTGAACCAAGCACAAGAGAATATTTTGGTGTTTACAAGCTTCTACCTACAATAAATATGTACCAATTAAAAAAAAAAGAAACTTCTTGATTTCTCCTTATTTACACTAAACAATGCTTTGAAGCGACAAAAAAAATCTCAAATTACCAACATCTGAAAATGTCTTCTTCCAATTCCTTCTTCTCATACTATGCTGCAGTCCAATATAACCCTTGACTTGCTACAATCTGGTTATTCAACTAAGTATCTCCCTGCAGACTCGACTCGTCCAACTGCAGATAGTTTTAAAAAACCTTTTACTTCAGAAGTTTTCTCATGCTACCTTTTATAAGAGCTTCCCAAATGGTCTTTGTCACTGTACATGAACTGTACCTAATTTTACATTCTCCTCCCTTCCATTAGCATTATATGGCTTACAAACCTTTGGGACAGATAGCTCTTTATGCAGCTAATACAACTCGTAATTGTATCTAGGTACCCAGGTTTTATCCTCATTTCTCAAAAACTTTGTAAATGTAATCTGAACGGTTTGCATGTTGGTTTTTCATACGGTGCAATTGCTTGGTGGTCTAGTACCAGCAAGGTCACAATTTCCAAGAAACTTACGCAAATCCAACGAACCGCGTGCCTAAGTCTTACCGGTGCACTAAGTCATTCTGTGCCTGCCGCCATTAGGACTTTATGCTCGCGATTTGGCATTGGCGACCATGATTAGGCTGGCATTAATAGAGAGACTGTCATGGGGCTTACGGAAGACCGACTCCAGCTCTGGGGGGTCGCCTGCAAAAGAGTGCCCGTCCTGGAAGCTGACACGGATAGTATATCCCCCGTATCTGTCTATGACATACCCTACGATGCTTCTCCAAATGCAACGAGGAGTACTCACGCTGTGGACTGCATCTCCGTCTACGTGGAGGGATCCAGGAAAAAAAAAAGAATGGGAGCTGGTATTTATTCCAGGGAACTCAACCTTAAGAAATTCTGGCCACTCGGGGATGGGCTGTCTGCTTCCCAAACAGAGGTGACAGCACTTACTTTCGCGGCCAACAACATATCTGAACTCAGGATTGTGGACAGAAATATTGACTTGTATGAAGATAACAAACAACTTGTATCAGCTCTGAGGCAATCAAAAATAACCTCTAGACTGACGCTGGACTGTCATGGAGCTCTTGCACAGATCTCTGTAAGAAATAAAGTCACAATTAGTTGGACTAAAGGACACGACGGCAATCTGGGCAATGACGAGGCTGACAGGCTGGTCAGACGCGAGTCCTGGACAGTTCTGTACGGTCCCAGACCGTTTATAAGGCCTACCATATCCGCCTTGTGCGACCAGATCAAACTTATCACCCATGAGCAATTCATTAAAGCCTGGGATGAGAATTGCGCGTGCCGTTTTGCCAAGGGCAGTTTATCTTACCCTGATGGACAAACGGCATCAAACTATCTGAAGATGTCCACGGAGAACCTTCGCTTAGTGATGGGAATTCTAACCGGACACTGTCAGTTAAAAGCGCACCTTTTTAGGCTGCGATTAGAGACTAGTCCAATTTGTCGGGACTGTCAATTAGAGGATGAGACGGCTAAGCATGTTCTCTGTGATTGCCCTGCACTATCATTCATTACAAAAACCATACTTGGAGACGTTCGGCTTGACATCGCCAGCGTCAGGAACGCTCCCTTGGGGAATCTCCTAGCGTTTGTGAAGACAATAGACTGGTTGACAACCTAGGCGGGACAACGTAAACGGAGAAAGCATAATGGGCCTGATGAGGCCTAAATACAGTGGCAGTAGCTACCCTCCAGCTTATCCAGAATCCAGAATGTGTTTGCAAATAGCTTCAGGATCAAGTGACGCCCATATTTTAAATTTATTGTTGCAGGTTTCTTGGAGGATACTCGAGATGAAAGATATCGATTACATTATACTGATGAATCGTAATAATAATAATAAATGGTCTTTATTGATTTTTGATTAATAAACCATATTCGCAAAATTTAATGATAATTAATTAATCAATTAGTACTTAATATTTACCGAAAAACATTTTTGCTGGAAATATGTAAGGGCTATAATCGTATACATTATGTAAAATTGATAAACTGAATATCTTAGTTCCCTTCGAAAGAAAAGAAAAACTAGGACAATCATAATGACTTCTAGTATTTTACTTTAACATTTCTCAATTGCAAAGATATTTGTAGACACTCGAAATAGAAAACAGCAGGTACACCAAAAAGAACAAGGTATGCTTAAAAATTGAAATAACAGTCCAGCGACTAAAGAACTGATTGGGCTTGACATGCTTTTCCCGATAATATAAGCTCACCCATTTCTTTAGATTTCTGAGCAGCGACGTTACCAGGAGCTCCACGGAGAAACGTTGGACAACTAAAATTAAAAATAAAAGAAATTTATAACGTAAGTAATAATGCGAGGTTATGTTTTATTTATTACTCCAATAATAACAAAAAAGTATTAGAATCAGTAATCACGTACATAAATACTTACTTGGAAACCACATCAAATGTACTTCCACCCTTGCATCTCAATAGCAGACAAGACTCTGGAATGGGAAAGGCTTCTCCATGTTTAACCGTAAGCGTTGGATACTCGATTCGGCAGTCTGGAAGAAATAAGTTTATCGTCAGCTAGCAGATGGAAAAAGTACAGAATACAGATTAAATAGAAACGTATACACAACTATTACGTTCTATTATCAAAATGGTGATGATATATAGTCATTGAAGTTTAATAAAAGTGTCTTTCCCTACATAAATAGGTATAGACACAAAAAGAATCGATATTGACAGTGTACAATTAAACTTATAATTAATGACTAACCCTGCAATTCTGAACACGCGCTGGCAAACATAGCCAAAAAGACAATAACCGCGTACACTTTCATGATTAAAACTTTATCCACACTGTTTTCTTTGTAGTGTGGTTTTTAACTTATACTCTACGTAATCGGTAATCAGCTGTTATATAATTACTAAGTTGTTTTCAAAGCATTATCAATGTTGTGAATTTATCTAGTGTATGTATATATAGAAGATATGTTACTATATGGAATTTTGTTAAAATATTTCCTTGAAGAAGTAATTAAATAAAACGCGTTTTGTTCAAAAAAAATTTTTAAAATAATCACTAATTACTTGATAATCTATAGTCTTACAAATAAATGCAGGAGATCTTTAAGCTATAAAGAAATATGTGCCATATTTTAAATTTCCACAACTTTGCAATTAATAGTTAGTAATTTAAAATATATATAAGTTGTAAACAAAGAATCTAATAAATTGCAAATCTAGTTAAATTATTTTGTTGTCCAGTAGGGCTATTCTTATGTTACATGCACCCAAGCATTTAAAAATGAAATTCATCGCCCTGATTTTGAAATCCGCATTTACATTAATTTACACTATACGGAAAAGTACTGTCAGTAACATGTTACGTCAAAGAGTAACATTCAGATTTAAATTGCCGTTATATATAAATCTTCCACCAATTTATACACACTCTGTATAGATATATACAAAAATTATTAAATTCACTTGAAAGTTTTCACGGATGAAATATAAACTGTAGTCCTTCCGACTGTTGATCCGCGTAGGTAATTGGTTCAGAACAGAAACCTGTGGTAGCTCGACGTTTCGATGAGGTCTCTTTCATCTTCTCTGGAGCACGTAGTGACATATTTTTTTTTTTTTTTACTTTCATGGGCAGGTTTACCCCGTCAGGCAACTCGGCCTTATGACCTATAGTGCCCCCATGATGTCTTAGCCCTCTCAACCTGGTTGTACTCGAACAAAGAGGTCCGCAAATTGGTCGAGAGTAAGTTTACTTATACTGGGTTCGTCCAACCGAGCGACCCCTAGACAGCTCCGTCTCTCCCTGTCCACTGCCGGGCCGTCGGCAAGGAAGTGCACAGGAGTTTCTTCTGCTCTCCCACAGTTTCTACACAGGGGAGAGTCCACTCGCCCCATGCGGTGCAAGTTCTTGTTTAATGAGCAGTGGCTAGTTAGGACTCCCGTGAGTAGTCTCAGTCTGCTCCTGCTCATAAAGACTGCCTTGCGGAGTCTTTCGTCGCCCGGATGAATACCGAGGATTTTACAATGTCTCACGCCGACTAGTCCATCCCAATAGGAGCGGTGAATAGCGGCGAGATGAGGTCCGACAAAGGCTTTGATACCGCCATAGGAACTCCCACACGACGGTTCTGGACCAGTGAACGGTCGACCACTGACGACTCTAGCTAATTTGTTCGCAATTTCGTTGCCTCTAATCCCAGAGTGACTAGGCACCCAACTCAGCGTAAAATTTCGACCGATCCATTCCCATGCGGGCAGTTTAAGATGCTCTCTGCGCAGGACTGGATGGCTATTACTTCAGCATGGAAGATGGAAGTGGAGCCCCCTAAAGTGATGGCTTCGCCATTCGGTTTTTCATCTCTCCAGATCCCAATCCCTGTGCCATTCGGTGTCTTCCAGGCATCCACAAACCAGCGATGAGAACATATCCTCGGTCTGTGGATGTATGCTTTGGAGGTCTCACTGTTGGAAATATCTACGGAGTATTTCCTAGTGGAGCTGAAGACGTTTTGTCCGCCCTAGTGGACAGAGGTACTGTCTGTTCGATGTAGTTGAAAATGGTATGGTCTCCAGTTTTGCCAGAGAAACCTTTACGCCCGCTACATTTTACTCTGTAAGCTGCCAGGGTAGCTTCTGACCGCAACACCAACGGAAGCGGAGGAAGCCCAAGAATGGTCTCCAAGGCCGCAGTCGGCGTCGAGGACATGGCCCCCGTGATGCCTCAGCAGGCAATCCTTTGGACCTTACTGAGCGCGTTCACCTCGTAGCCCAGGCTAGCCTTATGCCACCAGACTAACTAGGCATAGGTTATGGAAAGTACAATGACCTTCGTGTACAGCCAGTGCACCATTGCAGGAACATTCTTCTGCAGGCCCAGAAGGCCTTTGTGGCTTTGTTCGACACTTGTTCCAGGTGAGATTTGTACGTCAGTTTTGCGTCCAACATAACACCTAGGTATTTAACCTCACTAGATACCACTATCTTCGAACCGAAGATGGCTGGACACTGTAGTTTTGGAAGTTTCCTCCTTCAAAGTAGTGACATAAGTGACACACACACTTTTGCCAGCGACTTCTGTCAACGATAGAAGTGTGTTGACGTCCCTATTTTCTACCTTCTGTACAGAGGAGGGCCTATTTGTTGTTTCGATCGGCTTCGTGTAATTGGTTCGGCGAGCGATAGATAAGTTTTGTTTTTCGTCCGTGGAAGTTACTTTAGGTGCTTTTTGCAAAAAAGACAATCCGGTAACCAACAGTAGAGCCATTTTACCGTATGTAAAAGGTACAACAGATAAGATAGACAAATTTCAACGAAAACATAACATTCAGACCATTTATACAAAATAATAAAAATTGCGTGATGTCCTTCATAACTACAAAGATAGACTACTGCTATAATACCAAGGAAAAGGTATACGAAATTTCATGCAAATATTGTGAGCAAACCTACATCGGTCAAACCAACAGATGAATAGAAATACGGAGAGACGACCATAAACTAGCAGTTAAAAACAGACAAACGACTTGTTCCTTAACTCAACATGTAACTATGATGGAACCTCCATAGATTTTGACAACAGTAAGACCTAAACTAAATGCTGCAACCTTCAAACTCGTATTATATGGAAAGCTATAGAAATAGACAAACTTCCGTCAATCATGAATAAACGGGACGACACTCACCCCCTCTCCTCAACGTGGAAGCTGGTCTTGTTTAAGTGCCGCATCAAAGGTCTATCCACACATTACCGAGCCACTGCATGGACGTGGCCCGTCAGGGAATGAAACAAAATATCGTTGCATGTAAGTTGAATTGCCACGTTTGCACTTCTCCGTGGCAGTGCATTAATTCACCTTACATGCAACTATATTTTGTTTCTTTCTCTGACGGGCCACGTCCCTGCACTGGCTCGGTAATATGTGGATAGACCCTAAATCTGACCCGCCACCCAGAAAGAAAGAAAAAACACCTGAAGTAACTTCGACGGACCAAAAACAAAACCTGTCGCCCGCCGGACCAATCGAATCGATCGAAACAACAGATAGCTCCTTCTTTACATCGAAGGTAGAAATACAGACGGCAACTTAATATAAAAAAACGCAGACGATAAGATTTGATACAAAAAAGCCGGAAACGCTTACTGCAAAAATATTAGGTGTTTATATCGGTTCATCATTCAGCTGGAAGCCACAAATTAATTATCTCAGTCAAAAACTGAATACTGTTGTCTATCAAACTCACAAAATCGTAGAAACTACTGATGTCGACACGGGAAAGCTCCTTTATTATTCTAATTTCTATTCAATTATAAATTATAATATATTATTATGGGGTAGCACTAACTACGCTGGCAGAATTTTTAAAATTCAGAAAAAGTGCAAGGGCTATTGTCAATGTAAGTAACAGAATGCATGCTAGACCATATTTTAAACAACTGATCATTATTAATATTGCACTGTGTAATATTTGTAAAAAAACATTTAAATGGATTACAACTACAATCAGATATCCATGACTATCACACACGAACAAATTCAACACTTAGAATTCCATTACATAAAATTTTAGGAACTCAACAATCAGTTAAACATCAGGCAACCAAATTTTACAATAGATTGCCACGCAAAATCAAAATGTTGCCCATTAACTAAATGATTACCTACATTTTTCCTGGCTACGATAATAACAAAACCATACACGTAAAAATAAACAAGACACTAGAGATATATAGCTTTCAGGGATACGTCTAGCTACATCTAATTAACACAATTACAAAAGCAAGGCGTGAAATAAAATACGTAGAAAAGGGAACAAATTCAAACACAATGGCAATTAAAAGCAGCATTACCAAAGGTACAAATATTACCGCAGAAAGTTTCATATAATTAAGATAGGTGACAACAAAAGAACAATACTAATGAAAACAAGAAATCTTCGTTTAGTTAAATGTAACTACACTGCATAAAATATAAAGGTTTTAATTAATTTTGCAATACTTAGCAGAAATAATTGCTTAAAACCGTGATAAAAAGTGAAGCTACGAATTGATCCAGTCAGATAAATGACACTTTCCTGTCAATTAAGTGAACAGAAAAGGGCGTAAGAAAGACGTCCGCTTGCATGACGTCCAATTATTGCGGAATATTAATCATCGGTCGGAAATCGGTGACAATTCTTTCCGAAAAGTCAGCTCTGAAAGGCGTTATCAGGTGAAGACCCCGGATCGAAACGCTTAACGGGATAGGCAAACTCAGCAGTCAATTAGCTAATAGCTCCGCAAATTGCTTGGTATTGTCACCGCGCAATCACGGAAACACGAATTGAATCATAGAGGTCGCTATTGTCGCTTACCTTCGCAAGATTTAGGGCGAAGAAGTTGCCTTCTACACGCTTCCGTGGTTAACTGCGAATAACATGACATTCCACGGTAAGCGAACAATCCTAGAATCAACCCTATTACGCAATTAATCTTCATTTAGGGTTTGTAGTTAAAATCATTAATTACCTGGACTGTCGATAACTGCATAAAGTGTATCCTAGCTGCAAATTCAAAGTTAAAAGTATTATCATTGTAGAATAAACAACTACTAGCACACATATAAGCAGTATAAATAACATAAATGAACAAACCTAAGCAGATAATTCAAATGTAAAGCAAAAACCTACGAATACGCGTCATTCTTTATAACACCTTTCGTCACCAAAAGTCAATTATTTGATTTTATCTTTCTATCTAGAAGTGAATTTCTTTGTAGTGCCAAACGTCCCGCCTACACGCGCACCACACGTCACGAGTTCGAAGAGGCAGGCGAGCCTAATCGACGGACGACATACTGCGATACCGTAACACATACTGTATTACTATTTTTGAACGAAGCGCGAAGGTAGTGGGGCTATGTTCTTACGTGCGAGTTATAATATTTGTCTATATTTATTCGGGTGTGTCTCACTCCACATCCGCCACTACAAAAACAGTCACCTGTAGTATTATACTCGCAGGTATTTACTAAAGAGAAATTTTTATATCTATGCTATGTTGTATATATGTTATATTTACCTACATAAACGATCATGCCTGAAGCAATGTTTAAACACACCGCTTCTATGAAATAATAGGCGTTCGATGTTCATGACAGTTGTGGGCGCATATAAAAATATAGGCTTTGTAACTAGAAATTTCTCAGAGATGACGTTACTATAAAAATAATAGAGTAGCAGAGAACAATTATTTCTTAAATAAATCATTTGTAGGATATCAAAAGATTTTTTTATTTAAAAAGTATTTTCTTTTTTAATCACGGCACAATTTATTATCCTAACAGTTACAGCATTATAATTTTAATGAATGAACATACTGAAAATGTTCCCAATTCCTTTCTAAATACAATGTACCTGAATATTTTAAAGAATGGATTTTCCTATTCATGGACTTATATTTTATTTTATCAAGTAAGGTTCATGGTTTACTTTAACAGCTATTGAAAATTATTTCAGTTGGTTTTCTAATACTTTACACACATATACTTGCCTTTGTGTTGAATAAATTATTATTATTATACATTCCCTTAATCCGAGCAATCATATTTAAATTTATCCGCAGTAATAAATTATTTGAAGAGCAAATATTCTTCATAAAGGAATTCAGTTTCCTACTTGCGGATATTCTTACATATCTTATATCTTTGGGAAAGGAATTTTCCCAGAATTATTCCTTTGCATAAGAAAGGAGATCGACAGGAATTATGTAACTATAAGACGATCGTTTTAACATCTGTAGTATCTAAAATAACGGAATATTGCATGCTGAATAGACTCAAGCATTTCCTTGATAAATACTCGATCATTGCAGATAGTCAGCACGGTTTTAGGAGAAACCGTTGAAAATCATCGGCTCTAATAAAGTTTTATACAAAAACAGATTGAGTTAAGAAAGTCTCCTAGTGCTATATTTTGTGACCTATGAAAAGCGTTCGACTGCATACAACATAACCTTTTGCTATAACAACTACATAGCTATGACATCAGAGGAAACATCTCCGTTTGGTTTAAATTACCTAAGTAATAGAATATAATTTTTTCGGGTACAATTTAAAGACTTCAAAGGTGAAATTCGCACTTACAATTCTCAGAGCTTATCGGTAATCACAGGTGTCCGCTCTTGGTCCTGTCTTGTTTAGTGTGTATGTATTCAGGATATTTGTGGCACCATATATGCTGACAACATCTCAGTGCTTGTTCACAGTCTGACTAAAAAAAAACTTGTTGGGTACCTACTAAGCATGAAAATAACGA